>CP131462.1:34250757-35542423 GCA_030664755.1 Microcos paniculata | reverse complement strand
TTGGAAGTATAGCTCCGGTGCACCGAGCTTCTTTGATATTCAAATATCCTGGTCAGCGAATGAAGCCCATGGTTGTTGCTATCAAGGTTAGATATTTTGGTATTGGTGAGTCAATTAGGAGAGACTTTACGATTATCAACTTCTTAGCGGCAATGATGTCAAAGTTCTTTCCAACTCTAAAGTGGTTGAGATTGCACGAAATGGTATAACAGTTTGGTGTTATTATGATCTCTCAAGTTGATCTTGCCAGGGAAGCTGCCCAATTGAGCCGCTTTATATATAATTTCCGGAAGTGGAAGGATGTTTCTTTTCCTAAGCCTGTTTATCCACTTGTGCATGAGTAAGGGGACACTATTGTGTTGCACAATATATTAATGGACTTAGGGGATTAAGGCTAAACTTTATGATATTGGAACTCACGCATTTTTTAATACGATTCTCGTAATTACTTTGACTGGTTTTCTTATGCTTCTGGTAGTACTAGTATGCTGCTTGATGATGCTTAATCCTTTTCCTACCTTGTTTCCTTGAGAAATGATATATATTACCACTTTGGTAACTTTTACAAATTACATTTCTTTTTTCAGGAAGACTACTTTATTCATGCTGACTGGCACCCTAGAAATATCCTAGTCCATGCGTTTCAGAGCAAGACTTCTGGAAAATGGCTCTTTAAGTCAACGCCTTGTCTCATTTTTCTTGATGTAGGCATGACTGCTGAACTTTCTAAGAGGAGTCTTGAAAATTTGTCAGAACTTGTTAAGGCTGTTTTTCGTAGAGATGGGCGAGCTGCTGTAGAATACATCGTCAGATTATCTGTGCATCAAAAGTGCCTAAACCAAAAAGCTTTTATTGAGGTGATATATATAAATGTAACTTCCGTGGTGGAGTAATTCTTTTTTTGCTTTAGGATAGTGAGAATTAGGAAAATGCTTTGTTATCTCCTTTCCCTTATTTTCTAATTTTAGTCTAACCCCGTGCTTACTTTTTGTCCAGTTTTCTATCATTTTCAATGCTATATATTTCATTATTTATTATTCTATATCCATGTAATGTTCTTCAACTTGGTTTTCTAATACCTTCTCTAAACAGGGAGTAGAAGAGGCATTTGCTTTTTGGGGTACTCTAGAGGGTCTGGTTCGTCATGTTAAATGCCTTCAAGAACTGCTGGAGAAAGTAAAGCATCATGAATCAATATTGATAGCAATTTATACAGTCTGATGGTTGCAACTTTGTCATTTGAGGTACCTATTTTTTTCATTTTGTGCTAGTCCAAACTTTCATGTTGAATGTTTTGAGCAATTAATTGGCATATCTTTTTGAATCATTCCCCTTGTCATGCATATATTTTTGCTTTATGTCTGTTGTTAAGGGAACAAAATAAGGAGATAATGATATATAGGCATTATTTCCATTCTAATCATTTGTAATTCAGTATATGTTCTGAGACAATTTTTAAATTTAAAGGGTTGGCAAAGGAAACTTGATCCAGCAGGATATAATACAAAACCGACTACAACGAGCTCACCGGGAGAAGTTTGAAGTGCTGATGGCTCTATGAAATCGAAGTGAAGTCCTTGTAGGTTTCTATAATAGGTCTCTGGACTCTAAAGAAGTAACATTGTCCTGGTCCTGTAATGTCTTGATTTTACATGCAAAACTGAACTCTAGATACATTCTGTAAATAACACACCTTTCAACAAATAGTGATCAGATTGATTTATATGCCTAAAGACTGATTGCCCATTTCCCATTATGGGTGATCAACAGCCAATGGAACAAACATCATTATCCACTGTACTTAATTTGCTGCTGTATAGCTTGATTGATATCCTCTCAGTTCAAGTTTTCTAGTATTCATTTTTCAGAACCTTTCCAGTACCAAAAGAACCAAGCAAAGAACAAAATCATAACTTGTACCTCTCACTTTGCATTTGCTTTGTTTTATTCTCCACTCGTAATCTTGGGATGAATTTATCAAGTAAGGAAGCAGAAGGTCTTATTTAAACCACTGGAGCTAACAAGAGGTGCTTATAGTTTTAATCATTGATATTCGATTAAGTACTAGACATAGTCTGCTTGAAGATGCTGATTTTGTTGCAGTCCAAACTACTATTCCAGATTTGTGGGTACCTTGAATAATGAATATGCTGTTTAATTTTATGAGTATTCATGAAGTTTCAAAATGAAAAATCATTGGAAGCAAGCAAGGTAGTAGATTCAACTTTGCTTTATACTTAATCTGATATATTATATAAAGGCCAGGGCACCAGGCTTGCTCCAGGATAAACACACAGCCTTTGTTGTTTCTCTCCCATCATCTTAAACGTTAGAGGTCTATATGGAGTCCATGCTAGCACCTGCAACCAAAAGGCAACAACCCATCATAGGTGAAAAACTCAAGTTTTTGACGTCCGATGACACTGTGATGTTAAAGCAAATTCAGGCAATTCATGCTGCTGATGGCCGTGTCATCAATGTCAAACCGCTTTTGCATATCGTTGAAGACATCTTTAACCGTGCTTACACCATTGTGACTCCGGTGACAATTCCTCCTCCACTACTCTATTTGTTCTTCTTCTATGTTTTCAATTCTATAGGAACTTAAACTTTAAGCTTTATAATTATCCAAGCCATCTTCCTTCCTTTGTTTTATCTCTAGGTTATGCTGTTAATTCTGTTTTTGTCTAACGGGGTATGCAAGCACATGCTGAAGCATTACAAGACCAGACTTACTAAGCCAATGTTGTTGAAATGATTGAAGCTTTGTCATTTTTCGTTGACCGGATTCCCTGTGAGGTTGTTACCAATCTCTTTCTACGTCTCTCTGACCGAATTTGCTAGTACATATATTTGTGACTAAACAGTCTTGGCATGGCAGATTGCATTCAAATGCACTGAAACAGGGGAAGCGCATGCAACTGCAATGTCCGTATTGAACATGGTATCCAACTATCCTTGGGATGCCAAATTGGTGATAGGTTTATCGGCTTTTGCGGTTAACTATGGGGAGTTCTGGCTCCTTGTCCAAAGTTACACCTCAAACCAACTAGCCAAAAATCTGTCTATCCTCAAATATGTACCTAAAATCTTACAGCACTCAGGCATGTCAAAGTCTCGGTTGGACACGATCAAAAATCTCATCAGAGCCATGCTAGATATTGTCAATAGCAGCAGATTTCACTGCAATGACTGCAGCATTGGACCACACACCGATAGTAATCTACTGGAATATCAGAGGCATGTTGGCAAGTGCATCTCAGATTACTAGCCTCTCAGGATTGGGGACTGAGTATGTCTTTGATATTTTTGGCATAAATTATATAATTCATGCTCTAATTTATGAACACAAACAACTAGATAGCTCTAACTTTATAGAGGATATAAGCCAATTTGCCACCATTTACAATTTAAGATTACTCTTTTGGTCATGCTGGTATGAGAAAATTGAGCTTTTGTTGTTTCAGGTATCTTTTATCCACTACAAAATCCTTGGAATTGTCAAGCTTGGTTCACAGGCTCAACAACATACACAGCCACCTAGTAGGTCTGCTAGCTACCTGCCATAAGCACATAGGTGAGCCTACCATGGCTAATATACAATATTACAAATAGAAGATGTTGCATTTGTCAATGATCACCTTTTTAATGCACTTGAAATCCTCATGATACAGACGAAAGAAAATATATGGAAGCATATCAGAACCTTCTACTATATTTGTTTGAGACTAGCCAAATTGACAATATTAAGGTTCTTAAGGTGCTGATTAACCCAAAGGATGATCCACTACCTCTCATTAATGGAGCCACCAAGACAAGGGTTTGCTTTTCTTTTCTATTATTCCCTTTGTTGTTTTATTTTTGAAAATTTCTTTAACCCATTATAATTTAACTTAAATTATTTACTGTTTTTGTGTAACATTCAAAATTTTTGATATCTTAGTCTTATGTGTGAGATCCCAAAACTATATACTAATATAAATCTTAGAGTGACAGTTAAAAAGCAACATCAGTTTAGCATTTTTCTAGTCCTCAGAGATGAGACAATACAGGCCTATTATTTTTCAGCTCCCTGATCAGTCATCCACTTTTTGTATGACAAAACCAGGTTAATCTTGATGTTCTAAGGAGAAGAAATATTCTACCGCTCAGATCAGATCTAGATATCTTGCCAGAAAAGGTTGCTATTCTTGAACAATGAGACAAAAGATGAATATCAACTCTATAACCATTATTATTGGTTTTGAAATAAGTTTCTCAATTTGGATGGGGAGTAAAACCCCCTCAAATCTGGTTCTTTTGATTCATTTTATATAACAATTTTAACTTGAAAAATATTAATGCATATATTTAACAAATAACATTAAAAAAATCTGAAATCTCTCATTAATAGAAGAATTTTTAACATGGACAGTCATAAGACTAAATTTCTTTAACCTAAATCAAAATTGGTTCAAGTAACCAATTTTAAAATGTCAATATCAAACATCCAAACTAAAAAATAGAGGCTGCCTATAACAACAAAAGTTTCATAACATAGTAGAAAATCTTGCATGCTATCTAAGAAATTTTTTGCTCTAATGGCCTCTTCTACCAGAGAGCTTAGTTCCTTACATTGCTGGCCATCAATGACCTACAATCAGAGATGAGAAAGTCAGGAGGCAAAGCAGTAGAGATTTTGTAGACATTGAATAATAAAGAAGCTCAAAACAAGAATATGTAACGAAGGCTGAGCAGGAGTGAGCCTTACAAGTTTAGCAAACATACAAGAATATTAACTTAAAAAAGGCAAAAATTAATTAAGAACAAGAGGGGCGTACCATGGAAGATTTTCTTTGATGTTCATACTTCTCATTCATTGATGTTCGAATGTGACTCAATTGGATGTAGCATCTCCAACCTTCATCAAACAAAAAAAAGACAAGCAACTGATCAGCCGCGACCATGTAATAATTCAATGCCAAAGAACCCATCAAGCTTTGATCATATACTTTTGCACCCAGCTAGAGATGGAAATGTAGTTTAGATTCACTTTTTTTGGTTATGAAAAGCCAGTTTTATCTGGAACTTTTGAGAATAATTTAATGCAATGGTTATCAATGCATGGTTGCCAAGCATTTGACCATTGAGCAATAATCTAACATCCCACAATTGCACCCAAATTGATAATACCGACCAGAGTAGTTGACATATTGACTAAAGTAGCCATTGCAACAGAATAATAATGATAAATGTTGCCAACGGTTGCTGACTTGCACAAGCATAGTAATACAAAAAAAGGAAAAAAATAAATCAAGGACAGAAATATGCACCTTGTTGTCTATGCCATTTTAAGTAGTATAAAGATGTTCATCATCTCAAAAAGAAAAAAAAAATGGGGAATATTAAAGACATATAAATAAGTACAAAAAGAAAAAGGAAAAAGAAAACATTATTTGCCACAGCTCAAATATACCAGGAGTAATCTAATTATCTGCTCTGCTTTATAAATTAAACATCACAGAAACCAAGTCCCCAACCTAAAGAACGAAAGAGAGAAATCTAATTATCAAAATTTTGTTGGATTATCTGGTAATCAATCATAAGTTCATAACTAAAAGTAATGAAGCTGTATAAGACTTGATCGAAAGGAACCTTGTTCGATAAAGAAAGCTTTTATTAATATTAAGATTATTACAATGCATCTCTCACTCTCTACTCTTTGATTTCTTTATGGCTTAATACGCATTTTAGCCCTTGAGGTTGTACGAAAGTGCCGTTTTGGCCCTTATTCTTTTATTGTGGCTGTTTTGGCCCTCCTACTTTTATGGTGGTCCTCCGTAAGCCCTTCCATCCAACTCCGTTGAAGCCCCTCCTAACTTCTCTCTAACGGCGCTGACGTGGAATTTCCACGTCATTAATTTGGGTCCGAAAATTCCACGTGTCGTGACACGTCATAAAATAGGACCCACCAATGGTGAAAAAAAGGGGGGAATTTGGCGCCGTTGACTCTATTGAATTAGTAAGTAAAAAATGTTCTTAATTTTTTATTGGAAAAAAAAAAGAAAAGGAAGAGGGAATCTTAAAGGCTGTCGACGAGGAAGATTGAGCGAGAGAACACAAGATTTGTTTCAGAGAAAAAAAAGAAGGAAAACAGACTTGAAGATGAATGGTTTTGCTGGAGAAGAATCACGAAAAGGCTGAGAGAGAGGGCTGAATTTTTTGACTTGGATTGACTGAAGAAGGACATTGTTGTAGACGACAGCGAAAAGAGAAGAAAGTTGCTGCATGTTTCAAGTTGTGAGGTCAGTCTCGAAAAATTGGAGGTGTACTTGTATGGGTTTTATATTTTTATGGTTTAATTGGGTTTAGTGACTAAAAAACTATAAATCGAAACAGTAATGAAGGTTTAATCAAAATAAAGGGTTTTAACCGAGGAGTGAGAAAGGATTAATTTATATAAAATTGGTTTTTTATTTCAAAAAAGAATGGGGTCTGATAGTGTATGGAGGGTTTTTGATATTCCAGATACTTTGATTGTGTTTTAGTGGTCCCTTGTTGTCGTCCATTGATGAAGCATGGTTTTTTCTTTGTTTGTTACATGTGCTGTTGTTGACTCATGTGTTGCTATTGCTTGTCTTTTTGCCTTTGTTGTTTTCTGTCAATATTTTATTACTATAAATTAGTACATAACAATGGGGGCAATTTTAATACTTGCAGATGGATGATAATTCTGATTGTGATGATAGTGGTTACTGCATGTTACTTTATCATGGGGGTAGGTTTGTCCGTGACCCTGAACTTAGGTACGTAGGTGGAAAAAAAAGGAAAGCTCGTGAAGATCCTGACACAATATCTTTAATTGAGCTTCAATGGATTGTTAAGAATACACTAAAATATAAAGAAACAGGTGTGATTTATTATTATGATCCTGATATTAAGTCATTTGAAGATGGTGTTAAGGTAGTTTGGGATGATAAAACATGTATTGAAATGCTTAATGCATGGGTCAAACATAAAGAAATCAGTTTATATGTTGATCATGGTACTGAAATTCCCGAAATGGTTGTGCATGCTGAAAACTTGATTGATGAACCTGTTGAGAACTTGAATGCTGAACCTTTTGAAAACTTGAATGTTGAGAACTTGAATGCTGAAAACTTGAATGTTGAGAACTTGAATGCTGAACCTGTTGAGAACTTGAATGCTGAAACTATTGAGAACTTAATTGCTGAGCCTAGGGAGAATTTAATTGCTGAACCTGTTGAGCCTGCCACTATAAATGTAGAAATAAATGATCTTGTTGAAGGGCAAAATGGTACACTTGCTGAAGGTGTAAATGCTGATAGTGGTGAAAGAGTAAAGGTTGGTTTAGCTCCTACACAAGGGGCTGGTGAGGGTAGTAATACTGGTTTAGATGGTAACTTAAGGTACTTAGGTTCTGTTTCAGTGGTTGATGCAGGTATTGGGGATGACTTAACTTCTGACCATAGGTTTAAGGTTAATCACAGTGAAGTAGAGGTTAATGGAAACAATGAATTTGAAGATGGATTTAGGGTTACAGTTAGATATTTGAGTGATGGGGAAGGGGATGAAGAGTTACAATCTGCCAGGGAGAAGATTTCGAAGGATGTTCGAAGACAAAAAAGTGCATTTAGAAGTGTTCAGAGGGTAAATGTGGAAGGATGCTCGAATGATGAAGCAGACCCTTTACTACATATAGTGAAAAATAAAGAACAAGCTGCTGTTGCTAAAGGGAATAAAGGTGAAGTCCAAGGTGATGGATCTGACAGTGAATACTATGACTCATCTGAGTATGGTAGTTTGGTGGATAGTGATGAGGATGCAGAACATGATGATGCAGAAAGGAGAAAAAGTAGTTTTGTCAATATAATTCTAATAGTGAATTGCCTGAATTAGCACAGGTATGGTTTTTTTAGATGGCCATCAATTTAAAGATGCCATAAGAAAGTATGCTAGAGCTTTTAGAAGGGAGTTAAAGTTTGTAAAGAATGAACCTTTGAGGGTGAGGGTCAAATGTATTGCAAGTCCTAAATGCCCTTGGGCAATATTTGCAAGTTTTAGTAGACAGGCTAGAGGATTTCAGGTGAAGAGTTTCCGAGAAGAACATACTTGCTGTGTGAGTTTCAAGAACAAAATGGTCAATACTAGGATGATAGCTGAAAACTTAGAAGAAAGTATTAGAGATAACCCAAAAATAAAGCTGAAGGAGATCCAAAAGATTGTTCGTCACAAGCTAAAGGTAAATATTGGATTGAGGAAATGTAGTACAATTAAGAAGAAGGTTGAAGTTGAGATTGCTGGAAATTACATTGAAGAGTTTAGTCAGCTGTGGGATTATGCTCATGAGCTGCATGTAAAGAATCCGGGGTCAACCATAAAGATGACAGTTGATAGAGTAACACCAGATAGCCCTCCACATTTCCAGAGGTTCTACGTCTGCTTTGATGCCATGAAGAGAGGCTGGAAAGATGGATGCCGACCTATTCTTGGAGTTGATGGCTGCTTTTTGAAAGGGCCATATAAGTCTGAACTCTTGATTGCTGTGGGGAAGGATGGTAATGACCAGATGTATCCTGTGGCTTGGGCTGTTGTGGAGGCTGAGAACAGAGATGTTTGGGCATGGTTTTTGTGATTGCTACAGGAGGATTTAGATCTTGGTGATGGGTTTGGGTACACTTTTATGAGTGACCAACAAAAGGTATTATTATGGAGTATTTATTTTAAGTTGCTTTATTAGCTTATAAATTAATCATGTTATTAATTAAGTTTTGCAATGTATGTCCAGGGACTCAGGTTGGCTATTCAAGAAGTTATTCCTAGAGCAGAGCACAGAAACTGTGCTCGGCATGTGTTTGCTAATTGGTCTGGCCGAAAAAAATCAAAGTCCCATGAGATGGCCTTTTGGGGTATTGTAAAAGCCACGACAGAGAGAGAGTGGCAGAGAAGAGTATCCGCATTAGCTAAAATTGATGGAGAATCTGTAGATGAATTGATGCAAGATGAGAAGCATCCAAAGCAATGGACAAAAGCCTTTTCGGAACACACTGCAAGTGTGATATGGTTGACAATAATGGATGTGAATCTTTTAACTCTATTATTCTTGATGCTAGGTATTGTAGCATTATAACAATGTTGGAGATGATTAGAGAAGAGACAATGCAGAGGATTGTAAGGAAAAGGAAATTTGCAAGCACATGGAAGAACAAGTATGGTCCATTGGTGAAGAAAAAATTTGATGAACAGAGGAATGAATCTGTTGAATGGCAAATGGTGTGGAATGGGGACAATGGCTGTGAGATAAAGAAAGGTAGAAGGAGGTATGCTGTCAACTTGGAGAAAATGACATGTTCATGTAGATTTTGGGAGATTTCTGGAATCCCATGTGCTCATGCATGTTGTGCAATTCTGCATAATGGTCAAGATCCGGATGACTACATCAGCAGTTGGTATCATGTACCTACCTACCTCAAAGCTTATGAACATTCATTGCAGGCAATTAATGGGCCTGATGAATGGTTGAAAACAGATCTTGAACCTGTTCTACCACCAGTGGCTCAAAGAAAAATGGCTGGACGACCAAAGAAAAATAGAAGGAAGGCTCCAGATGAGCCAACAAAAAAATCTGGTGTTTTGAGTAGGAAAGGAGCAATAATTAGTTGTAATATTTGTGGTGTTGAAGGTCATAACAAGCAAGGTTGCCCTAAAAGGGTAAGTATTCTGATTTTCTTTTTTATGTATTCGCTTGATACATTTTTATGTTCTTTAGATGTATTCTGACTTATTCAATTGGGTTTATGGTTTGGCTAATACTGTTAGCCATGAAGATAAGGCCATTGCTTCTAATTCCAATGCTGCCAAGTCTACTGAAAAACAGCAAAAGGCCAAGATTGATGGTAAAGCAAAAGGAAAACAGCATGTCTCTAGCACTCAATATGGTTCGAAACAGTCATCAGAACCATCCAAAACTCAAATGGTTAGTTAAGTAATTTCTTTTATTTTTTTTTATTTACTGTGAAAAACTGCCAATTTATATTTCTTGTATATGATAATATGTAAAATGTTACAATCTAATTAGAAAATGGTGAGGACTTCCGGTATTGTGATCCAAGAACCAAATGCTATTAAAGAAAGGGGAAGAGGAACACCATCAACCGATAAAGGTAATGATCCAAAAGGAAAAGGTAAGGAACTGGCAGCTACTGACAAAGGAAAAAACAAAACACCAATTCGTGGCAGACCATGTAGGCAAAGGAAACCTTCAATTAAAGGGCTAGGCTTGTACACAAATGACAAAACTGGAGAGCAAACATTCTATGTAAGCGATCTCAAATTATTTACTTAGTATCAGGTTGCTCAATATTTCTCTATTATAACATTGAAATATCTCTAACTTTGATTATATCATCTTTGCAGTCTGATTACAAAAGCTACAAAGTCACTCCTGAAGCAAGTGCATCTTCTAAATCCACAAGAATGTCTATGATGACAAAGGCTGCAAGTCATGTCAAAAGGAAGGCCACTAATGATCCAGTTGGCACACAAGAATCAACTAAAAAGAATAGAAGATAGTGACATTAGATGTAGCGTACTGCTTGGTGTAACTTTTTGTTTACTTAGAGGAATCAAAGCAAAGGCAATTGGCATAACTTTTTGTAATGCCTGGTATAGTTTGAACTGATAATGTTGGCATTTAGTAAATGATGATAGGAATTGTGAACAGAGTATTTGCCAACCACTATGGTTGATTCAAGTGTAAATTGCTGAACAGATGTCAATTGTATTTTGTGGAAATCTTAATGGCAGATTGTATTTTATGGAAATCTTAATGGCAATACAACTCTCTAATGTATTTTACTAGCAAATGATTTTGTGATTATATAACAATAGATTAAACTGTTAACAGATTGCACTATGGCAAATATAACACACCACCTACAGGTTTTGAACTACCCCACCAACTCCAAAAAAGGCAAAACCAGCAGAACCCAGTTAAAATGAATAGCATTTTGTACATTTTTTTTGCCTTTTTGTTATAAGATGCTTTGATCTTCACTTCATTGTTTTCATGCTTAAGATATTCTATTTCATTTTTCATCTGCATCAAATGCTGAACAAGTTCATCTTCCTCAATATAATCGGGTTCTGCTCTATCATCCACCACATAGCTCTGTTTGCTTCCAATCTTCCCCACAACCTCTTTTTCTTTCTTGCTATCTTGACTGAACAGACCATCATCAACTCCTGAAGCAAGGAGCTGCATTTTCAAAAATTCATTTTCCCTTTGTAGCATCTCATTGTCCTCAGCGAGTTTCCTTTCATTATCTCGAAAACGTACGAGCAATTCCTTGGCTCGTTGGGATAGAGGACCATCAACCCACTTGAAAAACCTGCACCTAATACCTTCTCCCTATACATTCACAATAACTCCCTTTTAAAAACAACTTCAAAAATAAATTATGAAATCAACTTATTCATTCAAAAATAAAACCCTTACCTTGTAGTTCCCACAACCAAAGAATCTTCTACCCGGATTGTCATCCGTCCACGATGTCATGATTGGGGCCAACTTCTTGCATCTACAAACCACTTTCTCACCTTCATCTTCATGGCCATACTCCATTTGTGAGCAACTAACCAGTGGATAAGGTTTTCGAGTACCCATGACAAAAATGGCCAAGAAAGGGGGAAGAGTTTCAGTAGAATAGCTTAGGTAAATGGAAGAGATGCTCAGACAAAAAGAGAAAGAAGTGAGAAAGAAGAGAGAGAAACGTGAAAAAAATATGAGAGAAAACCATTTAATGAGTTCAGAAAAAAAATATTTACTTTTGATGACGTGGAAATTTCACGTCGGACTCAGTCAAAGCCAGTTGACTCAATCAAATTCCACGTCAGCACCGTTAGAGAGAAGTTAGGAGAGGCTTCAACGGAGTTGGATGGAAGGGCTTATGGAGGACCACCATAAAGTAGGAGGGCCAAAACAGCCACAATAAAAGAATAAGGGCCAAAACGATACTTTCGTACAACCTCAAGGGCTAAAATGCGTATTAAGCCATTTCTTTATTATTCCCCTATATGATGCTCCACCAGTTCTTGTGGCTGAGAAGATACTATCAGAGAAAATCTAGTTATTCTTGCAGTGTTGAAAGCAGGAATCCACCAAACTCGGTGCTTCACCATCATCTGCAAACACAAACAAAAAAGTGCAAAATCTATTTACATTTGCCTGTATGAATGGAAGAATAGACGAATATGTATTGACATAAAATGTTATATGTACTTGACATAGAATTGGGGGACACAGAATGTGCACAATTAGCGGTGCAACCGTAAACAACTTTGACACTCTGATTCCACATTGTAGCAAACAAAGACTAGTACAAATCTTTGCAGCGAAACGATTTCTCTTGGATCTCTGCAACTGAAGAGCACACTTTCCAGCACATTTACGCTGAGGGAGATCGATGTTGCCCGTGCCTGGAATGAGAAGCGGAATAAGATAAGTACCATCACCAAGGATGAGAGTGGGGACGATACCATCCCCTGGCAATGGCATCATTGGGGTAAGCAGGGCGCCTCCAGCGGGTAGAAAACCGGCACCAGGAGGAAGTTGAGCGCTTCCAGCGTTCAAATTCACAAGGGAAGGGGGGCGGCCAAGACCACCCCCTGGGACTGTGTGAATCCAGAAACATCGTATACGTTGAACAGTTGTATTAATGGCCCAAGAGAAGTCACACTTGGGAATTATTCAGTTGAGGACTCCCAAACAGGCAAATTGATTAAAACCATGAGCAAATAAGTTAATTTACTATAAGATATTAGAACCGTAATATAAGAACGGAGAAATAAAATGAACAGAATATTTTCCAAGAAAATCTGTTGTCTGGTTTGCAAATCAAGGATTACAGAAACCAATTCCCCAACCCAAAGAGATAGAGAAAGAGAAACCTGATTATCATTATTTGGAAATCATCTATTGATATAATGAATTTTAGTATACTGTTCGAAGTAGCAGACATATCAGATTCTCCCTTCTTCAAGGATTCTGCAATTGCAACAAATGTGTCCTCGCTCCACCTTCAAGGAAAATGTTCACATTAGCTAAACAAACAACAGAAAAAAAAAAAGTTAATTTCTGTACAAGACAAGATCAATGAACATAATACCTGTTTCATGTCAAAATCCTGAGTTAGAGGAGCCCTTCTTGATTATCTGTCCTGAACAACGATCTTCGTTTGGCACCTTTGTTTGCAGTACAAAACTCTTTGGGTCCAAAAATCTTTTTAAACAGTGAATACCCCATCACAAATATAATGCACAACTTCAAACATTTAAGTTGCTCCATATCTCCCTAACTAATATTTCTCCTCTATAAAGTTATAGAGAGTGCTTTTGTTGTTGTGACAAAATAGCTGCAAACTTTGTTTAAATAGTTGTGGAAACATTGATCCATCCTTCCAAATCTAGTAAAAATATTTGCCTCCTACCCCTTGGAATATATCCACCACATTTTCTATTTCCGAAGATTGCTTACTTAAATAGTTCTTAGCATTTATGATCATATTTGGAAACTATTTTCCCATTGTAATGAACTTAGAGCACAATCCTGGCCAAAAAGGGATTTAATTGGAGGACAAGCATTCACAAGAGATTTAATCAATATGGTTTGTTTCATTGGATGCATGCACTCTACTGAGGGAGGATTCAATGTTTTCTGTTTTATGGATTCATGTTAAAAGTATGGAAGGGATGTAAATGGATTCCCATCTGGAAGCTTTTAAAGTATGCTGCAGTTGACGCATGATCCCTGCCTAAAGAATATCATTCCAATTTCCCTCCTCAGGGAAAAAAAATCTTACAGCAATATTTGTCAAAAAAGAATTCTTACAGCATTAAACAAATTAATTCTCAAATAACACAAGCATTAATCGCCTTCATCCCGCGGCAATACACGAGTAAAGTAGCCTGTACAGATCTAGAACTTGAAGCAGACTGATCAATTTGATGTTATAATACCAATATCTTATAGCCTTGACCCACCTTTCTGCTTAATAGCATAATAAAGGTATTCTGAAGCTAAAGATTGTTACATGTCCACGTTTGTTATTAGTTTCTATCAACTTTAATTATCTGTTAATTGATTACTCTTAGCTAAAAACACTGAACATATAGAAAGAACAATGTTCAATAAATAAAACTTTTATTAATATTAACATTATTACAATGGGTCTCTTCCTCTTCTACTCTTTTATTTCCCAAACATAAGTGATGCTCCAACAAGTTTCCTCCTCTGGCAAGAGAAAATATTACTTCTAGTTATTCTTGCAGCGTTCAAAGCAGGGATTCACCAAATTCTGTGCCTCACCAGCACCTGCAAACAAACACAAAAAAGTGCAAAATCTATTTACATTTGCATGTTCGAATGGAAGAATAAACGAATATGTATTAATATAAAATGTATATGTACCTGAGATAGAATTGGGGAACACAGACTGTGCACAATTAGCGGTGCAACCATAAACAACATTTGACATTCTGATTCCACATCGTAGCAAACAAAGACTAGTGCAAGTCTTTGCAGCGAAACGATTTCTCTTGGATCTCTGGCACTGAAGAGCACACTTTCCAGCACATTTACGCGTAGGGAGATCGATGATGCCAATGCCTGGAATCAGAGGCGGAATAAGATAAGGACCACCACCGGGAATGAGAGGGGGGACGATACCATCCCCTGGCAATGGCATCATTGGGGTAAGCAGGCCGCCTCCTGGGGGTAGAAAACCGGCACCAGGAGGAAGCATACCTACATCAGGAGGAAGTTGAGCGCTTCCAGGGTTCACATTCACAGGGGGAGCAAGACTACTCCCTGGGACTGTGGGGGTGGTTGGTGTGGGAATGTTAGGTTGCCCCACTACCAATGCAATCATAAGCAATGGCATTATGGTTTGCACAAGAACTCTCATGGTTTTTCCTTCCATTTTTATTTTTATCAGCTACTCTTCACACTCTTTTACTCTCTAGAATTGCTGTGATTTGGCAAAAAAACAAAAATTCTTTCAGAATTTATAAGCTTGGAAAACAAGAGTTTATGGAAATTCAATAACCTCCATGCATGATTATTGGTGATAATTGTAGTTTTGATTAGACAACTGTAATTGGACCATGATTGAAATCATTTACCATTGTTCAGCGTAATTTAAGCCATCTAGTAAAGCAGAAGGAATTAGGAAATGCTAGGTATTCTGTTTCAAATGACTGAAAAATAAACAATGATGGAATTTCTGGCATTCAAATTAGGGATCATAAATCAATCCCTTTGATGAAAAAAATCACTTTTTCATAGGATTAATTAGTCTCCTATCAATCACTAAACTTCAGGTCACACTACAATATATCAGCAATTAAGCCATGTGACCGAGGAAAAACAAAACATGGCTAATAGAATACTCCTACTGGCCTCTTAATTCCTAGGGCGTTTGAAACATGTTACCATATAAATTATAACTAGTGAACTTTACTAACATATTGGATCCAAAAAATTTAAACAAGGCAAAAAATGATATACGTTGTCTAAAGATGCAACCCTTTTCACCGAATTGCTAAGTTCTACAGATGTCTGATATTATGCCCAAGAGAGACTTGTGGTTTTGCGCTTTGATGCCAGGGGATGTCCAATTGTCCATGTCCTTCATGTTGAAAATTAAAGGGCCCAATCCAAATGGGGGTCCAAGTAATTGGCAGAAGAGATACAGAATGGGGTCCAAATGTTGGGGTTTAAGTTGCTTCAGTGGGTTATCTTTCAAATCAGTTGTCTTCTTTTACCCGACTTTCAAGTGGGGTCTCGGTTATATTTTTAACTGATTTTCTTCAATGCTCAATAGATAGTTGCCTATTTGCTCCTAAATAATGGATGTTAAATGCATCTGTTTGTTCTGTTCACTCGAAGGGAGATTTTAGCACTCAAGATCCTGCAGAAACTATTTAATTGCTTACAAGTTACACGTTACAAACCCAATTTCCAAATTTTATAACTAATGTAATATCAAATGTATTTACTTAAACGATCAAATTGGTTACATAAGTAAAATTTCTTAGTTCTCTTGTCTTGTTGGATAACATTATACTGTCGTTATCATGTATGAAATTTGCAAGGATTGAAATGTTTGGAGTATAAAGACGGGCTTTCTTTCTTCATATTCGCTGTATAAAAACATTACTAGCTAGTAGTACAGTGAACATGCACATGATGAGACACATTGGCGCTCCCCCACAGGTCCCCGCCATCTTCTTATTGGACTCTCAAGTGCAAGAGACTGATCAGTATGATGTGGATTATTAGGATGCCAACTGTCCTTTTTTGGCACTAGTATCTTGTACAACGATGCTTCAATTATGCTCCATTGACTCTATTTATGAGCTCTAGGTCCTGTCTCACATCTTAACCTGAACAAGTGGAGATTTTCTATCGGGTCTTGTTGAAGGTTAAAAAGATAAACACTGTTTCCCAAGTAGTCTAATAGAGAGCCAAGAGGGTGGGGGAACCTAACCGCTTGAATTAACTAAAGAGTTTGAAAACTTTGGACTGTTAATTGGTGACAGATGCCAACAGGGATTGAAGCATTATTACTGCCATGTCACCCCTCGGGTGCATTTGGATGGGGATTTGGGGGTTTTTCCTTGATGGTTTGGTTACATTTTTGGAATCTTTGCTCGAGGGGAGGAATTGCTAGCTAGGGGAGGTGGGAGGTTAAGACCATCGGAACAAGAAAGACTCTCAGTCACTTGCACCCACGAGTTTTGTTTCACTTTCACCATACTTTTGAAGCTTTACTTCTACCTCCTCTACACAAGACCCCACGTTCCCCCTTTGGCCCCTCGGCAAAATATAACATCAAAAGTTTACCGGTTCCGTAATTGGTGATTGGGGTTTGCTTCCTAATTTCCTTTACTGGGCGAGCTAGCTCAATTGCTGTTCAATTCTTCCCATGCTTAATGGCTTACAATCAATGATTTAACTTTCCTGTGGTAGGTTCATTTGTGTAATTATTGATGATTATTAGTCATTAATCATTAGTGATTAATCAATTGGGTAATATTTTCTTTCAATAGTTTGGTGAGAAGGAAAAATATTGAACTTCATTTCCCTTTTAACTTTTGCAACTTCAAATGAGTAAACTATAGCTTGTGAAGTACTATAAAAGAACCTACGTCAATATTGATCTTACTGTTAGGATTGACCAAGTACGTTCTTAAATATCCAAGGTTTTAATTTTCCAACTGAAAGTCATCTACCTAGAAAATGAAAGTTGAAGAAGATGGTCACTTGATATATATTGCTCAATCAATGTGATAATGATCGTCAACATCACCCACTTGGTCTCACAGGACTATTCTTCCCTCTCTCACAAGTACTTCTCATATCCTTAATTTCAACCAACTTTAATTTCTCTCATCCCTCTTTCTTCCCTTTGCCAAATATGAAGAGAAATCATTGTGTTCCCTCTTCTATTTCATTTTTCAGCTATGAAATTTCTCTCATATATATGAGAAAAGACAAAATTCTTGATCTAAATTCTTATGTAAGTGTCCATGTACATATTATGTCCTTTGATTTCAAAAAGGGATGTGTAGAAAGAAGATGAAGAAAGTATAGTCAGCTGATTTTTCTTGACAGGCTATGATGGTGCATTTGTTGACAGAAGATAGAGAGCACAGCTGAACATACCCAGAAAAGGCCTGTGTATGAGCAGTCTTGTGCTCTCTGTTCTTCTGTCAACTCAATTTTCTGCCACTGCTTCACTTCCCTGATATCATATCCTTGTTTCTGCCATTCCAAATTCAAACAAGCTGATGAGGTAACCATCTCGCACATGTTTCTTGCTTTAAATTATCTATGTTATCATATGTACCACCTCTTTGTCAATGTTAAAATGTTTCAGGTGAGGACAAGGGGTTGCAATATTTTTGATCAGATTGCAGGGTCATGGAATCTGTTGACATGAACAAGCTCCGCGTGACTTATATGAACAAGTTTTGTAAGCTCCATCTAACAATTTAGAATTCCATAACAATGAAAAATAGCTAAGGAGTGTGTTCTGTCTCTAGCAAAAAAAAATGAAAAATAGATAGTAAAAAAATTTTTTTGTCCCACTTTGTATTTATTTTGTTTTCCTGTCTTTGGCTTAGTTTATTTATAAGTTAAAAATCAAAGTAAAATAATAGGATAGGTCAATATATGCATTTGAAAGAAGGGAAATTTTGAGATGACTGAGACTAAATAATTTTTGTGGTAGAGAGGGGTGGTTAAGGACTTGACTATCCGCACTGATCTCAAATGGGGATGACAAATGAACAGCTTCCGCAATAACTGAAATAAATCCTGTCAAAACGCATCATCTTCTTCCCCTACAAGGCATGATATGATCAAAATCATGCAAGTCTAATCCAATACAATTTTTTTCAGTCTTCTTATTTTTCATCAAAACATTTTTTCAAAATGAATGCAGCCTAAGCAGGCGGACGGCAGTTGTAGAATTGCTGCTATTCTTGAAACCAGGGATTCGATTCAGATAATTGAAGAAATAAAAGTGCCAAGTTCAAAATCTCTTTCTAGTCTTCCCAGGCTATCAAGAAAAAGAAAAGGAGAAAGATCACATTATTGATGAAATTGATTGGGTAACATCTTTTGTTTAATAATTTATATCTCATACTTGAATTGATTTCCCACCTGCTATGAAGTTTATCCATTTGCAGCCCTAGCTATGACAACGTACGTCCTCTTCATCATGGCTTTTATCCATTTGGTAGAAAGGAAAGAAAAAGATTAGGAAGGAAATTTTTTCAATCCCATTAAGTTATAAAATAGAATGTGTAATTATAAATCACAGTCATTAAAATAAGTAAATTTTCTTTTTGACCCATTTCTTTCATTCCTACCAAACGGACAAGGGGGGAAAAGTAGTACAAAATGGTTTCATCTAGTATAAAATCACAATGTCCTATATGATAGCTGTAATAACCTACTTTTTTTTCTTTTTTGTGGCGGAAAATGTTGAAAGAAAATTTAATGCCAAATGTATAAAAGTATAACTTATAGGAAAATGCTAAATGGTGCACCTGTGCACCATTGCTAAATATAAAAAACTTTATGTAATTAATACCTCATTTTTTATTGAATTTAAAAAAGTTACTGTAATAAATAAAATATAGTTTCCTTAAAATGAAAAGTTAACTAACCTTAAAGGGTGCATAGGCGCATCCGTTAGTAAAACCATAACTTACATTAGGATAATCTTAAAAAGTAATTTTTGAGGCATTTAATAATATGTTCATATCTCATAAATTTTAAAAGAAAGACAACAATTATCTTATTTCCTTCCTTCTCCATCAAACCAATTCTTATTAATTTACAAATTATTTTTTCTTTATTTAAACTATACCCTACAACAATAAATATAATATATGTTGAAACTTACCCTAAAAATTTTAAAAAAAATAAGTTGGGACTAAACTTTTGTAAGAAATGGCATTTTTCTTTCTTTAGAAAAGTTATTTGGTAAGCATGAATATATATTTAAAATCTTAATGTCTTTTAAAATCTATGAGGTGTTACCAAACTACTTAATGTCTAAAAAGTTAGTTTTTAGGATGATACTAATATAATTTAAACATAATATATGACAGGCCCCATTGATCCACTCATGCATTTCCAATTTTTTTATTTTTGAAAATTAATCAAATATATAAGCGCATTCAAGTGAGTGAATATTTCTCCCGACTCCAAAAATTCAAAGTCAAGAGTATTCCTTAACATAGCTTTTTGAACAAGACATGTAAAATAGGAAATAAGAATGTAAATGAAAAACTGTGAAGATCACAAAAGAAAGATTAAAGTCAATCTATATAAACTTTCATTAATTGCAAATTGCCATTTCGAAAACATGTTTGCACCGTATGCCTGGTATTATAGCTGTTGAGAGGCCATAGAGAGATTCTTAAGAGACAGTAATGCTAGTTGGATTTGTGGTTTCACCTTCAGAGTTTGTATTTCCCCTATCTTGCTAGCTGAATTATGGGCTATTTTTCATGGTCTGCAGCTATGTTGGAACAGAAGCTTTAGAAAAGCAGAGCTCAAAAATTAGAGATCATAGCTCCAACAATGAACCTCACCATAGACTTATTGTTGCAGACTGAAGCTGCTCGATATCCCATATTCATAGAGGCGCGAATACATGGACTAATTGGATGACAACTTACTTTGATAATCTAGACTAGGGACTTCATGTCTTTAAAGAATACCCCCCAAGACCTTTCATCTCTCTTATTAGCTGATGCTAATATCTTGTCCTAGGGCCTTGTAATGTGTTCTAGATTTCTTTTCCATTATATATATGAAATATATATATATATATATATATCGTTCGTTTTGGAGCTGTCCATGGGTTAGGCTATTCACCCAAGCCCATAAGCTCGTCTGATATTTAAGAGGGTTTAAACAAGAATTTTAAAATTAAGGACCATACTTGGACAAAATTTATAGGTCCGTTTAGAAAATGTGCCAATCTTGGTCATAAATATAAAAGCTCAAGCCCAGCCTTGCCCGTTTACCATTAATTAATATATATATATATATATATTTTTTATATATTTATTTTATTTATTAATATTGGCTTTTTCTTTTTTTTTAACATGATATTGGCTTTTTCAAATATTAGTAGTATTTAGACTTTGTAAATTTTATAAAATTGTATTGGATAATAATTTTTTGAATATATGTTGGTTTACTTTTATTTATATTATAAATTGCTATAAATTAATTTTTAAAATTAATATTTAAAAAAAATTAAACAGGCTTTCAGACGGGCCTTAGACTTATATAAATATTTTAAGATCGGGCTTGGATAAAAGAGAAAGCCTGAATTGTTGGGCTAGGACAAAGTTGGGTAAGCATATCTCTCATAAATTCTTACATAGGCCCGGTCCGAATCCAGCCTGACCCAGCCCATGTACACCCCTAGTTTGGACCAACACATGACATTCAAGGCATTTCCATGGATTAATGACCCAAATTCTTGGTGTATGGGAACTTGAGGGAGTAATCTATCATGTAAGGTCTGTAATAGGCCCAAAGAAAGGGTATTTGGGACATGTAGAGATCCTAAAAGGGTCGTTTCGTTTGCATCTATTTGAAAATATAATCGGCTATCTGATGATAATTTAAAAATATTACTACGTTTGGTTATTATTCACATGAATATATGTCAAATATATAAAATTATCACATGTGACCAGATTATCATGAATATGGTAATCCAAATAGCCATGAAAGGAAGTGGCTATCTGGGATTACCACATTTATGGTAATCTGAATTAAAATTTTTTTATCAAAATATCCTTGTTGTTAAAAGATGTTAGACATTAATTGCCTTATAAAAGATTAAATTAAATAATCATGCTATGAAAAATTAAGTATTTAAAAATAAAATTAATTAATTAATCTAATTTAATTATTTAATTTAATTAATTAATTACTTGTTTTTATTATTTAATTAAATATTTCATTTAATTAATTAACTATTTAATCTTATTTAATTATTTTATGTTTCTTATTAATTAATTAATTACTTGTTTTTATAATTTAATTAATTATTTCATTTAATTACTTAATTATTTAATCTAATTTAATTATTTAATTGCTTTTATTATTTAATTAATTATTTCATTTAATTATTTAATCTAACTTATTTATTTAATTTAATTTAATTAAAAAAGAAAACAATTAAATAAAATAATTAAATTAGATTAAATAATTTAATAATTAATTAAATAATTAAATAATTAAAACAATTAATTAATTAATTTTATTTTTTAGTTATTTAATCTAATTTAATCAATTATTGCTTGTTTTATTATTTTATTAATAATTTTGTTAATAATTTTATTTAATTGCTTAATTATTTAATCTAATTTTATTTAATTATTTAGTCTAATTTAATTAATTGTTCTTATTATTTAATTTTTGATTAATTAATTAATTACTTGCTTTTATTATTTAATTAATTATCTAATGAATTATTTCATTTAATTATTTAATGTAATTATTTTATTTAATTTAAGTTAATGTTTTCTGTTTAAATAATGGTAGTTTTAAAAAGTTAGTGCAACATTTTATAAATTTAAGACCATTACTACTTTTTTTTTTTTGGAAAGCATAGACCAATTTTATTAGAGAAAACAAAACTGGGAGACCAACAACGTCAAAACATCACAGCGCAAGGACCAATGAAAGAAACAGCCACCAGAAGAAGAACAAAAAGAAAATCAAACCCAGAAAAACAAAAAGGCACAAGAAACGCACACAAGCATCGGAAACCATCCTTCAAACCCCCATATCCACGAAAGACAAAACAAAGTACCCACATTGTTCAGCCTAGTGGTAGAAAACCACAAGATCATTCTCACGATCCACTCCCGCTTTTGCCAATCCATCTGCAATCTCATTAATGTTTCTAGATATATGCGTAATACTCCAAGCTTGCAACTTCCTCTTATAAGTTTCTATATGCATAATGAATTTTCTCAATCTCCACTGGCATGTAGAAGGATCAATAACCCATTTGACAGCATTTTGTGAATCACTTTCAATAAACAAGTTCATTGTTGCAAACATATTCCATGGCACAAAAGATCAGAAAAGCTTCTTTGATAGCTAATAATTCTGCTATATTTGAATCAGCTTCCCCAATAGCCTTAGAGAACACCAGTTTAATGCTTCCGTTATCATCTCTTAAAACATCTCCAATACCCGCTTTACCAGGTTGTCCTTTAGACGAGCCGTCGACGTTGAACTTCAATTGTCCCGCTTTTGGTCTGTTCCAAACCCAATTAGACACCTTGGTGCTGCTTTTAGATTCCAGCTCAACAAGATTAGGAAATCTAAAAATATCAATAAAAGAAATTGCTTTTCACGCCATTTAGCTTTGCACCAAGTTGCAACTTTCACTTTGACAGAGTCGATGACTTGAAGGACATCAAAAGACTTTCCTTTGAAGACCACCTCATTTCGTCCAATGCAAATGGACCAAATAGTAGCAAAAAAGGATATTCTCCAGACATTATTCTTATTGATTCTGTTCCACACCAAGAAGACCATTTTTGGGTCACCTGGCATCACCCATTCGACATTCCAAATAGAACAAAGATGAGTCCAAAAAATCCATGTACTCCTGCAGATAAAAAAGAGGTGAAAAACATTCTCAATAGCATTCCCACACAGAGGGCACAGAGCATCATCAACACTTAACAGGCCCCTTCCAACAAGCTCAGCTTTAACCACAACCCTGTTCTTCAAGACTTGCCACACCATTACTACCTTTAACTAATTTTCTTAATATATGTGAATTGGTAAAATGGACATATAAATAGAACCAAAATATGTAATAGTATTGAAGTCTAAAGCTTGATTCCCTCAATAAATTGAATAAGAATTTGATCAAGACTACCTGTAAAATGGGATTTTGCCAACCTCCAATAATAACATATCATATCAGATATTTTAAATTTTATAAAACTTTATAATGTAGAGTTTTATTCAATTTGGAGTCTTGAATAAAATAAACTACTTATTCTATAAGTAGTTCAAGATTACTTATTCTATAAGTTTTGGAGTCTTGAATAAAATAAACTACTTATTCTATAAGTAGTTTTATTCAAGAACTTATAGAATAAGTAGTTACCCATCCATTATCTGATAAGTGGCCCATATCTTTTCCCATGATCTCATCACGTCATGTCAGTTTTTGGTTTTGAAAAAAAGTCCTTGATGGTAAGACTACTATAAATAGCCACTTGGGTCCCTAGTCTCAATATACTTACAAAATTTCTTGACACCATCTAAAGATTTTCTAAAGTTTTTGTGAGAGACTAGAAGTATCCAAGCAAAGGAAAGCTGTTTTTCAATGGCTGGAGGTATGATCTTCAATTCTTAATTTTCCGCATCAAGTTTTTCTAAATAAAGATGTTAGATTTTTCTGTGTGAATTTGTTCATACAGTTTAAAGAAAATCTAACATATAATGCACTATAGTACACACAATTATTTAGTAAAAAAACTCTTTTAACTTCATTTTTTTCTTAAATTGGAAGATTTTTCTACAATTACCAAAACCCTACCCTAAAAACATCCTAAATTTAGGATTTATCCTACAAACCTTTTTATAAAAAACTTTGGGATAAACTTTAATCAAATATAGGTTTTTTAGTGAAATCATTTATGTGTAATAAGGTCTATTATAGAATTTTATAAAAATTTTAAAAAATCTAACATACCACGTTTTTATTGAAGAATGTAAAACCCTCTTCTTATATATAGATAGTCATGATCAAACATTTTCTCTAATAAATTTATTGGTTGGAAGTGATCTCACTTGACATAATTAACAAGTCATTGTGATTTGTAGCATATATAATCAGCCTAGCTATCGGTTTGCAAATTGCTTGACGAAAAAACAGGAACTTCAATTCAGCAGTGAAGCATCTATCAACTTGGAACATATTGTTTTCTTTATCTGGCTTAGAACTCAGAACTCATAACTTAGAAGATAAACTGCATGCAGTATATAATTTGATCTTAACACTGTTTTTTTTTATATTATACCTAAAAATTAATAATCAAGTTTAAGAGTTCAATGAGAAAGTAAGAACCTTTAGATTAAAGCATTATAACAATTTCTATATATACAACTAAAAATCACAATTTAGCATTTGTAATATTGATGTATATGAATGGCATATGTATAGATTAAAGTTCATTTATGAATTTTTTAAAAATATTACTGCAAAGGTTTTTTTTATGGGTAGAATTTTGAGAAGAGGCAAAGCCATAAAGGGGAGAAAAACATAATCATATCCCCAAAACCGGAGATGGCAAGGAACAAATTCTATTAATTGGCTCTCCTCTTCTGGTATATATTCGTTAGTTTTCGGTATGATGCTCCGGCGGTTCATTTGTATAATTATTGATTATTAACTTTTGCAACTTCAAATATAGCTTGTGAAGTTGCCTTTCAAAAATATATATATATATATATATAGCTTGTGAAGTACTACTACAAAAGAACCAATGTGAATAGTGATCGTACTGTTAGGATTGACCTAATCCCTTAAATATCCACGGTTTAGTTTTCCACCTGAAAGTCATCTACCTAGAAAATGAAAGTTGAAGAAGATAATCACTCGATATATATTGCTCAATCAATGTGATGATGATGATAATTTCCAATGGAGACATCAGCATCACCCACCTCGTCTCACAGGATTATTCTTCCCTTTCTCATAATTACTTCCACATCCTTGATTTCAACCAACTTTAATTTCTCTCACCCCTCTTTCTTCCCTTTGTCAAACATGAAGAGGATTCATTGTGTTCCCTCTTCTATTTCATTTTTCAGCTATGAAATTTCTCTCATATATAGTAGTATTAGAAAAGACACAAAATTCTTGATCTAAATTCTTATGTAAGTTTCCATGCACATATTCTGTCCTTTGATTTCAAAAAGGGATGTGTAGAAAGAAGATGAAGAAAGTATTGTCAGCTGATTTTTCTTGACAGGCTATGATGGTGCATTTTGTTGACAGAAGATAGAGAGCACAGCCGAACATACCCAGAAAAAGCCTGTGTATGAGCAGTCTTGTGCTCTCTGTTCTTCTGTCAACTCAATTTTCTGCCACTGCTTCACTTCCCTGATATCATGTCCTTACTTTTGCCGTTTCCAAATTCAACCAAGCTGATGAGGTAACCATCTTGCATATGATTCTGCTTTAAACTATCTTTCTTACCATTGTATACCACCTGTATGTCAATGTTAAAATGTTTCAGGTAATTAAGGACAAGGCTTCCAGGCCTTGATTCTTGTGTTCGGGTTACAATATTGTGATCAGATTGCAGGTTCATGGAAATCTGTCCACATAAACAAGCTCCATGTGATATATCTATATGTTGAGAGAGAATATTTGATCAGATCACTTGCAAAAGAGGGATTTTATACCCTTCAATTGTAATATGACATCTCATACTAATTCCTTTTTTTACAAAATTCTACAATACACTCCATCGCATATAATAATTACTTTTAAATTATTCTTTTATGGTAATCTTTCCATCAGTTTCACAGTTTAGTTCAGCCAACAGAAAAAAAAAACCAAATCCCATGAGTTTTAGTTTCAGCCAACAAAATTTGACCAAGAGTTGCAACTCCTAAAAGTGCTGGATAATATACCGATTTCAATCTTCGGGCTTCATGAGCTATTACACATGATGATGATGATAGAAAAATAAATATTGGATAAAAGAACCACAGAGATTTACGAATCCAAGTTTTTGATCTACTTGGTCTTTTTTTTTGTCGATGACCTTTCCTTTTTATCTTCTTGACAACACTATTGCTTGTTAAATTGTTTAGCTTGCTTATAAGAATGAAACATATTTATGACAACAAAGCAGGTGGTTGTTCTTCTATAAACCAATCGTTGACTTCCAGGAGAAGTTTTAAATAACTAATTTCTCAATGTAGTTAATCAAACCTTAGAAGAATAAAGATCTAGGTATAACTTGAAGAAGTGAAAAGGAGAATCCAAATTAGCAATTGAAAAGATAAGGTTAGGGTTTTAAGATTTGAGAAACGATGAAAAGAAGGATTTGCTTTTTTATTAGCTAAAACACATAGAAAGATGAAGGTAAAAAGAGTAATTTAAAAATAATTATTATATGCAATAAAATGTATTGCAGAATTTTGTAAAAAGAGAAAGAAAACTTGTAGTGTCATGTTGTCATTGAAGGATGTAACTAAAACCCATTTTTACAAGCAGTCATGATCAAGTACTCTCTCTCTCTCTCTCTCTCTCTCTCTCTCTCTATATATATATATATATATATATATACACACACACGGTTTAATACACAAAATAACCATCGAACTTGTATGAAACTATTGTTTTGGTCATTTAACTTTTATTTCGGATTTTTTGATCATTGAACTTTTATTTTGTGAATAATATATCCCTTAGTGCTGATATGACCAATTTAGTTATTGATATATAGAATTTTCATGTGATACATGAAATTCTTTTGTTACGTTACGTCAGTGCCCATAGCTATATTGTTCACAAAATAAATTAAAAACTAGAGGGTCAAAAATACCAAAATAAAAGTTAAATTATCAAAACGATAGTTTTGTATAAATTTGAAGACTGTTTTCTCTATATAGTGGACAAGTTTTATGAGCTCCGTCTAACACTTAATGATTCCCATAACAATGAAACATGGCTAGTAAAAAAATTGTCCTTTGTGTTTACTTTGTTTTCCTATAGAGTCTTGATTTAGTTTATTTATAGAGAAAATGTTTGATCAGGACTATTTGTAAAATGAGTTTTTTATACCCTTCAATAATAACGTGTCACTTTAAATTTTTTAAAGTTTTCATAAAACTTTATAATAGAACTTATTGCACACAATTATTTCATAATTAAATAAGCTCACACTTGATCAATGTTTAGCTCCAAGTTAAAAAAACAAGGATTTGTAAGGTAGGTCTTAAAATTTAGGGTATTATTGAAGTGGAGTTTTAGTAATTGTAAAAAAAATTTTCAAGTTTGTAAAAAAAAAAGTAAAAAGAGTTTTTTTTTTACTTGAATAATTATGTGTTCTGTAGTGTATTATAAAGTTTTGTAAAAATTTAAAATATATAAGATGACATATTATTATTACATGATATAAAACTTTTCTTTTACATACAGTCTTAATCAAAATTTTAGTCTTATTTATAAGTTAAAATTAAAGTAAAATACTATAGTAATCGGATAGGTCAATATGCATTAATTTGAAAGATGGGAAATGTTGAGGTGATTGATAAACTTTTGTGGTAAAGAGGGGTGGTTGAGGACTTGACCATCCGCACTGATCCCCAATGGGGATGACAAAGGAACAGCTTCCTCAATAACTGAAATAAATCCTGTCAAAAAGCATCATCTTCTTCCCCTTCCCTATTCGTTCCTACAGGGCATGATGATCAAAATCATGCAAGTCTACTCCAATACAAGCTTTTCTGTCTTCTTATTTTTCATCAAAACATTTTAACTTTCAAAATGAATGTTTCCCAAGCAGGAGGATGGCAAGTGCAGTATTGCATTGCTGCTATTCTTGAAACGATGGGTTCGATTCAGATAATTGAAGAAAAGTGTAAAATAACACTCAAAATCTCTTTGCTCTTTAGTCTTCCCAATAGCTATCAAGAAAAGGAAAGAACGAAAAAAGGAAAGACCGCATTATTGATGAAATTGATTTGATAACATCATTTGTTTACTACTTTATAACTCATACTTGAATTGATTTCCCACCAGCTATGAAGTTTATCCATTACAGCCCTAGCTAGACAAATAAAAATCTCATGTCTCATCTCATTATCTCGTTTTGTACCCCATATACTATAGTCCATCACATATCCCCTTTACCTAATTTTTTTTAGTTCTTATTTGGTTTTAACAAAATAAATAAAGAAAAAATTATTATTCTTTTATTTAAATTAAAACTATACCTCAATAATATCATAAATGTAAAAATTTTCCCTCAACATTGAAAAATTTTAGTTTGGAACTACAACTTTCATTATAAAGAGGATTTTTTTTTCTCCCCTCTAGAATAGTTTTAGAATTTTTGTTTAAAAAAAATCCTAAAACCAAATAAGGAATTAAAGGTACGTTGATTACATCGGCTTGGATTTGATAGGATGTGTAGACACCATATTAAAAAAAATAATAATAAAAAATAAAAAAAATAAAAAAAATTGAAAACCATCATTTCAACCACCCCATTCATCATTTTCAACTCACAAAATCATTTTTTCAACCACCCACTCATCATTTTCAACTCACAAAATCATTTTTTCAAACAAAATCATTTTTTCAACCACCCCACTCATCATTTTCAACTCACAAAATCATTTTTTCAACTACCCCACTCATTTTTTCAACCACCTCACTCATCATTTTCAACTCACAAAATCATCATTTCAACCACCCCACTCATCATTTTTAACTCATAAAATCATTTTTTCAACCACCCCACATAAATTCATCATCTATAAAAGGGGAGGCAAGAAGAGATTGCAAGGGGGGAATGGCAAGAAAAGATTGTTGGAGAAAAGAGAGAAAAAAAGAAGAAAAGAAAAAAAATTTAAGGAGTTTTTTTTTTTGGTTAGGTTTTTTTTTAAAAAAAATTTGAAAGCTAGATTTGGATTTTTAGGCTTGAAATTTGACAAATCGAAGGTTTTATTCGTGTTTAGGGGACCAAGGAGGGTCGATTTGGGGAGATTGTGGCTAATTTCGTGGTTCAGAAGACAAAATTTGAAAAATTTGTTCTTGGTGTTCTTCAAAAGATCATAATTTTCTGGGTTTGAAAGTTGGTTTTAATCCATTTAAGGTTGATTTTCTGGGTTTAATAGTGTTTGTAGAGAAAAATTATTCTTGGTGTTCTTCGAAAGTTCATAATTTTCTGGGTTTGAAGATTGGTTTTGATCCGTTTGGGGTTGATTTTCTGGGTTTGTTTATGTTTGTAGAGAGAGAGAAAAAAAAATTTCGGGTAGAGAGAGAGAGTGAAGGCTAAAAAAAAAAAGGTTAAAAACAGTTTCTGAAGGTGTTTTTATACTCAGGAGGATAAAAAAGACTTTTCACCTTCATTAAAACCCTGTTGATCCGCGTGTTGACCCGCACAGTGACAGTGACCCGTTACAGTGACCCGCGTGTTGACCCGCGCACTGACCCGACCCGATCGCAACAAACCCTTTTCCATTTTTTCTGGTATTTTTCGAAATTGATTTAATTTACATTTTTTAATTTTGATTTTTTTTTATGCTTAATTTAGACCTATGCACAATTA
Source organism: Microcos paniculata (assembly GCA_030664755.1). NCBI lineage: Eukaryota > Viridiplantae > Streptophyta > Magnoliopsida > Malvales > Malvaceae > Microcos > Microcos paniculata. The sequence continues at coordinate 35,512,495 of CP131462.1, read as the reverse complement.
AGTAATATCATTCCAATTTAAATTTATGCATATTTAATTTGTCTTAATTAAGTCCATACATATTTATTTTAGGTCATTTCAATATAGGTCATGCATATTTCATTTGTCTCATTGTTATTTAGGCCTATTTACATTTTAGGATTAGGCCCATTCATATTTTAGTCTAGGTCCATCTCACTTAATTTATACCATATAGAAACTAGGTCCATTTGCATTTTAGAATCAAGTCCATTTTAGTCTTAAACCCATTAACATTTTAATATGTCATTTAGCTTAGGTCCATTAATATATTAATATGCCATTTAGCTTAGGACCATTAGCATTGTAATTCATGCCATTCTGCTTAGGACCATTGATATCATTTATGTCATTTTAGAAATTAAGTTCATGGATCTTTAATTATTCGTTTAATACATATTTAATATATTTCTTGTGATAACCTATGTCCTTAGTTTATTTTGTCCCATCATTTTATGCATTTAAGAATTAGTGCATCGTTTTTAAAAGAATCATGTGCATTGGAAATACCGATGATAAGGGATCGGAGAGGACCTCGTGATTACGAGGACCTCAATGGTTCTCTTAGGTGAGGGTTTTTAAAGATAACCTTATCAGGATTCCGATCGGGCCTCGGAAGGCTTCAATATAGATTTCCGTCTATTTTTAAAAAAATAAAAAAAAATGATTTTATCCATTATTTTAAAAGGTCATTTGCATATCACATTATATTTTATGATTTCTTTAAAATTCCAAAAGTCTCTTCTACAAATATCACTTCTTCAAGAAAACCCAAAAAAATATTTTCTTTCAAAATTCCCCTTATCAGCAAAAGGAATTTCAATTCCGACATAATTTTAAATCTAAAAATGGTTTTTAGGAAAATCTCAAACTTAATTAATAGTTGAGGTTTTCTTACAAAATCAAACTTTGGTTAATTTCTTTAATCAAGGTTTTAAAAATGAGATCTAAAAATGAAAGGAATTCAATTATTCCGACATTATTTTCAAAAACCAAAAAATGTTTTGAAAGATTTCAATTAGACCTTTACATTGGAGTCTTTCTAATTTAACCCCTTTTTTAAAAAAATCTTGCATTTAATCAAAATCTGTCTACCAATGAAAGGAATTTGATAATTCCGACATTAATTTCAAAATCCAAAAAAAAATATTTTCGAAAGATTTCAATTTAGTTCTTAACAATTGAGGTCTTTCCAAATTTAACTCGGTCCTTTTCAAACTTATTTTTCTTTAAATTAAAATTTATCTTTGGCAAATTATTTGTTTTAACATTTTGATTTTCAAAGTTTATTTTCGAAAGATCTCAATTCGATTATTCAACATTGGGAACTTTCTGATCAAGTTTCAATACGGATCTCATTAAATCGAATTTCTTTAAGGGTGAATTAACCCGTAGCAAAAGGAGTATTACTCCGACATTTTAACTTTTAGTTTCTAAATTATTCTCTTCTTCTTGAAAACATTTTGTCATTAACCCTAAAATTGATTTTCAAAAGACTTTTGTGGTATTGATTTTCGGGCGTTTCGGGGGTGCTAATCCTTCCTCGAACGTAACCGACTCCCGAACCCAAAATCTGTTTTCATGGACCAATACCTGTTTGACCTAAGGTAATCTTTGTAGATTATATTAGGTTAAATGGAGTCAAAATAGGTGGCTAACCTACCTAAACCAAATGGTTAGTGGCGACTCCTTTTCTTATTTTTTCGTTTTCAAATCTTTCTTTATTTCGCCAAAAATTTCCCTTCGAACGGCTTTTTAGACGTTTCGACAGGATGAAAAGGGAAATTACATATAATCTGTAGTGAAATTTTAGAGTATTAACATATATTGACATAAATTTGTATTGTGGGGAGAATTATTTATAGAATGACTTAATCTTCTAGAAATTGAAAAAATTATCTTATTCTATGAATCATCATCTCCATAATATATATAAACTTATGTAAATACTATAAAAACATACTGTAAATTACATGTAATTTTTCCATTCATTATTTTTAATCCAATCTAACGTAACAAATATGATCTACTAAAATTAAATAAATGAGACACATAATATATTCAATTATATGTGATACATAAAGTGGACTACAAAAATGGAATGATTGTGATTCCCATCCAGCTATGACGTACGTCCGCCTCACTAGGGGAACGGCAGTACAAAACGGTTTCACCTAGAATAAAAATGACAATTTCTATAAGGTGGTAGTAGATAAAATAAAGGTGTGATTGGTTGGGGTGATATTATATTACCTGTGAACATAAGATTACTACCATATTATCTAGTAATGTGATGTCCTTATAACATGTATATTTTGTGTTTGGTTGGAGAGATGGACATCTTATATTTCATATATGAATAACTATTTTATTAGTTTATCCTAACTTATATAAAAAGCTTTCTAAACTTGTATTCTAACTAAATTAATATTCTAATTAAATTAACACATTTTAAAACTGTTAAACAAATTCAATAACAAAAAGTAATCATTAACAAAATCAAAAAATCAAAAAATAACAATAAAAATAATAATTTGATAAATAAGACTTATAATTGACAAATATATAAAGATACAAATAATCTAAAATTCCTTTAATTAAAATTATCAATTACTTTTAGTTTAAATATAAATATTATTAAACTCAAAAAGAATATCATTGTTTCTTGGTATAATGAGTAATAAGTGAGGGTAAAATAGGAAGATTGAAGTCAAAAGGGTAGGACATGTAACATAACCTAAGAGGAGGATAGTATTCACATTCACACCCATATTACCACCTCTGTGGTGATCACTTGCCTTTGACACTATTGTTAAAGAAACCAAACGAGGACATATAACTTGACATCGTGCACATTCTCACAAGACATGAAAGATATTCCCGATCGAACACCCCTTACTTTTTTTTTTGTGACGGAAAATGTTGAAAGAAAATTTAATGTGAAATATATAATAGGCCCCAGTGGCGGCCCCACTCACGCATTGAAACCCAATTTTTTTAAATTAATTAAATACTAGACAAAGAATTCCTTTACTCCGCTTTGAGTTATAAAATTTATAAATTTTAATTATTTTTTTATTATACATAAAATAGCAATTGTGAAAGTAAATTTCATTCACTTCATATTGTAAAAATAAAAAATAAAGATAATATAATATATGAAATTTCACTATATTATATAAGAAGTTTAAATATATGATAAATTCAATAAATATTGATAAAAAATTTAAATATAATTATATAACCAAGAAATTTGTCAAAAGAAAATTTATGAAAAATAAAAAATTATAGGTTAAATATGCATAACTTTTGTCCGCTATCCGCTATACTACTCTTTATCCGCTATACTAAAAAATCTGTTCTCTTATCCGCTATACTACTCTTTATAATCTGCATAGGATTTTTTTAACTTTAATAGTATAGATATGCATTCGAGGAGTTGGTTCAAAATGTGAATGTTTCTCCCTACTGGAAAAGTTCGAAGCTGGGTATTCCCTAAGGTTACTTTTTGAACAAGATATGTAAAAGAAAGGTTCAAGTCAATCTATACTATAGAAACTTTCATTAATTGCAAACCGCCATTTCGAAAACACGTTTAACCGTCTACCTAGCATTATAAATGTTTGATGAGAGACCATGCAGAGATCATATATATTTCAGCTATTTTGTAAAAGCAACTTTCCAATTCCAAATGGTCTTTTCTCCAACATATATTTTTCGTTTAACATAAAAATAACAATACTTTTTTAACTTAAAAGACATTTATTTATTTAATAGATTTTTCTAGTGAATTTTTTTGAATATAAAATAATTTATGTAATAAATATTTTTCCTTTAACATAAAAATAACAATACTTTTTAACCTTTTACTTGGAAGACAAGCATTAGAACTCTTCACTTGACGGCGAAATATTTTTCATTGCATATTATATGCAAATATTATATGAACAAAGCTGATGTCATATTCTCATTTTTGTCACCAATTTGAGGTTGGGTATCATATTCTCATTTCTGTCACCAATGTGGGTTAGATCGAGTGGTAAGTGATTTGTTCCAGCTTAAACAGATCTCAAGTTCGAGACTCTGCGTACGTAACTGTCCCTGTTGAGAAACTCACCTATTATATCCATGTGTGCGACACGGGTCGAATCCGGATTAATCAGAACGAAACTCTGAATACCGGATAGTATATATATATATATATATATTTATATTCTGGTTTCTGTGATCCATGGGTCACAGGATGATGACAACATTTTACAGGTGGACAAGAAAACTTAAATGTAATAGCAACCCTCTGTACCAAATCGTGTCGAAATGAGAGGTTGACAACTTAAATGCGAAAAAGCTAATAATGCAAAGTACCAGATTTCAAACATAAAAAAGGTTTTTTGATCAAGTGGCTTTCGATTTTGTTGAAACAAAAACCTGCATTCTAATTCACTGGATCAGAATGATCGGTTCGATATCAAATGTTAACCTTCAAAACATTCAAATATTCCAGTAGTTGAAGCTTTGAAGAGAATTGTATGAAGCATTTATCAACTTGGAATATATTGTTTTCTTTATCTGCTCAGAAGATAACTGCAGTATATAATCTGATCTCTTACAGAGTTACACTTAAGTTCAGCATTTTTGTTTTTCTTTTCTTTCTATTTGTACATAGAAAATTTCATCAGGCTTTGAAAGTACACAGGTAAAACAACCCTCTCTTTTCCAGGATTTTAGCTTTGAGATTTTCTGGTTGATAACTAAAACCTTCATTCTTTAGCATAATGTCCATGCCATGTGACATGCACACACGATGGAACTAAAAAAGAGATAGGCCAAGTTGAACAATGTAAGGCAATTGTGGTTCGAAAAGCAAGATCATCTCCAAGAGCTTGCACTTCTCAATCTCTCTTAACAAACCGGCCCTGTTAAATGCGAAGGAGAAGTATGTAATCACATTAGGATCTGCTAGTGAGGTTTACATAAGAATGCGGTAGAAATATGTTATCACCATTAGCATGGTATAGTGAAATAATAGATATGGTTAAGTCTTGAATCAATAACGAAAAAGTTATAGCAACTTTGATTGTGTAAAGTACACATTTATAAAAAATTTTGAGCTTGAAGCAAGGGCATGCATTTCACTAGAAAGAACTCAACGTTAATCCAAGCATTGTTTAAATCAGAATGTTTAAGAGAAAAGCAACAGACGGAAGAGCCAGAGCGAAAAATCAGGTTACCTTCAACCTAGGGCGCTTCTCAGCATTGAGCTTTCTGACTTCATACCTGATACGCTTAGAAAAGAGCCTATTCTGCCTCTTCTCCTTGTATCTCAACACACTTGCTTCTCTATGCTCCCTTCTCCAATCCTCTTTCCCATCAAATTCTTCCTTAATCTTGACATCACCAACATTGTTACTAACCATTTCCGGCACCCTCCACACGTTGGAATCACTACCCCCCGTATCGCCTACCACCTGCCCCAGTATAAATATACTTGAATTGTCAAAATTTACTCAATCATGTAAACAGATGGTAAAATGAGATTCTTATGCTACTATCCTGTTTCCTGAAAAAGATTGTGACTAGGAACTCAGAATGAATCACCTAGAAGTTGATATTACGTATGAGAATACCGAATAAGTAGGGATTCTGTTCTTTATTGGTTATAGAATTCCCTGATCTGTAAGATTTTTTGTTCTAACTTTTACAATTTGTTTCTTCTTAGGGTTTTGAGCTAGGAATAGCTGCCGCTAGATCAAATTCCCAAGTGTACCATCTCTTACTACATAATACTTCTCAAACAGTGCAAAGCAATTACTGATGTTAATAAACTATTAGCAATGAGCATATTGGAAGTATGTAAAAGTTCCCACCATCATTTTAGATATTTTAGAGATATTTTTGAGTGATTATTGCTTTATACCTTTTATCATAGTTTTATTATTAGTATTAGTATTATAAAATTGAAATGTGAGTAGCTAGAACTAGATAGCTCCAAAGGCTTGTTATGACCTTATGATGGTAAAAGATCTTATGAACTACTATAACAAAAATAATTTAATAATATGAAGCTCCAAAGCTAGTCATTTCTAATTCAACTAAATGCCGCTAAGATAGACCACAACTCCAGCTGGCTTAAAAGGTCTATTTGGCCCCAGAAAAGGGGAAAAAAGAGGCAAAAAGTGCAGAAGCATAGACCCACATATTATTCCACTATAAACTATAATAAGCATCTCAATAAAAGAAGCACTAGCTTCCAACAAAATACCCCAAACCCATCATTCACCACATTCAGAAACCAGAATCTATCTCCACAGTCCATGCTTAACAAACGAGTATGGGCTGTGGGCACAAAAATTTTCCCATACTTAAACAAAAACATCAGATTAAGAAATTCCCCATGTGCTTATTACATGCACAGGTATACTTTTTTCATCAGTAAAATAAATTGTTCTGTAAAAAGTCACTACTATTAATTGGAAAAAGGAAAATGACGTACTGGTAGTAGTACAAAGGAGAAGAGTGATGAAAAGATTGAAATGAAATGTTTGATGAAGGGGGGGGGGGGGAGGGCTGAGATCTTACAGGGGCAGCAGCATCATGCAAGCCAGGCACGGTTTGTGGGGACTCTCCTTCAATGTAAAGTGGGCCCTTATCAGACCAAGCATTCATGATCTCCTCATAATCAAGCTTCAAAGACAACAACTTTTTCATCTTCTTCTTACTACTACTGCTAGTACTGATACACCATGCACCACCATCTCCACCGCCGTCCCCTCCGCCACAACTACTTACCTCCTCCATCTCCTTCTTCTCGACCACATCAGAATAAACCACCCATTTCTCTTCACTCTCATCTCTCTCCTTCTTCCCTTTCATTGCCGACCGTAAAAGCGACCTTCTATGATCCTCACCACTATACCCATAAGTTAAAGAAGGCGACAAAGGGCTTTCTTCAGACGTTGTCGCCGTTGTCACCGTAGTTGTCGTCGCTTCATTCTTATAATCACTACTTTCGTCGTCCAAAATACCATTAAGAGTAACAGCGTGAACGTTGTCTTCCTCTGTCGTGTTGAAAAGTAAACAAACATTATCGTACTGCGTATCTTTGTCTTCAACTAAGTTCTCAGGGTGAAGAGGAAACAGGTTAAGCTGTTGTTGCTGTCGGTGATTGCTTTTGCCGTTGCTCTTGTTAAGGGTCATTTGTGGTAGGTTTTCTTCCAGGTGGAGAAGGCTGAGGTACTTTGGCTTTCTTGTTTTTGATCTGGTTTTACGAGAAGGTTTCACAGGGACACTGCCAGACTTTGATTTTCTTCTTCTTCTTCTGTTTCTCGTGTTGTTCTTGTTGCACATATTCGAGCTTGTTTGGGCTTTCTCCCCTTTTTTTTGTATTGTCTGTGAATGGTGTTTGGTTGGAGAGGAAAAGTGAAAAGAAAGTCTTGACCAGCTATATGGGGGGTAGGGCAAGGGGCCGCGGGCTTATTAGGTGTCAGAAAGGTACAGGGGGGAGAGTGATGGTGATTGGGGGTGGTGCTTTGTTGACACGTGGGAGATGGTGATTGGTTTGATGAGCGGATTGTGTTGTTATCTGGATTTCGTTTTGCTGTAGATGGGATTGGGGGCATGGGGCACCGGGGGGCAACTGGCAATTTGTTGATTGCTGTGTGCTTGTGGGACAAAAATGGAGGAGCAAAGAAGCAGGAACGAACGTTTGGTGACTTCTACCTCTTGCCCTGGTGGCTAAGAGGCTTGAGAGGTCACCAAGAACCCCTGCCATCCCCCTCCCGGGGTCTTAGTACCCCGAATTATACGAAAAGGAACGAACGTTTGGTGAGTTATTGCTCGTCGGAGGGTGAATTCTTAGGACCTGGGAGCGGGAACCTTTCCCCTTAGCCATTTAATGGTCATTCACGTGAATAGAGCCAAACTCTTGAAAATAAAGTTTGAGAGTTTAATTATCTTAAAATGATAGTTTTAAGGGGTTAATTATTTTAAAATAATAGTTTGAAGGGTTAATTATCCCAAATAAAAATTTAAGGATCAATATGTCTAAAAAGATATAGTTTAGGGGTCAACTTGAATATTTAACCCATTTTATATTTTATTTTTCCACTTTTGTGATTTAAATCCTTAGGGAACATGTTTTTTGGTCCAATATTTGAAATTACTGCTATCACAAACCTAATTGAATCCAAAATTCTTCCAGCTTGATCTAAATTGATTTAATGAAGATGGTTGATAATTGAAATCATTCAACTCAAATCTAAATAAACTTGAATCCAAAATGATCCAAATCTAGATTAATTTGAACCCAAAACAAATTTTAAATGGTTCGAAGTGAGATTAAATGCATGCTTTAATTTTGCTTTGAAAGTTAAGAAATGGAATCTGATATACCGGAACTTAAGTAAGCCTTTGAAAAATCTAAATTTCAAAATGACCTGAAAAGCACTTGAATTTATCTTGGATCAAAATGACATGACCTAAATTGATGAACCAAATTCAACTTGATCAATGCATATGCCACATCTTTATGAAATGCATGTGTCTTGGACTTAAGAATTTTGCTACGTTTGGGAACATGAATTGGAGAGAATGCATTTGTATTTGGCTTATTATATAAATTGTGAAGGAGAAATGCACATATTACACAGAAATTAGTTAAGGTTGATCATATCATATTAAATTAAAGGGGTATAAGAAGATGAATTTCAAATTTATAGAATTTCATAGGTATTTTATGTTAGAATTTTCTATTTTGTGGGCTACTATTAATTGGTCATTTGTTGTTTATTAAAACAGGCTAGTAATTTGGTCTATGTGGGAAACAAGCATGAATGCCCAATTTTGATAAGTGATCTTTATTGTGGGCTTTGCACGTCTCTTTTGAATTAGTGTGGTATGGCAGTTGTGTAGGCCTGTCCCAGTAGGCCTTTTATGGGGAGGATTACTACTGGGATAATTAAGGTTAATATAAATAAGTGGCTAAGGTCCCCTCTTCTCTTCATAACGTCAGTTTCTTCCCATTGAGATCTGCCATAAGAAGAAGAAGAAGAAGAGGAAGGCCATAGCTTGACCGGAAACACTTGCTTCCGCTAAATTGTCATGGCTACCCAATCAGGTATGTATATTATCTTATTATCATATTGGTGTTCTAATATATTTGCTTAAGATCTTGGGTATTTCAGTTATCATATCTTACATGTGGTATTCAGAGCTAGATCTTAAGTGATATTAGGACCCAAGTCTTATTTAGTTCGAATAATAAGTTTAGATCGTATAAAAGTTGATTTCTTCTTCACTGGTAATCAAGTTTTTATACGGCTTGTGAATTAGCTTAAAACCCATAATACTTCTTGCTTATTATTTCAATTCTTGATGTTTTAATAAGTTTTGATACATGGGTTTTGTATAAATATGTTGAAATTGAGATTACATGAAGTTTCGGTAGTCAAAAATTTATTAAAACTGGTTGAAAATAAAGCTGACCCGAATGGGTCGAAAAACTAGTTTAGCGGGTTGAGCTATACCCGTCTTGAGGTTGAAGACGATTGGCATTTGTTTTATATATTATATTCAAATTATTCATCTATTACTTTTCCTAACCTTTTGTTGGTATTAGTAATCATTGTTAATTATTATGATTATTTAATTATTTAAAACAAGTCTTGTTGTGTCGGCAATTATTTCAAGACTCATTGTTTGATTGTGAAATATTTTGGCATTTATGTCCACTTTCATAACACTTTCCCGACAATTGTCACTATTAAAATTGTTTGATTGTGAAATATTTTGGCATTTATGTATTATTTTAATTTAAGCCAAAATATATATGCATGACTTGTTGAAATTTTGGAACCAATCAGTTTGATAAGGATCAAGACATTGTGATTAAATGCAACTTATAATTTTTGAAAGACCATGAGATACATTTGGTATCCGTATCTCATATTGAATGGTCTATTGTATACATTTTGTCAAGTATACAAATTTTGTAATTGGGCAAATTTAATTTTTTCCTGGTTTGAGAAAATCTTTTATTAGTTGATATAAGTGTTTGGCTGCCAAAGTGGCTCACTTATGGATATTAATAAAAATTATCTCATCTGTTGGCTATGGGATTGTACCTTGATTGTTTTATACAATCGCCTGCCCAAAGGGGGTTATTGTGTAAGTCAATCTGGTATGTTATATAAAGCATTATGATTGCGATAAACTGGTTTAGAATTTCTATCTGCCCAAAGGGGATAGCTATTCAAAATTGGAATATCTCATGTTAGCTTTATATGAAGAGTACCTATTAGTAAGTTACATTCTCTGCCCAAAGGGGAGTCTGTGATGATACACCAGGGCTCTTGGTTGTTCATTGGCACATTATGAATTGTTGCTTAATATATTTGCCCATTAACTAATAAGTTGCATTATTTTTGTTTTAATCAGTGACTTTTGGTGTGAATAAGAATCAAGCTACTGTTGAGATTCTGAATGGCTCTAATTATAAGAGGTGGTCTAAGGACTTGAACTTTGCTTTTGTTATGAGTGAGATAGACATAGCCTTGCGTGTTGATAAGCCTGCAGCTCTCACTGATCAAAGCACTGCTGCTGAAAAGGAGTTGTTTGCTCAATGGGATAGAGCAAACCGTATGTGTGTAGAGGCCATTAGGAGAACCGTTGCTGAACATCTGATGAGTGGTCTAGAAAAGATTGAAAATGCTAAGGAGCTTTATGCTGCTATAGGCAATAGGTATGAACAATCCAATAAGTCTGAGGCTGGGGCTCTTATGAGTGAGCTGACGAGTATGAAATACAACAGTGAAGGAGGTGTTAGAGATTTCATTATGAGAATGGTCCACATTCAAACCAAACTAGGTGCCCATCAAATTTCTCTCCCTGACCAATTCCTTGTTCACCATGCCTTGAATGCTTTACCTCATGAGTTCACCCAAATCAAAACTGCCTATAATGCTGTGAATGAAACCTGGAGTGTCAATGACCTTATTGCCAAATGTGTTGCTGAGGAAGAAAAACTCAAGAAAGAAAAAAATGAGATTGCCTTACTTACCACCTATTCCAAACCTCATTATCGAAAGAATCTTGGAAAACCTGGGAAGATTAGGTTTAATGCTCCTAATAAGGTTAAAGACGATAAGGGACAGGCTAGTGGTCAGACTAAATGGATAAGAGGTCCAAATGCTGCCATTAAGAAAGATGTCAAGTGCTTCTTTTGTAAAAAGAAAGGTCATGTCAGGGTCGATTGCCTCAGGTTTAAATCTTGGTTAGAGAAAAAGAATAAACAAGGAGGTAACTCATTAACTCTCAACTCACTAGCTCTCGTTTGTTATGAATCCTATTTTGTTAGTGCCCCACCGAATTCTTGGTGGCTTGATAGTGGTGCAACTGTTCATGTTGCTTGTACATTGCAGGGATTCAAAAGCAAACGGAAGCCAAGTGAGAGTGAGGCCAAGCTTAAAGTTGGAAATAATGCTGAAGTAGATGTTAAGCATGTAGGAACCATAGGTTTAAATTTGAGTTCTGGTTTTGAACTTGTTTTGGATTATGTTTTTCACATTCCATCTTTTAGGAGAAATTTGATTTCTGTTTCTGCTTTAGACAAAGTTGGATACTATTTTGGCATTGGAAATGGAAATGTTGATTTGATTTTAAACTCAAATATTGTTGGAAATTTTAAACTTGTTGATTGTCTCTACAAATTAAGTTTATCTCCTAATAATGAGTATAGTTGCATGAATGTTGAAAACATTGTGTCTAAAAGGTCTTTGATTAAAGAGAAGTCTTCTTTGTTGTGGCATAAAAGATTAGGTCATATTTCTAATGAAAGAGTTGGAAGACTCATAAAAGACAACATTTTACCTTCTCTTGATTTTGAAAACTTAGACACATGTGTTGATTGCATTAGAGGGAAAATGACTAAGACTAAGAAGAAAGGGGCAACTCGAAGTTCTGACCTTTTGCAAATTGTGCACACTGACATTAGTGGACCTCTTACACCTACTTTGTGTGGTAACAAATATTTTGTTACTTTTATTGATGATTTTTCTCGTTATGGTTATCTTTACTTGATTGATGAAAAATCAAATGCTCTTGAAAAGTTCAAAGTTTTTAAAACTGAAGTAGAAAAACAATTAGGGAAAGTCATCAAGATTGTTAGGTCTGATCGTGGTGGTGAGTATTATGGCAAACATGGTACAACTGGGCAGCATATGGGTCCATTTGCCAAATACTTGCAAGAATGTGGGATTGTTGCCCAATATACTATGCCTGGTAGTCCTGAACAAAATGGTGTGGCTGAAAGGCGTAATCGCACCCTTAAAGATATGATGAGGAGCATGATGAGTAGAACTAACCTTCCTGAGTCTCTTTGGGGTGAAGCCATTAAGACTGCCTTGTATATTCTTAACAGAGTACCTAGTAAATCTGTTCCCAAAACACCTTTTGAATTGTGGACTGGTAGGAAACCTAGTTTGAACCATTTTCGAGTTTGGGGTTGTCCTGCTGAGGTTAGAATCTATAATCCTTTTGAAAAGAAAACTGAACCTAGAACTACTCGCTCATTCTTCATAGGATACCCAGCCCATTCTAAGGGATATATGTTCTATTGTCCTACACGTGGCACTAAAGTTGTTGAGTCACAAGTGGCAAAATTTCTTGAATGGGATGTGGCAGATGATGTTGTGGTAGATAATGTTGATAGTGAACTTCCTAGACATGTTGATCTTCCTCTGCCTGTTTCACAAGGTAGTGTGGTGCCTATGGATGTTGAGAGAGAAGATTCTGGGCAACACATTATTGATCCTCCTCCTCAAAATATTGATAATGCTCCAATTAAAGTTCCTCCTGTTCAAAATAATGAGGTTGATGTTCCTTTGAGAAGATCTTCTAGGCAAAAGAGGTCAGCCATTTCTGATGATTATGTTGTTTTTCTTGGAGAAAGTGATTATGATGTTAGTCATGTTGTGGATCCTGTGAGCTTTAGTGAAGCTGTTAATAGTTCTCAGTCTGATATGTGGATGGATGCAATGAAAGATGAGATGAGCTCTATGGCTCAAAATTATGTTTGGGAGCTTGTTGAGCTTCCAAAAGGTTGTAGGCCAATTGGTTGCAAATGGGTCTATAAAACCAAGAAAGATTCCAAAGGGAAAATTGAGAGATTTAAAGCTAGATTGGTGGCAAAAGGATTTACTCAAAGAGAAGGAGTAGATTATAATGAGACCTTTTCACCAGTGTCTTCCAAGGATTCTTTTAGAATCATTATGGCCTTAGTAGCACATTTTGACTTAGAGCTTCACCAGATGGACGTGAAGACAGCTTTTCTGAATGGCGATCTTAGTGAGGAGATTTATATGAAGCAACCTGAAGGTTTTGAGGAGCCTAGAGGCGAACACTTGGTGTGTAGACTCAAAAAGTCTATCTATGGGCTTAAGCAAGCTTCTAGACAGTGGTACTTGAAATTTGATGAGGTTGTTACTTCCATGGGTTTTGAGGAGAATAAGGTTGATCAGTGCATATACCTTAAAATCAGTGGGAGTAGATTCATTTTTCTTGTACTGTATGTAGATGACATCTTACTTGCTAGTAGTGATGTTGGATTGTTGCATGAAACTAAGCAGATGTTGACCAAGACTTTCGACATGAAAGATCTTGGTGAAGCCTCTTTTGTGCTTGGGATTGAGATTCATAGGGATAGATCTCGGAATTTATTGGGACTTTCTCAGAAGGCTTATATTGATCGTGTGCTTAAAAGGTTTAATATGCAGAATTGTAAACCTGGAGATGCACCTATCATTAAAGGTGATAAGCTTAGTCTCAATCAGTGTCCAAAGAATGATTTGGAAATGAAGTCTATGGAGAGCATTCCCTATTCCTGTGCAGTGGGGAGTCTCATGTATGCTCAGGTTTGCACTAGACCTGACATTGCCTTTGCGGTAAGTGTTCTTGGTAGATATCTTTCTAACCCTGGTTTAGATCATTGGGTTGCTGCTAAGAAAGTAATGAGGTATTTGCAGAAGACTAAAGATTATATGTTAGTGTATAGAAAGGTGGATAATCTTGAGATTATTGGGTATACAGATTCTGATTTTGCTGGATGTCAGGATGATATGAAGTCCACCTCAGGGTACATTTTTATGTTAGCTGGAGGAGCTGTTTCTTGGAAGAGTGTTAAACAAACACTTTTAGCTTCTTCAACTATGCAGGCTGAGTTTGTTGCTTGTTATGGGGCTGCTACGCAAGCTATTTGGCTTAAAAATTTTGTTTCAAGCCTTTGTGTCGTTGATTCTATCTCTAGACCATTGATGATTTACTGCGATAATAGATCTGCAGTGTTGTTTTCTAAGAACAACAAAACTACTAGCGGGTCTAAACATTTAGAGATAAAATACCTCAAGGTGAGGGATTTTGTGAAAAATGGTGACATAGTTGTTGAGCACATTGACACCGATAGTATGCTTGCTGATCCTTTGACTAAAGGGTTGAGACCTATAGCATTTAGTAGACATGTTGAGAGCATGGGTATTATTGAGTCTTTTAATGTACTTGGTTAGTGGGAGTTATGAATTCTCACATTATAGTTTACATTATTTATATTGAGACTCATTTATATTTTGAGACATCATTATGATGATTGATTGATGATTCTCATTGAGAATAATCCATGCTATCTTCTATTTTCATATGTACATGTACTTTGATGAAGATTTGCTTATATATGTTGTAAAATCTTAAGATTTGGTGTCTATCTTAAGTATGACTGTTTTGTCAATTGGGTATGTCTCATAAATGGCACCATATAGTGATCTTAAGGATCAGTGGGAGACATACAGGCATATTGTTGATGCCAAAGAGATTTCTCATATTATTTAGAGAAATCATAAAGAGGACCGACAATGAAAGTAGCACATTAAGATCACATTTGGTGCTATTTTCTTGCTACACAACCACACTAAGATCTATTGTCGATAAGATCACTTATACTTGTAACCATGGATTGGTCTTGTATCATTAAAGGGTACAAAGGCTGCCATGATTCAGTATTTGTTGGTTTTAATGGACAGGATCATGAGATGTTGTTTCTATGGACTGAATTGTTTTCAAATTGTGGCCACATCAAAAATTAAGTTAACTAGCCTGGTGTCATTTTTTTTTTTTTTTGAAAATATTTTTTAAAATTTAAAATAAACACCAATTAATATTGCCCAAGTGGGAGAATGTTAGAATTTTCTATTTTGTGGGCTACTATTAATTGGTCATTTGTTGTTTATTAAAACAGGCTAGTAATTTGGTCTATGTGGGAAACAAGCATGAATGCCCAATTTTGATAAGTGATCTTTATTGTGGGCTTTGCACGTCTCTTTTGAATTAGTGTGGTATGGCAGTTGTGTAGGCCTGTCCCAGTAGGCCTTTTATGGGGAGGATTACTACTGGGATAATTAAGGTTAATATAAATAAGTGGCTAAGGTCCCCTCTTCTCTTCATAACGTCAGTTTCTTCCCATTGAGATCTGCCATAAGAAGAAGAAGAAGAAGAGGAAGGCCATAGCTTGACCGGAAACACTTGCTTCCGCTAAATTGTCATGGCTACCCAATCAGGTATGTATATTATCTTATTATCATATTGGTGTTCTAATATATTTGCTTAAGATCTTGGGTATTTCAGTTATCATATCTTACATTTTAAATTCACCACTATAAGTAGGAATCTAAGAAATCCATTAATTTGAAAATAGTTGTGATACAAGTGCGTTATCACACAATTTACACTCAAATTGCACACATATATGCTTTATCATGTACTATTTGCAGTGGATAGTTTGAATTAAACCTCTTTCGAGGAATCTTCCATGAGAGGGGGATGTGCATGTCTTTGGCCTTTTTAGGCAAATTGGTAAATATATTGTCTTAGACATGAATAATTGTGATAAGCACATTGCATGTAGGACTAGAAATGACTAACAGAAAAATTAATGTTAGAGCTTTCACAAAGGATAAATACTATATAAATGGGGACAACTATTGCTGCAATGCAACAATGATATGATGTTGATGGTTCATATATTTCATAATTTTTGGGTATTCATCTAAAATATTACCGTCGATGGAGAAAGATAAGACTACTCAACCAAAAAAAGGGGGGGATAAGATTAACAATAGCTAGAAGGATAGCCAAATAAGGGTCTAACTAAGCCTTAAATGGGGAGAGAGTTAGAGACTAAAATTGTCATGTCTACTTCATAAAAGGCAAAAATTTCTCACTCTTCCTCAGAGTGAAGCAAAAATCAACCCCATCACTGTCTCATTTGTAAGTTAGGGTAAAGGAATAATGAAATGCTTTAGTAACTAAATTTATTTAACATAATCAATTAAGCCCTTAAATTTCTTATTATAATCAAATAAATTTCTTAAACTTTGATTTACATATATATCAAACATTTAATGTGTTTTGAATTTGATCATATGATGCTTATGATTCCACAGAGTTAAGGAATGGGAAATTTGTCCAGTTTTTGTCACATCGAAAGTCTAACCAAATGTTAATCGAGTTTAACATAGGCTCTAATTTATTTTGTTATATTAATGGTTTAATTAAGTGTAAATCCAAGTTCAAGTACAAATTTGATTAATTGAAAAAAGCAGAAGAACTTCTTTGAGATTTAAGCCAAAATGAAAAGGCTTTTATGCAATTAGGACAGATCCAAGGGGCTTGGCAGAATAGGAAAAGATGATGAGGACAGAGGAAGCAAAGGAGCCTGCAGCCAATGAGCAAAAATTGGCACGAGAAAGTGCAGAGTGGGGTACCCTTTTTGTTTGTCTACACTTTTTGGCAGCCTCCTTGCCATGCAGGTTGCACACTTGTACAAACCTCCAAGTTGGCCTCTTTCCTAAATAAAAATATCTAATTGAAAATTCTTTCTTTCATTTTCTTTTAATTTTTTTCAGTAGTATATTTTTTTAAGCCTGTCAACCCTTTTAATAATTTTTTGGAGCACTTTGGCGTTCGTGGAGGAGTCCAGTCCTGTCGCCATTGCTGAATGCTGATCATGACAAAATTAAAAAACAAAAGCAAGGAAAGACGGGGCATTCCGAGAATTGAACTCGGGACCTCTCGCACCCTAAGCGAGAATCATACCACTAGACCAAATGCCCAATACGATAGTGACCTCTTTAAATACTATTTTAGTCTCTTGTTGTTTTGCTTGTTACCAGCTGTACATAGATAGAAGGATGATGGAGGTATATTATGGCCTCCATAGAAGACACCCCATTGGTTGAATTATTCTTTGTATAAATTATCAACATTATGTGATTAATTATAAGCAAAACATTGTTTTGATGATTAATTGTTCACTAATTAATTACATATTAATTATTGTACCTCCATAAGAATTGATTGATAGGGAAGGATAAAGTGTCGGTGGACTCCGCCCCTTTTACAGCATCATCAAGTGGGCTCAATCTCAGTCTTCGACTTCATGTGTTTCTTGGTCTAAAATTAAATGATGAAAATGAGAACATGAGTCATGACCTCCCATTTGTTGAATTCAAGGAACACCTAGAGTGCCAAATCTGGGAGACTTGAGGGGGCTAAATTTGGACCTTTTCCCCCCTTTTCTTTTACACCTTTCCTCAATTTGTGCTTCACTAGGGATTGACACTTGTCTGGGCTGGGTTTGTATAGGACCTCTGCTGTATAAAAATTAGCTTCATGGGCTTTTGGGTCGATAGACCCATGTTGGACCCTGATCCTCTCATCATATTTTTGATTTGTAAAAGAGGTTCCTGTCTTTTTGATCCAAGATCATACTCATTTATAGCTTTTACCCCCGCGGTTTGTGCTCTTAGACCAACAAGTGTTGGTGGAGGTAGAAGTTGGATAAGAATATAAGATTGATATTTCGAAAACGTATTTATTAGGAGAATTTTATCTTTAACGTTCACGGTCAGAAAGAAATTTGCTTCAGGCCAAAAATCCAAGAGTATCCTTGATTAAAAAAAAGGAACAATAAATAAATTCAGGGGAGCGGAATAATGTTACTTAAGCTCTCTTTAAAGGATAGAAGCCGGAAATTGTGAATTCTTCGTTAAATATAGTTTCAAGATAGCTTGCTGTTCCTCGAACTGATTAGAATTTAATGACAAAAAAAAAGGAAAAAAGAATTGAATAGAATTTGCTAAGGCTAGTAAATGACCTTGATATGTCAAGTTACTTTTCCCTTAATTAGATACAGAGGAAATATATTGCTGATAAGAATTCAGATTTCAGAGAGGAACTATCAAGTTGATGCAATTTCAGAGGATATGATGCAGAGGCAGACCCTTTATCAAACTTCAAATTTCTGCTTTTATATTCCTGCAGGTTGCTATTTAATTTTCAACCAACAATAGTTCCGTTGCTATCTTTTTTTTTTAATAAACCTCTCGATATTTAATATTAATTATATTAAACTTTGACTAATTCGTAATATTTAGCATACAATAATTCTGAGAAAATATTAATCAACTTGCTTCCATTCTTTACCATCTATCCATGGATGAATATAAAAGCATGATTACTTCTTTCCACATTTTAGAATGGCTAATTCGTTTAAACTTAAGCCTTTTGCCTGTATACTTAAATATTATATTCTTCTTTGTTGTGTTAAAATCATCATCATTACCAGGTGTACTTTGGGGGTCCTCTGATAGATTCATTGTAGGACAATAATTAGAAGGGTGACCCAGAGATAGGACTAAATTGAACTTTGTTGACTTTTGGGGATATGAATTAGGTCTGGAAGCATTAAGCAAGCCAATAGACCAAAACAAACACCCCCATAAAGGCATGTTAGTTACATATAGTTATTACTATTCCTCCAAAAATGAAAAGTCAAGGACTAGTACTCAAGGTCAAATCTCAAGATTAATCCAACTTCCTATTTTTGCATATCCTTGCATGTGCTAAAAAGTGAAAATTATGGCATAAATTCATGCTCTAAATATGAACATGCAAAGAGCTTGCTTATTACATTTTCCCAAGGTTTTTTTAATAATAATGGTTTAAAAGAAGGAATGATTATTGATTTTTTCTAGCTAATATATATACCACCCATTCCGAATTTTTAATTAAAAACTCAAATCTCTCGTCCCATTTAAAATCCAATTAAGAAAGAAAAATGTTATTCCCACCAATTATATATCCTATTACATCATTTACTAATTTGATAAGTTGATTTTTCTATGATTTGTTAGAGAAATTTACCTAATGAATATATGTCAAGAAAGACAAAAATAGCAAGGAAAGTACATAACTCGTTAAGAAAAACATACGTATAAAACACGAATATAGAAGCCATTGATGACCCTAACAACGAGGAATTTTAACACTTGGAGTACTATAGCTACCATAATTGTTGGGATTCACGTGCCATGAAATTAAGATGAGAGAACATTGACTCTTGGAGTCAAAATTTTCAACCTGGAACAGTAGCCATTAAGTGGAGCATGAAGAAAAATGAATTGGCCAGCGGGGGTCTTGCTTCTGCTTACACACATACATACTAACATAAACATGACTGATGTTTGATTATTAGATTCTAAATCTGCTGATATTAAGGAACAATGAGAAAAAGGGTTCAACATTTAACAGATTTTTCTTGTTAGCTTTATCTCACATCTTATAGCTAGCAAGTCAAAAAAAGACGTTCACAATTTCCCCTGCTCTCTTAATGTCAAATCACAGTTAACCAGCACCATCATTTTTCAAGAAATGGTTGGCAAAAACATGTTCTGATGCATGTCGAGCATATTATACATGAATCTAAAGGCAGTTTGATGATCTCATTTTACAATTTTTCCTTCATTAAGATCTACCAGCTTACTATATGTCAAAATATTGGAATTACTTTTTGTTAAAAAAAAGTTAAATTTGGGACTCGAATATGGACAGTTTGACTGACTAGGTAAAACAAAGTTTGAATTTGATGAGTACAAATGAATTTAAGATTATTAAGTTTAAACCCTCGCTCCGCGTCGGGATTATTACAATTTAACTGCATAATTCCAAATGAATCAATAAAAGAAATGATGATTACCATCAGATTTTATAATCTAGATATAAAAATTGAATGATATAAGAATAAAATATGATATTGAGAGGAAAAAATAAATTGCCATTAAAATCTTTTTTGAAAAAACAAAAGCCCTTTAAGATATTATCATAATCTTTTTGTTAATTTGTTTATCTCTTTAGATATTTATCTAAAAATATTAATTATAAAAAAATTCTAGAATAATTTAATTTAATAAAATATTTAAAAAACATCAAAATTGTCATTTGAAACTCTCTGTAGCTAGATTTTGTAACTACTTTTAATGTATGTAAGATTTTCTTTTCACTTTTGCATTATTATTACTAATAATTTCCATGGACGTACCATATGGTCACTGACGAAAAGAAAAAAAAGTTAGGTAAAAGTGGTAAAGGATAAAATAACACTTTACGGCTATAAAATTAAATACAAAAGACTCTAAAAATTCAATAAAATTGACTATAATCAAAGAGATTTTGGATTTCTTTAGGCTTGATTAACGGTTTAAACTACCCAGATGACTTCCCAAGACTGAGAAAACCCTGAAATTACGAGTAGCTTGGACCCACTTTCTTAGATTAATCACGCCATACCTCTCGGCTTTTACCCTTTATAAACCCCATCGAGCCAGCCCTGGATACCACCACCTCCTTTGACTCCCACGTCTCGATCCAAATTCCAAATCACGGAGCAACCAAAAATGGAAGTGTCAACATTTTCAATCTTTCACATTTTCTTAGTTTCCCTCCTGGTGATTCCAGTTCTTGTCTCTTCCAGGGCGCTCCACGACCCTGAATCCGTTGTAGACGAAGTCCACAAGTACATAAAAATCTTAATGTTTTAGTATCTGTAAGGTTTTTATATTTCATCAATGTAAGAGATTGACGTGTTATGGTTTTTTTAATTTACAGGAGTATCAATGCTTCCAGGAGGAACTTGGGGTCCTTGTCGTGTGGAACAGGGAACCCCATTGACGACTGCTGGAGGTGTGACCCAAATTGGGAGAATAACCGTCAAAAGTTAGCTGATTGCGCCATTGGGTTTGGCAAGGATGCCATTGGAGGTAAAAATGGTCGAATCTATGTTGTTACGGATGCCGGCGACGACGATCCTGTGAACCCTAGGCCAGGCACTCTGAGGCATGCGGCGATTCAGGATGAGCCATTATGGATCATTTTCAAGGGAGATATGGTGATCACATTGAAGGAAGAGCTGCTGGTGAACTCTTACAAGACTATTGATGGTAGAGGTGCAAGCGTTCACATTTCGGGAGGACCATGCATCACCATTCATTATGTTTCCAACATCATCATCCATGGCATCAACATACATGATTGCAAGCCTGGAGCTAGTGCTATTATTCGAGACTCCCCAGAACATGCCGGCCATTGGCTTCGATCGGACGGTGATGGCGTCTCCGTCTTTTCGAGCAAGAATATATGGGTTGACCATTGTTCATTGTCTAATTGCCAAGATGGTTTGATTGATGTTATCCATGGATCCACGGCCGTGACTATCTCCAACAACTTCTTCACCAATCATGACAAAGTCATGCTCTTGGGCCATAGTGATTCCTATACACAAGACAAGGACATGCAAGTCACCGTCGCCTTTAACCATTTCGGGGAAGGCCTAGTGCAAAGAATGCCAAGGTAAATCTTACCTTTAATATTAATAAACTCTATATTAGTAGTCTCATTTAGAAAAGATTAACAAGTTAATTAGAGATTAAGCATGTTGATTTGAATCTCAAAATCATATGAACTGTAAATTGCAGGTGTAGACATGGATACTTCCACGTGGTGAACAATGATTACACTCACTGGGAAATGTATGCCATTGGTGGTAGTGCTAACCCTACTATCAACAGCCAAGGAAACAGATTTCTTGCACCAGATGATGGATCTAAGAAAGAGGTAAAATACTATTACGACTCCTAATTAGCAAGAATTTTCACCGTGCATGTTTGATCGCCTAGCATATGTAAAATTGTACATCAATATTCATGCAGGTGACCAAGCACGAGGATGCACCGGAGAGCGAATGGAGAAGCTGGAACTGGAGATCAGAAGGGGACTTGATGTTGAATGGAGCCTTCTTCAGGCAAACCGGTGCCGGTGCATCTGCAACCTATGCGAGGGCTTCCAGTCTGAGTGCAAGACCATCCTCTCTTGTAGGTTCAATAACTGCGACTGCCGGTGCACTTAAACTGTAGGAGGGGCTAGCTGCTAGTTTTAACTTGGCAGGAACAATGATACTTATGTATAAGTAAAAAATAACAGCAAAAAACCAAGGGAAAAAAGATTAAAGTATTACAATATATGATGAGGAATATTATGTATTAGGTTTACGCCCTTTCCTCGCCGGCAGCTTTAGCAAACATTATATGTATTTCTAGTTTTTCTGTTTGCTTATCTTAAGAATGTTTTGAAGAGGCAACCTCTGCGTGCTGCCTTTTGGGTCGTTCATATTGTTCTTATTCAATCAAGCAGAGAGCATGCAACTGCAGTAGTGTTGATTTAATTTATCTCATTTATATATGAATGGCCAAACTTATTTTGATATGTGTACTTGATATTAATTAATTAGTATAAATTCAATTCACTTGAATTATTTTAAATATTTTATCTATTATAGTATATATGAGTTATTAATTGCCAGCACTATCAATATAAATTTTAAGCTTCGTAAGGCGGGTTAGATGAAAGATTTGTAAACTTTAATTAATTATTATTATTATTATATAATAATGAGACTCTTGATAGCTAGTCATCTAACCATACCTTGTCGACTTAAAAAAATTTACATTGACAGTGTATACCATAATTTTTCTTATAGTATATATTACCAACTTTTATTTAATTAATTTATTTTCCATAATTTTTTAAAAAATAAACAAATAATAACGTTGTGAATGGAAGGACTTATCGTCTTCCCATTTTCTTTAAAAATATATATATTTTGTATACCCAAAAGTCATGCAAATTATTCAACACATTTGAAACTAAGATTAATCATTTTCCATTTTGATATAAACCGTCAAGGGGGCTTGGGGTTGGTCTGGGAGGAAGAAGGCTTCGTTTTTACTTTTATCCTAGGCTTTCTTCTAGAGCATTAATTTCTCCAAATGCAGTCCAATGAATGAAGATTATTAGTACTTTTCATACTATTATTATTGTAGTTTCATTTTGATTATCAGGATTCTAACTAGTTTTGGTATGTGAAACTAATGATGATGAGAAGGGAAAAAAAATTCACATTCAAACGAGGAAAAAGAAAAGGGCAGTTTTCAAAAATTTTCCGTCAATCATGGAGAAACATCTCAGCTCTTGTGGGCCTTTCGCCTTTAAGAGTAACAAGGCTCGAGGCTGGCTGGCTGGTTTCCATCATAATACAAGTAGTGGCCCCGTGGGCCTGTGGGTCTATATTTCTGCATGCACGGAGACATGTACTCATTTCAATCTTTGGCTTTACTTACTTTGTAACAAGTCAAAAATTTTATCCTATTTTATTCGGGGGAGAAGATTTGAATCCTATTCAAAATGTTCAAGAACAAGCGAAAACTCAAAATTGAGTTCGCTACAAAAGTTATGTCGTCTCTTTTCTCCACCACACAAATAATAACTCATCATTTCAAGTCTTTGGTTTATTGAAGAGCTCCTAATTACTCTTAACTAGACCTAATTATGGTTTAATTCGAACCATGAAAATGAATCGGAATTGTGGTCGGATGAATCAAACCAGAATCGAACCCATTATATATAATATAATACAAAAAAAGGCAACAACATTTTCCGTGGACTTAATTACCTTGCCATAGTGTATTAAAATGTTGTATATGTTATATATATATATATATATATATATATATTGAAAGGCAACCAGAAAACTATATCATTAAGAAATACAAAAAAGCACATCCAATTCTCTAGACAACAACAGGGAATCACAATTCCAAAAAAGAAACAACAAAATCAAAACACATCAATATCAAAAAATTCCACCAAAGGTTGGCCTTTAGTTACCCCTGATTTCGCCAAACTGTTAGCAATAACATTAATAGTTCTAGGGATATAATGAATAGAATCAAATATATATATATATATATATAGATTGAATTGTATATGTTACATATTGGCACACACACACATATTATATATATATATATATATATGTATATTAGACTTATAGGGTTCGCTTGGCGCAATAGATTGAATTAGGTATGATTATAAAAAAAATAACACGTAATTTGTAATGTGATTTTATCATACTTACATAAATTACGTTGTAAGAAAAATTATTTATAGGTGTTTCAATCTGCTAGAAATATTTGTGATTCAACTTTAGATGTTTGCAGCTATGCATATTGCCTCCTCAATGTGATTAATTCTTAAAATCCCAGCCAATGATAGTCTTACTAGTACTTTTAGAACAAGACTTTTAGAAAAAACTTAGCGATCCAAAAAGAAACCCATTAGAAGAAAAGTGCAGATTTCCCAGCCCATAATAGTCAGATGGGCTACTAATTCATGACTTAATTAAGCTGGCTGCAGCCTACAGAGTTATAAGCTAAAATCAATCAATTAGGTGTAAGTGCTATTAGGGCTCCGCTGTCCTGTCTTCAAATCTTATTACCCAAGAAATATAGAAAAATATACAGGGGAAGGACGCCAAACAATACAAGCCTAACAGCTTAGAGTTCGGGAGAGAACCAGTCCTTTCTCAAGTAGCAGAACCAAGTAAGTTTACGTGATCATGGTTTTGGATTTTTTGGTATTGAACACAAGAATATTTCCTGGTGATCTTATTGGGGTAATACTGTTAAGACTTCCAGTCAAGACTTTGAAACGATTTGAATGCGTTTCCAAAGTATGGAAGATTTTATTTTCTGATCCGAACTTCATTAAAAATCACCTTCGAAACATGACCGTCCATGATTACCAGGATTTTGTCGTAAAGACAAATTCGGAAGCATGTATTATACGGATCAGGGACGATGATATAGGAGGCTTTCATGCGATAAAGCTAAACTCCACTCCAGAGGCCCCAGCGAAGATCCTTGACATATTAGGACATTGTAATGGCTTGGTATGCATGAGGGTTTTACGCAGGGAACCTAGTTTCTTTTCTCTCATGTTATGGAATCCGGCGACCGGGAAACACAATGAATTGCCTGGGCCCTATATGGACTCTTCTGCAGTTTTCGGGATCGGGTTTGGTTATGATTCCTCAATTGATACTTATAAGGTTGTACGAGTGAGTTACGACCAACATTGGCGCAGAATTTTGGAGTATTGCAACATTGAAGTCTTGAGTTTGAAAACCAATTCATGGAAAAGAGTTATAACAGATGTACCTTATGGACTCAACAAGCAACAATCTGTCTCCGCCAATGGTTTTGTCTACTGGTTTGCCTTAAAAGATTCAGCTGCTTTAGGATATTTGACTGTGATTCTATGTTTCGATATAGTGAAGGAGAGAATCGAAGAGTTACCGTCTCCAGCTACTGTTGAATTGGAAGTAACTATATGTGGCCTGAGGCTCTTGGGAGGGAGTCTTTGTGTTCTAGGCTACGGAGATGTTGGCTACGTGGATGTTTGGGTGTTGAAGGAAAATGAGGTGAGCAAATCATGGAATAAATTGTTCAAATTTCCTCATGAACCGGAGTTCTTGAAATGTCGTTCCTTTTTCCCAATATGTGTTCTAGGAAATGGCAGAGTCTTGATGATTGCGGATCATAAGCATTTCTACCTATACGAATACCTGAATGATCATATTGAATCCTTACAGCAAGTTGCTGTCCCTGGCAACCTATTTTGCACGACTGCAACGCCTTATGTGGAGAGTTTAGTTTCACCATATAGATCAATCTTCTCTAAGTTCTCTTCAATATAGGAAAAGAATTCTGGTAAATGTCTTTGTTTTTATTAGTTATTGTTTTGAATTTGGAATCAACTAGTTCTAATTCAGGGGTATATTGAAAGAACAATGTTTTTTTAGCATGTTTTCAAGCATAAACTTGCTTTGTCCTAAATTAGTTTATCAATTATGATTTACTAACCGACTTCCCTAACCTCTTGGGCTACCAAGCCAAGAGAGGCAAGTCATCTTTTTGCCTTGTGATTACAAATAAGATGGAATGCAACTCATTCATTCAAATTAATAAGCCGAGCCAAGTTTACATTCTCCTATTTGAAAAGAGTACTTATAATTTAGAATTAAGGCACGAATCATGTAATTTATTTGGGATATTTTTCATATTCATGTGCTTTGCGGATCTCCCTTTTTCATAGTTTATATGAACCTTGCTCAACAAAATGTTCACATGTATTTTTCATTACAGGAAGGAATAAAACAAAGAGGCAATATGAAATTCTTATATAAAAATACCTGAATTTGACATTTTGGATTATGAATTACCAAAATAATATAGTATATATGTTTATCAAGAATCAGAGCTTTCACAAACAAACACAACAGGTTTTACTTTGATAGTACGCAGAAAACTGGAAAAACAAACATCTCAAAACTCTCCATGCATTAATGGTGCATGCACGTCAAGCTTAGAAGAAGAGGAAGCCGGCAACAGCTGCAACACCGACGACACCAGAGGCTTTGAGAGCAGCGGCGCTAGACTTGGCTGGTGCTGCGGCGGGAGTCTCATCACTGGCTGCAGGGCCATCAGCAACAGGACCAGCGGCAGGGCCATCGACGAGTGGGGCAGGAGGAGATGCGAGCTCGGGGGATTCAGCAGAGGGCCCCTCGCTGGGAGACTCGCCAGAGCTGGAGCTCTGGGGAGAAGCTGCAGGAGCGTCAGAAGAGTTGGGGGATTCGGCAGAGGACTTGGGTGCCTCGGCGGATTTGGATGGAGAGGAGGCGGGGCTGCTAGACTTCTTGGAGGATGGGGATGGGGCGGAGGCAGAGGCCTTGGGAGAAGCAGCAGGGGAAGAAGATGGCGACTTGGAAGGAGAAGAAGCCTTTTGAGAAGCTGATGGGGATGGGGAAGGTGATGAATCAGCTGCAAATGCCCCAACAACAGCCATGAAGACAAGGGCAACAACGATAAGTTGACGAGCCATCTTTTTTGGTTTTTGGTATTAGTTTTTGCTCTGTTTTCCTTTTTTTTTTTTGGGTGTTTTTGATTCAAAAGAATGCAGTACTTTCTCTAAGATATATAGAGAAACACTGCAAAATGCTTATGAATGATTCTGAAGGGATGAGAGGCAAAGGGTATAAATAGATAGTAAAAGGGGAAGGAAGGAAAAGAATTGCTTAGGAAATGCAAGGTGATGAACAATTTGGTTGACCGATTTTGATGGTTTATTTGTGGGAAAAAATGAATGTTCAAAGCCTCATGAGTCGGCGAATACAAGGCTTTGCTTTTTCTTCTTTCTTCTGTTTGCTTTTTCTAAAAATAACACAATGCAGGGGAAAATTATTTGCTGGTTTTTTTTTTTGGTATATATGCAAATATATTGTTCTATTTTAACGTTTTCAAACTCCACAGGGATTAATCTTGAGCTAAAGACTCGGGAATATTTTTGATTAAATATAAAAAAATAAAAAAAACTTTTAATTGAAAGGCATGCATGTTAAATGTAACATTGTTTATATGTTTAAGAGAGTTTTGCGTTTGAGATTTGATACGACTCGATTCTAGAATAATTAAAATTCAATGTGATTAATGAATATCGAAGGTTTATACAAATATGTTTATAAGAGAATGGTGAAAAAAAAAATGAAATACTGACAGGCACTTTAGACTTAACTCAAGCAACAAGGATGGATAATAATTAAGGTGCTTCTCGTGAAAAAAAAAATATTAAAACAAAATATTTGACATGAAATCTTTATTTTCTAAACAACATGTGAAAACATATACCCTAAATCTTGGTGGCATCTTCATGAATTAGGAATTTAGGATAGTAAGTAATTCTTTTTCTTTTCTTTTTTATTTTAATCTTGTAGTTTCTCTCTACCTTGCACTTTTATGAGGAGAAAATTACACAATTTTTTTTTTGGTAAATTGGAACCCATGCTAACCGCATGAATACAACCAACTCTAGCCATTAGGCCAAGAGCCCGCGTTCGAAAATTACATATAATTATTTATAGGAAGACTTTAAAAACGTTTCAAGAATTTGATATAAAATTTCTCTCTCAAGATGAGAAGAGAAAGAGAGATTATCATATATATATATATATATATATATATATATATATTTATGGGGGAATTATTATTAAGTGTATTGGTGGGTTAAAAATATCATAATGATGTAATAAGTTAATTTTTATCTATTTTTAGTGCAATGTCAACTTAATTCTCCATTAGTACAACAAGATTTTATACACTTTACCCATTTTATTCTTTTTAAACATTTCTCTTTCTTTTTAATAACTATTCTTTTTTCTTTTTTTAATGATTTTTTGACTTTTTGATTATTACATTAAATTTTATTTTTAATATTTTACCCATTAAATTCATTAAATAAATTTATAGACTTTACCCATTTTATGCTTTTTAAACACTTCTCTTTCTTTTCTAATACCTATTCTTTTTTTTTGGGATGAATTTTTGGCTTTTTGATTATTATTACATTAAATTTTATTTTTAAATTAATTTATAATAGCTTCAAATATAATGAAAATTTTTTTATTAATGCATATTTTTATTTAAATTAAAATTCTATTTTATTTTCTTCTATTAGGAGAAATTATAATGGGAGTGTATGTTGAAAATTATAAAAAAAATTAAAAAAGAAATATAATCAAAGAATTAAAAAAAGTTAAGTTTTGTATATGAATTTCATCCTTTAATAAAATGGTTAGAATAATAGAATGGGTGAACACGTTTTTAGTAGTTGATGTTTTCTATTTAAGAAATTAAAGGGTAAAATGGATAAAGAATGTAAAATATGTTACACCAATGGGGAATTAAGTTGAACATTATACTTAAGAAGAACAAAAGTTGACTCATTACACCATGGGGGCATTTTTGGCCCACCAATACACCTAAGGATAATTGCCCCTACTATTATTTATTTATACAAGAGTTCCACACATGTGGGAATACAAATATGATCGTTGGAAGCAAAGATTAATGCCTCTATCTTGTCCAGAAATCAAGGCGTATGTTTTGCCTTTTAATATTAATATATTGCCGTTTGATTTTCTCATTGCATGTTTGTTTCTTCTTTCCTTTTGCTCCAATACAGGATCTGCCAATCTTTTGTTGGAATCTTTTCCTTGTTCTTTTATAGTCCCCTCAAACTGGGTTGATGTAGAATGCATAAGCCAAGTTTGACACAAAATTGCTTGAAAGCGTCTCGAGACAACGACTTTGTGAATATGTCTGCAAGTTGTGATGCTGAATCAACAAAATGAGTAATTAGATTTCCCAAAGCTACTTTTTCCCTAATAAAATGGTAATCTAATTCAATATGCTTGGTTCTACTATGGAAAATAGGATTAGTAGTCATATAAAAAGCATTTAAGCTATCAAAATGAAGTATAGGAAGGCTGGAAATTGATACACCTATATCGCACAAAAGTGTGGTTAGCCATGTTAGTTCAGTAGCTGTTGAAGCCATGGAGCGATACTCTGCTTCTGTACTTGATCTTGCTATAGTTGACTACTTTCTAGAGCTCCATGAAATAATATTACTTTCTAAAAATGTGCAAAATCCTGTTCTTAATCTTTGAGTAGTGGGCAACCAGCCCAATCTGCATCCGAAAATGCATACAAGTCGAAAGTAATTTGGTTAGAAATATGTATTTCAGAATCTATTGACCCACCAACATATCGTAATATACGTTTAACCATTTTAAAATGACCCATTGTTGGCGTATGCATAAACTGACAAACGTAATTGACCGCAAATGAAAGGTTAGGTCTTGTGAATGTAAGATATTGCAAGCCTCCAACAATGCTACGGTAAAAGGTTGGATTTGAGTAGGCAACATCATCCAAAGAAGTGGATTGACTTTTTAATGCCATAGGTGTGGGGATAGATTTGCATCCCACCATTTGAGCTCTTTCAAGAAGGTCATGAGCATACCTGGACTGACAAAGAACTATTCCTATTTTAGTGGTGTGAACCTCAACTCCAAGAAAATAGTGTAAAGAACCAAGGTCCTTGATAGCAAATTCTTGTGCAAGTCAATCAAGAAACCATTGGATCAATTTTGAGGTGCTTCCAGTGAGAATCATGTCATCCACGTAGATAAGTAAAAGAAGTGTTCCATGGTGGCTATAATACATAAATAAGGAGGGATCGGACGAACTACAATAAAAACCTACAATAGTCAAGTAGGAAGATGCTAAGTCTATCAAACCAAGCCCGAGGTGCTTGTTTCAAGCCATAGAGTGCTTGACAAAGCCGACAAACATGTGAAGGATGGTTATTGTCTATGAACCCAGGCGGTTATTCCATGAAAACTAGTTCAGACAGATTGCCATGCAAAAATGCATTTTTCACATCAAGTTGTCGAATGGACCATTGATTGATGACAGCAACTGTAAGAACTAAACGAATAGTACTATTTCTGACCATAGGAGAAAATATTTCAAGGAAATCAAGACCATCAACTTGGTGAAATCCTTTTGCCATAAGACGAGCTTTCAATCTTTCTAGACTTCCATTAGCCTTGAGTTTGGTTTTGAAGACCCATTTGGACCTAATAATATTCATATTTGGAGATTGAGGGACAAGTTCCCAAGTTTAATTTCCTGCAAGTGCTACTAACTCCTCATACATGGCTTTTTTCCATCCTGAATGTTTTAAGCGCTGAAGCAATTGTTTTTAGCTCAAGAGGGATGTTTGATTCTTTAGCCTTAAGATGCAAAGAATCATATTTAGGATTTGGTTTATAAACACCTGATTTTGATCTTGTCACCATTTGATAGGATTGAGAAGAATCAGAATCTATGCCCTGAGCTTGTAGTTCTAACACCGAGCCATCATTTATTTCTTCAACTAGCATTCGGTATTTCAACTTGGCCTTGTGGACTTTGTAATGTAGTGATGCCTTGAACTTGTAACAATGTGGGATCAACGTTTTCTTGGTGGCCCCTATTCATTTGCAATGTTGAAAAAGCCAAATTGTCTTGTGTAAATATTGGAGCACATGTGTCATTTTGGCCTGTACTAGTATTGGCAAGTGGCGTAGGTACCGAAGCTCCATTATAAAGGACATAAAGGACAAAAGGTTATAAGGGATGTTTGATTCATTTGCATGTAATAGTTAACCCTTGTCCACAAAACATGTTCTGTTCGGCAAAAGCCAAGATCGTAAAGGACAAAGGGTTAATGCTGTTATGAGAAACCAATAAAAAAGAATGCATTCATGGATCCATAGACTTAAATTTCATTGGTTCTAATAAACCGAAAATAGTATACAAACAGAAACTCAAAACATAAGAAACTCAAAACTGAAATACGTACCTTGAATCATATCGCTAAAAGAAAATGGAGATGGGCGAAGAAGTTTCTGGAACAAACTGTAAAAGAGAGCTTGAAAAGCATGGTGAGAGCTTCGAAACGACGCAGTTTGAGTGCAGAGATTAGAGAGAAGCGGTTAGAAAGAGAAGAAGAGAGTTTAGTAAGGCTTGAGTTTGAAGAACTTTAGCTTTGAAGGAGGCCGGATTTGAAGGTAGTTTTTGGAGAAGGGCGACAATGGCCGCCAAAGAGACAATGAGACTTGGGTGATTCACGACTTAGCTCTTGGTGGCTAAAGAAAAATGGAAAGTTGAAAGTTTTAGGGTTAGAAACTTAAAAGGTTTTAAAAGACATATCTAACCTTTAGTGTTAATAAAGGAAAAAATATTAAGAATTACATTTTAAGGGGTAAAATAGTAATTTTATAATATAATATATTGACTACTCGATTAGGCTCTCGAGCACTGGAGTCAAATAGTAAGATACTTGAACTCGGCTCGCTCGACTACTCGAGTAGCTCGAGCTCGAGCTCGGCTCAACTATGATTGAGTCGAGTTCGAGTTTTTCTCGAGTCGAGCCCGAGTAGCTTGCGAGTA
The DNA here is from genome assembly GCA_030664755.1 of Microcos paniculata. Taxonomy (NCBI): domain Eukaryota; kingdom Viridiplantae; phylum Streptophyta; class Magnoliopsida; order Malvales; family Malvaceae; genus Microcos; species Microcos paniculata. The sequence goes on along the minus strand of CP131462.1, from coordinate 35,480,369 downwards.
GTGGTGTATCACTTACACCCCTACTTCTGCTACAAATTTTCCCATCTCCTACGTATTTTGGTAGATTATTCATTTTGTGCTTGAAAATTTCCCATCTCTTGCGTTTTTGGGTAGATTATTTCTTTCCAATTTTTTTTTATCTTTCACTTATTATTATTTACGTTGCTTTTTGTTAAAAAAATTATTTCTATTGTGTGCTTATTTTTTTTTGGTTTATTCCTTTTATAATTTCTAAGTTTGGTAATGGAGAATAGAGTTCAAAGGGTATGTAAGAGGCATCTTGTTCGTTTACCGTATGCCATACCTGTAGTTAATAGTGAACAAGCTAGATTGAGCAGGATGAATAGGTATAGGATTCTTAGGTCTAGGAATAATAATCATATGATCGTGTCAACCAGTATTGATGGGGGTTTTAATGAGAACTCTTTGCCAAACACTGAATTTGTGAATGTTAACGACATTTCATTCCATGGTACACAAAGAATGAGTGTTATTGACGATGAAATCCCAGTTGGTTCTGCTCAAACATTTCATTTGAGAGTATGTTCCTCTGTTGATAATCTGGGTGAATTAAGAACCATTATTGTTGGTTGGGGTAATGGTCATCTATTGTCTGATGGTTGTTTGTATCATTCTGAGATTGGAGGTGAATGTAGTGGCTTAGACCCCATGAATACGACACCCTACCCTTTGTTTGAGGATGGTAATTATGATATATTATTCATCAGTGTTGTTTTATTAAGGTATCTATTTTGTTACGTTTTTCAATAGTTTATATAAGATCTTAAACTTCCTTTGTATTTGCTATTGTTAAGTTTCTTTGCGAGGTCCAAGGAATGAGGAGATACCCATTGGTAATGTATCTTTGCATTCAAGAATAGTCATTGGTTCTCTTACTGCTGACAGAGGTAAGTGTCTGTAAAGATATTATAATATTGGTGTCGGCGGTTCTTGCTGTGTTGTTACAGTGTATTTGTTTAAAAAAATATATTTTTTGTTCCTTTGAAGAAAAAAAAATTACGAATGCAATTGAGAAAGAATTTCCATTCAGGCTGTTGAGATATAGAGAGTAGAGAAACATATAGACATAGATAAAGAAATCAGTGTTGCTGTTTTATTTTAATTATCTTTGGAAGAGTTTAGTTCATGTACTGATGTCAGTGATTCTGCCAGGAACCTTATTTGCTTTTTCATTAACTTAAAGATAGTCACATGTTACACTAAGGATGAAATTACATTTGTTTGAACAAAGTTAAGATGTTGGATAATGTGATTTGATAACTTTTTTATAAGTTGTCCCTTTCTTGGAAGTGGTAATTACTTGAAGTGGAAAAAATTTTGTAGGCAAACACAAAATCAATTGAATTTCCCTTATCAAATAGGTTACTTAAAAGAGTAAGTTGTACACTAAATTTCAGAAAGAAATTCCATTAAATTTCTTGACACATAAAAAAATGAAAAAAATTATATTGGTATAGATAAACAAAGTAGTATTTGTGTTATGTTATGTTTTCTTAGCATAAGTTTTTTTCCCCATAGCAGTTATAATCTATACAATCTATTAAAATTGTCCCCATAGAAACTCAATTAGAGCATACACCTCATCACTTTATTCTTTTTTTTAATTTTTTTATTTATTAAATATGAAATTGTTTATTCTTTATAAAATTATTAATTGTCTTTTAACTGAAATATTAAATTTGAAACATTCAATGCATCTTATTATCTTTTATATATACCTACATATTAATACTTTTTTATATTTAAAAGAATACTCAATGGTCCCTCAGAAAAAAAAATCCTCAATGGAGTTCTTTCAACTTATTTACGTCATTTCCTATTTTTTATAATATATATATTTATTTATTTAATACTATTAAGTTTTAGTTGTTTAGTTAAAAAATTTTAATATAGGGTTTTCAGTTTTTACGCCAGTCTCTTTCTCTCCTCTTCTCTTCTTGGTTTAATTTCCCAACGGCGACTCAATTTCTCCCTTCCATTCTTTGGGGTTGAGCCCCTTCTTCTCAACAACACTAGGACCAACAACAAACCCCGGCCAACTTTCTCTTCTGCTCCTTCTCTTATTTTCCACTTCTTTGTTAGCCTTCTCTTCTATTCATTTTCTTTATCAGCTCTTATTGGTTAAAGAAGAAACCTTACCGCCTAGTGTCAATTGGAAATCGATAATTGCAACAGCGGTGTTGACTTCTTCCAGGTATGCAATTTCTTCCGTTTTTTGTTTTAATACTCTTTGTATTGACTTCTTATTCTTTTCCCTGGTTTGTTTTTGGTTTTTACTTCGTTCTCTCTTTCTTTGGTAGGTTCCAAAGCTTTTTTTTTAAGAAAAAAATGGCATGAATCTAGAAGAGGGAGGCTAATCGATGCATTCTCGCCATTAACAATGATTAAATAGTCTATGGATTATGATAATAGTCTTTTGCTTTTTGCTTTTGAAATAAGGAATCTTTAATGAGTTTGATTGGCCGAAAACATTAAATGTTAATGCTTGAATATAAATTGAGGAATCAAGTGGCGGAGATGACACAATTTTGTACTGTATGTTTCCTCTGTCTTCCTATTAATTTTATTGTCATGAGGTTTGTTTGAATAATTCATATGAATCTTATGGTTTGAGATCTATTTATGAAGAGTTTGACGTGTTTGTAGACAAGTAGTACCTAGCCCAATGGTGGAAGAACACTGTATATTCAACATAGGTATTCTCTGATAGCCCAATGGTGGAAATGCCAATTGCTTTTCCTATTCCCTTTGAATGCATATTCATAAATGTCAATGAAAGGAAAGTTTGTTTGCAGACTTGCAGTGATGTCATCCTTATATGGAATCTCGATGTCAATGGATTAACTTGCAAAATAATTATACAAAACTTTGTAGAAGACATTATTTTTATCCATATCCTTTATGATAATTTTCGCACTGTTTGTAGCAAGTACAACTTTGAATTCCTTATTTTTCTTTCATATGTTGTTTTGCTTTTATTTTGATATGTACTTGTTTGTGGTTTGGAAAAAGTTTACAGGTTTGTGGTTTAGAGAAAGTTTATAAAAATGTGATAGAACATATAGATATAAAAAAAAAAGTTGTGTACCACCTTCTTGTTTATGTCTTGGTATTTTATGAGGTCATTTGTTCAACGTTTTTCTTATCTTCATTTTTCAATTTATATTTTAGAGTAATTGATCTGAACTGCTACTGGAGGATGATTGTATATTGAGATGAAATATAAATTTTTGTTTAATTTTGCAGTATAGGTTGGTCTTGGATAAGATCGAGCTTGCATTGTTTTCGAACAGCCATTGCTTAATATATTTTAAAAGGGTTAGTAGGCCAAAACACATGGTAAACGTTTTCTCACCACATCTTGACATTGTCTTATTAACTTCTTCCTTTTTGCAAAATTCTTTGATCTCACAAAACTACAGGAGCCTAAATAAAAGGGGAGTTTCTGGCACTTAGGAGTATTGTCTAATTGAATGACCTATATTGGGCTCAAATCCAAGAAGAAGAAGCAATTGCAGACTGCGGAGCTAATGGTTAGGTGGAATTAGGATGGAATATGATAGCTGTGAACTCAAAAATGAAAATGGCCTTTCTTAATTGAGCGGTATTTTTTTTTCCATAATTTGCATCTCTTATTCTTCGCTTCTTGCTTCTCTTTATATAAAGTGATGAATTGTAATTACATATATTGTAGTGGTGAAATCCATCAACAAGTATAGGAAACAACACAAGGTCAGTGTAATAGAACATGTACAAGCAAACATCGTACAGAAAGCCAAAAGAACAAGGTGCTGGATATATAGGTACTAAATTCTTGGCCATCTCACTGATTTAGTTAATTTAAATCCTATACTTTCTTTGTTTTTTCCTATTATTCCTTATGATTGAATAGCCATTGATTGTAATTGTTTGCAATTTATAGCCTGGAATGAATTCAATGAATGCTCTAATGTTCTACTGGATAGAGTGAAGTGATTAGAATACAACATATACATGCATTGATAGGAAATGGCCTCTCTTAATTGAGTGGTATTTTTTTTTCCATAATTTGCATCTCTTATTCTTTGCTTCTTCCTTCTCTTTATATAAAGTGATGAATTGTAATTGTGTATTTGTAGTGGTGAAATCCATCAACATGTACAGGAAACTGGACAAGGTTAGTGTAATAGAACATGTACAAGGAAACATCGTACATACAACCAAAAGAAACAAGGTGTTGGATATAGGTTCTAAATTATTGGTCGTCTCATTGATTTAGTTAATTTAAATCATATACTTTCTTTTTTTTTCCCCTATTTTTCCTTATGATTGAATAGTCATTGATTGTAATTGTTGGCAATTTATAGCTTGGAATGAATTTAATCAATGCTCTAATGTTCTACTAGACAGAGTGAAGTAATTAGGATAGGACATATACATGCATTGATAGTTGTTTTATATTGCTTACATAGGGAAATATTTCCAAGCAATCACTTTGAAGAGAAGATTTATAGGGAATATTTATCTAAATATGTGTGGATTAGAACCAAATATTCAGCTTTGCTCTGTTCAATAAATGGTAGACATTTAAAGTTCTGATAAATATTCTTTCCGTCGATGTGGTGTTCATGTGCAATTTACCTTTTTTTGGATTAACATTTTTACTTCTATGAAAACTACCTTTATCGACGAATCAGCAATCCCCTAAGTGAGTCATTGCCATTATTTGAGTGTAGGTTTGAGGGTGTTACAGATGCAAATGAAATAGGTTTAATCTTAGTGCCTTTAATTTGTTTTGCGTATACTTTTGAGTTTTGATGGTCATTTCTTGAAATTCTATTAATTTGATATTCTTGCCGTAAATTATTTTAATAAGATATTTTTGTTATCTTTTTTTTTGTGAAAAGTTTTTATATTTGAATAATGCAAGGAGAATATACAAAGACTAATGGTTGAGTGAAAGTTTGAAGCTGTAGTTGAAAGAAGATAATTTTTCAGGGTTATTTGAAGAACATTTAGACAATGAACTTTTATTATGTTTGAAAAGACTTTGGTTGAGATATTATTTAGAGACAAGTCAACTTTAAGTATCATGTTTAGAATGGTACCAACATAATACATGTGATTCTAAGTAATACTATTTATGGTATCATGCTGAAATTTGGTACTATTTTCCTTTCAATTATAGTATTTGACGAAAATTAGTATTTGGTATGCTATATTGTTACTTTCTGTAATTTCAATTTGATGCTCTTTCATGCTACTCTACAATTTATTCAAATCAAATAATTTTACAAAACCGCGATGTGCTTTATTTGACGAAACCCCGAAACGAAATGGCGGGCAATATTTCTAGTTAAGATAAAAGCTTTATGTACATTTATCTTAACATAATTGAACATTAAATAGTTATAAAATAGGAATTTTGAATTATTTTCTTTTTATTTTGTTTTTTTCTTTTTGACCAAATAGGTGGAAGATGGGAGTATAATCACAATCATGTTAGTAAGTATTTGGTAAATTCTTTTACTTTCTACTGTAGATGTTCTTGCGTTGATATTTAGTTATGAATTAAGTGTTTGTAAAAATGTTTATTTCTCCTAAGAATAACTCTTTTCGTTTAACCCCCCCCCCCCCTTTTTTTAAAAGGAACATGCTTTGAACCTGAATATTTTGGAGGTCCTATTTACACATGTCCCTTTTGTAATGCCATGATGTGGTATGAGGAAAAGGTTGATACAGCTAGAGCCACTGCAGTTCCAACTTTTAATCTATGCTGCAAAGAGGTACTATTAGATTACTTCCAATGAAAGCATCATCGAAATTTCTTGATGACTTGCTGGATTTGAATCAGGGACATCCCAGTTCTAAGTTCAAGAAAAGATAAGGGTTTATAACTCAATGTTTCAATTTACTTCCTTGGGTGCACAGGTTGATTGTGCTTTCAATGGATTAAGAAGGTCGTATGTCTTCAGAATACGTGGATAGAATTTCCATAGAATTGGTTCGTTGCTACTGTAGACACCATATTCTCATCTTGTTATTTTATTAATTTATTATTATTTTTTTCTATTCTTATTTTGTTGTTTATATTTTCATTTTTTATTATCATTGGGCTATAGATACTTAGGACTTGTTTGAAAAATATTGGACTAGATATCAATTAAAACCAGTGCCAATTTCATTAAAAGAAAGGATTATAAGTTACATATTGTAGTTATAAGGCCCAATAGTTACAAAAAAAAAAACAAGTCTCAATCAACGTTAAAAAAAAAAGAAGGACCAAGTGAGAAAGAAAAAAAGAGCAGCGGAAGAAGTGCTGAGTAGCTCCCTTTATCGGCAAACATCAAGCATGGTGGACCATCCCAGATTATCATTCCGCTGAATATTGTCAAAAGGGATTATTGTCAACTTGCATTAACCTGTATTAAATAAAAAGGAAAAGACAATGAATCAGCCAAGTTGGGATTAAAAAATGACACTTATATTGCAGAAATCACTCCCACGCAGGAAAAAATTTGAATTTTGAAGCAAGTTCAAGCCAACAAGTAATCAAGAGAACAGAAGCTATCAGAAATCACGGAAATCACAGGTAGCTTACATTGAAAATAAAAAGCCAAAAAAAGAAACCTAAAAAAAAAAGAGAGCAAAAAAAAAACCATTTGGACTGGCCATCCCTCTCTACCATAAGACCATTTGTCCATTAGCCACCGTCAGGGTCTCATCCTCCAGTCATCCGAAAGTTTAGTATCCACTCCATCCCTCTCTACCATAAGACCATTTGTCCATTAGCCACCGTCAGGGTCTCATCCTCCAGTCATCCACTCCATCAACTCCACCATAAGGCCTGGTCTCAGGAACAATAAAAAAATCCAACTTTTCTGTGAACTAAAAAACTTTGTTGAACCATTCTTTCGAAACCACATACTAGCTTTTCCCATTTTCGGCTAAGCATCATCATAAGGGGGGCCAAGCAAAAAAAATGTAAAGAGAGGGGTCAATCGAAGAAAAATGTAGAGAATGAGCGGCCCCAATATTGAAATAAAAAGCCAAATAATTGCTGTCAACCAAAAAAAGGAGACAAAAGGGGCCAAGCAAAGAAAAATGTAGAGAGGGGGCCAACCGAAGAAAAATGTAGAGAAGGAGCGGCCCCAATGTTGAAATGACGTCAAATAATTGCTGCCACAAAAGTCTTGATGAAGGATAAGTCACGTAAAGTTTAACTTCAAACAAAACAAAGCAAATAAAAAGTCAAGCTGAAGCGGCCCCAGAACAATGTTGAAAAGGCGCCACTACTTGTCTGTTCACGAGCTTTTACATGGCAAATAATTGGGTTTTGGACTCATGTGTTTTATTTTAATTAAAAGTCCTGTAAATACCCTAGTTAGCTAGTATAAATACTTAGTTTTATTTTTAGATGGAGGTATTGGAGATGTTTAGAAGGAGAAGATTTTAGAGAGTAAGGATTCAAAGGCAGAATTTTTTTTTTAAAAAAAAAGTTGGCCTGGCCATCTTTCAATTCCATTGCAAACCCAAAGAAGGAAACCAAAAAAAAAAAAAACACCTTACCTTCCTCTTTTAAAAGGCCATCGTTTTCCATTCTTTGGGGGGATTTCAGCACTACTTCCCACCGAGAGACCCCATCGAGTTCCCCAAACCCTTTGTTGCTCTTCCTCTCAATCTCTCCTCAATAAATAAAATAAAAGCATTATCAATAACTTTCAGCCCTCCAAATAAACCAAAATCACAAAAAAAAAAGGTTTGGAATTCAATCAACTTATGGGGAGGTGGTCCAGGGAGGAGTGTGGCCACTTAGTGGTATGAAAACTTGTCTAGAAGAAAGAAGCGGAGAAAGACAAACGAGAGGAAAAGCAAGTGGGGACGCAGGAATCACAAAGACTCAAACGGTGCCGTGCATTGCTAGTAGAGTTTTATTCAAATTTATCATTAGTGCAGCCGAAGACCAAGTCAAATTGGGTTTGTCTTTTAGCCCCAAAGCCATCCATCGAGTTTGGTAAGTTGTCTTTCTCCTTGGCTTTCAAGTCATGTTGATTTACTTAGGGTCTTTAATTGTTTGTCAGCTGCATGAAGGACTTCATTAAAATAAAATGGGTTTAGAGAGACGGTAAAAAGAGCACAAAGAATTGAAAAGAAGAACACAAATATTTGGATTATTTGTATCATATTTTAGTTTCTTGTTTGATCCGAAAAATGTCACTATTAAACGAAAACGAAGAAACTATAAAAATAAAATAAGTATAAAAGAAATAATAAAGTTGATATTTTGTTCATAACACTTTTTGCTTTCTCATATTTCAATTGCCGTATCATTTTTGTTAATAAAACATTTGAAAATTGATGAAATAAAATGAAATAAAGTGAATTAATAATTTTCAAAATTAATTGTTAGGAAGCCCATATCTTCATCTGCATACATTCTTTATTATCATATTATCATTGTCATACATGCGAGTAATGATATGCGGGTAGTGTGGATCCGATCATGGGATCCGGTTCAGGAAGGTGAAAATTCACACCCGACCGGGTTCCTAGGTAAAAGACTCATTTTGAATCAGACCCAGAATTGGGCGAGATTCACGATAGGCCTTGATAAAATCCTTACTATTCTCACTTAAAATTGGCAAGATAACATTCTACATGTCATACATCTAGGCATCTAAATAAATTAAAGACATTAATTTTTTTTTAAAAAATGAAATAATCAACATTGTTCACTTTAAACTAACAAAAATATAATAATAATCAAGGTCAATGAAATTGGTAAATAATCAAATATTTGTAAATGAGTTAGAGATATATGTAGGGGTAGTAAGGTTCTGGTCATGAGGTCCGATTTGGGAAGGTGAAAATTCGCACCCGGACAGGGTCCCTATGTAAAAGACTCGTTTTGGATCAGACCCAGAATTGGGTGAGATTCACGATGGGCCTTGACAAAATCCTTACTATTCTCATTTTAAAATTAATGAGTATCCAATAAAGATAACAACTTTTCACAAAAAAAAACAAAAAAATGAAACAGAAATTGTTTTTTAAAATGGAGTAACGAAAATAAATTTTTGAAAGGAGAAGTTATTCAATGGTTTTATTCTAAATGTCAGTACAAATGATTTTAGTTAAAAAATGATGAAATAAAAAATAAAAAAATGAAAGAATTTACTTTTTTTAAAAAAAAAAGAATAATAAGAAAAAGAGAAAAAAAACTATTTTGAAATTTGCTTTCGTTTTAAATTTGCTCTAATAATAAAAATATAAAATTACAAAAAACAAAAAAACAAAAAAAAACAACCAAACAAAAAAGGAAAATTATAAAGATATTTTTTTAAGGCTTAAATATTATTAAATTAATCGGTACCGTCATCTTGACGGGCGTTGTGGGGGTGCTCATCCTTCCCTGCACGTAACCGTACTCCCGACTCCAGTTCTCCGTTCTGTAGACCAGGACCTACCCAGCTTAAGTACGTCATCTAACGGCCAATGCTAAGTTAGGTAGATTCTTAATAGGTGACTAACTGCACCTAAACAAAAATGGTTAGTGGCGACTCCGTAAAACTCTCTTAAGTCCTAAATCCGTCGTTGTTTCGGATAACGTTGCGACAGTTTGGCGACTCCACTGGAGAATTGTTAGAGAGTCAAGCCGAGAATTAATTTAATAATTATTTAGGCCTTAACTTTATTTATTTTATTTTTTTTAAAATTTTATTTTAACATTTTGATTGCATGATTTTGCATCTCATTTTGGTAAATGCAAGATAATAAATTGGATCCTAGTTTGCATGTTAGGAATTTGATGCTTTATTTGCTAATGAATGTACATGTTTTCTTGTTGTTACTAATCTCTTTGCCTTTTGTTGTGAATAGAATTTTATTGCTTGTTGATAAATGTTAAATTTTGGTATATTGGTAAATTGGAAATGTTTGTATGTTCCTTTGCACACACTCACATTTGCGTTACATGCACAAGTCCAGAATTGGATATCACCTATTTAGGAGGGGCAAAGTAGCTTACTCGCGTGGGGCAACTCCTCATAGTGAGTTTCTAAGCAAAAAACCCCCACTCAGACTGAATCCTTTCCAATGAGCCTATAATGGATTAGGATTGGAGGCCTTACTAGCCTATGATAGATGGCAGAATAAGGACAGTCTGGGCACCTTTAGGTGGCGTGACCATAACCATCATATAGGCCACCTGCGACAGCCAAATTTAGGTACAGCCAAACCCTTAATGAGCGCAACCTTGAAATAGGGCACTTGAAGGAACAACTCGTATCCTTTTTACTACTTGAGCTTTTGTGATAAGGATGGTAGAATGGCCAAGCATTTTCGGCCATATAGGATGACTATCTACCCCCAGAGCATAACTACTTGATTTTTTCTAAATTAAATAAAATAGGGCAATTTCTTCACCAAGAAAGTTACTATTGTTTGTATCTTGTATAAGTGGATATTAACTTGTTTTTTTTAGCATTATGCATTTTCTGTTTTCATTAAAAAATGGTGTAAAAAAAAAGGGGCTTTTAAATAAAAAATGTTCATTTTCTTTGTGGGGTATTAGGTGATTTTGATTCACTCTTATTGGCCATCCTATCTTGTCATGTGTTAAGTCTCTGAAATGTCATTCTTTCATCACTACATCACTGTGCATTTCTTTTATGCATACATTTACATTTGTTAGTGTCGCAACGTTACCCGAGACGACGACGGATTTGGGACTTAAGAGAATTTTACGGAGTCGCCACTAACCATTTTTGTTTAGGTGCGGTTAGTCACCTATTAAAATCTACCTAACTTAGCATTGGCCGTTAGATGGCGTACTTAAGCTGGGTAGGTCCTGGTCTGCGGGACGGAGAACTGGAGTCGGGAGTACGGTTACGTGCGAGGAAGGATGAGCACCCCCACAACGCCCGTCAAGATGACGGTACCGATTAATTTAATAATATTTAGGCCTTAAAATGTCTTTATAATTTTCCTTTTTTTGTTTGATTTTTTGTTCTTTTGTATTAAGAGTTTTTTATATTTTTATTATTCAGGCAAACAAAAACAAATTTCAAGATATTTTCTTTTTTATTTTTTTTTGTCATTAGTGAAAAGTTAAAAGAAAGTTATGTTTCAAAACATTTCTTTTTATTTGGAAGATTTTTAAAAAAAGGCAATTTCCAAAACAATTTTTTCTTTTCTTTTTTTTTTTAACTTTTTGGAAAGAAATGAATTTCGAAACACCTTTTTGATTTCTTTTTTTGTAAATATATGTTCTTGAACAAAGACAAAATTTATTGGTTTTGTTGCTATCATTTTCAAATTAATATTTTAAAAAGAATGTCAAGTAATTTCTTTTAATTTTGATCCCTTTTTTTTTAAAAATTCCAAGGTTCATTTTATTCAAACAAGAAAAGCTTTTTATCTCTTTTAGGAAATTACGTTTTTATTAAAGCCAACAAGTAATGCTTTCTTTTCAAGAATACACTTTATCACCCCTTTTTTTTTGAAATATTTTTCTTTTCATTTTTGCCCCTTTTCTTAGGATTTTTCGAAATCATTATCTTTATTGGATATTTAAATGTTTGAAGTGCAAAGTGCCACCTTATCAATCTAATAAAAAAAATGAGGATTTATCAAGGCCTATTATGAATTTTGTCCAATTCTGGGTTTGATTCAAAGTGGTCTCTTATTTAAAAATCCGGACTAGGTGTGAATTTTCACCCTCCCAAACCGGATCCCATGATTAAATCCTCATAATTTAAACCACTTGTAAGGATTTTGCTAGACATAGATGATCACTCTTTTACTTTCATTATTTAACGTAAAGATTTTATTATCCTTATCGGCTTAAAAAATTTATCATTATTGGTTTATTTATTTTAAAAAAAACTAACACCTATAATTCATTTAGATGCCTAAATGCATGGCATATGAAATGTTATCTCGTCAATTTTAAAAAATAAGGATAGTAAGGATTTTGTCGAGACCCACCATGAACCTCGCCCAATTCTGGGTCTGATTCAAAATGGATCTCTTACCTAGGAATCCAGGTCGGATGTGAATTTTCACCTTTTCGAACCGGACGCCATGATCGGACCCTCACTATCCCCACATATCATTACTCGCATGGATGACAATAATATGACAATAAAGTATGAGCATGCATATAACTAAATTAATATGGCATAGATTAAATATGCATAAAGCTAAGTTAAAATGATATAGGTTAAATATGAATGAGACTAGATTAAAATGTCATAAATTAAATACGGATAGATTAAAATTAAAACGATATGAACTAGATTAAATTGCATGGGCTTGGCTAAATTAAATATGCATGAATCTAAATTAAAGTGACTTAAATTAAAATGCATGAATTTGAATTAAAATGGGTCTAAATTAAGCATGTAAAAAGGGAAAAAAGAAAGAAAAATAAAATTAAATTAATTTCAGAAAATACCAGAAAAATGGAAAGCAAAACACTGCGAAACATAGTGGTGCACCACCAGCTGTCTGAATCTGTCAGGTGTTATCCTTCCCACAGTGGTGCATAGCCCAGATGAGGATACCATGCATGTGTACTTTTGCCAAACCAGAGAAGCATTTGCCATGGACACTTCATAAGACCCACACTGGCGATCTTGTAGTATACTATTGATGACTTGTTTGCTCTGAGTGAGGGTATGGTTTGTTGTTCTTTGATCAACACAAGGAAGGATATTGCTGAGAGCAGTCTCTGCATGGGGATTTTCCACCCATTCTTCCATAGCCAAACAAGTGTCAGAAATTGCATTGTTCAAGATTATGAAAACTCCACAAAGAATAAATGTAACAGCTACTAGTAACCATCCGCTGACTATGAATATGTGAATGGAATGTCGGTGCCCTAGAATAGACAACAAAAGACCAAGCAAAGCCAAAATTAGCATCACTGCTGCCACTGCGATCAGTGCTAACCGCACAGCACTGAGGACCTTTTTTATTTTTCCAGCATTTTCACTTGTCTTCTCTGTAAGTGTATCCGCTGCTGTGTTTAGATCTATGTTCAACTTGTCGATATCAGTCATGACATCAAAAGGAAGGAACACTTGGGCCACACTGATGGTTTTCGCTAGAGATAGGTATTGCGTAACATTCTTTAGGATTTCAACAGTGTAATCTGACTGGTTTACAACATATTTCAACGTATGCAACACTTCACCATGAAATTCATCTTGTCCACTAGAAAGAAGAATACATCCAGTCGCTGCTGCACTTGTGAATAATATGAGCATTATAAAACAAATCTGTTGGGACTGATCCGATCTGTTTCCTTTGATGTTTATTCTCCATCCACAGCAATGATATATTACAAGAACCAAGCCAAAAGAAACAAACCACAAGACAGCAAGAATGAATCCAGCAGCACCTGTAAATCCAACAGACGCCCAATAATGCCTGTTGGTTATATCCCACCCACCGTGATAATGCTGGAAATGGCGAAGAATGTCCGGCCTATTTGTCCTTTTTGCTGCCAACACCAGCGTGCTTGGAGGCTCATCATTTGAAGGTGTCGGGGCTTCTGCTAGCTCAGATATTTCATTCTTCCATGGACCTAAATTTTGCTCTCCAAAAATAAACTTGACAGGATCTTTGAGTGGTCCATTTTGAGCCAAAGCTGGAACAGAGCAAAAACAACCATAGCCTACAATAAGCAAGAAAACCAAGTGTCTAAACAAAATGATCTTCTTCATTTTTGCCACCCTCAGCAAACCTTACTGGAAACTCCTTACAGTCCTCCAAGATTTGGCAAATCAAGAAAAAGCCAAATCTTAGAGACAGCCCGCAGGATCATACCACAAGAACCAAAGCCAGCAGTGGCAGTGTGAAAAGAAACAGAAAGAAAACTCTTTTCACGTTTCAGCCCCATGATTTGATATTTGTTTCCTCCTTTTTTGACTTTTTGTCTTCTCTTTTTTTTTGTTTTTTTTCTTTTTGAATTTTGTTGCCTCCTTTTTTTGACTTCTTTTGACTTCTTTTTCTTTTTTTGTCTTTTTTCTTCTTTTTGAATTTTGTTGCCTCCTTTTTTTGACTTCTTTTTCTTTTTTTGTCTTTTTTCTTCTTTTTGAATTTTGTTGCCTCCTTTTTTTGACTTCTTTTTCTTTTTTTGTCTTTTTTCTTCTTTTTGAATTTTGTTGCCTCCTTTTTTGACTTCTTTTTCTTTTTTATTGCCTGGCAATAGATGGCAGAGTCTGCAACAGCTAGGAGACCAAGAGCAGGAATCATATGTAATATGAGAAATAAATAAAATAAGAGGACCAAATAAATAAAGGAGAAAACCTAAATGAATAAAACACAAAGTAAATGGAAGAATTTGAGAGGTGTCTACAGTTAGAATATCATGTATTTTCTGTGCATCCACTTATACAAGACATATAAGCTAGAGTGTCATTCTATGTTCATACACCACTATACATTCACATGCATCAATTTATGTATCAAATCAGGAGAGCATTTTGTATATATTTTGCATGCACATGGCTTTTTTTTTTAATGAATTGGTCACTCGAAAAGATACAAAGAATATAATTGGGTATGAAGTTTTCAACAATACCATTTGAGCAAGTGAGAGATCTCTGGGGAATTTGAATAAACTGTCTGTATTGCAACCCAAAATGATAGAAGCTTGGATAAATACCCTTGAGGCTATTAGGGAAGAGCTTAGGCATGAAGTACCCAGACAAGTTGCCAAAATGATGCAAATGATTGAAATTAGGGCAACAAGGACCCTTTCCCAGAAGTTTCTTTCCAACAAACCTATACAAGTTTCCATCAGTTTGAATATATAAGCTCATAACAGTCAAAACATGCCAATGAAGTCGCTTCCAGCTCGAAAATCTTTTTGGATGATGCAATCTCAAAACAATGCAATAGGCTTTGACCAAAGGACAAGTGAAATTGTTACAAAGTGGTATGATGCCAAATGTCAGTGGGAAAACCACATAGAATACCACATACATATCCAAGGCACTCAAGGGAGGATTGAACGACATTGAAGGAAGCACGACTTCTGATTAAATCTGGCCAATTGAGCTTAAAAAAATAACAGAACAAAGATTTTGTCAAGACATGTTGCCTAGTTATGTGGGGGCACGAACGAGCTCAGAGCAGCAATTGGAGACAAATCCTGATGTTAATGCCTAAGAACATTAGGAAGATATTTGTGGGCTTATTTGTTCAATTAAAAAAAAGAGAAAAACAGAAAAACAGAAAAAAAGAAAAAAAAAGCAATGAAAAAGAAAGAAAAAAGAGGTTTTTGTTTTGTCATGCATTCAAGTTGCATACGTGAAAGGTATATTATTTGCTCATTTCTTTCAATATCTTTGCATCTCAATTGCACTTTGTCATACTTAATAAAATGTCATTAGGGACTTTTGGATATTTCACATCACATTATGCATATTGAAATTTCGCATCTTATAGCGTTTATATCATAATGTGCATGTTATCAATTCACTTGTTCATGCATTCTATTCAACCATGCATACATAACATTCCATACATACATGTAAGAGTTTTGTCAATGAAGAAGAAGCTAACATTTGTTGTTAATAGGATCTGCCACTTATAATATCTTGGGTCCATTCCTCAAAAAAAAAAAAAACAAAGCTTTGTAAATAGTGTGCTAATTAGGGCAATTTCTAACATTTCCCTATTTTATGTATAGTGTTTTCTTCTTTTCATCTTGTACATGGTGTTATTTAAGGGTAACAATTTGTGGATATATGAAATTTTGTTGATAAATTCCGGATTGTGAAGATCAAGTCATGATGCCTCAATTTGAGTTATCTTTATAAATTTTTTTTGATTACTCATCTTGTGATAAAAAAATGTTATTGACTTTCCATATAATCACGTTTGAAGAATTCAAAAATTTCTTTTTGAAAATAAAAAAATGATATGTAAAGTTGGTGGTTACTATTAGAAATGGTTCTTAACAAATTCTTCAGACCACCCTTTTTGTCATTCCTTACCATTTGAATAAATTTATAAAATTGAAACCCAACAAAAAGCGGGACATAAACCTTGAAAAAAAAAACCGTTCAAAAGAGTTGATATCCTTCATCTAGGCAGCAAAGAAACAATGATTGTTGGCATACTTTGAAAATCAGTTAAGAGAATACTCGCTTAGGAGCTAAAATTGACATTTTGATATGCTTCAAAACTGTGTTAAAAATTTGCACCCATTGCTTTCTTGTCTTGAAATCTGCCATGATATTTGAATTCAACATGAACACATGCTCTCCAATTTTCTTAATTGATAGAAATAAGTAGCTTTTTCCGACCCAATACAAACTCATGTTCTTTGAACCAGCGCTCCCTCATCTCTCTTGATTGAAAGCAACAATCTTTTTGCTAACATATTCTCTCGCTCTTGAAGTAGAGTGATCAGAAAGACCAAATTCTCTTATAAGGTCCATATACTTCTTTCATAAATGCCTTCGTCACCCTTGCTATTGAAGCAGTGTTTGATTCAAAATAAGTTGCTCAGACTTATCCCCCTTCCCCCCAATTACCATTTCAAAAGGTGGACATGTCATCTTTCATGAGATTCTCATTCAAAAAAATTGATTGAAAAAAAAATGAATAAAAAAAATGAAAAAAGAAGAGAATAAAAAGAAGAAAATTGACTATGCAAATGAAACATTCATTAGGGTTCCGAACAAAGTTTTGAAAAAGCTTTTTAAAAAAAAACTATATTGTTTTCAAAGTAACGTTTCTCTAAGGTATTGGTTTTCAATGAGGGTAGCCATACTTGAAAAAACAAATGACCATCTCTCATATTCCTTTCACCTTGAGAAAATTATCCATTACTGTCCTCTTTGAACCTAATGAGTTTTCTTTCTAATGCAGCCAATCTAGGATCACCCCCTATACTAGGGGCAAATACGAAGAAAGAATTCGTTTAAGCAGAAATGAAAGAACTCTTGTGTCCAGGCTAAACAAATGACTCCCTAAGTGGTGAAGAAATGCTTGATAAGGTAAATTTGAAAAAGAGCCTTGAACCCATTTTGTCAAGAGAAAAAAGGAAAGAAAAAAAAAACAAAAGAGAAATGAAATGAGCAAAGCTGAAAAAAAAAAGGAAAAAAAGAAGAAAGAAATAACCAATTACAATGAAAAGACTAATGGGTTAAAGGCAAATGGAAGGTCAAGCATGGAAAATGGGATTTTCATCTGGCCAAAGAATGATCCTTGATTCAATTACCCTTAAACACTTTTTTTAGGCCTGTTTACCCTTTCTTTTAGAACCCTTAACCATGGCCTACATTACGTGCTTTAAAAAGTTCATTTTGATCAAGTATGGATACCTTAATTGATGAGTGTTTCCTTAGAAGAATGGGTATTTTACACTAAACCATTTTTTTGCAAAAGATTGTTTGGATTAATTCTGAGTTCTCATGTGCATGATCGATAGTCAATGAAAGAAGAATAAAAAAAAGATGAATGATGAACGAAGGAAAATGAAATAAAATGATATGGCTCTAGGTTGAAAACCCGAAAGGGCAATCTAAAAAAAATAAGAAGTCATGAAACCACCCATGGCTCGACAAAGGTAATGAAGAGAGCTTCAAAATGAACAATTGACGCCTACTCAGGGCTTTCAGAATTGACAAACCCATCAAAATGGCGCATTTCGTTTGATCTCCATGTTGAAACGATGGGGCATTTTCTCTTTGATACCAAACTTCCAAAATCTTAAGCCTTTCATGGCCAGTTTTGATCCATATCAGACTGTCATATCAAGAGACTAAGTGAGCATTAACTTGATTTTCAAAAGAATTTCAACTGAGAACTTAGATGAAGAGATATTGATATCCCATCTTTCATGAGACAGTGATGATCATTTCGGAACTTGCCAAGAGAAGCCAAATTGTCAAAAACCATGTTGAAACCCATTTTTCTTGAAAAGACATTCTAAATAGTAGCTACCAACTTTCAAAAGATTCAAATTTCATGAAATTTTTCAAAATGAATAAAAGATATTTGCACACTTTGTACATTAGGTGATTTGAAGTCTTTTCAAAACAAAGAACTCTCAAATATGGGGGCAACTTTTGAGATTTAGCATCATATTTATTGATCTAGACTTGAAGTTGAAACTGAACTTGGAACATATATGAACTTTGGTCCTTTCCTTGATCTTTTCTGTTGGCAGGAGATGAATAAAACATAGAAATTTCAAGATCACCATCAAGGACAAATTTCAGACAATTGAATGTTGCATCGAAATCAAGGAAGTCCAATGAGAATCACTTTTTTTTTTAATTTCAACTTTGAATCAAGCATACATGCATCCATGCACGTGACATCTTACATGCATTAGAAGTTCATGAGGTTTTCCTTAGAAAGAAATTAATGAAAATGAATGGAAATGACAAGCCTTTAAAAAGGAAATTCAATCATTTGAGATCACAATTGAAGTGAAAGCCCAATGTAGCTGGCAATGAGTAAGCCTAGTCAAGTTGGCATTCAAGTGAGAGTTCAAGCTCAATGCAACTGGCAATGAGTAAGCCTAGTCAAGTTGGCACTAAATAGAGACCAAATCATGGCTCTTGATTCATTCTAAGACCTAATTTAGGTTCTCTCAATTTAATTTGTTCATTGGGAGACCGAATCACGGCTCTCATTGCAGTTAGTGACCGAATCACGGCACTTATTTCATTTAAGAGACCAAATCATGGCTCTTGTTTCATTTTGAGACCTAATTTAGGTTCTCTCAGTTTAATTTGTTCATTGGGAGACCGAATCACGGCTCTCATTGCAGTTAGTGACCGAATCACGGCACTTATTTCATTTAAGAGACCAAATCATGGCTCTTGTTTCATTTTGAGACCTAATTTAGGTTCTCTCAGTTTAATTTGTTCAATGGGAGACCGAATCATGGCTCTCATTGCAGTTAGTGACCGAATCACGGCACTTATTTCATTTTAGAGACCAAATCATGGCTCTTGATTCATTCTGAGACCTAATGTAGGTTCTCGAAGTTATAGTTGAAAGACCGAATCACGGCTCTTATTGCAATTAGTGACCGAATCACGGCACTTATTTTCTTTAAGAGACCAAATCATGGCTCTTGATTCATTCTGAGACCTAATGTAGGTTCTCGAAGTTATAGTTGAAAGACCGAATCACGGCTCTCGTTTTATCTGGAGACCAAATCATGGCTCTTGATTCATTCTGAGACCTAATGAAGGTTCTCAAGACTCATTTGGTTCAGCGGGAGATGGAATTATGGCTCTCGTTTTATTTAGAGACCAAATCATGGCTCTTGATCCATTCTGAAACCTACTGTAGGTTCTCGAGATTCATTTAGTTCATTGAGAGACCGAATCACGGCTCTCGTTTTAATAAGAGACCAAATCATGGCTCTTGTTTCACTCTGAGACCTAATTTAGGTTCTCAAAGTTATAGTTGAGAGACCGAATTACGGCTCTCGTTTCATATAGAGACCAAATCATGGCTCTTATTTCATTCTGCGACCTAATTTAGGTTCTCAAAGTTATAGTTGAGAGACAGAATCACGGTTCTTGTTTCATTTGAAGACCAAATCATGGCTTTTAATCCCTTTTGCACCAAGTTTAGGTTCTCGAAGTTCGTTTTATTCAGTAAGAGGCTGAATCGCGACTCTTGTTTTATTTAGTGACCAAGTCATGGCGCTTAGTTTCATTAGAGACCTAGTTTAGGCTCTTTTAAATCATCAATTCTTTACATCGTAGTCCTAGTTCAGGCCTTTGTAATTCTTTACTTTTTATGCTGCACTGGAGTACGGTTTAGGCTTTTACGATCTGATTATCTTTTTACACTGCATCGAAGTCCTAATACAAGTCTTTGCAGTTCATTTTCCTCATTGCATTGTTGTCCTAGTTTGGAAATTTTGCAATTCATTCCTCTTCATCACATTGTTATTCTAGGTCAGGATTTTGTGGTTCATTTTTATTTTATTATTTTTGCACTAGCTTCATTAGAAATTTTCAAAAAAAAAGAACAAAAACAACAAAAAGAAAAAAAGAAAACAAAAAGACGGTGTCTACATCTTTGTTTATTTCCTAATTCTCTAGAAGTATAAACTTCAAGATTCTCAGGAAATAATCAAAAAGGGGCATCTGTAGACACCATATTCTCATCTTGTTATTTTATTCATTTATTATTTTTTTTCTATTCTTATTTTGTTGTTTATATTTTCATTTTTTATTATCATTGGGCTATAGATACTTAGGACTTGTTTGAAAAATATTGGACTAGATATCAATTAAAACCAGTGCCCAATTTCATTAAAAGAAAGGATTATAAGTTACATATTGTAGTTATAAGGCCCAATAGTTAAAAAAAAAAAAAAACAAGTCTCAATCAACGTTTAAAAAAAAAGAAGGACCAAGTGAGAAAGAAAAAAAGAGCAGCGGAAGAAGTGCTGAGTAGCTCCCTTTATCGGCAAACATCAAGCATGGTGGACCATCCCAGATTATCATTCCGCTGAATATTGTCAAAAGGGATTATTGTCAACTTGCATTAACCTGTATTAAATAAAAAGGAAAAGACAATGAATCAGCCAAGTTGGGATTAAAAAATGAAACTTATATTGCAGAAATCACTCCCACGCAGCCAGGAAAAAATTTGAATTTTGAAGCAAGTTCAAGCCAACAAGTAATCAAGAGAACAGAAGCTATCAGAAATCACGGAAATCACAGGTAGCTTACATTGAAAATAAAAAGCCAAAAAACGAAACCTAAAAAAAAAAGAGAGCAAAAAAAAACCATTTGGACTGGCCATCCCTCTCTACCATAAGACCATTTGTCCATTAGCCACCGTCAGGGTCTCATCCTCCAGTCATCCGAAAGTTTAGTATCCACTCCATCCCTCTCTACCATAAGACCATTTGTCCATTAGCCACCGTCAGGGTCTCATCCTCAAGTCATCCACTCCATCAACTCCACCATAAGGCCTGTTCCCAGGAACAATAAAAAAATCCAATTTTTCTGTGAACTAAAAAACTTTGCTGAACCATTCTTTCGAAACCACACTTTTCCCATTTTCGGCTAAGCATCATCATAAGGGGGGCCAAGCAAAAAAAAATGTAAAGAGGGGGTCAACCGAAGAAAAATGTAGAGAAGGAGCGGCCCCAATATTGAAATAAAAAGCCAAATAATTGCTGCCAACCAAAAAAAGGAGACTAAAGGGGGCCAAGCAAAGAAAAATGTAGAGAGGGGCCAACCGAAGAAAAATGTAGAGAAGGAGCGGCCCCAATGTTGAAATGACGCCAAATAATTGCTGCCACAAAAGTCTTGATGAAGGATAAGTCACGCAAAGTTTAACTTCAAACAAAACAAAGCAAAGAAAAAGTCAAGCTGAAGCGGCCCCAGAACAATGTTGAAAAGGCGCCACTACTTGTCTGCTCACGAGCTTTTACACGCCAAATAATTGGGTTTTGGACTCATGTGTTTTATTTTAATTAAAAGTCCTGTAAATACCCTAGTTAGCTAGTATAAATACTTAGTTTTATTTTTAGATGGAGGTATTGGAGATGTTTAGAAGGAGAAGATTTTAGAGAGCAAGGATTCAAAGGGAGAATTTTTTTTTTAAAAAAAAGGTTGGCCTGGCCATCTTTCAATTCCATTGCAAACCCAAAGAAAGAAACCAAAAAAAAAAAAACACCTTACCTTCCTCTTTTAAAAGGCCATCGTTTTCCATTCCTTGGGGGGGATTTCAGCACTACTTCCCACCGAGAGACCCCATCGAGTTCCCCAAACCCTTTGTTGCTCTTCCTCTCAATCTCTCCTCAATAAATAAAATAAAAGCATTATCAATAACTTTCAGCCCTCCAAATAAACCAAAATCACAAAAAAAAAGGTTTGGAATTCAATCAACTTATGGGGAGGTGGTCCAGGGAGGAGTGTGGCCGCTTAGTGGTATGAAAACTTGTCTAGAAGAAAGAAGCGGAGAAAGACAACCGAGAGGAAAAGCAAGTGGGGACGCAGGAATCACAAAGACTCAAACGGTGCCGTGCATTGCTAGTAGAGTTTTATTCAAATTTATCTTTAGTGCAGCCGAAGACCAAGTCAAATTGGGTTTGTCTTTTAGCTCCAAAGCCATCCATCGAGTTTGGTAAGTTGTCTTTCTCCTGGGCTTTCAAGTCATGTTGATTTACTTAGGGTCTTTAATTGTTTGTCAGCTGCATGAAGGACTTCATTAAAATAAAATGGGTTTAGAGGGGCGGTAAAAAGAGCACAAAGAATTGAAAAGAAGAACATAGATATTTGGATTATTTGTATCATATTTTAGTTTCTTGTTTGATTCGGAAAATGTCACTATTAAACGACAACGAAGAAACTATAAAAATAAAATAAGTATAAAAGAAATAATAAAGTTGATATTTTGTTCATAACACTTTTTGCTTTCTCATATTTCAATTGCCGTATCATTTTTGTTAATAAAACATTTGAAAATTGATGAAATAAAATGAAATAAAGTGAATTAATAATTTTCAAAATTAATTGTTAGGAAGCCCATATCTTCATCTGCATACATTCTTTATTATCATATTATCATTGTCATACATGCGAGTAATGATATGCGGGTAGTGTGGATCCGATCATAGGATCCGGTTCGGGAAGGTGAAAATTCACACCCGACCAGGTTCCTAGGTAAAAGACTCATTTTGAATCAGACCCAAAATTGGGCGAGATTCACGGTAGGCCTTGATAAAATCCTTACTATTCTCACTTAAAATTGGCAAGATAACATTCTACATGTCATACATCTAGGCATCTAAATAAATTAAAGACATTAATTTTTTTAAAAAAAATGAAATAATCAACATTGTTCACTTTAAACTAACAAAAATGTAATAATAATCAAGGTCAATGAAATTGGTAAATAATCAAATATTTGTAAATGAGTTAGAGATATATGTAGGGGTAGTAAGGTTCCGGTCATGAGGTCCGATTTGGAAAGGTGAAAATTCGCGCCCGGACAGGGTCCCTATGTAAAAGACTCGTTTTGGATCAGACCCAGAATTGGGCGAGATTCACGATGGGCCTTGACAAAATCCTTGCTATTCTCATTTTAAAATTAATGAGTATCCAATAAAGATAACAACTTTTCACCAAAAAAAACAAAAAAATGAAACAGAAATTGTTTTTTAAAATGGAGTAACGAAAATAAATTTTTGAAAGGAGAAGTTATTCAATGGTTTTATTCTAAATGTCAGTACAAATTATTTTAGTTAAAAAAATGATGAAATAAAAAATAAAAAAAAGAAAGAATTTACTTTTTTTTTAAAAAAAAGAATAATAAGAAAAAGAGAAAAGAAACTATTTTGAAATTTGCTTTCGTTTTAAATTTGCTCTAATAATAAAAATATAAAATTACAAAAAACAAAAAAAACAACCAAACAAAAAAGGAAAATTATAAAGATATTTTTTTGAGGCCTAAATATTATTAAATTAATCGGTACCGTCATCTTGGCGGGCGTTGTGGGGGTGCTCATCCTTTCCTGCACGTAACCGTACTCCCGACTCCAGTTCTCCGTTCCGTAGACCGGGACCTACCCAGCTTAAGTACGCCATCTAACGGCCAATGCTAAGTTAGGTAGATTCTTAATAGGTGACTAACCGGACCTAAACAAAAATGGTTAGTGGCGACTCCGTAAAACTCTCTTAAGTCCCAAATCCGTCGTCGTTTCGGATAACGTTGCGACAGCTACCACTGTAGGGTCAGAAACCAAGTTTTGCACAACTATACATTGTTGACTTCGAAGTTGAATGTTCAACTTAGATGTCTTCTTTTATGACTGGTGATGGCCTTTATGATGTTGACGGAGAGATAGATGAAGGTTTAATGCAAATGTTAGACCAGACAAATGAGGTTATGAACGTTTTTAGAGCAGCTCGGAATACGCATAGGCAGTATAGGAATTTACCAATAAGAATTAGATTAATTGCAAATCGTAATGTCAAACATCATAATTATGCTCCTCCATCATCTGGTGAAATTGCAGCATTGATCGTAGGAGACTTTGGGTAGAGTGACAGGGGCAGGGATGTTATTGTGGAACACAAGCAAGAGGGTTTGATACGCATCAGTGAGTTGCATCCGTTGTTTATGGCTATATAGTACCCTTTATTATTTCCTTATGGAGAAGATGGTTTTCACCTTAATATACCTTATGTAGAATCCCCCATTAAGAACATGTCGATAAGAGAGAATGTTTCCATAAAGGAGTATTATGCTTATTTGATACAACACCGATTTGTTGAGAATAATATATTGCTCAGGGGAAGCCGTTTATTCAAAAGTTTGTTACAGATACTTGAGGGAGAACCAGCAGACACTCAGAAGTGAAATGTACAAAAAATATTAGAGATGCTTTGTCTAGCAGTGATTTGCGAGGAAGTTCAATTGGTCAAAGAGTTATCCTGCTAGCAAGTTTTATTGGAAGCCCTAGATACATGTTTGAAAAATATCAAGATTCAATGGCAACTTGTAGGTATAAATTAGTTTCTTTTAGTAGTCTAAAGACATTATTTGTTTCAAAAGAACTAACAATTGCATTATTTTTCTGAACAGGTTCTTTGGCTATCCCAGTCTTTTCATCACATTTACATGCAATGCAAAGTGGGCTGAGATTATAGATGCACTGAAAATAGTAAAGGGGCAAATAGCAGAAGATCGACCTGATATCATTTTTAGGGTTTTCAGATTGAAACTGAAGCATTCTGATACATGATTTAATGAAGGAGCATTACTTTGGAATCCTTTTGGCATGTTAGTCTTCTCTGTATCTACTTATTAATACAATCTCATGATATCAATTTATAGTAAGAAAAAAGGAAGAATAAAAACACAAAAAACTCAACATTTTCAACGTGAATTTTTTTTAAAAGAGTCATGTAATGAGTTAGGGCGTGAGATTTCCTATAACATGCTAACTTTTAACGTATAGTGAACTATTTCATATTGTGATTTATTTCATTAAAAATATCGAAATGAGATCTTTTGTTTTTAATAAGTCTCACAATTGATATTTCTAGTGTAATGATAGCTTAGAATAATTCTACATATGTTTCATTATCATGCTTTGTTTCTTATATGCAAGATGAATGCTGTAATTATGTTTAAGGATGGGGGAAAAAAAGACTTAGATTTCCTATTTTGTGTATTAGATATAACATAGAAGATTTTAACAATTCAAAATTAGGACAGTAGACAAATATACAAAAACTAAGAGCACGTTTGTTGTTCAAATGTTACTGTACATAGGTAGAAGAATTTTTTTTCCCTGTTATTTTGTGCTTTTAAAAAGAGATTATTTCCTTCTTCTCTTCCAATATATATATTTCTTTCGAAACTATGGGTTGAAAAAAAATTTATCAGTTATTAAATTTGTTAGGATTTAAATGACTGATTTCTTAAGTACTAAAAACTTGATATTTAAAAAAAATAAAATATTAATGTTAAACTTTTATAAATGCTTGATCTATTTCTTCCATGTGACAGTGACATACACAATTGAGTACCAGAAGAGAGGTTTGCCTCACGTCCACATCTTATTATGGCTGAAGAATATATTTACAGTTTTAGAAATAGACAAGTACATTTCTGCAGAGATTCCTCATGGTACTGTTGATCATGTTGGTCATGAAGCGGTGACATGTTTTGTGATGCATGGACCATGCGGAACAGCAAATTTGAATACGCCATGTATGACTGAAGGAAAATGTAAGAAGTATTACCCAAAACAGTTTCAAGAAACAACCATGATTGACAAAGATGGGTTCCCAATTTATAAAAGGCGAGATACTGGAGCAATAGGTATGATCAATGGAATTGGACTCGACAACAGATATGTTGTTCCGCACAATGTAGATTTGATTGTTAAATACCAGTCCCACATCAACATAGAGATCTGCAGTAGGACACGTGCAATAAAATATCTTTTCAAATATATCAACAATGGTTCAGATCTTGCAAGAGTCATTGTAGAGGCAACAGATCCAAATTTAAAAGATGAGATTCGAGCTTTTTTGGACTGTAGATATCTCTTAGTGTACGAAGCATGTTGGAGACTTTCCATTTCCATATCCACCATAGAGAACCTTCAGTGCAGAGATTGATAATACATCTTCCAGAGGAGCATAACATATACTTCGCTGACAGAGAAAGGATACCAACAATTGTAAGCATGCCTGATGTTCAGAGGACAATGTTTACATAATGGATGACTACAAACCAGGAACACGAGGTAGTAAGAGAATTGCTGTATTTTGATTTTCCAACCAGATGGGTCTGGAAGAAAAAATTCAGTAAATGGTTACCAAAAAAATCAGTTGATGCTGTTAGTGATTCAGAGAAAACAATTAGAAGAATTATTTATTTTCATCCTTAAGCTGGCGAATTGTATTACATGAGACTGATGCTAAACGAAATCAAAGGTGCAATGTCATATGAAGATCTAAGTAGAGTTAACGGCGTTGTTTATGTAACTTACAAGAAAGCTTGCTTTATACTTGGCCTTTTAGGAAATGATAGAGAATGGAAGTTCGCATTGAATGAGGCATCTCAATGGGCATCACCGCCAGAACTAAGACAGTTGTTTGTAACAATGCTACTATTTTGTGAGGTGGCTGACAAGGTATCATTGTTTGAATCATCTTGGAGAATCATGTCTGAGGATATTGAAAAAAGATTGCATAGGGCATTTGGAATCATGAATTACAAAGTTCCAGAAAATGAGTTGCGGAACTACTTGCTAATAGCATTAGATGAGGTCTTAATGAAACATTGCAGTTCGTTGGAGGAGCAGGGCCGCCCTTTGCCTAATTCTGTTAATCTAAATGCTAATAGAGATCGGTTATTAGCAAAAGAACTCAATTACAACTTGACTCTATTACAACAACAGCACATGGACCTTCTCTCAAAGCTGAATGCAGATCAATTACAAGTTTACACTTCAGTAAAGCGAGCTGTTGATTATGGTGAGGGCGGATTGTTTTTCGTGTATGGTCATCGAGGAACAGGTAAAACTTTTTTGTTGAATACATTGATTTCAGGAGTTCGAGCATCTGACAAGATTGTGCTTGCAGTCGCATCTTCCGGCCTTGCATCGTTACTACTTTCAGGAGGTAGGACTACATATTCTAGGTTCAAAAGACTACTTTCCATTGAAGAATCTATGACATGTAAAATATCGAAAGGCACTCAGCTAGCCAAATTGATAAAACAAACAAATTTGATTGTTTGGGATGAAGCATTGATGATTCATCGCCACTGTTTGGAGGCTTTAGACAAAACCCTTATAGATGTTCTTCTTGATCCAAATTGTACAATGAATGAGAAGGCTTTCAGAGAAAAAACAATAGTTCTTAGTGGTGATTTCAGACAAACACTTCCAGTCATTATAGGTGGATCAAAGTCGCAGATCATAAATGTTGTCATCTGTAACTCATATTTATGGAATCAGTGTGTTTTGTTTAAACTTAAAACAAATATAAGACTACAGCTAACACATCAACATCAACATGCAAGAGAAGAATTAGAGGAATTTGCTCAGTGGCCACTTGATATTGGTGATGGAAAGATTATGTGCAATGAAGAGATACTAATTGAAGAAGGGATAAGTATACAAGTTCCAGAAGATCTCCTGGTCAAAGCAAATAATGATCCAATAGCATCTATTGTAGAAGCTATGTACCCTAATCTCTTGCATCAATTTGCAGAACCAGAATACTTGCGGCAAAGAGCAATCATTACTTCTTACAACGATACGGTTGACAAGGTCAATAATTATATCCTTGATTTAATTCCAATTGAAGAAAGGGTCTACCATAGCTCAGACTCAATCTCAAAAACTCAGTTTCACCTAGTAAAGATTAGTTGCCTTCTCTATTGAACTATTAAATTCTCTGACTTTTCCAAGGGTACCAAATCATGATCTACGATTGAAAATAGGAACTGTTATTATGCTGCTAAGGAATATTGGTCAAACTAGCGGTCTATGTAATGGCACAAGACTATTAATAGTTCAATTATGTTCTCATGTCATAAAAGCTAGGATAATAGTAGACACTAATATAGGACAAAAATTTTACATTCCTAAGATTACAATGCATAAAAAACACAAGATGGCCATTTGTAGTGAATAGAAAACAATTTCTAGTTAGGATTTGTTATGCAATGACTATCAATAAGAGTCAAGGACAAACCTTAGAATTTGTTGGCGTCTACCTCCCAAAGAAAGTGTTTTCACATGGACAGTTGTATGTAGCATTTTCAAGGGTCACATCAAGATCTGGTCTTAGGATATTGATATGTGATGAAGAACATGAATATCCAAATTGCACAAAAAATGTTGTCTGTACCGAGATATTTGAAAAAATAGAATAATTTCAATACAGTAATTTAATGATTGATGAAATCTGACCGCTCTGACGAAACTGATATGAAATATTTTATGACACTGATTAGGTGATAGTTGTAAAACACAGAATTAAATAACATTGTCTTTGAACATTTACAATTACCTAGAAAACAATAAGAAAAAAATTCATGCTGTAAATTGACAAAGTATTTTTCCAGGGTAAAGTTATGGCATCAAACAGAATTACAGAATTAGTTGAAGGACCATTCAACAAAGCCATTGCTTTGAAGATAATCAGAATGTGGGATTGCGTTATACGTTCTACTGATTAGAATATTGGAATGGCCTTTTTGGGAGCAGATGAGTTTGTAAGTTTCTTACATATTAAAGATTTGAAAACACTTTTAGATACTTATTTGAGTCTATATTATTTTCTTCTAATCCAATAACATCGACTTCTGTTTTTAAGGTGACACTTTCATGTACACATCCGAGAATTTGATGCAATAACATATAGACAAAAATTGACAGAAGGAAATGTATACATTATGGAAACCTACAATGTCATGAACCTAAGATAAGACACATATTTGCACAGAGAGAGTTGGCATTGTTCTTCACAGGAAAAACAAAAGTTACAGAAATCCATGAAGATCTTGAGAAATACCCTGTGCATGTTTTCGATTTCATGTGTCTGATGAGAGGATATCAAATGTTGTGAACTCAGACAAATATCTAACAGGTAAAAATCATAAATTCACGACAACAAAAAAACTATTGCTAGAAATATAGGACTTATAAATACTACTTTTTTTCACAGATGTAATTGGAATGCTAACATCAATTGGACCTGTACAACAAGTTCAGCTATCAAAGGTTGATAGTGTCGTTGACAAGCGAGACCTATACATTCAAAGGTTGAGGTAAAACTTTAAATATACACATAGCCAGCAACGAAATCACTGCATCCAATTTCTTAAAATCTAACAATCGTTTTTTTTTCAATTAGTGGAGACACAATGAGAATCTTTATCTAGGAACGTATTTTTCCTCAATTGAATGTGGAAGAGCTATGTGCTATGCAACCAAAACCAGTTATGCTTTTTACTGGATTGATCCCCAAAACATTTGGAGGTTAGCAACTTAAAAGATAATAAACACAAGAAGTCATCATTTACAATTCTAGATTATAGAGATAATAAAAAATTTGTTTAATCAAAATTTTTATTAAAAATTTTTATAGGGTTAACATATATGAGTAGTTCATCTGCTACAAGAATTTATGTCAACTTGGATGTGCCAACAACAAGAGAATTTCAGATAAGGTGCATAAAAAATAAAAAAAAAAACTTTGTTAAGCTCTTATATTTAATATTTAATTAGAAGTTCCTCTACCAAGAACACAAATTTGTTTAATCTCCTCCTGTATCCATTTCTGAGAAACAGATATGCAGCTGCACAAGGACATGTAGAAATGGTTCCTGCACAACAAATTCGACGATATGCAGTAGGAGAAATTGAAAAAGCAACCATACAAGAGCTTCGTGACTTTGCACCTGCTGACATAAAGGTAAGTTCTAATAGCTTTTTCATTTTCCACATAAATTTTAATAATTTCTACACTAACAACAATAATTTAACAGTACAAAAAATTCAAGTGTCATGCTACTATCAAAGATTTCAACACAACCTTTGGGTGGTACTACCTAGCTTGCGATGAATGCTACTCTATATTGACTCCATAGGCACAAACTTTCTAGTGCCCACACCACCAAACAGAGAAAACTCCTCTTCTAGCGTTAAGTATACAAATATTATTTTCCCCTATCATTGCCATTCAAAAGATTAAAAATATTTACACTGAGTTCATTCTGCTGATACACAGGATGAGGCTCAATCTTCTGATAGCAGATTGTACAGGAGAAATGAATGCTGTTGTTTTCGACAAGCAAGCTGAACATCTGTCAAAGACTTATATGGCATCAATGCCTGCAATGCACAACATTGATCGCTTTGTGCTTCCGCCATCAATAAAATGAATCAAAGGTCGAGACTTTGAGTTGACAATCAGGTTAACTCACAAAGCGGTTATCCAAAGAGCAAGGGTATACAAAATTTATGACAGCAACCCTGTTGTAGCAATCACTGCAGCACTGCCCTCACCGAAAGCAGCGACAAGCAGCAAGAACTCTGAACCAACTACCGAAACAGAAGAACATAAAAGAGATGTTGAGACCCCTAATTCACCAGCTGATACACAGGTTCAGAATGAGCTATTCCCTGTAGATTCTCCAGCAGCTAAAAGACAAAAACTGAAGTAAGCATAATTGAACCTTGATTGCAATTTCTTATATCCAATTGAAAATATATGTCCTAACTAATTGATGAAAAAATTAAATGCAGGGGAAAACAAAAAATGGAATGAAGTTGATGCAAGCAAATCTGCAAGTTGAAAGAAACTGAAATATTCAAATATATGTTCCACCAATTATGTTATTTTACTTTTCGTAAAATACTGAACATCTAAATTTAAGTATTCCGCTGTACTGAAACATTTAGTTTCCTCTTTTATTTTCTTTGTTACATAACTATTTCAAAGACATTAAGACATTCAGTTCCATCTTTTATTGTCTTAGGTACAAAATTGAATGGACAATTATTTCTAATTTTCTGCTACCATATAGTATCTCAAGTAACAGCTTTGTAATGACATTCCCTTCTCCATTATACGCGCGGCTACACATTTATCTAGTATATATTAAAGTTAACACCATATGAAAACTCCAAAAGAACCCTTTGGCTTTTTATGTGGTGTCAAATTAAATATCTTTTTGGTCATTTTCTAAGAATATATAAAATTTCTAAAATAACCTTTATATTAATTACAACACCTAATGAAATGTCATAAAAAACCCTATATTAATGGCTGAAGTCTTATGTTTAATACCCCTTTTGATCTTTTCGTAATAATTAGAAATTCTATTTAAATTCCATTTAAATTCTTACAAAAAATTCAATACTTACAAAAAAATTCATTAAAACCATACTATTTTTTTAAAAAAGGAAATACACATAAATTAAAAACTCCATTAAAATTATACTATGTTTATTAAAAAAATAGATTATACAATCCTTAAAAAAAAGAAAAATGCATGATTAAAAAAAAAAGAAATAGGCATTAAGAGCATATATGTCTTAAAGCAAATGTGTTAATTTATCTTTTCTAAGAATATCTATTAATTAAATATATTGAAGTTAACACCATTTGAAATTCTATTTAAATTCTTTAAAAAAATTCAATTCTTAAAAAAAACCCATTAAGACTATACCATTTTAAAAAAAAAAGAAATATGCATGAGTTAAAATACCATTAAAATTATACTATACTTATTTAAAAAAATAGATTATACAAATCCTTAAAAAAATGGAAATATGCATAATTTAAAATAATAAAAAAAATAGGCATTAAGAGACTTTTTTTTAAAGAAAAACATTAGCAGACTATTTCAATTGATTTATTGCTATTATATTAGTCATGTAGCCTTCTTCTTCTATAATAATATTGTTAAAAACATATATATTTTAACAAATATAAAGAATTTATTTTAATTTCATATAAATCTACGATATTTATATAATTTATGACATTAGCACAAGTTTAATCTAATTTTTTATATATGCTTTAACAAATTAAAAAATATAATATATTATAATTTTACATAATTGATAATTCCGTGGCGTCAACGTAGGTCAAAATTACTAGTTTGAGTTAAATTTGATTAAAAAATAGTAATACTTATTTAAGTCCTAAACATTTCTTGACAATGAAACTAAAACAAATAGAGGTTTAGTATTTTTTTTGGGTATAATATCAATTGTCTGCTAGACTGCTACTCTACTTTTAGAAGGGGAAAAATAAGAGAGTAAAAGACTAGTATAGTAGTTTAAAAGAAAAAACATAAAAAAAAAAAATGATAAAGGTCATAGGGTTTAAAAGTTTAAAAGTTAAAAGGATAAAATAATAATTTTATATTTTAAATATTAAACTATTCCAAATATGTTATTGGCTTTCAGAGGGAAATGAATATAAGGAAATTTCCTTATATCATCTGGCCTAAAACCCAAGAGAGAAAAATGGAAGAGGAAGCCGCCCCAAAACCCCGATCCAATGGAGTCACCATCGAGGAATGCCAAAACATGATTCAAAGAAGTCTCCGCGGTAAAGTTTTAACTTCCTTTTTCTTTTGTGTGATAAAATTTAGTCTTTTTGTTTTAGTTTTTGTCTAAAATTCATTTTCAGAATCATTTGTTCTAATTCATAGGAAATGTTGATATAGGAAATGTTCAAACTTGTTGCTTTACTTGCTGGGTTGTTTGTTCAGGTTTTAGGACTTTTGGCCTATGCCCAGTTCATAATTAATCGGAGTAATTCTTTTGAAAGGCAAATTAGAAATGCCAAATTTTGTTGCTTTTTCGGTTCAAGTATTCAGGAATAAGCATTTTTAAGGTTCTGTTAATCAATTCAATTTCTTAGTTTTATGACTTTTATCAAGAATTGAGGAGTACATTAGTGCTTTTCTAGGTTGAAGTGAATTTTTCAGTTTCGAAGCTTTTTTTTTTTGGGTAATTGTTCTGCTTCATTTGTTTCCTGCATTTTTTCACCAACAGGCTATATATGATTGAATGTGTAATTTATTGTTATTATTTTCTTGTTTATATATGTTGAATAGCTCCAATGGTCAAATTTTTGAAGGAGCATTTGGAGAAGGCTGGGTGTAGGGTTGGGGATAATTTCATAAAGGCAGTTCATTGCGACGAGGAGATTGGTGCAGGAGGCTATGTCCCTGGTGGAGGAGTAAGAACCACTTTTCTTATCTGTCTTTATGTTAGAAATACTGCTTCAAAAATTAGTCCCAACTAAGGCAGGTTACTAAAGGTGGTAAATTTGACTGTAAAGAGTGTGAATTTACTAAGCACTTTATACAGAAAGAGTTTTAGATGTAACGCCTTTCTATCTGTTGGCAAGCTTTTCTTAACCTTAACTTTTGGGTTAAATTTTTCAGAATACTGATTTGATTCAACATCTCATTATAGTTAATGTTTTTAACTTTTATTGGTTTTTGTATGTGTTTCTAGATAAAGGTGTGTAGCAACCATATTGAAATGCCAGACGAGGTCAATCAAGTAGTTATACATGAGCTTATTCATGCATACGATGATTGCCGTGCAGCGAACTTGGACTGGAACAATTGTGCTCATCATGCCTGTAGTGAGGTGTGTGTCTAAACTGACAACTAACATAGTTTAATGTTTTATGTTTGATTCTTGTGGCCCCATTTTTCTTGGTACGATTGTTAAGTAAAGGTCTTAACTTTTTTTCTATGTTACAGATTCGAGCTGGCCATCTAAGTGGTGATTGTCATTACAAACGGGAATTGATGCGGGGTTTTATGAAGATAAGGGGCCATGAGCAAGTGAGTTCTTTTCCCCCATGTTTTGTTTCATTAGAAAAGTTTAGATGTGAAATCTTTCTTTTGTGGTATATTAAATTTAGAATCAGCATAAGGGTGGCAGCAAGATGATATCAAGCAATTTTTATTTCTTGGACTTTTTATTAGTTGTTTATCTTATTTTATTTGTGTAATTCTTGGAAATTAATTTAGGTTTATCTCTAGTTTGGACATATCTGTTGGGTTTATCACCAAGATTTGGTTATCTCGTTAGAGGCTAAGCATGCTATACAGGCTTTAGTTCCCTTAAACAAGACCATCCTCTACCCCTCAATTCCTTGTCCAATACTTCCATTTTTTTTTGTCTAAATTACCAAAGTAGCTCTGAGGCAGAAATATGGAAGGCTAAGAGGAATGCTGATGCAGCGTAAAGAAAAAATTCTCAAAGAATAGTAACTGGGAAAATTTTGATAATTGTATTCTGACTTGAAAATTAGGTTACAAGTGTTTATATAGCACTGTAAACCCTAAAACATAAAAGGAAATAAAAATTAAGTCCAAATAAAATAAAACATAATCCGGAAAAGTAAGCAAAAATCTTTGATGGCCCAGTACAGTATGAAAACTATAGCCTGTCAAAGTTGACCCAACATTAATGGTCCGAATCAGTTTTGCTTGTTTTTCTGTTGATCCAAACAGTCCAAGAATTGTAATCACATCTCATCTGCATCAAATGTCCACCTCTGTGCATAACAATTCATGTTGAGGAAGACATTGTTGGTCCAGCCCTCATATCTACTTCTCCCAGTAACCTACCCTTGGTTCCAGTTTGTTATAATGTTTTGCACCTGCAGAGCTAGAAATGAAGAAATTTGTAGTGGAAACAGATCTTATCCTACCAAGAATTTTCTCTCTTTTTTTTTTTTTTTAGGAAAAAACATTCCTATTATGGTTTACCTTATTTGTTCCTTTTTACCTTGTCTGAAAGATATGCTGTTTATCATTTACTTCTACGCAGTTATGGTCTTTCTGATATCGTTTCTCGTCTATATTCTCTACAAAATCTAAGTCGTTTAAATTTTGGTTTTAAAGGACTGTGTGAGAAGAAGAGTTATGACATCAGTGACTGCTAATCCTAACTGCTCCAAAGCAGCTGCAAAGGATGCCATGGAGGCTGTGTGGGATATTTGTTACAATGATACAGAGCCCTTTGACAGAGCTCCGTGAAATTCAGTCGTAGCAATCCCAACCAGTTGCTGCTTTGCCTTTCATTTCAAATTATTCTGGGAAGAATCCTATTTTTGCATTGTAGGATAGGAACATGCCCTATTTTGTCAATTGCATACGTTTCAATCTCAAGATAATATTGTTTCTCTGAGAACATTTTTCCCTCTTGGAGATGACTGAAGGAAAGGATTTGTACCATTTCTTTTTTGACCTGAGATTGTTCTGTTGTAATTGAGGTCAAGTTAAGGGAATAAGAATTTTCCATTATACCAATTTGTTGGATTCATCAACTTTTCACTCTTTCCATACTCTGTTTTCCTTTTATGGCTTCTAGACTTCAAGTTAGTTAGGTTGATAAGATGCTATTGGTTCTGGAATCATTCATTTTCTAGCAAAAAGAAACAATGCATTTCTTTTTCAGAATTGACTAAACCAGTCAAAAATGTTCACCTGTTGTAATTGATTTCTGATGGAGTTTTCTGCTTTGATCTCCTCTAATGCTGTAGCCCTTCAGACAGTGATGGTTACTGCATTTGTTGTAGGAATCAAGGTTCATAACTAAATCAGAACAAGAGTAATATCAAATGTGCTTCTTATTATTGGCCCGGTCAATATGACCGCGGGCAGAATTCTTCATAATCTTATCGGGAAAATACTTTTGCTATTACATGCTGACCAGAAAATTCGGTTTGCTAATCCCTCCGGCAGCCAGTCAAGCAATCCATTCATACATTTACATGGTGCTTTCCTGCAAGTTTATAGTTATCAATCCGACCATAAAATCATGCCGCCTTACTTGATTGGCTTTGCTTGTTCTTTTATCAGTCTCAACAATGAAGATAGTGTAAATAGGCAGCGTTTTTTTCCAGGTCATGGACCGCGTGGCGGTGGCGGCACTGCTTTATTTCTTTTTCCATTTGAAAACGGATCACTTTAGAAGCTTAGAAAGAACAAAAAGAAACACTCCCCCAACATGTCCTGCACGAAAATCAATACTAGTAATATTCTCCGTCAAACTTTCCATGGTAGCTAGATATTCACCTATGCTACATGTCTCTTCAATCTTCATTATTCTATTGAACTTTTCTTCTTTCTGTGGACCCTTTTCTTGTCTTTATGACTTTACTTATCCAAATGACATATGGTTCATCTAATATATATAGAGAGAGGCCAGGAAGTTTATCTGTGTCAGTCTGTTGCAATTTGCGAAACCAGAAAGTGTTCATCTTAGCTGGGGATAGTGGGAAGGGGCGTGGAGAAGAAGTGACATGAAGACAGGCGTGGTGCTCAAGCTGATTATCTGCCTCAACTTGCTTGGTCAATACCAAATATCAGCTGCTACACCAGGTATATATGTATATGCATTTCAGGTTGTTTTCTGCATGCGGTTTTTGAGAACTGACATAGAATAAGCATTGTTGAGGCTTAATTGGTGCTGGCTGGTTTTTACTTGCAGTTGTTGCAGGAATGATGGGATTAAAGGACTATCAGCATCAGGAAATGAATGGGAAATTAGAGGCAGTGCCTCAGTCTCAGATGTGGACTGAGGATTATTCTCTTCCTCACAGGAGACGACCTGTACACAACAAGTTTGATCCCTAAACATGAGGGCCTTGAAGTGCTTTTGTTGATGGCTTTTATATAGTTTTCCTTTTTATTTTCTCCTTTTGGTAGAAGAGAGAATTACATTGTGGAATTCCTCTTTAATCAGAGTTCTTTGATAATATATATAAAGACAGTACTTTTATCTGGAGCCAGATTGTTTAAATTTTCTTACTGTGAACAAAATTAAGGTTGTCTCTTTAAATTGGTCTCTGTCAAATCTCCTCTAGACTCAAGAATTCAGGCCATTCCCAACCGCAACCTAAGTACTTATGTGGCCAGTAAAGGCCCCAAGATGACTTGGAACTCGTGAGACGGTCTGGATCAGGCAAGGCCCTGGCTTAGTTTCTTCAAAACGGCAAGGACCCATATCCAAATTACAATATAAGAAATCTTATTTTGGTCTTTTAATAGTTTAATCAAAGATATCTTTAGGTCTTTTTCTATCCAAAATTAATCTCTTTCAGATTGAGAACATGTTTATGAAGCATCTAACTTTTATCCTCACCTTTACAGGGGTGGAGGGAACTACCGCCTTAACCATTTTCACACAATTAGCCATTCCATTTATAAACCAATTTAGATACCACATGAAAGGAATCTGCGTAAAGACCCTTTGATTCAGCCCGATCGGCAGCTGCCGAAAGAGCATATTTGTTGCCTTTTCTCTCCACAGATTCTAATCCCGCTCCTTCTAACAACAAAATAAAAAGTGGCACGCATGAAAAGGCCCTCGTAGCCATGTTCCAAAAGGCAAATATCCACAGATTTTGTCTAATCTTATGACTTGCTTTTCATTGTTAAATTTCTAGGCCTAATGGTCCTAATCACTGCAATTTTCCTTGGATCTTCTTGTATTGTCTAATAATTAACACTTCCCCCTTCTTTTCTGTCCCAAGCAAGTTGGTAGTAAAATGTTCCTGTTTGTGAAGTTGCCATGTGGAAAGGAATCTCAAGTAAGGCAATGCCTGTGATTGCTCAAGTCTGAACTATGAACCATGTCGAAGCAGAGTTAGCCAGCCAAGCCGATTTGCCGGTTCGCCGATGGACGGGACCAGAGAACCAGCAACTTTTCCAACTGGGCTAAACTATTTTGAGCCACTTGAAGTGGGCCTGGCTCGCTCAGATATTCCTGTATGGACCCAGCTCAAGTTCCTTCATCATTCGTCATTAGGGCCATGAATGATCGATAAGTTCTCCCTCTCAGTCTCTGTCTAAGCCTTAATCACAGCTTTAACAGCTACACACCGTAAATAAATTTAACCCATTTGACCTCTACCTCATGGCCTGGTGGCAAGAGGTTGAGAGGTCACGAAGACAGGGGTTCGACCCTGTCATCTCTCTTTTTCGGGTTTTAATACCTGGAAATGTACCAAAAAAAATTTAACCCATTTTTTTGTTTATCTAAAATGTTAATCAAAACATAAATCCTTGTTGATAGTGTTTTTTTTTTCTTTTTGGTGTGATTTGGAGTTACATAGGTCATAGGTGATATAGACCCTTTTTTTCAAAAAATAAAATTTAAGGTTGTCAAGATTTAACTCTTGATAACTGTAATTAAGAGTTTAGAATTTTATTAATAGATTTTGTGATCAATGATGATATTGAGATTTTATTTTCTTAAAAAAAAAAGAGTTCAGAATTTTATTAATAGATTTTGTGACCAATGACGATACTGAGATTTTATTCTCTAAAAAATAAATTACTTTCGAAAATCAATTAAATTAAATTACTAAGTAGTAAGTACTAATGTTATGTTTTCCAAGAAAAACGAATAAAATTAAAACAAAAATTACAAAAATTCGACCTAAAATTCACTAATTAGTAAGGTGAAGGTCCCACTCCCATCCCATCCCACAGAAAGACAGAAACAGGGCAAAAAAGGAAAAAAAGAAGCCATGCCTATAGGGAAACCGAGAAACTGAGAAACCGAAACAAAGTTAAGAAAAAGAAACATACATAGAGTAGATCGCCAGATTCAACAAAAGATGACACTCTCTCATAGTTTCTCACGAAAACGTGTCTGTCATCTCCGCCCTCATGCGCTTTCTTCTCCCCTTATATTATTATTATTCCTCTTCTTCTCTCTTCTCTAACTTCTCTTCCTCTCCTCACTCCTTCATTTCCTCATTGCCACTCATCTTTGCTTCCTCCCATTTCTGTCCGTTTCTCTCCATTTCTTCCCTTGTTTCGATGGCTCCAGCCTTTGAAAAACAAGCCCCAGCCTCCAAGGAGGGTGAAACTGCAACAAACCATAACTCTAACTCTGGAAACAATGTTGGTAATGATGGTCAAGCTGGCTATAAATCAAGGGTCACCGTTGTTGGTAGTGGCAATTGGGGCAGTGTTGCTGCTAAGCTCATTGCTTCTAACACTCGCAAGCTCAACTTTTTTCATGGTATGAATCGTGCCCATCACTTTCTTTTTCTTTTGTTTTCCCTTTTATTTTATTTTTATGTTGCATGCAATGATAGAATGACAATAAATAGAATTTGTAGTAATATTTATTTTGATGTCATTTGTTGCTTGCATGGTAACTTCTCTTTGGGTTGATTTGAAAACTGAGGACAAGATCACCAAAGATGTTGAATTGTCGACTTTGTATGGTTGAATGATGAAAATTTTACTAGACTATGTTTAAAAGTATTGAGATTGATTATAAGAAATTGGAAGTTTAAGACTTTAGATAATTGGATTTGTACACAACTCATTTTGGAATTGAATATTGGTTTCTTCAAATTGAAATTCAGATGAAGTGAGGATGTGGGTATTTGAGGAGACATTGCCAAGTGGTGAGAAGCTTACAGATGTCATTAACCGAACTAATGTGAGCACTTGAAAGATTATCATTTGCAATTTGTTAGTTTGTTTGTAAATTTCTCAACTTCTAACGGTGACTTGTTTTCTTGGGCAGGAGAATGTTAAATATCTCCCTGGTATCAAGCTTGGTCAAAATGTCATTGCTGATCCAGACCTTATCAATGCAGGTAGTTTTTTCCTCTTTGCTTTAGGCTTCTTATAATTTTTCAGTTGCTTTAGATTTTTGGAGTGCTTGTATTATGAGATAGATGTTCATCTTGTTTATGGTCATAATCGAAAACGTGCA
The DNA here is from genome assembly GCA_030664755.1 of Microcos paniculata. Classification (NCBI taxonomy): domain Eukaryota; kingdom Viridiplantae; phylum Streptophyta; class Magnoliopsida; order Malvales; family Malvaceae; genus Microcos; species Microcos paniculata. The sequence goes on along the minus strand of CP131462.1, from coordinate 35,440,594 downwards.
GTTGAAGATGCAAACATGTTGGTTTTTGTGACCCCCCACCAATTTATGGAGGAAATATGCAGGAGACTTGTGGGTAAAGTGAGGGGAGATGCGGAGGCAATTTCCCTTATTAAAGGAATGGAGGTCAAGATGGAAGGCCCTTGCATGATCTCCAGTCTTGTTTCTGAGCAGCTTGGCATCAATTGTTCTGTTCTGATGGGGGCAAATATTGCAAATGAGGTAACATACTCATTTTGCTTGAGAAATTCACATGCAATGTTGTTTTGCCATTTTTTTCTCCACAATAATTGGTTGAGTCTGCAGATTGCAGTGGAGAAGTTCAGTGAAGCAACAGTTGGGTACAGAGACAACAGACAGATTGCAGAACAATGGGTTCAATTGTTCAGTACGCCTTATTTCATGGTCACTCCTGTGAGTAATGTTAATGAGGTTTATCTTTCGGTTAATATCAAGTTTATCCATCAGTTCATGGTTACAATTATTCTTGATATGACTGTAAATCTTAACAGTCACAGAAAGTGCTATGATGAATCTCATTTAATAGGATAAAGAGCATGAAGCGCAAATTATAGTTCATGTCTAATAAATATATTTGCATTGCATCATGAACAAATAGGTCCAGGATGTGGAAGGGGTTGAACTATGTGGGACTTTGAAGAATGTTGTGGCCATCGCAGCTGGTACGTAATGGGGTGACAGCTTGTAATCATCCTTCCACATGGCTTGTGAACTAACAGTGATCTCACTTCCTAATGTTACAGGTTTTGTGGATGGACTTGACATGGGAAATAACACGAAGGTGGGTACATATGGTATTTTAACATATGTCTTTCCAATTTCTATGCTGTCTCTTTTCTCGCTGTAATTGCTTTTTTTTTTTGGTAATACTGCTCTGCAATAATTAGGCTGCAATAATGAGAATTGGTCTGAGAGAGATGAGGGCTTTCTCCAAGCTGTTATTTTCATCTGTTAGGGATAGTACCTTCTTTGAAAGCTGTGGAGTTGCAGATGTCATCACAACGTGCTGTAAGAATGCAGAAATCTTCATACCTCTCCCAAGAAAACTTATCTACTTTGAACTAATATTATGTCATTTGTGGCAGTGGGGGGAAGAAACAGAAAAGTTGCTGAGGCTTTTGCTAAGAATGGAGGAAAAAGGTTAGCCTTAACCATTAGGTGCACAATCCTTACCAGGTTTTAAAGCAAATTTTGACTATATTGTTCCACTTCTACAGATCTTTTGATGAGCTTGAGGCTGAAATGTTGCAGGGCCAGAAGTTACAGGTACCTAATTAAGCAAGAAAAGTATGATCTTGAACCTCTTTTTTAGATAAAACGGGAAAAATTTTGTGTTATACATATATGCAAACTGCATAGCTAAAATGTCGAACACTAGTAGACTTCCTGTACGAAACTAGAAAGACACTAACAGACAAACTGTTTCCTAGATGGAAAAAGGACTTCCCACGAGCAATTTCAAATTGTTTACATTTTTAAAATAAGTATTGGTAAAAGAAAAAAGGAAAACGGAAAAGCTGAGAGACTTTGCACTAGAATAAGAATTCGTGTCCTTAAGGTGAAAGGTAAGAGTTATATTCTATCCTGGGAATCTAACAGATAAAAGAGGTCGTCATTTCTAGTGGTATTAAAAGATGCTTTTGAATTAACCCTTTAATTCTGAAATTTTTGATCTGATATTCTTCTCTTATATTTAGGGTGTATCCACAGCAAGAGAGGTCTATGAAGTTTTAAGCCACCGTGGATGGCTAGAGTTGTTTCCTCTATTTGCAACTGTGCACGAGATCTGTATTGGTCGTCTTCCACCATCGGCCATAGTTGAATATAGTGAGAAGAAACCAAGATTGCCCTGATAGAGGCTCTGCAGGTTAGCTGTGATTATCCATGGATAAGAGTAAACTATCTTACATTTCAGTTCATAGATGTAGTTTTCTTCTGTTGCTCATCAGTCAGCAAGTATAGAAGGGAAGACTTACATGAAAACTTTCAAGCAAAATGTCATGCAATGAGTAAAAAATGAGTTGGAGGGTTGAAATGCAGCATGATAGGAAGTTCCAAAATACCGCAAGAAGGCTTTTTGACACTTCTTGAATGAAGGTTCTAAAGTCCTTTTCTTTTTTCCCCTTGTTGTACTCTTAAGATAATTAGATAAATATGTTAGCGCCATGTATCCTGCATAATAATTACCAAGTGTTGAAATACCTCAGTGAAATATAGTATACTATGGAAAAAGTCATATAACCTTTTGTTCTGAAAAATGTCACCAACTTCTTGGTCAAGGTTGATTTGGTTTATGTCATAGCCTGTTTTCCATGCATCCAATATAATAATCTCCAAAAGGGGAACCACTTGTTCAAGTCGTGTTTGTGCTCAATATAAGCACAGTGGATAACATGCATGCTACTGAAACTTCAAGATGGATCCCCATTCAGCAGCTTGCATTTTATTCTTTCTCCTCTTTGTGTGAATTGAACTTTTTGACTATAATAGTCTTTTTCTTCATCACTTAATGGGATTTTTACAGAGAAATTGCACAAGGAACTACATAAAACAGGTTCCTTGGCTCATGGTTAAAGATTACAATCACAAAAACATATTAGTTTAACTAGTTTGTTTCTGTCTATTATTCCACTTGCTAGTTTCGAAGCATGTTAACTTTGATAGGTGCTTGGTAATCTGCAAGTTCATGAAGAGCAACAACCCATGTAACTTATCCACCTAGAAGTGGACAAATTTATACTCTCTCTCTTTCTAAATAAGTGTCAATAAGTGTAGCTTTTGAAAAAAAAAAAATTGTTCCAAATTATCTATCACTTTTGGAATTTAGTAAAGCATTAATTACTTTATTTTTTTTTCAATTTTACCTTTTTTCTTCTACTATCTTTCTTAATTAATGAAATTTATCTAAAAACAGAGCATGATATTAATAGGAGTAAATAATCCTAGTAAAAAGGTAAATCTGTCCTTTTATTATATTTTTTTGATAGGTTTTAGGAGTTTATTACAAACATTAATCATTGCGCGTAATCTTAAAAGGACACCTATTTAACAAGTTGTCAGACTATTTAAGGGTCTGTTCGTGTCTAGCATTTCCTTGATGCCTCAAATACATCGGTACTTTTCCGAGACTGCTCGAATTGGTCTGTGCTTCTCCTTGAACTGTATCTTTATGAAGGAGAATTGTCGACGGTTGATATGAACTTCTTGAGATGTCTCATATACTCAGGGTAGTTATGTAGATCATTGTGTTCCCCTCCTTTAATCCACAGTGGTTCATACTTCTCTTTGGACAGTTCCCAGAGTTGTTTACCATGAGAGCAATCGATAACTTTATCTGAAGTTCCCTACACAATGATAAAAGATGTCTTAAAAACCTATAATAATTGGAGGTATGGGAAATCATTTTCACCCAACTTTTTAAAGGTAAATTGCAGACGATCTTTTTATGCACCATGAATCAGATATTATAGGAGGAACATAGCAGTTCACAATTTCTTCATAATCTCAACTTATGCCTTCTACAAATACAAAAATGCTTACCTTCAATTAAATAAATGCTATACAGTCCACAAGAAGATTTACTTCTAACAAAGCAGAAGGAGCCAAGTAGACTAAATTTCAAGAACAGCAGAAACTCCTACCCAACGGAATTATCCAAGAGGATTTGTCACTTCTTTTCAGTTCAAACCAGCCTTCCAATTTCTGCTCAATGATCCTCCCCAAAATATCTTTCACCCACAAAACCCCATTCCCACCAAAAGAAATCTGGATAATCCGCTCTGGCAGTTTTTTTTTTTTTGTAGAAAATAGTTTAGGTGAGGGGAGGCTACCCCAGTTCAGGGTCAAGGCATGCCACAAGTCTCATAGAAGATTGACGGTGATCACCCACCAATGAGAGGGTTGACAGTGGTACTTAGAGTGCTATGACAGTTGCCAGTTTGATTTTAGTCCTCCTAAAAAGCTAAGCAAACTTGCAGATGTTATCATTTTTTTCTTCTTTTTAGGTATCAGGCCTTCATTGTCGCATAGGTGTTCATTGACCATGTGAAGAATAAACTAAAATTGAAATACTAAGAAAATAGTATATAAACGATGGTTTGATCATACTACTCCAGCAAAGTTACTTCAATCTCACTTGAGAAGGCGGTAGACATGACCACGGTTCGAAGGTTCAGCTCGAACCATTATCGTAACCAGTAAAAAAACTGGAACCAGATTTAAGTTCCCAGTTCTAGAATTGGAATTGGAACCAAATCTAGTCCGGTTTCATCTTCAGTTCTACATTTTAGAAACCGGAACAGGTAATTCTGGTTCCTTTTTTAAAATATTTTTATTAAATTAGTTATATATATATATAATAAATCATAAACTTTTATTTATTTATTGTATATAATATAATATAATATATAATTTTTTATCCTCCATAATCTTTGTAATATTTATTTCTTGAATGAAGTAAAACAAGTAGGAGAATAAAAAAAAGAAATTTACATACGTATTTAATTTATTTTTATTACTTTCTTGTAAAATAATAATTTTATTTTTTATTGCTTACTTGAAAGTAATTTATTACACCTAATTAGTTTACATGGAGTAAAAAATAATTAATCCATTTTATTTCTCTAATAAATTTAATTTTCTTAAAAAAATGAAAACATAAAACCATAATTGAACATAAACCGAACTGTTTTGGAACTAAAATCAAAACCGTAACTAGAACCGAATCATCACCTTAAAGCTCCGGTTCCGATTTCTCAAAACCTCAAAATCATAACCGTTGATTCGGAATCCGAATCAAACCGTGGCACCACTAGAAGGTGAAAGGAGATTTTATTTTTGGAAGGGAGGGAAATGGTAAATGCAATAATTCTTTCTTCTTTTCCATGAAGAATGGTTGCGAAAACTTCTTAAATGTGAGACTACAATAAATTAACTTTGCTTTGACTGCCAATCCTCCAAAACCAACAATTATTTACCCAATGCCATCACATCTATTTCTATTTTTATAACCATACGTACTCGTATTTGTTTTACCGTTTTATGACTAATTCTGTTTAAGTTGTATCCGATCTCTGATCGGATGAATTCTTACAAACTTGGAAGATTTTAGAAGAGAGAATCTTAGAGAGTAAGAATTCAAAGGGAGAATTTCTCCTCTTTAAGTTTCTTTACTTTTGAATTTATTTTATTTTCTTTTCTTTTTATATCATAAGCAACTAAATTCCTTATTAGGGATTTGGGTAAATCTTCTAGGGATTTTAATTTAATTATTATATGAATTGATTTTCTGGGATTAAATCTATTTTCTTTATACTAAATGCGTTTTATGTTTGGCCAAAATAGAATAAGTCATTGGAATTGTATGAAGGACCGATAGGTGAAGTATAATTCGTGCTCTAGGAAAATAGACACAATCTAATTGGATACGAGAGTAATTCAATTTATTGTAATAACCATAATTGAATTAAATTTGGGAGAACCTGATTAAATTATAAATCCTAGGTTTTTAATGTTCTTAGCTAATTAGTTTATGCATCGAGAGGTGGTAATCACTTAGTTAGGAAAGTTTAGGATGATCTGAAAGGGCTTATGGGTAGATTAGCGATTGTTATTTTAACCCTGATAATTAAATTCATATATAATTAGATTAAATACCTAGAAGAGAAGACTAAACCCTTTTGGGTCAACATGTACTTAAGGCTCTTATGATCGATGAAGATCCGGCAAGTTTCTCCATACAAGTAATGCCTCCATATTTTGAGTGCAAAGACTACTGCGGCAAGTTCAAGATCATAGGTGGGGTAACTTTCTTCATGCTTTTTCAATTGCCTTGATGCATAGGCAATGACTTTCTCATTTTGTATCAGGACACACCCCTAACCCTTGCTTCGAAGCATCGCTATAGATTACATAGCCTTGTCCACTTACCGACAAGGAAAGGATTGGTGCTGAAGTGAGGCGATCTTTGAGTTCTTGGAAGCTTTGCTTACATTTCTCATCCCACTCGAACTTAACTCCTTTGTGAGTAAGTCGAGTCAATGGTGCAACAAGCAAGGAAAACCCTTCCACAAATCGTCGATAGTAACCGGCTAGACCCGGGAAACTTCAAATCTCTGTGATATTTTTAGGCCGCTCCCATTTTGTAATAGCTTCCACCTTGGCCGGATCTACTGAAATTCCTTTCTTTGACACCACGTGGCTGAGAAAGACCACTGCTTTTAGCCAAAATCCACATTTGAGAATTTCGCATATAATTTCTTTGCTCTGAGGGTTTGAAGTACAATTCTCAGTTGAGCAAGTTCCTCCTCGTTCTTTGAATACACCAAGATGTCATCAATAAATACAATGACAAGCTTGTCAAGGTATGGATGAAATACCCAGTTTATGAGATCCATGAATGCAGCAGGGGCATTGGTTAATCCAAAAGGCATGACCAAAAATTCAAAGTGGCCATATCGAGTGCGAAAGGCAGTTTTTAGGATATCACTAGCCTTGATTTTCAACTGATGATGCCCTGAACGAAGATCAATCTTCAAAAATACAGTTGCACCTTGGAGCTGATAAAATAAATCATCAATCCGGGCGAGCAGATATTTATTTTTTGTGGTCACCCGATTAAGTTGCCTGTAGTTAATACATAATCTGAGTGATCCATCCTTTCTTTACAAATAGGATCGGAGCACCCCATGGAGACACACTAGGTCGAATGAAGCCTTTATCTACCAAATCTTGCAATTGCACCTTTAACTCCTTTAATTTTGCAGGTGCCATACGGTATGGTGGTACAGAAATAGGGGCAGTTCCAAGCATAACCTCGATTCCAAACGCAAGTTCACGATCTGAGGGTAAGCCTGGTAGATCTTCAGGGAACACATCAGGAAATTCACAAACTATTGGTACACTGGCTAGTAGTGGATCAACTTTCGATGTTTCAATCACATGAGCCAAATAGGCTTGACATCCTTTAGCAACTAGTTTAGTTGCCTTAATGGCAGAAATTATGCAAGATGGCAGGGCTTGTCTTTCTCCCACAAGTTTCACCTTTGATCTCCCAGGTTTTCTAAACACTACTTCTTTGGCATAACAATCTACTGAGGCTCTATGTTTAGACAGCCAATCCATTCCCACAATAAGATCAAAATCCTTCATCTCCAATGGAATCAAGTCTGTTTCGAAATTTTCACCTTGGACCACTAAGTTACAATTTGGGTATACTAGTTTCTTAATTACTCCCTCACCTAATGGGGAGTGGACTAAAAGTTCTTGGTCTAAGGGTGCTAACTCTCTATCGGCATGCAATGCAAACTGGGGACTAACATATGACTACTCAGACCCACAATCAATTAAAATTCGAGCGTCATGGTTAAAAAGGGATATGGTACCTGTGATCACCTTGGGATTGGTGATTAGTTTGGGGTTCTGGTCGGATGGACGGATTTTTCATATTAGTATAATACGTTGTATAACGTGCAATACACATAACACTGAGACTAGTAGTTATAAAATTAAAATTTAAAATATGAAATGAGTTTTTTATTTCAATTTTTTAATAATAATTTAAATTTAATAACTTATTTATTTTTTTATTTATCAAATTTATTTAATAAATTTGACAATTGAGGATGAAAAGGTAAAACATTACTTAATTAGTCTTTCAAGTTAATGATTTTGTGTTAATCTCTCGACTCAATCGGGTTTCAGATCAGTTGAGTTCGAATAGTTTGCTCTTTTGTTTTTGTCAAATCAGGTTAGGTTAGTTTCGGGTTCCGATAGATTGAATAAGTTTCTCAAATTGGGTCAACTTTTGACATCTCCAATTGAAAGGACAACCGGAGGAATTCAATTCATATGCCTATATTGATGCTTAGAATTGCTGCCTAAAATGTTTTATAGTGAAGAGAATTAATGAAAATGTAGGAATGTAAAACGCTCGAAATTCAAACTTCATAATATACCATATGATGGAGAAATTATTAGGTAGGTCGGACCTACCACGTCATCCGTAAATCCAACCAATAAAGTTGTGACAGCTTAAAAATTATGATATAATTACTAAAATCTTATCATAATTATACCCTAAATTTAAAAATTTACCCTTTAAATTCTTTTGCTTTATAATGTGGGGTTAAACCTTTATCAAATTAGTGTCTTAATTTTAGAAAAATTTTTGAATTGTCACAATTTCATTGGTCTGACCTATAGATGACGTGATAGGTCCAGCCTACCTAATAATTTCTCCATATGACGAAGAAAAAACTCAAGTATCTAATCTCTTAAATTTGGGGTTTTCAGTTGCAACCTTGACAGAGCTCTCAGAGGTAAAATTTTAAACTTCAAAGAAAGAAGTGGAAAAGAAACAAAGTGTTCAGTAATTCCGTCATCATTGATTCATGCGATTGCGAAGAGCAAGATATAAGAATCATAATAATAAAACATCTAAAAGCTAAGGGCATGTATTCGCATTTTGGTAGATTTATGAAATTTATATAATGCAAGAAATAACATGAATGTTGGCTTTATAGATACTTACATGAATAATAAGAACAGGACAATTGACAAGTGGAATTTTATCAATATTCTGCATACAAACAACCCAAAATAAAAATCACGTCATATTTGAAATATATTCATTTAAAAGAATCCTATTAGCAGAATAAATTGAACAAGCAAACTGATAAAAGTATTTTGTTACCTTATAAATGTCGAACAAATATGTACGCTGTAAAGGACACATGACTCTAAAGCCAGAAAGTAGAGGACTGTGCAGAACAACAGCTCTTAATTGAGGCAGCCGAGCTGCTAGATCCAAAGTGAGGCCACTACCAAGAGATTGGCCATATAGGATGATATCTTCCTGTTTCGTATCATAGCTTTCTTCGAGACATTTATATGCAGCTTCGACATCCGCGTATGTATTCTGCTCGCTTGGCTGTAACACAAAGAAAGATATGGGCTTTAGACAAATCCTGTAAGCCTCACAACTAGTGATCTTTTCCAGAAAGATAACTTTCCTTATTTTCTTGCTCCTGGTCTAAGTGGTATTTACATGTAATATCTATTATAATAAGGTCAGGGGTTCAAGTAGAACCCCTTACCGATGAGTAACCAGTCCTGCACTTTAGCCGTACGGCCAAAGGGGGCTGGTTTGGTAACTTTCTTTCGAGCTGCTCCTGCTGAAACAATTTCAAGTTTGTTATATACCTTTCCAGATGATTGCCCATACCCAGAATAGTCATAGCTGCACAAAATCACAGAAAATATATAAGAAAACTGAATTATTTAGGTTATATTTTGTACATAAAAATATTTTCTGTTTTAATTCTCTAAAAAGTATAAAGAAATCAATATTTAAGATATGTATAATTTGTAGAAATGTATGCATATTTTAGAAAATGAAAATAATAATGGACCTAAAATTGATAATTTTTTTTTTAATCTCAATTCTAGGTTAATTTTCATTTTCATTTTCTAAAATATATATACATTTTCTCTCACAACGCATATCTTAGATGATAGTTTTTTTATATTTTTTTAGAGAATGAAAATAGAAAATATTTTTTCATACCAAATATATAATCTCTCTAATGAGTTGCTGAAACAAAATTTCTTTACTGGAAAAAAAAAATGAATAAAGGTCTTTCCAAGACTTCAATCATAATTCCTAGAGAAATGAACAAACAACTGCATCATTCTCCTTTTCGCATAGTGATAACTATTAGCAGTAGGCAAAAGTATATGCTACAGCTAATTGGAAACATGAATATAATAATTAATTCTTAGCTGGTGCTTCAGCCACAAAACAATTTATCAGATTAAACCAGCAATATATAACGATAATAGTAACCATCAAGTATACAAGTAGAACAAAACTAACTAGTAAGGCCTACTTTGGCATTGTGATTACGGTTAACAAAAATTTGGTTTTGAAAAATACTTTTAAGAATTTACGTAAAAAATTGAGGTTGAAATATTTTAATATTTGATATTACTGTAAAAATGTGTAATTTCATTGAAAAATTGCTTTTCAAATATAAAAATACCTATAAATCAACTTTTAAGGTTGGGTGGACTTCTGCTGTCCCAATTAACTTTTTATCAAAATAAAAAATTGTTGGGTATTGCATTTGAGACGAAAAGTAACTTTTTGATATCTAAATCCAACATCAAATGAGCTCTAAGTTGATAATCCATATAATTCTCGCCTAAACCTGATGAACAAATCCATTTGCTCACACTCAACACCCTAAATTGATAATTTCCATGTTCACTATAGTATATAGGGGAAAAATACATATTCCAGATCCTAATTAAAATCAAGCTTCTAAAAGGGATCAAAAAGACTTGCATAACACCAACCATATTCCTATTATCAGCAAACTTTAGCCATTCAAGCTCCATTTTCATAGAAATTCCCAATTCAAGTGAATGTAATAACTTATCAACTAAATATAAATAAGGGTAAATTTCACCTAAGTTCTTGGGTTTTAACTATAGTTCAGGCTAGGTCCACTAGTTTAAAAAATAGCCATCCCGCCCCAAAATTCTACTAACCCCATTAGCAACTTGTTAAATCCCAAACGTAATTATTAATTAAAATGCCCAAAAGCTAGAAATTCTTAGAATCGAGCTTTTTTCTTTCCACTTTTTAGAGTTTTCATCTTCTCCACCATCATCCATCTCCCAAACTCCAGTGAATGATCTTGTTTGCATAAGATTTTTCTTATTTCCAAGTTTCTCTTATCATTGTAAAAAGCATAATTTCTCGCTTTTTTTTTTTTGAAAAACAATCAGCTTTGTTGCATTAGCTAAAATCACCAGTTTGCTTGAAGAAGAAAAAAAGAGCAGGAAACTTACACGGCTCTGAAGAAGACCCCTTTCTACACCAAAAATCATCGTAAACATTCTTCAATTTGAGCAGATTTGGGAGTTTTGGACTTTTTGTGGATCTTTATGTGTATGTTAACAATAGAAATTGCTATAATAATTTCCAGATGGATAAAATATCACATAAAAGGCTTAATATTTATAAGGAGATCCTGAGATGAAAGAAACTGAGAATCCAAAGTGGTTCAGTTAAGTAGCTTTCTGCTCACAGTTATTAGTGTGGAATTTTATTGAGATGCATTATTAACATCTAGAGTATCTGCTCAACTGATATTCTTTTACATTACCTCTTGTCCATGACATGTTTAATAAGTTTGTGGAGAAAGATGAATTAGGGTTGTTATTCAATAAAAACTAAACAAACACATGGGCTATATACTTATCAGTAAACTTGTATAGATTTTATCAAAAGTTTGACATACTCATGTTTCTATATGCTTCAGTTGGACGGCTATAACACAGTTGGCACACCATGGAATGCTGGCTATTTGTTCCCATTGGCTACACATTTGGATCGAGTTGTTTTGTTCAAGATGGATTCCATAAGAGGTTCACCTTATGGGGCTGGAGTTTATGTTGGTGATGGCACAAGAGGGCCAACTGAAACAGAGCATGAAGGAAAGTACATGGCTGGTGTGTTCAAAAGACTTTCTCGGACTTGAAATTATTTTACACATTGGCTAAATATCCAATTTAGGCATAACACTTTGGTCCGTTACTCAATTTAAGCTTAAAACATTTCAGGGTTACATTTTGGGTCTCAACCTATACGGACTTGTTAAATAAGGACTAAACTATGAATGTGAAGTAAACACGCGTAAAGGCACATGAAAAAATTTTTTTTTTTTCCTGTTTTACTTCCATTAAACTATGTCGTTTTATTTTGATACATACATATATATATATATATATATATATATATTCTAATTTTTTTCTTTGACCTCTCCAACCATTTTATTTTTCTCTCTTCAAGAGCAAGACTATGATTTTCTAGAAACCAGCCATGGTCGCCACCTACCATCACCGGGCACCACTCTCCACAAATGCAAAAGAAAAAAGAAAAAAGAAAAAAGAAAAAAGAAAAAAGAAAAAAAAGAATATACCTACTTCTCATTGTTTTTCTCTTCACTAATTTTGAACTTGTGCATTGCACTGGCAACATTTAATAAATAAAAAATTTATTAAAAAATTTTAATTATTTTTATGAAAATGGTAAATTATGAAATTTAAATAAAATATTAAAAGAAAAAATTAGTATAATCTAATGAAATACTAAAAAAAATAAATTTTAGCGACCACTTGATGCAGAAATTATGAGTTGAAACAATTAAGTAAATCTTAGGGGTGTACATATATATATATATATATATATCAAATACTTTAAACAATCATTATAGCTTGTTAAGATAATAATAAAAAATGAAATCAATAATATAAATAATTTAGTTAATATTGTCAACAATATCATTGTAATTTGTTCAAAATTTCATGATAAACAATATTTCTTGTGTACCGACCTTCATTTTTATTTTTTAACTGATTAACCAATATCTTTAAATCTTGTCGAGAAGTCACCCTATTGAAATAACCATGTCTAATTGCTCATGGCCAAACACTGACATGCTTAAAAATATGTCCTTAAATAGCAATTGTGTTGAATTTACTCTTTCAAACCTTTTACCTTTCTTTGTACACAAAAAATATTGGATTAGTGAATTCTTAGTTTTTTTTGTTCCCCAATCTTCAAATTACTAACTTTTTTGATTGAGGATTAATAAGCAGTAAAACTAATATATTTTTACTGAAAATTAATGCTAAAACCTATAATTAAGCTAATTAAGTAATTAGTATATAATTTATTCAACCTAATTTATTTCTTTAATATTCTATTCAACATTATATGATCTCATTAACTGTCTCTATTTGTTTTTATTTTTATTATTAAAGTTTTGATTTACACATTCATTACATACTTGATTGTTATTCTTTCCTTTTTTTAGGTTTTAAATATTACATTGAAAGCTTAAATTATTTTTTTCCCTTTTTGGTTTTAAGACTTAATTATTAATTTGTAGAATTAATCTCAAATTTTCTATTTCCTTGATTTTTTGCTCAATAATGGTCTAATTAATTGATACATCAAAAGCTTGAACCATTCTAACTTGGTTAAATCTTGAAAAATCTAGAATGGATCCAAACACATTAGTTCATCTCGAGATTTATCGCAACTCTATTCAAAAGTTCCTTAAAATCAATACGTGCGACGAACGTAAGATTTTAGATAAATCTTGGGAGACCTATTGTCCTTCTTGAAACAACATTTTAAACTCATAAAAAGAAAATAAAGTTAGGATTATTGAAGTACAATATATAAAAACAAAAAAAAAAGAAATTTATGACCAACAATATGATAAAAAAGCAAAAACAAAAAGATAAAAAACGTGTATATACATATGCAAAAGAATATATATTGATTAAAATATATAAAATATATATATATATATATGGATTAAAAAAATTGAGTTGGGACTATAACAATTTTCTTTTTTCCATGGTAAAAAATAATAATTTCATTAGAGGGAAGATCTTTTATTACAAAAAGAAGTAATGAAATAATATGAAACTAAATACTAATAAGTATTTTCGAATGAAGCAAGATAAAAAGAAAAGTAAATTTAAATAATAATTTAACTATAATATACCAACAAATAAGACAAAATATATTTAAAGAAAAAAATTAAGCAAAAAAGAGAAATTAAACAAATAAGAAAACTAATATGAAATGGACACAAAATATAGAGGCTGAAGGAAAAAAACAATATTACTTTTAGAAGAAGAATCGTACAAAAAAAATTGTGATTTAGAGTTAGAAGATGATGTAGTATTTATACTGATTATAAGTTATGTTTTTGGTAAGATATTTTTTTGTAATTAATGAGTTAATATTTATGGTTTAAAAATTTCAAAATCCAAAATTTCTTCTAAATTAAAGGGTAGATTATTTTGAAATTAGTTCTCAATTAAATGATAGATTAATCTGAAATTTGAAATTTTATAAGACACGTGGCAATCCAATACATATGGCACATGTTGATTTTTTAGAGCATTTGCATATATATATATATATATATATAAGATTTAATAAATGAGATTATATTTTATGAAAATTTACTTTGATTTTTCTAGATCTAACAAAAAGCCATTTCATAAATGGGACTATCTTCAAGTGTTTTAAGTCCATTATTTTTTTTTTAGTGGTTTGTGATGTTGCTTTTTTAGTGTTTCTCATATCTAGTGTTTTGTTGTTATATGTTTCCTTTTCTTGACGTGGTGAAGGGTGTCTCTAGTGCATTACGGTGCTATTTTGTTTGTTGGTTTTCCATGGTTGCTTTGTTTCTTTGTTTGTTGCTTGTGGATTTTTTGCTTTAAATAGGCTGTTTGAAATCTTCAGATTGTAGACTTGGTTTCATTCCTTGATTTTCAATTCATAGATTTAGGTAGTGAAATTTCTTGATCTAACGGTGGAAAGGAATGTCTCAGGTCGTTGTACAATATATTCGAAAATCAATTTCATCTAATGGTAGAAATGACTGGATTCAAACTCAAAAGTCATGGTTTTTAGATGGATTTTTGAAGAGTTTGCAAGCTGATTTTGGTAAAACTAAGCCCATAATCATGTTTAAGGGTTTGAAAAGAGCAAATATGCACTTTTCAAGATTCATCAGAGTAGTTGACCAGTGGTTAATGCCAGTCAACAGCAACAAAGTCGTTGGTCAATGACGGCATACTTGCTAGAATCTGGGTTTGTTAAATATTACTGGATTTTGCTTAGAGAGTGTGTGTGTTTGCCGTAGAATATTTTTTCTTTTATTTTTTTTTTAATTTGCCACATCAAAAAGCCACGTGTCACTATTTGTAAACTAATGGTGCATGTATGACATGGATGGTTTTCCATTCAGTATAATCCTTATTTAGCAAACTAGTATAAATTTGGGCCTAAAATGTAACCCCAAAAAGTTTTAGGCCTAAATTGAATAGGGGCCAAAGTTTTAACCTAAATTGGTTTGTTGTGGGTCTTGACATTTCTCCAGCTACCCAACATCATAGGATGTGTTTTGCATGTGTTTTTCTCTTGTTAGTTATCTATTTGGTTACCTAGAAAAAAAAGGAGAAGAAACTAGAAAGTATGTGATAATTGAAGTTTTAGTATGTGATAATTGAAGTTTTTGGTTGTTCTCATCTTACTTTTTTTTTTGGCTTTTTTGCTTTTTATTGTTTCTTTTAGATTTCACCAAATTGATGCAAAATAAAAGGAGAAGTTTGGGTACATATAAAGGATAAAACAAGAAATTCAATGTCACCCTAAATGGCAAAGTTAATGTTTGTTAGAACTGTGGGGTAGGATGTCCATTTTTTAAATTAATAGACCTAGCTTGAATTATAGTTAAAACTCAAGGACTGAGCTAGAATTTATCTTATAAACAAACACAAAAACCAAAGTTCCACATGCCAAGAACTAAAAGTGTCAAATGGACGGGTTGGGAAGGTTATAGATTCTGTCAATTGGGTCAAGTCAATTTAACTCAAAAGAAAATATCACGTCAATCGAGTTTTAGGTCAATTGGGTTCGGATTTTTTAAGTTTGGCTCTCAGGTCTTTTGGATCAGGTTATTTAAGTATGGATTTTCGGATTGATTCACGATGGTTTTCGTTTCAGTTTCTATTTTTTTTTAAAAAAGAAATTATTATGTAAAATATGTAAAACTTATTATATAATTCTTAAATTATTTTAATTATGGTTTGTTATGAATATATAACTCTTAAATTTTAGGTTTATTTTGAATTATTATTTTAATTATGGACATCTTATTTAGGTCTTGAACGTGTTCATATAAAGATCTTGTTCTTTTAATTTTTCTTTTAAGTTGCTTTTGAAACCTATTACTTATTAATATTATTAAATTTAAATAATAAATAATAATGTACATAATATAAATATAATTTATAGTTATAAAAATAAAATTTAAATATGAAATATGTTTTTTATTCCAATTCAATTTATACCATACTTTTAAAATTATTCCCAAAGAAGTTCCATGAGAGCATCCACATCAGTAGTATTTTTCTCTTTCTTTATTTAACTTCTTCTTTTTTAGTTTATAAAATAATTTGATGCTTTGAACATAGTTATTTGGAACAGGATACATTCCAGTATGTGGTACGAATACGATAATGTGATATGTAACTTATCAATTTTATGATACAAAGGAGGTATATTTAGATGGTATGATATTTCAGGTTGTGGTACGTTTGGAAAATTTTTTTGATTCATCAATAGTACATATTATCTAAAATCTTTGTAAATATAAATCAATTTTTATAAATAATTAGAATATAATTGCAGCCAAAATATAAAAAATTTTTGGCACATAAATGTATGAATCAAGAATGTTTGCTCATTGGTTGATTGTTAAAACACTTATGAAGCAAACTTAACTTCTAATCTTTATTCAAGTAATCAGTTTACCAATAAATTTTATATTTATCTCTTCATAACCCTCATCATCTCTATTTTACCCACCAATTCTACAAAAAAAATTCAACATTCAAAATCAAATCTAACAAGAAAATTAAATGAATAAGTTATTTTTTGTTTTATTTATTTTAAATTCATCTTTTTTAATCTTAATTTCTTCAAATTTTTAAATTTTATATAGAAAAATTTAGAACTATCATTCCTTTGAATCAAACCAAGAACCTAGAGACCCCAAAATATAAAAATAGTATGATCTGGATCGAGGATCCCGGATCGTGATTCCAAAGGGATGGAGAGAACCTAGTAGATATGGCTTTGAATCTCAACCTTGAATATTCATTTAAGTGTTTTCTTTTTCAAAAATTAATTAATTCTTTTCCCAAGATAAACATTAAATCTATTGTTAGAACTAATTTATTTCTCTTTTCAATACATAGTATATGAATGTGTAATTATTATTAGATTTTAAAAACAATAAATTGTAGAATTTCAAATGGTTACTAAATACATGTCAAGTTTAGATTTATCTATATAATTATATTACTAAAAATGTATATGTCTAAAAAATAGAAAGAATATATATATATATATATATTAGAGTTTCATATAATAAATCCATGATGTTTTTTGTATAAAAGGTACAAGTACAAGCATATTTAGGAAACATGATATATTGTAGACTAATTATATTTCATATTATAAATATTATAGTTTGATATTGTTAGAGGCCAATATTTCAATAGGCTTATAGTCCACATTCTCTTGGATTGTGTATTTTTTCACATCAAAATCCTCCTAAATTCCACCTAATAATTATACTATGAACTTCACTACACTTGACCCAAAACTCAATGAAAACCCAAAGCTATACAGGCAACCATCATTGACATTTACTATGCTAGCCCAATTTCCATAAAAAGCCCAAAGTTTTATTTTGTATACCTTTGCTACAAGCCACAAAATACAAACCCAGAGATGATCTTCTTCTTCCTTGGCTTAGCTTCAAACTTTACCAAAGAAACCAAGTCACTCATCAATGGCTACTAAGCCCTGTTGATGGTCTCTAATGGTCATTACCAATACAACTACTGTAACAACTTCTATAAGCACCATGGTAGGAGTGATTGCCCCATCTTCTAATCACAAGCGTTCATGGTAACTCTATTGGCATCAACACTTCCCTGTATGGTAACAAGCAATTGTGCTTACTATCACTAATTCTCACAGTCTAGTAATGGAGCAATGCCTCCACAGTGGTGAATTCCCCATGGTTTTCTCATCTACAAGCATCATATAAATAGCTATATGATTGAGGAGACCCTCAGATGGCACCCACCAAGCCAAAACTCTACTCAAAAGTGGTGTGGCGATCACAGTTGGAGCATACTACTCCATTAGAAGCCTTCACTTGATTCTTGGCACAAAACTAGGCGTAGCCCACCTTGGCTCACAACAACTCAATCACTCAACTATAAAGGAAGATTATACTATTTCTTCCTCTCTAATCATGGTTATACTTCAGACATCATTCACTTGAGTTTTTTGCTTTCACCAACAAAGGTGACATTACAAAATATGTTAAGAATATAAAGAATAATGTGTGGCAGCAAACATTTCTAGGGAAGTTATCTCACTTAGCACATTTTTTTTTCTTATTTGCTTAAATCAAGTTTAATCTCATAGTTATTTAATGAAAATGAGTAACATTTTCTCTCATTGTCTTAGACACTGATGCGTGGACCAAGCCCATGTAACGGGCGAACCAAATCAGAATAATAGTTTGGTTGGCCATGAAAGGTTCATCTTTTTTTTGGCTTTAAGGTAGCATCTTAGTGACAAGCTTAGAATACTTTGAGTCTATTTGAAAACTAACCAGAAAGGACGAAAATTTTTTACTCATGTACGTTATCTCCTAATGATAGCCATTGAAGAGCCACTATTGCACGGCAATAAAAGAGGCTTTAGGATCATTAAATATGATTGGAAGTTCATATGGCCATAACCACGATTCACGATAGAGAAAGGTGATACAAGCTTGACAAAGGCGACATGTAGCATATTTAACTGAGAAGGTGTTAAAGTCAACTGTTGGCAATAAACACCTGATCATGTACTCCTTTCCATCTATTGAGAGCACATGAACTAAATAGAAACATTCCGAGCAAAGACACCAGATGCTCATATTGCCTGAAGTGAAGTTGGAATTATCTGATTGAGGACTTGCAATTTGCTAACAAGTGACATCCGGCATCCTATCGCTGCCAAAGCAACTCATCAGGCTCCTCCCCATGCAATAGTGGTACACATTTTTAGACCCAACGTGCAATGTTGTTAGACAATTTGAAGTCTCAAAAGGCCCTATAAATACCCATCCACCACAAGTTCAGAAACGTCAAGAAGGAAAGGGTGAACAGTGTCTTCACCATAAGAAGAATCACTTTAATTAAGATACAACCTGAGCAAGCAAAGCTCTTTCAAGAATAGCCGTTTCTTTCTCCTCTCCAAATCCTTTCAATTTTCTTCCTCCAATCATCACAATCTTGAAAGCCTCCATTGGTAAAAGCCCTCTACTAAATTTGTTTTGCTTTCTCATATGTCTTTCCTCTATTTCTTGGAAAGAAAAACAAGGCAGAGCAAAGCTTTTTGATCTCACTTATGCTCATTGTTGGAGTTTGTTACTAGAGGCCATCATTGAAGATAGTTGTCGGGACTTCTTGTATTCACAATGATCGTGCCTCGAGCTGGAAAGATGATAGGTTTCTTGAGACAATTCTTACAAGCTTCATTTGAGGGCCTTGATTCCCTTATTTTCGACTAGAGCCTAGACCAATGGGGTCCAGACTAGTTTCACATTTTTTTTTTGCTAGATTTTATCCAATTGGTGACTCCACATCACACTTGACTTGGCCTTGCAAACCAAGTATTTTTTACATAAAAGCCCCCAATAGATGTTAATTAATATCTCACATTTAGAATATGAGATAAGCGTAAATACCTTATAAACTTCTTGAAATATTGTTATTTAAGCGTGACATTCACTATTATATGAAAATATATGAAATGGTTAATATATTAGAATTTTACATAGATTTGCGACGTTAGCCAGGAAATAAATTCCTTGTAATAATTTAAATTTAATAACTCATTTCTTTTTATTGTTTATCAAATTCCTTGTAATAATTTTAAATTTAATAACTTATTTCTTTTTATTGTTTATCAAATTCATTTAATAAATTTGATGTTTGAGGATAAGGAGGCAAACATTTATTTGATTAGCCATTTAGGTTATTTTAAGTTAGTCTCTCGGGTCAATCAAATTCGGGTTAATCGGATTTCAATGGTCAGGTTTGGGTCATTTACTCTTTTTTTCTTCAAATTAAGTTGGGTTTAGTTTCAATTTTGGATAAGTTGGGCAGGTTTCTTAGGTCAGGATACCTCTACCAAGAACCAACGAAATAATTAAGAAAACAACAAAAAAGTATCAAAATTCTGAAAACCCAAATGCCAAAAAAAAAAGCATATAAGAAAACTGGAAAAAATGAGCTGAAAATAGAGCATACCCCATAAGATTGACTCTCAATTGGTTGCTCAATTCGATGAAAAACTCATACATTTCACCCAGATTGGTAGCATTTCCATGAGAGTAAAGCAAAGTGGAAGTTGCCATAGAATGCCTGATGTACATAGCTACAATCTTAGTGCCATGCCGAGTTGGAAGCTTAAAAACCTCAACGTTTTCTTTGTGAGGAAAAGGACTTAGCAGCAAAAGTCCAGTCAGTTCATTAGTAATAAGCTTGTATGAAGGTGGGTTTGGTGGGTGAAAAGCAAACCTTGCCACCATTGAAGACGTTACTCCTCCCATCTCTGCTTTTTCCTTTGCTATCTATTTTTTTGCTCTGTTTTCCTTTATTTTTGCTTTGTTTTTTCAGTTTTTATTTTTTGGGTTAGTTTTGGTTAGGAGCTGGAATTGATGCAGATAGACATTCTAATTATCATTGCCAAAAAAAAAGCGACATTCCGATTCTCTTTTTTTTGCAGTGTTTTTGCTTTTAGTTATTCTTTTCTCTAGAAAATTAAACTTTTTTCAGAGGGAAAAGAAAGAGACGATTTTATTCTTTGTAAATGGGCCATTAAGCACTCAAGAAGAAAAGAGGTGTTTTTTTTTTTGGTGGGTTACATAGATGCTTTTGTTTTGTTAGGCCATAAAAATTGGCAACTTTATTTTTTTTTTTGTAGTGTAATTTGTTGTAGGGTGAAGGCCTCAAGGGAGAATAGACAGGAAAATTTGATGGCAAAATGGCAAAGGGAAGCGGTTCTAATTCCTAACAACCCCATGAAGTCCCATGTGGATAAAGTTGATGCACTGAACCAATAAATCTTTGATTATAAATCAAATCATTTACAAGTTCTACTCAAAATGGGTAACAAGATTTGTCTTTTAAAGGTAATCATTTGCACTTAAAAAAAAAGAATAAAAGTTTAGGTACCAATTTGTCTTTTTTTGTATAGTTCCGGGACCAATTTAGGTATTAAGCCATTAAAATATGTACAAACTAGTACGTACTCAATATTATAATAATTAATATAATTATTAATGAATATAATGACTTATCTAAATAACTTAAAATATAAAATTAGAGGACACTAAAATACAAATGATTTATGTAATTAACTTAATTGCACATTTATTTGTAAGTTTATAAAATTGGTTACTCTATACATGAATTTTTTTAATAAAAAAGAACTTATTATTTCATTATATTCTATCAATAAATTATGAAATACATATATTAATTTATATATGTTCTTATTAATGATTAATTAATCAATTTTAGTTATTAAATGATGAATAAATTATTTAAGTTTTATTGCCTCTTTATTAAATTTAAAAGAAAATATGTAATATTAATAAATTAAAGTTAATTAATTTTAATATCTTGAAATTTTAAATAAAATTTCAATAATTCTATTTTGGATTTATTATATTAAGAATGAAAAAAAAATTATTTTAAATAATATGGTCACTAAGTAAAATTAAATATTATAAGAATACTTTTTTCTAGTATTAAATTCGAGTTCGGGTTTAATCATGGTCGGTCTCGGGTTCAAGTCAGGTTCAGGTCGAGTTTAGGCTCAAGTCTTGTCAAGTTCGGGTAATTTCAAGTTCTGGCTTTGACACACCCGGACCTAGCACGACTTTTCGTACAAATGGAATAGTACAAAGTAACGTATAATTAGACAATATGTCGGTCCGGCTGTGTCAAGTTTGAAGAGAAGATAAGCTTAAGACAAGACGAAGTTGGAAGATAAAATAATTAACCATGCATGGAAATTAGTAAAATGCCAAAAAGACCTCCAAATAAGTCCCTAGAAATTTATTATGGACCCCATTGGCACAAGAAATCAAAGGATTTAGCCAATGGGTAAAAATGGAAGAAAGTTGAAAAAGGGGAAAAAGTTTGACCCGGGGCCCGAGTGGACCCGGCGTCGGGCTCCCCTATAAATAGGGGAGGCCGAACCTTTTTCTTTCATTTTTTCTTTTTCTTTTTCTTTCTTTTTCTTCTTTTTCTCTCTGGAGCCAAAACGGAGGCATTTTGGAAAATTGGCAGATCCGGACAAACCGACCGCCAGTTCGAGGCGAGATCTTGGTGAGTTATTCTTAACTCCTCGATCTACATTTTGTTAAGTTTGCACGCATTTCCATGCATCGGTTTAGCCTAGATCCAAGTTTTCAGCTTTTGACCGGATTAAAACTTTAAACTCAAATAAGTGGATTTCGGGCCGGTGGAATAAGGTGAGTTTTTAGTGGGTTATAGTATTCACCTTATTCTACGTCCCATTCCGTTTTTACGCATTTTTGTGCACCGGGTGTGAGTAAATCGGAGATTTAGTCAATTCGGGCTAAATCTCGGTCTACGGGAAAATTGGACCGGTGTTTCTCGTTTCTGCCTCGGCATATCCGTTGTGGATGCCATGAGGATCGCCTCTCTAAGTTTGTACGTCGAAAGGAGGAGAAACGAGTGCAAAAACCGGGGAAGAGACCGGCCGAAGAACTGGCCGATCGAGTCCCTGTTTAGATATTTTCAATATATTATTATTATATTAAAAGATATTTATATATTATATTAATATATTTAGATATTTATATATAATATTATTATATTTGAGATATTTATATATTATATCATTATAATGTATAAATATCTCATAGGAGGGCTTTTCGAGCCCGATTTCGAGTAGAATTTGGCCCAACCCGTGTGGGGCCCAGCCTAGTCCGGGTGTGGGGCCCACGGGACCCCGGGGGAATTTTGGTAATTTTTCACCGAGAGTCCGATTTTAGCCCCGAAACCTCCCGGACACTTTTCTAAGTGTCGGGCCCGGCCCGAGTAGCCCATGAACCCCCAGGGGTATTTTCGTAATTTTTCACCAAGTGTCCAATTTTTACTCCGGAACCTCCTGGACACTTTTCTAAGCCCCGAATCACTTCCAAACATAGTCATAGGTCATATTAGAGCCTCATAGGTGCATTCATAAATTGTAATTATGAATGCTAACTTATATTTCCGTGTGTTAGGGCTCCGGTTAATCGAATGCGGCGATGCACCGGAGGTTAAACTACATGGAGCGCTTGGGAGTATACGAATCTCCCAATACTGTGAGTGACTTAGTTTTCAGTGCTTAGCCACTAGGGAAAAATGTTTTAAAAACATAAATTGTTTTAAAAAGGTTTTACAACGGTTTTGGGATAAGGGTAATCCACGACACACACTTTTATTTTGTGATACGCCCACTTATGGGGGTGGGATGATTTTAAAAATACAAAAGTTTGTGTGTGTTTACATGTTTTAATATTTATATAAGAAATAATAATAATAATATTATTATTATGATTATCGGGGTACGATGCCCCTGGAAGAGAAGTGATTGAGTGGGATTCCTCGGGGCTCCAATTGCGGGAGCGTGGACCGAGTTTGAGAGCATGCATGATACTCATCCGTGGACCGCCTATCGAGGGGCACGGTGAGTCGAGCCTGGTTAGGAGAGGCGCGTAGGGAAACTCGCCAGAGCTCCAGTTCACTGTGTTCCACCACAGTGAGGCACCACCGAGGGAATGGGCTAGTGTATGAGATAAAGAGAAAATGATTATAAAGAGAGAAGAGATAGCCCTCGGTGCAGTAAGGCATACGACCGGCCAGTCGTGCCTTCAGTGTATTAGGTGCCAGCCCATGATTATATAATTATTTTATTTTAAAAGGTTTTAAAATCTATACTCCTTGGGAGAACTTCAAAGGATATTTTGAAAACAAAAATTTATTATATTCACTCCCGAAGATTTTGATACGGGAAGTGTTGAAAACAAAGTTTTGATTTAAATTATTTTATTGTTATATTTTGGATTATCCCTGTTTCCCTAACCCTGATGGAGACCCATTGAATCTCTGTCACTCACCTGTTTTCCATTGTGGATGGATGCAGCTTCACATACGGAGTCAGCCATTAGAAAGGAGGCTCACTAGAAGGCGTCGGTGGCTTAGGCTTAGTAGTTTCCGCTGTGCAGGTATTCTTTTAAATTAGTCCACTGGTGTTACTTATAAATATAATATTTTATTAAATGATTTCTAATTAAAATTTTAGTTTTGATTGCAGCGATGGTATCCATTTCAATGCCTTGCGGTGCCTCGAATGCGTGGCTGCAAACACGTACTTTGAGGTAGCGCGGCGGTTGCCACGTGGTCGACCCGGTGCGGGTCGGGGCGTGACAATTTGATTGGTATCAGAGCGATTAAAAGGTTCTGATAGTTTTCAAAAGTTATAAAATATTTTAATGGGGTTTTCAAATGTTTTCAAGTGTTTTTGAAGCCAGTGGATTAAATAGGTTTAAAATTCAAGAGTTCGAGTATGTAGCTACTCGAAAGCGTCAGGAATAATCAAGCTTACTCTTAGAACCCCTTCTTTAGTAGCAAGCCACCAAATAGAGTTCTCGAGTGTGGTCTTAAGTGAGAAGACATTACGACCACCTTCTCCCTCGAGATTCGTGCAAGCAAGGCACGTTTTCCAAGAGACTCCCCAAACTGAAAATTTCAATTTTTAATGTTCCTTCTACTCGATTTCCAAACTATGCAAGGGACTGCATTTCCCTTGAGATGACGGGATAAATGATGTCTCGTCCAGTCTTTCAACGAAGCCTAGTTAGAGGCTTACCAGTGGAAACTGGTTCGATACCCACAATCTTCGATGTTCAATCTTGAAGTTGTGAACATCGAGACTCGCTAGTAAAGCAGCGAGTGTCAAACGTAAATTAGATGCGTTGCCCCAATTCTTTACACTAGTGACGTGTAAGACTTGGGAGGAAATGATACAACTAGAACGAGGCCAAGGTGGGTATAACGTGCGTGAACGCTAACCTCACTTCTCTTGTTTTCTACACCATCGGTGTGTAGCTTTGAAGAGAGAATATGGTTAAGATGACTGAAATCAAAGAAGTCAATCACGGAGGATGTGGTTGACCAAAAACCTCAGGACGTGAGATGAAGCACCCGCACAACCAGATGAAGGATCGAGAAGGAGTTCACAGAGCATCAAGTGGAGATGAAGACAAGTGATTGCCGAAGATCCCACAGGTTGACAAGTCTGGTGGGATAAGCCCACAGATTGCCTGGATAATGCTCCGAGGAGTGAGCACGAAGTGAGAGAAGTGGCAGCAAGGGCTAGCTAACTTCAATTATTCTTACACTGTGGGGTGTAAGGGGTGAGACATACCACCCAAAGGAAAGGATTGATAAGAGGAAACCCCAAAGGATTCAAGGATGGCAAAAAGGAAGAGTAAGGAAAGAGAATAAGAGAGAAGCTATTCTTGGGAAACGATGAGGAGGAATAAGGCAAGGATGACACGATGGAGAATGAAAGAATGAAAGGAGATTACATCCAAGTGGTCAACGAGTAGTACATCTGTTACTACTTGTCCGACCATTGGATACCAATGATGAGAAGGATAATGGATAAAAGAGAAAGGAAATGAAGATGGAAGAAGTGGAATAAAGAAAGTAAGGAGGAGGAGACCCCCAAAGGATAATAAGAAATGATTTTGAACAAGGTGAATGGGAGGAAAGTAAGCAAAGAAAGAGTGTAACGAACGGCAATGATGGGAATGTCTGCATTCGTGCTAATCGAAGGCACGAAGGGAATTTCCTCCAATATTGTGAAGTCATCATCAGAAGGAACTGGTGAGAAAGAAGGAGAGGAAGGGAGAAGAAACGCGAACCTTTAAACTAAGGACAAAGAGATGTCGTGATGTAGTGCGGAGGCTTTCTTAATGAAGAAAGAAAACATGAAAACCCTAGGTAAAAGAAGATCCTAGGCTAATAAAAGAAGAACAAGGCCTAAGAAGAAAGAGAGACTTAGTTCAATTGATGAACTAAGTTTTGGTTAATTAGGAATAGAGCCTTAAAAGAGGAAAAGTATAACACATCACTAGAAAACTATAACCTTAAATAGCGATAATGTCATAATGAACCATAGGTTAATAACTCCAAATGGCTGACCAGGATTAGTATAAGAATAAGACTAAGAAATTAGGGTTAGAGACGAAACCTAGGTGAGTAACTTAGAGACAGATTAAAGAAGATCATAAAAAGGAAAATTAAAAGAAGCATAGAAAGAGGATTAAGAAAGATCTAGTGAAAGAAAGTGAATAAAAGACTTAGAAATGGATATTAGTTAAAGAGAGTCGAGCATAATGAACCCCGAACTCGAATCAAGCCAAGGCACTACATCCTAAAATGAATAAATCAAGGAAAAGAAAGAATAAACAAGGATTATTGGAGGCCAGAGTTGAGAAGCAAGAAAGGAGTCAAGGAGACAAATTGGTGAAAAGAAGGGAAAGGAAAACCCCTGATTTGTTAGATGATAAAAGAAGAGATAAAGAGGTTGGATAGAAAGAAAAATTGGAGAAAACATACGAGAAGAAGCACTCGTAGGAAACGAGTAGATGGAGATGAAGGTATCTTAATGGATGACGGGTAAGGATGATATCAATGAAAGGTAAACGAAAGAGACGAAGAGAGAAATAAGAAGTGAGGATACCAAGGTATGGTAATACAAACAAGAGAGAACGAAGGATAAGAATAATGATGATGATGGGAACTTTAAAGATAATCAAACACAGAGAATGAGGAAAGTGGATCGACCTAGGCACGAGTTGAAGAAAGAGTGAGGATAAGACGAGAATGAATAAGAGAATGATTAAAACTGGAGAAGACAAAAAGGTGATTAAGTATAAACCAGAATAATGGTTGGAACCGAGAAAGACGAAAGGATGAGAACAAAGAAGTAAAGTGAGATAGAAGGAATTAAGAGAATAAGGTGGAGAAATATGGAGGATAAGTTAAATCTTTTAGAAGGAGGGGAGTAAGCTAACTTTGAGGATAAACTCCCCGAAGAATGATAAGTGAAGAAAGGATATGGGAGATGAAAGTCAAACCAAGCTAAGATGGAGTCAGCTTGGCGTGGGCAAGATAGAAAGGTAATGGAGGATAGAGAAAGGTGTGCCCACGATAAATAAACCATGGCATCGAAAGACAAAGGAGAAATATCGATGGATTAAGAGCCGAAGATGGCTAAGAGAAAGAAAACCCATATTTGAAAAGCAAAGAGAGAGAAAGAATGAAGCCAATGTAAAGGAAACCTTGGATACAACGTGAAGGGTCACGTGGATTAAGGTAAAAAGTCTGGATAAGAGAAAAGGTATGGAGATGACCCTAAGGAAAAAGGGCATAAAGATAACAAGAGCTATAAGTGATGCCTAGTGGTGGCAAAAGACCAAAGAGAAGGTCAAGTTAAGTGAAGAACAAGATATCTCAAGAGAGAAGAATGCGAAGATAATGAAGCTACAAAGGATACCGCAAGAGTTCAACATGCGTGATTGGCCTGGTCTCGTGTTGACGAGAGGCAAGAGGAATGATATGGATGGGTATGAGGTCGAGGCTCAAGTGTGATGATCTGGGAGCCATGTGAGGCGTCCCTATGAGAGAAAGGATCAGAGATCGAGATCTTGAGGATCTCTGTGATGACCACTCGAGAGGATCGGCCCAGTGTGTGATTTGGGGTGTGCGTGAGGCCACCCAGAGTTCTCTATCCCGGAGAGGATGAGAGATGTGATATGATGGGCCGAGGGCCCTATTTGTGATTGTGATGGGCGATCAGGGAGTGGGTCAGATGTGAGAGCCGAGAGGGCATGATCTCTGATTCCTCAGTATGATGTGGCCGAGTGTGGGCCAGTGTATGCAAGAGCTCGACTCATACATCATGGAAAGAGAGAATGAAGTCAGAGGCAAAATGAAGAAGCGAAACCAAGGTAAGGGGGAAAGACAATTAACTCACCGCATCCTCGCCGTGGAGGCGAGGGAGTTAAGCGAAGGTCTTTCCCTATAACTTCGCTACAAGGATGAGTACAAGACCACGAGACGACGAGCAACGCGTCAAATGATGGCCTCGAAGCGAGAGGCAATGGTAATGAAAAAAGGAGGAGGAACTCCTAAGAAGAGTAAGAGGTGAGGAACCTCAAAAGAAACCAAAAGGTAATCTCGTTGAAAGAGACTTGAAGGATGAGACAAGAACAAGCGAGAGGATCAAGGAAGCACATTACAGCATTACATCAAGGAAGAACCTCCCAAGGTCAAAATCAGAGTAAAAAGAGCCTAACCCATAAATGGTAAGGGTAGGCTATGTTAAGGAAAAGATGAGGTTCAAACTCAAGAGTGGAAGAGTGATGAAACCACTCTTGAGGAAGAGAATGATCAGAGTGCACAGCGGAAGCGTGAACTTCAGCCGCGAATAGTGATGCGAACACTATTCGAAAACGGGAAGAGAGCTTCGAATGGAAGCCCAATCTCCCCAAGCTACTTTGTTTAATTTCGAGGACGAAATTTTAGAAGGAGGGGAGAGTTGACACACCCGGACCTAGCACGACTTTTCGTACAAATGGAATAGTACAAAGTAACGTATAATTAGACAATATGTCGGTCCGGCTGTGTCAAGTTTGAAGAGAAGATAAGCTTAAGACAAGACGAAGTTGGAAGATAAAATAATTAACCATGCATGGAAATTAGTAAAATGCCAAAAAGACCTCCAAATAAGTCCCTAGAAATTTATTATGGACCCCATTGGCACAAGAAATCAAAGGATTTAGCCAATGGGTAAAAATGGAAGAAAGTTGAAAAAGGGGAAAAAGTTTGACCCGGGGCCCGAGTGGACCCGGCGTCGGGCTCCCCTATAAATAGGGGAGGCCGAACCTTTTTCTTTCATTTTTTCTTTTTCTTTTTCTTTCTTTTTCTTCTTTTTCTCTCTGGAGCCAAAACGGAGGCATTTTGGAAAATTGGCAGATCCGGACAAACCGACCGCCAGTTCGAGGCGAGATCTTGGTGAGTTATTCTTAACTCCTCGATCTACATTTTGTTAAGTTTGCACGCATTTCCATGCATCGGTTTAGCCTAGATCCAAGTTTTCAGCTTTTGACCGGATTAAAACTTTAAACTCAAATAAGTGGATTTCGGGCCGGTGGAATAAGGTGAGTTTTTAGTGGGTTATAGTATTCACCTTATTCTACGTCCCATTCCGTTTTTACGCATTTTTGTGCACCGGGTGTGAGTAAATCGGAGATTTAGTCAATTCGGGCTAAATCTCGGTCTACGGGAAAATTGGACCGGTGTTTCTCGTTTCTGCCTCGGCATATCCGTTGTGGATGCCATGAGGATCGCCTCTCTAAGTTTGTACGTCGAAAGGAGGAGAAACGAGTGCAAAAACCGGGGAAGAGACCGGCCGAAGAACTGGCCGATCGAGTCCCTGTTTAGATATTTTCAATATATTATTATTATATTAAAAGATATTTATATATTATATTAATATATTTAGATATTTATATATAATATTATTATATTTGAGATATTTATATATTATATCATTATAATGTATAAATATCTCATAGGAGGGCTTTTCGAGCCCGATTTCGAGTAGAATTTGGCCCAACCCGTGTGGGGCCCAGCCTAGTCCGGGTGTGGGGCCCACGGGACCCCGGGGGAATTTTGGTAATTTTTCACCGAGAGTCCGATTTTAGCCCCGAAACCTCCCGGACACTTTTCTAAGTGTCGGGCCCGGCCCGAGTAGCCCATGAACCCCCAGGGGTATTTTCGTAATTTTTCACCAAGTGTCCAATTTTTACTCCGGAACCTCCTGGACACTTTTCTAAGCCCCGAATCACTTCCAAACATAGTCATAGGTCATATTAGAGCCTCATAGGTGCATTCATAAATTGTAATTATGAATGCTAACTTATATTTCCGTGTGTTAGGGCTCCGGTTAATCGAATGCGGCGATGCACCGGAGGTTAAACTACATGGAGCGCTTGGGAGTATACGAATCTCCCAATACTGTGAGTGACTTAGTTTTCAGTGCTTAGCCACTAGGGAAAAATGTTTTAAAAACATAAATTGTTTTAAAAAGGTTTTACAACGGTTTTGGGATAAGGGTAATCCACGACACACACTTTTATTTTGTGATACGCCCACTTATGGGGGTGGGATGATTTTAAAAATACAAAAGTTTGTGTGTGTTTACATGTTTTAATATTTATATAAGAAATAATAATAATAATATTATTATTATGATTATCGGGGTACGATGCCCCTGGAAGAGAAGTGATTGAGTGGGATTCCTCGGGGCTCCAATTGCGGGAGCGTGGACCGAGTTTGAGAGCATGCATGATACTCATCCGTGGACCGCCTATCGAGGGGCACGGTGAGTCGAGCCTGGTTAGGAGAGGCGCGTAGGGAAACTCGCCAGAGCTCCAGTTCACTGTGTTCCACCACAGTGAGGCACCACCGAGGGAATGGGCTAGTGTATGAGATAAAGAGAAAATGATTATAAAGAGAGAAGAGATAGCCCTCGGTGCAGTAAGGCATACGACCGGCCAGTCGTGCCTTCAGTGTATTAGGTGCCAGCCCATGATTATATAATTATTTTATTTTAAAAGGTTTTAAAATCTATACTCCTTGGGAGAACTTCAAAGGATATTTTGAAAACAAAAATTTATTATATTCACTCCCGAAGATTTTGATACGGGAAGTGTTGAAAACAAAGTTTTGATTTAAATTATTTTATTGTTATATTTTGGATTATCCCTGTTTCCCTAACCCTGATGGAGACCCATTGAATCTCTGTCACTCACCTGTTTTCCATTGTGGATGGATGCAGCTTCACATACGGAGTCAGCCATTAGAAAGGAGGCTCACTAGAAGGCGTCGGTGGCTTAGGCTTAGTAGTTTCCGCTGTGCAGGTATTCTTTTAAATTAGTCCACTGGTGTTACTTATAAATATAATATTTTATTAAATGATTTCTAATTAAAATTTTAGTTTTGATTGCAGCGATGGTATCCATTTCAATGCCTTGCGGTGCCTCGAATGCGTGGCTGCAAACACGTACTTTGAGGTAGCGCGGCGGTTGCCACGTGGTCGACCCGGTGCGAGTCGGGGCGTGACAGGCTTAGGTGGGTTCGGGGTAGTTGATTTTTTGGTCAAATCGAGTTTATTTGGGCTCAGATTATAAACAGATTCGAGAGGGTTTTCGAATTTAGATTCATTTTGTCACCTCTAAAAAAGTGTAAAAGGGTCTATAACTTTTTACTCCAGTACTAATGGGGATAAATGGATAAAACATGGCCTAGATTAGTGGCTAGGTGAAAATGAAAATTCAGTAATAAAGTAAACTTTTGTATGAAGGAAAGAAAATATCACATGGCCCTCAAGCTCTTTTCTACATAAATGGAGGACATAATTGCATATCGATAGAAAATTACAATACATTTTAATAGATGCGTTTGGTCTGTTTCTTTCTTCACATTTGCTTTGCTTCAAACCCTAAGTGTCTTGAAAGTTCAAACCCAGCAGTACTAAATGCCTAGCATGTGCACCCCTCAAGTAATAGCCCTCCAAGGATGGATTAATAGCTAGGCTACCAAGAAAAGAAGTAGTAAGCTCAGTGCTGCTCACAATATAATTAGCAAGTGTTGATTTGGTTTACAAGAAAAAAAAGTCATGTAACCTTTTGTTCTAAAATTGTCACCAACCTTCTTTGTCAAGGTTGATTTGGTTTATGTCATAGCTTGTGTCATGCTTGATCCGAAGATTGGCCACGTGGTAACCGCCGTGCTACCTATGTGTCTGCAGCCACACACCCCGAAACACTGCAATGCATAAATTAAATATCATCGCTGCAAAACATTAAAAACTAAACTTTAATTAGAAACCCTTTATAATAATATAAAATCAGTTAATAAAATAATTTAATTAAAATTTGAGCACCAGTGGGATAAATTTAAGGAAATTAATATCTAAGCAGCAGAAGTAAAGGAACTCCTATAGCCATCGATGTCTCTAACTTCCTCGTCTGCAGAAACTGCATCCAACAAAGTTGACTACAGGTGAGTGAAAAAAGTTTAAATTAATGTCCACTAGGGGTTAGGGAAAACGAGCATTATCCAAAAAAATTTATGAAAAAATTCTTTTACATTTAAAACCTTTTTCCCAAAACCTTTTCATGAATCTAATAGTTAATTAAGTAAACTAACTAAAACAATTAACTAAAATAAATCTCAAATGGGCTAGTAGCAAAACCTTAAAGGGTTGATCTTGTGATGGTCGTATGCCTCACTATGTCGAGGATTATCTCATATCTTAAAACCTTATATATAAACGTTTCTCAGATCTCTCTCTCTCTCTCTCTAACCTGTTCCCTCGATGGTGTCATTTGTTGTGGGTATAGCATAGCTACATCTCTGCCTTGGCAAGTGTCCTTTTGCGTCTCTCTATTTCAGGGTCTCCATGATCACCATGCCTTTCAAAAGTGGCCCACGGCTACTTAGTCGGTGGCATGCCTCACTCGGTCCATTAGCTCTTATCAGAGGACGGAGTCTCTATTTCATGTACCGGGTAGTCCTGGTTCATCATCATGCTCGTCTCATATATAAATATGCATGAAACATAAATATTAACATACATCAAACATACTCATATATTGTTTATAATTGCGTAGAATAATCCCACCTACTAAATCAGTGTATCGCGAAATAAAAATGTGTGCGGAAGATTACTCGTATCCCAAAATGTTTATAAAACATTTTATATTTAAAACCTTTCAAAAACATTTAACCCTAATGGCTAAGCAATGAAATCTAACACACTCACAGTACTGGGAGGTTCATATACTCCCAAAGAGTCCACGATGATCGATCTCCGGAACGTCGTCACACTTGATTGTCTAGAAACTTAATACATGGAATAACACATTAGAATTCTAATTCGAACTTTCCTAATTTTTTTCGGGGCTATAAGATGCTCAAAATTAGTGTTTGGAAGTGATCTAAGGGTTAGGAAAGGTTCCGGGGAAGTTTCAGGTCAAAAACAGGCTTTTTGTACAATATTACCAAAATGCACCCGGGACCCGGATTGGTCTCACGCAGGCAAACCAGGTTCAACGCTGGATAAAAACCTCAACTTGAATTTGAGCTGAGATTTCTCCCAAACCAATGCATGGATTTACGCAAGCAAATATGCAATTTAAATCTTGAGATGAGTAGAACAACATATTAAAAACTCACCCTAATTCGACAGTTGGATTGTCTAGATCGACAAAAACTCCAAATGCCTATTTTTGCTCCTTAGCTTCAATCTTTGAGATTTCTTAGTTTTCTTTTTAAATCATCATGTAAGGATGTCAAATGATTGTTTAGAAGTTTTTTTTTTTTGCCACATGTTTAGAAGTGTTTAGTGGTGAGTTTAAGGGTGGTTGTAGAGGTGGATTCTCTAGTTGAAGTGAAGGAGAAGAAAGCGGGAAGAAAAGAGAGAAAAGAGACGGATAAGAGAAAATTGGGGGGAGAGGGTCGGCCTTCCCCCTTTTTAAAGATAGGTCCAGCGCCGTACCTCACCCCGTTTGTCCATTCCTCTTTGATTCTCAACTTTGGCCGATTCTCTTATTTTTTATGTAAGTGGGACCCTGCAAACATCGGTTATGGGTTTTAAGCAGATTCGGGTTGTATCGTTTACATCCACGCATTGGTAACTATCTCATCTTCTAACTCCGTCTCCACCTATCCTTAATATCTGCTTTATCATGACATGCTCGGACTAATGCATTTCTCGTACTAATTCACCATATTTCACTATTTCGATTAGTGCGAAAAATTTTGAATTAGGTCCAGCTGTGTCAGCTTGCTTCCCATTAGAGTTGGTAAAATGAATTCGAGTTTGAAAATTCGTCCGAGCCCGTTTGAACTGAACTCGACCAAATCCGATTTGACTAATAAAAGTCAACTATCCGAACTCATCTGAGCCCAACTTAGAAATTATCTGAACCCAAAGATACCCAAACTCGACAAAACCTGAGCTCGAACTCAACCCGAGCCTGAGTCCAAACTTGACCGTAACCCAAGACTGAGCTTGATTAAACTTGAACTCGAATTTAATATGAGAAAAAAATGATATTATAATATTTTCGATAAAATATAAATTTTAAATTT
This sequence comes from Microcos paniculata, assembly GCA_030664755.1. Classification (NCBI taxonomy): domain Eukaryota; kingdom Viridiplantae; phylum Streptophyta; class Magnoliopsida; order Malvales; family Malvaceae; genus Microcos; species Microcos paniculata. The sequence continues at coordinate 35,406,589 of CP131462.1, read as the reverse complement.
AGTGACCATGTTTATTTAAAATAATATTTTTTCTTAATATAATAAATCTAAAATGGAATTATTGAAATTTATATTTAAAATTTCAAGATATTAAAATTAAATAACTTTAGTTTATTAATATTACATATTTCTTTCAAATTAGTAATGAGGCAATATAAATTAAATGATTTATTCATCAGTTAATGATTACAATTGATTAATTAATCATGTATAAGAGCATATATAAATTGATATATGTATTTCATAACTTGTTGATAGAATATAATGAAATAATGAGTTCATTTTTGTTAAAAAAGTCATATATAAAGTAATGAATTTTATAAACCTATAAATAAAGAAACAATTAATGTAATTACATGAATCATTTGTATTTGAGTGTCATCTATTTCTATATTTTATGTTATTAGATAGATTAGTCATTATATTCTTTGATAATAATACTAATTATTATAATATTGAGTACTAATTGGTACATACCTCAATTTGACAATCTCAAATAGTAAAAAACAAGATTTAACTTATAAAATGAAGAATAAATTCAATTGTGACCCGAACACCGATCGACATAAACCCAAACTCAACTAAACACAAGCCCGAACTCAACCCGATCTAAGCCTTAACAAAACCTGAGCCCGAGCCCAACTTGACTCGAACTTGAACCCAACCCGAGCCCGAACCCGAAAATATCCAAATTCAAAAGATCTCAAACCCAAAACTATCCGAATCCGAAATAATCCGAACAAAAAATGACCGAATCCGAGCTCGACTGAACTTACTTGTTTGTCATCTCTACTTTCCATGCATCCCAGATAAATATCCCCATAAGGGAAACCACTTGCTCAAAAGTTGTGCTCATGCTCAATATAAAAACACTGGATAATATGCATGCTAGTGAAACTTCAAATTGGATCCCCTTTTTATATCAGTTTGCATTTATTCTTTCTCAACTTGGTAGGAATTGAACCTTTTAACTATAAGTCTTTTTCTTCATCACTTAAAGGCATTTTTATAGGGAATTTGCACAAGGAACTACATAGAACAGGTTCCTTGACTAATGTTTAAAGATTCCAATCACAAAAATCTATTAGTTTAACTAGTTTGTTTCCTTGTCTATTATTGCACTTGCTACTTTCCAGGCATGTTAACTTGATAGATGCTTGGTAGTGAAGAGCAACTACCCATGTAACTTTTTTTTTTCATTTAATTAAGAGTATCATCAAGTCTTTGACCTAAAATTAATCCTTTTTGAGCCGAATTAACCCATTATGATAGTAAAATTCTTCCAACGATAATTTTATTCATTCACAAGACTCGAAACTCGAGACCTTATTTAAAGAGAATAAATACCAAATCACTTAAATCAAACAATTGTTGATACTAAATCAATTGAATCAAGCAATTGTTGATAACTGCCCACGTAACTTAACCAACCTTGGAGTGGACAAATTGTAGCATACCATTTAGCAAGAGTTGTCAGGCCTGTTTCAGCGAATGTTGTCTTTTGCATTTAGCAAGCATTGTTAAGCCTGTTTCAGGGTCTGTTCGTGTCTAGCACCTAGCAAGACTTGTTAGGCCTGGTTCAGGGTTTTCTTTCTGCCCAATTACCCTTTTTGCTTGAAATTGCTATTCACCAAACATTCCAGGGAGTTAAAGCTTAAAACTTGCATTTTAGCTTTGCGGCAACCTGGTTTTGGGTGTTATAGATTTTCAGCACAGAATAATGGCAGGACAGAGGAAAACTAGGATTGTGCTTACAAGATGGATCACGGTCCAGGGATGTAACAAGTCTCGCAAAACAGGTCAGCGTCATAGCCAAACATAAAGTCGCAGCATAACACCAAAACCATATTTCATGCCACAGTATATTATGAAAAGATATAGGACAAGCCAACTACACAGCCCAAACACCATAAAAATAATAAATAAAAAGGAGAAAATCGAAAGTTAATCCTCACAACACCAAACACTTGCATGCATGTTTTTACATGAAAGTATTTTTTACCCAGTTCGTATTCTATCCAACCGATCAACACTTTTCCGTGCTCTTTCTAACTGGTGATCAATGCTTTTTCGGGACTTCTCGTGGCAATCCACACTCCTCCTAGACCTTTCCAATTGATCAAAAGAGATTCTCAATTTCTCTAGCTTATCCATATTATTAGATTGCGTTTTCAACTTCTCAGGCCTGTCCGTGCTCTTCCTTGGTTTCTCTCTTCGATCAGTACTCTTCCTTGATACCTCAAATACATCGGTACTTTTCCGAGACTGCTCGAATTGGTCTGTGCTTCTCCTCGAACTGTATCTTTGTGACGGAGATTTCTCGACAGTTGATATGAACTTCTTTAGATGTCTGATATACTCAGGGTAGTGCTCTAGATCACAGTGGTTCCCTCCTTTAAGCCACAGTGGTTCATACTTCTCTTTGCACAGTTCCCAGAGTTGCTTACCATGAGAGCAATCGACAACTTCATCTGAAGTTCCCTACACAATGATAAAAGAGGTCTTAAAAGCTATAATTGGAGGTATGGGAAATCATTTTCACCTAACTTTTTTAGGGTAAATTGCAAACAATCTTCCAGGCAGGTATCATTTAGTTTACTGATCAATAAATGAAGACAGATACAGGAAACCTAATAATATTTACACATTAAACCACTTGAAGGAAAACTAGATAGTTTTGTTTATCAGGTTTTTCCCTTGAATTATATCTGTTTGATTTATTTCCACCTGCCCATCCCAAAAAATTTTTTTAAAGGGCATGGTCAAATCTTTTTATGCACTAGAATTAGATACTATAGGGAGTAAAATAGCAGTGCACGATTTCGTCATGGTCTCAACTTATTAATTCTACAAATACAAAAAACTTACCTTCAAGTAAATAAAAGCTATACAGTCCACAGAAGATTTACTTCTGACAAAGCAAAAGAAGCCAAGAAAACTAAATTTCAAGGACAGCAGAAACCCCTACCCAATGGAATTATCCGCTGATACCATAATTTAAAAGGAAAATATCAAACAAGCCAATCCATATATGGCAGAGACATGGAGAAAAATTCAGCAATGTCAACGTACAGCATGATTTTGTAAACCAAAAATCAAGCATAGTAAACTGGATTAGCCATCAATGGGGTCCATATAGGTCATGTCTTTTCACTTCAAACCAGCCTTCCAATTTCTGCTCAATTATCCTCCCCACAGTATCTTTCACCCTCAAAACCCCATTCACACCAAAAGAAACCTGGATAATCTACTCTGGCAGTTGCCAATTTGATTTTAGTCCTCCTAAAAGCTAAGTAAACTAGCGGACATCATCATTTTTTCTTCTTTGTAGGTATCAGAACAAGAGCTGACAGGCCTTCATTGTCGCATAGGTGTTCATTGACTATCTGAAGAATAAACTAAAATTGAAATACTAAGAAAATAGTATATAAACAATGGTTTGATCATACTACTCCAGTAAAGATACGTCTATCTCACTTGAGAAGGTGGAAGGGGATTTTATTTTTGGAAGGAAGGGTAAAGGGTAGATACAATCTTTCTTTCTTTTCCCTGAAGAATAGTTGCAGAAATTCTTAAATGTCAGGCCATAATAAATTAACTTTGCTTTGACAGCCAATCCTCCAAAACCAGCAATTATTTACCCACTGCCATGACAGCTATCTTTTTGTTTGTACTTGAGACACTTGCAAGGGCCAAAGTCCAATGCAGATCTAGGTTTGTCAGACTTGACTGAGAAAGAATTGGACCTTCACAAGAAATTCTTATGCAAGAAACATTAATGATAAAATTAATGATAAGGTTTGAAGGTATGTGAACTAACACTGAAGGAAAACCTGGAGTAATTCAATTCATACCACCATATTGATGGTTAGAGTTGCTGCCTAAAATGTTTCACAATGAAGAGATTAAAATAAAGGGCAAGGATTCTCTCCACTGTCCACTACCCTCCACTGATTTTTTGAATTCAAATCTATGGCTAAAAGCTTAAGGGTGTACTGTAGAAGAGGTGATGTTTTAGCCATAGATTAAGGGCTCAAAAAATCAGTGGAGAGGATCCTTGCTCCAAACTAAACTATGGGAAAAGTAAAGCGCTCGAAATTCAAACTTCCACGGTATACCATATGACGAAGAAAAAACTCAAGTAATGCATAAGTATCTAATCTCTCGAGATCGGGGTTTTCACTTGCAACCTTAACAGAGTTCAAAGGTAAAATTTTAGACTACAAAAAAGAAAGAGGGAAAAGACAAAGAGTGTTCATTATTCCATCGCCACTGTTTCATGTGAGCAAAAATATAAGCATATAAAAAATATAATGGCTCAAACATCTAAAACCTAAGAGCATCTATATGCATTTTGGCAGATTTATGAAATTTATAACACATGAAATGATGGAGTGTTGGGGTTATAGATACTTACATGAATAATAAGAACAGGACAATTAACGAGTGGAATTTTATCAATATTCTGCACACAAACAACCCAAAATAAAATTCACATCATATCTGAAATATTCATATAAATGAATCCTATTAGCAGAATAAATTGAACAAGCAATCTGATAAAGTATTTTGTTACCTTATAAATGTCAAACCAATATGTACGCTTTACAGGATACATGACTCTTAAGCCAGAAAGTATGGGACTGTGCAGAACAACAGCTCTTAACTGAGGCAACCGAGCCGCTAGATCCAAAGTGGGGCCACTACCAACAGATTGGCCATATAGGATGATATCTTCCTGTTTCGTACCATAGCTTTCTTCTAGACATTTATATGCAGCTTCGATATCTGCATAAGTATTCTGCTCACTTGGCTGTAACACAAGAAAGATATGGGCTTTAGACAAATCCTATCAGCTCCACAACTAGACATATCTTTTTCAGAAAGATAGCTTTCTTTCTGCTCCTCCTGAAACAATTTCAAGTTTGTTATATACCTTTCCAGATGATTGCCCATACCCAGAATAGTCATAGCTGCACAAAATCACAGAAAATCTATAAGAAAACTGAATATGTTAATCTCTAATGTGTTGCTAAAATAAAATTTCTTTAATGGAAAACAAAAATGAATAAAGGTCTTTCCAAGAAGGTAATCATAATTCCTAGAGAAATGAACAAACAACTGCATCATTCTCCTTTTGGCATAGTGACAACTATTAGCAGTAGGCAAAAGAATATGCTACTGCTAATTAGAAACATGAATATAATAATTCTTAGCCACAAAACAATTTATCAGGTTAAACCAGCAATTTAACGGTAATAATAACTATCAAGCATACAACTAGAACAGTACCAACTACTAAGTTCATAATCCGTACAATTCTCACCTAAACTTGATGAAACAAATCGATTTGCTCACACTCAACACCCTAAATTGATTTCCATGTTCACTATCTAGGGGAAAAAACATATTCCAGATACCAATTAAAACCAAACTGCTAAAAGGGATAAAAAAGACTTGCATAACACCAAACATATTCCTAGTTTCAGCAAACTTTACCCACTCAAGCTCCATTTACATAGAAATTGCCAATTCTGGTGAATGCAATCAACTTATCCGCTAAATATAAGCAAACAGAAAAACCAACGACCCAGATGCCAAGAACCAACGATGTAATCAAGAAAACAACAAAAAAGTCTCAGAATTCTGAAACCCAGATGCCAAAAACCCAAAAAAAAAAAAAAGAAAAGAAAACCCGGCAATAAGAAAACTGGAAAAAAAGCAGCTGAAAACAGAGCATACCCCATAAGATTGACCCTCAAGTGGATGCTCAATTCGATGAAAAGCTCATACATCTGACCCAGATCGGCAGCGTTTCCATGAGAGTAAAGCAAAGTGGAAGTTGCCATGGGATGCCTGATGTACATAGCTACAATCTCAGTGCCACGCCGAGTTGGAAGCTTAAGAACCTCAACGTTTTCTCTGTGAGGAAAAGGACTTAGCAGCAAAAGTCCAGTCAGTTCATCAGTAATAAGCTTGTATGAAGGTGGGTTTGGTGGGAAAAAAGCAAACTTCGCCGCCATTGAAGATGTTACTCCTCCCATCTCTGCTTTTTCCTTTTCCTCTCTGTTTTCCTCTGTTTTTGCTCTGTTTTTTCAGTTTTTATTTTTTGGGTTAGTTTTGGTCAGGAGTTGGAATTGATGCAAATAGACATTCTCTTTTGTTTTTTGGGGAGTGTTTTTGCTTTTTGTTATTCTTTTCTCCAGAAGATTAAACCTTTTTCAGAGGGAAAAGAAAGAGAGGATTTTGTTCTCTGGAAGTGGGCTATTAAGTACTCAAGAGAGAGAAAGTTATGAGAGGGCTGCTTTTACTTTGTTGGGTCATAAAAATTGGCAACTTTGTTTATTTATATTTATATTTTTTATGTAGTAGTATAAATTTGTTGTAGGGTCAAGACCTCAAGGGAAATAGACAGGAAAATGGCAAAATGGCAAAGGGGAATGGGTTACTAATTCCTAACAATCCCATGAAGTCCCATGTGGATAAAGTTGATTCATTGAACCATTAAGTCTTTGATTATAATTCAAATCATTTGCAAATACTACTCAAAATGGATAGTAACAAGATTTGTCTTTAAAAATTACTCCATCTGTCCCTAATTGGTTGTTTCTTATTGATTTTTGTAAGTTTAAGAAAAAATTGTTGAATTAAATAAAATTAATTTATTATCCTTTGTATTTGTAAGTATTTTTGGGGTTTTGTGTAATGATATGATAGTAATAAAAAAAAAGAGATGATAAACTTGAGAATTGAAATTTGTTGATTTTTTATTTATGATAAGGAACAAACAAATTAGAATTTTCTAAAAAAGAAAGATGACAAACAAATAGGGACAGAGGAAGTAATCATTTGTACTCCAAAGAAAAAATTAATAGGAGTACTATATAATTTTGCGAGTAAAAAATAACATGTGAATTTCCCTTACTCTAAGATGAAAGGAAAAAGAAAACGTTACATTATTTAAGTTGAGATGTTAAACGATTCGAAAAGGAAAATTGTACAAATTTGGTTAGTTTATACCTTACCATTGTTTTCAAAATACCGTTTATGCCATGTTAATTATCATATACCTATTAATTAGTTAAACTTACATTGCAGTTGAATTTATCCAAATTACAAATAAAACTAATATGCTTTCTTGTTCTCATTGTTCAGATTTGAGATAAATAAGCTTAGGTAACAGAAAAGTAGTACGGTAAGGTAAAGGTGTGGATATTATTTTCTTTTTTTTTTTCTTTTGTTCAACAAGAATATCTCCTATCCTTATTAACTTAAAACTAATTCCTTTTAAATTGGGAGTGTGGAAAGTAAAACTCCCCAACAAATATGCTTTTGGAGAGAATTGAATTGGTATACTTTAGAGACTTCAAAATAATAAAAATAACAACAACAACAACATGTTTTGTTGTATTTACAAAAACGACTCTTTATTCTTTATTTATAGAGTTTGTATTTGTGACAAAACGGAGAACCATGGTTCAGTTTTGGAATAGACGGCTGCTTTTGGGAGGCGAATGTGGAAATTTAAGTAACTTCCAAACTACTAATAACTTCAAACCTGAAAGACCTATAAGGCTATAACCAGCTATCGGTTTGGAGACCAAGAAAAACTTTTCTACTCGTTTAGCTTATTTGGCGTTCATGCCTTCATGAAAAAAATATTCACTATATTCCTTCAATTCAGCACCAAACTTTCCATTAGCCTTGAGCATTATACCGGAATACCATAGAAGCATATCATTGGAAGCTCCAAAATACTGATTTCTGATCATTCTTAGAGAATTTGAGTGGCATTTGTAATCTCATTAGCTGGTGACACCCAAAAAGAAAGAAAATCCCTAGCTTATATAAGAAAACAAAAACATTATGTATTTTGGACAAGACAATATCTATTTCTCCTTGAATTTTTTCTTCTACTGAGATGGTTAGAGGTTGAATTCGTGCATGAGTTGAATACTTCTCACTCCTCCTAGGTAAGCTCGGTTCCCTTTTTACATACCAAAAAAAAAAATGTACCCCCAGCTTCACAGATTGAACCTAAATGAATGGGACCAACCTCTTATTAGAGCTTACAAAACAAGCAAACCCAACGTAACCCCAGTTACAAAGTATTGCTAGATTCCTTGTTTAAGTTCGAGTATCAGTAATTGGTCCAAACTGAAGCAGTAATTTAACTGTTCAAGGTGGGGTAGCAGAATTTATGTTAGCAGCAGCAACCAAAAAGTGCAGAAAGGTCTATAACTTTTTAACCCACTAACGGAAAAAAAATGGATTAAATATGGCTTAGATTAGTGGCCAGGTGAAAATGGGAATTCAGTAAGTGAACTTTTGTATGCAGGAAAGAAAATATCACATGGCCCTCAAGCTCTTTTCTGCTTAAATGGAGGACATAATTACATATTGATAGAAAATCACTATACATTTTAACAGATGGTTTTGGTCTGTCTTTCTTTATTTGCATTTGCTTCAATCCCTATGTGTCTTGAAAGTTGAAACCCAACAACACTAAATGCCTAGCACGTGCACCCCTCAAGTAACAACCTTCCAAGGATGGATCAATAACTTGGCTACCAAGGAAAAAAGTAATGAGCTCAGTGCTGGTCACCATGGAAAGAATCATGATGTTGAAGAGGAAAAATGGGCAAGAAGGGCATTTTGGTTCAAGTACATGGTGCTTTTTCAAGCACTTTAACCCTTCTGGTTCAAGTACATCTTGGAGATTACTATTAGGAAGCTATTGAAGCCCAACATGCAAAAACAAAGCAATGGGGATTTGATTTGATATCATGCTCATCATGAACCAGGTAAGGCAGATCTCTTCTTGATCTGAGATCCCAAGACAACCTTTGGGAGGGAAAAAAGTTCACGAGAATTCTAGCCAGATGCTAATTTGGTCAAAAACGCAAAACAAATCACGTCGGTTTTCTGGTCTAGAAATGCTGGAAGTGGGCCAATGCAGTGGGAGGCCCTCCCTTCAAAAGGACAACTGTAATATAAGAACCACTAATCTCATGGACCCAAATTTCAGGACTAATAGCTTGGAACCAAGGTCACCAAAAAGGCAACCCCTAATTTTGTGGGGGTAAGAAAATGACTCTATAACAACTGATATATATAACAAAAAAGATAACAAGAGATCAGACCAATGAGAAGAATAAAGGGATGTTTGTGTCATTATGGGGTCCATAAATATAAGCAATGAAAAGAGAAGGAAAAAGTGGGTCACCTGAGGTCTCACTCATCTGTAACTCCATCTTCTTGTTATTGTGATGGGATGATGCGACATGTCTGTAGCAGAAAAAATTTGAAAAGGGAGAAAAAATAAAAAAACAGAACTTATGAATCGAGCTCGAATTCAACTTTCCGGTGGTTCTAGTTTCAGAGAACAAGTAACTTGTAGTGATTTTCATTTAGCCTCAGGCAAATAAAGCCTACTGAGAGCAACATACAAGAAGTTATATGAGGTATGAACCATTCCGAAACATTCAGCAATGCAAGATGTTATGGTCTACTATGGGAGGAGACTAGACTAGAGCTCAATAATTTTAGGGTAGCAGAAGGTGGTGAGGTGCTGACTTGCACTAAACAACTAAACAGGAGTGATTTAAATTGTTCAATTATAGGAGATGCTGCCCCCTTTATTAAGAACAGTGGGCCACAAAGAAAGACAAAAGACAAGAAGAAAATCATAAATGTGCAAATACATACACACATGTATAGACAGAAAGTCACAGATGAATCCATACCCAAAGTCCTGAATGAGGTCGAATGAAACATTAATTTGGATCCTGTTCAATCATCATGCTCAACTGCCATAAAAAAATGCTTAAAAGTAAGTTTAATTTGCAATTATATTGTAGCTGTATACTTGTATATACTAACACAACTCTCCGTAGGCACTTGCCAACTTCTCTTTGTTAGGGCCTCCATGTGTTGCCGCTATGTGAAAAACGGGCCCACAGCGCCTTTTACATATCCGGCCACTTACTCTGGGCCCGGTCACCAGTGTTACCACTACTCAAGATATTGTCCCTTGGACTTCGTAAATTCGAGTGCCAACATGCCTGTAATTGGTGAGAGGCGTGCGTATAGGAGCAACAAAACCCTTGGTGGCCTAAGTTCGAGGAGAGCTGTAGGCACGTTGGTACTCGAATTTGCGAGGGCCAAGGATCAATACCTTGAGTAGTGGTGACACTAGTGGCCGGGCTCAGAGTGGGTGACCGGACCAATAAAAGGCTCATTGGGCCCATCTCTCACAAAAAATGCAACTAAATTGGGGAGAGGTGTGCCTTAAGTATTTATTTAAAGCAACAAAACCCTTGGTGGCCTGAGTTCGAAGAGTGCTGCAGACACGTTAGTACTTGAATTTGCGAGGGTCAAGGGAAAATATATAGCCTACCCACCGTTTGTAAGCCTGGTGGGTGAGGCTCATAAGTTGGTAAGGCCGTGGACGAGGTCCTGACTTACCTAGAGAGTGCTTGGGCACGGCCCTTGCAAGTCACCTCCTAAAACTCTCTCCATATAGCCCGTTTGGTACTTTGCAAAGTAATTCCCTACAAAGTTTAGGGCTGCAGTCACTTTACATGCAAAGTGAGTTTATAGTGTTTGGTTTAGCACATAAAAATTTAATTAAATTACATGCAAAGTTTTTTGTAATGTTTGATTAGGACACACTTTCCCTGCAAAGTTTAGCTAAATATCAAATTTATCCCTCTATTTTATATCTTTTTAAAAAACAATAGATAACAAAGTAATTTAAATGCGATGCAAAATATTTTCACACCTTTCATCCTGCGCAAATACTTTACCTGGTCAAAGAAAAAGTGATTGCAATTGATTATTTACTTTGCATCCTTAAAATTGAACCAAATGTGGTAAAGTTTTTGCAGCCCTTAACTTTACATGCAAAGTGATTAAATTACATCAAACCAAACGGCCTCATAGATTATATTGTAGCTGTATACTTGTAAAATTCAGTTTGGTTTAAAGGTAGAATTTGGCAGCTTTATTGCATTACTAATTTATCCAATAATAAATCAAAAATTGGTACTCCACACCTTTCTGCGCCTTGACAAGAACTTAGAATTCATATTCATATAACCTAATGAAAGTTACAACTAATTTAACTTCTGGAATTACCAGTGCTAATGTTAAAAACAAAAACCAAACAGTAGAAGAAAAAGAAATCTTCTTTGGCAATGAGTAGGATAGAGTGCGATGGATTGACCCCAACAATGCCATAAATTTCATATCCACTTCATTAGGTCTAACTTCTAAGTTCTAAGTAATTGCAAAATTTATTTTCTATTTTTTTTACTTAAAATAGAGTAACATTAGATGTTCCTCCTTTTAACAACTTTTGCAATACAAGTAATTAATGACATTGAAAAGTGGTTATCAAATTGAAAAGCCATAGTCAATCTTAGGTGATTGATTGACTAGCTTATACATTGAGAAGTGATAATCAATCTTAGGTGAATCTGAATGAACTTAGGTGAATTTAAAAGAATCCCTAAGTATTTTAATGACTTTCTAAATTAAATTTATATTTGGTTAATTAAATATCTAAGAGAGAAACCTAAATCTTGACATACATTCTCACAATTAAAGAGAAAATAATTAAAGAAAGGCGTTATCCATCACGATTATTATTTACTAATAAAAAGAATTGAGTAAATTTGCCTAATAATTGGTGTGGGTGAAGATACTTAGTGTAGCACCTAGTCCTAGAAAGGCTTAGTTTAGAACCATAGACTTAGATAATGGGGGTTTTTATACTTAGTATGTACGTAGAGGTATTCTTAGTAAGAATAAGAACAACTTTTACCTAGTGAAAGTTTGTCTCATTTTGGAGAATTAGATTCCTAAACACTTAGGACAAATTTGACCTAGGAAGAAAAAGTCAACTTTTTGTATTATTTTTCAAAAATTCTGTACATCATACCGAGGGTATAAATGACCTTTGTGACCACCCAGTTATCTTTTTTAGTGTGTCTAAGAATATTCAAAGTTGGTACATTAATTTTCTGAACATCTTAAGTTGGAGAAAAAAATTATAGAAAAGAATGTCGTGAAACTCAATGGCATTTTCGTAAATATTAGTGAATTCACAAATTGAATTTTTATCATCGCAAATGATTTTTTCTTACAGTATTGGAGGTTTCCATACTGTCATACACTGTACAAACTTGAAAACTGCCAAGTTGCTGCATGAAATTATCGGGTAAAATTTCCATTTTTACCCTTGTACAAATCTTAAATGCCAAAATAAGGTAATTGTTTCCAATAATCTAATGACTTAAATACTTTGATAAATTCACCTTACTTTTATGAGATTTTTCCAATTGGCTCTTGTTTTGAAATTTCTTTCATTTATTCCAAGTTTCATAATTTCTTTTTAGGACACAAAAGTAATTTTTAAAATTCAATAAGGGCATTATTGTTATTTCACTCCCTAATACTCTAGAATATTCAAGAGTCCTCCCAAATTCTCTAGCAATTCACTTGATTTTTAATAACTTTTCATAAAACACTAAAGTTTAAATATTTTATGGGACATAATTGGAATTAACAAAATTGATGGAGGGTATTTTTGTAATTCCAATGGTGTCTTGAATTTTCTAGAGATTGAAAGACTTTTCAAGGATGGATTTTTTTTCACTTTTCTCCTTTTCTCCCATGCATAGCCGAACATACCTCCACCATTTTCTTTTCTTCCAACTCCAATTTCTACCCATTTCTTCAACTCCCAAAGTCCACCATCTCTCCAAAAATCCTCCATCAAGCTTTTAATCAAGGAAACCTCCATTAAAGCTACAAATTAAACACCTTAATCAAGACTTTCAAGGCTTAGGTTTCAAGCCTCTTTAAAAGTTCCAAGGGATTTTCCTTCTCTTTTCTTTTCTTTCCAATTAGGTATGTCAATTTTCCTTAAAAGCTTTTATTTTGTAAATTTTATTCATGTATATTTATATAGTCTATGATTCCAACAACCCTAAGATATTTTATTTAATGAAATTAAGATGTTAGTTAGTAGATTATATTTTTACATGTTTATTTAAAATTAGAAATAATTAATTTAATGAAAAAACACCATAACTTAGTTGAATGAATTTATGTAGTAAATTACTATTCTAGAGAAAATATAGTCTTTTACCAAAGAGCACTAATATACTATTTTTCATAAATAACTTAATAGGATTAGTAAAAAAATAATAATAATAAATTAAGAAAAAGGAGATGAAAAGAAATTTAATTTCATAGTTGTAAAATAAATTTAGTTTATGATATGGTATAGTCCTTTTGGACAAATATAGTTTGAAGATTTAATTGGATGTTATTTAATATCCATACAAGTTATAAATGTAGTGAGAAATCTATATAAATGGTTAGTTTAATTATGAAAAATTTATAGAAAAATATATGTAGTAAAATCTCACTTAAAAGAAATATAATATGTTGCTAAAGAACTTTAATATTTATCTTATGAGTAATCATTTAATGAAATTAGGAGCAAATATAAATTAAAACATTAATAAGAAAAATTGTAAAAATTGATAGTTGTAGAATGAGTGTATTCCATGCCATAATATGAACTTTGGGATAAATATGATATAAAGATTTAATTTGATGAAATTGAGGAATTGTAAAAGTTCTAAATGAAATGAGAAATTAGTATGGATAATTAGACAATTCATAGAAAACTTATGGAGGAAAATAACCAATTCCAAGCTTATAGAAAAACTTAAATGTTTTACTTTAAATTTTAAGCTTTAACCTAGGCCCATAGATTTAGCTCCCTTATGGTCATTAGGCTTTAATAACATGCCTAAATCTTAAAGAAATTAAATTGGCAAAATTTTCTTCACATTAAACTCATAGGCCGAAAATTTCCTTAGGTAAGAGTAAAATCGTCCAACTTATTCGTTTTGGGCTTCTAGGTAAAATGAGAAATTCCGACAGGCACTGTTTATCGAAACAAACTTGTTCATATCTTAGCCTCGCCATTTGAATCAATAGAACTTAATTTAGACATCAAGTTCCCAATTTGGCAAGCTAGTTAAATAACTAGTTCAGATTGTCATTTTCCTACCATAGTTAGTGTTGACACGTTGAGTCGCAAATTGTATAGGCGGTGAAACTCCTCCACAGAAAGGGGAAGGGGAGGATTGAAGGGAGTGCACACCCTCCCTATACTAGTGAGTGGGACTTTACGGACCTAAATAAACGTTTTACTATTTAAGTTGTTTTTTTTAATGCAATGATTTGATTTTCCTTGAATTTAAATTGATTTGTGATGATTATTTATGGCCTTGACATGAATTGACCTATTTTAATATTTTTGAAATCAAGTATTTGGATTATGTGATGAAATTGACTGGAATTGATGTTATTAGAATTGACTTCGATAATGGGCCAGTCGGCCAAATGATATTTGATTGAATTATGACGTTTATAGCATGATTGTGGTGGATGAGATGCTGGTCACTGCAGTGGCGTCTCTCACGGTCCGACCTTGTGGAGGCGGCGTGAGTAGGCTTTCACTCCTACTTGGGGTGGATGGTACAGGGGTTTTGTGCACACTGAGATTGTGATTATGCGACCCCAGTGGGAGTACTGTGGACATAGCCACGTACCACCCGTGGTGAAGGCCCACGCCAACGCCGAGTAGAGGGCTTTTTCTTACAATGTGACAAAGAAAAGCCTCGGTGGGCTTAGATCTCATCTTGGCCTGGTGAGGTTTGAGCAATGTGTTTTGGCGGGCCCTTTAGATTCTTAGATTAAATTACTAGTTGAAATTCTATAAAATGTAAAAATCTAAACTTTGTGCATAAAATTTTCCTTGGACTTCTCCTAGTTTACATAGAAATGATTTTATGATGAAATTGCCTTTTTGTGTTAAACTTTATGGTCTTGTCTCACTCACTGAGTATAATAAATATACTCATCCCATTTTCTTTACAAAATTTTTTTCAGGTCAATAGTAGTAGATAGATAGGAGACCACTCAGGGGAGCAACTCGACCGGGGCCGACCTTTTATCGAGTATGTGGTCAAGTTTTTGCAAATTTGTTATGGATCCACCGGCAATATTTTGTTGCTACTTTAAGTGTATTTAAATACTTGATGAGATATTTTCCATATACTTAGTATTTTATAAAAAGGACTTTACTTCATCACTGTAAAATATTTCCTTTTTCATTTTGACTTAATATGCATTTTATTTATTTGGTAAAGTTATTAAATTGCAAATGGATTGTGAAAACCATAAGCCTTGCGTACTTGGAATTTCGGGTGAGAGCGCCATTCGAAATTTTTAGTACGCAGCGGTTGTCATATTTCAACCCTTCGGATCGGGGTGTGACACTTAGAGATGTAAAAAAGCTGACACAACTTAAGAAACCCGCCCAAACTTAAAACTCATTCAATCTGATTTGATCAAAAAAAAAGTAAACAACCTCAAACTCAATCAAATTCAATTAATCCGAAATTCGATTGACTCCTTAAAACCCGATATACTAACTTGAAAGAATTTAATAGGCTAATTTAAATAACTAAAAACCTGAAAACCGAATCTGAATTACCCGAAAATTTCTTTGGATCAATTTGATTCGAACCTATAACTTGCCCACTAACGCCCATTTGACACCTCAGAAGATACCTTAGGGCAACTCCTACACTACTTAGTATTTACTTCATCATCAAATATTTGTTTAAGGCTATGTGATCCAAGCACCCACCAACTACGCATTGATTAAATTGCATAGAAACATTCTGAGTCTTTTCGTCATTTATCAAGAGCGATTTAGCTGAGACATGGTAATATTGTTCAAAGTAAAAAACAATTTAGTCAACAATCCATTAGTCTTGGCGTCAATTGATTAGTCTTGCCTTCCAAAGATAAACTAGTCAATTATTATTGAAGCACATAGAACTTGCATATGAACTTAATTTTATAAACTTCTCTAACTTTCAAGGAAGCTCAAACTGAATAATTGTTCAAAACTTTACAAGAATACTGCAGACTAATTACCAAGTGAACTTGATAATAATTAAGAACTTTTGACCAGAAGAAGAATCATTGTTCAAAAAGTGAAAAATGTGATCAGAATACTAAGAAACTACGTTGAAGGATCCGACGAGTTTATTGCTTGGTATAATTTAAATATATATTATTAAGGAGAAGAAAGTATTCATTTCATTCTCTTTTCTCTCCATTGTTGCTTCCTACTAATAATCTCTTTTCTCTCTATTGTTAACCTCCCTCGGCAATTACTATCTCATAATTTCAACAGAGCAATGACAGTTGTTTTATGTCTTAAGAAGGCAGACCTTCTACGATTGAAGATTGCAGGCCAAGCCCTCTCCTTTTTCCTTCTTTGAGGGGGAAATGCACGGTTAATATGCTCATAAGAGATGATGAAGGCCGTGCTTGGAGGTTTTAAATTCTCACTCGATCGTACTAACAAGGCACACCTTAAGCCAGTAATTACGAAGGGATGGTGAGAGTTTATTCAATGCAAAAAGCTTAATGTTGGTGATCGAGTCATGTTTTACATGGAGAAAGCACGAACTGGTATGTTTCAAGTATTGTGTCAAAATAGAAAAATATTGGGCACTGTTGTATATGCATCCTAGAAGAAAATCAACTACCCGATTTAGTTTAAAGTGTATCACAATAAGTTACTGCATTATTTAGTTTAAGTGTGTCACAGTAAGGTTATTGATGGTGTAGACACCATATTCTATTATTCTGTTCCAATTAATCAGTCTCTCTTTTTTAAGCTTTATTTTGTTTATATCTCTTCCTATAATTATCTTACTTTACTCTTCTTACTTTATTTAGTAGTAGTTGCTTTTTATCATTCCTTTCTTTCCTAATCTTCTTACTAAAATGTTAATGCTAGTAAATTCTTCCAAGCAAGGTTCCAACTTTCAAGGTTGGCAGCTTTAGTGAAATACCAATTTATCCTATAATTAGAAAAAAAAGAAAAAGCCTACTCCACACCTTTTGCGCCTTGACAAGAGCTCAGAATTCATATAACCTAATGAAAGTTATAACTAATTTTACTTCTGGAATTACCAGTCCTAACGTTAAATACAAAAATCAAACAGAAGAAGAAAAAGAAATCTTCTTTGGCAATCAGTAGGATAGAGTGACGATGGACTGGCTCGAAAAATGCCATAAATTCCATATCCAATTCATTAATTCTAAGTAATTGCAAAGTTGCAATTTTTTTTTTACTTAAAATAGAGTAACATTAAAAGTTCCTCCTTTTAACAACTTTTGTAATACAAGAGAGATTTCATCATTCTACACAAAATACAAAATCTGGCAAAACTACAAACAAAAACTCTAGCACGTTTGCCTCTTTAAAGGAAATTAGAAATTCTCACCAAAAACCAATGAAACCTTAAGTCTTCCTCCTAAGACGTCAGCTTCTTCTAGTTGTGCTTGTTCATCTTCCTCTTCCTCCTTTTCTTCACAGAATCAGCCCAAATGGTCCCTAATCCACCTGAAACTTTATCTTCTTTGATTCAGATGAGATTGAAAGACAGCCCACATGGAAATTGTTTCATTTTCCTATTAAAAAATGTTTAAGAAAAAGAAATTGTTTTGCCCCCATGCACGATCGAACTACAAACCTTCAGTTTACAAGACTGACGCTCTACCACTGAGCTATAGGGGCTCCTGGAAGCTTTGATTGAGGAAATAACTACATCTCCATACGTAGTAAAATTAGTTGTTTTATTCACTCACTTTGAATGATGGAGCCATTATTAATCTTGGAACCAAGAAAAGATAGATTCTTCTAAACAAATGCAGAATGAAAAAGCAAAGCAAAAGGAGTTTCCAAAGTATCAGACTCAAATAAAATTTGCTCTTTATAATATCATATCCTTGAAAACAATGAGGAAATCAAACATAATAATTTTTTTGAGGAAAATCAAACATAATTATTTATTTAAACTATTATAGGGTGCCAACTTAGGCCACATAACGCCCATTGGCATTACATGTCAAACACAAACATTAACATCTCAAGGGAAAATTTATAGTAAGAAAAAAAAGTAGATTTGAGTCCCAATGCAATAGGACATCATTATTTAGTGCAGACAGGGAATAGTAACGGGAAAAATAGTGAAGCCTCCAAGTTCCGGCTGCTTAAAACAGTGAGCCTGGAATGCCCTGGTCATCATGGCAGCAGAGGAAAGTGGTGTATTTGTCCATGATGCGGCGGCATTCAGGGCACCTCATGCTATCCGGGATCCTTGTGGTGGTCGGGAACTCGAAGCGGCAGCATGGGTGAGCAACATCATGAAGCTTGTCATGGTACTCCTTAAATGCCATATCAAAGCCTTTCTCAGCCACATTCACCTTCCATTCATCATAGCCTCCCAATGCAGGCACAACTGTGGAGGAATGTCCATTCACAACCACATTAGACCCTTTGCTGAACACTGCCCATCCTCCTTCTCTGTCATAGCTAAGCAGCTTCTTGATTTGTTGCATCATGGGGTCATGGTCATCAATCCTGCCTAACTGAATCTTGGAAAACAGCATGCTCTCTAGCCTGGTCCAGAAGAACCAGACCATGGCCATATCCTGCCAGGCGTAGCTAAGCTTCTCCACATTGATTGTAGCTATCACTTTCCTGACTAGCTCCCTTTTGCTGCTTTTCCCCACATAGACCATCTCTAGAGGAATGCGAGCTGCTGTTGCAACGCTGCGGGCTGAGGTTGCAAATCTTCTCACCCACTCTACATCGTCCCCTCCATACAAGAAAATGTATTTGCCCTCTTTGATCTGATCAAAGCAGAATAATTCTAGTTTAGAGTCTCATATTAGACATGTGTAGTTGTCGTAAAAGTAAATGTTCTATATTTTGCTTAATGAAAAGAATTGGTGAAGTTTGATTAGATTGAGATATATATATACCCAATTGAGGATCATTGGGTCGATGCCGTCAACCAAAAGCTCCAGCCTCCATGTCTCTTCCCTCCAGAGGGCTTCTTCTCTCAAGCTAGTGAAAGGGAATGCATTGCTTCCCCAAATCCACATCATGTGGATTGCATTAGGGCAGACCACCTTCCCTTGAGGGTCTAACACCACAAGGATGGGCTTGTTCCTGAAGTGCCAAACCTCCTTGATGAACCTGATCACCGGCTTCTCTATGATCCTAAAGTCATGCACCGAGTACCATGGCATGGTGCTTTGTAGGTTCTCAAATTTGTTCTGCAATTCTGTTTCGTTCATTGTGATGATTGACCGGTCCACAACCGGGATCCAAACAACCTCGTACTGACTCTCTAGCCTTGTTGCATGAACCCTGGACTCATTATATATCTGCTCTAGAATTGAGAGCTCGTCAGTGGAGAAGTCCAGGGTTGAAATGAGCAAGAGCACATTTTTCCTTCTTAGCACGTCCAGACCAACCTGCATCCCACAACAAAGTTTTGAAATCTATCGTACAATAGGTGCCGGTTAATAATTTGGTTAATTTGGAAACAGAGCCATATGTACCTGTCTCTTTGTTGAACCATCAAGAAGGGGCAGTTTGTCATCCCTGGCATAAATCAAGGCCCTGAGAACTTTCATGTTGTCAATGTGCATCACGTTGGGGTCAAAGAGATTTAGAAGCAACTGGAAAGTTTCAATATCTTTCCTTTCATCTGTAATTTAGCAATGATTCAAAGCATCCATGAGAATTCAATAATGGCTGCCGCATTATCTAAACAGATGTGCTTTACTAATAATAATTGATGCATCTAGTTGCTAACCTATATATCTGTAGCAAAGATTGAGCTGCTGCCTAAGATGTTCATGTATGTTCTGGAGTTTGTGAGCCAAGCTGGATAGCTCCCAAGCTTCGGTGGTTGATACTCCAAACCTGAAATTAATAAAAAGGTATTAATTCAACTATTTTTAACCTTGCAGCCTGATGGCCCTTTACTATAATTAAAACACTGCATATAAGATGATGAACAAAACATACTCATGACCCATGCTAGCGAGGCTGGTAATCTGGGTTGCACAAGCCACCATGCTCCTGATGGTCCAGTAGACAGCAGTTGGGATATGAGTCATGGCAGTGGCCAACGCCGGAGCATCCTGTGAAATGTACATTGTTGGCAGCTCCTTGAACTCAACAACACATCTAGTCACTTCTATCATTGTCCTGATCAAATTGTTGAGTGCATCGTACCGCGGTTTCAGAGGAGCTGTATGCTCCAGCAACGATGGCAGTTGCCTCAGGATTGCCATTGACTTGGCAAGTTGGTTTGTTGAGTAAATCTGAGTAAGGAGCCAGAATTCTCCATAGTTCAGGGCAAAGGCTGATAGAGCCAGCACTAGCTTAGCATCCCATGCAAAGCTTGACAGCAAGTTGAATATTGCGGTTGTGGTCGTGTGTGCATCCAAACCTCCCAAAGCCTTGTATGATAGCTGGCAGTTAAAAATATTTGTGACATGAAAATGTTAGTATTTGCCATTTTCAGTTGTCACAAACGGGGAAAATAGAAACAAGTTTTCTGATTATAATAAGCAGAACCTCGGATGCAATTCGATCAATGGTATATGTAAGCGCTTCGCTCATCATATTCATTGCTATATAATTTGCTTGCTGGGCTTTTTCTTCCATTTCAGCTTGAGCTGCTATAGTGCCCTGCAGTAATCAGAAAAGTCAGTCAGCGTTTTTAACCATTACTTTACAGGATAAGTGCAACTTATACATATGTAATACGTTATACCTTGACAAGGAAATCAACTTGCTGAGTGGCGCGATTGAGGATGTCTTCGACCAAATAGAGAAGAGGTCTAACATCAACTTCTCGGCCATCAGGGGCATGGGTTGTCAGAATTTGCTTTAGCATCACATTGTCATCTGACATGCTTATCATGCCTCCACGGTCACTGCGGATGAGTCCACGACTGGCGCTAGGATTCTTCAAAAGTGCTTGAGCAGTGCTAGGTTTGCTGAAGTATTCCTTATCAGCAACAGAACTGTTCATGTGTGAGTGTGGCTGAATTGCACCAGGATTGCTGCTGAGTTGCTCCCCAACACCATGGCTGCTGAGGAGTGGCTTAGTAGGACCAGGGTTGCTGAAGAGTGGCTGAGTAGCACCAGGGTTGCTGTGGAGTGGTTTATTAGCGCCGGGGTTGCTGAGGAGTGCCTGAGCAGCAGCACCAGGGTTATTGATGAGTGCCTGAGCGGCAGCAGGGTTATGGAGGAGTGCCTGAGCAGCAGCAGCAGTTGGATTGTTGATGGGTGCGCTCATTGGTCCCTGAAAAGAACCAGGGGCTGTCTTCTGTGCCATTTGGAAGATTTCACAAGAAAACACAAGATGGGAAAACTTGGGTTTTGGGAGCAGAAGACGAAGAAGAAGATGGCTTGTGTCTATGTTGCCATGAGGCGTGCCTATTTATAGCCACTGCACAGGGAATAAAGCTTACCTGAATCAACTTCCTTGCTTCGCATCCAATTAAATTGTTGGATCGTTAACAAGAAGCCTGGTTATATTGCTTTTAGTAGTCCTTCTGTCCCACCTCCTCTCACTTTTATTACAGTAGTTTGTCTGGGACCCTGCTGCTGTGCTTAACATGCTTAATCGAACTTTAATGTAGTTCAAGACCATGTTTTTGCCAGGAATAGGATATCAATATAAATGAAACTATATAGAACTCCATTTTGGGACGTTAAATCTAGGTTCCTAGGACATGTTTGCTATACCGGATTGAATTGAATGAGATGAGGAGAAAAATTACATGTAATTTGTAGTGTGATTTTGTAATCTTGACATAAATTGACATATATTTGTATGGTATGAAGGATTATTCATAGGATGATTTAATCCTTTATAAATGAAAAGAATTGTCTCATCCTATAAATAATTCTCCTCACAATGCAAATCTATGTCAATATTATAAAATCAGGTTACAAATTATATATAATTTTCCTCCTCATCTATCCAATCTAATCATGTATAACAAACATGCCCTTAAGCTTTAGAGTTATAGCATCAGACCAACAGCTGCTGGCAAAAACAGACAAAATAGCACCCATTTGCCAACAGTTAGAACAAAATAGTTACCATTTTCGTACAGGAATCATGTACAGATTAAGAAAATTACAATAGATATGGACTTAGGGTACAGAGAATATACAGTATCAGAAGCTTCAAATAAAAATGAAATGAGAAACATGCTGAAGAAACAGTCCGGTGCTTTGCTTCCTTACTTGATTCTGTTTTTTACGTGTGCCCATGATTGAGAATTTTTGTTTTCTCTCCCATAACATCAAAGAGTGACACGAAGGAAAGTAAGAGATTTTATTCTTTGCTTTTTGTAAGGGAATCCGAAAATTGTCTGTAGATTAGTTAACATCCATTGCAAGATTAGATTTTGCTTTTAATAATTTGTCTACAGAAGGAATTTAAGAACAATGTCATGGTTTTGGCCACCTTTCTACTTCCGACCAATCATGCTGGTCCGGGTGACAGCTTCATATTTACTGCTCCAAAGGAGTTCCTGTCTGTCTCTTTAGCTTCTTTGATGATTTGATTGCCTTGTTACGGCAAGTCCCTTGTTTATTTTATATAGCTAGGAAGTAGATTTACCTTTTCTTTGGGGACATTCATGCATGCTGAAAGGCATAGGGAAAGAGAATTCAACTTAAGTGTCAAAAATTGCTTTTCCAGGAAGTAGATGAATTCATGTATTACTTGATTGAGAATAAAATTACGCTAACAATATTTCTATTTCTTTTGTGATTAGTATATCAAACAAGAAGGAAATAGATAAAGTGTAGGGTTTCCTTTTTTTCCTTTTTTAAGGTCAACATCTTAATAGTGGCCATAAATGATACTCTCAAATGTGAAATGGTTTTGCTAACTAGCGCGCTTATACATCTTCTAAGAGTGGTCAAATTTGTCATATACTTCTTCTGCTACTATTTAACTGTTATCTTATAGTCAAATCATTCCAACTTTGATCATTAATTTAAAAAAATATATGTAGAATTTTCAGTTAAAAAAAATATGGTTTGAAAAGTTTAAGATTTATATTTTTTAAATTTTATTTTTAAAAATTTATAACTTTATAATTTAATTATAAATAATGATCAAAATTGAGATGATTTGATTATAAGGTGAGAGTTAAATAATAATGAAGGTAGTTTTTTCTTTTCATAGAAAATTGCAGAATTGAAACATACAAGAGCAATTCCAATAGACTTTTTTTTGCACCAACTTCCAGTAGATTTCTTTGCACAATTCCAATAATTTTTAAGTTGGTAAAAAGAAAAAGATTTTTTCTTTTGTGTAAGGGAAAAAGGAAAGAAAGAAAAAGTTAGATGCCATAGAAAGCAACATCTTCCTATAATGGGCAACAACTTAGATTCCCACTTCCCTTAATGAGAAGAGTTGTCAAATCCAAGGACTTTTGTTCGTTTTTTTAGATACATCTAAATCATGTCTTATTATTTACTTCTTTCGTTTTTTTGTTTGTTCTTTTGTTTTGAAAAATCTAATTTGTTTATTTTTTATCATAAATAAATAATCAACAAATTTTATTCTCAATTTTATCCTTTTTTTTTATTATTATCACATCATTATACAACATCCCAAAATACTCACAAACATTAATCAAGGATAACAAAATAATTTTACTTAATTCAACTATTTTTTCTTAAACTTTAAAAAAGTCATAGGGGAAGTAAACATTTGACGACGGAAGGAGTATTAATCATGTCTATATATAATGGATTTTCCTATAACATTAAAAATTTATTAATCATGTCTAAAAACCATGGATTTTTGTATAACATAAAAGATTTATCACGATTTTGATTTTCCTATAAACAAGGATGTTTAACTATGTAGAGGAATTTTTCTCAAAAAAAAAATATTTAGAGGAATTAAGAAAAAAAACACCACTAATTTATGATGATTAAAAACATGGCTTAATATTATTTTTTGGCCCTTCAACTATTAAATATGTGTCAATTTCTCCAATTTCTATTTTAAACAAAAAAATTTCACACCATACTTGAAACTTTTTAAACGATGTAGGCCTCCTATTGCACTGGCATTGATATGGAATAATGTGGTAAGTCCACGTGTTAGTTCTTGGTACATCATATTAGCACCAATCGATTAGATTAGGATGGCTACATTGTTTCACACAATCAAAATATGAGGATAAAATTTTCTAAAATAGAAGTTGGATGGTCAAATGTCACTTTTTAGATACTTAGAGGCTAAAATGGATATTAAGCCATTATGGTAAATCCCTAGATATATTGTCTCTTATTGAGCACAACCCAACAAGGCCCACTTACAACTTACCTCATTCATCCTGGGCCGGCTGATTGAGGCCCAAAACCACTAAGTTAGCCCATGACTAGCCAAAGGCCTGCTCAATGCAGCCCAACAGACTGCCTATATAAGGCAATCCTCGATGCATGCATGGTAAGTTCTTCGGACAGAGCCACTATATTTTCTCTGGTTCATTTCCCTACTGACTTAAGCATCGGAGAGGGATCCATTGGCCTAAGACCGATCCTCTTGTGTTTCTTTGCAGGTTAGTGTCTTGAAGCCCACTTGAGCCATCTGTCTTCTCGGAGAGGTCTCATAAGTCCTCAACATTTGGCGCCGTCTGTGGGAACAATAGTGGCCCTGGCTTCACCAGAGAATAATGATGATAGTTAGCTTCGGGATACTAATCAGAAGAGGACACAACCTCAAACGTCAACCCGACGTAATATATTCCCAGGAGAAGGAAGCAACACCGAAAGCCCAGCCATCAACATCCATTCTTTCTCCTTTGCAACCGTCCAACATAATCCTTCGTCATCCCAGCAGATACCCTTAGTATTTGCGTTGAACACAACCATACCCGAGGGGCAAGCAATGTCGCAGGTAATGGACGTAACGTCCTACTTGGCTCGCATGCAAACTTGCATGGATGAGCTTACCACCTTGGTAGAAAAGCAACAAAAAACAATAGCTGATTTGAAAGCGACTCGGCCGCACAAGGAAGAGTCATATCATTAGGAGCAGTCACATCAACGAGGGCATATCGAGATGAGCCAAACCACCCCCAGGTCAAACTGGCGCACGTAACATGACCGAGCGTCGGGTCTACGAAGAGAGTCTTCAGGCAGACGCACCCCGGCCCCCACTCGACGAATGCCGACTGAGTCTGCCTATAACGTGACGGTAGAAGCACCAAAGCGGGCAACGGAACCGGAAGAAGACCAAAATCCAGAACCCTTACAGCGGTCTAAAAGAAAAGCAGTTTCCCCTGAGAAGCCTATATCAGACCGACTGGACGGGTTAAAGGCTGAATTTGAAAATAAACTCAAAGCCCTTGAAGTCAACAGCCTAACCAAGAAGGACCATATGGAATGGCTAAATGAAGAACAAGATCCGCTCGCAATATGCGTTTGCCAAGAGCAGACGCCGCCTAACTTCAAAGTCCCAAAGTTGAGGTACAATGGCAAGGACGATCCCAAGGACAACATTACACAATACAGCAATCTGATGGGGTTATACGGGGCCTCAGACGCCCTCAAGTGCCGAGTGTTCATCTGTACGCTCGAGGGGGCAGTACACACCTGGTATTACAAGTAGCAGCCTGCCTCAATCACCAACTTTATGCAACTGAGCATGGAGTTTATGAACAATTTCTCCAGTCAGATGAGGAAGACAAAAACAGCTGCCTCATTGTTGGCAATTCGACAAACAACAAGAGAACAATTGAAAAGCTACATAGAACGATTCTAGGCGGTAATAGGCGACATTGAAGAGTTAACTACAGACTTCACAGTCGACACTT
This sequence comes from Microcos paniculata, assembly GCA_030664755.1. Taxonomy (NCBI): domain Eukaryota; kingdom Viridiplantae; phylum Streptophyta; class Magnoliopsida; order Malvales; family Malvaceae; genus Microcos; species Microcos paniculata. The sequence continues at coordinate 35,380,753 of CP131462.1, read as the reverse complement.
TCATTGCAGGGGTCAAACACGAATATTTAAAATATTCTCTCACATATAGTAAACCGAAGCAACTTCATGACCTGTTTAACAGAGCGCAAAAATATGCAGACTTGCAGGAAAACAAGCATGTTTCGGATGAACTCTACAGGCGGCCTCCAGAATCAGCTAGGGACGGTAGGGGCAGAGACCACACTCGCCTCACATATGACAATCGTCCTAGTGTGGAGGATCGAAGCTACAGGCCACGTGGGAGAGGGCTATCCCAGAAAGATGGAAAAAACCTTCGACCAGAAGCTCCCATGAACGACCAACTGAGGCAGAATCAACCTACCCCCTACCGAGTGGAAGAGTACACCCAGCTCAACGCTACTCGTGCAGACATTCTACATAGTATCTCTCGGGGCGAAATGGCCGACAGAATCCAGTGGCCTCAACGAATGAAGAAACCTAACCGGAGTGGGAAAAATGAAGGCAAATATTGTGCCTTCCACGATGATAGAGGTCACACTACTGAGGAATGCTACGACCCAAAAAACGCTATAGAGGATATGATCCGGCGGGGGTACCTCCGGAATTACATCAGAAGAGATGCTACACAGGCTGATAAAGAAATTCAACCTACCGAATGGCCAGAACGTCGCGAACATAAGCGACCGGCTGTGCATGGAGTCATAAACACTATTGTCGGTGCCATTCAGGATTGGGCCGACTCTCAATCCAAAAGAAAAGCTCATCTGCGGAGTGTATGCCACTTTGGGTTACAGGCCCCTCCACTAGAGAAAGAAGTAGATGACGGATGGACCGTCATATTTTCATGGGATGAAACCGAGTTATTTCAAGACTCAGGCAACGATCCTATAGTCGTCAAGGCGATCATAGGCAACTACGAGGTCAATAAAATTTTGGTCGACAGTGGCAGTGCCGTTGACACTATCCTTTACAACACATATAAGAGTATGGGATACACAGACGATCAGCGTGAACTGACCAAGCCTACTTACGATTTCGGTAATAATCCAATTCCGGTTAAAGGACTGATCAAGTTACCTATATGTATAGGCGACGGTGCACATGTGTTGAATGTGATAAACACTTTTGTTGTTATGGATCAACCCTCCGCCTATAATGTTATAATCGGTCGGCTATTGATGAAATATACGAAGATGGTCGATGCCGTATATTGCCTCAAGGTGAAATTCCCTACCTCGAGCGGCGTGGGCTACATGCAAACCGACCAGTACATGGCTCGCTTGTGCCACTTGCTATCACTCGTCATGGGTAATAAAGCCGCAGAAGCTACGGAAGAATTGGCAGCCTTGGCGGAAGGCTCGACTGGGGGGCAACAGTCCCAACCAATGGAGCTGAACATGCTCATTGGGGAATCTGTAAATGAAATTGTCAACAACTACGAACTGTCCCTTAAAGTTTTGGATATGAGGGATGAACATACATTAAGTAAGCCACAACCGATTGAAGAAACTTTTAATGTACCTCTGAAAGAAAATGAACTGTCCAAGGTGACTCAGATAGGCTCTAAACTCACTGCTCAAGAACAATCACTACTGATTGAATTCTTGCAACAGAATGTCGACGTGTTCGCCTGAACACCAGCTGACATGCCAGGTATACATCCTTCAGTCATATCCCATAGGCTGAACATCGACCACAAGGCTAAACAGGTCAAGCAGAAGAAACAACGGTTTGCCCCAGACCGAGTATCCGCTATTCGGGAAGCGGTGGACAAGCTATTGAGGGCAGGATTCATCCGAGAGGTTCATTACCCTAAGTGGGTGGCCAACGTAGTGCTGGTCAAAAAACCAACAGGCAAGTGGCGAATGTGTGTCGACTTCGTAGACTGGAACAAAGCTTGTCCAAAAGATAGTTTCCTACTCCCATCTATTAACTGATTAGTGGATTCTTCATCTAGCAATAAATATCTCACCTTTATGGATGCTTTCTCTGGCTACCACCAAATTCCCATGGCCAAGGAAGACCAAGAGAAAACTACCTTCATCACAGAAGACGGACTGTATTGCTATGATGTGATGGCGTTTGGTCTGAAGAACGCCGGGGCAACATATTAGAGATTGGTCAACCGCATCTTTAAGGAGCATATCGGCAAGTCGGTAGAGGTGTATGTGGACGATATGCTGGTTAAGAGCACTACTTTTGACCAACACTTGGACCACTTGAACCAAGCTTTCAACACGCTCAGAAAATATAACATGAAACTAAACCCGGCAAAATGCACCTTTGGGGTAGAAGCAGGAAAATTCTTAGGGTTTATGATTTCCCAGAGGGGAATAGAGGCCAACCCAGAGAAAATCAAAGCTATTGTCGACATGCCACCCCCGAAAACCGTCAGAGAAGTGCAAGTACTGACCTGCCGAATTGCAGCGTTGAACCGGTTTGTGTTGAAGTTGGCGGACAAGTGTTTGCCTTTCTTTAAAGTCCTCCGTACCAAGACGACTAAGAGCCAATTCTCTTGTACGGATGACTGCCAACACTCGTTCGACCAATTGAAGCAATACTTGAGCTCCCCACCACTTCTGAGCCGACCAGAATCGGGTAACAACTTATTCTTATATGTAGCGACATCTGATGAAACAGTCGCTGCTGTGTTGGTCAAGAGAAGGGATCAGAATGACTCTCCCATTTATTACGTTAGCAGTGCTCTTCAAGGCGGAGAATGCAATTACACTCTACCAGAGAAACTTGCCTACGCTCTGGTGATTGCTGCCCGACGCCTACTCCAGTACTTCCAATCCCACCGAGTCACGGTTCTGACCGATCAACCGATTAGAGAAATGCTGACAAGAGTCGACTTATCTGGTCGCCTAGTGAAATGGAGTGTAGAGTTGAGTGAATTTGGCATTGAATTTGGACACAGAAAGGCAATCAAAGCACAAGCATTGACCGATTTTGTGGCCGAATGCACTTTCAATGGACCGACTGAATTGCCACCGGTAACTCCACATTCTAACCCCATCGAACAATCCACCTCATCTATCGTCGCACAAGCAACTATGAATAGGAAACCCTGGTGCCTATTTGTCGACGGTTCGTCAGTTAAAGACGGCGCAGGTGTAGGCCTTGTTATAATTAGCCCTGAAGGAGAAGAATATCAATATGGCCTGACATTCGGCTTTCCACTATCCAACAATGCCGTAGAATACGAGGCTTTGATAGCCGGATTGAGTATGGCTGCCAAGATGGGCGTACGAGATGTAAAAGTGAATACCGACTCCCAGTTGGTCGCAAAGCAAGTACTGGGTGAGTATGAAGTGAGAGAACCCAATTTGGCCACCTACAATAAGAGTGTGCAGGACTTATGGTCGAAATTCACCAGCATATCCCTGCACCAAATCCCAAGAGAAGAGAATGCTGAAGCAAACGCATTGTCAAAAATAACTTCGTCCAGCTCGACCATTCGCGGCAAGGTAATCCTGGAGCACGTTCTTAGCCCCTTCAACTCATCCCAGTTGATCAGCCACCAAATAGATGATGAGGATAGCTGGATGACCCCCATCTTCAGATACCTCCAAGGCCAATTACCTGCGTCCAGAACCGAAGCTACAGCCCTACAACGTCGAGCCGCCAGATATATTGTCTTGAACGACACACTCTATAAAAAGTCCTTTTCCCAGCCCTTACTAAGATGCGTGGGTAGACAGGAAGCCGATTATATCCTCAAAGAAATTCACGAGTGTGTATGTGGTAACCATGAAGGAGGGAGAACATTGGCTCAGAAGGTTATCTGATAGGGTTTCTACTGGCCGACAATGAGAAAGGATGTTTAGTCCTTCGTTAAGAAATGTGAAACATGCCAAAAATTCTCCAAAGTCCCGAGACAGCCGGCGGAAGAACTACACTCGATCCCTTCGACATGGCCCTTCGCCAAATGGGGACTAGACTTATTGGGACCGTTCTCTGTCGGGACCGCCGGCAAGAAATTCGTGATAGTGACTTGTGATTACTTCACCAAGTGGGTTGAAACAGAGCCTCTATCCTCTATTTCCCAGCGAGCAGTGGAAAAATTCATATGACAAAACATCATCTGTCGTTTCGGTATACCACATGTCATTATCACCAACAATGGCACACAACTACAGGGTGACCGGATTCCATACATCTACAGGCCGCCTCAGTGGCACATCCCCAAGCCAATGGACAAGTGGAGTCTATGAATAGCAAAATAGTGAAAGCTTTAGAGAAGAAGCTGGGCGACTCTAAGAAAGAATGGGCCGAACAATTACCTGAGATATTTTGGGCCATCCGGACTACAGCCAGCACTACTACAGGCGAAACTCCATTCAACTTGGTGTATGGCTCGGAGGCCGTCATTCCTGTAGAAATTGGAGTCCCCACTTACCATGTGTCCGCCTTTGACGACTTTACCAACAACAGCCAACTTCGTTTGAGTCCAAACCTTGTGGAGGAAACTCGCTTGAACTCTCAGTTGCAAGCGGCCAACATATCTCAGTAAGTCAGCAAATATTTCAATTCCAAGGTCTCTGCCCGATAGTTTCAATTGGGTGACTTTATCCTTCGAAGCTGCGAAGCAAGCCGGCCTGCCAGTGAACACAAGAAGCTATTCCCTAAGTGGGAGGGCCCATACGTAATAGCCGAGGTATTGGGTAAGGGGGCTTATCGACTTAAAGACTCGGCTGGCAAACTACTACCGAAAGCTTGGAACGCCGTACATTTGAAGAAATTCTACTTTTAAGCCAACCTACATTTAAGGCCAAGCTACATTTAAGCTTATATCATGATGTTGTCACACATTCTACGATCTACTATGTTTTTATTATGATTAACATTCATCCGATCGACATTAGTCAAGCTACTCGAATTTATTGAGCTACTTGTTGAATATTCTACAATCGACATAGAAGTACACACTCATTCGCCTACTGATAGAGGTGTCAAATCGGGTAGGTTGGGTAGGTTTCGGGTTCGGGTCAATAAGGTCAGGTTAGTTTGGGTCAAAAGAGATTTTCGAGTCATTCAGGTTTCAGGTCATTCAGGTTCGGGTCTCGGGTCATTCGGGCTTGGGTTTTTCGGGTTGTGTCATCAGGTTTGTCGAGTTTCGGGTCATTTTGGTTTCGGGTTTTTCGGGTTTGACCCTTGGGTCTTTCGGGTTTTAGGTTTTCTAGGTTTCATATTATTTGGATTCAGATTTTTTGGATTTAGCTGTTAAGTTTCCAATTACTTAAATTAAAATTTTGATTTTAGAAATTAATAATCAAGAGAGATTTTATCAAAAATATTATTTATTAAATTTGTTATAAATTGTAACTAAATCAATTAAATTTGTAATGTTATAAATGTATTAATGAAATTAGTAATATTTACTTATTATTAATATTTTATTTTAATTATTTTATATAATATTGATAATATATTGTTTGTTTATATAATGAATTGTTTATATATGTTTAATGTTAAAAAAATTGCTTAGAAATTGATTAATGAATATAATAAGGTAACCTTAATGTAACATTCATTAATAATTGATTATTTTTATCTATATTATATAAAATCACCTTAAGTAACTATTAACTAATAAGAATTCCTAAGAGTGATATCAAATATGCTAAATCTATTTATTGAATTTAAAATTTAAGAGATATATAAAATGATTTCATTAGTATGTTGAGTTTTTTCGGGTTAGATTCTCGGGTTTATCAGGTTAGACTCTCTGGTTTAGCGGGTTAGACTCTCAGATCAATTGGGTTTCGGGTCAATCGGGTTTCGGATCGGTCGGATTCGGGTCGTTTACTTTTTTTTATCAAATCAGGTCGGGTTAGTTTCGGGTTCGAGTCGGACGGACGGGTTTTTCGGGTTCGGGTAAGCTTTTGACAGCTCTACCTACTGATCAATTTGATTTATACTACCAGAACCTTCTACATGGAAACAAGCTACGTATATAAATAGTTATGGCTATAACCTACTGTGATATCGACTGTAAAGACGACTAATGCAAGCTACACGCGACGAACAAGCTACTAAAGCAATTTATAAGTGTTTAACCTAAAATAATCTTTCTCGATTATTCCCCAGTGGAGTCGCCAATCTGTAGAAACGTCTAAAAAGCCGTCCGACGGAAATTTTAAAGAAATAAAAGGATTTGAAAGGCAAGAAAAGGAGTCGCCACTAACCATTTAGTTTAGGTAGGTTAGCCACCTATTTTGACTCCGTTTGACCTAACATAATCTAGAAAGATTACCTTAGGTTAAACAAATGTTGGTCCACGAAAATGAGTTTTGGGTTCGGGAGTCAGTTACGCTCGAGGAAGGATTAGCACCCCCGAAGCGCCCGGATATCGGTACCATACAGCCTTGTGAAAATTCGTTTTAGGGTTAATAACAAAAATGTTTCTTTTGAACTGAAATAAAATAAACTAAAATAAAGAATCTACAAATGTCAGAGTAGAACTCCTTTTGATATGGGTTAGTTCACCCTTTAAGAAAATTCAATTTAATGAGATCCGTAAAAAAAACAAAATTAAAAAAAGGTCTCAATGTTGAATAACCGAATTGAGAACTTTCCAAAAACAAACTTTAAAATCAAAGGTTGAAAATTCATAACTTGTTAAAGAAAAATTTGAGTTTTAGACAAAATTGGATTGAATTTGAAAAGACTCCAATTGTTAATAACTGAATTGAAATCTTTCAAAAAAAAATATTCTTGGATTTTTGAAATTAATGTCGGAATTATTAAATTCCTTTTATTGATAAACGGATTTTGATTAAAGGAAAAAAAATTAATTAGAAAGACTCCAATGTAAAGGTCTAATTGAAATCTTTCAAAACATTTTTTTGGTTTTTGAAAATAATGTTGGAATAATTAAATTCCTCTCATTTTTGGATCTCATTTTTAAAACCTTGATTAAAGAAATTAACCAAAGTTTGATTTTGTAAGAAAACCTCAACTATTAATTAAGTTTGAGATTTTCCTAAAAAAAAAAATTTAGATATTAAAATTATGTCGGAATTGAAATTCTTTTTGCTAATAAGGGGAATTTTGAAAGAAAACTTTTTTTTTTGGGTTTTTCCTAAAAAAGAAACTAAAATTTGTAGCAAAAACTTTTGAAAATTTGGAGAAAATTATGAACATGGTATGCTAATGCCATTTTTGAAATAAAATATGAATAAAATCATTTTTTTTATTTTTGAAATTGGGGTGTAAATTGGTTTATTGGAAACTTCCTAGGCCCAATCGGAATTCCGAAAAGGTGAACTAGAAAGCTTCCTCACCCTAAGGAAGCCTTTGAGAACCTCATAATTACGTGATCCCCTCGGACTCCCCATTATAGGAATTTCCATGCACATGCAAATTTTGAAAACAATGATTTAATTACTAAATGCATGAAATGATGGGACAAAATAAACCAATAAAACGGGTTAGCACAAGAAATATATTAAGTATATATTAAACAAATAATTAATGATGCATGAACTTAATTTCTAAAATGGCACAAAATGATATAAATAAGCCTAAACTAAATGACATGATATAATGAAATGGACCTAGCACTAAAATGTAAATAGACCTAACTTGCTAAGTGACATAATAAAATGATATGGGCTTAGACTAAAAAAAATATAAACAGGCCTAATTACAAAAAATGTAAATGAGTCTAGACTAAAATAGCATAAATTAAATGAGATGGACCTAGACTAAAAATATAAATGGACTTAATTACTAAATGATATAAAAATATTAAATGAACCTAAAATCTAAATGCATGATTTTTTTTATGTTTTTATGATTATTTATTCGAATGGCATGAGCATGATAAATGCATAGATATATCAAAGCGGTAGGGTCAAATTAAAAAACTAAGTATACGTAAATATATTAATAAAAACACACATCTATGATATTGACCTAAACGAAATTAAACTAACATACATATGCATATATATATATATTACTAAACCAAGAATTAGGAACTATTAGTCCAAACAATAAACCAAGAATATCATGGATCATGGCCTATATACTATCTGGGTCGTCAGTAATTCAAACAAAGCATAATGGATGGCCTTGTTGGCCCAAAATTGTAATACATAGTGGAGCAAAATAGGCAAATATTAGCAACCCGAGCTTAAACCAAAAGACAATCCGATCTCAAAACAAATGGGAATCTGAAGCTAAGCAAGATATTAGATCAATTAAGGAAATAAGTGGAACTCAAGGGAGATTTTAACACAAACAAAGCAGAGAACAAAAGCTCCATATCAAAGTTGAACACTTGTACATGCAACAGACCATTATAACAAGCAAAATATGGGTCTGAAAAATCCAATAAAAAATTATAAACCAAAACTATCATGTCAACGATGCCCCATGATATACGCAACCCATATATGATTTTAAAAATTACATAATATTGAAGAATTGTTACCTAAAACGCAGGGATGTCTACGTTTTGATTTCCTTTTACGTTTTCTTTCTTCAACTCCTCTTCACTCTTGTTTGTTATAGCCGTCACTTTCCACTCTGCCGATCACTCTTTCTCTCATGAGCAGATCATCCTCAGAAAGCAGGGAATACCGCCGTCCTCTTGCTCGAACACTACTTCCCTTCCTCTTATACTCTAGCTTCATCTTCACCGTTCGGATTAAACTCTAATGACCTCTAGCTCTTGTGTCTTTTGATTTTTTGGATACTTGAATAGGTGTGAAGATGGAGGAGAGCTTATTTCTTTTTCTTACTTCTCTGCATTTTTTTTTGTTTGGCTACCTTCCTCCCATCCTTAGCAGCCTCCGAATGGTCTCCTCTTCTACCTTTTTTTTTCCAACCACCCTTGTCTTCTCTTCCGAATGGTCTCTTTCTCTACTTTTTTTTAACCACTCTTGTCTTTCTTTCTCTACTTTTTTTTTTCAACCACTCTTTTTTCTTTTTTTTTTGACAACATGAGTTCAAGGATATTCTTATCAAACAATTCTTTATCATTGTGGGCCGTCATTTCTTTAGCCTGGATGCAAGAGTGTTCCATCTTTTACTCGAATGCTTTCTTTGCATTTGCCCCCCGTGTGAGGGGTGACCCTTGATTAGGTTCATTAGAAAGAATATTCATTAGGCTCAAAGGGGACAGCAATGGATAATTTTCTCAAAGTGAAGGGGATATGAAAAATGGCCATTTGTCTTCTCAAGTATGGCTATCTTCATCGAAAAGCAATACCTTAGAAAAACGTTACTTTGAAAACAACAATAATAATTTTTTTGAAAGCTTTTGAAAACTTTGTTCAAAATCCTAAAACATCACGTGCATGATGATGCAATCAACTTTCTTCTTTTTATTCTTTTTCTTTTTTTTTCTTTTTCATCATGAGAATTTTACGAAAGATGACATTTCCACCCTTTTCAAATTAGAACTAAGGCAATCAATCTGAGCAATTTGTCTCGATAGCAAAGAGGTATCGGGACCTTACAAAGTGACTTTGGTCTTTCTGATCATTTTGTCCCCAAAGGTCGGTGAATGAACACCTTGGCAGCAAAGGTTACTTATTTTCAAGAAAATCAAGGTGAGCTCATTTTGAAATAAGAAGGTAATGTGTTCAAAAGTCATTCATTTCAGTCACTTTTGAGTTTCAAGGAAATTGGGAAGCATATGGGCATTATGAATTCAAAGAACATGGTTGATTTCAAGACAAGGAAGCAATGAATTCAAAATTCTAGTGCAGTTTTGACACATATCAAAATGTCACTTTTTAGAGTTAAGCAAGCATCTTGTTAAACAATCATTTTTTTTATTACCCAAATGAAGAATATCGACTCTCTCAAATGGTTTTCAAGGTTTATGCCTCATTCTTACTTCGAGTTTCAATTTTTGAGATTTTATTCAAAAGTCAATGAATGGGAAGAAAGATGGTTTGAAGGACTTGTTAAGAATTACTTCTGAAAGCAATCACCAACTTTTCATGAAATCCTTTTTTTATTTTTCAAAAAAGTTTCACTTCTTCCCTTTTTTTTTTCAAATGTGACCATGGAAAATGGATAACACAAATCATTTATTCCAAAAAGGCATGTAATCCAAAAGAAGTCAATATTTACAATGAAAATCCAAATTAAAACACCATGACATGATTTTCGAAATCTAAAGTTTACCCTTTAAAATTCAAATATCTAAAAGTTATTGCTTTCAAGTGACACTATGTACTAGGCTAAGAAAAAGTAACATTATGTACAAGAGTGAAAAGGATTAGAAATTGCCCCTGCTTGGCATACTGTCCATAGAACTCTGTAACTTGCAATTGGCTGGCCTGAAGTTGCCACGAAAGGGTTGCCCCTGTTAAATGAAATTTGATGGAAATGATTGAATAAATTCATGATGGATGTACATAAAGGAAAAACATAAACAAAACAATAAGGAAAGAATATTAGTACTTCGTCATGAAATGAAGAAAGTAAGGTAATAAATAGACCATATATACAAGGAAATATGAAAGAAATTGATAAAGGTTTAGAAGGCGTCCCTCCTTTATGTCCTACGAAGATCGGTTTCTCTCGAAAAGGGTTTAGCTCTACCTAGGTTTAGGGTTTGGCTCTACTTAGGCGGGCTTTCCTCACAAGTATTCTATATGCAGGGTTCGAAGTTCTAGACAAGGTACCCATCGCGAACACGACAGGGTGGAAGGATACAAGCACCTTCCTTCTAATTTGGAGAAAGACCCGGAATTCCGGATCTTTATGTTATGAATTGTGTAGTGTGTGGGAGGGACTACCAACCTTTACCAATTGCCTTTCACCACATATTGCCCCAACGTAACAGGAGGATAGAGAGGAAAATACTAACAAAAATCAAATAAACGGTTAGTCCAATTTAAAGGAATAAATGTATAAACAAAATAAAGAATAGAAAATAGACATGCAATACATACAGGAAATTAAAGGCGAGAAAATAGGCAAGAAGTATACATGATAAAAGCAATTAAAAGCAAAGATAGGCATACAAAATGTGCACAATATACACATGAACAAAGAACAGAGAAGAAGCATGCGAGACACATACATAGGAAAATAGATAATCAATCAAAGTATATAAAAAATATGTAAAAGGAAAACAAGGTCATGCCACATAATATAATGAAATGAATCAAATAATGTGAGGTGCAAAATGCAATTTTTGAAAAAGATTTTATTAATGCGAATGCAAGATGTAATTTCGAAAAAGTTTATTGATGCAAATGTAAAATGCAAAAAGAAAATTTATTTGCACTTTTGTCCAAATCCATGAATATATACAAATATGAATGTTCATGAATGAAATTGAATTTTAAAAACATTTCAAAATTAACCCTAAATTGAAAACAAGACTTTATCAAAAAAGATGGCTCAACTCTCATTTAGTCCCCAGTGGAGTCGCCAATCTGTCGAAACGTCTAAAAAGCCGTCCGACAGGAATTTTAAAGAAATGAAAGGATTTTGAAAACAAGAAAAGGAGTCGCCCCTAACCATTTGATTTAGGTAGGTTAGCCACCTGTTTTGACTCCGTTTGACCTAACATAATCTAGAAAGATTACCTTAGGTTAAACAAAATGTTGGTCCACAAAAATAAGTTTTGGGTTCGGGAGTCGGTTACGCTCGAGGAAGGATTAGCACCCCCGAAGCGCCCGAAAATCGGTACCATAAAGCCTTGTGAAAATTCGTTTTAGGGTTAATAACAAAAATGTTTCTTTTGAACTGAAATAAAATAAAATAAACTAAAATAAAGAATCTACAAATATCGGAGTAGAACTCCTTTTGATATGAGTTAGTTCACCCTTTAAGAAAATTCAATTTAATGAGATCCGTGAAAAAGAAAAATAAAATAAAAGGAAGGTCTCAACGTTGAATAACGAATTGAGAACTTTCCAAAAACAAGCTTTAAAATCAAAAGTTAAAAATCCATAATTTGTTAAAGAAAATTTTGAGTTTATTTTTTGAAAGATTTCAATTCAGTCATTAACAATTGGAGTCTTTCCAAATTCAATCCAATTTTGTTTAAAACTCAAATTTTTCTTTAACAAATTATGGATTTTTAACTTTTGATTTTAAAGCTTGTTTTTGGAAAGTTCTCAATTCGTTATTCAACATTGAGACCTTCCTTTTATTTTTTTTTTCTTTTTCACGGATCTCATTAAATTGAATTTTCTTAAAGGGTGAACTAACCCATATTAAAAGGAGTTCTACTCCGATATTTGTAGATTCTTTATTTTAGTTTATTTTATTTTATTTCAGTTCAAAAGAAACATTTTTGTTATTAACCCTAAAACGAATTTTTACAAGGCTTTATGGTACCGATTTCCGGGCGCTTCGGGGGTGCTAATCCTTCCTCGAGCGTAACCGACTCCCGAACCCAAAACTTATTTTTGTGGACCAACATTTGTTTAACCTAAAGTAATCTTTCTACTCGAGCGTAACCGACTCCCGAACCCAAAACTTATTTTTGTGGACCAACATTTGTTTAACCTAAAGTAATCTTTCTAGATTATGTTAGGTCAAACGGAGTCAAAATAGGTGGCTAACCTACCTAAATCAAATGGTTAGTGGCGACTCCTTTTCTTGTTTTCAAAATCCTTTCATTACTTTAAAATTCCCGTCGGACGGCTTTTTAGACGTTTCGACAGATTGGCGACTCCACTGGGGTTTGAAAATATTGATGGGCCCATTTGCATTTTAGAATCACATCCATTTGCATTTTGGTTTTAGGCCCATCAATATTTTAATATGTCACTTAGCAAGTTAGGTCCATTTACATTTTAGTACTAAGTCCATTTCATTATATCATGTCTGTCGAAACGTCTAAAAAGCCGTTCGACGATAAGTACAACTACCATGATATTAGGTTCTAACAGGAAAAAGAATTCTATTACTCCCAAAAAATATTTGTACAATTTTGTGTTTTGGATGGCTACATCACCACCCATATGTACAAATTGCCCTAACTACCCACATCTCCCTCCGGCTAACCCCCTTCAGCCGACTGAACCCCTTCGACGGCTGGCGTCTACTCTTCTACTATAGGCTCCGCTGGTGGAACGTGTCCCCCCTGGGCAGGAGGTAGTACAGGCTCTGTTGTTACCGTCGCCTCACCTACGGCCGTCTGAACAATCGCCTTCATTACGTCCGCCTCAGAGGGAACCTCCTCGGGAGCATCCTCGTCATCGGGGAGCGTGAAGTCGATCCCACTAGTGTTCACATTGGGGAACGCCTCCACGATCTTCTCTATCACCCATTTCTGGATGAAGTCCCCATATTCCTTCATGCTTCCCTCTAGCTTCCCCAGCTTTTCCTCCATTTGTTCCGAATGTTCAGCCACCAAACCGTCGATCTGCGCCTACGAGCGACACACGAACAATTACTACAACTAGTGACTACACTTTAAATAACTTATTATCTCTATAAGTCGACTTATCACCAAATGCCTTACCTGGAGGGCTACCGCCTCTACCTCCTGCTCCCTCAACTTGTTGGCTGTGGCCTTCCCCTCATCCACCGCAGCCTTCAGAGTCGTTTCCTTCTCCGAAGTTGGAGTCTGGAGGCTATCCTTTTCCTGCTGAAGGCACTCCAACTCTGCCTTCAGTCGTTTTAACTCCTCTTTTTGCTCTGATAGGCGGTGACCAGCAGCCGCCATATCCTCGTTAGCCTTTTTTACCTCCTCTTGGAGCTCCTTCCACTTCAGCTTCGACATGGCCAGCTCATTCTTCACTTTTTCCACTTTAGCTGCATGCGCCACCTGTACCTGCAGCGCAGCCTTATGCTTGGCCATGTCAGCCTTCAAGTGATAGATTCCGGGGACATTCAGCATTCGACTCTGCAAGCATATATGCACTATTAGTATCTATTAATGACGTCAATAACTCACTGAGTTTATAGTCTACCCACCCTTTCATGGAAGGCAGCCGTAGAGATGAAACAGTCCATGGCGCTCATCTTGTCATGCATATAATCCTGATCCACCCCTTCCACCAGTTCCAGGGCATAAGTGGCGGCTACATTAGGTTGCGTCAGGGCGCTATCCTTCCTGAACAGCGCATTTTCGTAGAAGAAGGGACATAGCTTCCCCTCGTGCATGCTGGGAGAATCTAATTCTGTCCGCAGCCCCGAGCCAGAAGTTAGAGGTGGCAAAATGAACCCGAACCCGAAAACCCGCCCGAGCCCGCCCGAACCCGAACCTGACCAAACCCGATTTGACCAAAAAAGTCAACGACCCGAACCCGCCTGAGCCCGAACCCGAAGAAACCCGAACCCGAAATTACCCGAACCCGAAATAGCCCGAACCCGAAATTACCCGAACTCGACAAGGCCCGAGCCCGAACTTGACCTGAACCCGAACCCGAGCCCGACCTGAACCCGAAGTTGAATTTAATATTAAAAAAAGTAATCTTATAATATTTTTTTATAATATTTTCTATAAGATCAAAATTTTAGTTTTAATGTTAATAATTATTTAAAATAATGTATTCTTTTTTTTTCTTTTCTTAATATTATTACTAGTTATGTGTCATATCTTATAGGTTATTAAACTATTATTTTCTTTAAGATAATATATAGTAATTAGTTAATTATGATAAAAGTAAAATTGATTAATAACTATTAATTACATTTCTAAAATATGTCAATTAGTTAATTATCATCCTCATTTAATAAATAAAATATAAAAATATTAATTAAAAAATAATAAAGAGTTTTAATTTAATTCAACAATAACAATTATATTTTTGAAATATATTTGAAAAACAATGGTATTTTAGATAATTGAAAATTTTTGTAATATTCATACTTTTATATTATATATATAAGGATCTTAAATTAATAAATAATTTTAATATTTAACAATTAAAATTAATCTTACTAAAAATCATTAATTATTAATGTGAATTAGTACATAAGTTATTAATTATTAATAATTTTTTATCTTCTAATACTCAATGATAAAATAATCATTCTTATTTCTGAATAATAATCGTTTGAAGTTGTTATATAAGGATTAAGAAAGTTAATGAATTTCCTAAAATCTTTACAAAAAATTGATTATGTGATTAAACTACCAATTTTTTTTAGATTATGAATTATTTAAAAATTCATTAAAGTAACTTGAAAATAATATAAAGGAAGAATGGTAAAATTGATAAAAAAAATAAATACTTTCTTGATTTTATAAAATGACAAGTAATTTGGAATAAAAAAATTTCTAAAACGATTATTATTTAGGAAGGGAGGGAGTAATAATTTTCCAATTCCCTTTTACTTAAACTCATATTAATCATTAGATAATAAATATTTTTAATATTATCCAAGAAATACTCTTTCTCTATTCTTGAATAATAGTCATTGAAGGTTGTTACATACTCTTTCCATCCCAAAATATATGTCACTTTTAACTGCTCCATCTATCTATATATAGATGTCATAGTTAACTGAATCACACTTATTAAGAAAATCAGTTAAAAATAGTTATTATTATTGATTTAGTCCAAATTTATCATAATTTTCCAATATTACCCTTTACTTTAATTTACCTAATTTTTCTCTCCAATTTTAATATATTTAATCTCTTCCCACTAATTACTCTCCCCAAATTTCAGTATATGTATGTTTCCAAAGAAAATATTCCCTCATTCTTTTGTTTTACAATTTGAAATTTTGTTTGAATTAAAATTTTCAATTCTATCTCCCTCCAAATTTTTTCTCTAAATTTTTTTAGAAGTTTTTCCGCCAAAATTTATTTTAGAATCTAAACATTCATGACTTAAATATTGGTTCTTATTTATTCATCAAACAAGAACTTACTAACATTATTTAATCATGACTTCAGTGGAGATACATCAAATGCCATTCCTTGAAATATATTTACATGTAATTTTGATGCATTCAAATATTGATAATTAATGTAGTCAACAAACAATTTCAATGGAATCATAAAATCATCAATTACCAAATCTTAACATTACTATAGAAGAAAGTTTTCTTGCTAACCTCCACTTCAGTCCGAGTTTTTAAGTGACTGAATCATCAAATCAGTTTCTTTGAAAACGTATGCAGTAATGTTTTATTTAGATCCAAATTTATAAGAAAACTTAACAAAGAGTAACAACTATAGTCATTAATCCTTCATTGGGAACAAAAAGAAATTGAATAGGCTTCTCGGTTGCCCAATACTATCTGCAATATTTAATTTGAGTAGTTGACAATATTCTTTATTTTATTATGGGTAAAATAGGAAAAAAACTAATTAATGCTTTAATAATTTTCTAAAGTAACGGATAAAAGGGGACAAGGAATCTTTCTAAAATATGACATCTATATAGGGATAGAGAGAGTATTTTATAAGACCAAGAAAAATAGTTTTTTTTTTAAAATTTTTATATTTTTCACTTATTTATCTATTTTATCCCTAATTTAACTTTTCTATCATTCATTGAAGAGATGAGACATGAATTAAATATAGGATTTTTAACCTTACAAGGATAATTTTAAAAATACAATAATATTACCTTGGTTTTGTAAAAGTGGCAAATATTTTAATACAAAATTTTTTTTCTCAAAGTGACATCTATTTTGAAATGCAGAGAGTAAGGATTAAGAAAATTAATAAATCTCCTAAAATTTAGACAAAAAATTAGCTATGTGACTAAATTATTATTTTCTTGAGATTTTAAATTACATAAAAACTCATTAAAATAACTTGAAAATAATGTTGAGAAAAAATGATAAAATTGATAAAAAAGTAATAAATGCTTTCTTGATTTTATAAAATTACAATTAATTTGAATTAAAACAATTTGTTAAAACGATTATTATTTAGGAATGAAGGGAATACTTCTAAAATAAATAAAAACAAAAAGTTGTAAAATAAAATTCGGCTTATAAAACAAAAAAAAATTAATTAAAAAGTAGAAACCCGAATTTAACCCAACCTAAGTTCAAATCTGACCAAACCTGAACCTGAACCCGAGCCCGAGCCCGACCGAACCCGAACCCGAAAATACCCGAACCCGAGAGAGCCCGAACCCGAAAATACCCGAACCCGAAAAAGCCCGAACCCGAAAATACCCGAACCCGAAGCTACCCGAACCCGAAACTGCCTGAACCCGAAATCGCCCGAACCCGAAGTGACCGAGCCCGAACCCGACCGAACCCGCCCGTTTGCCACCTCTACCAGAAGTGTGGGCTTTCTCGGTGCTTTGCCCCATCAGAGCGGCAAGATCAGCCTCCCCTGACCTGTGGCATTCTGGCCTACTCCCCTGGAGGCTATAGTCACCTGTACCCTTCTGGCACTAGGGATCCCAGAGTGGGAGCTTTGAGCGTTGTTGCTGCCGGCTAGACGTTTGTGAGCAGCTTCCTCCCACGGATTTGATATTGCTGCCCTCTTTTAACCAGCAATAAAGGTTCCCTGCTCTCGCACAGGGGCCGCCTTTGGCCTCACTGTGGCACACGTTTTGGGCCTTGCAGATGCTACCCTTTGATCGGCAGGAGCTATAGCCGGCTGAGACGTTTGCTGCTCCATAGCCTCTCTCCCTTTACCCTTGCCTCCTTGCCTCTGGGACGAAGGCTTTCCCTTACTTATGCGCACAAAGTCTCTAGTGCTGTATCCCTTTTTGCCGTCGTCACCTTCAACCAGCATTTCTTCAGGACCTGCAACAGACGACAGGCATCAGTCTGTATGCACTTTGAAGCTACACAAATCGAGTTAGTTCAAGCTACAATACCGAGTAGACTCCCAAAGGGCATTTCTAAGTACGGTAGAGCTAATTCAGGATCTATCAACAAAGAATTAAAGTTAAATTCACTCTCACCTCCTAGACTCAAAGAACTCAAATACCCCCCAACCCAATGACTACCTGATATAGGGTCACTCGACACCTCGACTATAGGCGACCCGGCCAAGGGTGCCAGAGACAGGACTCTCCCCTCCGACGACTGAGGCGCGGCAGAGGCGGTAGGCAAAGCAAGCGCGGCGGAGGTAGGCGCCACAGATGTCCCGGCAGTAACTGTCTCATCCATAGGGGGGATCACACTCAACACCTCTTTTCCCACGTCGAGTGGTCCATACCCCTCATTGGCCCTCCGTCTAGTCCCCGGTGGATTGAGACCATAGTCGACTAGCCTAGCCGGGTGAGCACAGTCGTCACAGTTAATTTTCAGTCCTTTCTCAAAAAAATACAACCCTTGTTCCACCTCTTTCCGTGACAAATTTGGAGCTCGGTTGAGCGCCTCTAGAACAGACTCGCTTAGGCGTACCCACTCAATCGAAAATCCCCATTCCTCTTCCTCTGGTTTCCTCACCCCGAAGTAACGTCTCTTCCAATCCCTGTTACTGTTGGGTACCTGGAAGGGGCTGTGCTGTTTCTTGTGACGACTGTACAATATATAAAACCTCCCCTGCAGCTTCATTTTGAATAGTGTCCTCCACACCACTACAGTCGGTACCCATCCTTTGTACCTACAGACGACTGCAAAGGACACTATTATACACAAGGAGTTGATCACCAGCTGGCTGGGGGCAATCCCGTAAAAATGCAAGACCCCTTTGCAGGACCTCTTTGTAGAACCTCGTCGCCGGGATTCTAAATCTGACTTTGAACGCCACCTCGTAGAAGCACGCACAGTTTTCATTGTGCGTCACTATTCCCGGCCGCCGGCCCTGTGCTAGCGTAGCCACCTGATACCATCGAAGCCCACACTCTTCTATCACCACCTTTGCTTTCTTCTCATCCTCAGCCTTCACCACTCGGTTTAAATATACAGTGAGATTGTAGACACCATATTATTATTTTTATTATTAAAAAAATAATTAAAAAAATAATAATAATAAAAATAATAAATTTTTTTTTAAAAAAAATAATATAAAAAAAGGGGATTGGGCTGGAAATCGCACAACATAGGGGCCATTTCAAAAACAGCACATACCCTCATCATTTCATCCACCCATCTTCCTTTGTCTGAAATCATTATTTCATCGGCCCATCTTCCTTTATCTAAAATCATCATCCACCCATCTTCCTTTGTCTGAAATCATCATCCGCCCATCTTCCTTTGTTTGAAATCATCATTTCATCCACCCCATCTCCCACTATAAGAGGCCCTGCAAGAAAGAAGAACAAAAAAAAGAACGGGTAGAGAAATAAAAAAGAAAGGAGAAAAAAGGGAAGGAGATTTCAGGAGGAGGAAAACGGGTAGAGAAAAAAAAAGAAAGGAGAAAAAAGGGAAGGAGATTTCAGGAGGAGGAAAACGGATAGAAAAAAAAGAAAGGAAAAAAAAAAGGAAGGAGATTTCTGGAGGAAAGGAGAAGAAAAGGAGAAAAAAAATCAGGAAAATTTCGGACTGAAGGAGATTTCTGGGGGAAGGGAGAAGAAAAATACAGGGAGATTAACGGAGAAGGAGAGGAGATTTCGAGAGGAAGAAGAAGAAAAAATAGGGAGATTTCTTGAGGTTGAGGAGGAATCGCGTGCCAACCCGACGTCAGTGAACAGTACCATCGGCCTGCACAGTGAACAGTACCATTTGCCTGCCTGTCACCCTGAAAACCGCTCGTCACCCTGAAGATTCTCATGCTAGCCCGACGCTCAGTGAACAGTACCACCGGCCTGCACAGTGAACAGTACCATCGACCTGCCTGTCGCCCTGAACACCGCTCGTCACCCTGAAGATTCTCGTGCTAGCACGACGCTCAATAAACAGTACCATCGGCCTGCACAGTGAACAGTACCATCGCCCTGCCTGTCGCCCTGAAGATCGCTCGTCGCCCTGAAGATTCTCGTGCCAACCCGACGTTCAGTGAACAGTACCATCGGCCTGCCTGTCGCCCTGAACACCGCTCGTCGCCCTGAAGATTCTCATGCCAGCCCGACGCTCAGTGAACAGCACCATCGGCCTGCACAGTGAACAGTACCATCGGTCTGCACAGTGAACAGTACCATCGACCTGTGCAGTGAACAGTACCATCAGCCTGCCCGTCGCCCTGAAGATTGCTTGTCGCCTAGTGGATTCTCGTGCCAGCCCGACGCTCAGTGAACAGTATCATCGGCCAGCTCAGTGAACAGTACCATCGACTTGCCTGTCGCCCTGAAGATTTCTTGTCGCCGCTCTGAAGATCCGTCGTCGCCCTAAGGGTTGTGCGTCACTTTGAAGATCTGCATGCTAGCCCGCTCGTCGCCCTGTTGACCCTCGTCTTGACCCAGCCCGATCGCAGCAATCCGCATTCCATTTTTTTGGTATTTTCCTAAATTATTTTTAATTTAATAAAAAGTTGCATTAATCAAGAAATGAACATTTTAAAACATGCATTTTTATATGATCACCATTTTTACTTTTGCCATCCAGGCGAGTAATGGTATGTGGGGATAGTGAGGGTCCGATCATGGTGTCCGATTCGGAAAGGTGAAAATTCACACCCGATCGAGTTCCTAAGTAAGAGATCCACCTTGAGTCGGACCCAGAATTGGGCGAGGTTCATGTCGGGTTTTGATAAAACTCTTACTATCCTTATTTTTTTTAAAATTAGTAAGATAACATTTCACATGCCATGCATTTAGGCATCTAAATAAATTATGGGGTATTAATTTTAATAAAATAATAAATAATAATCATTTTTCTTAAAAAACTAACAAAAATAATGTAATAATAATCAAGGTCAATTAAATCAGTAAATAATCTTAGGGCAAATATTTGTAAATATGGTTTAAGCTATGTAAGAGAAATGAGGATGCTATCACGAGATCCGATTTGGGACAGTGAAAATTCACACCTAGTACGGATTCCTAGACAAGTGACTATTTTTGAATCGGACCTAGAATTGGACGAGATTCATAAAGAGTTTTGATAAAAGTCGTTCTCATTTTAAAATTAGTAAGTATCCAATAAAGATAACAACTTTAAAAAATATATATAAAAAAATGAAACAAAATTTGTTTTAAGAATGGAGTAATAAAAATAAATTTTGAAAAGGAGAAATTATTCAATGATTTTATTCTACATGTCAGTACAAATGTTTTAGCATAAAAATAAAAAGAAAAAAAATAAAAAATGAAAGAATTTACCTTTTTAAAATAATATAAAAAGAAACGAAAATATTTTGAAATTTGCTTTCATTTTAAATTTGCTGTAATAATAGAAATAATAAAAATATAAAATTACGAAAATAAAAAAAATCAATCAAAAAATATTATAAAAACATTTTTATTTAAGGCCTAAATATTATTAAATTAATCGGTACCGTCATTTTGACAGGCGTTGTGGGGGTGCTCATCCTTCCCCGCACGTAACCGTACTCCCGACTCCAGTTCTCCGTTCCGCAGACCGGGACCTATCCAGCTTAAGTACGCTATCTAAGGGCCAATGCTAAGTTAGGTAGATTCTTAATAGGTGGCTAACCGCACCTAAACAAAAATGGTTAGTGGCGACTCCGTAATTCTCTTAAGTCCCAACAGTCGTCGTCTCGGGTAATGTTGCGACAGTTTGGCGACTCCACTGGGGACTTGATAGAGAGTCAACCCGGGAATTAATTTATAATTATTTAGGCCTTAATTTCATTTTTTATTTTTAAATCTTATTTGAACATTTTGATTGCATGATCTTGCATCTTGTTGTGGTAACTCCAAGAATAATTAATCGAATCCTAGTTTGCATATTAGGGATTTGATGCTTTAAATAAATGTACATGTTTTCTTGTGTTACTAATTTCTTTGTCTCTTGTTTGTGAATAGAAGTTTACTCCTTGTTGATAAATGTTGAATTTTGGTATGTTAGTAAATTGAGAAGGTTTGTATGTTCCTTCGCACACACTCACATTTGCATCACATGCATAAGTCCAGAATTGGATATCACCTATTTAGGAGGGGGCAAAGTAGCTTACTCGCGTGGGGCACCTCCTTATAGTGAGTTTCTAAGCGAAAAACCCCCACTCAGACTGAATCTTTTCTAATGAGCCTATAATGGGGCTAGGATTGGAGGTCTTACTAGCCTATGATAGATGGCGAAATAAGGACAGTCTGGGCACCTTTAGATGGCACGACCATAACCATCATATAGGTCACCTGCGAGTAGCCAAATTTAGATAGGGCCAAACCCTTAATGAGCTCAGCCTTGAAATAGGACACATGAAGGAACAACTCCTATCCTTTTTAAGTACTTGTGCCTTTGTAATGAGGACTGTAGAGTAGTCGAGCATTTTTGGCCATACTAGGATGACTACCTGCTCCTATACATATCTGCTCGACCCTTTTGGTTTTTCAATTAAATAGAATGGGGCGTTCGTGTAAAGTCTATTTATTATCTATCCTTAATCATTACTCATGGTTTTGTTATTAATTTAAATATTTTTCTTTTTTCTTTGTCATCTGCATTTTTTTTGCATCTTCATGCATCAAAAGTAGGTATTTGCCGTGTATCAATTATCAAGCAAATGGATTTAAATATGGCTTCTGAAGAGGTTTCGGTGCAAAATGGGGTGGAGATAGAGATTGACCCAGCACAATTCATTTGCCTCAGTAGTGAAGGAAAAGTGGGTGATCGCCTACCGGAAAGCTCCAAGCCTAAATTGCCTGCGGAGTTTCGGCTCAACCTAGAACACAATGATGTATCACAGTTGATCAGAATTTGGGGAAGTTAGGGCACCATGCGTCAACAAAGGTTCCATGAGAAGTATAGGAATATAGCCTCTCTAATGAAGATTAAAGTCGATAAGGAGTTCATCCGAGCTATGGTTCATTTTTGGAATCCTCTTTAGCGCTGTTTTGTCTTCAATGAAGTTGATTTACTACCCACTCTGGAAAAGTATGCACAGTTGATTGATGTGCCCAAAGATCATAAAGGGAAAATCTGTTGGAGGAGACTTAATAAAAGATCTCTGTCTAAGAAACTCAGTGGTATTATGGGAGTGACTCCGAAAGAAGCTGACGAATTAGTGAAAAGTAGCAAGACAGATGGTTATGAAGCCGAGTCTTTGTACAACTTTGTGGCACAACACCCCAATGATGATCAAGGCCTCAATGTGTTTGCTTTACTGATTTATGGTCTGGTTATATTCCCCAAGACGATCGGGTATGTGGATTATGAAGTAGTGAGTATAGTAGAGCAGTTGCTGCACAAGGTAGATCCATCTACAACAATAGTGGCAGAAACTCTACGTGCTTTGAATTATTCCTGATATCGCAAAGAGTCTCGGCTCAAAACATGTCTGCAATTGTTGCAAGTTTGGGGAATAAGCCATCTGAAGTATTTCAGTTGCAAATATTGGCGCCAAGACTATCTCGAGCAAGCCAGTAAGGTTCGATGGGAGAAAAAGACAAAGAAGGAATGGATCGAGATGCTAAAGGAGTTAACTAGTGAAAAAGTGGTTTGGAAACCTATTTGGATGCCCAGAGCTAAGATAAGGTTCCATACTGCAAGAGATCCATGGATGCCACTTATGGGGCTTTGGGGAGTTATCAGTTATTTTCCACTTTTGGCAAGGAGGCAATATGGATCGGAACAGTTCATTCCAGTAACCAACGGCTTGAACAGCGTTGAACTTGACTACCAAGAAGCCGATGACATCAAAAAAGGGTTGGATTATGTTGCAATTTGGAAAAAGAAGAATGTGGTAGGATGGGGTGAACACTCAGAAGCTGCAACATTGGAATATGAGATATGGCATGAGCAAAGGGTGAAGGATGGTAAACAACCTGAAGTGTTGGATCCCACTCACCCTGTGGGAAATGATGGAAGAAATATTGTGACCGAATTAGCCATCGAAAATCGAATTCTCAAAGATGGTACCAAGGTAGCGGAATTGACCAAAAGACATGAACATGAAAAGAAAGAATGGAAAAAGCAAAAATTGACAATGGAAGGAGAAATCCAGACTTTGGGATTGCATGTCTCTTTGGAGAAACACAATGTGGAACACAAAGGAAAAAAAATCCAAGAATGGAAGGGAAAGTATACCCAGGAAAGCAATGAAGCGGCATCCTATTATGTCCAACTAGAAAGCCAAGCATCTGAAATCCAAAAGCTTAGAAAGAACTTAGACGCTCAGCGGGCTCAGTGTAGTAACCTGGAACAAGAATTGAAAAGGAAGACGACCTCTACTTCATTCAAAGGTGTAGACTTACGAAGAATGACAGAGCTAGAAAAGGAAAACAACAGTTTGAGGTCTACTGTGAAGGCAGGACAGTCAAAAGGGCAGAATTTGGAGAGTGAGATAACAAAATTGAGTGCTGAATTACAAAAGAATGCTAGTTTAAGGGAAGAAGAACAAATAATGAGGCAGAGTCTGGAAGTTGAAGTAACAAGGTTGAGTCAAGAACTGGAGCAAAACACCAATTTTAGAGCACTTTTTGTGGAAGAGCAAACCAAGAGGCAAGGACTACAAAACGAAGTAGTAAGGCTGAATCACAAGGTGCAATTTCTACAGCAAACTCCATTATATCAGCAATACCTTCAGCTACAGCAGCAAGTCCTTCAGCTACAACAGCAAGTGGATGGGTTAATCCAGCATCAAGATCAGCTTAATGAGGAACACCTTGGTCTGAAACAATTTGCGGAACGAAGGGATGGAGAATATGGGCGTAAATGTCTAGAAGTGGGGTTCATGATACATCATATTAATAGTGGGAAGGTAGAGGCGGAAGAGATAAAAGCCAGAGCGATGCTTTTGGAGGCAACCACAACACCACTAGACCCGAATGGCCAAGAAGTGATTGATCTTCTGCAAGATGTCATCAACAAAGCTAATCTTGTCCTGGATTTCAATGAATATGTGTTAGGAAGGTTTACTTAAAAAGGGAATGTAGTTTGGAAGGCGTTTATATTATGAACTCTTGTTATGAGAGTTATGCTTTTGTACTGAACTCTTATTAGGAAGTTAAATAAATTCACTTGCTTCTAATTGATGTACGGCAAATTTTAGATTTTGCATTCATGCATCATGTTAATTAGTTTTTACTAAACAAACAAAAGATGGATTTCATTAAGCTTTTTCAGTAAATAACAAAGCCTAATTCATGTTTATGGTAACAAAGGTTTCAAGATAGATCGACAACCCAGAAGATACTTTACCAGATTGCAAGCTAGAATCATGGAGAATGAACAAATGTCAGAAATTGAGAAACTAAAAAAGGCAACGAAGAGACAAACCAGAGGTTAGATGAGTTAAAAGAAATGATGACAGCTTTGATCAAGGAGAAATCGACGGAAGAAACATCTGAAGGAAGAAACGTTGGTAAAGAGACACCAATTCATGCCCCAGGCTTTGAATCTATGGGAAACACAGCTCAAGGTATAGGGGGCAATACTGTTAATATGGCCATACCCCCAATAGTAGCTCCATCACATCCTACACAACACCCTATTGGAGAGAATACTTATCCTACAACGTCTATGCCTACACCAGCCTTTGGGCCTTCACCTGCTTTTGTGCCTGCACCTACTTTTGTACCACCACCAATCCCAAACGCCATCCCTCTATTCAATCGAGGGCATGATGCCACTAATCCAGTGGTTTTAGATGATGAGAAAAAAGATGATTCAATGCAAAGTAGCAAAATGTTCAGCTTGTTGGATGAACGGTTGAAGCTGATTGAAGGATTTAGCTACCATAGGGCGATGAATGCCTCTGAAGCAACTTTGGTACCCGGGTTGGTTATTCCACATAAGTTTAAAGTACCAGAGTTTGAAAAATATAATGGCACAAAGTGCCCCCAAGACCATTTGTTAAGCTATGTCAGAAAAATGGCAGCACACACTTATGATGACAAGCTCATAATCCATTTTTTCCAGGATAGTTTAACTGGGGCAGCTTCAAGGTGGTACAATCAGTTGGATAGTTCTAGAATTCGGACCTGGACTGATTTAGCAAAAGCATTCATTACCCAGTACAAACATATGACTGATTTGGCTCCTGACCGCCTGACTTTGCAAACCATGGCAATGAAATCCACTGAAAGCTTCAAAGAGTATGCACAGAGATGGAGAGATATGGCTGCGCAAGTTACTCCTACCCTTACTGACAAAGAGGCCAACTATATGTTTTTAGAGACATTAAAAGCCCCGTACTATGACCGACTGATTGCCAGTGCTCCAAAGGATTTCTCGGATCTTATACTGTGTGGGGAGTTGCTAGAGAAGACAATTAAGTCAGGAATGTTAGATGTCAGTGAATCTAATGCCAAAAAAGGACAATATAGCAAGAAAAAGGATGGGGAAGTCACTGCCATCGACAACTATTCACACCGATATGCCCCTCAACCAAATTATCGCTACCCTCACCAAAGACCTTCATATAATAAGCGCCCTACCTCATACCAACCCTCAGCTGCTAACTATGTTGCTTCCGGGTCCACCTTCTACCCAACGACCCAAGCTTTCACACCTAGACCAAACATCACAACCACCAACACTGAAAACAACCAAAGACCAACTCGGACCTACACCAGAATTGAGCCCATTCCGTATACTTACACTGCCTTACTTCCACAACTTTTACAACAGAAATTGGTTGAGAAACCCCGTGTGACCAAAACCTATGCACCACCATATCCGGACTGGTTCAAGCCCAATGAACATTGTGACTACCACCATGGGGCAGCCGGCCATTCAACCGAAGACTGTTATGTACTGAAGCTTAAAGTTCAAGATTTGGTAAGGGAAGGAAGGTTGAGTTTCTCTCCGAATGCACAACCTAATGTGGGATAGAATCCCTTATCGAAACATGGTGGGGCAACAGTGAATGTGGTTGGTAGCAATGAATATGTGAAACGGTCTATCAGGGAAGTAAGAACCCCAATGGCTACAATATTCGAAGCATTAATGAAAGCTCAGATGGTCTGCTCTGAAAAGAGAAATGAAGGTTGTTGGAATTGTGGGGACTCGAATCATGATATTCAGAAATGTATTGCTTTTCACCGGCAGGTCCAGAAGTTAATGGATCAGTCATTGATCAAAATTCTATGTGGAAACAAATGATACAATGGTAAATGTGGTGGAAAACGGCAAGGAGGTGGTCAAACCATTCGTGGTGTACTATGACGTGCCACCAAAGCCGAAACCTTTTGTGGTGTACTATGACTCACCTCCAACACAAAAACCATTTATTCCTACACCTGTGGAGGCACCACCCAAGCTTGAACCATTTGTGGTATGTTATGATAAACCTCCACAATCCAAACTGGTTACCCCTATTGTAGTAGTTCCTCCACAGTCATTCCCTTACCAAGATGATCATCAAGTTCCATGGAAATATGAATGTAGTTTTTCCACTACTGAAAAAACCTGTGATTCAGTAGCCCCATCATTGTTTGATGTCGATGGAATTACCCGCAATGGTAGAATTTATTATCTTGAGAATGCTGAATCTTCCAAGGGAAAAGTGAAGGTAGGTGAAGAACCGATGGCTGCACAAGAGATGATATCAGGAAAGGAGAATGCTCAGGGTACTTTTGTTAGTGAACCTGAGGAGTTTCTTAAAATCATTAAGCAAAGCGAATATAGTGTGGTTGATCAATTGAACAAAAAACCAGCACGTATTTCTTTGCTTGCATTGCTGTTGAACTCAGAAGCTCACAGAGAATCGTTACTGAAAGCCCTAAGTCAGTCATATGTGTCTCGTAATATTTCTGTTACTGATGTGGACTATATTGTTGGTAGTATTGGTGCGACAGATTACATTACCTTTACGGACGAAGAAATACCTACTGGAATGAGGGGAATACCCAAGGCCCTCCACATCACTACTAGATGCAAAGGTTATACCATGGCTAAAGTTCTAATAGATAATGGCTCTACACTAAATGTTATGCCTCTTCGGTCCCTACAAAAGCTACCAGTTGACATGTCTTATATGCAGTCCAGCAATTTGATAGTCCGGGCATTTGATGGTTCTCGAAGAGAGGTCTTGGGTAATATTGATATTCCTTTTCAGGTGGGGCCAGTTACATTTGAGCTAGTGTTTCAAGTAATGGACATTAACCCTTCCTATACTTGCCTCCTTGGTCGACCTCGGATCCATTTGGCTGGGGCAATCCCTTCAACTCTGCACCAAAAAGTCAAATTTCGAGTGGAAAGAACAATAGTGACAGTAAGGGGAGAAGAGGATATAATGGTGACTCAATCTTCAGACTCTCCATACATTGAAGCTGTTGAGGAGGCCTTGGAATGTTCATTTCGATCTTTTGAGATAGCGGAAGTTATGTCGGGAAAAGGTGTAAGCCAAAGCTCAGAGGGTTTAACAGTGCAGAAAAGGCAGATGCAAGAGCAAGGATGGTCTGACGGCAAAGGTTTAGGTAAGAACCTACAAGGGGATCCCAAATTGGTAGATTGGCCCCACCAAGACAATACTTTTGGTCTGGGTTTCAAGCTGTCATGGAAAGACAAGCAACAGATGAGGGAGAAGAGAAAAGCTCAGAGATTAGCTAGGAAAAAAGGGGCATGCATGGAAGAAGGGAAAGAGATGAATTTCCACGGATCAGTCAAACCTTTGTATCAGCTGGTTGGGTTAACCTTAATCAGCATGGGCAAGCACTGATTCCAGTCCAGTTTGTTCAAAGAAGAATGCATAATTTGGCTGTCCATGCAATTGATGATGAGGCATCGGATCAGTTAGATAGTTTGATCTATGCGACTGAAGTGGGTACAGATTTAGACAGTTGGTCTATTGTTGAAATACCGACTGTATTTTCATCTGCAGAAGAAATGTAATTACCTGAAACTTTTATTAAATCAACGTTTATGCCTAAGAGTGTTGATGAGTATTTTCATAATTGGTTAAGGCCTTCTTTCTTGTTTATACATAATTTGAACTTTAATGATGAACTGATGCATGCATAGACTTTTGACATAATGAGATTACTTTGCAGTATATTTACTATATTTTCTTCTTTTGTTTCCCAATTCGCCATTCTTTGATTTATCTCTTACCATATATTCCTATTCTATTACTCTGTACATATCCATTCCAAATTGCCCTTTGCAGGTCCACCGTTGATGAATACAAAGATAGCATAAATAGTGAGCCTGAGTTCAACTTTGATAAGTTGATTGATATTAATGAGGTAGATAACGACGATATTGATGATTCTGATCTACCCCAAGACTTGTTGAGGTTAGTTGAGCAAGAAGAGAGACAGATAATGCCCCATAAAGAAACTACAGAGTTGATAAATCTGGGCACAAAAGAAGACAGAAGAGAAGTGAAGATAGGTACCACTTTATCAGAAACTGAAAGACAACAACTAATTGATTTGTTGAAAGAGTATTCAGATGTCTTTGCATGGTCTTATCAAGATATGCCGGGATTAGATCCAGAAATTGTAGTTCATAAGTTGCCGATTAAGCCAGAATGCAAGCCAGTTCAACAAAAGTTAAGACGGATGAAACCAGAGATTCTATTGAAGATAAAGGAAGAAGTAATGAAGCAGTTAGATGCAGGTTTTCTTGAAGTTGCAAAGTACCCAGAGTGGGTAGCCAACATAGTTCCCGTGCCGAAGAAAGATGGAAAGGTTAGAATGTGTGTAGACTACAGGGACCTCAACCGAGCCAGTCCCAAAAATAACTTTCCCTTACCTCACATTGATACCCTAGTTGACAATACTGCCCGTTTTTCCATATTCTCATTCATGGATGGTTTCTCGGGATATAATCAGATCAAAATGGCACTAGAAGATAAAGAGAAAACAACTTTCATCACCGTGTGGGGAACTTTTAACTACAAAGTGATGTCTTTTGGTTTGAAGAATGCCGGTGCTACCTATCAGCGAGCTATGGTGACTTTGTTCCATGATATGATGCATAGAGAGATTGAAATGTATGTGGATGATATGATTGCTAAAGCTCGGACGACGGTGGAACATATTGTCAATTTGCAGAAGTTGTTCAAAAGATTGAGGAAGTACAAGCTCAGATTGAATCCAACCAAGTGCACTTTTGGCGTGACCTTCGGAAAGCTCTTGGGTTTTGTAGTTAGTGAAAAGGGGATTGAGGTAGACCCAGATAAGATCAAAGCTATCCAGAATTTATCACCACCTAAAACCCCGAAAGAAGCCAGAGGTTTCCTTGGGAGATTGAATTACATTGCCAGGTTTATATCGCAATTGATTGCTAAATGCGATCCAATTTTCAAATTGCTTAAAAAGCGAGATCCAGGTGAATGGGATGATGACTGTCAAGTAGCTTTTGAAAAGATCAAGGAATACCTCGCAAATCCACCAGTGTTGATACCTCCAGTACCCGAAAGACCTTTGATCTTATATCTCACAGTGTTTGAAAATTCCATGGGATGTGTATTAGGGCAACAAGATGAGACTGGAAAGAAAGAGCATGCAGTGTACTATTTGAGTAAGAAGTTCACTGAATATGAAGCAAAGTATTCCCCATTAGAGAAGATGTGTTGTGCATTGGCTTGGGCTGCTCACCGACTAAGACAGTACATGTTATACCATACTACCTTATTGGTGGCAAAGTTAGACCCAATCAGATACATATTTGAGAAACCGGGCTTGTCAGGAAGAATTGCTCGGTGGCAAGTATTGTTGTCCGAGTATGATATTCAATATGTTTCTCAAAAAGCCATCAAAGGAAGTGCGGTAGCAGAGTTTTTAACAGGAAGGGCTAGTGATGATTATGAGCCTATGGAGTTTGACTTTCCTGATGAAGATTTGATGGCAGTATCTCATGTTGATGGAGAATTAGATGATGATGAAACATGGACAATGTATTTTGATGGAGCATCAAACGCAATTGGACATGGCATTGGGGCAGTACTGACGTCCCCAGAAGGTAACCATTTCCCAGCCACTGCAAAGTTGGATTTCAGGTGCACAAACAATATGGCAGAATACGAAGCGTGTGTTCTTGGTATTCAGATGGCCATAGAAAGAAAAATTGAAAATTTGAAGGTGTATGGTGATTCTGCACTTGTGATTTATCAGTTGAAAGGAGAATGGGAGACGAGAGATTCAAAGTTAGTCCTTTATCATGACTACATCACAGATCTTGTAAAGAACTTCAGGGAGATCTATTTTCATCATTTACCTCGAGAAGAGAATCAAGTTGCTGATGCCCTGGTCACATTGGCCTCCATGTTCAAAGTTGATTCAGATACAGAGATTTCGTCAATCAAGATCTAGTTGAGAGGTGAACCGACACATTGCATGAATGTTGAGGAAGAAGAAGATGGCAAACCTTGGTACCATGATATTGTACAGTTCCTAAAGTACCAAAAATATCCTGATAATGCATCAGAGAACGATAAGAAGATTATTCGGAGATTGTCGATGAACTTTTACTTGGATGGGGAAATTTTGTACAAGAAAACCCGTGATCAAGTCTTGTTAAGGTGTGTGGCAGCTAAAGAAGCTTAAATGATTATGAGTGAAGTGCATGAAAGAGTCTGTGGGACTCATGCTAGTGGACACAAATTGGCTAGGCAGATTATGAGATCCGACCATTACTGGTTAACCATGGAATCAGATTGCATCAATTACACAAGAAAATGTCATAAATGTCAGATTTATGCGGATCAAATTCACGTTCCACCAAACCCGTTACATGTTATGGCGTCTACTTGGCCTTTCTCCATGTGGGGAATGGATGTTATCGGCCCAATTACTCCAAAAGCTTCAAATGGTCATCAATACATCTTTGTTATGATTGATTATTTCACCAAATGGGTTGAAGCAACCTCATATGCCAGTGTTACACAATCTGTAGTTGCTAAGTTTTTGAAGAAGGAGATCATCTGTAGATATGGCCTTTCGGAGAGAATCATTTCCGATAATGCTCAGAATTTGAATAGTAAAATGATAGAATCATTATGTTCTCGGTTCAAGATCATTCATAGCAACTCCACACCATATCGGCCAAAGATGAATGGGGCAGTGGAAGCAGCTAACAAGAACAT
This sequence comes from Microcos paniculata, assembly GCA_030664755.1. Taxonomy (NCBI): domain Eukaryota; kingdom Viridiplantae; phylum Streptophyta; class Magnoliopsida; order Malvales; family Malvaceae; genus Microcos; species Microcos paniculata. Next base: position 35,348,892 of record CP131462.1, on the reverse strand, counting down.
CAAGAAAATTGTAGCAAAGATGACTGAAACTTATAAAGATTGGCATGAGAAGTTGCCGTTTGCTCTCCTTGCTTACCGTACTGCAATAAGAACTTCCACCGGGGCAACTCCTTTTTCGTTGGTATATGGGACAGAAGCAGTAGTGCCTATCGAAGTGGAAATTCCATCCCTCAGAGTGCTTAGAGAAATGGACTTGGATGAAGCTGATTGGATCCAAGAACGACATGATCAGTTGAATTTGATTGATGAGAAGCGCCTTGCCGCATTTTGTCATGGTCAGTTATACCAGAAAAGAATGATGAGAGCTTATGATAAGAAAGTGAGGCCGAGGCAATTCAAAGAAGGGGAGTTGGTGTTAAAGAAAATACTCCCAAATCAACGTGACTCTCGGGGCAAGTGGGCACCAAATTGGGAAGGCCCATATGTTGTCAAGAAGGTTTTTTCTGGTGGGGCTTTAATATTACAAGAGATGGATGGGAAAGAATTCTCCAGTCCTATCAATGCTGATGCTATAAAAAAAATACTATGCTTGAAGTAAAAAAATGAAAAAATGAAATGAAAATGAAAAAATAAAAAAATAAAAATAATAAAAATAAAAAAGGAAAAATGAAAAGAATGAAAAAATGATGAAAAAGAAAAGGAGAGATCTAAGTTGAAAACCTGAAAGGGCAGTTTGGATCAATTGAAGGGTTGCTTAAGTTGAAAACCTGAAAATGCGGCTTAAGCAGAAGGAAAAAGAAGGCATAAGCACAGCTATTGAATGAAGCATGATCAAATTCAGTGGGTCTAATTGGGGCAGATCATACCACTTAATAGACCGAGTTGTCAAGTTCATTGGTATCATCAATTAATCAAAGGAAGAACCCAGGTTTCACTCGCACATGTTTCTGAGTATTCATTGTTGGGAGGTGCCCCTTACCTTTTCTCTTGTATTGAATCAAAGAACCTGCTCTCTCGTTTGTATGAACCTGTTTTTGAATGCGAATTGAAGTTTGAATTCCTTTCGTTTGTATGAATCTTGTTCTGAAATGCAAAAATTGAATCAAGTGGTTTTATCTCTTTGATTCTTTTCTTAATAATATGATGAATCTTATTGTCAATTGGTTTGTCACTTGTATTAAATTTTGTCATGAATTTCAAAATGTGAATAAACATGCGAGAAACCATACAGGTATGAAAATGCTCATTTAATTTTCAAAAGGCATAGGTTTGGTTTAAAAGACAGGATTTCAACTAACCAGTCGCCCGTAAGGAAAATGGAAGTTGTTTGCGGTAAATCGTCGGGAATGTGCAAAAAATAATGGAAACGAGCAATTTGAATCAGAAGAGTACTGATACAGTTTGAAATTGTTAATCAGAATGAATGAGCAAGAAGATCGGGATTGAGCAAGAGGTTTCCATGTTATTACAAATAAGAATCAAGCTTTGTACAAAAAGATACTAAATTTTTCATTGCAAATCAAGCATTAAGCATTGCATGCATCATGACATGATCATTGCATCATTTTAGAGCATCAGATTTTCAAATAACTTGTCAAGTATTGGATACATCAACTCCAGATCAAGATGGAAGTATCATTTTCCAAGATTCCAGCAAATATGATTGTTATTCAAAAGAAACCAGGTTACAGCTGTTATTTTTTTTTAAGCAACCAAGGTATGACATATGTTTCATTTTGAGACCTAGTTTAGGTTCTCACGGTCTATTTAGTTCATTGGGAGACCGAATCATGGCTCTCGTTGCATTTAGTGACCGAATCATGGCACTTTTTCATTTAAGAGACCTAATCATGGCTCTTATTTCATTTTGAGACCTAGTTAGGTTCTCACGGTCTATTTAGTTCATTACGAGACCGAATCAAGGCTCTCGTTGCATTTAGTGACCAAATCACGGCACTCATTTCATTTAAGTGACCGAATCACGGCACTTGTTTCATTTAAAAGACCAAATCTTGGCTCTTGCTTCATTTTGAGACCTAATTTAGGGTCTCACAATTTAGTTTTTCATTGGGAGACCGAATCACGAATCTCGTTTCATTTAGTGACCGAATCACTGCACTCATTTCATTTAAGAGACCAAGTCATGGCTCTTGTTTTCATTGTGAGACCAATTCATGGCTCTTGTTTCATTCCGAGACCTAATGTGGGTTCTCGAAGTTCAGTTAGTTTATTGGGAGATCGAATCACGGCTCTCGTTTCATTTTAGTGACCGAATCACGGCATTTGTTCCATTTAAAAAAAAAAGATCGAATCATGGTTCTTGATTTAATTGGAGATTTAGTTTAGCTTCTGGAGATTCATTTAGTTTAGTGAGAGACTGAGTCACAGCTCTCGTTTCATTTAAAGATCAATTAATGGCATTTGATTCGTTTGGAGACCAATTTTTTCTTCGCTTTTGAAAAGTTCTAAAACACATGGTGTCTACGTCTTGGACCATTTCCTAATTATCTTGAAGCAAACTTTAAGGTTCTTAGAAAACGCTCCAAGAGGGGCAACTGTAAACACCATATTAAAAAAAATAATTAAAAATAATAATAATAATAATAATAATAAAATTTTTAAAAAAAATAATATAAAAAAAAGGGGATTGGGCTAGAAATCGCACAACATGGGTGCCATTTCAAAAACAGCACATACCCTCATCATTTCATCCGCCCATCTTCCTTTCTCTGAAATCATTATTTCATCGGCCCATCTTCCTTTGTCTAAAATCATCATCGGCCCATCTTCCTTTGTCTGAAATCATCATCCGCCCATCTTCCTTTGTTTGAAATCATCATTTCATCCACCCCATCTCCCACTATAAGAGGCCCTGCAAGAAAGAAGAACAAAAAAAAGAACGGGTAGAGAAAAAAAAAAGAAAGGAGAAAAAAGGGAAGGAGATTTCAGGAGGAGGAAAACGGGTAGAGAAAAAAAAAAGAAAGGAGAAAAAAGGGAAGGAGATTTCAAGAGGAGGAAAACGATAGAGAAAAAAAAAAAGAAAGGAGAAAAAAGGGAAGGAGATTTCAGGAGGAAAGGAGAACAAAAGGAGAAAAAAAATCAGGAAAATTTCGGACTGAAGGAGATTTCTGGGGGAAGGGAGAAGAAAAATACAAGGAGATTAACGGAGAAGGAGAGGAGATTTCGAGAGGAAGAAGAAGAAAAAATAGGGAGATTTCTTGAGGTTGAGGAGGAATCGCGTGCCAACCCGACGTTCAGTGAACAGTACCATCGGCCTGCACAGTGAACAGTACCATCGGCCTGCCCGTCGCCCTGAAGATTGCTTGTCTCCTAGTGGATTCTCGTGCCAGCCCGACGCTCAGTGAACAGTATCATCGGCCAGCTCAGTGAACAGTACCATCGACCTGCCTGTCGCCCTGAAGATTTCTTGTCGCCGCTCTGAAGATCCGTCGTCGCCCTGAGGGTTGTGCGTCACTCTGAAGATCTGCATGCCAGCCTGCTCGTCGCCCTGTTGACCCTCGTCTTGACCCAGCCCAATCGCAGCAATCCGCATTCCATTTTTTTGGTATTTTCCTAAATTATTTTTAATTTAATAAAAAGTTGCATTAATCAAGAAATGAACATTTTAAAACATGCATTTTTATATGATCACCATTTTTACTTTTGCCATTCAGGCGAGTAATGGTATGTGGGGATAGTGAGGGTCCGATCATGGTGTCCGGTTCGGAAAGGTGAAAATTCACACCCAATCGGGTTCCTAAGTAAGAGATCTACCTTGAGTCGGACCCAGAATTGGGCGAGGTTCATGTCGGGTTTTGATAAAACCCTTACTATCCTTATTTTTTTAAAAATTAGTAAGATAACATTTCACATGCCATGCATTTAGGCATCTAAATAAATTATGGGGTATTAATTTTAAGAAAATAATAAATAATAATCATTTTTCTTAAAAAACTAACAAAAATAATGTAATAATAATCAAGGTCAATTAAATCAGTAAATAATCTTAGGGCAAATATTTGTAAATATGGTTTAAGCTATGTAAGAGAAATGAGGATGCTATCACGGGATCCGATTTGGGACGGTGAAAATTCACACCTAGTACGGATTCCTAGACAAGTGACTATTTTTGAATCGGACCTTGAATTGGGCGAGATTCATAAAGAGTTTTGATAAAAGTCGTTCTCATTTTAAAATTAGTAAGTATCCAATAAAGATAACAACTTTAAAAAATATATATAAAAAAATGAAACAAAATTTGTTTTAAGAATGGAGTAATAAAAATAAATTTTGAAAAGGAGAAATTATTCAATGATTTTATTCTACATGTCAGTACAAATGTTTTAGTATAAAAATAAAAAGAAAAAAAATAAAAAATGAAAGAATTTACCTTTTTAAAATAATATAAAAAGAAAAGAAAATATTTTGAAATTTGCTTTCATTTTAAATTTGCTCTAATAATAGAAATAATAAAAATATAAAATTACGAAAATAAAAAAAATCAATCAAAAAAAATTATAAAAACATTTTTATTTAAGGCCTAAATATTATTAAATTAATCGGTACCGTCATTTTGACAGGCGTTGTGGGGGTGCTCATCCTTCCCCGCACGTAACCGTACTCCCAACTCCAGTTCTCCGTTCCGCAGACCGGGACCTATCCAACTTAAGTACGCCATCTAAGGGCCAATGCTAAGTTAGGTAGATTCTTAATAAGTGACTAACCGCACCTAAACAAAAATGGTTAGCGGCGACTCCGTAATTCTCTTAAGTCCCAACAGTCGTCGTCTCGGGTAACGTTGCGACAGAGATATTGCGACGCCTCCTCATCAGTCGATTTATCCTCTTCCGGTTTCTTACCTTCCCTCCGCTTGCTAGTCCCACCCGTGCTCGCACCTCTGTCGTCGCCCGCGCCCGAGGTCACCCTCTCCTCGCCTGAGGCGATTCTCTCCGAATGGCTTGTACTCTCCCCAGCGTTCTCCTCCTCGGTGAATGACCTACCACTATCTACTCTAGACCCACTCAAACTATCCTCGCTACTCACCATTTTTACCCTATTAAACAAAATCAGACTTACTACGGCAAAAAGTCTGTCGCTTACCACCGAAAACCAGATGATAAATCGTCGATGAACCACCGACCTTCTTTCCTTCTGGAAAACGAAAGAACTCAGAGAAAACTGTAAGCAAAAGTTTCAAAAGCCAAACGATTTTCGCAAAAACGTGACTGATGGAATGAGACAACCCTATTTATACCTCATCCGTCTGCCCACCCCGTGTTGACGCGTGGCACCTCGAAATCTTAACCGACACTGCGACCTTTCTTCTTACCCTACATAAATCCCTTTTGAAATCTTTGTGGACCCACTTGTGCCACGTCTTTTCCACTTCCCGCCCATTTTACACCAACCCTACTCTTTCCACTTCACTCGGCTACAGTCCCATCTTTCCCTTCAGTCGTCCTACAATTCTCAGCCGACACTCCCTCCTTCAGTAGTCCAACTTCTGTTTTACTAGCTTCCTTCACAGCCGATAAACCGATAACTTTATAATCGCTTTGCCGCCTGGGGAGCACTTGTTAAGCACAACCCAACAAGGCCCACTTACAACTTACCTCATTCATCATGGGCCGGCTGACTAAGGCCCAAAACCACTAAGTTAGCCCATGACTAGCCAAAGGCCTGCTCAATGCAGCCTAACAGACTGCTTATATAAGGCAATCCTCGATGCATACATGGCAAGTTCTTCGGACAAAGCCGCTATATTTTCTCTGGTTCATTTCCCTACTGACTTAAGCATCGGAGAGGGATCTATCAGCCAAAGGCCGATCCTCTTGTGTTTCTTTGCAGGTTAGTGTCCTAAAGCCCACTCAAGCCATCTGTCTTCTGGGAGAGGTCTCATAAGTCCTCAACATCTCTTTTCTTTTTTTGTAATTAGGAAATTTTGAATATTATCAAACAAGAAAATTAGCTTTTTTTTTATTGAAATTATGATTTTCCATGTCATCTTGTAGTGCCACATGGGTGCTACTTGTAATGTCTAGTAGGCACTTAACGTCAAAGATAACAATTATACTAATAGAATGACGGAATAGTTTGACTTTTAAAGTATATGAATTAAAATAGAACATTTCAAATTATAAGAACCAAAATAAAGATGATCAAATTTTTAGGGACCAAACATGCTATTTATTTTTTTAAAAGAATTCAACTTCTAAACACATTGACAATTAAATAGATATGTTATGTGTCTTTTCACTATAATATTGGAGTTTATATATGATTAAATTATTTTGTCTTGATAAGAAAATTTATGATACACAGATTTAATCTGTTTGTTGCGGCACAACACTACTTCTAAATGCGTTATGATACACAAATCCTCTGCATTTCCCTAGAAAGTAGCCTACTTTGGTGCATATAACTAGAGCTCATCTCAAACCTTGAAGGAAGATGGCCCGAGTGTTGGGGAAAGGCCAGGTCGAGGGGAGGTGAAGTGAGGGTGAGCCATGGTAGGAGGCAACGGCGCAGGGGTGTCACTCCCATCTTAATGTCCATCTCTAGGGCAGGTTTAGGAAGTACAAGTAATCAAAGCTAAAGAGGTGATAATCTCTAGGATATTGTCACCATCAAGAGAGTAGAAAGTTATGTTCTGGAAACGCAGAGCAAAGGCCTGAGACATACGTAAATGGAGAGTAATCTAGAGGAATTTCGGCAAAGGAGAGAGAAAGATTAATATGATTGAAAATGTCATACAGAACGAAAGGATTGGTAGTTCAAGTATGGGAACTATATATTGCAATGTCACCAACGAGGATGGCTCGGTGAATTAAAAAAGTATAGGAGTCACCACTAACCATTTTTGTTTAGGTGTGGTTAGCCACCTATTAGGAATCCATATAGCTTAACATTGGTCATTAGATGTGTATTAAACTAAATAAGTCCCGGTTTGTGGAACAAAGAACTAAAATCAAGAGTGTAGCTACGTGTGGAGAAGGATAAGCACCACCACAACGCTCGATACTGATAATTTGACATTAATTAGGTCTTAATAATGGATTTTCTATTCATTGAATTTTAACTTTTAGAGAAAATGATAACTCCTAAGAGAAATTGCCATCAGAATCCCTTTAAAAACTATTGCTTATTAATGATTAAAGGTGATACACCCGGATTTAATCCGACTTTTCCATACAACTGGTATAGTATAAGACAGCGTATTAACTCAATAATACGTCGGTCCTGATGTGTTAGATGAAGAAGAGAAGTGGAAATTAGACTAAGACGGACTTGAAAGATGAGATGAGTAACCTTGCATGGAAGCACAAATTGGACTTATTTAAGTCCATAGCCAATGGATTGGATATCCATTGGCGAATTGGTCGATGGATTAGTCCAAGGATCGAGATTATGAAAGGTGAAAAAGAGGGAATAAAGTCTGCTGCAGAATCCGAGTAGGCCCGGTGTCAGGCATACCTATAAATAGGGGGGAGTTGAGCTCTTCCCCTCTCATTCCTCTTCTCCCTGGCGAGCTACCCTACGCGCATTTCCCAAGGTTTCACTCTCACCGTATCCCTTGATAGGCAGTCTACAGCTACTTGGTTGCATGCACGTCTCGCTCGGTCTACTTGCTCCCTCTCATCGAGGCATCGAGATCCACTCAGTCACTCATCTCGCTCCTATCCGCATCAAATATGATACATATATATGTATAACACATATATATTTAAAACATATAAACCTAAACATAAACACACACACAAAATCTTTATATTTTCTTTGAAAACATCCCACTCTCTACGTGGGTATATCACCAGATAAATGTGTGTGTGGGTGGTAGATTCCCTATGTCCCAAAACCATTGACTAAAAGTCTCGCTAGAGATCAAGTAAATAGGACCTCAAAGGGGATAGGGCTAAAGCTCATGAATTCAAGCCACCCTTGATGGAACCTCGACTCAACGCTTGGTTATAACATCAAGTCTTGAGTTCAATGAGTTAAAGTACATCATTAGAATATGGCTACTAGTACTATAAATAATTAAATATTCCATCCCAAGTCTAAGTGCTAGGTACCCATAATGGTAAGGAAGGATGAGTTTATACTCTTAATAGACCCATAACACATTTGTGTTAAAGTGTTTAATTATAGGCCACTTTTGATGGGATCTACCTATGTGAGTGAGAAGTGTGGCCATTTCTAAGAGTTTAAAGCTTTACTATGATAGCACTCATGCAAAGGATGCTGACGTATGGCCTCAATAACGTCGCTAGATACTGAGCACTTGTTAGATGTTGAATCTATTGTGTGAAATGTATTCGGTTAACCAAAGGAAATTTCTGGTTCAATGCTTGTCAACCATGTAATTACGGTTAACTTTAATCTGTTTCACTAAGTGAAGGTTCAATCGAAAGACACCTTCATTTATGCAATTAGTTTCCAAAATGGCGAAGTTTGAATATTGTGAAAATGGGAGAGGATTGTTGGAACATTTTCACCAATATCCCACATTGGTAAGATGACAAACTAGAGAGATATTTAAATATAGCCACATCCATAACTTTAGTAGTTGGGCTTTAGTAAGTAGTAAGCCATTTGGGCTTATACTTGCTAGTTGGTGCTAATGGGCTTAATAGTCAAAGATAGGTGTGAAAAATAAATTAATTTTTTATTTTTTCAAATTCGAAATTATTATTATTCAATAATAATAATTAACGGTTAATTAACTGTTGTTAACTTCTGAATGAATATAAACTTCTGAAGGGATATAATTGTTCCCTTAGAAGTCTATATAAAAGGATTCTCTCAATTGTCAAACATAGAACAATTTCATACTTTCTCTTCTTCTTTCTCTTCTTTCAATTTTATTCGGACACATCTATAAATCTTTGCTGCAGAAAACGTTTATAGATTTAACCCTTTTGCAACCACTTAATTTGTGCCAGTGGGAAGACTTCAATTGAATTAATTGCAGTCTCCATTGGCTTCATTGTATCCTTAAGATTTATATTGCTGGGTGCAAATAAAATCTTAAAGATAGTGGCTATTAGATACACGCCTTGAAGCTTTTAGACTCTCAAAATTCTAACAATTTTAAGATTTTATTTCAGCATTTCAATGATGGTTTCAGCAAACACTACAACAAGTGGAACTCTGAGGGAACTTGCTTCTGATTTTGTGAAATCGGACCGGTTTTGATGGTGGAAATTTTCGAAGATGGCAGAAGAATATGCATTTTCTCTTGTCAACATTCAACGTTGGTTATGTTCTGACCACTCCTAGGCCGCCTCTTCCACCAGAAAATGAACATGAGAATGAACCAATTGCTGTCATAAGGGAGAGACAAAAATGGGACAATTCGGACTACACTTACATTGTATATTGATTTCTCTCTTTTGTTCTTACACTTTCACACTTTGTGAGAGAAATTTCTTTGTGCTTTAAGTCTTGTACATCTTATGTCTTGTGAGAGATTACTCTTTGTACACAATTTCTGATTTGTTGTATTCTTAGAGGTGAGGGAATCACTCTAAGGGGATTACATCAACTAGGAGGTCCTAGGCTGATCAGTGTTAAAGCTTGGGAAGAGCTTTCTTTGTAAAAGCTTGGTGGAAGCTAGAATTTCACTCTCTAGTGAAGAGAAAAATTGAAAATCCTTGATTGGGAAGATCAAGGTAGTGGACGTAGATGAGGAACACAAAACCACTATAAATAGAAGTTTTCATTCTCTTTATTTTAATTAAGCTTTGCAAAGTTCTCATCCTTAGATTCAAAACAATCCCAAACACTACCCACCTCAACTCCAAAGTTCCACAACTAGCCTCTCCATCAAAGAAAAAGTTTTTAAGTGCTATTCACCCCCATCTAGCACTAATTTAAGGGACCAACAACACTTATCCTTACTTGAATTTAAGTACTTAGGCCAAAGTCAAAATCCTAGTACTTTTCCATAGCCACGTATCAATAACTTGTTTTTATCAATTGAGCCTTTTAAACTAGTGGTTATCAACAAAAGGTTTGTTTTCCATTACTGGTGAGTCTAGGCAAAAGGTCTTAGGCCCATCCCATTTGATGTCTTTCTCACCATATCTTTAGTGAGTCTTTTAGTAAAGGGATCTGCCATTCTCATATGTTCTCACATATATTATTGTAATTACTCCACTTGTAATTAATTGTTTAATATATTCATGCCTTAAACTTATATGTCTAGATTTACCGTTATATATTTTATTAAGAGCTCTAGACATAGTAGCTTGACTATCATAATGCAAAGAAATGGCTGGCATTGCTTATGGCCACAACTCTATTTCTAGTAAAAGATTTTTTATCCATTCAGCCTCCTTTCCTGTAGCTACCAAGGCAACAAATTCAGCTTCCATAGTGGAGTGAGTTATATACATTTGTTTCTTAGAAGCCCATGGAATAGCTCCTTCTCCTAGAGTAAAAATCCATCCAGAAGTTGATTTATTATCACTTGCACTAGTTATCCATCTAATATCAGTATACCCCTCTAATATTGCTTGATGATTTTCATAAAGGAGTCCTAAAGTTGAAGTCTTTTTAAGATAACCAAGGACTCTTGCTATTGCTCTCCAATGTTCAGTATTTGGATTGCTTGTATATCTTGAAAGTTTGCACACTGTAGAAGATATATTAGGTCTTGTACAGTGTGTAGCATACATTAGACTACTGATTACAATAGCATATTCTAATTGAGCAACTGCTCTTCTAGAATTTATTGACAATTTTTGTGATACATCATATGGGGTACTTACTTCTTTAATTCCCAAATATTTATACTTTTCGATAACTTTCTCTATATAATGAGATTGGTACAATGCATATCCCCCCATCATGTCTTTTAACTTTCATTCCCAAGATAGTATCTACTTCACCAAGATCTTTCATTCTAAATTGTGAAGATAGACATTTCTTAGTTTCTTCTACTGCTTTCATATTAGTTCCAAATATGAGCATATCACTAACATATAAGCACACTATAATACTGTATTCTTTTGTAAATTTAGAATACATACATTTATCAGCATTATTATGCTTAAAACCATGAGATAATATTACGGAATCAAATTTTTCATGCCATTGTTTAGGTGCTTGTTTAAGCACATACAATGATCTAATCAACTTACATATATACTTTCTTTTCATTTCCAGGCAAAACAAACACTTTGGGTTGTTCCATATACACCTCTTCCTCCAGTTCTCCGTTTAACAATGTCGTTTTAACATCCATTTGATGTACAAATAAATTATAAATAGATGGTAATGCAAATAATATTCTAATGGATGTTATTCTAGCAACAGGTGCATGTGTCAAAATAATCTATACCCTCTTTTTTGTCTAAAGCCTTTTGCTACTAATCTAGCCTTGAAGGTTTGAATTGACCCATCAATATTATATTTTCTTCTAAATACCCATTTACAACCTATAGGTTTGGATCCAAGAGGCAATTCTACTAATATCCAAGTATTATTAGATAATATTGAGTCCATCTCATTGTTTATTGCCTTTTTACAAAATCTAGCATCTTGTGATGACATTGCTTCTTTATAGGTTTTTGGATCTTCTTCCATGTTTAATAATATTGGAATTTTGTTAATAACAAAATCTCTATTGCCTTCAACTAAAAAAACAATATTTTGAGGATTAATAAAATTTGAATCTAAGAAATTTTCTTTTCTAGTTCTTTGACTCTTTCTAGGTTCACTAGAAAGGTCTAAGTTAGTCTTTCTTTTGCTAGAAAAGGAAATATAATTATCTTGAACTTGTTTTTGTATTGGCTCTTTGGTTATTTGGAAATCATTAATAAATCTAAGTTCAAGAAATTCAACGTCTCTTGATTCCACTATAGCATTTGATTCCAAATCCAACAATCTATAAGCTTTACAATTTTCGACATAGCCAACAAAAGCACCTTTTAGAGCTCTAGGTCCTAACTTGGTTTTTCTAGGACTTAGAACTCTATAGAAAGCCAAACAATCCCATACTCGTAAATAATTCAAATTTGGTTTTCTTCCCTTCGAGTGCTCATAAGGAGAAACTTTTAATTTCTTGAAGGTTATTCTGTTATGCACATGACATGCAGTCAGTAAAGCTCTCCCCATAGATTAATAGGAAGTTTTGCATTCAATATCATTGCATTTACCATGTCAACTAATGTCTTGTTTTTTCTTTCGACTATTCCATTTTGTTGTGGAGTATATGGTGCACTGACTTGGTGTATAATGCCATTATTTTCACAAAAAGAAGTAAAGTAAGTAGGAGATATTCTCTTCCATTATCAGTCCTTAAAATTTAATTTTCTTTTCCTTATGATTTTCTACTAAAGACTTGAAATTCTTAAACATATCAAAGGCTTGGTCTTTAGTTTTTCATTAAATAAACACAAGTATATCTTGTTTTGTTGTCAATGAAAGTGATAAAATATATGTCATCCCCCCCTTGTTAAAACTCCATTTAATTCACATATATCGGAGTGTATAAGTTCTAATATATTAGAACTTCTTTTAACAGAAAGAAAATGTTTTCTGGTCATCTATACTTGTATATAGATCTCACACTTTTTCATTTTTAGGAATTTCTTAACATGTTAGCAATCCATGTTTAGACATAAATTTTAAATAACGAAAATTAACATGTCCTAGCTTATTATGCCACAAAGGAAAAGAAGAAGAACCGACAAAATAAACAGAAACATTATTTTTATTAATACTTAATTTAAACATTCCATCATATGAGTAACCCTTGCCAACAAATACTCCATTCTTGGAGAATACAATCTTATCAGATTCTATTACAACTTTTAAACCTCTCTTGTTCAGCAAATCTCCAGAAATTAAGTTCTTTCTTATATCTGAACATGAAGCACATTCTATAGTACTAACTTTTTACCAGAAGTGAATTCCAAGGTCACTATCTATGCCTTTCAACATTTACTGTGTTGCTGTCTCCCATAAGCACTTTGAGGCCATTATTGACTTCTTCATAGTTCTTGAATTGTGTTTTGTCATGGCATACATGTACAGTAGCTCCAGAGTTATACCACCAATCATTAGATTTGGTATTAGTTGAGCAAACTTCAAAAATCATGCCAATATGTAAATCTGATAACATTGCAAATATTTCCTCTTATTTATTTTCAACAAGATTTGCAACATTGGCATTTTCCAACTTTTGCTTCTTCTTAAATGTGCATTCTCGTTTTAGATGGCCTTTCTAACACAAAAGTAGCATGTTTGGCCTTTCTTTTTATTAGCACTAGAATCATAGGAATCAAAATATTTTCTTTTGGTCCCACTAGATTTCTTAGATGGTTTCTTGTCCTCAAGATAGTTCACTTTGGATGTAGATTCAATATTCTTCTCTTGAATTCTTCGAGTTATTCTTCAAATCTTATATGTTTTTGAATTTGTTCCAAAGTGAAATCCTCTATTGTGTGCAACAATTTCTTTTTGTAATTATTCCAACTAGAAGGTAATTTTGTAATAATTGCCCCCACTTGGAATGGTTTAGAAATTTCAACCTTTAAATCCTTGAGTTTAGAAACCATAACTAGCAAGTCATGCATTAGATCCATCACAAACAAATGATTAGCAATTTTAAATTCGAAAAATTTTATAATTAAAAACTTATCTGCTCCTTGCTTTTCATTGTTGTACTTAGTTTCTAATGCTTGCCATATTTCCCTTGGAGATTGAACAGATGTGAGTAAGTCATACAGGCAATCAGACAATGTGTTGAGAATATGACCTCTGCATAGCACTTCATCTTCAGTACATTTCTTATGTTGATTTTTTAGTTCTTCAGAATCATTCTTCTTTGGCTTTAGAATGACAGAAAGATTAGGATCCAAAACATATGCGATCTTCAGAGCAGTCAGTGTCACACCCTAGACCCACCAGTCAGGCCACATGGTAACCGCCGTACCAGTTTGAGATGCGTGCCATGAAAGGCGAGCTATCTGATATGGCACAAGGCATAGAATGAGTATCATCACTGCAAAACATTTAGAACTAAACTTTAGTAAGAAAACATTTATATTAATAACAATAAAATCATTTAGTAAAATTATTTAAATGAAATAGAGTACCAGTGGAATAACTTAGAGATATAACTATGCAGCGGAAAGCTAATAACTCCTAGGCCACCTACTCTTCTTAGTGAGTCTCTGAACTTCTATCTACAGTCCTTGTATGTGGAAACTAGTGGTGGCAAATGGGCGGGTTCGGGTGTGTTCGGATCAGGTTGTTCTCGGTTTCAGGTCATTTCGGATTCGGATTCTTTTCGAGTTCAGATCATCTCGGGTTCGGATAATTCCGGTTTCAGACATTTTTGGACTCAGATATTTTCAAGTTCAGACTGTTTCAAGTTCAGACATTTTTCTGATTTGGACCATTTCGGATTCAAACAATTTCAATTTTGGGTGGTTTCGGGTCAATTTGGAATCCAATAATTTCTTAATTTTTTAAATTTCAAATTAAGAAACTTTTTTCCTATTAATATTTTTTCATAATAGATAGAGAAATTTTTTTTAGAGTGATACAATAAATTCTCATCGCATCAAATAAATCTTTTATGCATAAACATCTACGAGAAATCATCAGATAAAGAAACTAAGCCACTACAATCTAAGAAACAAACAAACTAAACCAATATTTTTAAATTGAACAAAACCCACACATAGTGGAACTTGAACCTAAGACCTTATGTCTCAGGGGGATATGGCTCCACTCCTATTGAATTTTCAACAGCAGGGGAAACTTCCCCTATAAAAATGGTAACTTTTTAATGTGAAGCTAAACCTTATTAAATGAGGGCTAAACTTTTATGATACTCATAAAAATTTGACAAATCAGAAAAAGCCACGTCAGGAGAGTTAAGTATTGGAGGGTCAAGAAGTATTTTTCATAAATAAAATACCAATTAATTTCACAAGAATAATTTAATTTCTAATTAAATTGATGTATTGTTATCTCTAATTCTAATAATAATTTATCATATTCAAATTATTAATGAATTAAGTATGGTATTAGTTTGAAATTATCTTAATAAATAAATCTAAATGTTTAAGTGATCTATAAGACTATAACTTATGAATAAAAAATCGATTAAATTCAGATCTTTTCGAATCATAAATTCGGGTTTTTTCGAGTTTCGGATCGGATTGATTTCAAATTTTGGGCAATTACGAGTTCGGGTCAATTCAGATTCGGGTTGTGTTCGACTCGGGTTATTTCGATTTTAGGTTGCCTTCGGATCAGATAAACATCAGGTTCGGATCTTCTCAGATTTGGATATTTTCGGATTCGGATCTTTGAATTTTTTTAGTCAGTTCGGATCGGTTCGATTTTGGTTGCAGGTAGATTTGGACGAGTTTTCGTGTTTGATCAAATTTTGCCACCTCCAGTGGAAACTGCATCCAACAAGGTTGGCTACAGGTGAGTGACAAAGGTTAGTGCAAAGTCACTTAAGGTTTAGGGAGTTGGGTATCTAAAACACGTTTGAAAACATATTTATATTTTATCTTTGTAAAATTGTTTTAAAATAATTTTTCCCCAAAACGTTTCTAATTAAATCAATAATAATAATAATAATAATAATAATAATAATAATAATAATAATAATAATTAACTAAGGGCTGGCTGTGAAAACACAACGAGGCTCGACCTTGGTTGGGGTCGAGGATTTTGTATCGTCGAGGGTATCTTCTTTTCTTTCCCTTAAAAACCATATATATAATATATGTGTGTGTATATATATATACATATCTATACATTATACTTCTCTCAATCCCATTCCCTCGACGGTGTTGTTCGCTATGTGTGTGGAGCATAGCTACAATAATCTTGGCGAGTGTCCCCCGCTGCCTCTCTATACTCCAGAGTTTCCCACTCACTGTGCCCCTCAAAAGGTGGTCCATGGCTACTTAGTTGGAAGCATGCTCCGCACGGTCCACTAGCTCTCTCATAGATCACTGAGTCTCATCTTGTCCTTTCTGGGACTTCGCCCCTCATCTTGTATGATCATGCCCCGTTGGACACTCATCTCATACCTCACACATATATATATATATAACATACATACATACATGCACTTTATAAATTAAATTTATTCAAAAACATCCCACCCATATGGCATCAATAATGTGTCTGTAGGTGTAAGGAAATACACGAATCCCAAAACGTATAGAAACATTTTTATATAAACAATAAAAGCATTAAGCCTTAAGTAGCTAAACACTGAAACAAGGCCACTCACAGTATCAAGAGGTTTGTATACTCCCAAGAACTCCACAATGATCGATCTTTGGAGCGTCGCCGCATTTGCTTGCCCGAAAACCTTAATTTCACAATAAATGAGTTAGAAATCTAATTTGAACTCTCCTAAATGATTTTGAGGCTCTAATATACTAAAAACTAAGTTTTGGAAGTGATCTCGAGGTTAAAAAAGTGTCCGGGGAGGTTTCACATCAAAAACAGATATTTTAGTAAAATTACAAAAATACCCCTCAGGGCCGGTTGACCCCGTTCAGGAATGGGTCAGGATGGCCAATTTGGCCATCTGCGGTGACCTCGTATGGGATTGGATCATCTCCCACATAAGAAACGCGACAAAGACCCAATTTCAGGTTCTTTAACCTTTTCCGACGTCGTTTCTCCGTCAATCGACCTATAAATTAAGACAGGCAATCCTTGCGACATCTACAACAACTTCACTAAAAGAAAAATAGAAATCATCGGCTCAAAGTTCGTAAAATTCAGATATAAGCTTAAATCTAACTAAAAAGTTAAAACTAACTTTGAGCCGCGATTTCTCCTAAACTAATGCATGGATCTACGTGCTACACTAGGCAAATTAAAGATCGAGGTGAGTAGTATAACATACTAAAAGCTCACCTTTATCTATCAGTCGGATTATCTGAATCGACCAAAACTTTTCGTCGGATAAAAAGATAGGGAGAGAGAGGAAAAGGGAGAGAAGAGTGAGAGGGAGAAGCTTAGCCTCCCCTTTAAATAACCAAGCCCGACATTGAGTTTGCTCAGCCCCGAGTTGGACTTTCTCTTTTTTTCTCCAATCTCTCCGTTCCTCTAGCCTAGACTTTAATCTCTGACCTATTTCACCAATGGACTCCATAACTAAGAGTTATTGACTTAAAGGATGTCCAATTGGTGTTTAATTATTTTCCATGCATTGGGATTACCTTATCCTCCAACTCCATCTTATCCTAAATTGTCACACCTCTTCTTTATTTGACACATTCGGACCGACATATTGCTCATACCAATACGTTGTCTTTTATTGTTCCGATTGTACGGAAAAACGTAATTGGGCCGGGTGTGTCAGTCAGCATAAACATAATCTTGTCCTTCCATCGGTTAAAATTAGTCCTATCAAATCGAACCAATTTCACGACGTTTTGATCCATCAATTTAAAAGTATTTCCAACTTGAAACTCCATATTCAAAGTATAATTACCTTAAGATTGTTGAGATAATAGTGTCTTGAAGTATGGAGTAGGAGAATATTTGTGTGTCTTGATGCGTGTAGATTGAATAACCACACTATCCTTAAGGTAATTATGCCCCCACTATGATGTTGTTGGGTTTTGATAGCAATATACCTCTATGATTCAAGAAGGCACCCTGAACGAAGAGTTTGTTGGAGTTTTCTCCTTAAGAGTTTCTTGAAAAGAGAGTTTGCTTGAGAGAAGGAGAGAGAGATCAAGAAAATTCAAAGGTTTTGAACAAAGAATTTGATTGAGTTATATTTTCTGAATTTTCATCTCTCTCTCTCTCTCTCTCTCTCTCTCTCTCTCTCTCTCTCTCTCTCTCTCTCTCTCTCTCTCTCTCTCTCTCTCTCTCTCTATATATATATATATATATATATATATGTATATAGGTCTATAAGTATATGATTTTCTCAAAGGTTATCACCTTTAGTCTTAGTAGGAACCTTTTCAAATTAAAACACTTACCATTGTAAAAAGTTAAAATCAATCATATCTTATATCAGTTAATAATTATCTTTTTTCACTTTAACTTACAATTTACCAAGAATTTCTCCAACAGTAGGCTGTAGGTTGTAGCTAGTAAGAGTATTGTTTATGTGAGATTCCATCAGTAGTCATTCCCGTAGTTGCATATTGTTTTTCATTTCTTTCTTAGTTCTTCATTACTTGTATATTGACATTCAAGACAAAGACCATGAGAAAGTGATTAACATCACTATAGAATTTTTTTAATTGGAAAAAGTAATAAAAATAATATTATAAAGATATGTAATTATATATTTTTACAATTTAAATGAATAAAATAAGTACAAAATAATATTATACAAATATGTAATTATATTTTCCTACAATTTATATTTATTGATTTAAGTTAAATTAAAATAACTAAATAAAATAAGTATAAAAATAAATAAGTAAATTGAAAATAAAAGAAAAGAACAAATTTTAGAACTAGAAAATTATATTCCACGTAATCTTATCGAACAATAAATATTTGAGTTTTTAATTAATAGGTGAAACTATGGAGACATGGTCAACCTATGTATTATCCATTTTGACTCGAAGGCCTCACTGTTTTATCCCATACAAAAGATGTATTGCAAGTATTATATTAGATCTCTACTTATCTACTACAATGGATTCTAGAGAAGGCAAAAATATCCGTTCCCAGTGGGTTTTGACCTACCTCAAACTGATAAGGCATATTTTATTTATTTTAGATTCGAGTATCGGGTCGGTATATGGTCAATGTTTTTTGATTGAATGGTCAAAGCGTGGCAGGGCGAGTGGGGATTTTAGTTGTCCCACCCTACATATATATAAAAATGTATATTTTATTTTTTATATATTATTATATTGATAATTTATTATATAATATATTTATTCAAGACATTAATTTCATAATTAAATAAAATGATAATGTAATTTATATAAAAAACCAAATTATTTCATATAATTCATATTAAATTTTTAAGAAAATAATTAAAATTGATCCCTTAACTAAAGTGAAATGTTCAATTTAGCTCCTCTACTTATTAAGGATAATTAATAAAGGATCAGCCACGTATCAGCTGACATGGCAAATGACATGTAGGTGCCACATGTGTTAAGTCCACGTTAGTAAATTAACTGTAATTTGACGGAAATGGACTAGTAAAGTTCACTTCTGAGAGTAGGGGGACCAAATTGAAGAAAATTAGAGTACATGGACTAAATTAAACATTTCGCTATATACTTTTACATAACATGTGTGAATTTTAGTATTGTAAGAACCGGCCTAGCCCGGTCAGTCGAATCGATTGACCTAGGACCAAAGGGTCATCCGATCCCGATGGGGGTGACTTGGGGTAGGTTGACCTAGGTCAAAACCCGTTAAAACTAGTAAAAAATCGGTTTTTTTAAATATTTTTTATATTAAAAGTATGTTGAAAATGATAAGAATTGAACTCTTGACCTTTTATGAGAGAGACAAGCACACTAACCACTATGTTAGACTAAATTTCTTATTAGAAATTTACTTTTTATCTTATATTTTAAACTAAAATTATCAAAATTCATATATTTCTATACTTAAACGACTATTCCGATCTTATCTAATTGAATTAGTTAACCAAGTTGATCCAGTGACACAGTGACCTGAACGGTTCATTCACCAAGCCAAATTTTACAACATTGGTGAATTCAAGAATTTTGGGGTCCATCACATGGTGTGGGTGAAAAATTGACCCAATCAATATGAACAAATCGATCGGATCTATTTGTCAGGAATCAATGTTAATCAATTTAATAAAATTGATCTTGTCGTTAATTATGCAAATTTGAATAGTGTTTTTTAATAAAAAGTTTAGAGTGAGGAGATTACCCTTTAAACTTTTTATTAAAAAAAAAGTTTATAACCTTTTCAAGAGTATGTTTGGATGAGTACTTTCAAAACTTTAATGATTTTCGAAAAGAAATATTTAAAAATTCATTCATTTAAAAAGATAGTATTTATAATTATTTTATTTTGATAAAATAATTTTTAGAATGAAATTTTTAATATTTATCATTTTTAATGAAATTAAAAACTTTAATTAATAAAAAACCAGTATTAGAAGTACAAAAATATTTAATATGTATGTCATTGAATTTATAAAAGTATTTGGATAATGCTAATAACATAAAAAATAAAACTATATATTTTAGAAATAAGTTTTTTATCATTAAATTAAAAATATAAAAAATACACTAAAAAGAAACTAAATTTATGTGGATAGTTAACCGTTTAGGTGTAAGAATTTGAAAAAAAAAAAACCTACTTAGGTGGATTTTCAAAGAGAAAATTCAATACCTTAAAACACCTATTAAAAAGTCATGGATTTAGGAAAGTCTTTCTACTAAATTATCCAAATAATGATTTCATTATTTAAATTTTTCAAAACTTTAATTAAAAAGAAAATCTTTCAAAAAAATATCCATTCAAACACACATTAAGGATTTACGGACTCTAGTTTGAAGAACTTTGCCGCATATGGGAGCTCAAACCTGAATATTTTTCATCACGAAAGTTGAAGATGAATATTGCAAATGTGAATAGTAATCCAAAAATAACTTTTCTTGGAACATGAATGATCTAATCAAAGGCTAAATTATCTCAACTTATCCCATAACCCAAAATCATCGAATTGAAAATTAAAAAAAAAAAAAAAGAAAAACCCTTGAAAGGTTTTATATCGAAGATAACCCAACTAAATTAAAAAAGTGTTATGTCCAACCTTAAACTTGTTTAACGAACAAGTTCAACAGCTACCTTGACTGCTTGAGTCATAATTGCGGACCTGATTGATCTCCAAGTCCTTATTGCGGAACACTCCCTTCCCCTTTTTAGTTAAACTTAGACCTGGCTATTGGTTCTCGTTAGGTGATCAGGATACTCACTCCCAGAGACAAAAGGAAATTCCTTCTCATTACTGATTGGGATAATTTCAAAGCTATAGCCATGCTCTTTCAGTCGCTTACTTTATAAGTCTACTCACATGAAGGAAAGGATTTTACTTTCCGGGTTTGCTTCTTTCTCATTACTGATTGGGATAATTTCAAAATTTAAATGAACATACTTAGTAAATTAAAGAGCCTCAGAAATTATTTAAATAGGTCAATTAAGGTATTGAACTTTTTTTTCGGTGCAAATTAAGTCCTTGAACTTTTATTGTAATTAATAAGCCTTTGAATTTTTATTTATAATTAAATAAACTCTTAAACTTTTATTGTAGTCAAATAAACTCCTAAACTTTAATTTATACTATCCAATATATTAGGCTATCAATATGATTAAAATTAATTACATGATCCTTGCAATTTTACAAATTTTAATGATTGTTGAGTGAAAAATATAATCATCTTTACTCATATCGAGAGTTTAATTAGAAGTAAATTGAAGTTTAATAACCAATAATTGTTTGATTTAAGTGGTTTGGCACTGTTTCTCTTAAGTAAGGTCTTGAGTTCGAGTCTTGTGAATGAAGAAAACTATTGTTGGGAGAGCTTTATCCCATAATGGACCAACCCGGCTCGAAAGGGATTAGTCTTGGGTCAAAGGCCTAGGGATACCCTTGGTTATACAAAAAAAAATTGAAGTTTAATATAAAATCTTTCAAATTTTAATCAAATTAAGGGTCTAATTGAGTTTTAAACAAAGTTTAGAGACTCATTTTTACTGCGATGTTAAAAGTTTGAAGGTTTAATAGATTTTTTTTAAATAAGCTTAAGGATTTTTGTCCATTTTAAATCAAAGGGTTTCTTTTTTTTGAAGAAAGCCAAAGATAATCTATAATCTATATTATATATAAAAGTGTGAGTTGGGTTAGTAGTTTTTCCCTATCTATTATCCATTCTTATTCAATATATTTCAAAAATGTCACTGGATCTTATCATTGGGCTTTAATGTGCTTTATATTCACACAAGACATTGGGGTTTTTTCATTGGGTTTCGGTTTGTTTTAAATCCACATCAGACCTTCAAATCATATCAAAAAAGTCCATTAGATTTTAATATATTTTGGATTATTTTTCAGCTTAATAGATTATAATATTAAAATAGCATATATTTAATAAAATACATAAATATACCATTATTATTTAGATAATAAGCTTAATGTGATTTATTTTGGACACTACTCTTCTAGCTTAAGAAGATAGTCATCATGGACCCGCATGAATTTTATATAAGTGATTAAAAATTTAAAAAAATGTACGATACATAGACATATTGCTCTTCTGGAATCAGGTTCCCTTCTAAAATAGTGTCACCTACTCTTCTAGCTTAAGAAGATAGTCATGATGAGCCTGCCTGGATTTTACATAAGTGATTAAAAATTAAAAAAAATGTACGATATATATTATTTAGTATACCCTTTTAAGTGGTGATAATAATAACAATAATTTAGATAAATTATAACTTTGGTAATTTGATTAAATCGTAACTATAAATTTAATGAATATTGAATAAGTATATATCATTTACTTAGTTTAGTAAAAATAGATTTTATATAAGTGATTAAAAATTTAAAAAAATGTACGATATATATCATTTAGTATACCCTTTAACTGAAGATAATAATAATAATAATAATAATAATTTAGATAGATTATAACTTTGGTAGTTTGATTAAATCGTAACTACAAATTTAATGGATATTGAGTAAGTATATATCATTTACGTAGTTTAGTAAAAATATAATACTAATTGGTCTATATAATGTACCATTAGTTTGAACTCTGTAAAGCTGTATGAGTCTTTTATAAATCTTCGTGCCGAGGTTTGTCTTCCTTCTCCGTTTTCATTTAAACAAAGTTTCGATTTTGATTTTTGGGCCAATTCAGAATCTTATTTTCTTTTATGGTTTCATGTTTGTAAAGTTAGATCAGTTTTCTATGAATCTTCGTGCTGAGGTTTGTCTTTCTTCTCCTTTTTCATCTAAACAAAATTTCGATTTTTCATTTAAACAAATTGGATCTATTTTCATTTAATCAAAATCTTCTTTTCTTAAATAATTTTATTCACTAATTTTACTTTACTTGATTACAGATAATGTCCAAAAGTATTGTGAAAATATCTGAAAATTCTGAATCTCTTACTGATTCATCTCTGGAATTGGAATTATCAAATATTTGTGATCAATCTCCTACCAATTCATCTCCTAAGAAAGTATCAAAAATTCATGATTTACATATATCACAAGAAGAATGGAGTATCAAAGTTATGGTACTTTGAAAAGGGAATTGAGTACATATTCAAATCGTAATGGGAGCGAAAAATTCGTTAGAATGATTTTGGTTGATGACGAGGTAAACATATGCAAAATTTTCTCTTTAATTTAATATTTTTGTTATTAAATTCAATATTTTTTTATTATTTTATATTTTTATATTTTGTTTAATAATTTCTATTAATTTTGTTTTTCTGTTTTGTTCTCTTTTAAGGGCACCCGTATACAAGCAGTGATGTTTAATGTTGTTATGTCAAAATTGATTGACACTTTTGAGAAAGAGAAGACATACATGATTACCAACGGTGTTGTCAAGCAAATTAACTCCTATTTTGTGAATGTCTACCAAAATATCAAATTATCATTAACATAATATACTACTATTAATGAAGCTCCTTTTCTTTATTTCAAAAATATTGTGTTTTATGATTTTATTCGATTGGAGGATGTGGACAGCCGTGAAACCAAATTGATGGTTAAGGGGTGGTTTTTTTTTTCATTTTTTTGAAATTTATTAATTTGTTTTCATTTTAATAACTACTAACTTTTTTCCCTTTTTAAAAGTTATGGTCAAGTCAGAAAATACAAAGAAGCAAAAAGGAACATACACAAAAAATGTGGTATACAAAGAAGTTCTACTTAGGTAAGGATAAAAATTAACAACATTAACACATTTCTTTTTGTCAATTCCTTTAACAAAAAAAAAGTACTAATATTTTAATTAAATTTTTCATATGCAACTGACATCATGAAAAGCATATCAATTCGAAGCGATGATGAAACACATCTTCGAGTAAAGTGTAAATATCCCAGTATTGTTGCTTTTCCGATTGCTCTTTCAAAAATCATTGAATAGACATTACACTTTCATTCCTTTTATATAAGATAATGTCACATTTGAGAAATCAAATCTTACATACATTTCAAACGTATAATTAAAAACTTTTTTCCAACCTTCATATCATGGCAACATAATCTAAACAATCAACAAAACATTACTTTTATGTTTATACACTATAAAATAATTAAATTGAGGGCTGATGACATTCACTTCAAAAAAAAATCATAACGTGTTTTGCACGTGTCCAAGATACATACTCAAATCGTAATGGGAGCTGAAAATTCTTTAGAATTATTTTATCTTTAATTTAATATTTCTATTATTATTTCATATTTTTATATTTTCTTTAATAATTTTTAATAATTTTGCTTTCTTTCCTATTTTCTTTTAAGGGCACCTGTATCAATGATGGATTAAAACACGTGCAACGCACGTGTCTATAAAACTAGTATATATAAAAGTGTGACTTAAATAAGATATTTATACCTATTAAATATCCCTTTTTCTTTAACATATTTCAAAAATGCCATTGAATTTGGGCTCTACCTATTATATTAAGCTTTAGGTAAGAAGTTTATACCTATTAAATATCTTTTTTTTCCTTTAACATATTTTAAAAATGCTATTGGATTGGGCTCTACCTATTATATTGGGCTTTTAAAAAATAATTAATTAAAAATTATGATTTCAAGATTTTCTGTTGGTTTAAATTAAGTTTTACAAAATTAAAAAGTATAAAATATCTAGGCCATTGTAGTTTAATTTAATTATTTTTATTATACACATTGTTTTACAATGCTAGAAATAAAATAATTTTATTTAAATATTACTATTATATAAATTATTATATTATCTAAAATCAAATATATTTGAAAAAATATAATAATCAATATATTAGATGAGATTCTTAGAAAATATATTATTAATAACGTGTTCTATTACGTATGATACACATAATACACATATAATATATATAAAAGTGCGAGTCGGGTAAGATGTTTGCTTCACCTTAAATATCTATTTTTCTTTAATGTATTTCAATAATTTCATTGGATTTGGGTTTTACTTTTAACATTAGCCTTTTAAAAAATAAATAATTAAACATTAAGATTATAAAGGGATTTTACTAATTAGTATCTAAGAATGCCATTAGTTTTTTTTTCTTTGGCCAAAGAATGCCATTAGTTTAAATTGCATTTAAACATTAGGATTTTAAAAGGCTTTTAGTCATTGGTGTTCAAGAATGTCATCGGTTTAAATTGGGTTTTACAAAATTAAAAAATAAAAAATTAAGAATTAGAAGTGTGAAATAAGCTGGTTGAGTAGGTTACAGATTAGGGTCAGATTGGTCCAAAGAAAATGTTTGGGCCATTCAAATTTTCAGTCATTCAGGTTTGAGTTTTCGGATCATTCAGGTTTAAGTTTTCAGGTCAATCGGTTTTAAATTTTTTTTGTTTGACTTTCAAATATTTCAAGTTTGGCCCTTAGGTTTTTCGAGTCATTCGGGTTCGAGTTTTTGGGTTTTCAATTATTTAAATTAGCATGTCGAGTTATTTCAGATTAGTTTATTGGGTTTTATGGATTAAACTCTTGGGTCAATTGGATTCTCGAATTAATCAGGCTTCGGATTAGTCGGGTTCAGGTTGTTTATTTATTTCAAAAATCAAGTCGAGTTAGATTAGTTTTGGATTCGGGTTGATTGGATGAATTTCTTAAATTAGTATAACGCGTTATATTACGTGCGATGATGCACGTAACACTGAAACTAATTTTATAAAATGTAATTAAACTTTTTTTTTCTCTAGTTTAAGTGGAAATACTCGCCCCAGCAGAAGGGCAGGGTCACATCGCAAGTAGCTATCTCAATTTTCACATATAGGCCGTAGCCATATTGCATGGTGAAGCAATTGACACCAGTTTGCATCCCACAATTTCATTTGACTGAGGCCACTGTTGAGGGGAAAGAATTATTGAATTTCTTTAATAAAGAATAGGAACAAAAACTTTTAGCTTTAAACTTTTTTGTGTCTGGGCACTACAAAAGGGAGAAGTTTCAGGGAAGAAAAAGGAACGACAAAAATCTAGTGTCCCTAAATGTATGAAATAAAAAAGAATTAAGACGTTTGTATGGAACGTCCCTGATACTTTGCACCAAAAATTTTTAAAGAAGGCCCAAAACACAAAGACTATAAAATTAAACTAAAAATATTACTACCATGTTTTTACTAAAGGGCCAAAGCCCATCTATGATCCAACGCACAATTCATCCAAAAATTTTACTAACTTGAAAATTGCCCCGCGTGTTTTGGGCCGATTTCCGTCTCTTCTAGTTTAATTAATTCAAAAAGTATTATTAATATTTTTACTTTAAAAAAAAATAATTCTTCATAGCTATTTAGGTTTGCATTATTAAGTGAAGGTATAAAAAAAAAAGGCATAATCATTGGATTACCAAAAGTATATTTTTTAAATGCTTATGAAGGGATTCGTTGTACATATACAAAAACTGAATAAAAAATATGGAATACAGCAACAAATAAAAATTCCATTATTATTGATTAAAGCTTGCGTCAGGGGTTGATTGTCTTCATCTCTCGTAAGTCATAGAGTTCATTCAACACTGTTGAGCTTTTTTTTTCTGTTGGTATGTGTAATTGATGTCGGGAAAGTTACTGCCAACCGTACATCCTATCACTCCTTTAATCCTTTCTAGCTAAAGAAAATTTAAAGTGGCGCTCCAAGCACCAATTCATGATCCCAATTGCCAACTTTATTTGAGTGACATAGCTGCACAATATTTTCATATAATGCAATAATAAAAGAAAAAAAAAATCTAAATGGATGAATTTTTTTAATAGAAACTTACCAGACGGATCGATAAACAGGTCATAATGTGCCAAGGAAATCTAAATGAATGATTTACTTGACCCAAAAATAATAAATAACTGCGTGTAAAAACCATTTAACTATTGTACCTATATGTATTCAGGAAACCACAATATATAACGACTTTTTCTTAGTTTAAGAATCCAATATGATAATCGTAAAGTATAATAAAGAAAAGAAGGAGTTTAGAGTACCTTAGTAAATGAAACAAAAGCAATGATCAGCTAATAACCTAACTCAATCCGGGTAGAGATCTACAATCTCTTGCCCACCACAAAACACAAGCAAAATCAGACTAAATATTGTTTGAATTATTGCCTTTTCTTTCTTGGCTCACTCTTCTTTCTTCTAAAGAAAAATGAAACTATATGCAACTAATTAAATACCTCAATCTAGCTACTGGTTCTAGAATACAAATTCCTTGCATGAATGCAACTTATGCAACGGTTTGTTTATCCAGACTTCGACACTAACTCTGAACTTTTCTTCTAAAGTTTTTGACTTAAAAAGCATGAACTCATTCCCCATCAATCTCATTGAGGTTATGAGACTTGAAAAGGGTTTGTCTCGAATTAAAAGTTCAAAGATATCCTTGATTAAAAAAAGACTCGAAAGGGATTTATCTTGATTTAAAGATCTAAAGATACGCTTGATTTAAAAAAAAAAAAAACTTCTTTTTACATATAAGTCTATATTGATATCAATTTCCTCAACTATTCCTTATTGATATCTCATTTCAAAGTTAGGTTTGGCCCAAAAATCTACTTATATATCTCTAATTTAGCAATTAGCGGTTGAATGAGACTGTTTGTCTCGAACAGTCGAACCCGAACAAACTTCATAGTGCTTTCCTCAATAGATGGATGCCAAGTTGCCAACCTTAAAAATTACTACTTACTGGTTTAAAGGTAAACCAAGTTGATGGTGTTTTATTCAATCAGTAATTGAATCAAATTAATTAGAGAGTACTCTAGAAAGAAAGGTCATTTTAAAAAGAAAAATTTTCCTTAAATTGTCAATAATTAAACTTTAGATCAAATAAACTTAAAAAAAATATTTTCATTAAAACTTTATATGATACAAAAAAGTTCACAGTTCATATAAGAAAAAAATGTTGATCAATAAATAAATTATTACTATATATTTTTCATCAAGAAAGATAACATGCATAATAATATTTCAAAATTTTAATCCTTTTATGTACTCTCTGAAAGAAGTCATATTGTTTATCCCTAATAAATTAAATGATAGCGCTGTACGTAAAATTCAAATCTATCTCTATTAAATTTTTTCATAAATAATTAAACTTAAAAGCTACTTAAATTTTTTAATTGATTCAAATTTTAAGATCTTACTTCTTATCATTACCAATTTAGATAAAGCTTTATCTAAGTTTAAACATTTAAAAATTAGTATAAAATAATTTGAAATTTTTATTCATATCTATCATGTAAATTCGATATAAATAAATTAAAATAAACTAAAATAAATTAATAATTCAGCTAATAATTATTAACATAAATAGGTTTATTGAGGACTTAAAACTTATAAGCTTCATCTTAGAGAAGGTCAAAGGACTCCTAGTCCTACTAAAATTCGTCCTACCGGCCAAAGTTGTGTGTTTGAAATAGCCACACGAACTTGAAACTTGGGAAGCAGCTGGGGATGTAAAGAAACAACAATGGAGAAAACGAGTCACGTTCTAGAGATCAACTTGATCTCTGCACAAGGGCTTATAGAGTCATCTGGCAAACCTCAACGCCAAATGAAAACCTACGCGGTTGCTTGGGTCGATTCATCCACCAAGCTTCGCACTCGGGTTGATCGTGTTGGTGGCCAAAACCCAACCTGGAACGACAAGTTTCTCTTCAAAGTATCATCCGAGTTCCTCTTCAGCAAAACCTCTACCGTCTCCATTGAGATTTACGCTGTTGGCATCTTCCGAGACAGGCTTATTGGTAGCGTTCGTATTTTTGTCAGTAACTTCCTCCAACCTGCCTCGGTTGGGGTTTCCTCCATGAAGACTCCTGCTTTTGTAGCTCACTTAATCCGTAGCCCTTCAGGGGAGTTCTTTGGGACCCTTAACATTGGAGGAATGGTTCTCGATGGGTCAGGTTTTCAGCAGGCATTTAGAAAAGTTTCAGGTATTGATTACCGTGATCTTACAGGAAAGAAGCATCATCCTGGAACGAAAAAGTCCAGGGCTGCAGTTAGTGATATAATGGAGTTTGTTCCCAGTGAGTATGGTTATCAATCAGAAGGTGATTGTGATTCTTTGACTTCCTCATCATCACCTCCACATGCGGCCTTGAGGGAGCTGAGCTTGAAAGGGAAGAATGAAGAAGATTATCATGGAGTTTTAACTCCTGAAAATGAAACTAATTTAATTGAAGAAGAGAAAGAAAACTTGATCAGTGGTATCAAGTTGGAGGAACCTCCGGTCACAATTGACCCAGTGCCTGGTAAAACTACTGAGGAGATGGTTTTTGATAATGAAGAAAGCGTGTTGAAGATGGAAAAAGATGTCAAGATGACCATGGAAGATAACAAGAAGCTAAGGGAGATGGTGGAGAAGCTCATGCTGGTGGTAACGGAGCAATCAACTGTCATATCAGACCTGACTGGAAGGATGATAAACATGGAGAAGAAGTTGTCAAGGAGAAGCAAACAGAGGAAACCACATCATGTGAAACCAAAGTCCTATGATGGATTGCGAGGAAACCATCTTTGACTCTGTGTAGCTCCTGAAAAAGCAGCATAGAAAGATCAAATTAATTGGAACTTGGTAGTATCCAACTTGGAGCAGCCTCTAGTGACAGTGGACTTAGTGCCTGCTAAACAGTTGAGGAGATGATTAGTAATAATGAAGAAAGCTTGGTTAAGATGGACAAATATGTTAAGATGATCATGGAAGAGAACAAGAAGCTAAGGGAGATGATGGAGATGCTCATGATCAGCTGTAATATTAGACCTGACTAGAAGATCGACAAAACTGGAGAAGAGGTTTCTAGGAGAAACAGAGGAATCCACATTAAAGGAAAGCAGCATCTGCACCAAAGTCATATGATGGACTGCAACGAAAACTATCTGTATGAGTCAGATCACATCCATATTTTAAGATTTTAATTGCTTTTGCAATTTATCAATTCCAGTGAATGTAGATACCATATGGCTTAATATAAATAAAAATTTTCCCACTGCCTCCATTAATGCATGTGTATTCGTCTAATCTTCAGAATTGTGTAATTCTTCTAACTCAGTTCACTACATGATGCAAGTATTAGTGGGGTAGTGCCAAGGGATTTAGGGGGCCTTTTTGTGATTGAGAGAACTTTAGCAGTAAAGGAGGCTCATATACTTTTACACTCAAAAACACTTCTCAATATATTTTAGTACAGGAACAGGACTCGCATAATTTATGCTTTCGAAACAAATGTTTGCTTCCATGGTGATCTATAAGAGAAAAATATGAAATACAAGCGCACAGTTTTTTAAGCCTCACACTTGTTCAAGCTATTGCTGGGCTTTAATCTATATATATGGAATCATCTCATCATTATTATCAGTTTATCATATAGTAGTAGCTGTAGCATATATAGCAGTGTCTGCTTGTGTTCTTTTTAGTCATCACTCATCACAGCACTGGTACAATATGTACTTCTCCATGATGCGTCCGCAGTCAGCGCAGCTCACTCTTTCTGGTATCCTACCAGCAGTACCAGGTAGCACAAGCCGGTTGCAATGATGCGGGGCTGGATGCTGCAAGAAATAATCATGGATTACCGGCACCAAACCTTTTGTCCGCACTTCCTCTGCCCACAAATTATAATTTGTTAAGCAAGTTAAAAATGCACTGCCCTTGGCTCTAGTCAACTCTGCTGAACCTCTACTAAGCAAAGCCCATCCACCTTCACTGCCATCATAAGAAAGCAATGTCATGATTTCCCGAGTTATAGGATCGTTCTCATCAGCTTTACCAAGTTGGTGCTTGGAGTACCACATGCTTTCTATCCTAATCCAGAAGTACCAAACTGCAGTCAGGTCTGGCAAGCAGTAACTGAGCTTTTCTGCAGTGACAGTAACCATGTTTCTCCGGACACGTTCCTTCGGATTGCTTTTTCCCACATAAACCATTTCTATGGAAAGACCAGAAGCTCTTGCAAAAGTCTTTACAGCGTTTGTGAATTTCCTGATCCACTCTGTGTCTTCTCCTCCATATAGGAATATGAATCTTCCTTCTGATATCTGATAAATCATAGAATTTCAACATATGATATAATATTATATATTAAAGCATGAAGGAATTTATGCAGTACAGAAAAAGAAAATTAGTTCTAGAAACTTTAATTAACAGTTGCATACATGCCATGTTTTGGTTAGAGCTAGCAGGTAATGAGACTTATCAGAATTCGGAATAGATAAACATACCCAGTTTTGAATCACAGGATCAATGCCATCTACAAGCAACTCAAGTCTCCAAGTCTCTGCCTTCCATAAAGCTTCTTCCCTTGTGGTGGTGAAAGGGAAGGCCAAAGAACCCCAAATCCACATCATGTAAAGTGCATTTGGGCATAAAACCCGTCCTTGTGGATCTAGAACTACAAGAAGAGGCTTCTTCTCAAAATGCCACACTTCCTTGATAAACTTGAACACTGCCCGATCAATCAGTGAAGGATGATGCAATGAGTACCATGTCATCATAGCCTTAAGATTTTCAAATTTATCTCGGCTGATCTCAGACAATGGCACAGATGGGTCCAGCACTGGGAGCCACACAAACTCATATTGACTTTCCAGCCTTGCTGGTTGGCTCCGGGACTCACTATATATCTGATCCAGAATGGCAATCTTTTCTGGCAAGATATCTAGATCTGATATGAGCAGTAGAACATTTCTTCTCCTTAGAACTTCAACATTAACCTGGTTTTGTCATACAAAAAGTGGATGAAAGATCAGGGAGCTGAAAAATAATAGGCCTGTATTGTCTCATCTCTAAGGACTAGAAAAGTGCTTATAGTTTTGGGTTCTTACATATAGGACAAAGTGATAAAAAATTTTGAATGTTACACTAAAGAAGTAAATAATTTAAGTTTAATTATAATGGCTTGAAGAAATTGTCAAAAATAAAACAACAAATAGATAATAGAAAAGAAAAGCAAACCCTTCTCTTGGTGGCTCCATCAAAGAGAGGTAGTGGATCATCCTTTGGGTTAATCAGCGCCTTAAGAACCTTAATATTGTCAATTTGTACAGTCTCAAACAAATATATAAGGTTCTGATATGCTTCCATATATTTTCTTTCATCTGCATCATGTGGATTTCAGGTGCATTAAAAAGGTGATCATTGACAAATGCAACATCATCTGTTTGTAATATTGATATTAGCCATGGTAAGCTCACCTATGTGCTTATGGCAGGTCGCTAGCAGACCTACCAGGTGGCTGTGTATGTTGTTGAGCTTGTGAGCCAAGCTTGACAATTCCCAGGATTCTGTAGTGGATAAAAGATACCTGAAACAACACAATCTCATTTTTCTCATACCAGCATGATCGAAAGAGTAATCTTAAA
Source organism: Microcos paniculata (assembly GCA_030664755.1). Classification (NCBI taxonomy): domain Eukaryota; kingdom Viridiplantae; phylum Streptophyta; class Magnoliopsida; order Malvales; family Malvaceae; genus Microcos; species Microcos paniculata. The sequence goes on along the minus strand of CP131462.1, from coordinate 35,316,385 downwards.
TTCTAAATGGTGGCAAATGGGCTTATATCCTCTACAAATTTGGAGCTATCAAGTTGATTGTGTTCATAAATTGGAGCATCAATTATATAATTTATGCCAAAACTATCAAAGACATACTCAGTCCCCAATCCTGAGAGGCCAGTAATCTGAGATGCACTTGCCAACATGCCTCTGATAGTCCAGTAGATTGCTATCGGTATATGGTCCATGGCTGCAGTCATTGCTGCGAAATCTGCTGCAATGTACTTGGATGGTAGCTCCTTAAACTCAACTATACAATTGGCAATATCTAGCATGGCTCTGATGAGATTTTTGATCGTGTCAAACCGAGACTTCAACATGCTTGAGTGCTGTAAGATTTCAGGTACTTGTTTGAGGATAGCCAGATTTTTGGCTAGTTGGTTTGAGGTGTAACTTTGGACAAGGAGCCAGAACTCCCCATAGTTAACCGCAAAAGCCGATAAAGCTATCACCAATTTGGCATCCCAAGGATAGTTGGATACCATGTTCAATATGGACATTGCAGTTGCATGTGCTTCCCCAGTTTCAGTGCATTTGAATGCAATCTGCCATGCCAAAACTGTTTAGTCACAAATATATACACTAGCAAATTCAGTCAGGGAGACAGAGACAGAGACAGAGATTGATAACAACCTCACAGGAAATCCGGTCAATGAGAAATGACAAAGCCTCAATCATTTCAATAGTCTGCTCTTGTAACGCTTCGGCATGTGCTTGCATACCCTGTTAGACAAAAACAGAATTAACAGCATAACCTAGAGATAAAACATAAAAACAAAGGAAGGAAGATGGCTTGGATAATTATAAAGCTGAAAGTTTAAATTCCTATGGCATTGAAAACATAAGAAGAAGAACAAATAGAGTAGTGGAGGAATTGTCAAAACTCACGGGAGTCACAATGGCGTCAGCACGATTGAAGATGTCTTGAACAATATGCAGAAGTGGTCTGACATTGATGACACGGCCATCAGGAGCATGAATTGCCTGAATTTGCTTTAACATCACAGTGTCATCGGACGTCGAGAACTTGAGAGTTTCACCTATGATGGGTTGCTGCATTTTGGTTGCAGGTGTTAGCATGGACTCCATATAGACGACCTCTAACGTTTAAGATGGTAGGAGAGAAACAACAAAAGCTGTGTGTTTATATTGGAGCAAGCCTGGTGCCCTGGCCTTTATATAATATCAGATGAAGTATAAAGCAAAGTTGAATCTACTTCCTTGCTTGCTTCCAATGATTTTCCATTCTTGAAACTTCATGAATACTCATAAAGTTAAACAGCATATTCATTATTCAAGGGCCCCACAAATCTGGAGCAGTAGTTTGGACTGCACAAAAATCAGCATCCTCAAGCAGAATATGTCTACTATTTAATCAAATATCAATGATTAAAACTATAGGCACCTCCTGTTAGCTCCAGTGGTTTAAAGAAGACATTGCCTTCCTTACTTGATAAATTTGTCCCAAGATTATGATTGGAGAATAAAACAAAGCAAATACAAAGGGAGAGGTACAAGTTATGATTTTGTTCTTTGCTTGTTCTTTTGGTACTGGAAAGGTTCTGAAAAATGAATAGTAGAAAACTTGAGCTGAGAGCTTATCAATCAAGTTATACAGCAGCAAATTAAGCTGTGTTGATGGTGGCTTCTACAGTCAGCGGCATGTACCTTGAGCTGACAATAAACGGCCTTTACTATGAACCGTTGGATTAGATGAGATTAAATATTAGCCGTTAGATCAGATGGAAGGAGGTAAATGAAAGGTAGAGTAGGAATAAGTTTGTCTTCGGGAATTGGTAACCAGATGAGCCACCGGTTAGGTTTCTTCTTCAATGTGGTGGTCTTGAGACCATAAACCAAGTGCTCACACGGAAAGGATGCATAGGAGTTTGAGTGTTGGAGTCCATATAGTCAGACTTTATACCCCTTGGGGTTGAATTATGTGAAAACCTGAAAGCCTAGAAGTTTTAGAGATGATGCATGATTGTAAATAAAATATAAAATAATTTTGTGCCAAATTTTTCGATTAATGTTATTATAAAAGTTGATTAACACTATATTTTAACTACCATATCAATATTGTATCAATTGTTCCTCCTCTTTTTTTTTGTAAAAAACCTATTTCCAAAACAAAAGGTAAATGTTTATACATAAAAAAAAACTAATAACTTAATATCAAAATCCTCTTGTCAAGTACAATAATTAATAAATTAATTGTTATTTATATTTCATTTTTCTGAGAAGTTAATTACAAGGAATCTTTGAATATCTTTTAACATTTCTTCTTGATCCTCCCTTTCATAAATAAAATATCACGCCACGGATCTATCTGACCTAGTCACGTGATAATCGTCGTGTTACTTTAAAATACGTGTCACATAGTCATGCATATTGAGACAACACATGACACGCCCGGACCTAATCCGCACGTGTCAAGTTGTATAATTATGAATTTGTTGTCTTGTTAAAATAACAAATTGAACTTCTCATGGATGTTTCAAACTTCGTTTAGCTCAATTTCAAGCTCAAAAACCCTAATTTTGAAGTCCGGGGATGTGGGCCCCACTTGAAATCGAGACCCGAGGCATTTGGGGCTGAGTTGACCGGAGTCAACTCAGATTTGGGTGACTCCGGCGCCGGAGCTGGTCGGGTCCGGCGCCGGACCCATAAATTTTATACGGGCCGAGACCCCCATTTCCACTCCTCTCTTCTTCTTCAATTCTCTCCGAGAATTCTACCAATTCTCTCTGAATCAAACCCTCAATCCCTCTGCAAACACTTCATTAATCATCAATATCAACTTATTTTGCCTCATCAAAGATCAAAACATCAAGATTTCTAAGGAAAACATCAAATCTTGAAATCTGGAAATTTGGCGACAGTTTGTTCATCAGCCGATATCTTTTGATTCAACCGTGCGTTTTGGCTGAGAATTTGGTATGTTGTTCTACACTCATCAAGCTTTAATTTGATAGTTTATACGCTTGATTTCATGGTCTGTGCTAAGAGAATTTGATGATTGAAGTTGAGATTTCTGTTTTGTCCGAGTAAAGTCAACTCTTGATGTTTTGATCCAAAATTCGAGCATGATTTGTTGTTTGATTCAGTTCTTGAAGCTGTGAATTCATAGATCATGTGTTTAACTTGCTGTGTTTCAATTTTGGTGCGGATTGGTGTTGAGTCGAAGTCAAACCGAGCATGTTTTGGATGAAAGGCCGAAACCGGCCATTTTCTGGGCTAGGTCCGGCGCCGGACTGGCAGGTCCCACGCCGGAGATGGCCAAAATCCAGGATTTATCCCGAATTTGGCTCACTCCCGCCCGGGAGTGAGAAATTGTCGACAAGGGGTACTGTATCACCAGGGGCATTTTGGTAATTTTGCAACCCTAGACCCCATTTGACCCCAATTGACTCCAATTAGCTCCAATTGACTTCTGGACTTGTCAATTTTAGTCCGAGACCTTTAATTGGTGTTGATTTATGATTTGAACATTGGTTGAATATTTTATTAATCAAATTAGAATTTAATTTGATTATTTAGGTACGTGATCGTACGAGATTTGGACCGGTAACAATTTGAGCCAAGGCATTTCGTGGGGTAATCGGGGAGTATACAACTCTCCTCACTTGTGAGTGGCTTGGATTATATTGGTTGACCATTGAGGGTTAACCGTTTGCAAATTTATTTATAAATGTTTTATTAAATTGTTTATATGTTTTGGGGTATGAATTGTCCACCCTCACACACTGAGTTTATAAATGATTTGAAGGGTGGGAACTTCAATAAATTGATATTATTGATATTATTGATTATTATATGGGGTATGATACCCCTGAAAAATATATGTGGTAAATTAGTAGTGGTGGTGGACTGCGGTCCAACAGCCAGCAGTTAATAATATGGGGAATGATACCCCTGAAAGATTAATATTATTATTGAATTTTTATATGGGGAACGATATCCCTATGAGTTGAGAAATTTAACATAGTCCTCGGGGCTCCAATATGTGGGAGCGTGGACCGAGTTGAGAGCATACGTGTTACTCAGCCGTGGACTGCCTATTGAGGGGCACGGTGAGTCGCTCCTGGTTGCGAGAGGCGCGTAGGGAAACTCGCCAGGACTTCAGATGCTGTGTTCCACCACAGTATGGCAAACGTCAAGGGAATGGGCCAGAGAGTAAAGTAAAGTAAAAATGTTTTAAAAGTATAAAGTAACCCTTGACGGTCCAGTGGATACCCTTGTACACGGGTATACCTTATTGGGACTATTTTCAGATGCCAGCCCTTATATATATATGATTATGGATTTGATATTTGGTTTGGTTTGGGATATCATATATTTCAGTAAATGATTTATTAAATTAATATTTGGATTATTTTATATCCCCAGCCTGAGGTGATCGGTCTTTATAACCGAGTCTCTCACTGGGTACAATTTTATTGTACTCACCCCATTCACTTTTGTTGTCAGATCATCAGACTTTGGACGGCGGACGTCCTGGTGGCCAGTGATCCCAGTTCATCTCTGTGGACACTATATTGTAGGTGCCACCTCTTTTGCTTGGTATATCTTGGCTCGGAATATTATCGCATCTTACATATATATATATATATGTATTTATAAAAATACTTTCCGCTGCATGGAACATCATAAGATGTGATAATTTATTTTTAAATATTTTGAAACTGTATTATCTATGATGATTTTGTATGTTTTCATATATTGCTCGAATATCCTTTATTTTTAAGCCTTGTATCATCTTGGTTGCTCGCCTGACGAGGCACGCATCTCGAGGTGGTACGGCGGTTGTCACGTGGTCGAGCCTGCGGGTCGGGACGTGACAATTAAATTGGTATCAGAGCAAATTTTAAAATATATATATATATTTATGTTATACCGAGCCAAGCAGTTTAAGTAATTTTGAGATTTCTGATTTTGGGGGTAAAAGTAGAAATTATGATTTTGGGGTTAAATATCTTCGTCTTTTGACATAGATTTTGTATATAGTTATACCATGCCATCTAGAAGAAGAAATATTCCGAATTCTTCTGTTCCTACCCCTGATTCCTCGGTACCTATGAGGAGAGGTCGATCACGTAGGCAGCCTGAGATTCAGCTTACTGTAGATCCGGAGACCACTGAAATTCCGGACGAACCTGTTCCACCTATTCCACCTGTTGATGAGACGCATCATCAAGATACTCATACTGAAATACCACCACCTCCACCTCCAACGACTGTCACGCTGGTGCAGTTTACGCCCGCTGATTTCGAGCGTATGTTTGATATTTGGGCCAGTAGATTCTTTTCATCATTGATGGCCGCTGGCGTACATCCGACTACCAGTATTACACCACCAATTCATCCATCGCCACCGATGCCGACACAGATGCCACCGCTTTCATCAGGTGGTCGAGGAAAAGAAAAGTGTGGATTTGAGCCCAAGGCCAAAGGAAAGATTGGGAAGAAGAAAGTGGAGTTTAGGCATCGATGCCCAAATTGTAGGCGTTTTCATTTTGGCCCGTGTAGGGCTGGACCTTGATGTTTTCGGTGTGGAGGTATGGGTCACATAGTACGTGCATGTCCATCAACTGTTCCTTTACCACCCAGACGGAGTTTTTGTCAACCTCCAGTCAGACCGAGCAACTATGGAGGTTACAGTCTGTTTCAACCTGCGCGACATTCTTTCTCAGTACCTTCTACCTCTCAGCAGCATTTAGGTATTGGTAGTAGTTCAGCTGCCCCGAGACGACCCCCACAGCCGCAGCAGCAGCGACAACATACTCAAGTTTATGCAATGTCGCAGGAGGACGCTGACACACGTCCTGATGTAGTCACCGGTAAGTAAATATTTAAATATTCATGGATGGTTATTTCTTGTGAATAAAGATATCATCGTACTCGTAACTGCTTGTCGAGCGAAAGTAACCACTTTAGAAAATTTTTGAACGTTAGGCGTAGTAGTTATTTTCGATCAACCGGCATATGTGATTATGGACACTGGAGCTGCCTTGTCCTATGTTAATACAAAGTTTGCTGTGCATGCGGATCGATCGTTATCGCCCTTGGGGTACGAGCTAATGGTGAATACACCGTTGGGTGAGAAAATGGTTCGAAATACAGTATACAAAGATTGTGCAGTGAAGCTGGAAAACCTGACTTTCGAAGCAGACTTAATTCCACTTCAAATGTCTGACTTCGATGCCATCTTGGGAATGGATTGGCTTGGGAGACATCGTGCACAGATCTTTTGCGAGCACCATTTGGTGAGAATTCCACGACCTGACAGCAGTTTGATAAATTTTTACAGTGAGCGCAGAGGCACACCAAATGTCATCTCCGTCATCAAAGCAAGTAAGCTACTACTTAAAGGGTGTAAAGTTGTGTTAGCCCATGTAGTAGATAAATCTGTGGAAGACCCAAATATTGAAGATATCCCGGTTGTTAATGAGTTTCCGAGTATCATTCCTGATGAATTACCTGGTTTGCCACCAGAGAGAGACTTCGACTTTCCGATCGAAGTGTATCCCGGTACGGATCCAATTTCTATGGCTCCATATCGAATGGCACCCACTGAACTGATCGAACTAAAGAAACAACTCACCGAATTGCTGGATAAAGGATTCATTCGGCCGAGTACATCACCTTGGGGAGCCCCAGTTTTGTTTGAGAAAAAGAAAGACGGTTCTATGCGATTTTGCATTGACTACCGCAAGCTGAATGCGGTGACTGTAAAGAATAGATATCCATTACCTCGCATCGATGATTTGTTCGATCAACTTCGAGGAGCCGGAGTATTTTCTAGGATTGACCTGCGATCGGGATACCATCAGTTGAAAATCCGAGATGAAGATATCCATAAGTCCGCTTTTCGTACCAGATACGGACATTACGAGTTTTGCGTGATGTCGTTCGGACTTACCAATGCTCCAGCAGCATTTATGGATCTGATGAATCGCATATTCCATCAGTATTTAGACCGATTTGTCATTGTCTTCATTGATGATATATTGGTTTATTCAAGGAACCCGCGGGAACATGCAAATCATCTTCGCATTGTGTTGCAAACTCTTCGAGATCATCAGCTTTATGCTAAGCTCTCCAAATGCTAGTTTTGGTTGCAGCAAGTTGGATTCCTTGGACATGTTGTGTCTAAGGATGGCATATATGTGGATTCCAGCAAGATTGAGGCAATCACCAACTGGAAACGTCCCACAACTTCTACGGAGATTTGAAGTTTCTTGGGACTAGCTGGATATTATCGGAGATTTGTGGATGGATTCTCCACGATTGCTGCACCATTAACTAAGTTGACCCGCAAGAACACTAAGTTCGTTTGGTCAGAGAAGTGTGAAGAGAAAGAAACTACCAAGAATGTAACATGTGTGTGACAAGCGTGAATTACGTTATTCCACAATGGACGAGAAGGCAAGAGGAAAGTGGACCCCACATTAGACGTGGGCGGAACGGAAAATGAAGAAAGGAAAAAGAAAGAAATAGGGATATAGAGATTCCAGAATGTATTATTAATGAGAAGAAGGGAAAAGAGATTGACCTTTAGCAAGAAAGCTTGTGTGAAGGAATGAGGTCAGAATGATAAGAGACACGTGACATCTCCTGAATTGAATACCTCAAGAAAATAAAATTTAAGCAATGCCTAAGAGGCAAGAGAAATGATATGGATGGGTATATAGTCAAGCTATGCCTAAGCAATGCCTAAGAGGCAAGAGAAATGATATGGATGGGTATTTTAAGTATGAGAGAAAAGATCAGAGATCGAGATCTTGAGGATCTCTATGATGACCACTCGAAAGGATCGGCCTAGTGTGTGATTTGGGGTGTGCATGAGGCCACCCAGAGTTTTCCATCCCTGAGAGGATGTGAGATGAGATTTGATGGGCCATGGGCCTGTATGTGACATGATGGGCCGAGGGCTCTATTTGTGATTTTGATGGGCGGTCATAGAGTGGGTCAGCTTGTGAGAGCCGAGAGGGCATGATCTCTGATTTCTCTGTTATGATATGGCCGAGTGTGGGCCAGTGTGTATTAGAGCTCGACTCATACGCCGTGAGTTTTGAATGGAAGAAAATCAGAAAGGAAAGGAAATAAAAGTAAGAGGCAAAACGAAGAAGCGAAACCAAGATAGGGGGAAAGATAATTAACTAACCGCATCCTCGCCGTGGAGGTGAGAGAGTTAAACAAAGGTCTTTCCCGATAGCTTGGTTACAAAGACGAGTACAAAACTACAAAACGACCGGAAACACGTCAGAGAATTGCCTCGAGGTGAGAGGCAATGATAATAAAAAAAAAAGGAGAAGGAACTCCTAAGAAGAGTAAGAGGTAAGGAACCTCAAAAGAAACAAAAAGGATAGTTTAGTTGGGAGAGACTTGAAGGATGAAACAAGAACAAAGCGAGAGGATCAAGCAAGCACAGCAACATCAAAGCAAGAACCTCCAAAGGTCATACTTAAAATAAAGAGAGCCTAACCCATGAATAAGTAAAGGTAGGGTAAGATAAAAAAAAATGAGGTTCAAACTTAGGAGTATAAGGGTGATGAAACCACTCTGGAGAGAGAGATTGATCAGAGTGCGCAGCGAAAGCGTGATAAACTTCAGCGATGAATAATGAGCCGAACACTATTCAAAATATAGCTTCAAGGTTCGACCTGTAGCCATACTGGATCGAGAGATTCGATCCTTGAGAAATAAATCGATACCTTTGGTGCAAGTTTTGTGGAAAAGCTCGCAGATTGAGGAGCAGACTTGGGAGCCCGAGAAGGATATGAGACGCGATTTCCCCCATTTGTTTGTTGATTAGTTGTTTAAATTTCGGGGACGAAATTTTTGTAAGGGGGGGAGAGTTGACACGCCCGGACCTAATCCGCACGTGTCAAGTTGTATAATTATGAATTTGTTGTCTTGTTAAAATAACAAATTGAACTTCTCATGGATGTTTCAAACTTCGTTTAGCTCAATTTCAAGCTCAAAAACCCTAAATTTGAAGTCCGGGGATGTGGGCCCCACTTGAAATCGAGACCCGAGGCATTTGGGGCTGAGTTGACCGGAGTCAACTCAGATTTGGGTGACTCCGGCGCCGGAGCTGGTCGGGTCCGGCGCCGGACCCATAAATTTTATAAGGGGTCTCGGCCCCATTTCCACTCCTCTCTTCTTCTTCAATTCTCTCCGAGAATTCTGCCAATTCTCTCTGAATCAAACCCTCAATCCCTTTTCAAACACTTCATTAATCATCAATATCAACTTATTTTGCCTCATCAAAGATCAAAACATCAAGATTTCTAAGGAAAACATCAAATCTTGAAATCTGGAAATTTGGCGACAGTTTGTTCATCAGCCGATATCTTTTGATTCAACCATGCGTTTTGGCTGAGAATTTGGTATGTTGTTCTACACTCATCAAGCTTTAATTTGATAGTTTATACGCTTGATTTCATGGTCTGTGATAAGAGAATTTGATGATTGAAGTTGAGATTTCTGTTTTGTCCGAGTAAAGTCAACTCTTGATGTTTTGATCCAAAATTCGAGCATGATTTGTTGTTTGATTCAGTTCTTGAAGCTGTGAATTCATAGATCATGTGTTTAACTTGCTGTGTTTCAATTTTGGTGCGGATTGGTGTTGAGTCGAAGTCAAACCGAGCATGTTTTGGATGAAAGGCCGAAACCGGCCATTTTCTAGGCTAGGTCCGGCGCCGGACCTGGCAGGTCCCGCGCCGGAGACGGCCAAAATCCAGGATTTATCCCGAATTTGGCTCACTCCCGCCCGGGAGTGAGAAATTGTCGACAAGGGGTACTGTATCACCAGGGGCATTTTGGTAATTTTGCAACCCTAGACCCCATTTGACCCCAATTGACTCCAATTAGCTCCAATTGACTTCTGGACTTGTCAATTTTAGTCCGAGACCTTTAATTGGTGTTGATTTATGATTTGAACATTGGTTGAATATTTTATTAATCAAATTAGAATTTAATTTGATTATTTAGGTACGTGATCGTACGAGATTTGGACCGGTAACAATTTGAGCCAAGGCATTTCGTGGGGTAATCGGGGAGTATACAACTCTCCTCACTTGTGAGTGGCTTGGATTATATTGGTTGACCATTGAGGGTTAACCGTTTGCAAATTTATTTATAAATGTTTTATTAAATTGTTTATATGTTTTGGGGTATGAATTGTCCACCCTCACACACTGAGTTTATAAATGATTTGAAGGGTGGGAACTTCAATAAATTGATATTATTGATATTATTGATTATTATATGGGGTATGATACCCCTGAAAAATATATGTGGTAAATTAGTAGTGGTGGTGGACTGCGGTCCAACAGCCAGCAGTTAATAATATGGGGAATGATACCCCTGAAAGATTAATATTATTATTGAATTTTTATATGGGGAACGATATCCCTATGAGTTGAGAAATTTAACATAGTCCTCGGGGCTCCAATATGTGGGAGCGTGGACCGAGTTGAGAGCATACGTGTTACTCAGCCGTGGACTGCCTATTGAGGGGCACGGTGAGTCGCTCCTGGTTGCGAGAGGCGCGTAGGGAAACTCGCCAGGACTTCAGATGCTGTGTTCCACCACAGTATGGCAAACGTCAAGGGAATGGGCCAGAGAGTAAAGTAAAGTAAAAATGTTTTAAAAGTATAAAGTAACCCTTGACGGTCCAGTGGATACCCTTGTACACGGGTATACCTTATTGGGACTATTTTCAGATGCCAGCCCTTATATATATATGATTATGGATTTGATATTTGGTTTGGTTTGGGATATCATATATTTCAGTAAATGATTTATTAAATTAATATTTGGATTATTTTATATCCCCAGCCTGAGGTGATCGGTCTTTATAACCGAGTCTCTCACTGGGTACAATTTTATTGTACTCACCCCATTCACTTTTGTTGTCAGATCATCAGACTTTGGACGACGGACGTCCTGGTGGCCAGTGATCCCAGTTCATCTCTGTGGACACTATATTGTAGGTGCCACCTCTTTTGCTTGGTATATCTTGGCTCGGAATATTATCGCATCTTACATATATATATATATATGTGTATTTATAAAAATACTTTCTGCTGCATGGAACATCATAAGATGTGATAATTTATTTTTAAATATTTTGAAACTGTATTATCTATGATGATTTTGTATGTTTTCATATATTGCTCGAATATCCTTTATTTTTAAGCCTTGTATCATCTTGGTTGCCCGCCTGACGAGGCACGCATCTCGAGGTGGTACGGCGGTTGTCACGTGGTCGAGCCTGCGGGTCGGGGCGTGACAACACAAGGCTAAAAATATCTCATTTAAACCGTATTTGACAAATCCACAAATGTTTACACCTTATTTTCTTAATAAGTCAAAACTTAAGAAATTAAATGAGTAACACTGTAAACTTTTAGACTTTAATTGAACATTTAGTCCAATCCTAATTCCAAACTCAAGTTACCAAAACCCAAAAAAGAATTACGTGTAAGACACCCAAAGGGACAACCATGATCTCTAAATACATTGCTGCGATCGTCAAACCCTATGCCATAAACCCAAATTTCATAATTCAGTCCCCAACTGTATGATATAGTCCTAGAATTACCTATGACCATGTCAATTTTATTATACATAGTGCAAATAAATATTCAATAAAAAAAGAAATATTTGTATACTAATTTATCAAAATAAATTAATATAATAGTCACCAAATAGAGTCCCATAATATCAAAATCATAATCTCCAAATATATTCTCATAATCTCCAAAATGAAATTTAAGGCCCCCAAGATTACATGGGCATACTTTATTTTCATTTTTATGGATTTTCATAAATCTCATTTGATTTAACTTATCTCCAAAAATATTCCCACCTACGATTTCCAAATAGTCAGTCATTATCTCCAAATAAATAGAAAAAATTGCAAAATATATGGACAATGATCTCCAAATAATAGCATGCTCATAAAGCTGGCAAAAGCTTCCGTGATAGCCTTTGACCTCTTCTCATCCATCATAAAACATTAAGAATAAATCTTCAATTGATTTTAAATTCCGTTCATAACTTGTTCATATTAATAATGTAATGCCTAAACTTTTTATGCCTAAACATGTCTCTTTAAAGTATGAGCAGTAAGGAAAAAAAATGGCTTAATAGCCAAATTAGCCCTCAACCTTTCACAAATGAATCAATTATGTGTCAAAGTTTTTTTTTTATCCTAATTGACCCCCAACCTTTTATTTTTGATCATTTTAACTTAATTTGGACGGAAATTGGTAAAATAACCAATGGACCGTTAATTTCCTTCCTTCTACATAATTTCCACGTCAAATGAGGCCCACCATCTAGAAAGTTGAAAAATAACAAGTGAAATCAATTTTTGTTGAAAGAAGTTGGCGGAGAAGAGCAAGCTAACGAGCCAAAACAAAAGCAGTAACAGCAGCAACGAGGGGGACAAAGATCCTTGGTTGGCGCCGGACAAACTCTACCATTTCCTATTCTACTTCTTCCTTACAAATTAACCCCTTTGATCGTCAATGTATTGAGGTATCTTCATTTCTTCAATATCGACACCTATAATTATCTCTTCTGTTGGCCTCAAATACATATTAACTGTCCCATTCAAGTAGTAGCATGCGACTTTGAGCTCTCTTTTGCACTTCTCTTCTCCGTACCAACCAATTGTTAGAGTAGAGCAAACAACCTCAGATTTGTTTAGCCCTCTTTTCTTAAGTGATGCTAAAAATGGTTCATGGTTAAGGACTAAATCGGCCGCAGCATCTTGCTGCTCTGCGGTCAGTAGAGGGAAGCCATATCCATCGTAGGTTTTATGAGAGATGATGGAACGTTTTGACAAGTCTACGATGAGCTCATGAGTTTGTTGGTTGAGCCGGATAATGACCAAAGCTTGGCGAGGTGGGGGTTTGGTGGTGGCCGGTTTTGATAGCGATGATTTGACAAGAGATTTCTCTGGCTCTTCTAAGGCTACATACTGGAAGGTTAGCTTGTGGGTGGAGCTGCTAGTGTATGAGTAGTTCACAATGGCTCGAATCAGGAGGAGCTCGGATGGAGTGAGGGAGCTAGGGGATGGGACTTAGAGCTTGTGGAGATTGGTGATAGGAAGAATAAGATGGAGAACAATAATGCTATAGTCACTATTGAAGCCATTATTCTATGCGAGGAAAACCTAGAGATTCTTCTCCCCTTAAATAGATACAAACATATACGGACCAAAAGTTAAAAGAAAAAATAAAAAAAAAATCCAAAATGTACGTAGTAATTATTTTGTTATTTCGGAAAAATTATTCGAATTTAAAGGAAATTGAATCAAATTCTTTTCGAAGAAAATATGATTTTTCCTTCCCTGTTCTATATGTATTTGATCATTTGCTACTTGTTACCGTCCATCAAACGGCTTACGATCGGTGCAAATTTAAGCAGTTGCACTGTTACAAGTTTGTGACGGACGGTGTTGATTTTGGTGGGGAGTAGGTTTTTATGTCGAAGGATTTCATTAAGATGATGTGGAGAAGAACTTTCTTGCTTTTGGATGTCTTGAGGCGTGGCTACAGCTTCATTTTCAGATACCAGGCAGCTTCATTTCCAGATACCAGGCAGCTTCATTTCCACGTCAGAGGGGAACTTTCTTGCTTTTGGACAAACTCTAGCAATCTTAGGTTAGCTCGGGTTGTTCCCCTCCGCTGGTGCCTCCGCGAGAGATGTCGTCGCTGATCCCCTTGGCGTTATGGTCGCTGCATTGGCATTATAGCTAGTTGATAGAGAAAAAACAATGAGAGAAAGATATCAATTTGGTTATTAAGTCTTTTTTATTTTCCGAAAAAGAGTGTCAAGTAAATAATTTCGTATCTCAGACAGTCCCCCCCAACCCTTTTTCCCCCAAAGAGAGTTTTCTTGTCCTATTATATATATAAATATATAATACTAGAAAAATGAAATGTCATACCATACAAAACATTTAACATAATCAAAATTTTTCCTCTAAAATGTTTTATGATTAAATTTAATTATTTTTTACTCTACCTTTTATCTTACTTGACACTCTTTATGATTCCCATAAAATATTTATTTTCTTTAATAGTATAGATACGAAATTATATTATATTATATTATATAAGAAATTTAAATATATACATATGATAAATTAAATAACATTTGAGGTAAAAAAATTTTAATATAATTATAAAACAAAAAAATTTGAAAAGAAAATTTTTTAAAAATGAAAAAATCTAATTTTTTTGAGTGATTGAAAAATATAGGTTAAATATATTTAATATAATAATTATAATAAATAATCCACATAAAGTATTTAATACGCTTACAAATATAAAAATTATTTTTAAATTACCTAGAGATATTTTTCTCTCTCTCCTCTTGCCTACATGACACTTACTATAGCCTCCATAAGTCATTACTTTAATTTAAAGGTATAGATATAAATATATATATATATATATATAGAGTATTTGTTACTAGAAAATTACGCTTCGCTACGGGTAACTTTAAATTTTTTTTAAAAAGATATTAATAATTGAATAAAAATGGAGTCAGCAACAGCTGATGAAAATATATCATTATACCATCTTATAGTTTCATACATCCTTCGTGTCCATATCTATACTAAAATATACTAAGACATACTAAAATACTAAAACATTTATACTAAAACATAAAGAAAATATGTGAATTTACTAAAATACCCTTTTTATCATCATTCTCATCAATTTCACTCTAAAAGGTAAGGATATTTTAGTCATTTCACTTTTTCTATTTAATTTTATTTATTTTCAAAGCATGGACCCCACATTCCACTAACAAAAAAAACTAATATCTTATTAATTTTTTTTATATTATATATTTTTATATATTAATATCTTTAAATATTATATATTATACTATCTATATATCATATATTTTTCACTATCCTTTTTTAATATTTTAATTATAATTTATTTAATTAATATTAATTATTAACTATTAATTATTAATATAATAATACATATAAAATTAATATTGTAATATTGTCGTGTGATTTTGTAATATTGACTATGAGTATTAATTATTTTCCTGAGTTCTATCTATGCACTCATTTTTTTGTTACAATATATATCAATTTTCAAAAATTTACTTATAACATATATATACATAAAATTATATAATATCTATATATAATTAACATGCTAATTCTCACGTCCGCAACGAAACACGGGTCCATTGCTAGCTTACTATAAAGAGGAAACCCTAAAGGTGACTTGGGAGTTATGCCACGTCCGCTGCTCTATTTTCTTTTGCTTTTCATTTTTTTTTAAATGGCAATATCAAAACGATGTTGTTTTGGCTCTTTGGTAGCAAAAAAGAAAAAAAATGACGTAGGTGGATCAAAATAGAACAGATGGCTAGCTAGGGAGAAAAAAAAGGCAGGGAACTTATTTTTATTGGTGTGGAAGAATCTAGAATGGATGGGTAAATCTATACTATTATATAAAAGAAATTATGTGAGTTTACAAAATTGCCCATTTTATCTCAAATCCCCTTTTTCTATCTATTTCTGACTATGGGCTTTTAGTCATTTTACATTCCACTATTTTTTTAATCTATTCTTAAAATGGTGGGATCCCATACACATACACAATCATTATTATATTATTATATATAAAAACTATTATATATTATAAATGCTACTAATATATATATATATATATAAATACACACACATAAATACATACAATATACATACATATATATATATGCATACATATAATATTACTTAAAGTTGAGTTAGAAATGACAATTACTCATCATTTTCTTAACTTTGAGGTCATCTTAGGCTATTTATGAAATGGGTTAAGTAGAACTTATTTGATATTTTAATATGTTTTGGTGAGATCTATGGAAGTAGTGATGAAATTTATAGATTTTGAGTTTTGGATTTTTTTTGGATTTTTTTTATACTTTATGAGTTTTGGTCCTTTTGGGATTTTATATGGTTTTGAGATTGTTTTAGTGTTAAACACTATATATGTTGTATATGCACAATTTTTCATTAGTTTACTTATGGTATATATACACATTTAAATACAAACATATATAAATATACATATAAACATATACGATTATCTATATAAAATGTACATATTAATTTCTCACAACGAAGTGCGCGGGCCATTTGCTAGTACTAAAACATAAAGAAAATATGTGAATTTACAAAAATACCCTTTTTATCATCATTCTTATCAATTTCACTCTAAAAGTTAAGGATAGTTTAGTAATTTTACTTTTCTTATTTAATTTTATTTCTTTTCCATGCGTGGACCCCACATTCCACTAACCAAAAAAACTAATATCTTATTAATTTTTTTTAATATTATATATTTTTATATATTAATATCTTTAAATATTATATATTATACATATCTATATATCATATATTTTTCACTATCCTTTTTTAATATTTTAATTATAATTTATTTAATTAATATTAATTATTAACTATTAATTATTAATATAATAATACATATAAAATTAGTATTGTAATATTGTCGTGTGATTTTGTAATATTGACTATAAGTATTAATTATTTTCCTGAGCTCTATATATGCACTCATTTTTTTTTTACAATATGTATCAACTTTCAAAAATTTACTTATAATATATATATATATACATAAAATTATATAATATCTATATATAATTAACATTCTAATTCTCGCGCTAGCAACGAAGCACGGGTCCATTAGCTTACTATAAAGAGGAAACCCTAAAGGTGGCTTGGGAGCTATGCCACGTCGGCTGCTCCATTTTCTTTTGCTTTTCATTTTTTTTAAATAGCAATGTCAAAACGATGTTGTTTTGGCTCTTTGGTAGAAAAAAAGAAAAAAAAATGTCGTAGGTGGATCAAGATAGAAGAGATGGCTGGCTAGGGAGAAAAAAAAGGTAGGGGGCTTATTTTTATTAGTGTGGAAGAATCTAGAATGGGTGGGTAAATTTATACTACTATATAAAAGAAATTATGTGAGTTTACAAAATTGCCTATTTTATCTCAAATCCTCTTTTTCTATCTATTTCCGACTATGGGCTTTTAGTCATTTTACATTCCACTATTTTTTTAATCTATTCTTAAAATGGTGGGACCCCATACACATACACAATCATTATTATATTATTATATATAAATACTATTATATATTATAAATGCTATTAATATATATATACACACACATAAATACATACAATATGCATACATATAATACTAATTAAAGTTGAGTTAGAAATGATAATTACTCATCATTTTCTTAATTTTGAGGTCATCTTAGGCTATTTATGAAATGGGTTAAGTGGAATTTATTTGATATTTCAATATGTTTTAGTGAGATCTATGGAAGTGGTGATGAAGTTTATAGATTTTGAGTTTTCGATTTTTTTTTATTTTTTTTATATTTTATGAGTTTTGGTCCTTTTGGGATTTTATATGGTTTTGAGATTTTTTTAGTGTTAAACTATATATGTGTTGTATATGCACAATTTTTCATTAGTTTACTTATGGTATATATACACATTTAAATACATACATATATACATATAAACATATACAATTATCTACATAAAATGTACATATTAATTTCTCGCAACGAAGTGCGCGGGCCATTTGCTAGTATTAAACTAAAATGAGACATACTGCCATAGAAAAATAAATAAATAAATAAATAAACCTAAAATTTTACCTTGGCAGCAATAAAACAGAAACCCAGCATTAAAAACATGTAATTAAAGAAGTCAAAAAAAAAAAACATGTAATTAAAACCATACCAAAGTGTAGCAACTTTCAGCTTACTATAAGAATCCCTGAAAACAAATGAGTACAAAACAGAAATAAACTTCAAGTAAGACTCTCTGAGACTTGAGTGAGGTTTAATCTTCGTGGTCTCTTTCTTCCTCTCGTCTGCCTCTATCTCTTTTCTTATTTAATTTTTTCCAAGACTCTCACTGATTTTCTTTCTAGAACTCACATTTTTTCTTGTCAGTCGGCAACCGCCCTCTGCTTATAGTTTTCCTTCCCAGTCATTTTATTCTTGAAAGTTCTACGCTCTTCCTCTTTCCCACCGCCTTCGTGCCCTTTTCTCTTTTTGGTCTTTGGTCTTTAAGGGCCAAAAACGATGTCGGTTTGGCTTAGATATTTTGGAAAAAAAATTAATTTATTTTCCCCAACTAATAATCAAAATGTGTGCAATGACACTAAACTCCCTCTAATAACCCCTTAAGCAGGTGTTTGGTTCGAGTTATCTTACATTTCCTGTGGAAATGTGCATCATGTCAAGTTACATGTCCTCGTTTGGTTTCTCTGATAATAGTATCAGAGGATATGTGATTACCACTGAAGTGGTAATATGGATAAAAATGTGAATATCACCCATTCTTAAGTATTGTTACATGTTCTACCTTTTTGGTTCCAATCTTCCCATTTTACCCTTACTCATTTCATTTTTTTGGGCCATACTACCCTTATGTTAATATCAAACTATCCAAATATCAAAAATACTAGTAGGCTAAAACAAAAAGAAAAAAGCTACAAGCTTTTTCTCTACCCAACTAAAATCCCTAACCCCCTTTTCCCCCCAATTTCCTCCCAAATTATTATTTTAATGTTAATTATCTGATTTTTTATTTTTGTTAATGTTTACTTTTTTATATTGAATTTATTTAACACCTTAAATTGTTAATTTAGTTAGAATACAAGTTTTGAAAACTTTTTATATAAGTGAGGGCAAACTAGTAAAATAGTCATTATTAATTTAGTTAGAATATAAGTTTTGAAAGCTTTTTATATAAGTGAGGGCAAACTAGTAAAATAGTCATTCATGTATGTCATATTCTCACACCAACCAAACATGATAATCTAACTCTCGAACTAAACACAAAATGCATACATTACCAAGTAATCACATTGTTAGGTAATGTGATGAAAATCTTATGTCTACAGTTAATGTAACATCACCCTAACCAAACGCCTCCTTAAGATATTGTTATAAATGTTATAGATGGATGTTATAGATATTATAGGTATTGTTATAGATGTTACTCCCTCCGTTTCTAATTATCTATCTATTTTTTGTTAAAATACTTTAAACTTTGACCATTAATTTTGAAAAAAATTATAAAGTTATAAATTTTTTAAAAATAAAGTTAAAAAAATTTTAATCTTAAACTTTTAAAAACTTATTTTTTAAAAAATTTAATCTTATATAATTCTTTTATACTTAATAGTTAAAATTTAAAGCTGTTTGACTAAAAATAGACAGATAAATAGGAACAGAGGTAGTATATGTTATAAATATAGATTATACTTTCTCCCTCCCTTATTTTATTGACTTTCATAAAATTTAAGAAAAAGTGGTTTGCTTAAGTTGAATTATTCTGTTGTCCTTGATGTTTATAAGTGTTTTTAGCATTTTATATAATGATGTGATAGTGATAAAAAAAAATAAAGGATAAAATTGAGAATTGAAATTTATTTGTTGTTTATTTATGATAAAAGATAAATAAATTGAGACTTCTAAAAAATGAAAGATGGACAAATGAAATGGAACTTATGAGTATATATTTTGTTATAAATATATAAATAAAATAATGAAAATAATTATAGTACTACGGTAAAAACTAAAAAGATTATTTTGTGATTTTCAAAAGAGAAAAAGACAAAACTAATAATTGGTTGATTCAAGTGATTTGACATTTATTTCTCTTAAGTAAGGTTTTGAGTTTCGAATCTTATTAATAGAGAAAACCATTATTTGGAGAGCTTTACTCTCATAGTCGTAGTAGGTCAATCCGTCTCGAAATGGATTAATTTTGGATTAAAGACCTGTGATACCTTGTTAAAAAAAGGCTAATTGCTCAATTTAGAATCCAAATTTTCAAGGTATGCTCAAATAAGGATCCAAACAAATAATTGGCTCAAATTAGGACCCAAACTTTTATGATATGCTCAAATAAGGACCCTAACAAATAATTGACTTAATTTAGATCCAAAATTTTCAAGATCTTTTCAAATAAGGACCTTACAAAATAATTATAATAAATTAAAACTTAAACTTAACTGTCGAGACGTTTTACCGCTCCGATGATAAATGATATGGTGTGAAAAATGTTCGGGACTAAACAGTCGAAAAACAAATAGAGTCGCCACTAACCTTTTATTTTTAATAGGTGTGGTTAGTCACCTACTTGTTTAACCCAACGTAAATCTAGAAAGATTACGTCAAGCTAAGGAAAGAAACTGGTCTACGAAAAAGATTTTATGTTCAGGAGTCGGTTACGCTCGGGGAAGGATTAGCACCCCCGAGACGCCTAAAAATCGGTACCACAAAAGTCTTAAAAATATTTTACTTGGAAAATGATAATAAAATGTGTTTAAAGTCATTTTAAGAAAAACATAATTTTAAATGTCGGAATAAATATTTCTTTTAATGTAGGATAAACATCCCATTATAAAAACTAAATTCGAAATTTAAAAAAACTTAATGTCGGAATAAACATTCCTTTTAATGTGAAAATCCATAGCCCAATTTTGAATTTGAAGAAATTTCCTACTTAGAATGGAGATTCAATTTCTAAATAGGAATAAATATTCTTCTAAAATCAAAGTTAAATTTAAAAATGAGGATAAATATCCTTTTATGAAAAACAAAGATTTAATTTTAATTTTAGAAAGTCTCAATTATGAGAATATTAATTGAAACATTCTAGAAAACATTTTACAAAAAAGTTGGGATAAACATCCTCAAATTCATGCTTTGAAATTTACATTAAGAGACTTTAATTATGATTACTTAAATTAAAATCTCTTAGAAAGATTTAATTTTAAAACAATGTCGGAATAAATATTTCTTTTAATTTGTTGAAGGGAATAATTTGACAAAAATTTAGTTTAGTAGGAAAACCTTAGTAGATTAATAAATTAAGACCTTTCAAAAAACAAAACCCCTTTTTTAAAAAAAATGAATGTCGAATAAAGCTAAATTTGAAAAAGAATTTTAAAGATTTAAAGAATAAACATTCTTTTTATTGAAGCTAAAAATGCCTTTTAATAAAAATAAAGTTTACTTGAAAGGTTTTAATTAATTAAACATACTAAAATCCTCCCAAAAAGGTATTTTTGAAAAAACTAAAGAAAAGGAAAAAGAAAATAAATAATCCCTTCCATTGAAAAAGAATAAATAAAAATAAGAAAAGAAATTTTGAAAGTGGTTTTTTAACAAAATTTGGATTAATTTGAGAGGCCTTAATTATAGTTGGAAAATTAAGATCTCTCAAAAAACTTTTAAAATATGTTTTGAAATTAATGTTGGAATAAACATTCCTTTTAATTTAATTGGGCCTCTTAAACAAGAGATTTTCTTAAAATAAAATGAAAATAAAACATAAAAGCCAAAAAAGGAAAAGAAAAAATAATAATAATTAAGATGCCTTAACTATAATTGGGTAATTAAGATCTCTCAAAAACTTTTAAAACATGTTTTGAAACATTATTGTTGGAATAAACATTCCTTTTAATTTAATTGGGCCTCTTAAACAAGATATTTTCTTAAAATAAAATGAAAATAAAACATAAGAGTAAATAATAAAAGATTTTGGAATAAACATTCCTTTTGTAAAAGAAGGTAATTTCTTTTGAATTCATTTGCAAATTTTAAGAGATTAAAGAAAACATGAATATGATGTATGATTTTTATGAAAATTAAATGAGAAAAATATATTTTCATTTTGAAGGGATGAAAAATTTTCCCGAGTCCGATCGGACTCCCAATTAGATATCGAAAAAGCTTCTCATCGGAGAAAACCTTCGGAAACCTCGGACTCCCGAGACATCCTCTGGTCACCCCATGCTTATAAATTTTTGAAAATCGATGTTCTAAATCTAATTATGCATGAGTGGGACAAGAAAACATAGGTTAGTATATATAAACACAATTAATTACATAACAGATAAGCAGACTAAATTTAAATAAACACGTATATAAAGTCAAAGATGGAATTTTATACAAAATTCAATTCATGATTTGACAAACATATATGCAACCGCAAAAAGGTAATTTTATAATTAAAATTAAAATTTTAATTAAGACAAATATGGATTTGAGGATAAAAAAGTAATTTAACAAGGTCAAAATTAAATATTATACTAAATATGCATCTATTCAAACTTAAACATACAATTTTTATAACCAAGATTAATTTTTATTTAAATTTTTAACCTAAACAAGTTTGAAGATGCAAACTCTACAGTCAACATTAAAATTTTAAGCCTAAACAGGTTTAAAGATGCAAACTTTGCAGTCAAAATTAAATTTTTAAGTCTAAACAGGTTCTAAAGATGCAATCTTTACAGTCAAAATTAAATTTTTAACCTAAACAAATTCTAAAGATGCAAACTTTACAGTCAAAACTAAATTTTTTAACCTAAACAGGTTTAAAGATGCAATCTTTATAGTCAAAATTAAATTTTTAACCTAAACAGGTTTTAAAGATGCAAACTTTACAGTCAAAACTAATTTTTTTAACCTAAACAGGTTTAAAGATGCAATCTATATAGTCAAAATTAAATTTTTAACCTAAACAGGTTTAAAGATGCAATCTTTATAGTCAAAATTAAATTTTTAACCTAAACAGATTTAAAGATAACAGGTTCTAAAGATGCAAACTTTACAGTCAAAACTAAATTTTTTAACCTAAACAGGTTTAAAGATATAATCTTTATAGTCAAAATTAAATTTTCAACCTAAACAAGTTTTAAAGATGCAAACTTTACAGTTAAAAACAGAATCTTTACGAACATAGCACACATGGAGTCAGACTTCAGATTACATCACACGTAAATACTAAACATATTCAGGCAAAAGATGACAACTTTATGTATAAAGATAGAACCTTTAGCTTAATGATCTACATAAATCATGTAAAAGACTTTAGAACATAAATATTGATCCGAAAAGGAAAAAGATTAGACATTTCTGTACAAATGAATATCAGACATATCAAACAACAAATATATACCATTGAAGATGAAAACAGAGGTCTTGTTTATAAAAAAGAAGCCTTCCGTTCAAGGATGGAAGCTTTTTGTTCATAAACAATTTCAGCAGAATCTAAACAAAATATCACATTCAAACACATGTTAACCACGCATATAAACAAAAAGATGACATTTTTATACACAAAATCATACTTTCAGATTAAACAGAATATGTAAAATGATAGTAAGACTTCATGGTCTGCAAAAAATAAACTCAAAGAAGGCAAAGCAGTAAACTTTACACAAATGAACAAAAGTTAGGCAAAGAGTTGCCTGTTGAAATAAAGAAAAAGAAACCATTTCATTTCAAAAGGGAAAAGAGCTATACCTTGAAGATTTCGTTTACAAAAAAGAACTACAGCTTTACTCTCCTTTCCGTTTAAAAAAAAAAGATTTTTCTAAGGAAGGCTATCTCTGTTTTTGGAGAAAGGGATGGCTTCCAGTTTGAAGATCAAACAGCTCTCTCTTCTTTGATTCTCCGGACAGCTTCCTCGGAATGAAAAGAAAAAAAAAAGAAATGCTATTCAAAACGAAGAAGAGAAGAGAAACAGAGAAGAAATGTCTCCACGTTCTTTAAAAAAAAAACCAAAAAGTTCCCTTTTTTAAACTCCAAAAACTCACTCCTTTGTTTCCAGAAACGAAAACCAAAAAAAAAATCGCCGACCTCTGTTTTTTGGAAAAACACGCTCTTCCCCTTTTTTGAAAACAAAAGAAAATAAAGCTCTGTTTTTTTTTTTTTGCTGTTTTGAAAACCTTGCTTTTTTTTTGCCAAAAATGAAGAGCCGCCCCTTTTTGCTGTTGAAATTGGCTTCTTATAGTCCCTTTCTCTTTATCTTCATCTAACGGTCCTCATTTCTCCTTTCATTTTCATCTGATGGCCATTAATTTTTGGTCTTGTCATCTCTGTTTTACCCCTTCTTTCTTTGCTCTCATTGGCTGTTGTTTGGTTGATCTTGAATTTGCTGTCTTTGCAGGGGTACCGGCTGGCTGTCACGTTGTATAGACATACTTGCCCACATGTTAACCATCCCATCAATAATCATAATTAATTTTGGGTACATAGCAACTTTGGTCTTCTCGAATAATTCAGCACTAGCTTCCACGTTTCTTCAAGAGCAATTTGCCGGTGGGGTGGCATGTCTTCTTGACTTTTGCATTGGGAGTGGACCCTTTTTCTCTATTTACTATTGGCTGATGCTTTGTTTCGTTGGCTTCTCATTGTTGGCTGGCTTTTATTTTGTTGTCTCTGCAAGGGTATCTTAGTGAGAGAGGGTGCAGCTAGCAAGGGAGTCACGTGTTTTTTCATGCCAGCAGTGGTTGTTGGTCTTTCCAGTTGCTTTCAATCTTGTCAAACATGCAGCACTCCTTTCGGTAGTAGATATATATTTCAAATATGTTGATGGGTCCCTTTGGAGAAGAATATTAAAAGGTGACGAGAGAATGTGGCGTGTGGGGGAAGGGCTCCTTGAAGGTGGGGTATAATGGCAATGGTCATGTTCTGGTCCGATGAAAATGGAGGAACCTGAGGAGAAGCTTACGGCCTTTTGGAATAGTGACTCTCTTAGGAATACGCTGTCGTCCGCGGGAGCACAACTAACCACATGCCCACCTTTGCTAAGTGGATCAACAAGCTGAAGTGATGAGGCGTCATCAATAGCCTATTTCTTCAAAAATAGTAATGGCTGTCCCGGAGCAGCAGGTGCACTATTTGTTTTATGGATTGTCTTGAAAGTGCCATCCAATGAATAAAAAACCGAACCGGTTGTCGAATCGGTTGGTCATTCGGTCACCAGTTCAATCAGTCCAATCGGTTCAATAGATTCGATTAAATAAATTATTTTATTTAAAAAAAATATTCAAAAAAATTGAAAAAAATAGAAAATATTCAAAATATTCCTTAAAAAATAAGAAAAAATAAAAATATCAATTAAAAAAAATAAAAAAATTAAAATTCGGATTGAACCGATTGAACCGGTTTAGAGGCGATTCAATAAAAATCCTATTTTATGACCTGGACCGGACTTGTGATCGGTTCCCGGTTCAATCGGTTGAATCGACCGGTCCGATCCGGTTTTTTATTCCATGGTCCCATCAAGTATGTTGTCACCAATCTGCTCAAGCTTCCATACTCTTCCGAATTGAAATAATTTTTGAGATTCTCGTGTTTCAAAACTTATCTTCCAAACAGCTCCTTAGTGGAAGTAATCATCACTTCAGAAACTCTCTCCATTGAATTTTTTAGCAATTGAAAACAATCATTAGCTAACAAAATTTGCTGAAGGGTGGGAATTTCAATAAATTATATATATTGAAATTATTATTGATTATTGTATGGGGAACGATACCCCTGAGAGATTGGTATTATTATTGATTATTGTATGGGGAACGATACCCCTAAGAGATGAGAGATTTAACATTGTCCTCGGGGCTCCAATATGTAGGAGCGTGGACCGAGTTGAGTGCATGCGTGTTACTCAGCCGTGGACCGCCTATCGAGCGGCACGGTGAGTCGCTCCTGGTTGCGATAGGCGCGTAGGGAAACTCGCCAGGACTTCAGATGCTGTGTTCCACCACAGCAAGGCAAACGTCAAGGGAATGGGCCAGAGAGTAAAGTAAAAATGTTTTAAAAGTATAAAGTAACCCTTGACGGTCCAATGGATACCCCAGTGCACGGGTATACTTTATTGGGACGATTTCAGATGCCAGCCCTTATGTAAATATTATTATGGATTTGATATTTGATTTGGCTTGGGATTTACTATATTTTAGTAAATGATTTATTAAATTGATATTTGGATTATTTTCATATCCCCAGCCTGAGGTGATCGGTCTTTATAACCGAGTCTCTCATTGGGTACAAGTTTATGTACTCACCCCATTCACTTTTGTTCTCAGATCATCAGACTTTGGACGGCGGACGTCCTGGTGGTCAGTGATCCCAGTTCGTCTCTGTGGACACTATATTGTAGGTGCCACCTCATTTTACTTGGTATATCTTGGCTCGGAATATTATTACATCTTACATATACATTTGTGTATTTATAAATAATACTTTCCGCTGCATGGAGCATCGTAAAATGTGACATTTTATTTTGAAATATTTTTAAACTGTATTATCTATGATAATTTCGTATGTTTTCATATATTGCTCGAATATCCTTTATTTTTAAGCCTTGCGCCATCTTGGTTGCCCGCCTGACGAGGTACGTATCTCGAGGTGGTACGACGGTTGTCGCGTGGCCGAGCCTTCGGGTCGGGGCGTGACATATATATATATATTGCATGATAACCAAATTAATTCGGTTGGTCTTTGAATGGAGGTCGAGTTAACTCGGTCTCGGCTTCTCGATTCTGGTTCAAAATTACCTGCGAGGTAATTAAAATAAAATAATAAGATAAAATAAAATAAAATAAAATAATAGTAATAATAATAAATGAACACAAATACTAAACTTAAAAGGATAAGTAAAATGGAAATTCGAAAATGTCAAACTAATTAACTAATTAACTAGAATTAAAAATAAGTGTCTACAGTTGCCCCTCTTTGATTATTTCTTAATGATCTAAAAGTGTAAGGTTTTGGATGATTAGGAAATAAGCAAAGATGTAGACACTCTTTACTCAAATGTATACTAAACAGTACTGGGGTTTTGAAAAAGACTACTCTTAATAGAAATGATTTTCAAAATCAAGGAAGTTGTCCTAGACAGAACCAGTTTTGAGAAATCACTTTAAGCAGAAATGATTTAAATTTGAATAAATTGTCCTAAATTGAAACAATTTTGAGAAAACCATCCTAAACAGAAATGATTTTAAACTTTGAGTAAATTATTCTAAATAGAAAAAATTTTAAGGAAACCACTCTAAACAGAAATGATTTTTGAGGAAATTGTTCTAAACAAAAACAATTTTGAGAAAACCATTCTAAACAGAAATGATTTTTGAAGAAATTGTTTTAAACAGAAACATTTTAAGAAAACCATCCTAAACAGAAATGATTTTAAACTTTGGATAAATTGCCCTAAACAGAAACAATTTTAGTAAACCACCCTAAACGGAAATGATTTTTAAATTTGAAAAAAAAATTACCCTAAACAGAAACAATTTTAGAAAACCACCCTAAACAGAAATGATTTTTAAATTTCGAAAAAAATTGCCCTAAACAGAAACAATTTTAGAAAACCACCCTAAACAGAAATTATTTTTAAATTTTGAAAAAAAATTGCCCTAAACAGAAACAATTTTAGAAAATCACTCTAAACAGAAATGATTTCAAGTTTTAAAGAAATTGTCCTTAACAGAAATAATTTTAAGAAAACCATCCTAAACATGAATGATTTTAAATTTTGAACTAATTGTCCTAAACAGAAACAATTTTGGAAAACCACCCTAAACAGAAATGATTTTAAATTTGAAGAAATTGTGCTGATTTTGAGAAAACCATTGTAAACAGAAGTGATTTTAAATTTGAAGAAATTGTGCTGATTTTGAGAAAACCATTCTAAACAGAAGTGATTTTAAATCCGAAGAAATTGTGCTCATTTTGAGAAATCCATTCTAAACAGAAGTGATTTTAAATCCGAAGAAATTGTGCTAATTTTGAGGAAACCATCCTAAACAGTAGTGATTTTAAATTTGAAGAAATTGTACTGATTTTGAGAAAATCATTCTAAACAAAAGTGATTTTAAATCTGAAGAAACTGTGCTGATTTTGCGAAAACCATTCTAAACAGAAGTGATTTTAAATTTGGACAAATTGTGCTAATTTTGCGAAAACCATTCTAAACAGAAGTGATTTTAAATTTGGACAAATCGTGCTAATTTTGAGAAAACCATCCTAAACAGTAATGATTTTAAATTCGAAGAAATTGCTTTAAAAAGAAACACTTTTGAGAAAACCATCCTAAACAGGAATGATTTTTTTTTGTGATAAAACAGGAATGATTTTAAACTTTGAAGAAATTGCTTTAAAATGAAAGGTTTTTAAGAAAACCATCCTAAACAGAAATGATTTTAAACTTTTGAAGAAATTGCTTTAAAATGAAATGCTTTTGAGAAAACCATCCTAAATAGGAATGGTTTTAAACTGTGAAGAAATTACTTTAAAATGAAATGCTTTTGAGAAAACCATCCTAAACAGGCATGATTTTAAACTTTTGATAAATTACTTTAAAATGAAATGCTTTTGAGAAAACCATTCTAAACAGGAATGATTTTAAACTTTTGATAAATTGCTTTAAAATGAAATGCTTTTGAGAAAACTATTCTAAACAAGAATGATTTTAAACTTTTGATAAATTGCTTTAAAATGAAATGCTTTTGAGAAAACCATTCTAAACAGAAATTGCTTTAAAAGGAAACATTTTTTAGAAAATCATCCTAAACAGGAATGATTTTAAAATTTGAAGAAATTACTTTAAAAGGAAACATTTTTGAGAAAATCATCTTAAACAAGAATGGCTTTAAACTTTGAAGAAATTGCTTTAAAATGAAATACTTTTGAGAAAACCATCCTAAACAGGAATGGTTTTAAACTGTGAAGAAATTGTTTTAAAAAGAAATGCTCTTGAGAAAACCATCCTAAACATTAATGATTTTCAACTTTGAATAAATTGCTTTAAAAAGAAATGCTTTTAAGAAAATCATTCTAAACAGAAATGATTTTAAACTTTGAATAAATTCCTTTAAAAAGAAAGACTTTTGAGAAAACCATCCTAAACATGAATGATTTTAAATATGAAAAAAATTGCTTTAAAAAGAAACGCTTTTGAGAAAACCATCCTAAACAGGAATGATTCTAAACTTTTGAAGAAATTACTTTAAAATGAAATGCTTTTGAGAAAACCGTTCTAAACAGGAATGGTTTTAAACTTTGAAGAAGTCGCTTTAAAAAGAAACACTTTTGAGAAAACCGTCCTAAACAGGAATGATTTTAAACTTTGAATAAATTGCTTTAAAAAGAACGCTTTTTAGAAAACCATCCTAAACTGGAATGATTTTAAACTTTGAAGAAATTGCTTTAAAATGAAATGCTTTTGAGAAAACCATCCTAAACAGGAATGGTTTTAAACTTTTGAAGAAATTGCTTTAAAATGAAATGCTTTTGAGAAAACCGTCCTAAACAGGAATGGTTTTAAATTTTGAAGAAATTGCTTTACAAAGAAATGCTTTTGAGAAAACCGTCCTAAACAGGAATGATTTTAAACTTTGAAAAAATTGCTTTAAAAAGAAACGCTTTTGAGAAAACCATCCTAAACAGGAATGATTTTAAACTTTGAATAAATTGCTTTAAAAAGAAACGCTTTTTAGAAAACCATCCTAAACAGGAATGATTTTAAACTTTGAAGAAATTACTTTAAAAGGAAACATTTTTGAGAAAACCATCCTAAATAGGAATGGCTTTAAATTTTGAAGAAATTACTTTAAAAGGAAACATTTTTGAGAAAACAATTCTAAACAGGAATGGCTTTAAACTTTGAAGAAATTGTTTTAAAATGAAATACTTTTGAGAAAACCATCCTAAACAGGAATGATTTTAAACTGTGAAGAAATTGTTTTAAAAAGAAATGCTTTTGAGAAAACCATCCTAAATAGGAATGATTTTAAACTTTGAATAAATTGCTTTAAAAAGAAACGCTTTTGAGAAAATCATCCTAAATAGGAATGATTTTAAACTTTTGAAGAAATTGCTTTAAAATAAAACGCTTTTGAGAAAACCATCCTAAATATGAATGATTTTAAAGCTGAAAAAAATTGCTTTAAAAAGAAACGCTTTTGAGAAAACCATCCTAAATAGGAATGATTTTAAACTTTTGAAGAAATTGCTTTAAAATAAAATACTTTTGAGAAAACCGTTCTAAACAGGAATGGTTTTAAACTTTGAAGAAGTTGCTTTAAAAAGAAACACTTTTGAGAAAATCATCCTAAACAGGATTGATTTTAAACTTTGAGTAAATTGCTTTAAAAAGAACGCTTTTTAGAAAACCATCCTAAATAGGAATGATTTTAAACTTTGAAGAAATTGCTTTAAAATGAAATGCTTTTGAGAAAACCATCCTAAACAGAAATGATTTTAAACTTTAGAAGAAATTTCTTTAAAATGAAATGCTTTTGAGAAAACCGTCCTAAATAGGAATGGTTTTAAACTTTGAAGAAATTGCTTTACAAAGAAATGCTTTTGAGAAAACCGTCCTAAACAGGAATGATTTTAAACTTTGAAAAAATTGCTTTAAAAAGAAACACTTTTGAGAAAACCATTCTAAACAGGAATGATTTTAAACTTTGAATAAATTGCTTTAAAAAGAAACGCTTTTTAGGATGATTTTAAACTTTGAAGAAATTACTTTAAAAGGAAACATTTTTGAGAAAACCATCCTAAACAGGAATGATTTTAAAAATTAAAGAAATCACTTTAAAAGGAAACATTTTTGAGAAAACCATCCTAAACAGGAATGGCTTTAAACTGTGAAGAAATTGCTTTAAAATGAAATACTTTTGAGAAAACCATCATTAATAGGAATGATTTTAAACTGTGAAAAATTGTTTTAAAAAGAAATGCTTTTGAGAAAATCATTCTAAACAGGAATGATTTTAAACTTTGAATAAATTGCTTTAAAAAGAAACGCTTTTGAGAAAATCATTCTAAACAGAAATGATTTTAAACTTTGAATAAATTGCTTTAAAAAAAAGGCTTTTGAGAAAACCATCCTAAACAGGAATGATTTTAAATCTGAAAAAAAATTGCTTTAAAAAGAAACGCTTTTGAGAAAAACATCCTAAACAGGAATGATTTTAAACTTTGAATAAGTTGCTTTAAAAAGAAATGCTTTTGAGAAAGAAACGCTTTTGAGAAAACTATCCTAAACAGGAATGATTTTAAACTTTGAATAAATTGCTTAAAAAAATAATGCTTTTGAGAAAACCGTCCTAAACAGGAATGATTTTAAACTTTGAATAAATTGCTTTGAAAAGAAATACTTTTAAGAAAACTGACACACCCGGACCTAGCACGACTTTTCTGTACGAATGAAATAGTACAAGACGACGTATTAATTAAACAATGGGTTGGTCCGGCTGTGTCAAGTCAGAAGAGAAGTTAAAATTAGGATAAGACGGAGTTTGAAGATAAAGTAATTAACCGTGCATGGAAATTAGTAAATGCCAAAAAGACCTCCAAATAAGTCCCTAAAAATTTATTATGGGCCCCATTGGCACAAGAAATCAAAGGATTTAGCCAACGGGTAAAAATGGAAGAAAGTTAAAAAAGGGGAAAAAGTTTGACCCGGGGCCCGAGTGGACCCGGTGTCGGGCTCCCCTATAAATAGGGGAGGGCCGACGGTTTTCTTTCATTTTTCTTTTCTTTTCTTTTTCTTTCTTTTTCTTCTTTTTCTCTCTGGAGCCAAAACAGAGGCATTTTGGAAAATTGGCAGATCCGGACAAACCGACCGCCAGTTCGAGGCGAGATCTTGGTGAGTTATTCTTAACTCCTCGATCTACGTTTTGTTAAGTTTGCACGCATTTCCATGCATCGGTTTAGCCTAGATCCAAGTTTTCAGCTTTTGACCGGATTAGATATTTAAACTCAAATAAGTGGATTTTGGGCCGGTGGAATAAGGTGAGTTTTTAGTGGGTTATAGTATTCACCTTATTCTACGTCCCATTCCGTTTTTACGCATTTTTGTGCACCGGGTGTGAGTAAATCGGAGATTTAGTCAATTTGGGCTAAATCTCGGTCTACGGGAAAATTGGACCGGTGTTTCTCGTTTCTGCCTCGGCATATCCGTTGTGGATGCCATGAGGATCGCCTCTCTAAGTTTGTACGTCGAAAGGAGGAGAAACGAGTGCAAAAACCGGGGAAGAGACCGGCCGAAGAACTGGCCGATCGAGTCCCTGTTTAGATATTTTCAATATATTATTATTATATTAAAAGATATTTATATATTATATTAATATATTTAGATATTTATATATAATATTATTATATCTTATATATTTATATATTATATCATTATAATGTATAAATATCTCATAGGAGGGCTTTTTGAGCCCGATTTCGAGTAGAATTTGGCCCAACCCGTGTGGGGCCCAGCCTAGTCCGGGTGTGGGGCCCACGGGCCCCCGGGGGGTATTTTGGTAATTTTTCACCGAGAGTCCGATTTTAGCCCCGAAACCTCCCGGACACTTTTCTAAGTGTCGGGCCCGGCCCGAGTGGCCCATGGACCCCCAGGGGTATTTTCGTAATTTTTCACCAAGTGTCCAATTTTTACCCCGGAACCTCCTGGACACTTTTCCAAGCCCCAAATCACATTCAAGCCCAGTCGTAGGTCATGTTAGAGCCTCATAGGTGCATTCATAAATGTGATTATGAATGCTAACGTATATTTCCATGTATTAGGGCTCCGGATAATCGAATGCGGCGATGCACCGGAGGTTAAAGCTACATGGAGCGCTTGGGAGTATACGATTCTCCCACTACTGTGAGTGGCTTAGTTTTCAGTGCTTAGCCACTAGGGCAAAATGTTTTTAAAATATAAATTGATTTAAAAAGGTTTTACAACGGTTTTGGGATAAGGGTAATCCACGACACACACTTTTATTTTGTGATACGCCCACTTATGGGAATGGGATAATTTTAAAAATACAAAAGCTTGTGTGTGTTTACATGTTTTAATATTTACATAAGAAATATTATTATTATTATTATTATTATTATGATTATTGGGGTACGATGCCCCTGGAAGAGGAGTGATTGAGTGGGATTCCTCGGGGCTCCAATTTACGGGAGCGTGGACCGAGTTTGAGAGCATGCATGATACTCAGCCGTGGACCGCCTATCGAGGGGCACGGTGAGTCGAGCCTGGTTGGGAGAGGCGCGTAGGGAAACTCGCCAGAGCTCCAGTTCACTGTGTTCCACCACAGTGAGGCACCACCGAGGGAACGGGCTAGTGTATGAGATAAAGAGAAAATGAAGATGAAGAGAAAAGAAATAGCCCTCGGTGCAGTAAGGCATACGACCGGCCAGTCGTGCCTTCAGAGTATTAGGTGCCAGCCCATGAGTTTATATATAATTTTTAAAGGTTTTAAAATTTACTACTCCTTGAGGAGAATTTCAAAAGAGGTTTTGAAAACAAAGATTTTACTTTATTCACTCCCGGAGGATTTGATACGGGAAGTGTTGAAAACAAAGTTTTAATTTAATTTAATTTATTTTATTGTTATATTTTGGATTACCCCTATTTTCCCTAACCCTGATGGAGACCCATTGAATCTCTGCCACTCACCTGTATTCCATTGTGGATGGATGCAGCTTCGCGTACGGAGTCAGCTTTAGAAAGGAGGCTCACTAGAAGGCGTCGGTGGCTTAGGCTTAGTAGTTTCCGCTGCATAGGTATTCCTTTAAATTAATCCACTGCTACTACTTTAAGTTTAATATTTTATTAAAAGATTTTAATTAAAGTTTCAGTTGTTTTGCAGCGATGATATCCATTTCTATGCCTTGCGGTGCTTCTGGTGCGTGACCGGCCGGCACGTACTTCGAGGCAACGCGGCGGTTGCCACGTGGCCGACCCGGGCGGGTCGGGGCGTGACAATTTGAATGGTATCAGAGCGATTAAAAGATTCTGACTATTTTCAAAAGCTATAAAATATTTTTAAAGAGTTTTCAAATGTTTTCAAGTGTTTTTGAAGCCAGTGGATTAAATAGGGTTAGAACTCCAGAGTTCGAGTATGTAGTTACTCGAAAGCGTCATGAATAATCATACCTACTCTTAGAATACCTTCTTTAGCAGCAGGCCACCAAATAGAGTTCTCGAGTGTGGTCTTAAGTGAGAAGACATTACGACCACCTTCTCCCTCGAGATTCGTGCAAGCAAGGCACGTTTTCCAAGAAACTCCCCAAACTAAAAATTTCAATTTTTAATATTCCTTCTACTCGACAGCCAAACTGTGCAAGGGACTGCATTTCCCTTTAGATGACGGGATAAATGATGTCTCGTCCAGTCTTTCAACGAAGCCTAGTTAGAGGCTTACCAGTGGAAACTGGTTCGATGCCCACAACCTTCAATGTTTGATTTTGAAGTTGTGAACATTGAGACTCGCTAGTAAAGCAGCGAGTGTCAAACGTAAATTAGATGCGTTGCCCCAATTCTTTACACTAGTGACGTGTAAGACTTGGGAGGAAATGATGCGACTAGAACGAGGCAAGGGATGAAGATGGGGCATAACGTGCGTGAACGCTAACCTCACTTCTCTTGTTTTCTACACCATTGGTGTGTAGCCTAGGAGAGAGAGTTGGGTTAGGAGTGAAGAAATCGAAGGAGTCAATCACGGAAGATGTGGTTGACCTAAAGTTTCAAGACGTGAGATGAAGCACCCGCACAACCAGATGAAGGATCGAGAGGGAGTTCACAGAGCATCAAGTGGAGATGAAGGCAAGTGATTGCCGAAGATCCCACAGGTTGACAAGTCTGGTGGGATAAGCCCACAGATTGCCTGGATAATGCTCCGAGGAGTGAGCACGAAGTGAGAGAAGTGGCAGCAAGGGCTAGCTAACTTCAATTATTCTTACACTGTGGGGTGTAAGGGGTGAGACATACCATCCAAAGGAAAGGATTGATAAGAGGAAACCCCAAAGGATTCAAGGATGGCAAAAAGGAAGAGTAAGGAAAGAGAATAAGAGAGAAGCTATTCTTGGGAAACGATGAGGAGGAATAAGGCAAGGATGACACGATGGAGAATGAAAGAATGAAAGGAGATTACATCCAAGTGGTCAACGAGTAGTACATCTGTTACTACTTGTCCGACCATTGGATACCAATGATGAGAAGGATAATGAATAAAAGAGAAAGGAAATGAAGATGGAGGAAGTGGAATAAAGAAAGTAAGGAGGAGGAGACCCCCAAAAGATAATAAGAAATGATTTTGAACAAAGTGAATGGGAAGAAAACAAGCGAAGAGAGAGTGTAACGCACGGCAATGATGGGAATGTCTGCATTCGTGCTAATCGAAGGCACGAAGGGAATTTCCTCCAATATTGTGAAGTCATCACCAGAAGGAACTGGTGAGAAAGAAGGAGAAGAAGGGAGAAGAAACGTGAACCTTTAAGCAAAGGACAAAGAGATGTCGTGATGTAGTACGGAGGCTTTCTTAATGAAGAAAGAAAGCATGAAAACCCTAGGTAACAGAAGATCCTAGGCTAATAAAAGAAGAACAAGGCCTAAGAAGAAAGAAAGACTTAGTTCAGTTGATGAACTAAGTTTTGGTTAATTAGGAATAGAGCCTTAAAAGAAGAAAAGTATAACACATCACTAGAAAACTATAACTTTAATTAGCAACAATGTCATAATGAACCGTAGGTTAATAACTCCAAATGGCTGACCAGGATTAGTAAATAAATAAGACTAGGAAATTAGGGCTAGAGACAAAACCTAGGTGAGTAACTTAGAGCTAGATTAAAGAAGAACATGAGAAGGAGAATAAAAGAGACTTAGAAAGAGGAATAAGAAAGATCTAGTGAAAGAAAATGAATAAAAGATTTAGAAACGGATGTTAGATAAAGAGAGTCGAGCATAATGGACCCCGAACTCGAGTCAAGCCAAGGCACTACATCCTAGAATGAATAAATCAAGGAAACAAATGAGTAAACAAGGATTATCGGAGGCCAGAACCAAGAAAGAGAAAAACGGGGTAAAGGATATAAATTGGTGAAAGGAAGAAGAAACCCCCAACTATTTGATTTTGGGAAGAAGATGACAGAAGGATTAAGAATGGGAATGGTGAAAAGAAGGGAAAGGAAAACCCTGATTAGTTAGATGATAAAAGAAGAGATAAAGAGGTTGGATAGAAAGAAAAATTGGAGAAAACATAAGAGAAGAAGCACTCGTAGGAAACGAGTAGATGGAGATGAAGGTATCTTAATGGATGACGGGTAAGGATGATATCAATGAAAGGTAAACGAAAGAGACGAAGAGAGAAATAAGAAGTGAGGATACCAAGGTATGGTAATACAAACAAGAGAGAACGAAGGATAAGAATAATGATGATGATGGGAACTTTAAAGATAATCAAACACAGAGAATGAGGAAAATGGATCGACCTAGTCAAGAGTCGAAGAAAGAGTGAGGATAAGACGAGAATGAATAAGAGAATGATTGAAACTGGAGAAGACAAAAAGGTGAAATCATGGCAAAAGTGTGGAATAGAAGGAATTAAGAATAAGAAGTTGAGGAATATGGAGGATAAGTTAAATCTTTTAGAAGGAGGGGAGTAAGCTAACTTTGAGGATAAACTCCCCGAAGAATGATAAGTGAAGAAAGGATGTGGGAGATGAAAGTCAAACCAAGCTAAGATGGAGTCAGCTTGGCGTGGGCAAGATAGAAAGGTAATGGAGGATAGAGAAAGGTGTGCCCACGATAAATAAACCATGGCATCGAAAGAGAAAGGAGAAATATCGATGGATTAAGAGTCGAAGATGGCTAAGAGAAAGAAAACCCATATTTGAAAAGCAAAGAGAGAGAAAGAATGAAGCCAAGGTAAAGAAAACCTTGGATACAACGTGAAGAGTCACGTGGATTAAGATAAAAAGTCTGGATAAGAGAAAAGGTATGGAGATGACCCTAAGGAAAAAGGGCATAAAGATAACGAGAGCTGTAAGTGATGCCTAATGATGGCAAAAGACCAAAGAGAAGGTCAAGTTAAGTGAAGAACGAGATATCTCAAGAGAGAAGAATGCGAAGATAATGAAGCTACAAAGGATACCGTAAGAGTTCAACATGTGTGATTGGCCTAGTCTCGTAGTGACGAGAAGGCAAGAGAAATGTGGACCCCACAATGAATCATGGGTGAATGGAAAAGAAGAAAAGGAAAGAGACGGGGATATGGAGATCCCAGAAATATTATTGACGAAAAGAAGGGAAAAGAGATCGACCATTAGCAAGGAAGGTAATGTGAAGGAAGGAAGACGAAAGGAAGAGAAACACGCGACACCACCTGAATTGGATACCTCAAGAAAATAAAATTTAAGGAATGCCGATGAGGCTAGAGAAATGGTATGGATGGGTGTGAGGTCGAGGCTCAAGTGTGATTGACTTGGGAGCCGTGTGAGGCGTCCCTATGTGAGAAAGGGTCAGAGATCGAGATCTTGAGGATCTCTGTGATGACCACTCGAGAGGACCGGCCCAGTGTGTGATTTGGGGTGTGCATGAGGCCACCCAGAGTTCTCCGTCCTTATGAGGAGGAGAGATGAGATATGATGGGCCATGGGCCCTATATGTGATGTGATGGGCCGAGGGCCCTATTTGTGATTGTGATGGGCGATCAGAGAGTGGGTCAGATGTGAGAGCCGAGAGGGCATGATCTCTGATTCTTCTATTATGATGTGGCCAAGTATGGGCCAGCGTGTACTGGAGCTCGACTCATACGCCATGAGTTTGCATGGAAAGAGATCGGAAAGAGAGAAAGTGGAAGCAAGGAAACGAAACGGTGAAACCAAACCAAGGTAAGGGGGAAAGACAATTAACTCACCGCATCCTCGCCGTGGAGGCGAGGGAGTTAAGCTAAGGTCTTTCTCGATAGCTTGGTTACAAAGATGAGTACAAGACCACGAAACAACGAACAACACATCGAGTAATGGCCTCGAAGCGAGAGGCAGTGGTAATAAAAGGAGAAGAACTCCTAAGAAGAGTAAGAGGTGTGAAACCTCAAAAGAAACCAAAAGGTAATCTCGTTGAAAGAGACTTGAAGGATGAGATAAGAACAAAGCAAGAAGATCGAGTAAACACGAATGGAGTGAAGAAAGCCTAACCCGTGAATAGGTAAGGGTAGGCTATATTAAGGAAAAGATGAGGTTCAAACTCAAGAGTGGAAGAGTGATGAAACCACTCTTGAGGGAATGAATGATCAGAGTACGCAGCGGAAGCGCGGCGAACGTCAGCGGCGAATAGTGATGCTAACATTATTCGAAAACGAAAAGAGGGCTTCAAATGGAAGCCCAACCTCCCCAAGCTACTTTGTTTAATTTCGAGGACGAAATTTTAGAAGGAGGGGAGAGTTGACACACCCGGACCTAGCACGACTTTTCTGTACGAATGAAATAGTACAAGACGACGTATTAATTAAACAATGGGTTGGTCCGGCTGTGTCAAGTCAGAAGAGAAGTTAAAATTAGGATAAGACGGAGTTTGAAGATAAAGTAATTAACCGTGCATGGAAATTAGTAAATGCCAAAAAGACCTCCAAATAAGTCCCTAAAAATTTATTATGGGCCCCATTGGCACAAGAAATCAAAGGATTTAGCCAACGGGTAAAAATGGAAGAAAGTTGAAAAAGGGGAAAAAGTTTGACCCGGGGCCCGAGTGGACCCGGTGTCGGGCTCCCCTATAAATAGGGGAGGGCCGACGGTTTTCTTTCATTTTTCTTTTCTTTTCTTTTTCTTTCTTTTTCTTCTTTTTCTCTCTGGAGCCAAAACAGAGGCATTTTGGAAAATTGGCAGATCCGGACAAACCGACCGCCAGTTCGAGGCGAGATCTTGGTGAGTTATTCTTAACTCCTCGATCTACGTTTTGTTAAGTTTGCACGCATTTCCATGCATCGGTTTAGCCTAGATCCAAGTTTTCAGCTTTTGACCGGATTAGATATTTAAACTCAAATAAGTGGATTTTGGGCCGGTGGAATAAGGTGAGTTTTTAGTGGGTTATAGTATTCACCTTATTCTACGTCCCATTCCGTTTTTACGCATTTTTGTGCACCGGGTGTGAGTAAATCGGAGATTTAGTCAATTTGGGCTAAATCTCGGTCTACGGGAAAATTGGACCGGTGTTTCTCGTTTCTGCCTCGGCATATCCGTTGTGGATGCCATGAGGATCGCCTCTCTAAGTTTGTACGTCGAAAGGAGGAGAAACGAGTGCAAAAACCGGGGAAGAGACCGGCCGAAGAACTGGCCGATCGAGTCCCTGTTTAGATATTTTCAATATATTATTATTATATTAAAAGATATTTATATATTATATTAATATATTTAGATATTTATATATAATATTATTATATCTTATATATTTATATATTATATCATTATAATGTATAAATATCTCATAGGAGGGCTTTTTGAGCCCGATTTCGAGTAGAATTTGGCCCAACCCGTGTGGGGCCCAGCCTAGTCCGGGTGTGGGGCCCACGGGCCCCCGGGGGGTATTTTGGTAATTTTTCACCGAGAGTCCGATTTTAGCCCCGAAACCTCCCGGACACTTTTCTAAGTGTCGGGCCCGGCCCGAGTGGCCCATGGACCCCCAGGGGTATTTTCGTAATTTTTCACCAAGTGTCCAATTTTTACCCCGGAACCTCCTGGACACTTTTCCAAGCCCCAAATCACATTCAAGCCCAGTCGTAGGTCATGTTAGAGCCTCATAGGTGCATTCATAAATGTGATTATGAATGCTAACGTATATTTCCATGTATTAGGGCTCCGGATAATCGAATGCGGCGATGCACCGGAGGTTAAAGCTACATGGAGCGCTTGGGAGTATACGATTCTCCCACTACTGTGAGTGGCTTAGTTTTCAGTGCTTAGCCACTAGGGCAAAATGTTTTTAAAATATAAATTGATTTAAAAAGGT
Source organism: Microcos paniculata (assembly GCA_030664755.1). Classification (NCBI taxonomy): domain Eukaryota; kingdom Viridiplantae; phylum Streptophyta; class Magnoliopsida; order Malvales; family Malvaceae; genus Microcos; species Microcos paniculata. The sequence goes on along the minus strand of CP131462.1, from coordinate 35,276,662 downwards.
TTTACAACGGTTTTGGGATAAGGGTAATCCACGACACACACTTTTATTTTGTGATACGCCCACTTATGGGAATGGGATAATTTTAAAAATACAAAAGCTTGTGTGTGTTTACATGTTTTAATATTTACATAAGAAATATTATTATTATTATTATTATTATTATGATTATTGGGGTACGATGCCCCTGGAAGAGGAGTGATTGAGTGGGATTCCTCGGGGCTCCAATTTACGGGAGCGTGGACCGAGTTTGAGAGCATGCATGATACTCAGCCGTGGACCGCCTATCGAGGGGCACGGTGAGTCGAGCCTGGTTGGGAGAGGCGCGTAGGGAAACTCGCCAGAGCTCCAGTTCACTGTGTTCCACCACAGTGAGGCACCACCGAGGGAACGGGCTAGTGTATGAGATAAAGAGAAAATGAAGATGAAGAGAAAAGAAATAGCCCTCGGTGCAGTAAGGCATACGACCGGCCAGTCGTGCCTTCAGAGTATTAGGTGCCAGCCCATGAGTTTATATATAATTTTTAAAGGTTTTAAAATTTACTACTCCTTGAGGAGAATTTCAAAAGAGGTTTTGAAAACAAAGATTTTACTTTATTCACTCCCGGAGGATTTGATACGGGAAGTGTTGAAAACAAAGTTTTAATTTAATTTAATTTATTTTATTGTTATATTTTGGATTACCCCTATTTTCCCTAACCCTGATGGAGACCCATTGAATCTCTGCCACTCACCTGTATTCCATTGTGGATGGATGCAGCTTCGTGTACGGAGTCAGCTTTAGAAAGGAGGCTCACTAGAAGGCGTCGGTGGCTTAGGCTTAGTAGTTTCCGCTGCATAGGTATTCCTTTAAATTAATCCACTGCTACTACTTTAAGTTTAATATTTTATTAAAAGATTTTAATTAAAGTTTCAGTTGTTTTGCAGCGATGATATCCATTTCTATGCCTTGCGGTGCTTCTGGTGCGTGACCGGCCGGCACGTACTTCGAGGCAACGCGGCGGTTGCCACGTGGCCGACCCGGGCGGGTCGGGGCGTGACAAAAACCATCCTAAACATGAATGATTTTAAAATTTGAATAAATTGCTTTAAAAAGAAACGCTTTTTAGAAAACCATCCTAAACAGGAATGATTTTAAACTTTGAAGAAATTACTTTAAAATGAAATGCTTTTGAGAAAACCATCCTAAACAGGAATAATTTTAAACTTTTGAAGAAATTGCTTTAAAATGAAATGCTTTTGAGAAAACCGTCCTAAACAGGAATGGTTTTAAACTTTGAAGAAATTGCTTTAAAAAGAAATGCTTTTGAGAAAACCGTCCTAAACAGGGATGATTTTAAACTTTAAAGAAATTGCTTTAAGAAGAAACACTTTTGAGAAAACCATCCTAAACAGGAATGATTTTAAACTTTAAATAAATTGCTTTAAAAAGAAACGCTTTTTAGAAAGCCATCATAAACAGGAATGATTTTAAACTTTGAAGAAATTACTTTAAAAGGAAATATTTTTGAGAAAATCATCCTAAACAGGAATGATTTTAAAATTTGAAGAAATTACTTTAAAAGAAAACATTTTTGAGAAAACTATCCTAAATAGGAAAGATTTTAAAATTTGAAGAAATTACTTTAAAATGAAACATTTTTGATAAAACCATCCTAAACATGAATGATTTTAAAATTTAAAGAAATTGTGGAAATAGTTCATGCTAAACAGAACTGAATCACGGATAATTACCTTAAGTAAGAAAAGACGTTAAAGGAGTTTTGGAGAGTTACCTGAGAAGCTTCTTACAAGACTAACCTCGCAATTTGAATTCAATTTGTGGCTGCAATCTTTGAACAATGACATGAGGCATGATGAATGTTTATGACACGCCCGGACCTTGTCCCCACGTGTCAAGTTGTATAATTATGTATTGTTGACATGTTAAAATACCAAATTTGATTCCCATGGATGTTTCAAACTTCATCTAGCTCAATTTCAAGCTTAAAAACCCTAAAATTGAAGTCCGGGGATATGGGCCCCACTTGAAATCGAGACCCGAGGCATTTGGAGCTGAGTTGACCGGAGTCAACTGTGAAAACCTTGGCTCCGGCGCCGGAGTTGGTCGGGTCCGGCGTCGGACCCGTCATTTTATTTAAGGGTCTCGGTTGGCCGAGACCCTCATTTCTTCACCTCTTCAAGTTCTTCATTTTCCTCCGATCTCTCCCTCAATTCTCTCTGATTCAAGACTTTAATCCCTCTTCAAACACTTCATCAATCATCAATATCAACTTCTTTAGCATCCTTGAAGATCAAAACACCAAGATTTCTAAGGAAATCATCAAATCTTGAAATCTGGAAATTTGGCGACAGTTTGTTCATCAGCTGATATTTTTTGATTCAACCGTGCGTTTTGGCTGAGAATTTGGTATGTTGTTCTACACTCATCAAGCTTTAATTTGATAGTTTACACGCTTGATTTCATGGTCTGTGCTAAGAGAATTTGATGATTGAAGTTGAGATTTCTGTTTTGTTCGAGTAAAGTCAACTCTTGATGTCTTGATCCAAAATTCGAGCATGATTTGTTGTTTGATTCAGTTCTTGAAGCTGTGAATTCATAGATCATGTGTTTAACTTGCTGTGTTTCAATTTTGGTGTGGATTGGTGTTGAATCGAAGTCAAACCGAGCATGTTTTGGATGAAAGGCCGAAACCGGCCATTTTCTGGGCTAGGTCCGGCGCCGGACCTGGCAGGTCCCGCGCCGGAGAAGGCCAAAATCCGGGATTTATCCCGAATTTGGCTCACTACCGCCCGGGAGTGAGAAACTGTCGGCAAGGGGTACTGTATCACCAGGGGCATTTTGGTAATTTTGCAACCCTAGACCCCATTTGACCCCAATTTTCTCCAATTAGCTCCAATTGACTTCTGGACTTGTCAATTTTAGTCCGAGACCTTTAATTGGTGTTGATTTATGATTTGAACATTGGTTGAATATTTTATTAATCAAATTAGAATTTAATTTGATTATTTAGGTACGTGATCGTACGAGATTTGGACTGGTAGCAATTTGAGCCAAGGCATACGTGGGTAATCGGGGAGTATAAAACTCTCCTCACTAGTGAGTGGCTTGGATTATATTGGTTGACCATTGAAGGTTAACCGTTTGCAAATTTATTTATAAATGTTTTATTAAATTGTTTATATGTTTTGGGGTATGAATTGTCCACCCTCACACACTAAGTTTACAAATGATTTGGAAGGGTGGGAATTTCAATAAATTTGATTTATTGATTTTATTGATTATTATATGGGGAATGATATCCCTGAGAGATTGATTGATATCATTATTGATTATTGTATGGGGAATGATACCCCTGAAAGATTGATATCATTATTTGATTATTTTATGGGGAACGATATCCCTGAGAAATGAAAAATTAAACATAGTCCTCGGGGCTCCAATATGTGGGAGCGTGGACCGAGTTGAGAGTATACGTGTTACTCAACCGTGGACTGCCTATCGAGGGGCACGGTGAGTCGCTCCTATTTGCGAGAGGCGCGTAGGGATACTCGCCAGGACTTCGGATGTTGTGTTCCACCACAGTATGGCAAACGTCAAGGGAATGGGCCAGAGAGTAAAGTAAAGTAAAAATGTTTTTAAAGTATAAAGTAACCCTTGACGGTCCAGTGGATACCCCCTGTACACGGGTATACCTTATTGGGACAATTTTACAGATGCCAGCCCTTATGTACATATGATTATGAATTTGATATTTGATTTGGTTGGGATTATATATATTTCAGTAAATGATTTATTAAATTAATATTTGGATTATTTCATATCCCCAGCCTGAGGTGATCGGTCTTTATAACCGAGTCTCTCACTGGGTACATGATTATGTACTCACCCCATTCACTTTTGTTCTCAGATCATCAGACTTTGGACGGTGGACGTCCTGGTGGCCAGTGATCCCAGTTTGTCTCTGTGGACACAATTATGTAGGTGCCACCTCATTTCACTTTGAATATCTTGGCTCGGATTATTATTACATCTTACATATATATATTTGTGTATTTATAAATAATTCCTTCCACTGCATTGGAACAACGTAAGATGTGATATTATATTTCTAAAATATTTTGAACTATGTTATATATGATATTTCATATGTTTTCATATATTGCTCGAGTATCCTTTATTTTTAAGCCTTGTATCATCTTGGTTGCCCGCCTGACGAGGCACGCATCTCGAGGTGGTACGGCGGTTGTTACGTGGCCGAGCCTGCGGGTCGGGGCGTGACAGTTTATGAGGAATGATGCTAAAATGATACAATTTGCATGCTCATGCTTAAATGACAATGCCTTTCTACTTTGCCTCAAAGGTTTCAAGATAGCCTTCTGGCTTGGTCCGACCTACATTCTTCGGAATTGGAGAACATCTTCTTGTCACATCTTTTCTGGCATAAACATGCCCCAAACCCTTATTTCAAATCAGAAATGAACATTCCTTTTGATATGAAAATCCATAGCCCAATTTTGAATTTGAAGAAATTTCCTACTTAGAATGGAGATTCAATTTCTAAATAGGAATAAATATTCTTCAAAAATCAAAGTTAAATTTAAAAATGAGGATAAATATCCTTTTATGAAAAAACAAAGGTTTAATTTTAATTTTAGAAAGTCTCAATTATGAGAATATTAATTGAAACCTTCTAGAAAACATTTTGCAAAAAAGCTGGGATAAACATCCTCAAATTCATGCTTTGAAATTTACATTAAGAGACTTTAATTATGATTACTTAAATTAAAATCTCTTAGAAAGGTTTAATTTTAAAACAATGTCGGAATAAATATTCCTTTTAATTTATTGAAGGGAATAATTTGACAAAAATTTAGTTTAGTAGGAAAAACTTAGTAGATTAATAAATTAAGACCTTTTAAAAAAATGAATGTCCTTTTTATCAAATAAAATTGATTTTGAAAAAGAATTTTAAAGATTTAAAGAATACACATTCTTTTTATCGAAGCTAAAAATGTCTTTTAATAAAAATAAAGTTTGCTTGAAAGGTCTTGATTAATTAAACTTACTAAAATCCTCTTAAAAAGGTACTTTGAAAAAAAAAAGAAAAACTGAAGAAAAAGGAAAAAGAAAATAAATATTCCCTTGAAAAGAAAATTTAAAAGTGGTTTTTTAACAAAACTTGGATTAATTTGAAAGGCCTTAACTATAATTGGGTAGTTAAGATCTCTCAAAAAAATTTCTAAAACATGTTTTGAAATTAATGTTGGAATAAACATTCCTTTTAATTTAATTGGGCCTCTTAAACAAGAGATTTTCTTAAAATAAAATAAAAATGAAACATTAAAGTAAAATAAGAAAAATAAAAATAAAATAAAAGATTTTGGAATAAATATTCCTTTTGTAAAAGAAGGTAATAACTTTTTGAGTTCATTTACAAATTTTAAGAAATTAAAGAAATCATAAACATGATGTATGCTTTTTATGAAAATCACATGAAAAAAATATTTTTTTGATTTTGAAGGGATGAGAAATTCCCTTGGGCCTGATCGGACTCCCGACTAGACACCGAGAAAACTTCTCATCGGAGAAAACCTTTAGAAACCTTGGACTCCCGAGGTACCCTCCGGTTACTCCACGCATATGAGTTTTTGAAAATTAATATTCTAAACTTAATTATGCATAAATGAGACAATAAAACATAGGTTAGTAAAAAAAAATGTATATTAAGTATATATTAAACAAATAATTGAATGTGCATAAACTAAATTTCTAAAATTACATAAATGATGTAAATGGACCTAAACTAAATGACATGAATCAAAATGGACCTAGAACTAAAATGCAAATGGGCATGATCCTAAAATGCAAATGGGCCTAATTACTATATAGTATAAATTAAATGAAATGGGCTAAACTTAAAATATGAATGAACCTAATTACTAAATGGCATAAATTAAATGAGATGGGCCTAGACTAAAAATGTTAATGGGCCTAATTTACTAAATGACATATAATAATGAGATGGACCTAGACTAAAAATGTGAATGGACCTAATTTACTAAATAACATATAATAATAAGATGGGCCTAGACTTAAAATATGAATGGACCTAATTTACTAAATGACATATGATAATGCAATGGGTTTAAATTAAAATGACTTAAACTAAAAATGCTTATATAGATCTAAACTAAAATGAGATAAATTAAATATGTATGACCTAAAATAAATATGCATGGATTAAATTAAGACAAATTAAATATACATGGAATTAAAGTATGATGGCATGAATTGAGATGACCTAAAGTAAATGTTATGAGTTAAAATGAGGTAAATTAAATATGTATGAAAATACATTATAATGACATAAATCAAATATGCATGTAACTAAACTAATAATGGCATAAATTAAATATGCATGGAGCTAAATTAAAATGGGATAAATTAAATATGTATGGATCTAAACTAAGATGGCATAGATTTGAATGTGCATGGACCTAAATAAAAAATTACGTAAATTAAATATGCATGGAATAAATCTAAGTGAGTATACTAACAATCAATACGCATGAGTGTGAATGGTATGAACCAGTTTCTATTTTTTATAGGCAGGTTATGTGCATGTGATGACTTGATCAATTTATCCTTAATTTTATAAATGCATGGGCTTATGTAGGAGGCGAACATGGGAATATATATGAAAAAAAAAAACATATTTACACATTTGTAACAATGAAATCCCAAAGAATAAAGACAAAATGAATTGTGAATAAAATAATACAAGAGTGAAAAATATACCAAAAATGAGAAGAAGCTTCCTGCGATTAAGTTGTCCAAAACACGCGGGCTGGTGCACGGGTCAAGTGAGGGAGTGCGGGCCAAGATGTTTTAATGAATGAAAAAATACTTTGTTGCCCTCTTGAGTGTATAAAATTCTCTAAAATGTTGACTTTGGTCAAAACTTCTCCAATCCTCTTTTCTCTCTTCACCAAATTCTATCAACTTCCCCAAGAACACCAAGAACTCAGACGAAGGCCACCGCTGATTTTCCAGATTTCGACGTTGGTCAACCACCGGCCGGAATTTCGTCGGAGCAGCAAACACTCCCCAAATTCCAAGAGCAACTCAATTCGCTCCCCTAAACCCCAATCCAAGCCTCGATTTTCCAAAATCCAAGCCAAAATACCTAGATCTAAACCCAAAGTTTCAAAAATTTACAATCTCAAATACGAAAGTTCACACCTTTTCTCTCAAACAAGCTATTTTGCTCATCTTTTTCTTCTGATCTTTACCTACAAAGCTTTCAAATGCCTTTTAAACCTCCAAGATCTTCAAGTCAAAAACTTCCCTTCCCTATTCCCGCAAATCTCAGGCGGAATCCCAACCCAAAATCCACCGGTTTCTAGCCCACAACAAACTCGGAATCCTGAGTTGTTCTTTATTCTCTACTTTCCTTCCTAAAATTGAAAGCTAAATTTCAACTTTCAGAACCCTAAAAAATCTCAAAAAATCATGCCCCCTGAGCACATCCACCATGGGAACTTATATAGGACCATGGTAGTGGAGAAATAATTGTGTTATGAATATGATGGATGGTGGGGGTGGAAACAAACGTGGTGGAAGCTAGGACAAGAAGAGTATGGTGGCTTTTGGTCTTGAGCGGAGAAAAGTTATGGGACCATGGTAGTGGAGAAATAATTATGTTGTGGATATGATGGATGGTGGGGGGTGGAAACAAACGTGGTGGAAGCTAGGACAAGAAGAGTATGGTGGCTTTTGGTCTTGAGTGGAGAAAAGTATTGGGACCATGGTAGTGGAGAAATAATTGTGTTATGGATATGATGGATGGTGGGGGTGGAAACAAACGTGGTGGAAGCTAGGACAAGAAGAGTATGGTGGCTTTTGGTCTTCAGTGGAGAAAAGTTATGGGACCATGGTAGTGGAGAAATAATTGTGTTGTGAATATGATGGATGGTGGGGTTGTCGACTTCTTCATCATTAAATGCCAAATTATGATAGTTGGAACAAGAATTATAATTGCTGCCACTATCTTGCACGGGCTCTTGGACTCATGCATTCCTATTGCTTTCTCTCATATAAAATATGATGGCCTGCATGCAAATTCCCAACATGATGAGCTGGTGGATAAGCATTAAAGTGACAGCCACGTCTCTGAAGGGATTTCCAGGGAGAAAAGGGAATATATGTGGAGAAATAAGTGAATGGCATGGCTTTTTGATTTGGTAGACATATATATATATATATACACACACACATATATATATACATATACATAAAAATATATATACATATACACATATAAGTATATATACATATATATACATATATATAAATATATACATACATATATTTACATATTTTTTGCATGATAATCAAGTTGACTCGGTTGGTCTCTGGATTGCTTGGCTTTGCATGGGAGTCGAGTTGACTCGCTTCAACTTTTTGGTCTTGGTCAAAATTACCTGTAAAGTAATAAAATCAAATCAAAATAAAATAAAATGAAGTAATAATAATAATAATAAATTACCATAAATAAACCAAACTAAAAGGATAAGTAGAATAAAAATTTTGAAAAAAGGGGTAAATCAATTAATTAATTAATTAAAATTAACTAATTGATTAAAATTAAAAATAAGTGTCTACAAAAACAAAAGAAAATAAAGCTCTGTTTTTTTTTTGCTGTTTTGAAAACCTTGCTTTTTTTTGCCAAAAATGAAGAGCCGCCCCCTTTTGCTGTTGAAATTGGCTTCTTATAGTCCCTTTCTCTTTATCTTCATCTAACGGTCCTCATTTCTCCTTTCATTTTCATCTGATGGCCATTAATTTTTGGTCTTGTCATCTCTGTTTTACCCTTCTTTCTTTGCTCCCATTGGCTATTGTTTGGTTGATCTTGAATTTGCTGTCTTTGTAGGGGTACCGGCTGGCTGTCACGTTGTATAGACATACTTGCCCACATGTTAACCATCCCATCAACAATCATAATTAATTTTGGGTACATAGCAGCTTTGGTCTTCTCGAATAATTCAGCACTAGCTTCCACGTTTCTTCAAGAGCAATTTGCCGGTGGGGTGGCATGTCTTCTTGACTTTTGCATTGGGAGTGGACCCTTTTTCTCTATTTACTATTGGCTGATGCTTTGTTGCGTTGGCTTCTCATTGTTGGCTGGCTTTTATTTTGTTGTCTCTGCAAGGGTATCTTAGTGAGAGAGGGGTGCAGCTAGCAAGGGAGTCACGTGTTGTTTTAGCAGTGGTTGTTGGTCTTTCCAGTTGCTTTCAATCTTGTCAAACATGCAGCACTCCTTTCAGTAGTAGATATATATTTCAAATATGTTGATGGGTCCCTTTGGAGAAGAATATTAAAAGGTGACGAGAGAAAGTGGCGTGTGGGGGAAGGGCTCCTTGAAGGTGGGGTATAATGGCAATGGTCATGTTCTGGTCCGATGAAAATGGAAGAACCTGAGGAGAAGCATACGGCCTTTTGGAATAGTGACTCTCTTAGGAATACGTTGTCGTCCTCGGGAGCACAACTAACCACATGCCCACCTTTGCTAAGTGGATCAACAAGCTGAAGTGACGAAGCGTCATCAATAGCCTATTTCTTCAGAAATAGTAATGGCTGTCCCGGAGCAGCAGGTGCACTATTTGTTTTATGGATTGTCTTGAAAGTGCCATCAAGTATGTTGTCACCAATCTGCTCAAGCTTCCATACTTTTCTGAATTGAAATAATTTTCGAGATTCCCGTGTTTCAAAACTTATCTTCCAAACAGCTCTTTAGTGGAAGTAATCATCACTTCAGAAACTCTCTCCATTGAATTTTTTAGCAATTGAAAACAATCATTAGCTAACAAAATTTGTTGTAGGCTGCATTGAATTAAATGTGGAAATTGCAAAAAGAGAAAGCCAACTCGACAAGGACGCTGGGGTCCTTTGCAAATAATTCAATTAGCAGCAACAATAAAAGCGGTGGAAATTGCAAGAAGACAGAGCCAACTCGACAAGGATGCTGGGGTCCTTTGCAAATAATTCAATTAGCAGCAACAATAAAAACAGTGGAAATTGCAAGAAGACAAAGCCAACTCGACAAAGACGTTGGGGTCCTTTGTAAATAATTCAATTAGCAGCAACAATTAAAGCGGTGGAAATTGCAAGAAAACAAAGCCAACTCGACAAGGACGCTGGGGTCCTTTGCAAATAATTCAATTAGCAGCAACAATAAAAGCGACTCCACTTGAGGCTCCAGTGTGCTGCTGCTGAAGACATTTGAAAAGGGTGGGTCCTTTTTGGTTTAGCCTTACTTTCTTAGCTGTCATCGATTGTTGGCATGCTGACTCTACTTTCTCATTGGATGCTCCCAATTTTCGCGTTTTCTCAGAGGCACACTCAAAGATAGAGAAAGAATGCAGCTGGCAGAACAAGTTGGCACATGCTAGAGACTGTTGCTCTAAGAGGACCCGTGACCCATCTTTTGAACCCCACTTAGAATCACGTTTTCTACTTCCACTCATATCATCAAAAGTAGTTGCACGTATTCCTATCAACACAGTATGATCATGAGAGCAAGAGAGAGAAATGTGTGTGCGTTGCTTTTGTATAAATATGTATATATAAATGTATGTATATATATATATATAAATATATGTACGTGTATATACAAATATATGTATATATATATATATTCATATACATCTACACATAAATATATATATATTCATATATATATACATATAAAAATATATATGCATATAAATATAAATATACACACATAAATATATATATATATACATATACATATATACATACATACACACACACACACATATATATATATATATATTTTGCATGATAACCAAATTAATTCGGTTGGTCTTTGCATGGAGGTCGAGTTAACTCAGTCTCGGCTTCTCGATTCTGGTTCAAAATTACCTGCGAGGTAATTAAAATAAAATAATAAGACAAAATAAAATAAAATAAAATAATAGTAATAATAATAAATGAACACAAATACTAAACTTAAAAGGATAAGTAAAATGGAAATTCGAAAATGTCAAACCAATTAACTAATTAACTAGAATTAAAAATAAGTGTCTACATTAACAATTTGTGATAAATTAAATCTTCCTTAGATGAAAAATCAATGCTTGTCATATATACAAGTTAATTTTGACAAAAAAAATTAATGTCTTTATATTTATTAAAAATTAAATAATATTAATTAAACTAATAAGGAAAATGTTAGCGGGTGCTGGGTGTCATAAATACCTAGTAAGTTAAAAAGATGAGAAGAACTTTTCTTAAGAAGACAATACCAATAATAATTATGTGATTTTGATTTTTTTATTGTGACTAAAAATCCTTTTTAAAAGTTTTACCCTAAATAAAAAATTTTAATTTTAAGGGTAAGTTTAAATTTTAAAAATATAGTATTTTAGGGTTTTATCACCAATTTGTCAAGATTTAAAATAAACGCAATACTATATTTAAAAAATAGTTTGATCATAAGATTTTATATCATGTCACATATATTACCTTTACTATATAATAATTATTTATATAAATAAATATATTAAAGTTAACACCATATGAAAATCCTAAAAGAATCTTTGAATTTCTATATGATTTTAATTTAAAAGACTTTCTTGTCATTTTCTAATAAGGTATGAAATTTTCAAACTAATCTTTTGGTCATTTACTCATTTTTTTTTATTTTTTTTAAACAACTAATTTACTATTATATTTATATTTCTTTTAAAAAAATTGAGTTAGATTAATTTGACTTTTATTTATTTTCTTATCCAAAAATTCTCCATATCTAATATCAAAACTCTAATGCATCTCATAATTTTTTATAATATATATATTTATAGAAAAATATATAAAAAAATTGAAAATCAATGTTATGTAAATACTATTATTGGTTTTCTTTGAAACACATTATATCAATTATTCTACACTTTAATCATCTGTATTTATCATGTATTTATTTTATTATACTATCTATTTAGCTTTTTTAACCTCCTTATCTATTCAATTTATATATATTAAGTTATTTTTCTAAACCTTACAAAGCTTAAATAACTATTTCTACTAATCATTTCTCTACTTTTCCTTTTCTCCAAACTTATCTAATTTAACTTATATTAACCTAAACCCTAAAATAAAACTCCTTAAAAGAGACATATGGTATATGATTATTAATTTCTCCTAACGATGTAAATAACTCTTGTCTAAAGCGATTATATCACAAAGAAATTATCATTTCGGTGGAGAAAATCTATATATAAGTTAATATAATATACGTGTAGACACTATATTTTTACTTTATTATTTCATTTTATATTTATTCTTATTTTTTATATATTTATATTTTCATTATTCTTATTTTTAATTCTATTATCAATTTTGTTTACATTTTTTACTCTTTATTGGGTCCTGAGTGCTTAAGGTTTGCTTGGCTAAATTTTGGACTACTTATCAATTGGAATTAAGGGTCCAATTTTTATTAAAAAAAGGAATTTGGGATTACAATAATAAAGCCTAATTCACCAAAGTTACAAAGTTACAAAGGCTCAAACATTTTTTTATATATATAAATATAGATATCTCACAAAAATATAATACAAAAAAAAAACAAACGAAAAATGCAATTTGAAAAAGAAAAAAAAAGAAAACAACATAAATTTAGGATTGGGGATGAGAGCACGTCTCTTCCACCCCATTGGCTGCTTTGTTTTTCTAAGTGGCCTCTCTCTCCTCACGGCTTTTCTTCCCGGATGCCTCCAAAGATGACAGAATGGAGCCAAAATCTGAACAGCAACAGAAGAATTGTTGGGTTAATGGCCTCAGCAGGTGCCGAAAGTGGAGCAGCTTTTATTGTTGCTGCTAATTGAATTATTTGCAAAGGACCACAGCGTCCTTGTCGAGTTGGCTTTGTCTTCTTGCAATTTCCACCGCTTTTATTGTTGCTGGTAATTGAATTATTTGCGAAGGACCCCAGCGTCCTTGTCGAGGCTTTGTCATCTTGCAATTTCCACCGCTTTTATTGTTGCTGGTAATTGAATTATTTGCGAAGGACCCTAGCGTCCTTGTCGAGTTGACTTTGTCTTCTTGCAATTTCCACCGCTTTTATTGTTGCTGGTAATTGAATTATTTGCGAAGGACCCCAGCGTCCTTGTCGAGGCTTTGTCTTCTTGCAATTTCCACCGCTTTTATTGTTGCTGGTAATTGAATTATTTGCAAAGGACCCCAGCGTCCTTGTCAAGGCTTTGTCTTCTTGCAATTTCCACCGCTTTTATTGTTGCTGCTAATTGAATTATTTGCAAAGGACCCCAGCGTCCTTGTCGAGGCTTTGTCTTCTTGCAATTTTCACCGCTTTTATTGTTGTTGCTAATTGAATTATTTGCAAAGGACCCCAGCGTCCTTGTCGAGTTGGCTTTGTCTTCTTGCAATTTTCACCTTTAATTCAACGCAGCCTTCAGCAAATTTTGTTAGCTAATGATTGTTTTCAATTGCTAAAAAATTCAATAGAGAGAGTTTTTGAAGTGATGATTACTTCCACTAAGGAGTTGTTTGGAAGATAAGTTTTGAAACATGAGAATCTTGAAAATTATTTCAATTCGGAAGAGTATGGAAGCTTGAGCAGATTGATGACAATATACTTGATGGCTCTTTCAAGACAATCCATAAAACAAATAGTGCACCTGCTGCTCCGGGACAACTATTACTATTTCTGAAGAAATAGGCTATTGATGACGCCTCATCACTTCAGCTTGTTGATTCACTTAGCAAAGGTGTGCATGTGGTTAGTTGTGCTCCCGAGGACGACAGTGTATTCCTAAGAGAATCACTATTCCAAAAGGCCATAATTTTCTCGTCAGGCAGCAGCCGAGACAACTAGGAATCCTGCAAAGACAGTTTCTATGTATTAACGGCATGGATCTTCGTGCACTTAGTGCTTGCCTTGTTGCGGTTGTTTGTTCCTCAGAGCAACCACCACTTTGGTCCCTTGGAAGCCCTGCTGGGGATGGTTCATCTGTTGTTCTAAAATCAATTCTTAAAAGGGCTACTCAACTTTTAAGCCATCCATTTGAAAATTGCAGCATGCCTAATTATGCTTTTCTGTAGGGCCTCGTTTGATGATTCTTTTCAAATATGGGACCATTATACAATCAATGCATAACAAGACTCATTTGTCATTTCAAATAGCGCAGCTCCCCCACGTGATTCTCTTACCAGCTGGATGCCCTGCAAGGACACAAAGATTGAAATCAGCTAATTATGCTTTCTGTAGTGGGACCATTATGCAATCAATGCATAACAAGACCCATTTGTCATTTCTAATCAGCAAAAACATCTCCACGTGACTCCCTCAGCCAACTTCTCTCCTTGTCAGCTTCTTTCCTTGACAGCTGGGTGATTCTCCAAAGACAGCAAAAGTGGAGTCAGTAATATAAACAACCAATTGCAGCAAAGAAAGAAGGGGTGAGGTAGGGATTACAAGGCCAATAAATGAGGACCTTTAGATCAAAATGGGAGAAGAAAAGAAGAGCCATCAGATTAAAAAGGGGAGAAAGGACTATAAAAAGGATTTTTTCCTTCAGCAAGAGAGGAGAGAGAGGAAGAGGGCCAAGCATAGCCGATCACAAGAAAAAAAAAGAGAGCAAAGAAGAAGAAAAAAGGGGAGTGCAGTTTTTGTTCCAGAGTTTTTTTTTTTTTTGGGGGGGGGGTCTTCTCTTTGAAATCTAAATTGTGGAAAGTTAGATTAGGGTAGAGAGACTAACATACTTGCTTTCAGGAGAGATCCAACAGTGTTTTTCTTACATCAAACTCTCTAGTTTTAGTTGTTCTTGAAGTGGATCTTGATGTTTGTGGGCTACTTCAGTGGAAATAAACCTTGGATTCGAGTTTGAAGTGAGGAGGAAAGCGATTTTTTTGGGAGCTGGAGGTTCCGGTATAGTGGCTGATAGTGTCTCGCTGGTTAGGCTCTTGGTATTCGTAAAAGAAAGTGGCATAGTTGGGGTTTGGTGATTCAAGGATCATCATTATCCAACCAGGAACTCACACTTTTTGCTCAGCTGGCTTGACCCATTTAGTAGCAGCAACCTTCCTTTCATTATATATATATATATTGGTATATTTCCACTCCATTTTTTATTAACTTCATATATTTAAACTTCGGTTAGTTTTCTATTTGCTTTTGTTGTTTTTATGTATGACTAATTTAATGTTTACTTGTGATTTGGCCTGCATAATGTTACGGTTAAGATGGTTTCAAAAGGATAAAAAAAAGATATATAAAATAAAAAGGGAATAATTTGATGATAGGATAATAGGTTGAGTGATAAGAAAACCGTATTCCTTGGGTAGTATTCCTTGAGTAATGTTTACTTTTTTGTTAAATCATATTCCTTGGTGGGAGTAATTCAATGTCGTTAGTAATATAAAATGGGAGAATAGAAATACAAAGGTTTTAGTTAACAAAAGGAAATAAGATTTTTCTTTATAAAAAGGAGTAGTATTTTTTTTCTTTGAAAATAAAATAAGAAGACGAATTAATTCAAAGTTAGATTTCCTTCAAGAGCATCATTTTTCATAATTATTATTGTCATATTATTATTGTCATCCATGCGAGTAATGATATGTGGGGATAATGAGGATCCGATCATGGAATCCGGTTCGGGAAGGTGAAAATTCATACCCAATCGGGTTCCTAGATAAGAGATCCACTTTGAATCGGACCCAGAATTGGGCGAGGTTCACGGTGGGTCTTGATAAAATCTTTACTATCCTTATTTTTAAAATTGATAAGATAACATTTCATATGCCATGCATTTAGGCATCTAAATAAATTATAGGTGTTAGTTTTAAAAAATAAATAAATCAATAATGATAAATTCTTAAGCCAATAAGGACAATAAAACCTTTACGTTAAATAATAAAAGTAAAAGAGTGATCACCTATGTCTAACAAAATCCTTACAAGTGGTTTAAGTTATGAGGATTTAATCACGGAATCCGGTTTGGGAGGGTGAAAATTCACACTTAGTCCGGATTTTTAGATAAGAGACCCATTTTGAATCAGACCCAGAATTGGGCGAGATTCACGATAGGCCTTGACAAAATCCTTGCTATTCTCATTTAAAATTAATAAGTATCCAATAAAGATAACAACTTTTAAAAAAAAACAAAAAAAACAAAAAAACCAACCAAACAAAAAGGAAAATTATAAAGACATTTTTTAAGGCCTAAATATTATTAAATTAATCGGTACTGTCATCTTGACGGGCGTTGTGGGGGTGCTCATCCTTCCCCGCACGTAACCGTACTCCAGACTCCAGTTCTCCGTTCCGCAGACCGGGACCTACCCAGCTTAAGTACGCCATTTAACGGCCAATGCTAAGTTAGGTAGATTCTTAATAGGTGACTAACCGCACCTAAATAAAAGTGGTTAGTGGCGACTCCGTAAAATTTTCTCTTAAGTCCCAAATCCCTCGTCGTCTCGGGTAACATTGCGACAATACGTATGTTTTTTTTTAAAGACATTAATTTTTATAAAATATTATATTATCATTTATATATTTTTTTGAAAAGTACATGTAATATTAACTATGACAATATTATTTTGTGTAAACAAGCCGCAATGATAATACGGGTCTAATTACTACTATTAATTAATATTATTTAATCTTTAATAAATATAAAGACATTAATTTTTTTTGTCAAAATCAACTTGTATATATGACAAGCATTAATTTTTCATCTAAGAAAGATTTAATTTATCACAAATTGTTAAGTTTAAGTTTTAATTTATTACAATTATTTTTTAAAATCCTTGTTTGAAAATATCTTAAAAATTTTGGATCTAAATTAAGTTAATTATTTATTTAGGTCCTTATATGAGCAGATCATGAAAGTTTGGATCCTAATTTGAACCAATTATTTATTTGAGCAGATCTTGAAAGTTTGGATCTTAATTTAAGCCAATTATTTATTTGATACTTATTCAAGCATACTTTTAAAATTTAGATCCTAAATTGAGCTATTAACCTTAAAAAAAAGAGAATAAGACAAAATCGGAATAAAAGAAATCCGGTTATTAATTATTAAGCCTATAAAATAGAATCGGCCAAACCCAAAACAGAAGGAGAAGAGGGAAGTGAATTGGATTTTGAAGTTTCTCGCGGCAAGTCAGTAATACTATTCCAGAGGCCAAGATTCAGGTTTTAATTTCTTTTCTTCTTTTCTATTCTTCTTCTGTTTATCGCTTTTCTCGGAAGCCAAACAAAAGTCAAGACTTTTCTGGATTGGTTTTATGTGAAGTTCTCTCTCTCTCTCTCTCTCTCTCTCTCTCTCTTTATTATTATTATTCGCCATCTGTTCCTCGAAGCCGAGCAGAACTTTAGGTTTTGTGGAATTGATCAGTTACTAAAATTCATTTTTTTAAGGAAAAAAAGAAGATTTTTCGCTTTTGATTTTATGGGAAAAATACGTTTTCTTTCTTTTTAAATATTTTTCTTAAAAAAAAATGCTTATATAGGTATACAAGTTTGTTGGTTTTATTTAGTGAAGGGAATTCTTTTGATCAGTGATTAATTTTGTTAGTAAATTGCAGAAAAATGGTTCAATTTGAAGTGATTTTGAGTAATTTTCTTTGGCTAGGTAATATGAATGAAATTATATTGGATGTATTGCGTTTGCTAGTCAATAACAGGGTTAGTAGTATCCTTTCATTGATGTTTTCTTCAAGCCTGAAGAGCTGTTGTATTTCATGGTGCTTCTTGTTATTATTCAGTTGGTCTGAACTGAATTCATGGGGTTTTTGGCAATGAAATATAATTTTAATTTGCAGAGCAGTAGTATTTCTGGCATGTCAGAATTTCCGAGTAATCCAGTTGGTTCAGGTGAGCAATGCAGAGATGGACCAGATTTCTTTAGCTTCTATGCTCGTGAAATAGCTGATCTTCTCTCAGAAGATGAGGATATCCTGTGCAATTCCGATGCATCTGAGTTGTCTCAAGGAAAATACGGGGTTGCCAATGGAAAGAAGTCTATGGGCTGCATTCCTAAAGATGCTGCTTCATTATTCGAAAACAGCATAGGTGCTGGCCTCTCAGATTCCAAGAAAGGAAGATTGAAGGCACTACTTAGGCAGAGTGTGAAGGATCTCTCAATGGGAGTTGATGAGGTCTAGGTTCTTACTCCTTTCTCCTTTCTTTTTTGAAGATAAATGAGTAATGCTTCAAACTGTTTTGGGACTTTTGGTGCTTGGTTTATTAGGGTTGATTATGGTTTTTGTACTTGCAAAACTACTTGAGTTAGCGAATAATACCGTTGCAATGTTACTGTTTCTTTATTTTTTCTATGAACTATATTTTCTCCTAAGGCAAATGAAAACCATTTGTTAAATAAAATTGGAAGTCCCATTGCCCTTATGCTTGTGTACTCATGCACCTTATACCAACCCATTGCTTGTATTGTCAATTGTATCCTTCTTTTTCGGTTACTTGAATTGCCTCTTTACATTTCTTTCTTCATATTTCCTTAACTACTAAATGAACAATGTACAACCATGTAGATTTATTGTGATCCAATCTCTTTGAGAGAAAAGATTGTGATAAACTAAATAATGTGAGTATTGCAGATGTTAGGGCCTGTTCTACGTATGTGTCAGTTACAGTCTATGCTCAAAAGCAATGGACCATCTACTGAAGCAGCTGACAATAATGCAGCCAAAGATGCTAGTAAGAAACCTAAGATGACGTCTTCCAGCTCATCAAACACCATGACTGCAAATTCTTGTCCCATCAATTACGAATCGTGTGAAGAGGTTGTGTATTACTCTCTTGTCATTGTTGAATCTTGGTATTGATTCATCTTTTGAATATTTCTTGCATTATAACCTATGATTAGGCTGTTAGCTGTGTAACTTTAGGTGGCATTTCTGTTATACGTAGCGTAAATCAAGTCCTGCACCCTTGTGCATGTATTTTTGCATGTCCGTGGATCTATATTGATGTTTGCATGGTTATTTAAATCAGCAGTGGCAATTAAGGATGTGCTGTAGATGATCAGGTATTATTCCTAGTAACTTATTGATAAATGTGTCTGATTTTACTTTCTCGTTCTTTGTAGAAGGAACCTGACTTGCAGTTCCTTCTAAAGAATCATGACCAGCAGGTGGTAAACGAAATGGTGAAAAAACATTCTGATGACCTATCCTCAAAGGTGATTTTCTGAAATTATAATTTTCGTTAATTAATAACATTTTCATGCCCTGTTATATATGTCATCCATACCTTTGTGGCAGGTTATGTCGAATTGTTTATGGCTAACTCTGGTGGCATCTGCTTTTTTTTTTCTTTTCAGCTGTTGCATATGGAGCAGAAGCTTGAACTGACTTTGGATACTATAATGTCCAACTGTAGGTATGCTTCTATTTCCAAGGAACTTAAAGCTTTGAGTGTGCTCTAGACATAATGGTATTGAGCACCTGTTATGAATTTCACCTATCAAAAATACATTAACGGTTAAAAGGAATTTAAAATGGGATGTTATAATGCTGCCTCTTTTCACCTGACCTCAATCAGTTTAACTTCAATCTTCAGGCCCATGTCAGTAGCTGAGAAAAGGCAACTTCAAAAATTGATTCAGAAGCTACCTGAGGAAAATCTTGCCCGGGTTGTTGAAATCATCCAACGTGGTAGGCCAGTTGGAAATCCTTGTGGTGAAGAAATTTTTGTTAATCTGGACCTAGAGGTAAAGAAATAGCTGTAAGATGCATGGTCTTTTGTGAGTGAATTTACGATTTCTAACCAGTTCCAAGGCAATGTTTTGCAGGATAATGTTACACTTTGGAGATTATATTACTATGCTGAAGCAGTTGAGAAAGCCAAAATCCTTGCACAGTCGCAATGTAGTACAAACAGCACATTATAGATAGCCCTTCAGACACCATGACAGCAGTTCTGAAAGCCTTTTGTTTTGCCAAAGACTATTAATCCACGTGCTAAATTAGCTATTTGAACATTCGTAGTCATTGTTGATCAGTGGAAATCTTCAAGAAAATAGCTGCAGACTGCTAATGGTCCTAGTTAATTGATTCTTTTGTTTTTAGGGAAATGAGAGAACCGCTTTAATCCATCTTTTGATAGTTTAGCACAGGCGTTGGCTGCAGTACGAGGCAGCCCTTGACTAGTCTTTGATCAATCTGTGCTGTATAGATTGAAACAATTTTGTACATTCGGCAAAGCAGTGAGATCAAAGTTCTATAGCTTTTCTGTTTATATCAGGTGTTAAACCAAGCATGTTATAGGCTTTTTGGGCAGCACTTTTGTTAAGAAATCATTGGATATTTCTGGAATGTATATACCATTGAGATGCTATCTTTTGTTTAAGTTCATCAACAATGTAGGGCCAATTCCATAACTCTGCACTTAAAGAGCATTTAGGAATCATAAAAAATGTAAGAAATGTTTTGAATATAAGAAGCAAATTCAGTGATAATTGACTAGGAATTATTGGAGCTAATCCTTCCACAGGGATCATTTACATTTATGTCAACAGTTCCCTCTTTTATATCATTGGTAGCATACAAAAACTGAAACCTAAGTTTCCGATCTAGAACAATGAAATCATTGGACGAAGGACAAAGGTTCTTTGGACAGAGTACAGAGCTTCAAAGCTTCCTTCGCCTAGAACAACTTGCATTTCTTACATAATGAATATTGTAAGCAATATTTATACAAAGGACAAGCAATTGTAGTTTTGTTGATTTTCTTTCATTCATATGCTGGTTTGAAGTTCTTGTAAGCAATTACAGCATAAAAAGGGTCTGCACCTGAAAACAATCCGAGCCACTTCATGATCCAACTGAATGGTGATTTGTCACCTTGAGTGGTGCCAGCAGTCGGTAATTTCCGGATCACTTCTGGCTGCGTAAATCCTTCAATGCACTGGAAATACTGCTGAACAAGTTGTGCACGACTGTATGCAGTTCCATCTCTCCAGGCACTGATGGCTTTCTCATAGAAAAGCCTATTGCTGAAGCTTACAATGAATACCCCTCCAGGCCTAAGCACCCGAAAAACTTCTGCAAATACCTATTAACGAGTAATTATGATCTCGATCAGTTCAAAATTTTGAGACCCTTTTGTTGGTTTCTGTTTAACTTCATACTCTGATGAACGAAAGAAGCTTACCTTCTCAGGTTGCTGAAGGTACTGGACACTAACGGTGCATAACACCGCGTCGAAGCTTCCATCTTCCATCTCTAGTTTTTGATCCTGGTTTAGATCCTTGACAAAGAAGTAATCCAGCCTAGGATTCCTGGAAAGTTCCTGGGCATTGAGTCCATGTCCCACCACTCTTTTGTACTCAACTTCCTTTGGTAGATGGCTAATCCATGAGCTCATGAGGTCAAGAATCTCAGAGCCAGGCCTTAACCGCTCCCTATACAAATTTGTTAGTGTGGCAATGAAGCCATCATCAACATGAGTCACAAAGCGAGAAGAAGCATAGAATTCCCTGTCAGGAAATGTGTTGAGTTTGGTTCTGCCTTCATTTCTAAGCACCAGGCGCTTGATTCTGCCTGCTCTGGATTGGTTTGCTTCCTTGTTTTCATTTAAAGTGCTAGAAATTTTAAGAGGAAGAATCTTGTTTTTCAACAGAAGAGAAGAAGTTTGTGGATTTGCTGTAATGGACGGGTGCCATGGCTTGGGTTTTGAGTGAATAGGGAGCATATGTTTTAAGGACTTTTGAGACGATGGAACTGGTTCCAGGGATTTTCCTGAGGCGGAAGTTCCACGACGACTGATTCATTTTGATTGCAGAAAAGCTGTCTGACTTGTGGTCGTAAAACTTGCACATATCCATTAGGGCCCACAAAACTTGGGTTTCAATGGGCCAATGTTGGGCTCCATATATGGTTGTTTGTTATAAGTCCCACCAATGGGCTCGATTAAGGCCCACAGTCTGATAATTAATTAATTTGGGAGAACAAAAATTCAAAACTTTCTTTTCTTTTTCTTTTCACTTGAAGTGCCCAATTTCATTTTCTCTCTTACAATTTTTTTTTTTAATTCTTAAACTACCCTTACCCCTACTCACTCTATTACTTTTATACTGGATGAACCATTTCATCTCAAATTCGAGTAATGAGACTCTACAACGGTTTCCTTAATATGTGAACGTCGTTACTAGAAAAATATGTCTTTAACAACGCCAAAAGTCACGTGTCATTTCAGTAATCTGTCATTTGAGTCAAATTCATTCTATTTCTCTTTTAAAAGTTAGATAATTGGGTGCTTGAAAAATAAATAACTTTTTAAAAGTTCCATGTTATATTCATTGGAAAAATAAAGTTCTACGTTATTATTGTTTTGATAATAAAGCTATTGCTTAAGTTGCAAAAAAACTCATTACGTTTTTATATAAGAAATCATGAAAACAAAAAGGACAAGCTACACTTAGAATGCATCTAAAACCCATTCATATATATGAGTTACATGCTGCCGACTTTTTTGAACCAAAAACCTTAGATTCAAGTTATACAATAAAAATTTTTTTAAAAGAAAAGTTTCTTTGAAAAGTGGGAAAAAGGAAAAGAAAAGGGTACATAATCAAAGTAAAACTTTTGCAATAAGAAGAGATGAAAGTCTGCATCAAAGTGGCAAGAGAAGACAAGAACAAATAATGATTTAGGGTGAACCAAACGTGCAAGGAGGTCTCACAAAAAAACATCATGAGAGATGATGTTTTTGTAAAAGAAGATGTCTCAAATGATTATTGCTCCCCTCCCCCACCCATTCCCGGAGATAAGGGGTCTCCTCCTCTCTCCTTTCTTCAGACAAAGAAACAGAAGATGTTCAATTCCATGGTCGACCTACATGAAAACTACTGAATGATCTTAAACCCTAATGCATGGAAATTAAATTTTCCTTAAATTTTATTTTGATTCATACAGTTAGAAGGTTCTATTTCGATACTTGAGACTATTAAGATTTAAACTTTAGTCACTAAAATTAAAAATCTAATATATACTCTATTAATAGGCCATGCAGCTACTGACACAACTTTAATTTTATTATTAGGTTTCAATCCTTTGTCGTTATGTCAAGTGCGCAAATTTAACACGATTTTGAATTTAAATGGTACAACTGGAATTTAAATGGTACAACTAGAAACGAGGGATGGTTTATGAAGCATGCATGCAATATTTCGTGGGGTGGATCGATGGAGGAGAACCATCGATGGAGATTTAAAATCGAAGGGAGCAAAGAGTGGATTAGGGGGGCGGCCATGATCAGGATGCCATTTTCTCTAACCACTTTCGCCGTCTCATTCAATATATCAAATTTCTAGTGCATCATGCAATTGGATATAATAATGTGTATCCCTTGATCTCAAATCTTAACATAATTAACAAGTGGTTTTAGAATTTCAATACTATATAGGCTTAAATTCCATTATCTTATTAAATCTAAAATACATATTATAGTAATTAACTAAGATTAATATTTAATGAGACAAAGAGAAGAATATCAGCCTCTCATTCAGTGAAGGATAATAAAGGCACACAGCTTCGTACCTAATTAAGCCTCTGACTGATCAAATATATGCCAAGACTTGGCTGCCTCATTTGTACCAAAATATTGGGAAAAGTCATATAAAAACTTTTTCTTATGTATGTAATAAACTCCAAAACCTTCACACTCTTTAGAAAACAGTAGAAATTTGCTTTTATGTTACTTATAGTCTAAGCTGGTTTCATACCCATTACCATGTGAAATGCATGGGCCACGTAGTTTTCATTACTTTGGTTTCAAATGTGCACGCCTCCTAGGC
Source organism: Microcos paniculata (assembly GCA_030664755.1). Lineage (NCBI taxonomy): Eukaryota > Viridiplantae > Streptophyta > Magnoliopsida > Malvales > Malvaceae > Microcos > Microcos paniculata. The sequence continues at coordinate 35,252,803 of CP131462.1, read as the reverse complement.
CCCTAGCCCAAACCAATCTTAAATTATGAACAAAACCATTCTTTTTCAAAGGCAAGACACAATTTGATTTCAATATAAATATAAGCACAAAGTTTCCAAACATAGTGGGAAAGGTTATAAAACAACGATCAAGACAACACCAACGAGACAAGACAAAACCCCCGACATGAATCATCAAGTGGGAGAGAATTAATAGTAATATATTTCGGGAGCTAGCTAGCTTGCCCCAAGGTTTGATTTCAACAAATAAAACAAAACTATCCCAAAGACACAGACACGTCCCAATAGCCACCCTACAAAATTGGCTCTAGGGTTTCCAAGGTTCAACGATGGGCTCAAAATTTTACTTGTTGTAAAAAAATAAAAATTAAAAGGGGTTAAAAAAGGGACGGCCAAAAGAGGCAATGCAATCATGTATATGAAAAATGAATGATATCCAGCTAATTAGTTCTTCTTCTAGATGCCAACAATTTGATTGCCAATGGGTCCATGATCCATTGCACGTGCAACCATGCACATATAATAATTACTATAAAGACTAAAATTACAATTTCCTTCCTTTTTGCCTCTACCATGGTCCATACATGTATGGGAATAAAACAGCGAAAGCATAAAAATTATGAACCAGTAGGGTGTTGGTAGAGGCTTAGATATGCAGTATAAGATATACGAATTCAAGCCCTCATAATTCATTATGAGTAGGTGATCTATAAGTTCAACAAGTTCTATAAAAGAGCAATCCATATATTTCTAAAAGGGCTAATGGTTTGCCCTAATTTTAAAGATAGAGCAGGCTTCCCCGACACCTAAACTAATTTATATTGAAAGAATATAATAAAAACATAAAAATGGGTTTCAGAATGAGGCAAAGAGGGTTTTAATAGTGGCAAATTTTTTGGTCGGGTGCCTATTGCAAACATCCCAATCAAACACCGATTAGAGCACCCCCAATTAAAAGGTTTTGAAAGTTTTGTTGTCTTTAGCTTGCAAAAGGGGTAGAAATTCACCAACCAAATGGACCCTCTTTGCTCTTCCTTTAGGGAACCTCAGTTCCATTTTCAATTACGTGTCCAAACCTTTCAATACTCCTTTGGTCAGTGTTTTTATTGTAATGGATGTTGCACATTATACTACTGAATTGGGTAGCATCTAAGAGCCCTTTGAAGAATGTTTGACATTTTGGAAGTAAATTATTAGTTAGACTTTTTGGTTTTAGCCTTTTAGGGGAGAGGCGCCTGTTAGGTGAGTCTCATTTGCCATTTTTTTTTAGTTCATTTGTTTAGTGGGAACATGATTGCAATTATATATGGCTTCTTCTCTCCATATCTCTAAACGCAATTTCTAATATTTCTAACTAAGAAAAATGATAAAAATATCTAAAGATCTTTAAACTATTTTCTTTCTTGATTTAGTATGGAATTAGAGATTCAACCTGACTTTTATAAATAGAAAATATATGGTATATGTGAAGCATAAAAGGTTATGTGGTCTCTAAGCATCAAAACCAAGTTGGATTGTCCATTTTAAAACAGCCAGCAGCAATTTCCAATTTAGAAAACAAACTGAGTTTGTGGGGAGGAATGATATTAATTTCATAAACTATTTATAATTCCTTATTTGTCAAGATAAAAATGTCTATAGTAATCAGTTTAGCAGCTTATATATTACTAGCACATAATCAACTTAAAAGCTTTAAATCCAGCTCACATTGTTTACAACAAAAGTTTCCATAGCTAGCTTTAACTGTTTCACAATTTGTGAGAATTAGCTCATGCTTAGTAGAGAAGAAAATTGCAAACACATGGAAAGGGGATGATGGAAACCAATGCCTATACTGAGTCGAGTAGAAGGAGTTCGATACCTTTCAAATAAGATTTTGGATTCAAGTTTTGTGAATAAAAAAAAATAGACTTAAAAGAGCTTCCCTATTTGGGATCCGACATGACTCGATTTTGGATGAGTAGGGATCCATTATGGTTATCAAATATCAATGGATTTATACCAAAAAAAGGGATGAAAAAGTTAAAAGAAAATGAAATTTAGAAAAATCAATTTAATTCCCCCAAAAAAGAAATCAAGGAGGAAAGAAAATGGAAGAGATTGGAGAAATTACTATATAGGCTCGGCCTACTAGGTCAGCAGTAGTCCGGACTACTAAAATTCTGTCAACTATTTTCCTAAAATTACTAAAACTCTATCCAATAATATCCTAAATTTTAAAGAAAAATTTAGATTTTATTTTGAGTCGGTAGAATTTTAGTGGTCGGGAACATTGTTGATATTGTAAGCCGGACTTATGTAATATTTTCTTGGGAGATTGACATTTTCTCTCCCTAAGAATGAAAACAAATTACTTCAAAATTTAAAAAATAATAATTGGAGAGAAATTAGAAGTGATGTGATCACCAAAAGTTGTATAGATTACTAGATTGTCGCATACTCAAGACACATATAATTTATCTTATTATTATGTTAAATTACAAAGGGTATAATTATGTTAATATAATATAATTTTTATTTTCATTCCTTTTCAGTTTGCAATTCTACCAAACAATAAAACGAAAGAAAGTTGAATTTTTCTTACCAAAGCATATATACCATATATTTTCTATCCTGTTCAGTACTCTTCTATCCCTCGCATTTACTATATTTCCTTTTTTTTTTTGTAAATTTACTTTATACCAAGTAAAGCCTTAATGATATATACTTATAAAAGAGAATGTTGGTGGATTTTGGTTTAAATACAAAAATCTCATCGGCCCTTATCAAAAATTGGAACTAGCAGACAGTGAGATAAACCCTGTATAACACATAGCTGTATAAAATATTAGCTGCAGCCTGCTAGAGATCGATCATATATCAACCAAAATGATTGGTTTCTTCCCCTTCCTTTTATCAGCCTTCTTGCTAGGGATAGGACTCCATTTCCTTGTACAAGTTTTTGCAAAACAACAGACTCCAAACTTACCCCATGGGAGCATGGGGTGGCCTTTGTGTGGGGAGACTCTTGGTTTCTTAAAGCCTCACAGATCAAACTCCATTGGAGACTTCTTGAAAGAACATTGCTCTAGGTATGTTACAACATTATTAAACAAGATTCAGTACTTATTTCACGGTCATTATCAGTATCATTTTCATTTTTGAGAGCAGCCTTCAAAAAAAGTTGTCTCTAATGCTTGAATTCGTCGTAAGAGCCTTGCGTAGCTATTTGTACAATTAATCATAGCCTGATTAATTGGCTAAACTGGGCTTTCAAATATTTAATAATATAGTTTATGTAACCCTCTGTATTTTTGCTTATTGACAGGTACGGAAGAGTGTTCAAATCTCATTTGTTTGGCTGTCCAACAATAGTTTCCTGTGACCATGAGCTTAACTGGTTTGTTCTTCAGAACGAAGAGAAGCTATTTCGGGTCAGCTACCCCAAGGCCATGCATGGCATTCTTGGCAAATTCTCTTTGCTTATTGTATCTGGGGATCTTCACAAAAAGCTGCGAAATATCGGTGCCAGCTTCATCAGTGCCTCTAAATCGAAGCCAGAGTTCCTTAATTGTGTGGAAAAGATGTCAATCTCAATGATGGATTCATGGAAAAATTGTAGAGAAATTGGATTCTATAAAGAAGTTAAGAAGGTAGGAGATCAAAGCCTATATGAATATTTCTTAATTTTCTTCTTTTCCCCATCATGCATGTTTAAATGGGTCCTTAAGTAATCAGTAATATCGAACTTGCTTCCTTGTATATATGCAGTTTACACTCAACCTTACGGTGAAGCATCTTTTGAGTATTGAACCAGAAGAGCCACTGGCCTTGAAGATCTTGGAAGATTTTCTAACTTACATGAAAGGGTTTGTGTCTTTGCCAATATACTTCCCTGGAACACCATATGCCAGTGCCGTGAAGGTAAATTCTTTCATCAAATAATTAACTTATAAGGCTATAAGCCTTGCTTCAACCCTCTGTAGTTCTAACATCTGTGGCTACCTTTTTCCCTCTTTGGCACCGTCTTTTGCAGGCTAGAGCAAGGCTTTCTGCAACTGTTAGAGAGATTATAAAAGAAAGGAAAAAGGAAAAGTTGGGGCTTGCAAAAGGAGATTTCTTGGATGTAATTTTGTCAAAAGAGAGTCTGAGTGATGAAGAAACAGTAAGCATTGTGTTGGATGTATTGCTTGGAGGCTATGAAACAACAGCAACAGTCATGGCCCTGATTGTCTACTTTCTTGCCCATGCTCCAACTGCTTTAGAAAAATTAAAGGTAACTGTCTCCCTCACTCTGTCTCTCCATGCAATGCATGAATGATTGCTAATTAAAGTTTCTCTTTTTTATATATATATATATTTTAATTTCTTTTCCTGCAATTATGACCAGCAAGAACATTATTCAATAAGGAAAAGCAAAGAGGATGGTGAACCCTTGAGCTGGGAAGATTACCAGAAAATGGAATTCACCTACAATGTAAGAAAGTAGTGGCAGCAACCAATTTTAATTAATATAATATTGTCAAATTAATTAGGAGAGTACTTAATGGTATTTTATGTCTAGGTTGTTTATGAAGCTATGAGGTGTGGAAATGTAGTCAAGTTTGTGCACCGGGTAGCTCTTCAAGATGTCAAATTCAAAGGTTAGTTTTTCAACAATTCATTTTGATTTCCTAATTTCTATTGGTTTTTCTTCATAATTAATGATGCTATACTCTTAACATATTGAGTTGATATGATTCTGGTATTTATTAATAATTTCAGGATATTTCATTCCCACTGGATGGAAGATTCTTCCTGTCTTCACTGCAGCTCACTTTGATCCATCTCTTCATGAAAATCCAATGGAGTTTAATCCTTGGAGATGGACTGTAAGTTTCCCATTTGGCATGCATCCAGCTAGCATGCGTGGATGCATTAATACATGTATAGCATGAATATGCCAACCTTTTAATTAGTTTCCTTGATCCAAGGTTCAAATTCTGGCAACCTCAAATGCTAAAAAGAAAAAGGAAAAATAAATTAATGAATGACATTAAAAGAGAGATCAAGTTGTGCTTGCTTCACACAGACACACACATTATTATATATAGAAAGGCATGGAATGATTTGAGCCCACAAAACAATATTGTTATTATAGGTAGTATTTGGTTTGTTTCATTTTAATTTCCTCTGTAATCCAATAGTGAGCCAATTTTGCACAGGATAAAGCAACAATAAAAAAGGTGATGCCATTTGGTGGGGGTCCTAGGCTATGTCCAGGGGCTGAGCTTGCTAAAGTTGAGATTGCATTCTTCCTTCATCATCTTGTCCTGAATTATAGGTAAAATTTCAGCATCAAAGTCCCATTACTATATTAATATAAGTAGATGCATCCATACTAATTATTAATATGTCAAATTGTCGGGCTAATTGCTCCTGCAAAGGCCATTGCATCCCACTTAGGAACCAGCACAATGATTAGCTTTCATGTTTCTTTAGTTTATCAGATTCTAATTAATCTTCTGCTAGAATTTAAGCTACATATCTCGATCCTGCTCTGTATTATAATTTCCACTACTTGTTATGAATCATTATGGGATTTGGGTTTTGAATCTCTGCACCTATTTTCACCATGGCAGGTGGAAAACAATGGCAGATGATTTCCCTCTTGCTTACCCCTACGTGGAGTTCACAAGAGGCTTGCTTTTGGAGATTGAACCAATAGAAGCTATGCAGGAGAAATAGACTTAAGTATATAGATTTAGTACTCTTTAAGCTATAAAAGTAAGATTTGTTTCATATATCCGTGGGAATCTATTGGAAAAAAGGAAAATTCAGATCATGTAAAGCCTTGTCACAAGGAGGAAATGCAATTGCTTCCCATTGGTATCCCTGACCCGAAGTTATTACATCCCTTGAATCCTTAATTCCTTAATTACTATACAATGCTTAGAAAGTAATAGTTCCAAGTAAAAGATGAATTAAGCAGGCAAAATAAAAACAAACATTGAAGCAAAATGCATAGTTACATGCATTGATTGCACAAAATAAAAATAAAATTATGATTCATGTGGATTCAAATTAATTCTTAAGAGATCATATCGTATAACCATAGCATATCAATTAAAAAACCATAAGTTTCGACGCTTTCAAAACTTAAGATAGAAAATGATAGTGAGATTCAAAATCATATATTATTATACTAGTGCTGAACTTTACCCGAAATTATGGAATCCTTATTTATCTTAATTTTAATGAAGTATTTTCATGGTAACAACTATTAAATTATGAAATTACCTTTCAATTGATTATATAATATGTCATGTGAAAGTGAAACAAAACTTACAATTCACTTAATAAATAATTATAATGTAAACTGTTCATACTGGAATTACCAATCATCTCCCACCAAAAGTTCTTGAGATTTGAGGAAACTGTTGCAGCTCATGAAAACCATAGCACGTACCACATTCCAGCAGAAGGTGTCCTCAGAATAAATTATGTATGGCAGCTCAAAAGGCAGAAAAATCAGAAGGTCAACTGGCATAGCTAGATTAATATGCTTCACTAATAATATCCCAACACATTCTATATATCATTGCATGGATGACTATACTGGATATATAGATTGCCCACCACAAGAGAGAGAGACTGTTGAAATGGGGCATGGCAATAGCATTAACAGATGACAGAGATGTCTTTTGTTTATGCCATCGCCCATCAGAAACAGGAGTCCAGAAATCATTTAAATGCAAGTTTGCAACTACTCAACGGAGCTATGGTATAGAGTGCTAAGGTTGTGTGGTATTCTCAGAACACCAACTCATGGAGTAATGAGCTTGACCGGAGCATAGCAAATTTTAAGGCCAAATCACTGTTGGCACTTATTTGCAGGCTTGGACGATCAAGACGATGGGTGGGGGAAATTTCAACTCATCCTATCAACAAATTCCTTTGCGGCCAAATGGGAAATCTGTGTGACAACGTTTCTTAGCTTGTTACTTTTAGTTTTGTTTGATTAGAGAGCCTGTACTGTTTTGTACAGCTTGTGAAACTGTAGCAATTTCACTGCTATTTGGATGAAATAAAAGTTCACCTTTTACCAAAAAAAAAAGTTATATAATACCCTAAGCGTACTTTTTATAAGAACTAACTAAATGAATACTAATGAATAAAAAACCGAACCGATAGTTGAACCGGTTGATCATCTGGTCATTGGTTTAATCGGTCTAATCGGCTTAATCGATTCGATTAAATAAATAATTTAATTTTTTTAAATATTCAAAAAAAATAGAAAAAATTCAAAATATTCCTTAAAAAATAAGAAAAAGTAAAAATATCAATTAAAAAAACTAAAAAATTAAAATTTGGATTGAACCGGTTCAATTGGTTTGTCGGTTCAAAGACGGTTCAATAAAAATCCTATTTTATGACCCGAACCTGATCGGACTTGTGGCCGGTTCAACCGGTTGAACCGGCTTGTCCGGTCATATTTTTTATTCCATGATGAATACCCTTATTAACTTTTTTTTTTATTCAAAGAAAGAGCAAAACTATAAGATATTCTAAATGCCCTTGGAAAAGCTAATGCCTAAGCGTCAGACTCCAAGATATGACAAGCACTGACTTAGGGATGGCAACGGGTCGGGTTCGGGGCAGTTTTTATCCGACCCGACCCGACCCAACCATATCATACATATCCCCGAACCCATTCGGCCCCAACACCGGGTTATAAAATTCAATATCTGATCTCGATCCTATAAAATAAATAGATACCCGTCTCTGTCCCGACCTGGACCCGAACTAATATTTATTATATATTTTTAGTACATTTTAAATGTAAAATATATTTTTTTAATGCAAATTGCATTATTATTACTTATAATTATAATATTATTAAGTTAATCTACTTAATTAGTGTTAATAACATTATTTATTAATCTAATCTCTATATGTTTATTAATATAAAATTGAATAAAACTAAAATATACTAATCTTATATATATATCCCGAGGCAGGGCAGGGCGGGATTAACCTAAACCTGGCTCCGACCCGACCCCGAACTTTCATTTTTAAAACCCGCCCCGTCTCACACTAAAAACCCGATTTCAAAAGAAAAATCCGACCCTATCGGGGGTGGGGCGAGGCGGAACCCGTCTGTTTCGGGTATTATTACCGATCAGTAACTGACTGGTGGATCATCAAGTAGTTCAAATTCATCATTCGCATCACACAACTAACCATAACCATGGAATTAGATATCGATATCCATATCGATATCGCACCATTAAAACTACGGATATATCTCAAAAAATATCGATATCGCAAAAAGTGATAAAAAATAATAATAAATTACGGATATTTATAATAAATGTTGAGATTTGGAAATAAAATTTCATCCTAATATAGAAACAGGAGTCTAATATAGAAACAGGAGTCCAGAAATCATTTAAATGCAAGTTTGCAACTACTCAACGGAGCTATGGTATAGAGTGCTAAGGTTGTGTGGTATTCTCAGAACACCTACTCATGGAGTAATGAGCTTGACCGGAGCATAGCAAATTTTAAGGCCAAATCACTGTTGGCACTTATTTGCAGGCTTGGACGATCAAGACGATGGGTGGGGGAAATTTCAACTCATCCTATCAACAATTTCCTTTGCGGCCAAATGGGAAATCTGTGTGACAACGTTTCTTAGCTTGTTATATACTTTTAGTTTTGTTTGATTAGAGAGCCTGTACTGTTTTGTACAGCTTGTGAAACTGTAGCAATTTCACTGCTATTTGGATGAAATAAAAGTTCACCTTTTACCAAAAAAAAAAAAGTTTTATAATACCCTAAGCGTACTTTTTATAAGAACTAACTAAATAAATACCCTTATTAACTTTTTTTTTTATTCAAAGAAAGAGCAAAACTATAAGATATTCTAAATGCCCTTGGAAAAGCTAATGCCTAAGCGTCAGACTCCAAGATATGACGAGCACTGACTTAGGGATGGTAACGGGTCGGGTTCGGGGCAGTTTTTATCCGACCCGACCATATAATATATATTTCCGAACCCATTCCGCCCCAACACCGGGTTATAAACTTCAATATCTGATCTCGATCCTATAAAATAAATAGATACCTGCCTTTGTCCCGACCTGGACCCGAACTAATATTTATTATATATTTTTCTTACATTTTAAATGTAAAATATATTTTTTTAATGCAAATTGCATTATTATTACTTATAATTATAATATTATTAAGTTAATCTACTTAATTAGTGTTAATAACATTATTTATTAATCTAATCTCTATATGTTTATTAATATAAAATTGAATAAAAACTAAAATATACTAATCTTATATATATATCCCGGGGCAGGGCAGGGCGGGATTAACCTAAACCTGGCTCCGACCCGACCCCGACCTTTCATTTTTAAAACCCGTCCCGTCCCACACTAAAAACCTGATTTCAAAAGAAAAATCCGACCCTATCGGGGGGGGGGGGGGGCGAGGCGGAACCCGTCTGTTTCGGGTATTATTACCGATCAGTAACTGACTGGTGGATCATCAAGTAGTTCAAATTCATCATTCGCATCACACAACTAACCATAACTATGGAATTAGATATCGATATCCATATCGATATCGCACCATTAAAACTAGGGATATATCTCAAAAAATATCGATATCGTAAAAAAGTGATAAAAAATAATAAAAAATTACGGATATTTATAGTAAATGTTGGGATTTTGAAATAAAATTTCATCCTATATTTATTTACATATTTTTACATATTTTAGAGTCATAATATCTTAATTAAAGTATATTTAGATGTGTGATTAATGTATTGATAAATATATAAATCGGCAAAAATACATGAAATATAATTAAAAAAAGAAAACCAAGCATATTTGTGAAATATTTATATTCAACAACATCAAATATTACAAAGTTCAACTGATATTAAAAAGTTTCCAACATAATTTAATACCACACTGAATTTCTTGGAGGCTCAAAAGTATTAACCTGACTTTCATCGGTAGGTTGAATATAGCAGCAATATTCATGCCAAATCATGGTATTTTTATAATTATTCACATAATTATACACATGGGCATAATAATTAGTTGTACTAGCTACCAAAAGATTTTAAAAGCGAGGGAAGTGACCATAATTCACTTGTGGTTGTGCTGATTGATCATCATGAAAAGTTTGTTGTTCAAGGGAATAATCTGTCGGATACTGACTTGATGAATATGATGCTCCATAATTATATTCCCTATTTTTATCATCAGGCCAATTTCTAATATTTGTTTCCATTGGTGCATCATAACCAACTGAACTTTGTTATGTGGTTATGCTCATGGAACGAAAATCATCAGCAAGATTACCTATAGTTTTCTTTTTCCCCTTTTCCTTTAGCTCCATGCCCAGCTTTGCGAGACCCATTGTCCTCATCTTGTGTAGTATGTGTAAAAGTTGCCTCATATGTAAAAAGACTCAATGGTCTATAATGATCACTGTCATATAAAAAATCATACATTGGACCATATTCTGTAGCTCTTTCTCCACTCCCCACCTTGAGTCCCTCTTATTGTAGTCCTTTCCCCACTTCTTCCATCATCATCATCATCATCATCATCTTGATTCATTAAATGACCTTCGAATCCAGGTGAAAGACCGATGGTTTCATCTGATGAAATATCTAAGCCAACCTTTTCGGACATCACTTTATCAACATCAATTGCAAATTCTTGAACACAACTGCTGATATCAAGATTGGGCTTCATATAACGGCCATCTAAATGTGTAGGCCTAATCCATTAAAAAAGAGGATATCATCTTCATCACCAATTTCAACAGTAATATCAAGAAGATTCAATGGGTCTAGCACTGACATCTCATATTATGCAGCTTCCATATCTCTAACTCGTAGTTTCATGTTATAATAACAATACATGATATTTTGTAGAGTTTTATGGGCTAATCGATTTTGTTGCTTTGTGTAGATTAAATCAAATGTGCTCCAATTTCTTTCACAAGCTGAAGATGAAACAATTTGAGATAATATCTGCATAGTCAATTTACGTAGTATTGGTGCACTTTCTCCGTATAACTCTCATCAATCAACTACATAAAAAACAAAGAATATTTTACATTGAATGAATCGTAGTAACAATAATTTTTCAAGAAAATTAGAGAATTAATCAACTTTGTAATTGTATCTATACAGGGTCTCATGGTCGCCCTTGAACTTCCTGCACATGCTTCCCTAAAAGATCTTCTAGCTTCTCTAAATAATATTATCTTTACGAAAAGAAAATTTTATTTAGGAAATTAAAAATTTTCAAAATATTTAAATAAAGATGAATCTTATCTCACCTCATTCCAAACTGATATTGTCTAGTTGATTGAGGATCTAAAACTGAAAAGACTTGATGAATGGCATTCAAGAAATAAGGATCGCCTCCAATATCTTTTTTGTAATGATATTTCAGATTTAAGAAATGAGTTGTAATTATAGTATTAGTCAGAACAACATAAATAAAATTAATGTAAATAAAAATAATTTCTTAAGGAAAAAAGATAAATGAAACATTTACCTGTTACATGTAATGAATGTTTTAATGTTTTATCCCATTGTTCACTGATAATATTTAAGACCAAATTATTAAATCTACTAGAAGGAAGAATTTGCTCTCTCATGATTTTCATGGATTCATACAGACAACACATTGTTGGCCAAATTTCACTATCGACAATCTGAATCACTTGATAAATAGGCTCATAAATCTTACACACAGTGGCAACATTATCCTAGAAACTATGCATCAAAATTAGACCCTCAACTTGCTTTCCAATTCTTGATCAACTCAATCCATTATTGACCCATTCTTGAAAAGTAAACAAAGCTTTCAAACCCGGCCTTTTCTTCAATAAACTATCTAATGCAATATAGTTAGTCACAAATCGAGTTGCACCAGGCGCACAATATCTCCTTTACAATGAGCTTTCATATGTGCAAGAAGCCAACCGTGATTGTTTATAAAATTACTGATCATTCTTCATTCATCAATCACAGTTTTGACTTTTGACCTTTTTGCAATCTCTTCAAAAATTAAATCAATACAATGAGTAGTACATGGAGTCTAATATAGATTATATTTACTCATTAATTTTTTTCCATCCTTTTTGAAAGCACTTCTATTATCAGTAACCACTTGAACAACATTGTCCTTTCCAATTTGATCAACAACATCTTTCATCAATCCATAAATATAATTATGGTCTTTAATTTGATCAGGCGCATCAACTGACTTCAAAAACACTGTTGTTCCTTTACAGTAAACCATGAAATTGATGATTGATAATTTTGTTTGACCTGTCCATCCATCACACATCACAATGCAATCATATGTCTTCCACTTTTGGCTTATTTCACCAACATAATTTCTTGTCTCCTCAACCTCCATATCTGAATATTTTGTTCTAATTTCATATGCCGATGGAGGTTTCACTCCTTTTCCTCCAACTTGAAAGCTTTTACCATATTCTTAAAATGATAAGAATTTGCTTTTGCGGCTAGTATATTGTCATAAATGAAAAAATTTGCTGCAAGCTTGCAACACTTTCCTTCACTGCTTTAACTTAAAAAAAGTCAAACATACCTTTTTGTTTTGAAATTTTAAATTTGTAAAGAGAACTGATGGACATTTTGGTGGATCAGTTTTCTTGTTCGCGAACACTATGGCTCTTTTGGAACATTGATGAACTCTTGGACGGTTGTTTACTAGTGTTGCCAGGTCAACTTGAATATTTCATTTTTTACTCCCTTTCCCATTCAGACTACTTTGAAGCATGATAGGCCTTTTTATAAGCAGCTTTCTCATATTTAGACAAATTGAAAGGATATGCAAATCCATCATCCTCATCATCCTCATCATCTACACCTATTAAACCCGATCTTAGCTCTGCTCTAATATCTTCTATTTGTACTCGCTGTCTTTCTTTATTTTTTGCATATTCGAGTAATGTACGTTTCATTCTCGATTTCACTTCTAGAAGCACATGATCATAAGGCTTAACATTTTTTTTTCAAATCTGTACCAGATAAATGTTATTTTAACCAAGTAACTCCACCACTTTTCATAACAAGCCCACAATAATTACAGATAAAATCACCCCCTAGTATTTGGTATTTGCTATCCATGCTCCCATGCTTCATCTCTAGCCATCTACAAAAATAATAAAATATGATTTGTAAATTATATTTTATATTATAATAATAGTTTCAAAGTAATAATATTTCAAAATAGACGTAAACAAGTAGTTAAATGATAATAAGAGTTAATTCTTATGAAGTGTATTATGATCAACATAAAGAAAAATTGATGTAATGGAGTAAAAAAATGATTGTCAAATGTAATGAAAGACATATTCCTAGTTTGGTGTAATATATATGTTGCTTTTCCATTTTTACCTTTCATTTTTGAAAAAACTACTACGTCAATCTATTGAAACTTGAAAATTAAAGCCTACCGACTTTATACCAAATAAAGGCTTGTCTAAATAATTATTTTATTTTATAAGTTTACAATATAAAATTTTTAACAATATGTAATTGTAAAAATAAAAATGAGATATATATATATATATATATATCTAACATAAAAATTTTTAGAATTTGCAATCTAAAAAAATAAATTAAAGAAAAAAAGTCCCCAATTAACCATGACAAAAAAATGTAAAAAAGAAACCTATAACAAAAAAAATAGAAAGGTCACACATTTACTTCGGGGCTGTTTGATAAACTGTTGAAAATTTTCAAACCGTTTTGAAAATAAAAATTTTCAACACTTTTAGATTTTCAACATGTTTAATAACTTTTGATAGCCATTACTTAAAAGATTTTTTTTTCAACAAAAAAGTGTTGAATTTAAAAAGTACTCCCTCCATTCCACAATAACAGTCGTTTTTTAAGATTTTTTTTGTTTCATAATAACTGTCGTTTTAAGAATTACATGGTTCATTAATGGTTTATTTTCCAATTTTACCCTTATTCTTCCCAACTAATCTTACCGATACTTTCATTAGCTTCTTTAGTTTTCAATGCATCTGTCGCTTATTTTTTCAAACTTGTTTCAACAAGTTATTTAATGTTGGTTTCTTCCCAAGAACTCCATCAATGGAAATTTTTAGGATTTTACTTTTATTTATTAACAACAGATTCTGCAAATATATCCATGAAGAAAAATGAAGAGAGATGATGAAAATTCCATAGATTTGAATTCTAAACCTGTATGTGATTCTTCTATACGGGCTAAAACAGAAATAGAAAAAGCTCCATTATATTTTGACTTGAATTTACCTGCAGATAAAGAGAAAGATTAGACTAGAATGAAAAGGTAAACTATTCATACTAAAAGCCACCAGAATAAAAAGCCAGAGCATTCATTCATACAAAAGCCAGAGTATTTACATAAAAAGCAAATAGAAATAACGACAGAGGAGATTTAAAGGAAGATGTATTAGTATTACCATTGTCCGAGTCGGTAATTTCATGATACAATTCTGCCTGTGAATCATCTTCTATCCATGGCTCACTATTTAACTTGAACAGTGGATGGTTTGATGAAGTTATCTCAATCACTGGTGAACTTGGACTGCGATTGAGGTCAAGAATTGGAGTAGAAATTGGACTACGATTGAGGTTAAGAACTGAACTAGCAACATCAGCATTAAGATCTGGCAAACGAACATATGCTTTGTCTTGTTGCCTATCTCCATTACCAATGTCAGAATGAGATAAATCCAAATTTAGATCAATTTCTAGTAAAGCCATTTGATGACGCCTTGCATTACGATTTTGACAATAGTATATTTGTTTTATCAATAAACTTTTGGAGGGAAGCCATAGATAGGAGTATTTGGCAAAAGAATTTTAGCAGTATAATTGGAAGGTGAAGAGATAAATAAATGGATTTGGCTTTTGAATGGCGTTTTTTTTTCCTCTTCGTGGACTGTGAATTGATTGTATTCAAATAAAATTGTTTTTAAGAGAGAGAGAGAGAGAGAGAGAGAGAATCAGTGACACGCCCCGACCTTGTCCGCACGTGTCAAGTTGAATAATTATGTATTGTTGTCTTTTCAATATATCAAAATTTGAACTTCTCATGGATGTTTCAAACTTTGTTTAGCTCAATTTCAAGCTTAAAAACCCTAAAATTGAAGTCCGAGGATGTGGGCCCCACTTGAGAATCGAGACCTGGGGCATTTGGGCCGAGTTGACCGGAGTCAACTCTTGGAAAGTTGACTCCGGCGCCGGACCCGACCGGGTCCGGCGCCGGACCCATGGTTATATGAGGGGTCTCGGGTAGCCGAGACCCCCCATTTTCACTTTCTCTTCTTCTTCCAAAATCCTCCGAGCTTCTTCTCCAATTCTCTCTGAACCAAGACTTCAATCCTTCTTCAAACACTTCATTAATCATCAATATCAACTTATTTTGCCTCATCAAAGATCAAAACGTCAAGAATTCTAAGGAAATTTCCAAATCTTTAAAATCTGGAAATCTGGCGACAGTTTGTTCATCAGCCGATATCTTTTGATTCAACCGTGCGTTTTGGCTGAGAATTTGGTATGTTGTTCTAGACTCATCAAGCTTTAATTTGATAGTTTATACGCTTGATTTCATGGTCTGAGCTAAGAGAATTTGATGATTGAAGTTGAGATTTCTGTTTTGTCCGAGTAAAGTCAACTCTTAATCTTTTGATCCAAAATTCGAGCATGATTTGTTATTTGATTCAGTTCTTGAAGCTGTGACTTCATAGATCATATGTTTAACTTGCTGTGTTTCAATTTTGGTGCGGATTGGTGTTGAATCGAACTCAAACCGAGCATGTTTTGTTGAGAGGCCGAAACCGGCCATTTTTCTGGGCTAGGTCCGGCGCCGGACCTGGCAGGTCCCGCGCAGGACACAGCCAAAATTCGGGATTTCTCCCGAATTTGGCTCACTCCCGCCTGGGAGTGAGCAACTGTCGGCAAGGGTTACTGTAGCACCAGGGGCATTTTGGTAATTTTACAACCCTAGACCCCATTTGACCCCAATTGACTCCAATTAGCTCCAATTGACTTCTGGACTTGTCAATTTTAGTCCGAGACCTTTAATTGGTGTTATTTTATGATTTGATCATTAGTTGAGTATTTTTATTAATCAAATTAGAATTTAATTTGATTATTTAGGTACGTGATCGTACGAGATTTGGACCGGTAGCAATTTGAGCCAAGGCATACGTGGGTAATCGGGGAGTATACAACTCTCCTCACTTGTGAGTGGCTTGGATTATATTGGTTGACCATGGAGGGTTAACCATTTGCAAAATTTATTTATAAATGTTTTATTAAATTGTTTATATGTTTTGGGGTATGAATTGTCCACCCTCACACACTGAGTTTATAAATGGTTTGAAGGGTGGGAATTTCAATAAATTGATATTATTGATATTATTGATTATTATATGGGGAATGATACCCCTGAAAGATATATGTGGTGGATTAGTAGTGGTGGTGGACTGCGGTCCAACAGCCAACAGTTAATATTATGGGGAATGATACCCCTGAAAGATTGATATTATTATTGAATTTTTATATGAGGAACGATATCCCTATGAGATGAGAAATTTAACATAATCCTCGGGGCTCCAATATGTGGGAGCGTGGACCGAGTTGAGAATATACGTGTTACTCATCCGTGGACTGCCTATTGAGGAGCACGGTGAGTCGCTCCTGGTTGCGAGAGGTGCGTAGGGAAACTCGCCAGGACTTCGGATGCTGTGTTCCACCACAGTATGGCAAACGTCAAGGGAATGGGCCAGAGAGTAAAGAAAATATTTTAAAAGTATAAAGTAACCCTTGACGGTCCAATGGATACCCTTGTACACGGGTAAACCTTATTGGGACGATTTTCAGATGCCAGCCCTTATGTATATATGATTATGGATTTGATATTTGATTTGGTTTGGGATATCATATACTTCAGTAAATGATTTATTAAAATCGATATTTGGATTATTTCATATCCCCAGCCTGAGGTGATCGGTCTTTATAACCGAGTCTCTCACTAGGTACATGATTATGTACTCACCCCATTCACTTTTGTTCTCAGATCATCAGACATTGGACGGCGGACGTCCTGGTGACCAGTGATCCCAGTTCGTCTCTGTGGACACTATTATGTAGGTGCCACCTCATTTATTTGGTGTATCTTGGCTCGGAATATTATTGCATCTTACATATATATATTTGTGTATTTACAAATAATATTTTTCTGCTGCATGGTACACAGTAAGATGTGATACTTTATTTTAAATATTTTGAAACTGTATTATCAATGATGATATTATATGTTTTCATATATTGCTCGAATATCCTTTATTTTTAAGCCTTGTATCATCTTGGTTGCCCGCCTGACGAGGCACGCATCTCGAGGTGGTACGGCGGTTGTCACGTGGTCGAGCCTGCGGGTCGGGGCGTGACAATCAGTGTTTTAATGGAAGTTAATAATCCCAACATAAGGGTAAAATTGACATAAAATAAAATTTGTTTCTTGAATTTAGGATTTCTTAATCCTTGTGCAAAGCTGAAAAACGACTGTTATTGTGGAATGGAGGAAGTAGGTTGAGACCTACTTATCATTGAATGGTGAAAAAATTAATAGTTTTAATTTGAAAAACTTTTATTTTATACTAAATTACCTTTATTTTAGATATTAATGAGTTTTAAAAATCTTCAACATTTATGGTTTTCAAACAATATATTTATATTTAACATTTATTTATCAAACAATTTTTATATACAAATTCAGTACTTAATTTTTCAATACTTACTTTTTAACACTTAATTTTTTCAGTTTATCAAACAACACCTTCATCTCTTTAGCATTTTAAAGGGTAAAATTGACAATTTGTTAATGAGCCATTACAGCTTAGTGGAAAAATCTATATAGATATTCTTTCTTTTGGTTTTCAATACACAAAATGTTCTTTTTCTTGATCTCGGTACACCTTTTTATATTTAACCCTAATAACAATAACGATAACAATAACAATAACAATAACAATAACAATAACAATAATAATAATAATAATAATAATAATGATAATAACAACAACAACAACAACTAGTTAAAGTCAATATGTATTTAATTGTTGTGGAAAGTATTTTAATTAAAATTAGAATAAGAAGCAAGTATGAACAAACGAGAGAAAGAAAAATGAAGAAACGAGAAGAGATATCTATTTTCTCTCTTCATTCTCATTCTTCAATTTATAGACGAAACAATTACTATGCAAACTTTGAAAATTATACATGTGGGCCCCATGAATAGTGATATGCACTATTCATCAACAGTGATATGCACTATTCATCAATAGTGATATGCATTATTCATCATGCAGATTTGATATGCACTATTCATCAATAGTGATATACACTATTCATCAATAGTGATATACACTATTCATCCTACAGATTTTCATATCTTAGACAATTTGCACAACTTGCATTTGTCCACTTTCATAACATTCCCCCTTGGACAAATGCCACTATTAAAATTGGACGTGTACTGCCATGTTAAAAACCTTAAGTTGAAAAAACCCAATTGGAAAAAACCGATCATAAGAGAAAAAGAGTACAGTACAATTAAGTCCGTCTAATATGTCTTCAGGACAATATGTGCTTGTCTTCAGGACAATATAGGTGGGCCTACTTCAGTGGCCTGATTGGACGTGCTATTACTGCCTCATTAAAAACCTTAAGCCGGAAAAACCCAGTGGGACAAAAACCAGACAGAAGGAAAAAAAAGTACAATGCACTTATGTCGATAATCGCTCCCCCTGAAATAAAACAAATTGCTACTTCTGGAGCATCTAAACATTTCCACTTCTGGAGAATTCAATCTTGCATTTTACTGACTCGTCGCATACCAATGCCATAAACTAATTTCTCAAATGTTGATGTTGGCAAAGATTTGGTAAATAAATCTGCAAGATTATCGACGGAGCGAATCTGTTTAACATCAACTTGTCGACTTTCTTGGAGTTCATGAGTATAGAAAAATTTCAGCGAGATGTGCTTGGTCCTATCACCTTTAATATATCCTCCGTTGACTTGTGCAACACAAGCAGCATTATCCTCATAAATTATAGTGGGAGAATCTATCACCGATTTGAATCCACTAGCATTATGAATGTGTGATATCATTGATTTTAACCAGACACACTCTCTTCCGGCCTCATAGAGGGAAATAATTTCAGAGTGGTTGGAAGATGTTGCAACAAGTGTTTGCTTAGTGGGACGCCAAGAAATGGCCGTATCATTATAGCAAAATAGATAACCGGTTTGGGAGCGAGCTCTATGCGGATCAGATTTATATCCTGCATCAGCATAACCTACTAAACCAGAGTTAGTAGTATTCTTAGAATAGAATAACCCTAAATCAATGGTTCCTCGGAGATAACGGAAGATATGTTTAATCCCATTCCAATGTCTCCGGGTTGGCTCAGAACTGAAACATGCCAACAAATTTACCGCAAAAGCGATATCTGGTCTCGTGCACTGTGCCAAGTACATCAAAGCCCCAATTGCATTGAGGTATGGTACTTCAGGACCAAGTATATCCTCACCAGATTCTTTAGGACGAAACGGGTCCTTTTGGGGGTCAAGAGACCTTACAACCATAGGGATGCTCAATTGGTGAGCCTTGTCCATGTTAAAACGTCTAAGCAATCTCTCAGTGTATGCTGACTGATAGACAAGTATTCCATTCTTTTTGTGCTCAAGCTCTAGACCAAGGCATAGTTTGGTTTTACCTAAATCTTTAACCTCAAACTCCTTTTTCAAATATTCAGCAGTTTTAGATAACTCTTCAAGAGTCCCAATTAAATTCATATCGTCAACATAAACTGCTATAATAGCAAATCCAGTTTCAGATCTTTTAATAAACACGCATGGGCATATGGGATCATTTATGTACCCTTCCTTAGTCAGGTATTCACTTAAACGTTGGTACCACATGCGGCCGGATTGCTTTAACCCATATAAAGATCTTTGCAACTTTACTGAGAATAGGTTGCGGGGAGTGCATGCTTCAGGCATTTTGAAACCTTTAGAAATTTTCATATAGATATTGGAATCTAATGAACCATATAAATATGCCGTCACAACGTCCATAAGACGCATTTCAAAATTTTCTTGGGCAACCCAACTTATAAGGAAACGAAAGGTAACTATATCCACTACTGGTGAATATGTTTCATCATAATCTATTCCAGGCTTCTACAGGAAACCTTGGGCTACGAGTTGAGCTTTATACCTCACGATCTCGTTTTTCTCATTTCGTTTCCGAAAAAAGACCCATTTGTATCCAACAGGTGTTACATTGTCAGGGGTTTTAGTAATAGGCCCAAAAACATTACGTTTGGCAAGGGAAGTCAATTCAGCTCGGATTGCTTCCTCCCATTTAGGCCAATCACGCCTATGACGGCATTCGGTTATAGACCGAGGTTCATAATCATCATTCATAATCTCATGAGCAACTGAGAGAGCAAATGCATCATCGATGATTATCTCATTTCGATCCCATATCTCATTACAATAACTGATGGAAATTTCAGTATTCCCAAGGTTGGTGATCTTTTCATGGGTTTGTACCACTTCAGGGGCAATATGCTCATGAACTTGTGCACACTTCAAGGGCAATACTTTGAATTTTATGTTGTGGCACTTCAGGTGCAATTTGCTTTCCTCGAGAAAGATTAATGTGCTCATCTGGAGCAGATTCTAAATTCCTCCCCCTTCTTTTTCGAGGAATAGTGTCCTTTGATCCCATCGGTCTACCACGTTTCAGGAGCGGGACATTTAGATCAATTTCGAGTGGTTCTTCAGGAACATCTATCCTAGCTAGAACATTCGCAGCTGGGATATGAGACTTTGTAACTTTAGCAGTCTCATTAAATGCATCAGGCATTTGATTTACAATAGCTTGTAAATGGATCAATCGTTGCACCTTATTTTCACATTCAGGTGTTCTTGGGTCTAAATGAGACAAACTTTTCTTATTCCATGAGAAAATCTCGACATTTTTCTGCTTTCCATATGTGGAAGCTTTTGGTATCCCAAGTGATGGGAATACTGTCTCATCAAAATGACAATTCACAAATCTAGCGGTAAATAAATCACCCGTCAATGGTTCAAGGAACTGAATAATAGACGGTGAATCAAACCCAACCTAAATGCCCAAACGGCGTTGGGGACCCATTTTGGTCCTTTGCGGTGGTGCTACAGGCACTTGTACCACGCAACCAAAGGTGCGAAGATATGAAATGTCTGGCTCCTGGCCCAAGACTAACTGAATGGGGGAATATAAATGAGAAGTAGTGAGGCGCAATCTAATTAAAGATGTAGCATGTAAAACAGCATGACCCCACACTGAGGATAGGAGCTTTGTCCTCCTCAACAAAGTTCGAGCAATAATCTGAATGCACTTAATCATGGATTTTGCTAATCCATTTTGAGTATGAACATGTGGGACAGGATGTTCAACTTCAATTCCTAATGAAGCGCAATAAGCATCAAAAGTCTTTGATGTGAACTCACCAGCATTATCCATTCTTATGCTTTTAATTTGATAATCTGGGAAATGATCTCGAAGCTTTATTATCTGTGCAAGCAAACGTGCAAAAGCGACGTTGTGCGTTGATAATAGGCAAACATGGGACCATCTGCAAGATGCGTCCACTAGTACCATGAAATATCTAAATGGTCCACTTGCAGGCTGAATCCGCCCACAGATATCACCCTGGATTCTTTGCAAGAATGAAGGGGATTCATAATCAACCATTGTCATGAAAGGTTTAGTAATGAGCTTTCCTTGTGAACAAGATTCACAAATGTAATCTTTGGACAACAACACCTTTGTATCTTTTAAAGGGTGTCCACGAGTATTTTTAAGGATTCTTTGCATCATTGTAGCTCCTGGATGACCTAGGCGATCATGCCAAAGTCCGAACACATCAGGGTTCATTAGTTTCCAGGGCATCGTAGCATATGATTCTATAACTCGTATTGGGACAAAATATAATCCCATACTAGAAGCTTCCAGCTTCTCATGGATGGTTTTCTGGCCCATCTTGTAGGAAGTGATGCAAAGAAATTCCTTATTTTGCTCATTAATTGTTTCTAGATGGTACCTATTACGGCGTACATCTTTGTAGCTAAGTAGATTTCTTTTTGATCTACCGCTCAACAATGCATCTTCAAGATACAATGTTGTGCCATTTGGCAAAATAACTGTGGCAGTCCCATAGCCATCTATAATATTAACAGGACCAGATATTGTCTGAACATTTGCCTTGCGCAATGTCACATTTGAGAAAAAGTGTTTGCCACAAAGTATAGTATGCGTTGTAGCACTATCAAGCAAACATATATCTTCCTTTTTCTTAATGTGTCCCATTTGCATTTATCTTGACAACTTCAGGTGTCAAGTTCCATAAAATTTAACAAATTAATAATATGATGCAAAATATATACCAACAAATATGGAATAAAACTCATGATTTTGATGACCATATTTATTTAATATCTTCCTTGGTAACATAATTATCCAAGGGTATGGCAAAACATAGATGAAAACCCTCAGGATCTATTTTTGGGGACTTATTATTTTCATCAACATTATAAAAAGAAATCAGAAACCTCAAAAGGTTTTTCATTGCCAAGAATATGACAGTTTTCATTGACCAAAACCTTATTGACTTCAGTCTCAATTAGGTCAATGGCATGGGTCTCAACATGCTTGCTTTTCTCCTTCTGGGATGCTTGGTATAGATCAACCAAATGTTTGGACGTACAACAGGTACGTGACCAATGACCAGTCATTCCACAACGATGACAGGTATTATCATCATGCTTCTTCATGGGCTTTTTACCTTTAGGGTTGTATGGGGAGTTATTTATATTACGGTTAAATCTCCCACCACCCTTACGAAAAAAATTTTCATGCCTGCACTCACGACCTCTAGGACGGCCAACATTCTTACTTGAGCCGGCATTTGCTTCAGGAAATGCCTTAGAGCCAGCAGGTCTTAAATCATGATTTTTGAGCAGCAACTCATTTGTTTATTCTGCAGTCAACATGACTGAGATCAATTCAGAATATGTTTTAAACTGGCGCTGCCGGTATTGCTGTTGTAATACAATATTCGAAGCATGAAAGGTGGAGAATGTTTTCTCTAAAAGCTCAACCTCAGTAAGCTTAACACCACAAAGTTCAAGCCGTGATACAATATCATACAATGCCGAATTATAATCAGACACGGACTTGAAATCCTGCAACCTCAGATGTTGCCAATCATATTGTGCTTGAGGGAGGATGACAGTTTTTGGTATGATCATACCGCTCTTTCAATCTTGTCCATAAGATCAAAGGATCTCAGACAGATAGATATTGAACTTTTAGGCTATCATTTAGATGCCGACGGATAAAAATCAAAGCATTTGCCTTATCTTTATCATTAACATTTCCATTTTCACCAATGGTAGCTGCAAGACCTTGGCCTTGGAGATGCAGTTCAATATTGAGACACCATGACAAATAATTATTGCCACTTACATCCAAAATTTGGAATTTGGGCTTTTCAATATTTGCCATAATTCTGAAACGAATGGTCTCAATTGGGTTGACAACTTCTGGTGTCAAAATTAGGTTGACAACTTCTGGTGTCAAAAATGTTTAGAAGTAAATATTTACACAATAAAAATTCAAATTATCTAGTGTAAAGAAAAAAGGTTAAATAAAATAATAATTTTTTTATATGGAATCAAACCTTAAGAACTTACCAAGCTTTAAATTTGCTTCACTTCAAAACACTCGTGCTGATAACGTGTTGTGGAAAGTATTTTAATTAAAATTGGAATAAGAAGCAAGTATAAACAAAGGAGAGAAAGAGAGAGAGAGAAAGAAAAATGAAAAAACGAGAAGAGATATCTATTTTCTCTCTTTATTCTCATTCTTCAATTTATAGACGAAATAATTACTATGGAAACTTTGAAAATTATATATGTGGGCCCCATGAATAGTGATATGCACTATTCATCCTGCATATTTGATATGCACTATTCATCAATAGTGATATATACTATTCATCTTGCAGATTTTCACATCTTAGACAATTTGCACAACTTGCATTTGTCCACTTTCATAACATTAATAAGTTTATAAATACATTGAACCTTTGTCCATTTTAATTTTTTTATAGGAATAGGTGATCTATCTCCTTATAAACTCCCTTCGTTTGCCAATAAGGTCTTCACCACTTCTAAGTTTTCAACAATTGATTCTTAACCCTGCACATAGACATAAATTCAAAAATTTTCCAAATCATCGATACATATGTAAACAAAACCAACAATTACTTACTTTTAAAAACTTGAAATGTCCTCCATATAATTCGAATCAACATATTGTTCTTCCAAATTTTGATAAAGGAAATAAAGAATAAGATGAAATGGGGGTTCTTGTACTACTTATGATATGATGTGCATGTAAAATTTACGCTGATGATTTGAGCAAGAAAGGAAGCAAAGCAACTTAAAATGGGGATGTTTTACTTTTACAACAAAAATGAGGATGTTTTTCTCGGTGCAAAATACAAGCTCAATAAATAGAGGGGAAGGAACTAAAGCGACAAAGATAAAATTATAAATGATAGTTGTTGGTAGCGTAGATTCTAGAAGAAAGTAATATTGATTTAACCACTGAAAAATTAATTTTCATGGTTGCAGCCTTGCAGAAGAGTCACTTGCAAAATAATTGAGCTAGCTTACAGCCTTGTAAGAGAGTTACTTGAAAAATAATTGAACTAGTTTGCAGCCTTGCAGGAATGTCACTTGAAAAAAATTTGACAATAATTGTAGTCTCATAGGAGATTCATTTCAAATTCACAAAATTTATTCAAGGAAGCAAACAAAAGTACCACACCTATCATAGTCATAGAGTATTGCCATAGAATATGGGACAAAAATAGTCCCAAAGTGGGAATCTTAGGAAGGTCTTAAATTTCTTACAATCAAAACACATACTCATTTTTTTTCTTTTAGTAATAATGGATTACTTGTCCTTTCTCAAATAGTAGAATACACTATTTTCTCTTATCCCAATAATGAATAACTTAACTTGCCTCTAGGAAAATCATTACGTACAACATTATTCCATGAAATTATTATAATTTTTTTACTTAGTTAATTCGTGACCATGAACTAAAAGATAAGCCCCAAAATAAATTCACTCAAATATGATGGTGAAAAATGAAAAAAAATTACTAAAAATTTCAACACTTTTTAGATTGAGAATGGTGATTTATAAGAAAACTTCAAAAGTTATGTAGAACTTTCTACAAAAATATTAGCAAAACAAAAAAATATATACAATAATTTATAAAAGTACTATATTTTTTTTTTACTTAAGGATAAATTACCTAAATGGTCACTTAACTTTTAGATATTTTCTGTTTTGGTCACCTAATTATAAAAACTTATGATTTGGTCACTTATCTTTGTAAAATTCAAGTTTTTGGTCACCAAACCCTTAGAAAAATTTGACTCGCTGAGGTGGCAATGCTACATCACCTGATATGCCACATAGCATGATATTTTAAGAATAAGGAAAATGTCCAAGTGTGGAGCGCCTTTTTTAGTATTTAGGACATCAACTTTGAAATTTACTTAAATGAATCCTGCAATATAAGAAAGCGATTAAACTTGACACTTAGGCTTGAGCTTTTTCTTTTCACCACAGGCCAAGCAATTTTCCATTTGAGTCGAGTACCTAAGTATTTCAAATTGAGTTACCATTTGGACCAGATTACAAAATTGAACTACACATTTTAACGGATATTTAAAATATTCGCAATATATATCACAGGTATATCAATATATCGACAAAAATCCTGTGATTTGAAAACCATCGAAAAAATATAGCAATATCGATATCGATTACAAATATATTGATGAATATATCGATGTATCAACGGATATTGAATTCCATGACCATAACTACCAACTATCTTTGTCCTAAACAAATTCTTTAATAAATGGATTTTACTTAGAAGTGACTTTAGGACACTCTTTAAAATTACTATTCTAAGTAAATTTTTTTTCTTAAGTAGTGAATTTGTTATATTCATAGTCAACTAGACTAGGCAATGGTTCGATTTCAATTTTAAATCGACAATTCTAATTTTTAAAACCTTGGAACCTAAGATTTGATGGTTCGGCTCTGCTTTCTATTTAAATTCTAGTTTGGTTTTTATTTTTTAAAATATAATATTATATATATAATTAAAAAATATTGAAAATTGGAACTAGAATTGTTTTAGGTCATGGTTCCTATTCCCATTTTTATGTCCAATAGTTGATTTAATTCTACGGTTGGAATCGAATCACGGTCACCATATAATCAATACTACTATATTCATTATGAAAATAATTCTATAAATAAAAATTTAACTAATAGTCTAACCTATTTTCAAAAAAACAACTAACAGCCTAACCTTAATAAAGTGCCCTAAAACTAGGGATGGCAGCGGTGCGGTTATCCGCTTAATTTTCACTATCTATAACCGAAACCGTTTATATTTTCATTATCTATAACAGTTTAAAAACCGCTTAATTTTTGGACCTAGTATCCAAAACCGCACCGAAACTGTTTAGCATTATCCAAATCCGCACCGCTTAAACCGTTTAACTTAAGTGGATAACGGATATCCGTTTAAAAACCGAAACCGAATCTAAAATTGTCAATTGTTAATTGTCAAAATTTGAAAAATTATAAAATTTAAGTACTTAAGCACATAATTAAGTTAAATAATTAATACAAAACAAATCCCAATAAAAGAAATAATAATATAAAATTCATAAGTTCCAAATTCACACCCATTATTTTATTCAATAAACAATATAGTAAGTTATAAATAATACAAGGTTCAAATGATTACATAACATTCTTTAAATGGACTTTAAATGGTTTTTATGCATATATTCATTATCCAAAACTATTTTTAGTTTAAACGGTTTCGGATAGCGGATATCCAAAGCCTTAAAATCGAAATTGCTCATAATCTGTGACGGATAATGATTTTACTATCCAAAACCGTTCCAAAATCGTTTATTAAACAGTTTAAGATTTTAAACGAAACAAATATCTGTTTAATATTCACCCACTGTCATTAGGGGTGTAATCGATCGAGTTCGAGTCGAGTAGTGAGGTGCTCGAGCTCGAGCTCGACTCAAAACTCGCTGCTCGAAACTCGACTCGAACTCGATCGAGTTTCATTTTCATAGCTCGAGCTCGACTCGTAGTATGAATCGAGCTACTCGAGCTCACTCGATTAGGCTCGATAATGGCTAAAAATCTCAATTTCATCATATTTAATTTTTATGCTCGAGCTCGATTTGAGCTCGAGTCAAAGTTCTTTTTTTTTTTTCATTTTCATCAACTAAATCTAATAAATTATTATGTTCTAAATACCATACTAAAACAACAACATCATTTACAATAAATTTATCTGCAAACAATAATTCCACAAATTAAAAGACAATACCAGCAATACAAGAATTCAACCATCACATGGACATCTTTAATGAGATAAAAAAGAAAGATCAACAGAATTAAGCTATCATTATACTTGTATTTATATTTGTCCTATATGAATATCATCTACCTTAATTAAGAGTAACCCAACTTCTAGCTCCAAGTATGGATCTATTTTCAACTTCCTTGACTAATTGCTTCCTCATAAATTTGAAAGAATGAAAATATTGAAAATATACTTGGTACAAATTATAGTTACTTCTTCCGGATCAGGATAGTTCTCACCATTGGCTTGTCAATTATTTTCATCTGTAAGTGGCCTAGTATTTTATTCCTTCAACAAATCTTCAGCCTGCAAGTGAGGCTAGTCAATTTCTTAAAATAATTCAGAAATCAAAAAATTGCTTCAAAGAATCAATTGGTACAAAACCAAACGAAAAAAAAAGAAATAAAGAAATCAACATTTAAAGTAAGATATACGGCTAGAGAACTAATATACAACTTTTAAAGTGAAATCATTAAAATTTAGAGAGAAATTATGGCAGCCAAAGACGGAAGCAAAAGAAAAATATGAAAATGTTAAATGTGTCCTTAAAGTATAAACTATAAGTTAGACTTAACAAGTTCATCTCCACAATAAGGATTACTACCTTGCAGTTCGAAACATCTACCAAGAAAACACTCATGAATCCCCTCTATTCGAAAATAGGGCTCAAATCTCCTGTGCCCAAATTAAAAAAAAAAGTTAGAAAAAGAGGATAATCCTAAATATAAACAATAAATGGAAGTTAATGTTGAATTACATAAATTACAAACCTGAATCGAAGCTTTTAACTCAGAATGAGATAGAGATAGAGGGAGCAAAAGGATTTGAGTGAGCCATCAAAGCAGCGCAAGGAGATAAGCTAAAATAAAGGACTTTGACAGAGGAGAAGAACGGCAGAAGCGGGTTGTGTACATGGGTGCAGGTGGGGGCAGCAAGAGCAACGTTGGGACTATGGGTGGGGTACTTGGGTAGCGCCGCTGGGGTTGACAGAGAAGAGTCGGGAAAGTCAAGGGAAACAAGAGAAAAGCTTTTAGGGTTTGAAGAGAATAAGGATCATTAGTTTTAAGAGGGCCATAAATGTAATTTTACATTAAAATAATAAAAAATATATATGTATGTACTAATACTCGATTAGGCTCGCGAGTATTCGAGCCGGGTATAAAAGTACTCGAACTCGGCTCGATCAACTACTCGAGTAGCTCGAGCTCGAGCTCGACTCGACAATAATCGAATCGAATTCGAGTTTTCTTCGAGTCGAGCCCGAGTAGCTTGCGAGTATAGGTGTATCATTTACACCCCTAACTGTCATCCTTACCTAGAACTTTATTAATAAGGATAAGAAACAAAAACCCTTTGTGTAATAACTTTTGACATACCGTATAATATTGAAAATAAGTTATAGAACGGACCCTTATTAGCAAAAAAGGGAAAATTCGTTTCTTCCTTGGTAGGTTACCTCGAAGCCGATCACTTTTTATTCCTCACAGAACTTCCCCCTCTGCCTCTGCTCTCCGACTTACGACTTACGGTGAGTTCACCCGCAGATTATTTTATCAATCCAATTCCCCTTAACCCCCCCATTCTTTTTTTTCCCTTAAATATAATTAATTCGGTTCAATTTTCTCTTCTATTTTTAGGTCAAAGAATCAATCGATTTGAAGAAGGCAGAAGGAAAGAAAGATGTCGAAATCGGCGATCGATTTGCCTGAAAAGGGAGGCTTCAGCTTCGATCTCTGTAAAAGAAACAAGATGCTCGCAAAGAAAGGCGTTACTCCGCCGTCGTTTCGTAAAACGGGTACTACAATTGTGGGCTTGATTTTCCAGGTACTAAATTTGGGGAAATATTTGTTAGTGTGTGATGTAGATTACGAATTGGGTTTTAATCTGTTTTGTTATTTTACCCGCAAATTATTTGTTTTTGCTTTGTTTAGTGTGTTTTAGTTACTCATCTGGTTTTGGATTATTTCATCTTTTTATTTTTGGGGGTTTCTTCCTTAATTTTTAGATTAAGGAATAGACGAGATTAATTATTCTACTGAATGTATGCTTTAGAAATAAAGAAGTTCAAATTTTGGGTGTTACTGCAATGTGATGGGCTTGTTGCATTTTTGTGTTCAATGGAAGTCATGAATCTTTGTGGGTTATATTGCTGATATTAATATACAGAAGCAGAGATGGTCATTTTTGGTTAATATGCTGTAGAACTTTTGAAAAGAATAAAATAGAGTTGGCTTCTCCACTCCGCATCTTCAAACATGTGGAATATAGATATGCAGGCTTTTGCTTCTTATCTGCCCTTATTTATTTTGTATATATCTGGGCTATAGCGTCCAGCTAGTTCTGATGCTATTTAGGCATGCCATTATTCTCATTGAAATTTGCATGTAGGATGGTGTCATTCTCGGGGCAGACACAAGAGCAACTGAAGGACCTATAGTTTGTGATAAAAATTGTGAGAAAATTCATTACATGGCGCCAAATATTTACTGTTGTGGAGCTGGAACTGCTGCTGATACAGAGGCCGTAACTGGTACTTTCTGAAATTCGTGATTAATATGGTTCTGTAGACATCATTAGATTCTTCAAATTGCATGCTCGAACTCTGTCGTGAAATATCATTTTCACCTTCTCACATTGATGTAGCTAACCCATTTTTGTGGTGTTATACACATTCCCAGACATGGTTAGCTCACAGCTGCAATTACACCGCTATCATACGGGTAGAGAGTCAAGGGTTGTTACAGCATTGACCCTTCTCAAGAGACACCTTTTCAGGTAAAGTTTTTTCTGTTTTTGATATTCTTTGACTAACAACGTACCTCTACCTATTCTATAGACATTATGTGATTCTAACTGCTGAGTAATTTGTCTAGCTATCAAGGCTATGTCTCGGCTGCTTTGGTTCTTGGTGGTGTTGATGTCACTGGACCTCATTTGCATACTGTGAGTTTTTTTCTACTATTTGGCCCTTCACAATATCACTAGCTTTTTGTCTTCAATCTTCTGCTTTAGTTTGATTTCTTATAACTATAATGGTTGATTCTGCAGATATACCCTCATGGATCAACTGACACATTGCCATTTGCTACAATGGGGTCTGGTTCTCTTGCCGCAATGGCAGTATTTGAATCAAAATACAGAGAGGGCCTTACTGTGAGTTCATCCATTCCTTTCTTGTGGTATCTTGAAGGTTGAAGAATTTACTACCATAACATGTTTTAATAATATGAGTTTTTTTGGATGTGCAATCTTTTGTGATGTGTTATCCATTTAAAATGAAATATTTCGTACAAGCATGATATAAAGTAAAATAAATTCATATTATTCAATTGCTGCTGCTGCATGTATTTTCATTGATTGAATTGTGGTCACTGATTTTTCTCCCTGTAGAGAGATGAAGGAATAGCACTTGTCACTGAGGCTATATGCTCTGGTATCTTCAACGACCTAGGAAGTGGAAGCAATGTTGATGTTTGTGTAATAACCAAGGTTTGTTGTTACTCACCAGCCTCATTTTGTTAGGAAAACAACACTATGTTCATTTTGATGCAAGTTTCTACTTTTAATGAATTATGCCTCAGGGTGGCAAAGAATACTTGAGGAACCATTTGCAACCTAATCCTCGCACCTACATCAGCCCCAACAGCTATACTTTTCCCAAAAAGACAGGTTAGTAATGTGCTTTATTATGGTGTGTTTTGATTTCTGTAAGGGATGATGAAAAAAAAGCTATATTTCTATCGAAGGTCTGGATATAGGATGATTGAATTAGGAAACCAGCATGTTTGGTCAACAGAGTGTTCTTAAGGTGCACACCCAGGCACTGCGGTGCAGAGCCAAACTATTGGGCAAGGCACACATGGATGTGTCTAGGCACACTTTCTAAGGTGGTGTAGGAGTTCTAAGAAAAGCCACCTGATTGACGTTCTCTTTCATTTCTTTTCTTTTAGCTTTTTTCATGATGAGCTGTT
This sequence comes from Microcos paniculata, assembly GCA_030664755.1. Lineage (NCBI taxonomy): Eukaryota > Viridiplantae > Streptophyta > Magnoliopsida > Malvales > Malvaceae > Microcos > Microcos paniculata. The sequence goes on along the minus strand of CP131462.1, from coordinate 35,221,187 downwards.
CTTTAATAATAAAAAAGTAACAATATCAAACTCTTCACTTATAATTGTTTGAGTATTTATTGACAATTGTGGGACCATACGGAAATAATGAATATTGGCAAAAGAAGTGGAAATTTTGCATCTTTTGCAGGATAGAACCGACCGATCTTTAGAGTTTATTATCATAGTTATTTATCTTCACTCACGCACATACATATCATGCGTACTTCACTCAGGAAAGCCCTATTTTTGTGCCTTCTTCCTCTAGCAATATAAGGGTTCTGGAACCTAGAGTGTGCATTGTGCCCTTAATAATATTGGGTCAAACATGAACTAGCAGAAAATGTGAATGTCAGCGAGGCTGTACACGGTACAACGGTCTAGTAGTCATTGGAAATTAATCCTCAGCTTTGCACTGTTTTTATTTTCAAACAGGATTAGGTATTCTCTTTGAAGTTTGTGTTTATGGTTTGGTTGTCTGGTTTCCGTTTTCATTTCCTTAATTTCTATGTTTGCAGAGGTCCTGTTGACGAAAATCACGCCATTGAAGGAGAAAGTGGAGATCATTGAAGGAGGCGATGCAATGGAAGAGTGAATTAATTTAAGCTTTAATTGGACCTGCTTTCAAGCCTCACCTGTGCTCTTTGAAAGAACTGTTACTTTCTGCAACTATTATCAGTTCACTTAAGATTTTGTTGGTTAAACCCTTTGAGGTGTTTTAACATTTTATTAATGGTACGATTTACATTTAATTGACAGTTGTGAATTTCAAACAACCCCCAATCTTTCCTTCTCCGTTTCCATTTATTTTTCCTAGATTCAGCCTAGGATAATAGTAGTCTTACCTATATATAAATCAAACTTTTGTTCTTTGCCTATGGCATCCACCATGGTTAAAGATCTAAAGATTAAATGTGGATTAGCGTTTCTGGGAATGTCACTTATTTTTTCCCTGCGTTAAGGAATCCTGTTTCAGTGTCTGCAATGGAGATGAATAGTTCCAAGGAAGAGAAGGCAGGAAGCAAGCTTCGATCAATAAAAAGGAGTGGTTGATGGTGACAACTAGATAAAGTAATAATAGAGGCAAATATGGATTAGGATTGAATGGGATCAAATCATACGACAAAATACACTTAATGAGACGTAACTTGCTGGGTTACTCATTCGCTCTGGCTCGGAAGAATCTGACTCTTTACAGCATGAACAAAGATGCCTTGGATGGCAAGATAGATGAACCGTCCCTCTTTGCCAATTTAATTTCATACGCTTGCTTTTGACCTAAAGAAAAAACAAAAAGTTGGGAGTACTTCTCCCATTTAAAATCCCTACCCAACTTGATTCGGGATTAAATGGGATCTAATTAATGTGATTATAAGATATTAATGTTTGTTAAAAAAAAAAACCTTTTCAAGTTGTTCATCATAAATAAAATACATAGTGTTAATAAAATTTGTTCATGAATACACTCAATTGTTAAATTTGCTAAAAATCCCAAATTTGCTTGCAGTGTGGTTATATCAAAAGGCTTTCAAAATATCTGTATTTTGTTTATCCATGGTTATACAAAATCTATACCAAAAAAGAAGAATAAGATAGGGTCTAGAAAAAGATAGACTTGGCAAGCAAGCAAACAAACCAAAACAATAAATAAGAACAAAATTACCAAATAAAGTAATCAAAACTTTGCTTCATTTATTTAACAATTAGATTAGTGTTTCCGTATATTGAAGAAACGATACTCACTAGGACGCAAGAATTAGGTTTTGAACCTTATATTTACGGAATATTTAACTACAATTTCTCAAGGAAATATAAGACACTATTAGATTATTATATTTTTATTGAAGAAAAGGGTTTTTTGAAAGAAAAAAGGCTGTTACCTACGTACCAGTTTGCCGGTCCAGGAAAATAGAAAAATCTTTCGAAGTCTCAAATTCCAAACCAAACCAAAAATTAAACTAAGCAAACAACAAAGCAGATAACTTGTCGGTGAATTAAACGTCATCGTATATCTTTCTTCGACAGTTCTCCGTCTCCGTGTCTCTTCCCCCAAAATTTTCTTCTTTCTCCCTCTGAATACAGTTCACACGGGGAAAAGCGGAAAGAGCTTCAAACGACGACGTAGAGAGCCATGTCTTACGATTATCTTTTCAAATACATAATCATCGGTGACACTGGTGAGCTCTCTCCGTTTCAGAACCAATTTCTTTTTCTTCCTGTTACATATTATTTTGAATTTTGGTTTTTTTTTTCTAATTTTTATGGGGTTTGATTGGGTGTGGTGCAGGTGTAGGGAAATCATGTTTGCTCCTGCAGTTTACGGACAAGAGATTCCAACCGGTTCATGATCTTACCATCGGCGTTGAATTCGGGGCTCGGATGGTCACCATTGGTGGCAGACCAATCAAGCTTCAGATTTGGGATACCGTAAAATTCTTAACTTTTAACTCTGTTTCTTACTTTTTTATGCTTTGGTTGTTTCGTGAAGAGGGTATTAAAGGAATTGATCTTTTAAGTGTTGGGCATGAATAATTCAGGTGTAGGAGCCAAATAGAGCGCTTGAGACGAATCTGAATACTTAAAAATCTCCACTTTTTTATGTTTTTCTTCTATTCTTATGTTTTGTTTGGCTGTTTAGTTGAAGGGTATGTAAAGAGTTGAGTTTTTGACCGTTGGGTATATAAGGATTTAGTTTAGGAGCCAGAGAAAGTGTTAGGATGGTAACGAGGAATATGGATTGATTTTGGAGTAGAATTTCATGGGAATTGAAATCTTTTTTATGGGGAAAACAAAGCAGCTGTTATGTTTCATTGTTTTTGAGGTGATTTGTGGTTCCAGTGGTGTGGGATTGCAAAGAATGAATAGTGGACTCTGTAAGGCTTTTGACTTAGTAATCTTGTAAGAGAAGTGTGAGGTAGGCCTTGTAATTATGCTTTTTCTATGACATTACAATTTTGGTGAAGTAATACACCTTAGGTGTTGTTCGGTTGTTTCTTAATTCTTATAATTTTCTTTTGTTTTTCTTTTTATTGGATGCTATCTTGAACAGTTAATTGTTCCTTTCCTGGCTGCTTCTTACTCAAAGCATGTGGAACCGCTGAACTTAGATTATCAATCCATTATAGGGCATGTGTTGTATCAAATTATCTGTGTTTTGTAATGTGTGATCACTTTTAACTTCATTTCTTTATAATTTGATGGTTTTGAGCAAAGAGCTTTTCACTTCTTTTTCAGGCTGGGCAAGAGTCTTTCAGATCCATCACCAGATCTTACTACAGAGGAGCAGCAGGAGCTCTTCTGGTCTATGACATAACCAGGTGAGAAATAAAAGTTTCTTTAGGTGTGAAATTATAGGATGTTATTTGCAAGCTAGTGGAGATTAGTGAAACAGTTTAAACAAGGCTGTGTTATGCAAGCATTCTTAAATAATGGGTTTGGAATAGATGAAGGATTCACTGGCTTGCATCTCACTATTGTAGGTCTACTTACCTGGTTTTATATTTTTCCTTTCCCTTGTGTTTTATTACTTGGCTTAATTGTATTTATTCTGGGTTAGAATGCTAGGCCAATTGTTCTATTTTATCATTACAAGTCATATCTTTTTCTGGTCAACTAGTTATGGAACTTTTTAAAACTTCCATGAACTCAATTGCAAAGTTGTGCTCTTGACCAGGAGAGAGACATTTAATCATCTAGCAAGCTGGTTGGAGGATGCACGGCAGCATGCAAATCCTAATATGACAATAATGCTCATTGGGAACAAGTGTGATCTTGCTCACAGAAGGGCTGTTAGCAAAGAAGAGGGTGAACAGTTTGCAAAGGAAAATGGGCTTTTGTTCTTGGAAGCATCTGCGAGAACAGCTCAAAACGTTGAGGAGGTAAGTTAAACCCTCAAATTGGCAAAACATCATATTATTTTTCATCTGGTGCAATCTGTTTAGTTGGAATTATAAGGTTACTTTGTTCCAGTTAATGAATCTTTTAACTAAAATGCCAAATTATCTTGTAGGCCTTCATAAAGACTGCTGCAAAGATCCTTCAGAATATTCAGGATGGGGTCTTTGATGTATCCAATGAGGTAATAATCAAGCCATTTTAGTTTTTAGGATGTCTAGAACCTAAGATGTAATATTCTCTTGAACCTGGATGGTCTCTTCCCTAACCTGTCATGCTAGAATAAGCAACTTAATAACAGTGTAATTTAAATGGTTTGGGTTTCCGAATGGGAGCTTAATAAACTTGTTTGATTTACTTTAACCTAGAACCATCTTTCATTAATTGGGAGATAGGTTCTGCATCATTATTTTCCTTTCATCTGAACACCGAATTTGGTCATACTTAAAAAGGCAGTTCTTTGAAATTATTGCAGTCATCTGGCATCAAGATCGGCTATGGGCGTGCTCAAGGTCCATCTGGTGCAAGAGATGGAGCAGTTGCTCAGAGAGGTGGCTGTTGTGGTTAATAGGAACTTGTAGCCTCTATTTGATCCTTCTGTCCAATTTATCTCTACTTCACATTGCTTTGATGAATATAATCCCTAAAGGTGGTGTTGAACTTTGGAACGAACACTGAATGTATAGAACTAGTCTTTTCTTTTCTTTGTACCGAGCTAGAATTTGTGTTGGCCTCACTTCAATTTAATCCGACCTGTTTGCACAGTAAAATATGAACCAGTCTAAATCCAATCATGTTTCCAGTTTTTGCACCCATATCTGTTACATGCTTTACGTTTTCCATGAATGTTGGTGGCTAAGAAAGCTCAACCAAACCAATACCTTATTCTAATTATATTTTTGTCCTCTATCAATCGATAAATAAAATAAACATATTGATTTCGAGTATTGGAGTTCCAATTTGAAACTGTAAGCCCTTTTCACGTAATAAAATTTGAAAGGTCGAGAATCTAAAACCAGAGATTCACCATGGTTTAAGTCCTTGAGTAGTTAGAACAGTTAAAATGAACTAGTAGTTTGCAAACGCGAATCACAAAAGATGTCCACATGACAAGTCCCAAGAAAAGAAAAAAATTCTTATTTATATAAATCATAACAAAATAAAGAGAAATTTTGTTTACAATTGGTTTAAATCTAGATCAAAACTTCATAAAGATGATAAAACTGAACAAAGGAAAAAATAGTCCCACGTATGCATGAAGACTACAATAGTTGCGTGGGGCTGACTGAGTAATTGCTTGATCCTTGGCCAAGTTGCTAACACTTTCTAACCCCAAGTCCCCCCTTCCAAAACAAAAATGATAAACATGAGAGTGCCTGTAAAATGCACAAGTATAACCTTGCATTCAAATTGCAACTCTTCAGACATTAAGAGCCAACCAAGCACTTCGACTTTTATCACTAAGAACCAGAAAATATCTGCAAAGAACATTGGAACCAACTTTTTAGTGAACAGGATAGAATGGAAAACAAATGAAATTGTTACTTATAAAGTAGCACTCACCCCAGCAAGAATATCTTTAGAGAGTCGTGGTTTGCTTTGAGATGTATCAACTGCAACCGGCTTTTTCTGTGGGAATTGACGCATCACCTTCTTCTGGCTGATAGGCAGCTCAGAATTTGTTTCAGACTCTTCTCGCGCCTTCTGTTTCTGTCAAAAGTCAGAAACAGAAACCAGGTGTAACTAAACATGTTGTATTCATGACTCATGAGAAGAGAGTATCTATTAATAAAGTTAGAACAAGTCACTTGCAAAAGAACACAGAAGAATAATTTGATTACTTGAATCCCAAAGTGATGCAGAATGGCAAGAAGCAATTCAAGGATTTAGCTTCTTTCCTATCTGAATCAATCTGACTTATGAAAGATGATTGATGCAAAAATAAGCCACTGAAACTAGATTATGTAAGAGATCAAGAAGAAATAGTAAGCCAACGCCTCATTAATGCCTAGGAAGGTATTACATTAGAAGCAATGGGCATGATATTTCTATCCCCAAGGGTTAATTTTAAAATTTTCTTGTCCAAGAAGGGAAAACTGTAGGTATGCCTCAATCTGCTAAATACTAGGAGCCGTCCCAACTCCCAAGCATATGATAGGGCTGCACCGTGCAGAAGCCAAAAGGAAGAATTATTTTTTGTTTGACTTTATAGTTGGTGGCCACCAGGAATTCAGCCAAGAACACTATATCACCTGAGGGTGGAAGAACATGCACCGGGGAGATATCTATATGACAACTGTGAAGCATCATGTAGCTAAGCCACAACTTGTTAACCTGAAAATGTAAGTTGTTACATTGATACCTAGCACATATGTAATGAGTTTACCTTCTTCAATCGTTCTTCAATTGAACTTAACGCACGAGATTGGTCAACTTTAGAGAGATAGAAATCACGCTCCCTCTTGGCAGCAGAAAGTTCTAAAGCTAGCTTCTGCTCCCGAATTGCACTCTTGTAAGCTATCAAAAAAAGAATCAACTTAGACATGCAATAAAATATATATATATATATATATATACACACACAGCGCCATAATCATTGCAAAACAGAGAAACATAATCCAATGAGTTACCGATTTCTTCCGTAAGGTCATCCCATTTGAATTTACTTAAGTATTTGATATTCCAAAGATCATAATAAAAGGACAACCTTTTCCTCCCACCTACAGAGAGTGAAGAAAAGATCAGAAATATAGGTAGAAACCTTGAGGGGACATACCATGTTTCTGAAACAAAGGTAATACAAGATTACAAAGAAGAGAAAGCATATTGCAATTAATTTTCATACCAATTTGTTCACCATTTAACATATTAGCAACCCTCTTAGCAATCCCTTTCCTAGCAAATTCAACCCACCTACAGAATAAACATGAGAGCAATTGTTGAACTTGAACCATATCATCACAACATTATAACTTTTACCAAACTGAAAATCTACATCTTTAAGCTTGAAGGTAAAAGAAAAACCTCCAAAAATTCACACTGCCAAAAACCTGTAAAGGGGAAATATTTAAAATGTGAAACTTTGTTAAGCTATAGAAAACATACCCTTCAGAAAATTCTTGCTCTTGAACCTTGGAGGGTCTAGGACGCTTACCCTTTACTTTGGGTGGATGAGCTGCACCAATAAAAGACAATGAAAACCCATTCTTTTGACAATTCTTTTAGACAGATACAATAACTAAAGGCATCAAACTTTTTAACAGATATTCACTTACTGGAAGGAGTGAGATAAATCCTAAGTATTTCCCCATGCTGAGAAAGCAATTGGCGTAGCTTGACATGATCCATATGAGGTGGAACCCTGCTCAAGTAACAAACCCCACGGTTATCTGCCTCCGCTGCTTCCTTCAACAGCTTCTCCTTCTTTTTCCTCTTCTTCTTATTGTTGGGTTCACTGTTTTCCACTTCCAAACCATCATTATCATTAGCCTCTTGCTTTTCTTCTTCAACCTCTGCGGCTTCCTTGTCAGTTTCAGGCAACCCATCATCAGATTTCAGGTACCCTTCATCGTCTTGTAGCTCATCAGCTTCCTCCTCCAGATTAGAAACAGAAGTTTCCTTCAACTTTTCCTTCTTTTGTTTATTCTTTTTCATTTTCTTTGCCTTGTTGCTCTTTGTAATTTCTGCAGTTTTCGGCTGTTCGCTGAGCAATGAGCATTACTGAAGAGAAGAAGGGCAACAGCGTGAGTCATGGCCGCGTGAGGAAGAGCAAATTTAAGCTTACTTGGCCCATCTACCCTTTGGTTTTAGTTCTATCGTCAGCCCAACTTAAAAGAATTGTCAGTACTATTTTTTTCAGCATATCCCCAAAGTATTTGTCAAAAAAGAAAAAAAAACTATTTAATTCTAACCTATTTTATAATTTCAATTTTTTCTATCTGTCTCTATTCTCTACCTCTCCCTCTCGAATAAAATATATTGCCATCAAATTTTGTTTTATTTTACTTGAAACAGGACTCCTACCGTAAGCTAACTCTGTTTAATATAATAGTAATATATTAAATTTAAATAGATAATTATTCTAGATACATGCAATGGAGCTTTTAAGTTCTATAAGGTATAAACGGACTTAGAATAGAATTTCTAGATTGAAAAATAAGATTGCATCCACATATTGAGAAAAACACTTTATGGTTTAGTTTCATTACTAGGGCTCGAGATCAAACAGACTCGTTCATATGTAACAGGCTCGGGATTGAAGGGGCTTGTCCACATCCCTCAAAAAGGAAAAAGAAAAATAGTAAGGTTCGTAAAAAGGGAAAATTTGAGTAATGAATAAGATACTTGTTACCCTTTTTAAAATTCATAAAAACAACGGAACTGTGCTAAAATGTTGGTAAAATATACTATTATTTCTTTTATTTATTCTGGAAAAATAGAAATGTCAATTGAATTGACTAGGAACAAAACTTCAATTACAAGTCTAAAACAGAAGCACCCAGGGTAGGCCACATGCCAAACTCCTCTACCTTTTTCTTTGATGGACCAACAAATTCATCTTTACCAACTAATCACTACAAAGAAGATTTTGTCTCACTTTTCTGCTTCGATATGGCAACGTTACAGGGTACCCCTTCAGAAAGAAAATATAACCATGAGATACAGTTGAAAGCCTATTCCCTTCCAAATCTAAGGCGAAGGTTCTCTAAAGTACGATGAACTAATTTCAATCTCGGATCATCTTCTGGTATCTCACGTTCCTGCAACAAGAAAGAAGAAAACATATAAATCTACACAGAATTTGGTTCATGGAATCCATAGTTTTAGTCATGACCATAACAGTTTAACCAAATTTAAACCTCACTAAAGTACTCGCATAAATTACTGTGTATTTACATTTATGAACCATTATTTGTTCCTCATATTCCCCGGAGATAGGACATAATGAACATGTGAAAGACGGCTTTTCCTTTGGTAAATGATTGTACAGTGGTAAGATGACTTACTCTTAGGCCATTGTAATAAGCTTCCACTGCAGGAAGAGTAGGAACTATGTTACGTGCCTGCATCAGATCCCATATATAGTTTGCAGTTGTATATCCACCAGTCTGCGCCAGAAAACAAAAATATTCTAAGAATAGGAGATTGGACAAACTATTTATTGACAAAGTAATGAAGCAAAAATATTGAACAAGGACAGTTATATAAACCTTCCTAGAAAATGTCAAGCGACTAAAGTGTTTGCTTACCTTCTCACCAGCAGCTACATAAAGTAGGTCACTTCCTAATTTAGCATTCAAGAAGAAGTTCCTAGAATTCATATTAACCTGCATTGGGCCAAGGAAACGATACGATTCAACATGAACAAGACAATTATGATACTCACAGGAAGCTAATGAACAGTCCAAATCATACATACCAATGTATCTTGAGCGAGTTGCATTCCTTCGGGAGTATACCCAACCATAGCTCCCTCAATAAGTGTCTACAACCAATAAGTTGCAATAACTTAGAGATTATTCTCTTCCAACTATATTAAACTGCACATCATTAATTAATCATACTAAAAATCATCCTTTTTTTATCAAGTAGACATGCTCAATTTATTGGAAGAAAACATAATAAGAACAGCAAGGGAGCCGGATATTTGTAAATAGAGAGACGGTCTTATAGAATCTCCAGTCCACCATGCAAAGGTGGATTTCACAATATTGTGAAAACACAATATAATTTCAAAGGAAAATCAAGAGACCTAAATTTACCATAATGTTAATCCCTAAAATTTTCTAAAATGGATAAAAAGAAACAAGTGAAAAAGCATCCAGACAGCATTGACAATAAAGAACAAATTTAAAGAAGCATATATCAGTAGGTAATGAATATTGTATGTAACACTCACCGTATAAAGTTCTACTACAGGAGGCTTCCCTCCATTTAAGTAATCTTCAAAAATTCGAACACCACGGTCGATGTCTCCGGCATGCAGATAGCATCTAACCAGGAAAAGAGGCAAAATCGGGGGAAGTTGTAAAAAAGAGGGAAATTGCGAATAGTCCAAAAGATTTTTCTGTCAAAATGGCTAAATCAATGTCAAATAAATGAAAAAGCAATGCATACCTCATAGCTTGAATGGTAATAAAAGTGTCAAGAGTTTTACCATCCTTATTGAGCATCTCCAGTAAAGTATCAGTTGCCTATCAAGATCGAAGATAAAGATCAACAGAATAATAGTTACACAGTAAACAAAACATGCTTCAGCAAACAAAATGGATGAAGTCAGACTTCTCATTGTTTACAGAAAAGGTAAGTCTTGGGGAAAAATCTTCAAGGAATTTTCCAGTCAAGTTAAGCATCCAAACACCATATACACCATGATATTAATGTATCCATATTAATAACTAGTTGATAGGAGCACATGAAGACTATAGCTAAGTAAGCAACCTATTAAACTGTTAACTTTAAGGTCAATTAAAAGCTTGCGGCAAAAAGATATACCTATATGACCGTAAAATGGTAAAATTTTACTGCAGAAAACAAGGATTAGAAATTGAAAAATAACATCTTCTGCGCACAAAAATATATATTATAAGCATTATGAATAGCAAAAACAATATCCTATACTTCATATGCCTCAGAACATGTGAACATGTACTTAGAGAGAGGCTGGCAGAATTTCCATAACTGGAAAATTTGAGACAGTACCTCTACATTCTTAAGGTCTGCACAAGCATGAAATGCAACATGATATACAGTTAGCTGCCTGTTTAAGAACCAACGCCTATGAACAAAGTCAGCGGTGGGTAGGTTGTATAACTCTTCTTCAGGAATTCCAACATTTCCAGCATTTGCACTAGTCACTTCGACAGATGACCATCCCTTTGACTTCTCAACAAACTCAATAATCTATAGAGGAGAGAAATATTAGAAAACTACAAAAGAAGAATGACTGAAGCAATAGTCAACATGAAGAAAAATTATCTGATAATTACTTTGGTTGCTATATCATCTCCTCTAGGCATCTTGTTCATATGTGCGGTTATAAGTCCAGCATAGCAGAACTTGTTCAAAGCAGCACCAGCAGCAGTCATATCACTGACTATTGCTAACCTACAGCATTTACATGCAGATTCATTAAATAATTTTCAAATTACAGAAACAATTTTGGCCAGCCAGCGAGCAAGAGACTATACTTGTTTGTTATCTTAATATTGCAGTGATTCATTCTAACCATTGTGCCGCGTAAGAACCAAAATATCATTACAGCTAAGGAACAGGCATTCACTAGAATAAGGAATCCAAGCAGAGTCATTGAACTTAAAATCCGAAATCCAAGGAAATAGTAGCATACACTCGATCTAATCGTCCAGCTGCTGCACATGCATTAAGTACAGCCACGTAAGTTTGTCCATTAGGCTTCACATCATATCTCTTCATTTCTTCCAGAATCTTACATGAAAGAGAACAACTAAGTTGAATAATTAGAGGTCTGAAAGAAAAGATAGATGCCAATGCTAAAAAGATACATAAAGCAAATAAGATCACTCCAATCAAATGAGAAGAACCTGAAATGCCGAGTTAGGATTCCTGGATTTCCCACAGGTTGAGATCAAAAGGTTGTACAAAGCAGCCTATGACACAAATAAGAATTCCGAGTCATTTAAAATAATTAAAATTTATTTGATAAATTCTTGGGTATGAAATAACAAATTTTAATACAAAAAATGAGAAGCAAGAACTGCAACAGTAACAAATAGCATAAAAAGCAAAGAGCATAAAAATACCTCAGGGACCAATCCCATGGCCTTCATTTCATCTCTGAAATAGAAAGCATCTTGTAGACGCGCCCCTCTCATGGTTCCCATAATCAAAGCGTGGAAAGTATCTCTATTTGGCTGCACCCCATCCAGCATCATGTCATCATAAGCATCCCTCAACAGAAAATACCTGCATCACCCAAACAAACAAATAAGACCTTGTCTATTAATTAGTCTTGCTTTTGCTTCTTAAAATTTTTCTTCGGAAAAACCATAATCGATTCATAATGGAGAAACGACTAAAAATGCAAACCCAACTCTAATGACTGAAAAAAAGGCCCAGACAGCAACAAGTGAAAAGACAGAACCTTCGTCTAGTAGCAAGAGAAGTAAGGACAGTGTTGTATTCGGAGACATTTGAAGCGTAGTTTCGTTTAGCTTTGACTCCTGCAGCATCGCAAAACTGGCGGCTACCTAGGACTCGAAGCAGAGCTCTGTTGGGACCTGTTTTGCACAACAAAAGAAAAAGGAAGAAGAAAATGAACAAGATAAGCTATCAGGTAATGGAATATCGTTAAAACAAGAAATGGGTATTCATAAAGTTTTGAAATTTTTTACCGGAAATGGATCGAAAGAGGAACTTCATTGATGAAGCAGAGTGAGGAACAATGAAGGGTTCTCGCTTTGCTCCGCCCCCAGAAACCAAATATGAAGAAACCCTGGACCTTTTTTCTTCATTTGTTGTGGAGTTAAACAGGTGCGTTTCGATGGAGGTGTTGCTTTTTTACTTTTCAGAATGATTTTGGGCCAAAGTGGGTCAAATCCACTGTTCCTTGAAGAAGTCTTGGGCCTTTCTGATAAATTGAAAGATCATTAAACAAGAGCGATATACATTTTTTTTGTGTGTGTTTTTTTTTTTTCTTAAAAATGGAGGCATGGCTATGTCTATATGTTCTTGATAGATCATGTAAACTGGTAGTTTCAAATTGAAGATGTTTTAGGTTTTTATTTTATTTCTCTTTATATTTGGGAAATAGAGATTCTAATTCTTTTGTGAAAGAAAATCATACACTAACCATCGAGTCAAAATATTGATTGTATTCTCTTAGTTTTTAAATAAATTAATCTCTAAACACGATATTAGAATTTTCTATTATCAAATGTTAAGGAGTCTCCACTGTTACATTTTTCTACTTGAAAAATTCATCCTCTGCTAGACAAATGTTTCTATATAATTATTATCATATAGATAGATAGTAGTAACATTGAATGTTTTCGGCAAAAATAATAGGAACATGATGTGTAGACTTGGCAATTTATGTTTTTATATTGTGTTCATATCATGTAAACATATGTCATTAACAGTCATTTATCTAAACATAAATACGACATGATTAGCTTTCGCATCGTATACGTGTTTCGTATAAACACGTATAATTAATTAAAAATTATTATATTACCCTATAATAAATAAAAAATTTCATAAAATTCAATATATTTTCAACTATATTAAAAATAATTGCTATTGTGTTTTAAGTGTTTTAATCGTGTTTAACACGCTTAAGACTTGAAACACGATTAAGATTAAACATGTTGACAATATTAAAACACTTAAAATACGTTACGGCTGCACACTAACATGGTAACTTCTTGTCGTTCACATATCGTGTCAACTTGTTGTGTCCAAAATTGCTAGCTCTACTGCTATAAGAGTTTCCTAGTGTTGATGTGTATATAAATATAAATTAACTAGTAGGGTGCCCTGTGTTAATGCGGCGGGTGTATTCGAGACTCGGTTGAATATTTTTGTTACCTTTAATAATGGACGCAAGTCTATTATAATAATGGAGTTGATATTGTCTCAGAAAACTGAGTAATTTTCACTCTAGTAAGCTTGAATTTTTGCATAATAGGATTCTTTCCCAAAAATTATTTTCTCAGACGAACCTTTTGACATAGTTAACAAACATTTGGGTAGGCCGAATTGGAGGAATGTTTTCTCTCAAATGGCTAATACTCGTCAATCTTCTCGAATATGTAAAATCAAACAGAATTATAAGCCCTTGTCTGATGTCTAAACCTAGAATTCTCTGGCCTACCAGCTATGTCTAATGAGCTACCTAGGAACATAGAAGTTGGCTTCAATGGTGGTAGTAAAATCAGCCATTGTTTACAATGCAAATTGAACACTGAAGTTGTTGTGTTTTTTGATATGTCCACCTGTTCTTCGTACCATGTAAATACATGATACAAAGGGCAAGTGAATGATAGGTCTCCAAAGTAAGAATGTGCAAAACATGTTCCTGCAATAGTAATTACATCCATCAAACTATAAAAAAGTCCAACACAATTTGCATTAAAAAAACTAGTTGAGTGCAAGTATTAATTCAAGTCACATGTGCCTTAAAACCTATCTAACAAACTGTATCATACACTCTCCTAGGAATTTTATCAAATAGAAAGGCTTTCATATACTAAGATGTGATCATAACTCCATGCTTAAAAGTAAAATACTACTTTAGGCATGTTGAGTGAATCTAAAAGCATGAAGTAGTACAATATCAAGCAGTGATAATTTGACATTAGAGGAAGCAATTCAAAGAACAGAGATCAATACAATAAACGCAAGCAAAAGAGAATGGTCCGATTTTGATCCAAAACCTTCCCAGACACTTTTCTAAACCCCGAAACACATCCAAACATCATCTTAGGTTATACTAGAGCTTTATAGGTGCATTCATAGATTGATTATGAATGTTAATGCGTGTTTCCGTGTAATTAGGGTTCCAGACGATAGAGTGCAGTAACGTTTCGGAGATCGATCTTCGTGGGATAATTGGGAGTATACAAACCTCCCAACATTGTGAGTGGCCTTGCGTTCAGTGTTTAACCATTTAGGGCTAAACGCTTTTATTATTATTAAAATATTTTAATTAAATGTTTTGGGTTTCGTGTATTCTCTCATATCGCCACACACGTTGTTATATGCCACAGGGGCAATGGTTTGAGAAAATTAAATTTATAAGATACATGTATGTATGTATATTTTTATGTTTAAATATGAAATGTATGACATGAGTGCCCGACGGGGCATGATCATACATATAAGAGGACTCGATGAGACTCGACGCTTCATGTGATGAAGCGAGTAGACCAAGATGGAGCATGCATGCGAGGTAGCCATGGACCGCCTTTTTGAAGGGCCACAGTGAGTGTATGTCCTGGAGTAGAGTTGCACGGAGGGAGACTCACCAGCGCTGATGTAGCTTTGACTACACAACGAATGGCACTGTCGAGGAAACGGGTTTAGAGAGAGATACCTATATCTTTCTATATATATATATATATATATTCAAAAGAAAAGAATATAGTTTTCTTATTAAAGGAAAGTTTTAAAAAAGAAAAGAAAGAAATAGCCCTAGACGATACGAGATCATTGACCACGGCCAAGGTCGAGCCTCGTTGTGCTTTCACGGCTCGTCCATAGTTAGTTGTTGTTGTTATTATTATAATTACTAGTTTTGAACCCGTGCGTTGCACGGCCCGGGAATGTTTTATAAATAAAATAATTATTTTAAAATTTTGATTTTTTTTAAAAATAGTAAATTAAGAAATTTAAATAAAATATTGAAATAAAATTTAGTATGAAATATTCAAAAAAAATAAAAAATTTTGTTGGCTTATTAATAATCTATAATATTCTATTTACCTCTTGATGCAAATTCTTTATCGCTTATTAGATAAAATATATGGACTAAATATTCCATGATTACTTAAAATAACGTACTAATTATTAATTATTTGAAACAATTGATTAAATTTTAGGTATATATCAAATACTTTAAAAAGATCATTATAGCTTGTTCCATAAAAAAAATCATTATAGCTTGTTAAGATAATGATAAAAATAAATAAATAATATAAATAATTTACTTAATAATATCAATAATATCATTACAATTTGTTTAAAATTTCATGATAAATAATGCTTATTATGTATCTTTTATATATGTTTTTAACCGTTTCACCAATATATTCAAAAATTATTTTTCTCTGATTTATTGCCACGACTATTTTCTCTGATTTTGTAGCATAATTTCAATTAATGACTAATTTAATAATGGATTAAATGGAAAGTAATTGAACAAATGATAGATTTTTTTTATATATACATGTTATTTGTAGTTAGTAGGCTGTAATTTTTGGCATTCCTTATATGTATTGGATAAATATCTGGAATCAAAGTCACAACTAATTAACTGATTACAAATATTACAATAAAACTAACTTTTTATATTGTACTAAATTTTTTTAGATTTTTTTGTGTTTACCAATTACAAAAAAGATTGATTTTTTCATTAATTAATCATATCACATCATATATACATTTATTCTTTGAAAGAGTATCATTTCTACTACTTGAAAATTAGTTGACATATACATTATTGGATATTATTGTGTATAAGACTGGTTTACCATGTCATCTATAGGCCCTGCTAATAAAATTGTGCCAACTCTGAAATTATACTACAATTACTAAAATCCTATTATAATTATTAGCTAATTAAATTTTAAAACTTACCCTTTAAATTATTTCTTTCCATAACATGGGGTTAAACTTGTAGTCAAGTTTATGTATTAATTTTAAGAAATGTTTTCAATTGGCACAAATTCATTAATAGAGCCTATGGATGATGGGATAAGTCGATCGTATTTAAAAATTTTGTCAATTCAAGGGTAATCAATGTATATTGAAGTCAATCAATGGTTAAAATTGATTCAAACTGTTTCGTTAAAATTGATTCAAGCCGTTTAACCATTTTATCATCCATAATTAACTCAATGAAATTTTGATTAAAATTATTATTTTCTTTGATTTATTACCATAATTGGTTTCTCTGATTTATTGCCATAATCTCAATAAATGGCCAATTTAATGATAATTTAATACCTTTCTACATCACCTCTTTTGGCTTGCTTTTGTGAGGTATGATACATTTCAATATTTGATTAACATATTAGTTTAATGACTGATTGGAGGAGTCACTAATTAAGTAATTATTTATTTAATGGAAATTTAATTGTAAAAACAAAATACAACAAATTGGTAAGCTAATTTTGTTTTTTTTTACTAAAATAAGGCCCTTTTATGTTGAATTTAATGTTATTTTATTAAATTTTCATTATTTTTTTGATCTACTATTTGTAGCAAAACAAAAGCTTTCATTTTTGCAAATATTAATTTTCATCTTAATACAAAATCATCTAATAGTCATATCAGTTCAATGACTAATTTGAAGAAAATGGAGGAAATACTAAGAAAATGAAGAAAATGAAAACAAAATCATCTAATAAAGGAACAAATACTAAGTAATCATTTATTTTATGCAACTTAATTGTGGAATAATACTATATCAAACTGTAATGCTTTTTTTTTCTTTGCATTTTGAAAAAATATGGAACTTTCAGGTGTTTGCCCATTAGAAAGTGTTTAAATTAATTTTCATGTGTTAATTAATATATTTTATGGTGTTTTAACAATTTGTTATAATTTGAATTCCTTGATTTCCGAATTTTGTCTCTATTATTTTATTGACTTATATTGATTTTTCTATTAGAATAAATTGAATTCCTTAATTTGTAAAATTTGTCCTTAATATAAAACATGTCAACTTTTTTAATTATGAGTTTTCAATATACAAAGTTGAAAACAACAATCTCCTTAATTTTCTCTAGGAGTTATTCGTTTTGATTTACAATAAATGTATCATACTATATGCATGAAATCAATTAACTTTTTTATGATAAAAAAGGATCTTATAGTATTAATTTGATTTTTTTTTGCTTTTAACCCATTTTTTATGGCAAAAAAAGTTAAAATAAAAAATAGGCATTCATTTTTTCGCTTTTAACCCATTTGGCAGAAAGATAGTCATCTAAAAAAATTAAATTCGAACATAGGCATTCATAAAGATAGGTATCAATAAAAATTAAAATCAAACTTTTAATATTACATTAAAAAATTGCTAGAAAATATTTCAAGAGAATAGTAAATTATTTTAACTTTTCAAATTCTTGAAATATTTTCTTTTTAGATTCATCTCCATCATCTACAAACTCTAAAATGAACTTTATATTCATCATTAGATTTTTATTGTTTATATTCAGCCTTTTCATTTCACAAAAAACATATACATCATTTTCAAAAAATCTTAGCAAATCAATCGTTCTCCTCAAAAATTTCATTGAGCTTATAACACAGAAAATAAAATAAAGTTAAACAATTTCATAAATATATCAACAAAAGAAAAGCATAGAAAACAATACTATTTTTAAAGATATATATTTGGAATGATAATTTAAGAAAAAAGATAAATTAAACAAATAAAAAAACTAATCTCAAATGAATGAAAGATGGAAAATTTAAGATTTGATAGTAATCCAAATCAATTTTCTCCAAATTTATGGTTAACATGTTTTTTATATTTGAAGTTTGGAAAATAGGGGGACATGTGGCGTTCATGACCTAGGACACTTAATAGGATTGGGTGAATTATTTTGAATTTTATCCTTAATTATAGGGTAAATTATTTTGAAATTTCTCCTCAATTAAAGGGTAAATTTAAGTTATGTTATGGTAATTATAGATGACATAATTAATTATTCGGCATTGATTACTTTGAATTTTCTCCTCAATCAAATTTCAAATCATAAATATTAACTCATTAATTGTCAAATTTCAAAATTTATCCCAAATTGCCCTAATTAATGATATAATAGTAATTAATATCAATTTTCTTCAAATTTAAGATTTGATAGCAATCAGAATCAATTTTCTTTCAATTTATGGTTAATAAATTTCTTATATTTGAAATTTGAAATTTCATATTTGAATTTTGGAAAATAGGGGGACACGTGGCATCCATAGACCTAGGGCACTTGTCAAGATTTTAAACCACCTACATTTAATTTGTTTCCATTTCTCAAAAGGGAATTGTTTATATATATATATATATATATATATATAAGATGTGATATGAACATTTGCATAGAATTTAAATTTTCTAATTACTACTAATCTAGTTCTTTTATTTGGCACTTTTTCATATTGTCAAAAGATCAAAGATTATCAAATTACTTAAATATGTGATATAAATATTTGAATAGAATTTGAATAAATATATCCTTTAATTTAAATTAATTGATATCAATTTTTTTTTAACAAAAATAAACCAAATTCTAGACACATGGCAATTAACCCATGCTTTACACGGGGCTTCTACTTCTATATTAAAAATAATATGTTTTATTTGAATAATTGTATGAAGTTTCTAATTTGAGTTTGTTAAATTTTAAAAAGTTAAAAAAATTAATTGGAATATCCCATCTCATGGTAAGAGCCTAAGAGATAAAATTAAAAGATAAAAAAAAAAGAAAAAAGAAACTTTAAATTTTAGAATTCACTTGAAACAATGGATTATCTAAAATATATTTTCAAAATAATTGATTGCTTTAAGCAAAAGAAAAAACTACTAAACTCAGAACCATTTATCCCGTATCTCATAAAACTTAGCTAATTAACTCATAAATTTTCTAATTAATTGCAATAAATAGGCATTGCTTCAAAATGTCAGATTGTAAATATTGGAAGAAGAATTAAGTCATGAAGTATGAGAAAGAAAAAAAAATGGAAGAAGAATAAAACAAATATACAAAGAAAATAAATAATAAAAAACAAAATTAATATACTAAGATAGGCTTAAATTACAAATCTTGGAATCTTATAACTTAAGTATTTCACAATAAGTCGCATGGATGCTCTCTTTTTCAACAGAATATTTCCTTTAACTTTTCTTTCATATTAATGTACTTTATGTTATAGTTTCCTTTAATTTTTATTTTCAAAACAGTGGAGGCCATTTTCATATTAAATTTGAGAGGTTAACAAACATGAAATTTGATAGGTTTAGCTATCTTTAAAATTATACTTGCAGCCAAAGGATATAAGGAAAAAAGGACTTGTATTTGAGGAATGCAATTGCAATATTTGTTATACTTTGGTAGTTTTGTATTACACATTGAATTTTAAGAATCTTATAAGAATTGGAGCTTTTTACTCCGTTTTGAACTTCTCCTTTAAATAAAATTCACCAACATTTATTTTATCCAAAAAAAATTCACCAACATTGAAAAAACAAAGAATAAGAATGAAAAAGAATATGAAGATATACTCCATTTAGCCAATCCTATACATAATAAGGACTACAACTTTTGCAAACTCCATATAGCAATAGGAATAATTAACAATCCAATATCGATCAACAAAAGAATATCCACTTCTGGTTGGTCTTCTGATACGGCTTTTTGGTGTTGAACTCTTTGGAAAAATCCTTAATATAATGAGTTGCATTCATCACACACTAATTTGTTCCCATCATTGACATGTCACAAAAATAAAATTCTTGGCTTTTGCAAAATGATGAGATAGTCTATGAAAGAATAAAGAAATTGAAGAAAGCCTCAACAAAAATTGAGGAAAAAACACATAAAAATTATAGAATAATTTTGAAATAGGGAACAAACTAATGCAAACCTTTGAGAAAAGATGACAAATAGAACTAAAGAAGATGAACAAACAAATAGAACTGAAGAAGATGAACAAAAGAATTTTACAGTGGAGCTGGGATTGGAGAAGCTTTCCCTTTCTTCTGGATGTAGAAGCAATTATTTCTTCTCTTGTCTTTTCCTTGTCTTCTTCTCTAGCAAGGCTTCTCGATCCTGCTTAATTAACCCAACAGATCTAATTTAAAAATTTATCTTCTTAAAAGGAATATACCAACAAATAAAACAAAAGAATTAAGGAAAAAAAAGAGAAATTACACAAAATAGAGACCACAAACAAAAAACAATATTACATTCAAAAGAAAATTCGTCTCAAAAAAATTTATGATTTAGGGTTAAAAGAAGATGAAGAGTCTAAAAAAAAGTTTATAGTTTAGGGTAAGAAGAAGATGTAGTATTTATAATGGTTAATAAGTCAGTATTTATGATTAAAATTTTTAAAATCTTTAATTTATCTAAATTAAAGGGTCATTTATATTTATGATTGGAATTTTTAAAATTAATTTTCCTAAATTAAAGGTAATTAATATTTATGATTAAAGATTTCAAAATCTTTAATTTTCCTAAATTAAAGGCTAATTTATTTTGAAATTTAATAATGCATTATTTTGAAATTTTAAAAATTGAATTTGAAATTTGAATGTACATGTGGCAAGTGAATAGATATGCCACTTGTCGAAATTATAAACCATATGTATTTAATTCCTTTCCTTTTATGGAAAGGGGATTGTTTTTATATATATATATAAGATTGTTGTTTTACTCAAAAAGGATTTGGGGCAAATGTTTTGAAAGAGGTTTTTAAAAAGGAACGTAAAATGTTTTCTAAATTGTTTTAGAATTACCCGAATTTCCCAAACCTATTTGACTTTGCACTGAATCTCTGTCACTCACCTATATCCATTGTTGTTGGATGTAGTACCCATGTGCGAGGACCCTAGATGGATCGAAGGTTATAGGAGTGGTTGGTGGCTTAGGAGTTAGTTGATCCCGCTGCGTAGGTCCTTTAAACTAGTCCATTGGTGCTCTTTTTATTATTTATTATTATAAATATTTTTTAACTAAAGTTTAGTTTTTGATGGTTTTGCAGTGACGATACTCTTTCTATGCCTTGTGCCATCTTAGATAGCACGTCTTTCATGGCACGTATCTCGAGATAGTACGGCGGTTGCCACGTGGCCGGACCGGTGGGTCGGGGCGTGACACTTCACCTAAAAATTTTCCATTTTTCTCACTTCTCATCACTCAAACCATTTAAGGTCCCAATAAACACCACAACTCAACCTTAACATCATCAAACAACTACCAAACTCAAAATTAAGACAAAAATCTAAAAATAGCATAAATCCTTTAAAAATTCATAACTCGATCTATGGCCACTTAAATGAACATGCATTTGATGCATTTAAGAGCTCTTAGGTTGCTTGACAATTTACCCAAATCGTTTTACTTAAGATTTGCCAACTTTTCTCGAAACCCATAAAAAACACGAAACTTACCCTCCAAACTGAGCCTAAACCATCCACTTTCTCCCGACAACAAATTCCACCCTTAAGTAAAGCTTGAAAAATACTTCAATTTAGAATATTTATTTGCTCATTTGGTTAAGGTTTG
Source organism: Microcos paniculata (assembly GCA_030664755.1). Classification (NCBI taxonomy): domain Eukaryota; kingdom Viridiplantae; phylum Streptophyta; class Magnoliopsida; order Malvales; family Malvaceae; genus Microcos; species Microcos paniculata. The sequence continues at coordinate 35,199,324 of CP131462.1, read as the reverse complement.
AAGAAGTTATGGTAGAGAGAAAATTAAGAGCTTTGATGGTGTTCTTTTAGAGAGAGAAAATTGTTTTGCGAGAAGGGAGAAAGAAAACATCCTCGGTAGGCCACTAGCTTGTGCACCCCACCCCCACTTAATTCCATTTATATTTTTTTTTCATTTTGGTAAAATTTCCCTTTAGTCCTTCAATATTTCAAAATCTTGCAATCCACCCTTCAAGTTTATTATTTCATCAATCAAGTCCTCCAATTTACACATTACTAAGTTTAATTACTTCCACAAACTTCACTATTACAACTTTATCATACAATTTACTACCAGGTTTAATTGAGGGGTAGGGGTCCATACCCGACATCCAAAAAATAAAATTATTTGCGATGATACAAGAAGTATGTAGGATAGGAAGGATGTAGAATGTCATTTCGAGTTCTTCAATTACAATCTTTTTGGCAAAAGACAGATATTGTATGATATAATGTCAACGTGTATCATAATGCACAATATAATCATTAAGGACAAATGTGATGTGCATGCAAATATTGAAACCAGCCCCTGAAGTTGAGATGGTAAGAGATTAAACAACTCAATTTCAAGAATTCCTTGCTTGGCATAAGCAAATCAGAGATAAAGAAGCTCATTTCGCATTTTGTAATGCATTAATTGAACATTTATTGGAATGGTATGGTAATTCAGAAAATTGAATGTTAAATATGTAACCAAAAATGTAATCTTTGTTGTAGTGACATGATAATTAGATGAATTATGTGAAATAATATTTTTCTTAATATTTTTTGAAAAATATTAAGTTAAATAATAACATTTAAAGTGAGTAATTAAGTTATTTGAAAATATTATTAAATCATATTATATCAAGAAAAATATTCTTAATTTCAATAAATAAATTAATATGGCAAGTATTATCAAAATACAAATTAAATTTATTGTATAAAAATAATTATTATATTCTTAACAGGAATTTGATGTAGAACATATTGAAATGAAAAAAAAAATTGGTACGTATTTCTAAAAAGATTCCTTTTTAACACCAATTTAGCACAAATTTTACTGTGCAACATTGGAGTTGCTCTAAGGAATGTTAACACAAATGTTTCTAAAATGATAAAAATAAAGCCCAAGAGTATGAAATTAATTACGATAACACAAATGTTTTTCTATTTTCTGAAAAGAAATAAAGAAGTTAACGAAATATTCCTATTTCTATTTGTCAAAGTGGAACAAACTTTATACCAGATTAATTTTGGTCAAATTATGTAATCAGTTCATTTACTACATGAAAAGTATGGATTTAGTGAGTTTTTTCCCTTAGTGGTGTAAATTTGAATCTTTATTACCAAAATATGATGCTTTTTATTTTATTTCCTAAACTAAGATGCTTCCTTCCACCTCATTGTCATGTTAGTGGCCACGTAATATTTTCTTTTTTTTTATAGAAAGAAATCATTATTTCTAGTTTTTTATAAAAACATTTCTCAATTGAAACAGACTATCCAACTTTTTTTCAAAAGCAAAAAAGAAACAAAAAGAAAACTGGACGATTAATTATAAACCCTAAATCATATTTTATCTTATAAATCAACAATTAAATCCATAAATCATATTTATCTTATAAATCAACAATTAAAATTTTCATGGTAGTTGATTGTATCTGGGAGAGAAGTTTCAGTATGATGAAGAAGCTTGAGATCCATAAAGCTATAGACATATGTCTTGTGCTTTAGAACCACAACAATACGATTTCGTCTCAATTTGACAGCAGGCATATCAGACCTAAAAGCAAATTCACCAATGCAGCGATGTCTAATAATCATCCTAGATTATAACCTTGTCATGAGGATAGTGGGAATTGATGTCTTCGGAGCTTTTCCCTTGAGTTTGCTAATCCAATTCAACTCCATACTCCAGTCACTTAGTTCGAGATAAACCACATGATTGTAGAACCTTGCCCCAAATCAATTACAACTTCAAACAATAAAGGAAGAGAACATAAGCGAAGACCCAATTTAAAAGGTAAACAAAAAATGCACAAATGATTTTTGGAGTTTAATCGAGTCAGTGTTTGGTTTGTGAGAAAGTTAGAAGAGAAAATATGATGGCTATGGCATGAGAAGAAGATGTAGACTAAGCGAGTGATTCGGATTTGGAGGAGGCTTAGCAGTAGTTGGATTTTTGTAGGATGAGAAGAGTTGTCGTCAGGGATTGGGAAAGAGTTTCAATTGGGAGATTGGGGAACTTTTTCTTTTCTTTTTTTTAAGGAATAATAATAATTTATTAAAAAAAATCACATAACTATTGATATGACAATGAGGTGGAAGGAAGTATCATAGTTTAGGAAATAAGATAAAAAATACCCTATTTTGGGAATAAAGATTCAAATCTACCCCACCCAAAGAAAAAACTCGGATTTAGTCTCTCTACTTCAATTTGATCAAATCGAGTACATACTTTAATTTATTATCAATTTCAGTCCAATTACTAATAATATGAATCCACCATTAACTATACTGACGTGGCATTGATTATGATAATATAAGTTTTTAAAAAACATTAAAAATTTTCAAGTACTTTTTTTAATCACATGACATATTTTGCACCTCTAAGAGATCATTTTTCCTTTTCTTTTTGAATGTTTAATTTCATATTTTTTTTGTGAGACATTTCATAATCATGATCAAAAGCTATTTAATGTGATAAAAAAAAGTCACATATAATTTTTTTTAATATTTTTATTGATACACGTTTTCAAAGTTAACACTATGTCGATATAGTTAATGCCATGTCAGCATAGTTAACGGTTAAAATTTAACACTATTGGGGATTTGACTGAAATTTATAATAAATAAAAGTAAAGGGACTCAATTTTGATCAAATCGAAACAAATAGACTAAATCCATACTTTTGATATAGTAGAGGGACTAAATATAAAATTTGACCATTAATTTTCTAAATCAATCAATTAGAAGTTTTTACAAGTAAACTATGTTGACTTACGTGCTGGATGATTATTCATCATCATTATTCTAAAAATGAATATCTTTAGTCTCTCGCACGACCTAATTTATTTAAATTCCTTTTGGAGTTTTTGTTTTAATAATTTATTAGTTATTAATACAAGAAAAATGTGGTAATTTATTTATTAATAAGTTAAAGTGATCCCATAGAATCCAAACTTTGAAAGGAGGAATAAATTATTTCTTCATACCCATATTTTGGTTCATTTTCCTCTTGGTTAAATTTTTTTTCCTCAAAGGTGAATTGATTCAATAATTTTCTAATTAGAAGCATTTAGGGTTATTATGTCATCAGTGTAAGTTTTTAACTCTACAAAACAATATTAGTCTATTAACATATTTTTATAAATATTAATTAATTAATTAGATAATAAAACATTTAACAATCATCTAATCATGGTTGTTGAATTAAAGGTTTCCACTAACAGTGTGTGAAATAAATTTTCATAAATACTAAATAAACATTTATGTATAATTATTTGTCATTCCTTTTTATAGTAGCACACAGATTTCAAATGATAAAATGAATTAGATTAAAGCAATAACCTTCCCCTTTTATCTTCCTTTTAGTCTTTCCTTTATTCCTTCTATTTGGTAATTGAGTTGCTTGAATATCAATGCAAGGACTTGTTTTCGAATGAAATTTGCCACTTTCACCTTATAATCTTGCCTAGATGTGTCAAAAGTTGACTTTATCCGAGAAACCTATCCAACATGCCCTAATTTGAAAATTTAACCTAACTTGATTTGATAAAAATAATAATAAACAACTCGAACATGACCTATTCGAAACCCTATTAACTTGAAATGCAATTGTCAATATAAAAAAATAGTTAAAAAAAAAGAAGTAGTTTTGAGTTTAGTTAATTAGTTTTAGTTCCCATAATTGTCAATATCAAAAGATTTGACATATATTTTATACCACACCATTTATTAGAAAAGAGATTTTTAAAGGATATATATATATATATATATATATATATGCTCTGTAAGTCTATATTCATCAAGAAAAACTTAAATGCAAGACATTAACATACATATATATATATATATATATGTACAAATACATAGAGATTAACCATTGAAAATAATTATTATGGATCCTACCAACATATGGTACTCTTATTTCTGTATTTGTCTAATAAAAAGAAATGAAAGATAAAGATTACAAAGCCCTTCTATAATTTTCCTATTTATACAGACAAATTCTTGAATAAGGTATAAGTTGATTAATTACATTGACTTACGTGAAAATGACTTACAATTACTAGGTACATTGTCAAAGCATATCATGGCACAGCTTATGACATATGTATGGTAAATATCTAGGGCTGTTCATTTGGTTGGTTCGGTTAATTTCGAACCGAATTACTAATTAATCGAATTAATCGAATTTCTAAAAATCAAACCGTTAACCGAACCAATCATATTATTTTTGACTTTAACCGAATCAAAATATTTCGGTTAATACTTGGGGTGCAAACGATTCAGTTTTAGTTTCCAAGTTTTAATAACTGAATAATTCTATTCGGGTTTTTCCCATTTTGAATCAAAATCGAACTGGATATAACTATTAACCGAATTAACAAAAACTGATTATCTCGGTTCGATTCAGTTATTCTATGCGAGTCATTCAGGTAGTTGACTAAGTTAAATCCTTCCTTTTAACGGCTAAGTTAAATAAAAAATCAAATTAGCAATGGAATTGGACTAGGTAACTTAGTAAAAAAAGAAAAAAATTGGTGTCTACAAATACACAAGTGATTCGATACATATCTTATGATACATGCAATATGCACACAATATGCACGATATCAAATAATTGAGTATATTTGAATGTTTAAATAGTATTTTCAATCTTGTATCAAATAATCACTCGATTTTATTAATAACTATAAATTCTTATTTTTTTTATTCATTCATATGTATATATAATATTTATATTTAATTTTAATGTATATAACTATATCTTATAATAAGATACGATACTCAATACTCTATACTTAAAAATAAGATTTCGATACACGATACATATCTTGATTTAACAACCATGATTGAGTGTGGTCAATAGTTTTATTTAATTAATTTTACACCTTTTTTAGTATTAATTTTATTTAATTAATCGTGGGGTGTTGAGTGTCAAGGTATACACTAAAAAAACTCACAAGTTAAAATCATCTTACTGTCTAAAGAAATTAAAAGAAAGTCCTCCTAGCTAGTTATATGTCATTTCACGTTTCCGTTTTAGACTTTGTTACTTTTTACGAAATTTTGTGTTGACATACACTTGATTGTATATTCTTTGATTTGTATAATGCAGACAATTCTTAAATATTGTTTGCACAGACATTTGCTTCAATCCTTTAGAGGTATCTTCTCAAGATGAATTTCATCCAAAACCATTGGAGATATCTTAGCGAGATAGCAGGGTTGGTAGCTGAATTTTTACGCTTTCTTTATGACAGGTACCAATAATGAACTTTTTGATATCTTTTGGCATTTATTAACAATAGTGTGGAAGGTACTTCAAGAATTTAGGCAAAGAGTAAGAAGCTCCCAATTAAATAGTTTCACCAAAAGTGTTTATCTACTTGCCCCCGACTTGCTTTTCTATGCTAAGAATTACTCCCAATATAGCTAAAAAATATTTCTATGCTTTTCTCATTTAAGTACTTATTCTTCTTCTTCTTCTTTTTTCACTTTCCTTATATTTTGTAACCTTTCAAGTTTCATCTTCATTTTAATTAAAAACAACATGGCTTAGAAAAATATGAACTGAAATGATTTTTCATAATTTTATTTTTGATCACTAGAATTATCACGTTAACTTTTACCTCACAAGAATTTTTTTTTTCCTTTTCATTGTTTATACGACATTTTGATGACCATGATGGAGGTTGATGTGCTTAACCCATGGCATTTCTTTGACAACGTGGTATAAAAGAATTGTATCTTATTCAGTTTTCAAACATGTAAAATACTTAGCGTTTTCTCTTCTTCTTTTTTTACTTTTCTTTTCTTTTTTTTCATTTTTGCAAATACTTTCGTAAATTGAGAATGAAGATGATCTTCTTATCTTGGCATATTTCTTTGATACTAAGGTATGAATTCATTCTAATTTTGAGTAAACAACACAATTAGTTGGCAAATTTGTGAGTTGTTATGTTTTGATCCTACATTTTAAGGGCTTATGAGGACATTTGGTGCCATCTCACTTATGGCATGTGTTATGGGACACCTGTCACTTATGATGTGTCTGGGCTTATGTGTATTATACAGTTATCATTAAAATTGGTGCGATACCCTTATCTAACTCGATTAAAAATAATATTTTTTAAAAGTTGGACACTAAATTAAGATTTTCACAAAATTTCAAACCCTTAATTAAAATTTCAGTTTTTTATAGTATACGAATTGAAAATATACTACCAAAAAATTTTCATTTTTATAGCATTTGTAAATTTCGGTAAAAATTGATATAAAAAACAGTTGTTAAGGTATCATCAGTAGTTTATGATAGTCCTCACAAAAAAAAAAAGGTTTTATGATACTGGGCTAACCATTGACAAGGTAAATGCCAATGAAAGCATTTTGGGGGTTACACATTCTTAAATTGATTTATATTTTTAGAGTAGATTTCTTTAGTTACTAAGCTCATTCTCTCCTCTCATCATTTTTCTCTGTAGATAGAGGATTATGATCTTCTCTTCCCATCATACTTTTTCGGGCATGAGATACAAAAAAAAATTATTTTAATTTTACTTCATTTTAATAAAAGAATTTTATCATGCCCCAATCCATAGGCTCGGCCACGTGTCAGCTGTCGTACTATCTCAAAATATGTACTTGCCAACAAAATATCTCAAAGACAACGCAAGGTATTAATTAATATTGATTGCCAAATACAAATAAAAAATCTAATTTAAAACAAAAATATCAAAATATCATATAGGTATATTTATTTACTGAAAATGGTAAGAAAACCATAACATTGGCAAATATCCCTCAAGTACAGAAAATACAAGAAAATCAGAATATTCATCACTGTGTGAAAGTGGTGGAAAACAAAGTGCAGTGGAAATAAAAATACATAAGTGAATCACTAAACTCTAGGAACATTCACCAAGAACAGCAGAAGAAAAATAGCCTGCACGTGCTATCAAGAAGCAGCTTTTCAATAAGATGGTGAGTATAATACTCAGTGATGTGGTTTGAAAACAATGTAAAAAACAGAAATGGTGGTGAATACAATTATAAAAAAAAACACCTTAGAAATCATTAATTTATTTCTTAAATCATTCCTACCAAATAATCATTTATTTCAAAAGTATATACCATATACTAGGCGGCAATGAAGTGATCCAGTTCCATCCGTCGAGGGACTCACACTATTGAAAGCATTCATCAAATAACCATCATATAAAATAATAAAATACCTACTCTCTCAATGTTGCCATTTGTTACATCAACCAACTACAAACCTCTTGCTGAGTTACCCTACATAGCTCTCAGCTAAGAGCACTCTCACGTGTGCCTCTCTCAATAGACGGTCCATAAGCTACCAAATCAACTAGCATGGACCAAATGGGCAAGTCCGTCATGGACCAATATAAATTACCATAAACAGGCAGACCTCTCATAGACCCTCCTCACGCCTCATAAGGGTTCATAGAAAATCATCAAAATCATTTCATATCTCTTATCATATATATATATATATATATATTATAGTAGCCCATATAAAATGTGTATGCTTGTGCAGTGGATAATTGTACTCCAAAATAGTAAAACATTTATTATAAAACAATTAAAAAAACTTTACCATCATTGTCATTAAACATTAAGGCCAAACCACCCATGGATTAGAAGAGTAGTATATGCCTGTGCTAATCTAACTGCACAGCTGGAGCTTTACAGTAATCCTATGTCAATGCCCCCATTTTGATTAAATTCCATGTTATAAATCATTTTCAAAAATAAAATCAATGCATATGTAGACTCAATTAGCCTAAATGGGCCTCAACAGGTCCGAAGGAAAGTTCTAGGCTAAAACGGGATCAAAATCAACTAAATCGAGAAAGTCAACTAGGGGTCAACATTGGTTAATTCGATATCCAGTCCAGGCTTAGTCCTCATTTGACCCCAGATTTATAAGGTAGAAAACAGACCTAAACCATTTAGACATATATGGCCTAGGATATACACTCATTTGAGATCAGTTTTTAAACTTCAGGACACTCCATTCTACTAGTGTCATTCTGCCACAATTTAACTCTTATCCGAGCCCAGTTCCATCAAGTAGAAGACACCATTCCCTAATTATAGGTCATCTGGCATTGGTTATATTCCTAGTCACTGTGCATGGTGTCTTTCAGCCATCAACTGCCATGCAACTTCCATATTTCTACTTCTAAACTTCTCCAATAGTCATTTAAGGCCCAAATATTCATCATACCTTTTCCTCAACACCACACAATAGCAACTTAACAATAAATCTATCTTAAACTCTAAAATCAACGAAAACATTATAAAAATTCATATCATAAGCATCACCCAACAAATTTGCCATGCAAAAGCATCTTATGAAAGCTCTCAAAGGAGCTTAAACACAACATCTTAGCTCAAGAACAGCTAGTTTTTCTCAACCTTCCAAACAAACTTGAAATCTTAAGCTTGTCATTGCACTAAAATTTGTAACCTTCAATAAAAATGGCCACCACAATTTGAAAGAGCTTAGGAAAATACTCAAAATAGAATATTTGCATGCCAAATTTGGTTTGATTTGAGGGAGAAATCAAAGAGAGAAGTTTAAAGCTTTGATGGAGTTTGGGAGAGAGCGAAATAGAAGAATAGGGAAGAAGATGAAGCTAAATCTGTTTCAGCCAAAAATTAGACTGTAGCAACGTTTCCGAGGACGACGTGATTGGGACGAAATAAAAACAGGAGTCGCCACTAACCTCTTTTGTTTAGGTGGTTTAGCCACCCTTTTAGGAATCTATCTAACCCGACATTGGCCGTGAAATGGCGTATCAAGCTAGATAGGTCCCGGTCTGCAGAACAGGAGATTGGGTTCGAGAATACGGTTACGTATGGGGAAGGATTAGCACCCCCACAACGTCCATCAAAAGACAGTACCGATCAATTAAACATTAATTAGGCCTTAATAATGGGTTTTCAGTTTTTTTTTAAACATTGGAATTTGATTTTTTAGTCTTTTAAAAAGAATAATTACTAAAAGAAATTACCATCACAACTCTTTTAACAATTATATTTATTGATGATTAAAATAAAAAAAATCACACACAGTTTTTGATTTTTGACTTTGAAGGGATAATTAAAAGACACTTTTTTTGAATTTTCTTAGACACATTTTTTCATTGTCTTTCAAACATTTTTTATTACCAATGAATAATTATTAGGAATAATAGCCATCACTATTTCCCTAATAATATCCTTTATTTAACTCAATCATTTCTTTTTTGATTTTTCTGATTTTTCTGATTTTTTTAATTAATTCAAAATTACCCTTGAACAATTACTAAGGAAGATTGCCATCACAATTTCCTTAATAATTGTCCTCCTTTGACCAACCATTTTTTTGAGTTTTCTTAATTTGATTTTAGAAATTACCAATGAATAATTATTAAGAAAAATTGCCATCACAATTTTCTTAATAATCATCCTTTATTTACTCAACCATTTTTTTTGGATTTTCTTTTAATCATATTTTTGGAAATTACCCTTGAATAATTATTAAGGAGAATTGCCATCACAATTTCCTTAACAATCAATCTTTTTTGGTTTTTCTCAATCAAATTTTAAAATTACCCTTGAATAATTATTAAGGAAATTGTCATCACAATCTCCATAATAACTATCCATTATTTTATTAACCGTTTTTTTTTAGATTTTTCTCTTAATCATATTTAAAATTACCCTAGAATAATTATTAAAGAAATTACCGTCACAATCTCCATAATAACTATCCATTATTTAATTAATCTTTTTTTATTTTCTTTAAATGATGCATGAGTATAAATTAAAACGAATGGGCCTAAATCTAAGATGACATAGTAATATCAAAACGACCTAAATTTCTAGATGGCATGAAAATATAAAAAATGACCTAAATTTCAAAATGACATGAAAAATATTGAAATGACCTAATTTACTAATTGACATAAAATATGTAAAATATCCTAATTTACTTAATGACATAAAACATGTAAAATATCCTAGTTTATTAAATACCGTAAAATATGCAAAAGATGAACCTAATTTACCAAAGACATAAAATTTGTAAAATGCTCTTATTTATTAAAAAAATACCAATTAACCTATCTATTAGAATGTTATAAAAATATGCAAATTAATCAAATTATTAAAATGACATAATATGCATGTGTCTTAAAATTACTAAAAATGACCAAGTAATTAGATAAATAAAAATTGCTAAATGACATAACAATCATGTGCAGGGAAATTACTAAATTTAAAAGAAAAGAAAAAAAAATTGCATTCAACTTACGGGGCAAAAACCCAACACAAGGCCATGCTTGAAAAATCAACTCAGTGTAAAAATATTAATCTAAAGATTTAGCCTAAACAAAGCCCATACTAAGTTAGAGCATCCCAAATCTATTCTAGCCTAAGGTATGTGAAGGTTTGAATTAAGCAATAATAACTAACAAAAATGAGCCCATGATTCTCAATCTAAAACAGTCCAATAACATGCGACATAAACATATTGCCGTCCAAACAAAAGAATTGCAGTCCACAATTATGACATGATCCAAAACAATTAAAGAATGTCATAAGTAAAACAAAGCCCAAGACATATACCACACAGCCTACACACATGGGTAAGGAATAAAACTCATACAAAATTAATCAGGCTCATAAATAATAATCAATGACACAAAGCAAATTAGGTAACCCAACAAGATCAGACGGATTTATCAAGACCAATAACAAATCAATCAATAAGCCGAGCGATAACTGCAATTACTAAGTTTGATGAACATTGAATCTAACTACGAGGGAGCAATCTATATATTACTAAACCCAACAAATTGTCAAAGTCCGAAACTGTTAGCAACACAGCCCAATTATACAAACTCGGTCCAGAGAAATTAGTTTATACAAAGGGTCAAGAATTTTACCTTAAACGACGATGGAATTTGGCGTTCTGAACCTTCTCTCTTTTTCTTCTTTTTGCGTCTTCCACTTTCAGCTTCTTTCTCATCGGTGCCCTTTTCTTTGCAATCAACTTATCCCCTTCAACTGAGCAAACTCCAAGCTGCCACCTACCACCACTGTCTTAGTTGGATCCTTACACAAAACCAAACCGATCTTTCCCTAGCTCCCACGTCCGACAAAAAGGTCAAGAACCATCAAAGGAATCTTCGAAATCCTCTCTCACTACCGAAACTTCTGCCCTCCGATTTCGACAATTGCACCGTCGGATGGAGTTTGTTTCAGAGTATGTTGTTTTACTCGACTCTAGCTTCCTCTTCACCATTCGGATTAAACTCTAATGACCTCTAGCTCCTTCACCCAATTTTAACCCGAAAATCAAATGAAGAACAAGGTGAGCTTTCTTCTTTTATGCGACTTACTTGTGTCTTTTGATTTTTTGGATACTTGAACAGGTACTGACTCTGCTTGGTTTTTTTATTTGAGCATGGACTTTGAGAACTGATGGCAAGGATAGCAATGGACGGTTGGATGGACATCAATGGTGAGAAAAGAATGGCGTGACAGAGAGGAGAAGGGTAAGCTGTTTCTTTTTTTTTTTCTCTACTGGTCTATTGCTTTGCCTCCTATGTGTGGTATTGAATGGCTAAGGGAATCAAAGGATGGTGAGTGTTTTCAGGTTTCTGGCTTTGACAAAGAAACAAAGGTGATGAACAAATTCATGGAGGAGGACGGTTTTCTTTTGTGTTCTCTTTGGAAAATGGAGACTTAGGAATGGCAAGAGTATGTGAAAACTGAAAGAAAGCTTATGTTTTCTCACTGTTTTATTGCATCTGTATGTGTTTTTTTTTTATGGCTGCTCTCTCTAAAAATGAACCTAAAACCCTTTTGCCGCCTCTCTTCTCTGTGCTTCTCTCTGAAACCTTCCCAACCATCCCCCCGTCCAGATAGAAATTCTACAGGGTTTATGAAGAGGTTCCAATTTGATCTGAGGGCTCTCCTTTTTGTTGTACCATTCAAATTGAGGGCTGGGATTTAAGATGAATGATGTCAAAATATCGTGCTTGCTCCCACGTTCTGCTCACTGTTTTTCATCCGCAAGGACGTGCTCTGTTGCAGAGGTGAAACCTAAATTTCCAGTTGGCCGCTTGTGATGTTGGCAAAGCCAACCAATAAGGGAGAAGGGATGTGCTCCCTCTCCAATTGTAAAATTTTGATCATTTTTTTATTTTATTTTTTCATATTTTAATTTTTTTTTGTATTTTTGTATTTTCCATTTTTTTGTAATTTTAATGTTACACTTTTTTTTGTATTTTTTATTTTTATGAGAGCATAAATAAAAACAATTTCCTTTCCCTTAATTACTATCTAATTCAATTTTATTCTCAACTTAAAAAATCAACATCGATTAACTTTCAATTGAATTAGAAGTTAGAATAAGATTGAACTAAAAAAGAAGTTAGATTTTGGTATTTTAAGCCAAAAGTTGGTGTCTACATGGACTATTTTATAATCCTATTGAAATCCTAAACTTGTCCCTCAACAATCCCATTTGCTTCAATTTACACTACATTGCACTTTAGCAAGTTCCTTTAATTAGGTCCCTCAAAACTTAATTAATTCTTTAATTACCCCCAACAACACTTAGTGAAAATTGTAACTCCTCAAATGTTCAACAATTTATTTTACTTAGGAGCTTAATGCAAAGTTAACTGGGTTGGGGCTTACAAATTTACTTAGCCTTTTTTTTTGTTTATATAATAGTGCTTGGAGACCATAGATGGGGATGATCTTATCATCCCACCCTATTTTTTTTGAAGAATGAAAGAATTATTGATTTTCCTTGTAACTAATTTCATAATTATTATCCTTTTAAAAAAATTATAACATGTTGTTGGTAGTCGGAGATGATTTTAACATCCCTTGAATTTGATTAAAATTCAATTGCACCCATAAAAGTTTTCTAATTTCAAGATTCTGTACATGACACACCTGGACCCAATCGAACTTTTTCGTACTAATCGGAACAGTAGAAGACGATGGTTCAGATGCGTAAAATTAAGAAGAGATGTTAAAATTAGGATGAGATGGAGTTGGAAGATGAAGTAATTCCCAATGCATGGAAAGCAACTAAACACTAATTGGACTTTCTCTAAGTCCATGACTAATAGTTATGGAGTCCATTGGTGCAATAGGTCAGAGAATGAGCAAAGGCTTGAAATTGAAGAGATTGGAGAAAAAAGGAGGAAGTCTGGCCCAGTGCCGGACCTACCTATAAAAAGGGGGAGGCTAAGCCTCTCCTTCTTATTCTCTACTCTCCCTCTTTCTCTCTTTCTCTATTTTCTCTCTTTTCTCTCTTTTCTCTCAAGGAGGTATTTTGGAGTTTTGGCCAATTCGGACAATCCGGCTGATAGATCAAGGCGAGTTTCTAGTAGGTTATACTACTCACCTCACTCTTTAATTTGCTTAGCTATGCACAAAAATCCATGCATTGCTTTAGGGGAAATCACGGCTCAAAGTTAGGTTTAGGTTTTTAGTTAAATTTAAGCTTGTATTTGAATTTTAGGAAATTTGAGCCAATGATTTCAATTTTTCTTTTTGTTATGGATGTTGTGGGGATTGTCTGCTCAATTTATAGGACAGTCTATGGAGAAATGGGCTTACAAATTGAGGAAAAATCCATTTTCGGGCTCTTTGCCATGTCTCCTATGTGGGAGTCAGCTCGGATGGCCATTCTGGTCATTCCAGCCGAGTCTCACGTAATTTTGTAATTTTGCTGAAAGTATTTGTTTTTTTACCCAAAACCTCCCCAGATGTTTTTCCAACACTCGAACCACTTACAAACCTTAGTTTTAGCATATTTGAGCCTTAAAATCATTTAGGAGAACTCAGATTAGATTTCTAATTCATTTACATGTAATTAGGGTTCCAGACGATCAAGTGCAGTGATGCTCCAAAGCTATATCTTCATGGAAAACTTGGCAGTTTACGAACCTCCTAACACTACGAGTAGTTTTGTTTCAGTGTTTAGCCGTTTTGAGGCTAAACGCTTTTATTATTTTATAAAATATTTTTAATTAAATATTTAGGATTCAGGTATTCCTTTATACTAGCACATACATTATTCCATGCCACATAGGCAGGATGTTTTAAAGTAATTTAATTTATAAAAACGTATTTATGTTTTATATATATATATATATATATTTATATATGATAAGTGCCCAATGGGGCAATATTGTGTGAGGTGAGTGATTGAGTGGACCTCAGTGAGTGGACTGAGTGGAGCATGCGTCCAACTAAGTAGTCGTGAATCACCTTTTGGGGCACGGTGAGTGAGAAACCCTAGAGTGGAAAGGCGCATAGGGACACTCGCCAGGGCTGAGGTAGCTGTACTCCACCCATAGCAAATGGTACCGTCAAAGGAACGGGCTTGAGAGAGAGATATATATATATATATATATATTAAGAAAGAGGTTTTAAGAGAAAGAAAAGAAATGAGAAAAGGATAACCCTCGACAGTACAAGAATCTCGATCAATGCGCAAGGTCAAGTCTCGTTATGTTTTTATGGCCAACCCATTGAACGTTAATATTATTAATATTATTATTGTTTTCAATAAAAAAGTTTTGGGAAATGTTTTATTAGGGAGGTTTCAAAAGATCAATATAAATGTTTTCTATCTATTTTGGAATTACTTGGCTTCCTAAACACTATTTGACTTTACATTGAGCCGAGGCTACTCACTGAGTACACTGAGGTGTACTCACCCCAAGTCTCTTTAACGTTTTCGCAGGATTAGATGTTCGGAGGCTCGCTAGGATGTCGGTGGCTTAGGAGTTGGTAGATTTCGCTGTGTAGGTAACACTTCAAGCTTATCCACTGGTACTTAAATTTTAATTAAATTATTTAATTAAATGATTTTCAATTATTATAAACGTTTTCTAATTAAAGTTTTAGCAAATGATTTTGAAGCAAAGATACTCAACCTATGCCTTGCAGTGCTTCAAGATGCATAAGCGGTCAACACGTACTTCGAGATGTCACGACGGTTGTCACGTGGCCGGGCCGATGGGTCTAGGGTGTGACAGTACATTCCCTCCTAGATGCCAATATTTTATAACCTTTCAATTTTTCTAATTTTTCATAACTTTCTATTATATTCTATTTTTTGTTTTTAAAATTTTGAAATTACCAAATTAAAATGTGT
This sequence comes from Microcos paniculata, assembly GCA_030664755.1. NCBI lineage: Eukaryota > Viridiplantae > Streptophyta > Magnoliopsida > Malvales > Malvaceae > Microcos > Microcos paniculata. The sequence continues at coordinate 35,183,895 of CP131462.1, read as the reverse complement.
ATGATACAAAATGAAATGATGTGATCTTCAAGTTTTTATTTATATGTAAATGAAAATCCAAGTATCGAAAAATTTTTCTAAATTCTATGCCCTCTTTGGTTCAATCCTAAGACATTTTGTTACTAAAGCTGCTAAGGATTGGGCTACCCATTCAAACCTAAAAACCCATACAAAAAATGGAAGTGTTTGGATAATAAAATAAGGTCTGAATATCGGGCCCTAGATAAGGAAGGAAGCCTGTTTTTTAAACGAGTCGAGCCTTGGTCTTAGGCTTTAAAGTCCAAACCCAATCTGGGTCCGTAGTTGCAAATAATATATTTTTATATTTTAAGTTCCCAAAATATTACATATGTATATAAGATTATCATTCTAAATATTACACGTAAGAAATATTTTTAATAAAAAATATAATTCTAAAGATTATTGTATAATTCCTTTTTTTTAGAAAATAATGTTATAATTCTTATTTTTTCTCATTTTAATTGAGGTAAAAAAATTTATACAGGCTTGTTTGCAGGCCTTAAAATTTGTGGAGACCTTACTCATATGATTAGGCCCGAATAGCCTATCTGAGTTGGACCTAAATAAGCCAAGTCTTTATTTTTCTTAAGAAACCTATCCGATCTATGATCATCTCTATTTGTTACCTCTCCTAGAGAAATTTTAAGGATTTTCTATGCAGAATTTTCTCACAAAATCCCATCATAGAGAAATTTATTTACCTTAATTCAAATCCTTAAATAAATGCAGTGCAATAGATAAAATGCAATTTGATTGTTTTGTGTGTCTGTGTGTTCAATATTATTGTTATTACTTTTTTTTAATTTCTTGATAATTTTATTAATTCTTGAGAGAAAGGAATTTATTAATCATAATATCTTATCCTTTCTGTCCGGCAAAAAAAAATTCAGAATATCTCTTATAAGACTATATTATTATTGACATTATCATTATTTAATTATTTCCAAGAAGAAAAGTTTATCATAATATAGTTAAAATGAACTTACTTCTAGCCCTCGTTTCGGTTTGTTCGCTTGGTGTACTTGGTCAGAGTACTCAAGCCTCATGTCCCTTGTTCGAGGGCTCGTGAGAGAGAAGAGAGAAGAAGAGAAAATGAAGCAAAAGGGCAAAAAAAAAAAAATGAACTGACGAAAGTAACTTACTTTCGGACTTGAGGGAATAAATTGGCCTTACTGTCAATTAGAACTGGGCCAAATTGGATAGATGGGTCAATAACGGATCAAATCAGCTTGGTGGGTTAATTGGGGGCCATTGGACTAGGTCTTTGGGTTTTAAACGGGTTAACCTTCCTTGTATTCCTTTTTACAAAATTACTATGCGCTATATTTGGTAACCCATTCTAAATAAAAGGGTTGAATCCATTATACAGGCCCAACCAAAAATTAACAAGAGTTCTAAGTTGAAAACCTGCACCCAAAATTATAGGCCCAAGTCAAAACCAGTATGTTGATCATCTATAGATATTTTTTTTTGGCACAAAGAAAGGAATGGTCATTAAAAGTTTAAAACCAATATTTATTGGCAAATCGTATAAAAATGGTGGTTAATAAAAAATGTTTAGTTTTTATCTTATTGCAGCCGGAGATCTATAAATTAATGATTCAGTTAGTGACATGACTAACTCCATGTCAAAAATCGTGGCTGCTGCTGCTGCTGACAAGTGCCAAAATCAGTAAGCAAACACATTATCCATGTCTACCCCAAAGTCCACTTTGTTGGGCAGAGACATTGACTTTTTTTAAGTTCTAACTACCATTCTCTAACTCCAAACAGATCATGTGATCCATTCATTTGCTTGTGTTTACATCTAAATAAGACTACCACTTGATGATGGGTTTCATATCTGCAGGCTGGAGAATTAAATGCTTTCTGGTTGTGACAGAGATTCAGGCACATCTCACTTGACATTAAATTTTTCATTACACTATTTGTTGCAGTTGTGCATTGCCTTGCTTTTCAATGCTCACAGAACAAACAGCTTCTCCTGGCTAGCTCAGATTGTTTTGCTTCTTTTCTAAAGCATTTTCCTTAATTGCATGATTTCTTTCTCCTCTCTAGTTTAAGCAAAAAATAAAAAATAAAAACTCATGACTGTTTGCCAATTTTAACATGACTGATATTTGTTGCTTAATTTTCTTTTGGTTTGACCAAGGTATCCTTAGGTCTTATCGGCTTAAAACTAATTCTTTTCTAGTCGGGAACATTAAAAGTGTTCTTCCAACAAGGGTAATTTCGGGTATTAAACTTGTATTCTCGTCCATCCTTAGAGTAGATGTCGCTAACACCTCAACCATCACGTATTGGCGATATATGTTATTCCCTCTATCCCAAAATATATGTCACTTTTAACTGTTTCATAAGACAAAAAAAAAATAACTTTTTTGTTAAATTTTATGTCTCTTTCATTTACTTACCTATTTTATCCATAATTTAACTTTTCTCTCATTTAGTCCAAAGGAGAGGATAGAGACATACATTAAATAAGATAGGTAATTTTAGAAAGATGCAATAGTGGAGTGCTCATTAACTTGTTTCAGATGGAAAGAGATTAAAAAGTCATAACAGTCACTGTTGTCTTGACTTAACAATAACATGCATCTATTACTTGGACCCAAATCTAATTTCCTGGATCAGCTGCCATGCTATCATCCACAGATTGAAAGACTCTTGAGTTGTATCATGTTTAAACCATATGGGGATTTTTATTAAGGGAATAAACATATATAATGATCTTTTCCAGAAACACCATTCTTTCTTTGATTAAACTATGTTACATATTTTTCCCAGATTTATAATGTAAACTGATCCCTTTACAGTTGAATCCGGATTGCTACATATTGCAAAAGGAGGGTTGCAAAGAGTAATAGGCTAATAGCCATCCTATATCAGTCAAGAAATTAAGATCTGGGAGAAGGAAAAGTAGGAAGATATACTTAAAGCCTAAATGAAAAGTTAAACATCTGCTTTTACATTATAAAGACAATAATTAAAACATCAAGCAGTCGTAGGAAGAGAATACCTTGAAGGCAAGGCTTTAAGGCCAGGGCCTTCACAAGATTTTTGAAAGCATTTCATGGCGGTAGGATTCACTTGAAGGAACATATAGTTACCAGCAAAAAGATCACCAAAATGAGCCTGACTTTCTTTCAATCTCTTTGTCACCCTAGCAAATGAAAGTCTGACCAGCTTAATTTTCCTCCTCAAGAATCTTTTCAAGCTTGGAATTTTAAGCCTAAATCTCCTCCTAACACGTACCCTCCTGAGCCTGTTCCAGCTTCTGGATCTCCCAATCAGTCTCTCTGCTATTTCATCTGCATCAAGCTCTTCATGTCTCAATCTCTGGTAAGAGAACTTGGCAGCTGCTGCAGCCATCTCAGTAGCACACTTGGGAATTTCAGAGGAAGATAAAATGCAGATGAAAAATAACAGTAATAAGTTTGTAAAAGAAGGTGGCTAGTCTCTTTCAATGGATGGAATGAGTTGCTCATCTTCTAATCTCCAGTGGAAATATATGGGGTTTGTTTTGCTGAAACAGTTGAGAGTGCATTAAATGCAAATGCAGAGGTTGGTGGTTCTGTGCAATTTGCATTATAATGTTCTGCCTCCATTAATCATAATAATAATAATAATATAATAATAAAACTAATAAATATGATTTAGCATATGGATGAATTAAGATAGTGGTACAACAAATTAAGACTTGAACTCAATTGATGATTGTTATCTTCCCTAAATCATATTGCCAGGAAGGTTGCTAAAATGGCAACAGATTGATATTTACAGTGCATGTTTTGCTCCTCTTTTTCTCTTTTTTGGGTAATTTCTAGTCCTCTTTTTCCATGTGAAACACACAACTGAATTTGTGACATTCACTGATAATATGGTTTTGGACCGGAACTAAGGAGAAAAGGAAAACAAAGCATCCTCCTCATTACCAAGGAGGCAAGGACATCTGTCACGAGCAAACATATACCAGATCTTATTTTTATACCAAAGCCATTAAATGGAGTGGCCAATGAGCCCACAGATATGGTCATTTTACAACTGCAAAGGGCCTCTGGTATTTTTAGCTGATAGATTTTCTCTCCCACAGTTGTTCTGCAATGCAGAAATTGGGTCACAGAGTTGCACCTCACGCCACTGTAGGCAGGATTAAATTTAACCTCAGCCACTATCAAGCCTCTAGAAACATCGACAACAGTACTCCCTCAATCCCTATTTAACTATCTCTTTTTGGGTTTTTTTATCCCTTTTTATCCGTCCCTAACTAACATTAATTATTAATTTTCCAAACTTACCATTTCAAACTCCTTCCTCTCTCTCTTAAATAAATAGTTTCTTAAATATGAGTGAGAATCAAAGAAGGAGAGAGATAAGGATAAAATAAGAAAGTTAAGATGAATGTTTATGGAATTTTATATTTTAATTACTTTTCTTACCTTGTGTGAAACGGTTAATGGGAACAGATAAATAGGGACAGAAGGGATATCATTATAACTGTCAAATGAATTAGAATTTACTAAAATTTCAAGACTCCATAAAAATTTGCAGCTAATTGGCTAAAATAATAACTGAAGTTTAGGTGAAGATTGTTATAGAGAGAGAATTGCAGACCTACACCCACCAATTACCAAAGGGGAAATGCAGGTCATAGTCAATGAGTCATTATCAAGGAGGCCTAATTTCTGTCAAAACAATTACCAGAAATAGACCCAGTTTACATCTTAATAATTGAACAGTTTCGCAGAATAGAGTAAATTGTAGCTGATTTATTAAATATCCCATGCTCTTCTCTCATAGCTTTTATTGTGGGGAATAAATTATGGAAGGAGCATTAAATCATAAGTAATCCACAAGACAACAAGGAAGAATAAATGAAATAATCAAATACTATCAGAAATGTACAGAGGGGTCACACCAAAAGAGAATCTACAAAAAAAGGCTGATGAGATCCCTTCCTTGAGTCACAGGCACCAGAAACTGACTTCATCAGACCTACCACTATTTGCATATTTCCAGTAACAAATTACAAAGAATGATGGGCAGATTTTTTTTCTTTTCTTTTTCTTTTAGGGGAAAAAAAGAATTCAGAAGTAGAGCTTTATTTTCGTTTGGATTGGACTTCGACACATCGGGCAGGTTTGGAGGTCTTTTGCACATTCTTCACAGGTCTGACAAAATAACAAAAGAGGTGATGAGTTTATGTCAGCACTCCACAATTATATGAACCAGGAAGTGACAACCAACTGCATTATAGACCTTTACCTGATGCCCACAACCGAATGCCATGTCTTTAGAGTTACTAAGGCAAATGGAACAAAGCTGTTCAAAACAACCAAAAAATAGGATATTAACATTCAATATATACAAAAAACTTTAGAGTGAAAAAGAAGGATAAAGTGAGACATGCAGAAAAGGGTAGCTGAGCCTCCAAGAGATCACCATCATAAGTACTGTTCCTTTAAGGTTTCAGGACAAAAGTTGAATGCAGGGGAAGCTTCTTATAATAGAAGATATATGGAACAAATGAAAATTCACATACCTGGCTATCATAAGTAGAACTTGGAGCTGGGGCAGCTGAGCTGACAGGACTACTATCTTCAGGATACGGAGGGACGCTTGGTTTGAAACTTGTAGAAAGAGAAGGTTTTGAGCTATCGAAAGATGTTGCGCCATATTGGAAACTGGTAGAATGGGAAGGTTTGGAGCTATCGAAAGATGTTGCGCCATACTGGAAACTGGTAGAATGGGAAGGTTTTGAGCTGTTGAAAGATGCTGCGCCATATGTAGGAGGAGGTAGGGCTACTCGCTCAGGAACATTTCCCTTCCGACTACTGCACAACAAATAAAGAGAAGAGCACCAGTTTGAGTCAGCAAAAGGGTAAATAGAAAAACTTTTCAAAATGACAAACACAGAAACGAATTATTACCCTAGAATATTAAGCTCAATGGTTGCTTTATACTGTGAAGGAATCTCCATTAAGGCAGCTAAAGCAAATTCTGTCTCCTTTCTGGATGGAGGTGTATTCTTTGACATTATCTCCGTGAAATTCACAAACTAGAGAAATAGAGAACCAAAAGAAGAAAAACCTTCCTAAGTAAAGCATAATGATGATTTATAAACAAAAGACACATGATATCTAAAATGGAACATATTTTATGCATTAGAGATTACCTGAAAATTATCAAATGCTCGAGCAGGAATGTTATCATCAAACTCCTTCATCATGTCCCAAGGTCCATCTCCAACACCAACCAATATAATTGACAAAGGAAGCTTACTGTAATATACGAAACAGATAAGAAAAAAAAAGGATTGTAAAACCAAAAAGAATTTAAATGAAACAGGTCGCATCATGTTCACCTTGCTTGCACTATGGCATCAACAGTCTTCTGCTCTTGTGGACTTAGCTGGCCACTGTGAGTATCAACACTTCTAGTTACCTAAAACAATTATCAGGAATTAGTGATATTAAACCTCTAGAAAACTATAACAACCATAACACTGATAAATGCATTGCAAGAATGATCATAAGTGCTCATGATGTCAGCCTTTTTTAATTCACTTGATTCCCATGCCAATTTGAACAGCGGTTTCCCTTTTGCCTTTGTTGTTTTTTCTTTTTTTAAATCCTTTTTTCTTTCAAGATAATCATCCAAGTAGTATATCTATGTCTCCAATCTTAGTTGAGAGCAAAATACCTGCCCATCAGCAATTATCAATAACACATGGTACTGGCCACCACTTTGCTCAACAATTGTCATAGCCATTTCAATGATAGGAGCAAATGATGTGGGTCCTGAGAAGAGATTTTAATAATTATTTAGTTGGCCTCAAGAGGAAACTCAAAACAAGGATGGGAAATAGGATTTTAGTGTAAACCTGCAAGTCGTAGATGAGGCACAATTTCTCTATAGCGACTTAAGACTTCCTCAAATCCATTACAAAATCTATCATCTGGGTAGAAACTAAAGACATCTTGGTCATGTGTTGATGCTGCCAACGAATAAAAGTAATTCTTAGCATCTGCATTTTAATAAATAGGCACCCTTATACAGAAATAAATTATACATACCATCTCCAAATCCATAACATGGAATTAAATTATCCTCATCAAAAGCAGCTAAGGTTTTCCCGATGATTGATATTGCTTGCTCATAGGGGTTTAAACTACCTCCAATGTGGTGCAAACTTTTTCTATTGAATGATCTTTTGCCTACAAAACAAGCCACATTCAGTAGGTTCTACTACAGCTAGAAACATACATTACCAGCATTTAAGATAGATACAAACCTGTCCACTCATTGCTCTTTGTGAAATCAATACCAACAATGAGATTGGAGGACTCAAGGCCAGCATTAGCAAGAGCCTCTGTCACCTGCAATCAAGGAAATGATTTATGCAACCTTTGAGTTTCCTTCATCTTGAGCAGCAAAAACAGAAAATAAACTACAGAATAGGTTAAGCAACAATTACGAAATTGTTGATGGGAAAAGGAGAAATCATAAATAAAAACTTCTAATACAAGAAAGCAATGTATATATTTACCTGATCTAAGGAGTTGTAATTGTCAGCAATTCTCGAATACCTCCTGTCTAGTGTCCTTCTATTTTGGCCGTAGTCTTGTGAAGGTGGATGATACTGCGGCTCTGGTTGTGAAGGTGGGTAATACGGCGGGGAGGCATAACCATGCTGAGGCATATAATTGTGGCTTTCTTGACCATAAGAGGACTGAGGATACCCGTAATTAGAACCCCATGAAGATGAAGTCTGCCTGAAACTTCCTTCCCTTGAATTACTACCCCCCATCAACTCAAATATCTCTGAAAAATTCCGATTTCCTAACAAAAATTGCTTCCTTCCTCTGCAAACAAATACAAATCAACACCTACAGGCCAAATACAAGAATCTCTCAATACAAAAGAAACCCCCTATTTAAAGTGTATCCAAAAAAAAAAAACCTAATTAAAAAGCAGACAACACCAAGATTCCAATGGAGAAGGAGAATTAAGGAAAGAAATCTCCAAACGATTTCCTAAAATCTTTGCCAAAACCCTCTTCTCCTTTTCCAACTACACAGCACAAAACATCTACAAAAACCAATCAAAACCAAAAACAAAACAAGCACCATAAAAATACCTTATATGTAGCCTTCTCTTCTCTGGAATTCAATGCAAAAAATTTCACCAAATCAATCAAAAAATTTAAAATAAAAAAATCCACCAGAGCAAGTATTCAAAATATATATATGAGCAAGCAAGAAATTTAAAATCTTGAAGGATAAGGACTATTTAGGCTTTCCAAGAAAGTTCAAAACTTCCTCCTTTACCCAAAATAACTAGAGACCAATTCAGAAACGTAAGCTTAAACAGGCAAAAGAAGAGCCTTCTCAGCTAAGCATGTTTCCAATAATTAATTCCTTGGAACTATTATCCTTATTTCCAGGACTCAATCCAAATGGCTTACTAAAACAAAAGCAAGCACGCCATCTATTAAACAAACGTTTATCCAATAGCCATCAAAAACAAATTTGAATTCACCCCAAAGAAAAGAAAAGTAAAACGGCGGCTACAGTCAACAAAACGATGGAACTCATTGCCGTTTCAGCGCCAAAAAGAGGAAAGCCATAAGTTCTGGAAGAGGCCCATTACGCTCGCCGTTAATTGCTGCCTAATACTAAAAGGCAAGCACATTTTGAAGATCCAAAGCTTTAAGGAAACAGATTGTGAAAGTGGGTCTTAGAGAAATTCATACCTCTTGATTTTGCAGAAGGAAAGTTTGGGTTGCAGAGTTGTTGCTGGCTCGTGGCAGAGCAGAGCTTCAAAGTAGGATCTGGGAATCTTTTTCACCTTTTGAAATTTGAGATAAAGTATTAATCGATTGCCATTCAAATTGAAATGAAAAAAGTGGACAATCTTTTTTGATGTTTGCTTTATTAGAATTGTTTTATTTTATTTTTCTTTTCTTTTGTTAAATGGAACTGTCGAATGGACATCACATGGAAGTTGCGCAGTTCGGAAGTTACAGGTGGAATTCTTCTCTGCACACGTGACCACCGAACACAGCTAAGCTCACGTTGTCTTGGGGGTTTTTTTTTTTTTTTTGCCCTCATGACGTTGTCTTGGTTCAGAATTCCTTATCTTCTTCTAAAAAAAGGTTAATTTCAGTTAATTTTTCCCATTTATCGCAAGTATTGGAAATCCAATTTTTGCCAACAGAAAAACGTTTCTAATAATATATCTATAATCTATAATTTATAATCTCTAATATATATGAAAGTATGATTGTTAAAAACTTTTGAATCACCTAAAATATTTTTTTAAAAATATTTTAGTATTATAATTAATATTATTAATTTAAATTAAAACTCTTTAATTTATCTTTTATTAAATATTTTTTATATATTTTTAAGATATTAGTAATTAATTAATTTTATTTTTATTATAATTAAGTTGCTACTATATTATATTAAAAAAAACAGTTTAATTATTATTCATTTTCATATAATTTAATTTAAAATTTACTTATCTATAATTAATTATGATTCATTTTAATGTAATTTATTTTTTTAAATTTATTTTTTTTCATTTTTTACTATTATTAATAACACGTATAACGTGTAATGCACATGACAGTGAATGATTAGTTGAATAAAAATATTTAATTATATAAAATATTTTATCGAAACTTAAGATAAAAATGAAATATTTTATGTGAAATATATTGAATAAAAACGTTTTCCAAAAATATTTAATTTGATATATCCAAGTTAAATTTGATTGTGAATTAATTGATCTTTATATGATTACCGACATCAGTTTGTAAAAAAAAAATATTGATGAATATATATATATATGCACACTAATTACAAAGATTATTAAAAAAAAAGGCACTATATTTTCTTCTTTTAATTTTAAGAGATTCAATTGATAAAGAGTGGCGATGGAGTGAACGTTGTACCCTATCGAATCCTGGAGAACATCCAAGACCATTCCCCATTTCACATATAATAGACCTTTTGATGTGATGTGATGTGAGTGGCACCCCGCTCCGCTCCCCAATCAAAAGTGTTCTGAGAACAATAGTTGGATAGTTGGATATGCACTAACAGATACTTATATTCTTAGATAAGAATATTGGGTGGGCCATCAAATATTTAATGGCAAGAGGGAGCTTTGAAGCATCAAAGATTTTAAATTTAATCAATAGCATTGAATCTAGTGGTAAACTGTTTATTTCAGTTTAAATAAATTTCAGGTATAAGACTTTACGTATATAGTTGTTTTCGTTGAAAGACTCATCTATCATATCAAGTTGCGCGATATGGGTCGAACCCGAATTAGTCAGAGCGAAACTCTAGATACTGGATGAGAAACAAAAAAAAATTTTAAATTTAACCAATTGAGATTTGTTGGAGTTTTGAAGCATCAAAGATTTTAAAATTATCCAATTGAGATTTGTTAAGTTGGTAAGGATTTGAACTTCTATTTGAAAGGTTTGAGATTTGAGTTGTGTCAATAGTTCTTATTGATAGGTGATCTGTAAATACCACTGTCAACCCTCTCTGAGGCTTGTAACATATCCTGACCTTGAACTGGGATAAACTTCCCTCACCTAAGCTTTTTGTTTTACCAAAAAAGAGATTTTAAATTTAATTTACCAAAAACAAGATTTTAAAAAAGTTTATTATACAGTGCTATATTTGAGTTTATGTCAACGATGACCAAATACCGAGGTTGAATATAAAGCTCGTATCTTAATCAACAAGTTTTTATCTTAGGTAAGAATAGAAATTCAATCTTTAGAGTTTAGATTGCACTTACAAAAATAAAAAATTATAAAACTTTTAATTTAGTGATTTATATTCAAAGTTTGACCATCTTAAATAATAATAATAATAATAATAATAATAATAGAAAGACCTTTTTAAAATTTTATATTGATTTAGGTTGATTGATTTATTAATTGTATTGATAAATATAATTAAAATGAATTTAATTATCATGCGCGCGGTTTCTTCATGTAATTGGGCATGAAATTTGTCTTTTTATTCTTGTGTGTGTGTGTGTCTACGGGAGGGTCTTGCCCGGTGAAGCTGCATGACTTCTCTACGTCAGAATTGGGTATGAATAACACAAGGATAAATTTCTCCTTGAAAGGCCCTATCTGATTTTTATTTTTTTTGGTCGGTAGCCCTATCTGATTTGGTTATCTAGAAATGGGTCTCCTTTCCCTTCCTAAGTTGGTCAAAAAGTATGGTCATTAATTACAACTACGTAGAACTCACATGTTGCAAAGGTCTGTCGTGGGGAGGTTGAATTAAGTTTTCAGAACAATTTATTCCAAGGGGTTATTGGAAGATACAAAACTTTTGACTTGAAGAATGCATGGCAAATCAGAGATTTTGTGAAGCATTTCACGTTGAGACGGTTGAAAATCCAGAAACTGCGTATATGAATGCATGGAAGATTCCCGTTAAAACAATTGAACTTTGATATTTAAAAGTCAAAATCAGCTTGAACACATAATTGAAAACAACTATTCCTCTGTCTCTTTTTATCTGTTTCTATTAGTTGTTTTATATAGAATAAGAAAAATAATTTTATTATAAAATTTAATACATGTTTACCTTACTTTTCTTATTTTATCTTTATTTCTTTACCTCTTTGATGCTCTCTTATTTTGACTCTGATTACATTTAAAAAAAATTGATTTAAAAGAGAGAAATTTGGAAAGATAATTTTGAAAAACTAATAATAAATATTGGGATAAGAATGGATAAAAATCGACAAGCTACAATTCTAGAAAGGATAGATAAAAAGAGACAGATAGAGTAGTGTAAGAAAATAGAGAAGAGAAAGAAAATTCTGTAAAAACTTCAAGGCGTGCTGCAGGATGCCACTCTCCTTTAGGCTTAATTCTCCTCACCAATTTGATATGCATAAAGAGGAACCTAGAAATAGCCTTCAAAATACAATGAAGCCACAATTGAGTCTATATTGCACTCACAGACTCAATTCGTAGAACTTTTTCTTTGAAGAATAGCAAGCTATTTTATTTATATACGATTTCTGTAGCAATCGTAATAGTAGTAGTATTATTGTAGATAATGGCAAGGGAAGATGTTCAAAAGTTAAGTATATTTGCAAGGAAGAAGTTGGAGAATTTATAGACTTCTTTACATCAGCTACCATCAGTTACCAAGAGGCATATCTCTTTGATAAGTTAGCTACTTCATGTTAATTACCAAAAGACATTTCTTTTTGTCTTGATAACTAACATTTAAAATACTATTAAATCTAATTAATAGAATTTAAATCAAATCCAAATTCTTAAATATTTCTTTCTTTCTCTTATTTCCTTTAGGTGAGATTACGTACTCTCACCTATTTTGAAAAAGTTTCTAACATTCCCCCACCATTTTCAAAATTGAACCAACTTTCATAAGTCTCATGCATAGATAGAAGTATCTTGCGATTTGAACTTCTATTTAGTGAACATATGTTGACAAGCTAGTCAGAATTGCTTGGTAGACTAATGCTTTGAACCAGCGATTCTATATGACTAGTTGGGCACATGTCACACATAAGATCTCACTACTCCCCCAAAACAAAAATTCATTTATACCGACACTATTAATGGCCTTGTGTCTTATATATATATATCCTTTTCATGAGTGCTGTTAGAGTCAAGCCTTTAACTCTTAGAAGCGGCACCACCTCCACTCATATAGGTAAATCCCATAAAAAATGCCCCCATACCTAAGCACTTTAACATATTTATATTATGGGATCTCTTAAGAGTTATATAAACTCAACCTCCATTTTCATACGAGTACCAAGTACTCTCCTTCTTAGGATGGTTTGTATTGAGTACATGTAGCCACATTCATATGATGTACTTTGACTCATTGAACTAAAGACTTGATGTCATTTATCAAGGGTTAAGTTGAGGTTCCATCATGTGTGACTTAATATAATAGGCTTGAGACCCATCCCTTTTGTTGTCTTGCTAACGTACTTTGTCTCTTGGTAATCCTTTTGTTAAAGGATCCGCCATATTTTCACAAGACCTTACAAAATCTATAGTGATCACACCATTGGTAATAAGTTGTCTTACATAGTTATGTCTCAAACCAATATGTCTAGATTTACCGTTATAAATTTGACTATAAGCCTTAGCTAATGTAGCCGCACTATCACAATGGATAGATATTGGTGGTATTGGCTTTGGCCATAAAGGAATTTCATATAATAAATCTTTTAGCCATTCACCCTCCTTACAATCCAAGGCCAAGGCTACAAATTCTGCTGCCATCATGGAATCTGTAATACAAATTTGCTTCTTGGAACCCCAAGATATAGCACCTCCACCAAGCATGAAAATCCAACCACTACTTGATGAATGATCATCTCCATCTGAGATCCAACTAGCATCCGTAAAACCTTCTAATACCGAAGGATTACCGGTATAACTAATGCCATAATTCATGGTCTTCTTTAGATATTGCAAAACTCTATGTACTCCTTGCCAATGCAAAGAACTTGGATTGCTTGTGTATCTACTTAATTTTTCAACTGCAAAAGCTATGTCTGATCTTGTACAAGTTATTGCATACATCAAGCATCCAATTATTCTTGAATATTCTAATTGTGCAATGGATTTTCCATCATTAGAAATTAATTTTATACTAGGATCAAATGGAGTTGACACGGTTGCACAATTATAAAAATCAAATTTCCTTAAAACCCTTTCTATATAATGGGATTGAGAGAGAATTAAACTACTATTTTCTTTATGTATCCTTATTCCTAAAATTACATCCGCAATACCCATGTCTTTCATTCCGAATTTACTAGACAAGAAATTTTTACTATCTTTGACTTGTTCTAAACTTGTTCCAAAGATAAGCATGTCATCCACGTATAGGCATATTATAATTCCTTGACTATTTTTAAACTTGCTATAAACACACTTATCTGCCTCATGTATTTTGAAGCCATTGGCAAGAACTACTTCATCAAATTTTTGATGCCGTTGTTTAGGAGATTATTTAAGTCCGTACAATGATTTAACTAGTTTACAAACTTTACGTTCTTGACCCGGTACCACAAACCCTTCTGATTGTTCCATATAAACCTCCTAATCTAATTCGCCATTTAGAAATGCCGTTTTGACATCCATTTGGTGAATTATTAAATTATAAATTGATGCTAAGAAAATTTATACTCTTATAATGGCAATCCTAGCTAATAGCATAGGTATCAAAATAAGCTATTCCATGTTTTTGGGTGTACCCTTTTTCCACAAGTATTGCCTTAAACTTGTCTATTGTGCCATCAACTTTCATTTTCTTTTTGAATATCCATTTACAACCAATAGGTTTATAACCTGGTGGGAGATACACTAAAATCCATGTATTATTTCCCATGATAGAATCCATTTCTTCATTAATGGCTTTTTTCCAAAATATTGAATCTTGTGATTTAATAGCTTCCTCAAATGTCAATGGATCAATTTCTAGATTATAGCAAAACTCAATTTTCTTATGTGTCTTTTCTCTTGTTCCTTCAACAAGAAACATGTAAAAATCCGAACCATATGTTTTTACCTTTTTAATTCTTTTACTTTGTCTAATGTCTAGGTTTCCATCTATTCCGTCATTTTCCAACTTTGACAAGTTACTTTGAATATAATTGTCATGTGAACTTGGAGCAATTGTTTCTTTATTTCTAGGAATTGAATGATATCTATTTTCTTCAAAAATTGCATCCTTTGATTCAATTATTGTATTAACATTAATTGAATCATTTTTCTTAATAACTATAAACCGTTATGCATTACTATTTTATGCATACCCCAAAAATATATATTCAATTCCTCTTTCACCTTAATTTTTCCTTTTAGGTTCAGGTACTCTAACAATTGCTCTACGACCTCAAACTCTCAAATAATTGAGATTCGGTTTCTTTTTCTTCCAAATTTCATATGGGTAACTAAGCCCTTTTTAGAAGGTACTCTATTTAATATATGGCATGCAGTTCGCAATGCCTCACCCCAAAATCCTTGACTTAATCCGGAATTTGACATCATGGCATTAACCATCTCAATTAAAATTCTATTCTTGCGTTCAGCCACACCATTTTGTTGAGGTGTGTATGGAGCTGTTACTTCATGGATTATACCAGTGGACTCAAAATAAGTTGGATCATAATATTCCCCACCCCCATCGGTTCTTAGACATTTGATAAATGTCTCGTGTTGTAGTTCTACTTCTATCTTGTAAACTTTAAATTTTTTCATTGTCTCATCCTTAGAATTTAATAAATAAACATAACAAAATTTAAAACAATCATCTATTAAAGTAACATGATATTTCTTGCCTCCAAAAGTGGATGTATTATGCAAGTCTCCAATGTCACTATGCATAAGTTCAAGTAACTTTGATTTTCTTTCAATTTTAGGAAAAGAGTTTCTAGTAATCTTAGTGATCATGCATGTTTTACATTTGTCTTCCTTAAAATCAATATAAGGTATCAAATTAATTTTAGCCATGACATTCATTTTATTTTTATTTATACGTCCTAATCTATTGTGCCATAAATCAAAAGAGTGAAGCATATAAACAGAAGAAAGATTATTCTTATTATTATTAATATTGAGTTTGAACATTCCTTCAAATACATAGCCTTTGCCCACGAAATTCTCACCCTTGGACAGAATAAATTTATCTACCTCAAGCACAAGTTTGAAACCAAATTTGTTCAACAAAGTAACAGAAACTAGATTTTTTCTAATTTCTAGAACATAATGCACATCAGTGAGGGTGAAGATTTTTCCAGAAGTGAATTCAAGGTCTACTATTCCTTTGCCTTTCACTTGAACTGTAGAAGAGTTTTCCACATAAAGGACGCTTCCATCATCTTCATGCTGGAAAGTCTTGAAAAGCTCTTTGTCCTTACATACATGTTTAGTGGCCCCACTATCTATCCACCAAGCACTATCTTTTTCCATAAGATTAACTTCACATATCATTGCAACTTACTTCTCAATAGAACCTCCTAGAGCATTAATTTTCCTTTTAAGAAAATAGCACTCCTTTTTTACGTGGCCAAGCTTGCCACAATTAAAACATGGACCCTTTTGCTTTTTTGGACCTTGAACCTTAACGGCTTCCTTCTTGTTCTTGTAGAACTTGTTGGGCTTGTTTGACTTTCCTCCAAAACATGAACGTCCCAGCTTTGTGCCTTTTCATTTTCTGACCAATATTCCTCTTCAAGTCTCAAACTATTAGCAAGATCCTTAAGAGAAATATCTTCCTTCTTATGCTTCAAAGCTCTTTTGAAATCTTTCCAGGAAGGAGGAAGTTTATCAATAATTGAGGATACAATAATGGAGTCATCCATTTCCATATCATATTGTTTAAAATGGTTTAACAACTTTTCAATTTCTCTAAATTGTTCCATGACTGATTTATTATCAATCATGTTAAAGTTGTTCCACCTAGTCACCAAGAACTTTTTACTAGTTGCATCCTCGCTCATATATCTTACTTCCAATTTTTTCCACAACTCTTTTGCAGTAGTGACATGAACATGGGTTTCAAATAGTGAATCAGACATACCGTTTAAGATATAGCCTCTACAAACATAATCATTTGTAGTGCCTAGTCCTAGAATAACCTAGTTTGGGACCGTAGACTTAGGTAACGAGAGTTTTTATACTTAGTATATACGTAGCAGTATTCTTAATAAGAATAAGAACTTTTACCTAGTGAAAATTTTTCTCAATTTGAAGAATTAGTTGCTAAACACCTAGGGTAAACTTTGACCTAGGAAGAAAAAGTCAACTTTTTGTATTATTTTTCAAAAATTCTATACATGATATCAGGAGTAGAAATGACCTTTCTAACCACCTAATTATCTTCTTTAGTGTGTCTAAGAATAGTCAAAGTTGTTACGTTAATTTTCTGAACATCCTAAGTTGGAGAAAAAAATTATAAAAAAGAATGTCGTAAAACTCAATGGCATTTTCGTAAATATTAGTAAATTTACAAATTAAATTTTTCTTCATTGAAAATGATTTTTCCTACAGTATTAGAGGGTCTCATACTATTATACACTGCTCAAATTTGAAAATTGCCAAGTTGCTGCATGAAATTATCTAGTGAAAATTCCCATTTTTACCCTTAGAAAACCTAATAATATATTTGAACTTTCTAGAATAAATTCTTTTAGATAGCTAAATTAAATAGTCATGTTGAGTAATTGACCTTACTTTTATGGAGTAACCTAGTTTTAAATTAATTTCATAAAATTCCTAACTTGCTAATTTCTTTCATGGGACATAATTAGCATTTATAACATTGATGGAGGGTATTTTTGTCAACTCAAAGGTGTCTTGAATTTTCTAGAGAGACCAAGACTTTTCAAGACAAAAACTTTTTCACTTTTCTTCCTTTTTCCATGCCTTAGCCGAATCTTACCTACCATTTTTCTTCCACCGTTTTCCTTTCTTCCAACTCCAATTTCTACCCATTTCTTCAACTTCCAAAATCCACCATCTCTCCAAAAATCCTCCATCAAGCTTTTCTAATCAATGAAACCTCCATTAAACCTACAAATTAAACACCTTAACCAAGACTTTCAAGGGTTAATTTTCAAGTTTCTTCAAACAATTTCAAGATCACTTCTTCAGAAAGTTCCAAGGGATTTTCTTCTCTTTTCCTTTTCTTTTCACTAATTATGCTAATTTTCCTTAAAAAATTTTATTTCGTAAATTTTATTCATGCATATTAATATAAATTATGATTCCAAAAACCCTAGAATATTTTAGCTAATGAAATTAAGATGTTAATTAGTAAATTATATTTTTAGATGTTTATTTGAAATTAGAAATAGCTAATTTTAATGAAAAACTCTATAACTAGACCATAATATAGCTATATGAATTCATGTAGTAAATTAGTATCCTAGAGAAAGCATAGTATTTTACCAAAGAGTACCAACATACTATTTTATAAATGATAGTTTAATAAGACTATAAAGAAATATATAAATTAAAAAAAAAAGATAGAAAGGAATTTAGTTTCATAGTTATAAAATAAACCTAGTTTAGGTTATAATATAATCTTCTTGGATAAATATAGTATAAAGATTTAATTGAATATCATTAAAAGCCTACACAAGTCATAGAGGTAGTGAGAAAATTAAGTAAATGGTTAGTTTAATTATGGAAAATTTATGGAAGAAAATGACCATTTTAAGCTTATGGGAAAAATTTAAATGTTTTACTTGAAATTCTAAACCTTAATCTAAGCCCATAAATTTAGCTTCCTTGTGGTCATTATGCTTTAATAACATGACAAACCCTTAAAGAAATTAAATTGGCTAAATTTTCTACATATTAAGTTCATAAGCCGAAAATCATTTTATATAGAGCAAAATCGTCCAACTTTTTCGTTTGGGCTTCTAGGCAAAATGGGGAATTCCTGCAAGCACTGTTTATTGAAAGGAACGTGCTCATACCCTAACCATGCCATTTGAATCACTAGAGCTCAATTTAGGCACCAACTACCCAAATTGGCAAACTAGTTAAATACCTAGTTCAAATTGCCATCTTTCTACTATAGCTAGTGCTGACACTTTGAGTAAACAATTGTATAGGTAGTAAAACTTCTCCAGAGAAAGCGGAAGGAAAGGATTGAAGGGAGTGCACACCCTCCTGTTAGTTGCCAATTTGTTTATGTTTTTGATTCATAATCATCTTGATTTAGAGCAACTAATCTTCTATACTTGAGTTAATTGCATGTTTTTTATTGTTGTAGGTGCAATTGGAAGATTGGAAGAAAAGCATTCAAATCCGAGGCGAAGAAAGACAAAAGATCACAAAAGCTCATGTCTGTTCTCTAGCTGGCCCCAGCCCAATTATTGGCCGGCCCCAGCCTGGAGCATGGCCGAAGAGTATTTGTTTCTGTCACCAGCTGGTGGCCGGCTAGACCTCTAGCCGGGGCCGGCTGGACATGGGGTGCAACATAATTGACCTTGCTCGGTTTTTCAATCTTCCAATGCCTCCTAACCCGACTCTTGAAGTTCCTTGGACCTAAAATCACGCCAATTCAACCCTAAAACAAGGAAAATTCAAAGAGAAGAATGAAGAGTTGATTGGGCGGAAGAAATTGAAGATTAAAGTGAATTGAAAGAGGATTAAGGGGAGAAGATTCAAGCACAAGTTGAAAGACTTTTAGAGAAATTTTAGGAATTAGAAACCCTAAGTATTTATACTCTTGTAAATCACTTAGGAGAACATCTTAAGTTTTATTTTCGTCATCTTTTTTAGAGCTTCTATTTTCAATGGCAGCTTAAACAACTTTTCTTCAATCTAGTGTGTAAGTGGATGCTTATCTAAGTATTTGTGAGGTTCTCTTATTCTTAATCTAGTTTTGTTCATAATTGTTCCTTGAATTCTTTGCTCTAAGGTAAACTTGCTTGTTAGTTTATTAATCTTTTGTTTGTTTGTTTGGTTAGTGCGCAATAATCAATCTTATGAACAAAAGTATTGTTATTCTTGTTTAAATTCGTGCTGGTAATTGAATTTGATCGAGTGGTAAGTAGTAATTGAATAGAACGCTTTATTCAAAGGAATTCAAGGGGTTTATTGAGTAATTTATGCTGGGTAGATTTCTAATATTGATTAGTTCTTATTGATCTTGTTCTTAATGCTTTTGAATACTTGAAATCAGGCTGCTAGGGTTTTGGTTTAAGTATAAGATTGAATGATATTATTGTGAAACACGAGTAACAACATATCTAGCTTTAGGATTAATTGAATCAATGAGAATGCTGAGTTTTCTTTGATTAGCTAATACAATTGAGTTAGAACTATATCTTTTGATGAATAAAGGATCAAATATCTTATAAGCATCCCAACACTAGGTTGAAGGTCTTTAATTCTGATTTATATCTTACTATCTAATCATTTAGTTTTAATCTTTTTAGTTATTGATTTCAATTAAAAACCCCCCTTTTTATATTTACTTGTTTTTGAGAAAGCAAAAGTGAACCAACAGCTCTCTGTGGGATCGATCCTTACTTATCCTACTATATTAATTAGTTCGAGAAGAGGTTAATTTCTCAAGCATTGCGACATGCTTCGTCACCTCCCTATACTAGTGAGTAGGACTTTACAGACCTAAATGAATGTTTTGCTGTTTAAGTTGTTTTTTTAAATGCAATGGTTTGATTTCTTGAATTTCAATTGATTTACGATGGTTGTTTATGGTCTTGATATGGATTGCTTTACAAATTGAAATTTTTTTTCAAAAATAAAAAGACCCTATTTTCCAAAAATTAAATCCGTGTATGAAATTTGATGTCTACTTGTAAACCTTGAATTTTGATGAGCATGAAGTGAATTACTTTATTTCATGATATTTGAAATCAAGCATTCATATATATGGTAAATGTGGTTGAGATTATTGCGATTGAGTTGATTTCAATGATGGGCCAGTTGGTCGAATAGTAGATGATTAAATAATGTTGTTTTACAAAATGATTATGGTGGATGAGATATTGGTCACTGTAGTGGCGCCTCTCACGGTCTGACCTTGTAGAGGCGGCGTGAGTAGGTTTTCACTCCCACATGGGGTGGATGGTATAGGGGTTTTTGCTCGCACTGAGATAGTGATTACGCAACCTTAGTGGGAGTACTATGGATATAGCCACATACCACCTGTGGTGAAGGCCCATACCAACGCCGAGTAGAGTGCTTTTTATTTCTTAAATAAAGGAATTAAAGAAAATTACCTCGACGGACTTGAATCTCATTTCACTTGGGTGAGGTTTGAGCAATGTGTTTTGGCAAGCCCTTTAAATTCCCAAATTTAAATCAATAATCGAAATTTCATACTTGGAATTTGTTTTGGCAAGCCTTGCGTACTTGGAATTTCGGGGGAGCGTGCCATTTGAAATTCTTAGTACGCGGCGATTGTCATATTTCAACCCTTCGGGTCGGGGTGTAACATCGTCATTGTCCCACTTTTGCCTTTTCCTTGTCTCCTCTGGCATTTCTCCCTGTTTTTTGTTTGGACGAGCATCAGTTACGACATAAACGATGTTGAGAGTTGTGAGAAGAATATGCATCTTTTTCTGCCAAAGCGATCCAATTTTTGAAAGTTAGTAGCCATCTCCCTCGATGTTGAAGCCATGGTTGCAAATGAAAGTAATTAAGCCTAAAGAATGTAAGAAAATAGAGAAGAGAAAGGAAATTCTGTAAAAGCTTCAATGCATGCTGCAGGATGCCACTCTCCTTTAGGCTTAATTTTCCTCCACCAATTTGGTATGTAAAAAGAGGAACCTAGAAATAGCCTTCAGGATACAATGAAGCCACAATTGAGTCTATATTGCACTCACATACTCAATTCATAGAACTTTTTCCTTGGAGAGTAGCAAGTTGTTTTACTTATATACGATTTCTGCAGCAATCGTAATAGTAGTAGTATTATTGTAGATAATGGCAAGGGAAGATGTTCAAAAGTTAAGTATATTTGCAAGGAAGAAGTTGGAGAATTTATAGACTTCTTTACGTCAGTTACCATCAATTACCAAGAGGCATATCTCTTTGATAAGTTAACCACTTCATGTTAATTACCAAAAGATATTTCTTTTTGTCATGATAACTACCAATTTGAATTACTATTGAATCTAATTAATAGAATTTAAATCAAATCCAAATTCTTAAATATTTATTTCTTTCTCTTATTTCCTTTACGTGAGATTACTCTCACCTATTTTGAAAATATTTCTAACAAGTAGTAATTAAAATGTTTGTTCTAGTATGTCAGCTTATGAAATTTCATGAAATATATATTGGAGCATTGAAAAGTTTTATGAGAATGTTTGTTGGGTTTACTTTCATTTTCATTTTCATTTTCGTTTTCCGTACTATTTTTCCTTTTTATTGATTTTTTTAAACTTATGACTTGAAGAATTTGGCCCTTTTTTTTTCTCTCTGTCGTGAGAAATAAACTAACAAAATAACAAACTAGCTAAATTCCACTTTGGTGGAGATGACTAGGTAGAAGTTGGAATTCACTCGAGAAGGTCTCGAGTTTAAAATCCCCACTTTGTCTAGGTAGATGACTAGAGGGTGGAATTACCCAAGGAGGTCTCGATCTCTACTTTTTATGGTTAGACCCCTCATAATACCATATTAGGATAAGAAATTCCTTAATAGCAACAACAACAACAGTGTCTCATGTTTTGAAATTTTTTTTATGACATCAAAGGTTGTCCAATATGAATGGGATAATTGCATCATATTATTAGCCAATCATATGCAATACATTGAGGATGATGCAAAATATTTTATTTTCTATAAGGATGTGTTTTTTTTTTGGCCAAATTCTATAAGAATTTGTTCGAAAGAAGCAATCCCAATAAGTTTCTCCATGGCTTAATTTTTTTTCTACAATGTAGAAAACATTAACTCATTTTCTTTTTTTAATACCAAAATATTAGCAACCAAGCTGAAGTTTCACGTGTTGCAACTTGCAAATAACATTATGGATTTTATAAATGCTTAAAATCTACCGGCCCACAAATGTTTAATGCCTTGTCAATCAAGAAAGAATTAGTTAATATCACATATAATATCAAATTATTGGTCAGATATAAATTTCATCGCGGCCAAACATAATAAATTACCCCTAGATTCAGCACACAAACTATCTATTATACAGCTTGTATTACCTTCCTTTTCATCAACATCAAGATGATGCGAAACATATTCTTGAGATATGGAAATATCAGAGAAAAGATATAAAGAAATAAAGCAGAGAAGAGAAAGAGATTCAAAAACAGAACAGAGATAGAAAGAAGAGTTAGAGGAAGAAAGAATTAGAGAGAAGAGAAGTCGAGGGAAAAGAGTAGAAAGAATTATGCAGGAGAATAAGGCTATATTTGGTATGAGAAAATATTTTCTGTTTTCATTCTCTAAAAAATACAAAGAAACTATCATTTAATATATATATTGTAAGGGAAAATGTATACATATTTTAGAAAATGAAAATGAAAATGAAAATGGACAATGAGATTAAAAAAATTATTCTTAATTTTAGATCTATTTTTATTTTCATTTTCTAAAATATGCATACATTTCTATAAACTACACATATATTAGATGATGATTTTTTTATGTTTTAATTTTAGAGAATGAAAACAAAAAAATATTTTCATATACCAAACATAGCCTAACTTTTCTGATTAATTTCCATTTCCTTTATTTTCTATATATACATCCTCATCTAGATCATAGGTCACTATTTGACTGGACCTTACACAGCACAACAAGAGTACTTATTTATTGCAATTAACATTCCTAAGCTATTCTTCAAAAAAAAAAATTCCTAAGCTATTTGTTGAGGTATGGAAATCTGAGACCTCAAACGGGTGTTTGAGCTAGTCGGCAGTGACCTGAAGAGAGGAAAAACAGTGAGGGGAGTGACTGGCAATTGGCCGGTTGATCCCACTCCGATGCTTAAGTCAGTTAGGGTTTTGAGGAGGTTTAGGAGAATAGAGCTTGAAGAGAGAATCTCGTACCTGGTTGCATGGTACTGTGCGTATATATTGTGCTTACATGTGGGCTTTGCCTAAGCGTGGAGTCTGGAGATTGGGCTTTCCTTATTGGGCCGTCTCCTTGGTGGGATTAGTGGCTGGCTTTACCGAGTCCTAGGCCTGGGCCGAGTGCTTTGGATTGGCACTGTTGGGCTTTTACTCAACAAGTGCCCCCCAGACGCATAGATGATTATACAGTGGTCGGCTGCACGGCTAAAGTACGTCTCTGACTTTGTGGTCGAGTGGTGGAGTATATGTCGTGTGGATGACTCAGGAGTCGGCAGATGAATTTACCTGCGTTAAGGTTTGTCGGGAGTCGTCCTGCTGAGGTCTATGAAGTAGACGGGTGGGTGAAAGGCAACTGGGGCTACTTTTAACATAGTACGTGGCGTTAGGGCAATTTTGATTTTTGAGAAGCGTGTTTTGAGAGGGAAACTGAAGGTTTTGCATTCTCGGGGGAAATTTTGGGTGCCACATGTCGTCTTGGGGCTGGGTGCGTGGGAGGTATAAATGCCTTTCTCTCTCTTTGTCTTTTCATTCTCAGTTTTTGGAAAATTCTCGCGTCTGTTCGTCTCCTTGTTTTCTTTCGAACCTCTAAGTTTTTTTGGTTTCTCCTGCTTTTCTATTGTAGTGTAGACGTTGTGGTTAGGATCGGAAGTTTGGTTCATCGTGTTGGGGAGTTTTTCTGCAACGTTCGGTTCATGGTTGTGCTTGGAGTCGAGGGTTTCAGGCGGTCGCGAGTTGTGAACTGTGTTTTGGTAAGTTTGTGTTTTTTTGTTGGTATTTTTTTTAATTTTAAATCATGAGTAGTGAGGGTGAGAGTAGTATAATGGGGATAAGCGGTGCCCGGTTGGGAGATGAGGACTCCGTTTCTAGCAGTGGCTGGACGGTTTCTAGGCACAGTGTGGCTGAGGAAGTGGCTAAGAAGGTGGTGGGTACTGGGCTCATGATTTATGATGGGGGGCCCACTGTGTCTGTGTTTGGCAACATGGGCTCTAGTCCAAGCCCGAAGAAAAAAGGGAAGGTTACTGCTGGTAAGGGTAAAGGAAAGAAGAACGTTGTGGGGGGACTCAGTAGTCCAGGAGGCTGCTGCCTACGAGTCCATATATGTAGGGGATGATTTGGATGACGAGTCCCTAACTCGGTTGCAGAATATACCTTCTTTCTTTACGATGACTGGTTATGAGTTTAAGCCAGGTCCTGCTAGTCTGAGGCCAAGATATGTTGGAGACGACGGGAATGTTGCCGTCTTCTATGAGGATATGTTCTACGCGGGTTTTCGGCTGCCGCTTCCTACTTTCTATGCCGAGGTGCTGAACTATTATTAGATTACGCTGAGCAAACTAATATTGAACTCTTGACGTGTGGTTATTTCATACCATTTTCTATGCGCCTACAAGGACTGGGAGCCATCCTTGAACATGTTGCATGAGCTGCTGAGTGTGAAGCAAACAGGGAAATTCCTCACGCTGTACGCTAGGCCAGAGGCCAAGTTTCCTTTCGACTATCGTGACACCAACAGAGATTGGAAGAATAGGTACATGGTGGTCAGGAAGCCAGATGATACTGAATGGGGTTGATCGATGAAGTGGGTGGCCCAAACGGCGAGTTCTGTGAAAACCTTAGCCGTTCGGCCGGCTGTGTTGGTGGATGCTGAACGAGCCCAATGTGAATACCTAACTGTAGCAGGCCGTTCCATCAAATGCGCTGATTGCGCTCACTGCAATCTATTGTACTCTGCTGGGTTGAGCAAGTTTGGTAATCATCAGGATTACAGGGAACGTCAAATCCCTCTGAGTGTGGGAACAGAAACCCTGGAGCGCATTGTACGAATTTTTGATCCTGAGAGGGCTGCGGCCAAGGTTGGGCTGCCTCCATTTTCATCTTCAGAGGAGCAAGGGGAGTCTCAGCTGCCAGTTGTAGAGGCTAGCCAGTCGGCTGAGGCTGTTGATCCACAGTCGGCTGTTGGTTATGGGTACTCTTCTTCGGGGGTAAAGAGGAAGTCTCAATGGAAGAAAACCATGGCTCGAAAGTCTGTTGCCCCCAGGACTAGTGTTGCTGAGGTGACTCCTAGTAATGTGCCGAGTGCCCAGGGTCAGGGGTTGCCGGCTGTGCCCGTGTCCACATCAGTTCCCTCAACTCCAGCTATCCTAACTGATCCTCCTATAGTATCCACTGTCCTCGCAGGTAGTAGTGGAAATGGAGTTTTTGATAGGTTGCTTGTCTATTGGTGAGGCGGAGGGCTTAGGTTTATTGTGGTGTGCGTTTACTCCGTTCTTTGTCTTAGTGTGTGTAACTTTTACTAAAGTTATGTTTTCGCTTGCAGCTACTATGTCTAGTGGAAGGACATGGCTTAACTTATCGAATGCAGACATCTTCAATGCTATGAGAGGTGTCTCATAGGTTGCCACTGGTCAAGCGGTTAGAGGTCATAAAAGAAAGTCGAGTGGTAGCAGCACTCAGGCGCCTACTGCTAAGAGGGCCACTTCCATTGCAGTCCCTAGGGTGGACCATTCCATGGCTACTGTGACCTCTCGAGGAGTGGGGGGTCACTCCAGCGTCCGGATTCATAGCTTTGAGCAGCACTGGGCTCCTCACAATACCCAGGCATCTTTTACTATAAGTGCTGGGGTTAGCTGGCATACTGCTCAGACACAAGGTCATGGGCAGCCCCATACTATCCACATCTCCACACCTGGGACGGGTGGGGCTAGCTCTAGTGCCCAGGTGGGTCTTTCTGGTTAGCAGACGACGTCTGCCACCATTGCTGCCATGCCAACTCCTGCTTCTACTCCCACTCCAGTGTCAGTTCCTAAGGATCCTGAGGTCTCAAAGCAGCTAGAGGATGGCTCTCCGTGGTTTCATGAAGGACGAGTGTTCCCATTCACTCGTAACGGTCTGTTGGAGGGACAGCGGAGTATCTTTATAGATCCTTTATATGTTGCTCAACAAGCACTTGTCTACAGGAGTCCTGCTGATAGAAACTACGTGGAAAGGCACCTGAGTGTAGTACTGCATAGTTTCTGCGGCCACCTTCTTGGAACAGGTTTACTTACTTTCATGTATGCTTGATTGATATTGTTACATTATAGATCCTGACCATGTTTTCTTGTAGGGACGAGTGATGCTTGCTGCGGGTGTTGGGCATTATGAAGTGGCCTATAAGGAGGCACAAGATAGAATTAGGTAGCTGGAGGAGAGGGTTAAGGCTGCAAAGGACAACTTCACACATATCCACCAGCACTGGTATTTTGACCAAATGAAGGAGGCCCAGGCGGAGGCTGCTGAGCTAAGAACCATAAATGAGGGACTGAAGCAGGAGCAGCGAACAACTCAGGGTGCAACAGAGGCTGCTAAGGGTGAGGCCGCTCACAATAAACAACGTATTGGTAACTTTGTTAAGGCCTTGGAAAGGGTCCGCAAAGAGAGGGACCAGTTGAAGAGTAACCTTGCCACCAAGGACAAGGATAGCAAGGTTGTAGCGCAGTTCTTGGCCACAGTACAAGAGCAGCGCTCTAACCTACAGAAGGAGTATGCGGCACTTGAGCAGCAACAGGCAGACTATGTGGTGCAGCATTCTGCTTTGGAGAGGGATGACACGGCTCTCAAGAAGGAGCACTCGGCGCTACAGGTATGTAACGTACTTTGGCTATTGGAAATTTATGATAGTATCATTTCTTATTGCGTGGTCTTTTATAGGCTGCATACAACGTGTTACAGGCCACACATGCATCATTGGCAGATGATATGCGGAGTCAGTTGGATGAAACAGTGGCTCGTGTTGGGGGTGTTCTGATGGAGTAAGTACTCAGTCATCTGACTGTCATGCACCCGGAGCTACAATTTATGGCTGCCAGCTTACTTGAGCCTGTGGGTGCTTCGTCGACGACTACTGACGTGGGAGGGTCTTCTTTAAAAGCCATTCCAAAGGGAGACGAAGTGGAGGCAAAGATTGAAGAGATTATGGACCCTGCTGTTGTGCATGTGGAGGGGGCTGTTAACGAAGAAAGTGAGCAGGCGGTTCCAACTGAGGGTACTCTACCTCAAGTTTCCAATGAAACTCCTCTGGTCAATGAGGTGTTGCCAACTGCTGAGACGTTGACTGGTGATGTGCCAACTGATGTGCCAGCCACGGATGCTGTGCTCCCAACAGAACAAGTCCCTGTGGCAACTGACTTGCCATTCGCAAATGTGGACCCTCGCCCAGCAGATGACCTGACGTCAATTGATGTGCCATCTACAGATGCTAATCCTCCTGCAGTAGATGTTCCTGTGGCATCTACAAACATTGTCCTAAAAACCGAAGATGTGCCTTTGTCGACTGATGCCCTTTCAACTGGTAACGTTGTATCTCATGAGGGGTCAGATGTTGTGGTTATGGAGTAAGCCTTGTAATTAATCTTGCATACAATATTGTGGGTGATGTAGCCCGTTGAAACAATGAATTGTAATTAACTTTGGGAACAAAGGCGTTCCCTTTGAATATTTTTGTCGATCGTATATGGATGTAGATATTTCCTTAACAACTATTGTCATCTGTTTTTGCCCTTTGCTTACTTTTTGAGTGATTGCACATTGATCCGTTTTTGCCTTTGTGTTGTAGATATATATTTTGCATGAATTGTGGCGTTTGTGTTGTCTTTATCTTGGGTTCGGCATATCGTGTTTGTCACTTAGTGCTTACCTGTCTTCTGCTTTAACTGTGTAGACGAATGAGTCGTCGATCATGCCTCTTCCCTGAGAGCATGCATCTTCCCTGAGAGCATGCCTCTTCCCTGAGAGCATGCTCATTCGTGTAGTAGGCCTGGCGACCGGTTCGGCACTTTGTGCCTACTTGTCGGGTGCCTGTAATTGAGTAGAAGGATGAGTTGTCGATCATGTCTCTTTCCTGAGAACATGCTCATCCGTGTGATAGGCCTGGCGACTGGTTCGGCACTTTGTACCTACCTGTCAGGTGCCTTTAATTGCGTAGAAGGATGAGTCGTCGATCATGTCTCTTTCCTGAGATCATGCTCATTCGTGTGGTAGGCCTGGCGACTGGTTCGGCATTGTGTGCCTACCTGTCGAATGCCTTTGATTGTGTAGAAGGATGAGTCGTCGACCATGCCCCTTTCCTGAGAGCATGCTCATCCGTGTAGTTGGCCTGGTGACTGGTTCGGCACTATATGCCTATCTGTCGAATGCTTTTAAAGGTGTAGAAGGATTTGTCGTCAATCATGTCTTTTCCCTGAGATCATGATCATCCGTGTAGTGTGCGTTGTATTTTGCATGTTGCTTGAGTACGAGTAGCTTGTAATTTGAAAAGTTGAAAAAATACGCATGTAGCAACATAATTACTGTGCCTTTGTATTACTTTGTCATTGAAATTTTCAATGGTAAACTGTGCTGTACATAAACAAAATGAGTAATTGTTGTCTTAGTGGACTGTACTAGGTAAATACAAGGAAGAATTGTCATGTACTAAAGACAAAAAGCATTTAAAAAGAAAATTTCTTTAAATGAATAGCATTCCAGGTTCGGGGTATGGGCTTCCTTGTCAGATCATGCAACTTGTAAGCTCATTTGCCAATGACTTTGTCCACCCAGTAAGGTCCTTCCCAGTTAGGCGACAGCTTTTTTCTTTCACCAGCAGGCCGACTGGCCTCACAACTGCGTAGTATAAAGTTACCTACTTGGAATTGACGACTATGCACTCTCGTGTTGAAGTACCGGGCAACTTGTTGAGACCTGTTTGTTGCCTGGATCTGTGAGTTGAGCCTGACTTCCTCTAGTAAGTCGAGGTTGAAACGAAGCTGTTCCTCATTTGTCGACTTGTCGTAGTTGGACACTCTAAAGGTGGGGAAGCCTATCTCGGTGGGTATCACTACTTTAGATCCGTATACCAGATTGAAGGGAGTTTCACCTGTAGTGGTACTTACTGTAGTTCTGATGGCCTATAGCATTTCTGGTATCTGCTCAACCCATGCCCCTTTGACATCATTCAGTTTCTTCTCTAGGGGCTTTACTATTTTGCCATTCATGGCTTCAACTTGACCATTCGTTTGCGGGTGGGCGACTGAGGCTTCCCGGAGATTGATGTGGAAGTTATCACATAGCTCTTTGATCTGTTTTCCCTGAAGCTGGGTGCCATTGTCTGTGATTATGGTGTACAGGATTTCAAATCTGCAAACGATATTTTGCCAGATGAATTTTTCCACCGCCTTCTGGTGATGGCTGTGACTGCCTCTGTTTCTACCTATTTGTAAAATAGTCGTAGACCACTATCAAGAACTTTTTTCCTACTGTGATGACTGGAAAAGGACCCACAATGTCCATGCCCCACTAGGCAAATAGCCGTGCTGACCTTACTGGGTTTAGCTCCTTTGCCAACTGCCTGTGTATCTTGGCAAATTTCTAGCATTTCTCGCACTTTTTGACCAAGTCTACAGCGTCTTTTCTCATTGTTGGCCAATGAAACCTTACCGCATGGCCTTTTGTGCTAATGACTGGCTGCCCTAATGGTTCCCACACACTTCCTCATAGATTTCCCTCAGTACATATTCTGTATTCTCTGGGCCGACACATCTAAGGAGGGGGCGTTGAATGATTTCTTGTAAAGTATGACATCAATCAGAGTGTATCTTGCGTCCCTTTTCTGTATGGCCCGCCTCTGTTCTGGATTGTGGGACTTCTCCTTGTAGGAACCCGGTGATGGGGGCCATCCAGCATTCATGCGCATTGCCTATTTCATAGACATGTGATGGGCCCCGCTTGGTCAGGTGCTCTATATATTCAAGAATTGTCTTACACTTGACTGTGGAGCTGGCGGATGCTATTTTAGATAGCGCATCAGCTCGGGTGTTTCCTCTCTAGGGATCTGGTGGAAGGATATCTTCTCAAACTTGGTCCACAGGTCCTGGATAGATTGATGATAATCGGCCAGGTTTGGCTCTCTGACTTCATATTCTCCCAGCACTTATTTTGCCACCAATTGGGAGTCGGTGTTGACTTGGACGTTTTTTACTCCCATCTCTGTTGCCAAATTCAGTCCTATTATCAAGGCTTCGTACTCGGCAGCGTTGTTGGAGAGTGAAAAACCAAATGTCAGCCCATACTGGTACTCATCTCCTTCAGGGCTTGTCAGCAATAAGCCAGCGCCGCCTCTTTCTTTTGTGGCTGAGCGGTCCACAAATAGTGTCCAGGACTTTTCAGACGGTGTGGGCGCTGTGCTAGGGGTCTTCATCTGGCCATTTGTGGGGGTATCCGGTGTGCTATTCAAGGGGAGTACAGGAGGTTCAGTCGGTCCTCGGAAGGTACATTCAGCCACAAAATCGACAAAGGCTTGTGCTTTAATGGCTTTTCTGTTCTTGAACTTAATGCTGAACTCACTCAATTAGACACCCCACTTGACTAGCCTGCCTGATATATCTACCTTGCTCGAAATCTCCTTGATCAGTTGGTCAGTCAGTACCGTTACCTTGTAGGACTGGAAATACCGTCTGATTTTTCGAGCAGCTATCACAAGAGCGTAAGCCAGTTTTTCTGGGTGGATGTAATTACACTCGCCACCTTGGAGGGCTCGGCTCACATAGTAGATGGGGCATTCTTCATTATCCTTTTTCTTGACCAGGACGGCGGCTACAGTCTCATCAGAGGTGGCCAGGTACATGAACAATTCATCACCCAATTCTGGCTGGCTCAAGAGAGGCGGGAAGCAAAGGTATTGTTTGAGTTGTTCGCATGTCGTCTAGCATTCATCTGTCCATTGGAATGGCATTCTAGCGGTTCTAGTGGCTTTTGCTCTGATGACTTTGAAGAATGTGAGACATTTTTTAGTAGATTTTAAGACAAACCTATTGAGGGCTACTACTCTACCAGTCAGCACTTAGACCTCTCTTATAGTTTTTGGGGAAGCCATGTCGATGATAACTTTGATCTTTTTTGGGTTAGCCTCAATTCCCCTCTGGGATATCATGAATCCCAAGAATTTCCCAGCTTCAACACCGAAAGTACATTTAGTTGGGTTCAACTTTATCCCATATTTCCTCAATGTGCCAAAGGCTTGGTCCAAGTCGTCAAGATGCTGTTCAAAGCTAACGCTGTTGATTAACATGTCATCCACATACTCTTCAATAGACCTGCCAATCTGCTCTTTGAAAATTCTATTCACCAGACGTTGATATGTTGCTCCCGCATTCTTTAAACCGAATGCCACGACATCATAGCAGTACAAACCGTCTTCTATGATGAAAGTGATTTTTTCTCGGTCTTCTTTAGCCATTGGGATCTGATGGTATCCCGAAAAAGCGTCCATAAAGCTTAAATATCTGTTGCCTGAGGATGAGTCGACCAATCTGTCTATTGAGGGAAGTGAGAAGCTGTCTTTTGGCAAGCCTTGTTGAGGTCGGTGAAGTCAACACACATTCGCCATTTGTTATTTGACTTCTTCACCAAGACCACATTAGCAATCCATTCAGGGTAATATACTTCCCTGATGAATCCAGCCGTCAGTAGTTTGTCGACTTCT
The DNA here is from genome assembly GCA_030664755.1 of Microcos paniculata. Taxonomy (NCBI): domain Eukaryota; kingdom Viridiplantae; phylum Streptophyta; class Magnoliopsida; order Malvales; family Malvaceae; genus Microcos; species Microcos paniculata. The sequence continues at coordinate 35,151,755 of CP131462.1, read as the reverse complement.
TCACAGATGGCCATAATCCTTTCGGGGGCAAATTTTCTCTTTTTCTATTTGACTGGTTTGGCTTTGCTACTGACACTGAGTTTATGCTCTATTACAGATAGATGGATCCCAGGCATGTCGGCTGGTGTCCAAGCAAAGACGTCAGTATTCTCTTGCAAGAATTTCATCATCATTTACTGTTCTTACTAGGTCAGTTTCGATCCCCATCTTGGTTGTCTTAGAGGGTTCTCCTTTTCGGAGGCACACATCCAGTGTTTCCTCAACTGGCTGGACTTTACTCAGCATTTCCTCATCTCTGTTATCGAGGACATCAAGTGACAGCCATGATGTCTCTTCATTGTGGTTTTCGACGCCACTCGTCAAACCCGTCTCCCAGGTTAGCGTGTTGATCTCCATTGGTTGACATGAGTCTTACCCCCTAGTATGCGCTGTGGTTTTTGACGTTTGCCCCCCAGCCAGTGTGGGAGTTCATGGTTAGGGCTAGCATCTCTTGTCTGGCCTTTACTGTTCTTTTTATCATGACTAAAGATAGGAGATGACACTGGTGGGCTTGGTGTTGATTTACCTGCATGTAACCAATTCTGCTCGGAGTCGAGAACTTGACCTTTAAGCAATAAACCGCCTCAATCATTCGAACTCCCTTCATCATGGAGCGTCCTATTATGGCGTTGTAGGCTAACGGCTAGTCTACCACAACGAAGGTATTCATGACGTTGAGCACATGTTTCCTGTCACCTAAGCAGATGGGTAATCTTATCATTCCTCTGACTGGTATTTCGTTGTTTCCAAATCCGTAGATTGGCACAGTCGACAAAAGTTGGTCATTCGTCAGCCCCATATCCTTGTAAGTCTTGTACATGATAGCGTCAACTGCACTACCACTGTCGACTAGGATCTTATTCACTTCAAAGTTGCCAATTATAGCTTTTACCATGATGAGGTCATTCCCAGGATCCTGGAATAGTTCCGTCTCATTCCTGGAGAAAGTGATGGACCAGTCATCTTCTTCATTTTCTTTGTGGGGAGGAGGGGCCTATAAGCCTACGTGACATACACTGTGTAGGTGGGCTTTTCTCTTGGATTGGGAGACTGCCCATACTTCTAGAGCTCCAACAATGGTGTTGATCACACCATGTATAGCTGGCCTGACATGTTCCCATCGCTCTTGTTGAGCAGTTTCCTGTTGAACAAAATTTCGAAGATATCCTCGTCGAATCATATCTTCGATTTCGTTTTTGAGATCCCAGCAATAGCCTCCATCATTATGGAATCTACAGTATTTGTTGGAATTCTTCCCTCCTTTTTTGGGATTTCTCAATCTTAGAGGCCATTTCATCTTGTTGGCCATGTCTCCATTAGAGATGTTATGAAGGATCTCTATGCGGGAGGTGTTGAGTGGGGTGTACTCCGCTGGTGGTCGTGGGGGGAGCCTTTCTCTTCTCTCTTGTTCTTGACGAGGGGCATCAGACCTTAGGCTTTTTCTTTCACTCAGTCGATTGCCTAGGTCTCTTCGTCGAAAGCCCCTGTCATTTCTTTGTTGTCGACTTTCTCCTTGGCGACTACCTTCTCGCCGAGTGGTGTCTTTAACTAAATCTTGGTTCTTTCGATAGAGCTTGTCTGTCTGAATTTGATTCTCTTCGACATCAGCGTATCTCTGTGCCTTGTCGAACAGCTGGTGCATGTGGCAGGGTTTGTCTTCCGCGAGTGAGTATTTCAGGTGTTCATTGCGTACTCCTGCCACGAAGGTTGTTGTGGAAAAATCGACTGTCAGCTCGTCGATCTTTGTGGTGGTATTTTGAAACCTTTCCACGTATGACTTGAGCGACTCCTCAGGCCCTTGTCAAATCACCATGAGGGCCGCAGCCATTTTTCGCTTCTTTATCAGAGCAGAAAAGTTACTCAAGAAGGAGATGCTGAGCTATGTAAAGTTCATAATGGAACCTGCTTTCTATCTGTAGTACCAGTCTCTTGCCGTCTTCTCTAGGGTGCATATGAACACCCGATATTTCATTGCATCACTGGCTCTCTTGATGTCCATGAGATTGTTGTAGGCAGTGATGTGGTCCTTTGGATCACTCGTCCCATCGTACTTGAGCTTTGGGATCTTGAAGCTATCTGAGACGTCTTCTTGTTGAATGGCAAGAAAGAGAAGGCTATCATCTATGCTTAGCCACTCTAAGTGGTCTTTTTTGCTCTTCTGAAGATTGGTCTACAGGGTTTCGGCAAACTTGTTTTCAAGTTCTGCCTTCAGACCATCAAGTCTTTCTTCCAACTGCCTCTCTGTGTAAAGGGAGTTGCCTTTCGACCTTGCCGTGTGGTCTCTTCTCTCATCCTTTTTCCTTTTTTCACCCAAGATAGTCACACTATGTGTCGACTCCTCCAAAGTAGGTGGGGCAGGGCTCATAGCACGTATTCTTTGTCGTTTAGGGGATCTGTCCTCTTGTGGAGAACGTGCATGTCCTTGCAGAGATCGTGTCCCTGTGGGCCCACATCTCTACGTCCTTCTCTCCTCGGAGTTTCCTTGTCCGGTTCCTGGGTTCGTGATGGCTTTTGTGTAAAGTTGGCCACCACAGACAGTAACTCGGCCAACTCTTTCTCCATCCAGTCATTTTTCTGTTGGAGCTGAATCACATATAGCATAAAGTCATCATCTTAGGGGGTTTGGTGGCCTCTACTGGCGTCTGGGCTTACCCGTTGGAGATAGACTGGCTGGGAGGAGAAGGGGGTCATGTCATTGGTGTTGGGGAGGAAAGAAGAGAAAGAAAGGTGGCGTCTTGCTGATGTATCCGACCCAGAAAGGTCGTTATTTGCTGGGGAAGGGGGGAGACTCTTCGGCTAGAAAATTTGTTGTGGGAGAACTCCACATATCTTGGCTCGTATTTCTCCTAGAAGGTAATCCACTGGTTTCTTCAGGCGTGGACATGGCTATATTTCGGTTCCCACAGACAGCGCCAATGTTGAGGTATGGAAATCCGAGACCTCGAACTAGAGTCTGAGCTAGTCGGTAGCGACCTGAAGAGAGGAAAAATAGTGAGGGGAGTGACCTGCAATTGGCCGGTTGATCCCACTCCGATGCTTAAGTCAGTTAGGGTTTTGAGGAGGTTTAGGAGAATAGAGCTTGAAGAGAGAATCTCGTACTTGGTTGCATGGTACTGTGCGTATATATAGTGCTTACATGTGGGCTTTGCCTAAGCATGAAGTCTAGAGATTGGGCTTTCCTTATTGGGCCGTCTCCTTGGTGGGATTAGTGGCTGGCTCTGCCCGGGTCCTAAGCCTGGGCCGAGTGGTTATGAGGCCCAGGTCGAGTGTTTTGGATTGGCACTGTTGGGCTTTTACTCAACACTATTTATTTTATTCCATAAGAAGTCCTTGGTCCAACTGGTGTTCTTTTTGGCCTTAAGCCAAGAGGTGTTCTTTTTAGCCTTAAGCTCTCGGGGCTCCTGGTCGTAAGTTTTAAACTTTCAAGTTGTAATGATGGTTTAATTTAGAATGCAAAGGTAACTATTCTTATAGTGGAAAAGGAAACCAAAACTTTAGGTGCAGGTAAGAAAGGAAAATCAAACTTGAAACCAAACCTATTAAAGAGAATTACACACAGGCACCAAAAATCATAATTGACAAATTCAGTTTCGGTGGATATGAAAGAGGTTTAGAAAAGTTTATTCACAAATCATTGAGGAGTTCTTCCATTGTAGGAGAATTAGTTCTTTCTTTATTGGTGCTTGTTTATGCTTTTTTTAATTTCCTACATAGTAATTCTGCTTCCACGTTTTTCCATTTTCTATATTGTATGCTTTTTTTTTAATTTCCTATACGATAATTCTGCTTCTATGTTTTCTATTTTCTATGTTAGAGTTTATTCTTTTATGAACGGCGTTTATAACGTGCTGTGTTATGGAGCGACTCTAACTGGTTTGCTTACAACTTTAATTATTATAGATTATTATTGGTAGCGGTAAGAAAATAGATATTTGCCGAAAACAACGGTGACGGTGAGGTGAGGATGTAAAATGACTATTAAGGGTATTAATTAATAGAGTAAGAGACAACGAAATTTAAAAAAAAAAAAAAAGAAAGGATAAAAAATGTTCCACCGGTGTTGAAAAATCCCACCAGAGCAAAATAACCTGGTGGGATTTTGGCTTTCCACTGAAGGTCCATTTGGCTACATAGGCCAACTGACCAATGATGCAAAATGCATCTAAGCCCTCTTTTGCACTGTTTGGTGCGTTTGAGGCTCCAAACGGCCTGGATACCGGAAAATGCATCTAAGCCCTCTTTTGCACTGTTTGGTGCATTTGAGGCTCCAAACGGCCCGGATACTAGAAAATGCATCCCGAAAATAGCATAGATCAATGGCGCTTGAGGGGGTCTAGTGCAATGTGAAGCCGTCCAAACCGTGCCGTAGTATCTTGCCGAACAGCTCACTTACGATGAGAATGGACAAAAAATACTCCCCAAATGCACTGTAGGGTTTATCGAAGAGAGTCTCACAATAGTAAGAAGTTGATCATGATTGCCTATAGAATGAAGGTTTTATACCCTCTAATAATAATGCATCACCTTATTTTTTTTAAAGTTTTGTTAATGCACTACAACATACACACTTATTTAAGTAAAAAAAACTCTTTCTAGTTTCTTTTTTATACAAACTCGAAGATTTTTTTATAATTACTAAAATCCTACCTCAATAATATCCTAAATTTTAGGGCCAACGCTACAAATCCTTTTTTTTTAAAAAAAATCTAGGCTAAACTTTGACCAAGGTTTTTTTTTTTTTGAGAATAAAGAGAGAACTTTGCATTAAAACAGGGAACTATTACAATCCGTACGTAACAATGGTTTAAGCCACAGCGGCGCTTCCTCCATCCAATACATATCCTATTCTAAGCTAAGTCCATGCTGTGCTAAACAATTTGCAACAACATTACCATCTCTTCTTACGTGCAAAACCTGCACTTTCTGAAAAGTAGAAATCAACAAAGTTGCTGCCTCAATATAAGGGCCTACATCCGAGAAATCACCAGCCGAACTCTGTCGTTTAGAAATCACACTCAATATAAGGACCAAGGTTTCTTAGTAAAATAGTTGTATGTAATAAGATTTATTATAAAGTTCGTAAAAATTTTAAAAAAATTGACATGACGAGTTATTATTGGACGGTGTAAAACTCTACTTTTACGGACAATCCTGATCAAATATTTTCTCTTATTACAACCGTTGAACTTATACATTCTTTCTTGATTCAAACTTGAACTTAATGCAATTAGTTAAATAGAAAAAATAAAATTAAAAGCGAAGAGAGATCAGAAGGCTAGGTGGCGTTGAATCAAGTTTTTTTTTTTTTAGACAAAAAAATAAAGGTTTCCTTTATTCTTATTATTGTTGTTCCCTATTGATTTTTGTGGTTAGGAGAACGTTCAGCATTTACTTGAATGATGATAAAAAGAAGTAAGTTGATGAATTATGGATATTCGTCCTCCCAATGAAAAACCTCGAACTTTGTGGGGCTAAAATTTGAGCATCAGTTGGAAGCTTTGTAACAGAGGGACTTCCTCACATCAATAGTCAAGTACTACGAGCATTGATCTGGTATCTTCCCTTTTTCTTTTGGGTGGGGGTGCAACGGTTTCTATTTTATTGTCTAACGTTATATTTTGTTCACATTCTAAATTGCTGATAAAATTGTAGCAATCCCTAAAGTTCAGTGATTAATAAGAGGTACTAATTAATCCTGTTAAGAAGTGATTTTCTTCATCAAAGGGATTGATTGATGAATAATCATGAACGCCAGGAAATTCCATATCATTTGCAGTAAAATTTGAAACTGAACAACTAGCATTTGCTAATTTTACCATGTGTCTTAAATCTTAATACATGCCTTAAATTATGTTTAACAATGGTAAATGATTTCAATCATGGTTCAATTACAGTTGTCTAATCAACACCAACAATCATGCATAGAGATTGTTGAATTTCCATAAACTCTTGTGTTCCAAGCTTATAAATACTGGGTTTCTGTAAGTTTGTCCAAACCACAGCAATTCTAGAGAGTGAAAAGAAGCAAAATGGAAGGGAAACCCATGAGGGTTCTTGTGCAAACAATAATGCCATTGCTTATGATTGCATTGGTAGTAGGGCAACCTAACATTCCCACACCAAACACCCCCACAGTCCCAGGGGGTGGTCTTGCTTCCCCTGCAGCCCCAGGGGGTGGTCTTGCTTCCCCTGCAGCCCCAGGGGGTGGCCTTGCTCCCCCTGTGAATGTGAACCCTGGAATCGGTCAACCTCCTCCTGATGCAGGTATGCTACCTCCTGGTGCCGGTTTTCTACCCACTGGAGGGGGCCTGCTTACCCCAATGATACCATTGCCAGGGGATGGTATTGTCCCTCCTCTGATCCCTGGTGATGGTACTTATCTTATTCCGCCTCTGATTCCGGGCATTGGCATCATCGATCTCCCAAAGCGTAAATGTGCTGGAAAGTGTGCTCTTCAGTGCCAGAGATCCAAGAGAAATCGTTTCGCTGCAAAGATGTGCACTAGTCTTTGCTTGCTACGATGTGGAATCAGAATGTCAAATGTTGTTTACGGTTGCACCACTAACTGTGCACATTCTGTGTCCCCCAATTCAATCTCAGGTACATAACTTAGTATTTAAACACACATGCTTCAATTCTTCCATTGCAAATGTAACTAAATTTGGTACTTTGTTTTTGTGTTTGCACTTAGCAGATGCTGGTGAGGCACAAAGTTTGGTGAATTCCTGCTTCGAACACTGCAAGAATAACTAGAAGTAATATTTTCTCTTGCCAGAGGAGCAAATTTGTTGGAGCATCATATAAGGTTGGGAACAATAAAGAAATAAAAGAGTAGAAGAGTGAGAGATGCATTGTAATAATCTTAATATTAATAGAAGTTTTTATTTATTGAACATTGTTCTTTCAATGTGTTCAGTAGTAGTTAAGAGTGATCAATTACCGGATAATTGAAGTTGAAAGAAACTAATAACAAACCTGGAGACATAACAATCTTTATCTTCAAAATATAACTGCACAGCTGTAATCTGGAAATATATATGACCAAAGAGTTTCCAGGTAAAACACAATGAAACACAATAATATGCTCATATAAAGTCATAAATAAAATTAATTAAATTCGGATACCATTTTATATTTATATAATCTGCCTACAAATTCGAAGTCTGACAAGGAATATATATATAATTTTGATATGGGTTGACAGAGGGTAACTTAGAAAAGCTTGGCATTGTATTTTGCTCTTACATTACAGTCACAACAACTGCAGGCAAGGCAGAAGTCCAAGTCCAAAACTGATTCTTTGATATCTCTCTAGGATTGCAACCAGTATTCCGTATGCTGCTGGCTGAACATCTTGGAATTCCCATTCCCTCCTCCAAGGTTTGGCATTTACAAGGAACAGTAACCTTGGACATATATAGAAGATGCAGATATAGTAGGAAGTTAATGACACCACAAATTGTAATCGTGTCAACTCGGTTATAATTCTGATAAAGCTCCGGAGACAGCAAGTTTTTACTTCTATTAGATGGCACAATTTCTTAACTACTACTTAGTTATTATCACTAATGTAGTGAAGTGATTAACATCATTGCCCTTCTGCTGCATTTCTGATCAGGTGCTAGCTAGCTAGGTGCCGGGATTGGCCGGCATGGCATGTTTCAGGGCATAGATGTGTTGGGCAACTTTCTGCAAGACAAGTTTCAAAGTTTAGTATAGCAGAACAAGCACAGGGCAGTGAAACATTTAGAATCCTTGCCAGTTTTGATAAATGGAAATAGATCAGAGTGATATTAGCACATCGAAACAATCCAAGAACTGAAATAATGTCTCTGGTAAGTTGTAACTAGAGTAGATGTAGAAGAATAGAACAAAAATTAGAAAAATAAAGTTAAGAATAGAAATATTGCAAAATCTTATTCGGAAGTTCAATTTGATTAATAATTACTCGTATAATATGTTTTCAACGGAACCAAGACTGCTGAGAAAATAGGACAACGCGTTATTAGGAATGTTGTTAACCCAGCAACTCTCACCTTAATTTTCTCTCTTCATTGTCAGAGTCTTTAGTCTGGTAAATGGAAAGGGGTGTCGCTTTAATAGTGCACCAGGAACCAGACTAAGAATCTGAATGGTTTTAGAGCAAATCTTAACCGATTGTGCGTGATAAGACCCTCGGAACATATGCATCAAGAGCTGAAAGGTTGTACGATCGTCTCACTTGTTGCAAAAGTAAATTGAATGTCCAGATTTTCCAAGACAGGAAGGTGAAGACCGGCGAAATCCAGAGGCATGTAAAGTTTAAGGCTTAAAGACAGGAGTTTTTTTTTTTTTTCCCACAGGCTTAAAGACAGGAGTTTTGGCGTCCAGATTTCAAATTTCATAATATCATCATGTTTTCCTTCTCCTGGTCTATGTTCTACCTTGCGAGTTATTGCTTATAACCAAGCTGACAAACCGAGGACCTGTTATTTTCTAGATAACCACTTCCGAAAATCTGCAGTCATTTGGGCGCAGTACCTTCATATTAACACAGCTTGTGAAAGGATCAAGGGTGTTTCCTTTGGCAGAAAAATCGCACTCGGTTAGATGCAAAGTAGTCATGGCAATCGTACTTTAGATTTGATACAACTACATTGTTCTTTGTCAGCTCCAGGGTTTTCAGAGATTGGGATGGAATAAGAATGAGATTGGTGAAAAAAGCTTGAGGAACTATACTTGCTTCCTCAAAACTGACACTAAGATGTGAGATATTGTGGAACTTGACGTAAGCTATAATTTTTTTGGAGAAGTCGCTGTCATATTCAATCCAAAGTAAGCTTGATTGGAAGATCATGATCCCTACAGTTCAAGACGTCTAACACCAAGTTTTTGAAAAAAGTTGTTCTTCTGAATCGTCCATCAAAATTTAGGTCAGGAAGAGAAGCCCACAGCCGACGGTGATTCCATCCCTTGGAGACTGCAGTTGTTCGGACGCTGAACTTGGTATCAATAAAGAGAAGATGTAGTGAAAAATTCAATCTGGTAGATTGCTTAATCTATCGTCGTCGACTTTCTTATCACTACCTGTTTTAAGCATTGAGAAAAAGAGGACGAAAACTAGAACAAAAATTATAGTAATTAGGATTTTCGATCACTTAGTTGAATTCGGTATGTCCATAAGCCTATTTATTTATAATAATATAGCACACATCACGTACAAATCCTAATAGAAATAGGTAATCCGACTTATATAGTTATATTAGGATTTTAGGTAGAGGGTAATCACTTATATTAGGCTTTTAGGTAGAGGATTCTTCTTATTTGTTAATGAATTAATTATTTCTCGCCGACTCTTTTTTGGATTTAGATTATTGATAAAAGTATTGAAATTTTTTGTTGAAATTCTGTCTTACATCAATATACAAATTTAAAATAAATCTTAGCTTTTTTTTCTTTTATTATTATTATTATTATTATGGAAGCCCTTCCCTTTTAGATTCATTAACGTTTTAACACTCTTTCAATCATTCTAAAAGTCCAAAAAACCCAAGCCTAGGGGAAATTTCAAAAAAAGGAGATCTATTAAAAATATTTATCCGTTGATACTACAGTAAAAAATAATTATTAATAAGTACATTTTTCAAAATTTGTAAAAAGAAGATTACATTTACCATTTTGACCTTATTAAAAGTAAAGGGAATATGTTAATTTTTTTTTCTTCTTCAAATTATATCATAGTAATAATCTAATTTTCATAACTTTAACAATTTATTTTATTTTTTTAATTTTTTTAAGGAGATGGAGTTAAAAACTGTTTTTTGTTAAATTATATTATCATGTCAATAGATCTTCCTTCTCCACACAATTTGCTAATAACTTATAAGTAAATTATTAATTAATTGTCAATTCTGTTTTTCCTTTCAACTATTACATAGGTATGAACCCATCAATGGCAAGAAATTTTAGAAAACCAAGCCAATACGAGATCCTTTTAGCCGATGATGATCATTTCAAGTACGTTTCTCACTCAGACTACAAGCATAAACAAGCCCCCACTCCACGGCGCAGAAGCAGAGGATTCTTGCTATCAAAGCTAATTTTTCAGTGGATAGAGATGACTGCCTTGGGCACAAATTCAAACAAAAGGAGATGGTTTCCTAGATGGGATCCCAAAAACAAGTGGCCTCAAGGCTGGTGATAATTCAGCTTTCACATAAGAAAAGAGGCCACTTGTCATGAAAAAAACACATCATCTCATGGCTTTCAATGCAAGGTTTTATCTAAATTTTGATAGGTGTTTTTTTCTTTTTGTTATAAAAGATTGTGGATTTTTAATAGTTGAATTGAAGGAAAAAAAAACACAATTACATTAGGGTTTTTTTTAAGAGGTTAAAAAAGTAAATACAGTGTTATTTTTTAAAATTTTGAAAAATATAATTGACTTCCTAATAATTATTTTTTGTTATGGTATCAACAATAAATATTTTTAATAGACTGTCATTTTCTAAAATTTTCCCAAGTTCATAACCCAACTAATTTTTCTCTCATTGAAGAAAATAACTTCAAAGACAAAAAAAGCAAAGAACAAAAAACAAAAACGAAAAGACAAAACAAAACGAAAAGAACAAAATTACAAAAGCCAACTAATAGGGGGCACCAGATGCCCCCAACCTTCTTGCCCAAAACACCTGGAAGCTTGAAGCTTCCTGTTATAGTTTGTGTTATATATAGATATAGACTAGATATATTAAATTATCGTGCTAAGTTGCTGATAATCAGCAGCCTAAATGCCTAATTATAATGCTTTTAAACCATCAAAGAGAAGAGCAAAAGTAGCAAACAAGAGACCAACAGCTGTAGTGGAGTCCAGTACATCAGGAGTCCAATAGGAGCAATATTCTGGCTATTTGCCCTTTTCCTTTTGGGTGGGGGGCAACAGTTTCTATATTATTATTATTATCTAATGTCATATTTTTGTCATACTGCTAATTGCTGATATATATATATATATATCTATATATTGTAGCAACCCCTAAAGTTTGGTGATTGATAAGAGGGACTAATTAATCCTGTGAAGAAGTGATTTTCTTCATCAAAGGGATTGATTGATGATGAATAATGAATGCCAAGATATCTCATCATTAATCTTTTCCAGTAATTTGAAACAGAACAACTAGCATTTCCTGATATTACCGCGTCTTAAATCTTAATACATGCCTCAAATTATGTTAAACAATTGTAAATGATTTCAATCATGGTTCAATTACAGTTGTCTCTAATCAACACCACCGTAATCTGCACCAATAATCATGCACAGAGATTATTGAATTTCCATAAACTCTTGTTTTCCAAGCTTATAAATACTGGATTCTGTAATTTTCTAACCACAGCAATTCTAGAGACTGAAAAGAGTAGCTAATAAAAGAAAAATGGAAGGAAAAGCAATGAGAGTTCTTGTGCTAACAATAATGCCATTGCTTATGATTGCATTAGTAGTGGGGCAACCTAACATTCCCAAACCAAACACCCCCACAGTCCCAGGTGGTGGTCTTGCTCCCCCTGTGAATGTGAACCCTGGAAACGCTCAACCTCCTCCTGATGTAGGTATGCTTTCTCCTGGTGTCGGTTTTCTACCCCCTGGAGGCGGCCTGCTTACCCCAGTGATGCCATTGCCAGGGGATGGCATCGTCCCCCCTCTCATTCCTGGTGATGGTACTTATCTTATTCCGCCTCTGATTCCGGGCATTGGCAGCATCGATCTCCCTAGGCGTAAATGTGCTGGAAAGTGTGCTCTTCAGTGCCAGAGATCCAAGAGAAATCGTGTTGCTGCAAAGATTTGCGCCAGTCTTTGTTTGCTACGATGTGGAATCAGAAAGTCAAATGTTGTCTACAGTTGCACCGCTAACTGTGCACATTCTGTGTCCCCCAATTCTATCTCAGGTACGTATAACATTTTCTGTCAATACATATTCGGCTATTCTTCCTTTCATGCAGGCAAATTTTAGTAGATTTTGCACCTTTTTGTTTGTGTTTGCAGATGATGGCGAAGCACAGAGTTTGGTGGATCCCTGCTTTCAACGCTGCAAGAATGACTAGATTTTCTCTGATAGTAGTAGCAGTAATATCTTCTTAGCCACAGGAAATAAACTGGTGGAGCATGATATCTGGGAATAATGAAAAAATAAAAGAGTAGAAGAGCGAGAGATGCATTGTAATAATTTTAATATTACTAATAAAAGCCTTCTTTTTATTGAACAAGGGTCTTTCGAGCTCCATACAGCTTTCGTTATTTTTAGTTGTGGTTGATTACCAGATAATTGAAGTTAAAACAACTAAAATAACGTGACCCTTTAATTTTCCTTGGAGGTGGAAGAGGACATATTTGTTGCAATTGCAAAATATTTGAAGAAGGGAGCATCTGATATGTCTCTCGCTTCCAACAAAATAATAATGATAATTAGATCTCTCTCCCTCTTTGGGCTGGGGAGTTGGTTTCTGTAACTGTAATCTTTAATTTGTAAAGTACGTAGACAAAAATGATTCTGTAGGAAAACTCTCTTGATTTTATTTCTTTGTTTCCATGTAACTTTTCTTAGAGATATAGTTAACTGATTTGCTTGTGGTTTTGATCCCTTTGCGTGCCTTAGGCGTCCTCAACTGAATAATTTTCTAGCGTGACTTCTCTTGGGCCATTATTACAAACCTATATATAGTTTGTAGATTCAAACTAGAACCTAAAGCAATTGGTTAAAAAAAGAAAAAAATAAATCTAAAGGCTGAATCAAGTTCAACCGCATACAAATTTGTCTCCGGTTCCAAAAAGAAACAAGTTGATTGTTTGGGGAAAAATTAGTGACAAAGCGGGGGATTCTTTGTGCCCTGATTTTGGCAAGAATTCCTGTCCCGAATTCATATAATCAATAATCTTTCTGTGCACTGCTAATTTGCAGTCGATGTTTGCCTTTGTATCTTTCATATGCTGGAAGGTTGCAGCTTTTCAATCCGTAATCTTTAGTATCTATAAAATTTTTGGAGCCAAAATTTCATACTTCCTCAATCTGTTGTGTAAAAGATTATAAAAGTCTGCATCAGTTATTTTTGTAAATGCAAGGAGGAGACGTACGGCAGGAGGAGCGAAGATGAGTTGTGATCAAATACTCCAAATTTGGATGATTTGACCTGGGAATTAAGGATCTTAGAATATGGAAGAGATGCTCTCAGAAATTTGTTGTCGATATATATGAAATACGGATCATTATGAATGGCCCGGATAAAGGCTTATATTATACATGTACTAAAGGGGATGGATATGATGCAAGTTCAAATTCTACAAAGATTCGACTGGAACCTTAAGTTAGTTTTGAAGTGACTGAATATCCAAATTAGTCATCAAACTATACTAAAAAGGATAAATTAAACCCTTAATAAAAAAGATAAATTAACCCTTAATCTTTTATTTGGGACACCTGTACATGGAAGTAAGTCATTTTTATTATGTCTGTTCATGGGAGAAAAAAAGGAGAGGCAGATGAAGGATAAGAACCCTTCATTCTTGGTTGTAATAGGAGAATAATCAAGAATGGGTCAAACATCTGTCACTGTTCTGGGTTGATCTTGATGTTGATCCTCTGTCAAATCTGTGCCATTCTTTTGGCAACTTGATTCTTGGACACATGTAGAGTTATTAACATTAGGGTTGGGATAATAGTAGCAATTCCTATTTTTAGGTTGACATCTAATAAAACATAGGAGAATGAAAAACGAGGCAAACGCACCAATCCAGATGCACAGAGCTACCCAACATAACAATTCTAAGAGACGATTAGCAATAGAGCTGTCATCGTCATTCGTGGGAGCCTCTTCATCTGTGGCTAAACTCCTGGCCATTAAGGTAGTCTTTCGAGCCACGGTAGGGCCAATTTTTCCAGCGGAAGAGCCATCTCCAACTTGAAAACCACTTTCACGAAGTGCAAGAAGAGGATGAAGGTCAACAGACAACAGCAGAAACAAGAGTACAAATAAATTCTTGAAACTCATTTTGTCGTCCCGGCCCTTAGTTTCAATCACCCACTTGCTAGACAAAAAAAACTTGTAGGATTTTTATTGCGAATCTTGCTGTTTCATTTGGATCAATATTAATGACCTTATATAGAATCAGAGATGAGGAGTGTTTAATAGCAAAAAGGTTGTAAGTTATAACCAAATTAAGAACTGCAAAAGGGGTAACTGAAAATTCGGTGCAAACAGAACAGCAACAACAATGAACGTTGTAACCTTTAACTTGTATGTGAAAAATAACAAAAATGGATTAAAAAAAGGAAGAAAGTTATTAAGTTACAACTTAATTGAAGCCAGAAAAACGGAGCACTTGTTATAGAATTGCTCCTTTGCCATGGCTATATGGTATGCTTCTAACCTCTCCGTTTCGCAGTTCAGGAGCTTAGCATCTGCGTTTATTCAACTTGATCACTCTTGGAGGGCAGTCAATGCTAAATATAAGGTGAGATTTCGTGTGAGAAAGTTAGACACAAAAAAAAAGGGAAAGTTTGCTGGCACCGGATTATTTGGTTCAATTTTCATGTTCCAAAGCATTCAATTATTGCTTGGATGGCTATATTGGGGAGACTTTCAACCAGGGACAGATTGGAAGTATGGGGATGAGCATTGAGACAAATACTTGCTCGCAATTGTAATTGTGCTGCATAAACTCGAGACCACTTATTCAGGGGATATGGAAAAGAGTGCTGCAGGCTTTTGGTTTGAACACAGGAGTAGGAGCCTGGAAATTTGAATTCGACTGGGCCATTAGATACTGCAAGGGAAAAGCTTTTGATCTCAATTATTCTGAGACTAGCATGCATGGTGTGCCTTTTGTTATTTTGTTTGGAATGAGAAATGGCAGATTATTCGCTGGAGGACAAATTGGATTCCTTTCTTAATGGCCCGTAGCTCAGCAACATTATTAGGACAGAAGCCACGAAAATAAGAATATGCAGCTAAGAAATAACCCCCTGGTTTTCTTATAACACCCCCACACTGCGGGGAAGCCGGCCTATCCAGGGTTCCCGGCAGCGGCAGTGGCACCATCGACATTAAACTTAAACCAAGGCTGTTGTGGGCATTACCATATCACATTAGTAATAACTCTATGTTGACTATTTAGTATCTACCTGCTTTTTATGAACAGAATCATAATTCATAATGTAAAACCAAATTATAAGCTTTCCGTCTGATGCAAGCAGGATTAATATGGGTATGATGAAAAATGAAGCAGTTACGATCCGTCCACACTAGCCATAAAAGACATGCAAAAACAGAATTGTAGCTGACTAGATTTTCAATATGCGGGACTTGAAATTTGGTATGTACCCATGCTTTCATAAAAATTGTCAGGTGACAGAATTCGGATTTCCAAAAATCGAACTGACCTAACCAAACATGTTTAAAAGCACTACACTTAGAAAAAATATGTGCACTATCTTCACAATGATTATGACAAACTTGACATAAATCTGAAATTTACATTTCATCCAAAAAGAACAAAAACAATGATCCAGAAGGAGAGCTTCTTTTCTCTTCTCAAATCAGAAGTAGAGCTTTATTTTGGTTGTGATTGGACTTCGACATATCGGGCAGATTTGGAGATCTTTTGCACAGTCTTCACAAGTCTGAAGAAAAAACAGAAGAGGGAGTTCTTGTTAGCACCTTCTTCTTCCTGGGTTATCTAAACCAAGAAGTGACAACAAAAAGCATTAGAGTCATTTACCATATGCCCACAACCAAATGCCATGACTTTAGAGTTAATGAGGCAAATGGTACAAAGCTGTTCAAAACAACCCAAAAGGGATATTAGCATTCTAGATAAATAAACAACCAAATTTACAGTGTTAAAAGGCGTCAAATAAGAGGCAGAATATAACATCCAAACATAGGCAGATCATAGATGAGCCTCCCAGAGTTCAAAATTACATAGGTACTCGATCCATTCAGGTTTCGGTTTAAAAGTAGAATGCCAAGGCAGGTTGCTATAATACAAGCCATACGGACCAAATGAATATCTACATCTAAATTCACATACCTGGCTATTAGTAAAACTTCGTTCTGAGGAATCTGAGCTCTCAGAACTATCCGCATAAGGAGGGACGGTTAGTTGGAAACCAGGAAAATGGAAAGGTATTAAACTGTTGAAAGATGCTGCATCATGTGTAGAAGGATGTCTGGCAACTCTCTGAGGAATATTTCCATTCGGACGACTTCACAACAGATAAATTGAAAATAATGGGTAATAGAAAAAATTATCAAATGACCAATACAGAAACAAATTAATACCCCAGAATATTAAGCTCGGTGGTTGCTTTATACTGTGTAGGAATCTCCATTAAAGCAGCTAGTGCAAATTCTGTCTCCTTTCTGGACGGAGGTGTTTTCTTTGACATTATCCCCATGAAATTCACAAACTAGAGAAATAGAGAACCCAAAGGAAAAAAAACCGTAATAACTGAACATAATGATGACACATGAACAAAAGCCACATGAAATCTAAAATGGAACATCTTGTATGCATTAGAGATTACCTGTAAATTATCAAATGCTCGAGCAGGAATGTTATCTTCAACTTCCTTCATCATGTGCCAAGGTTCATCTCCAACTCCAACCAATATGATTGACAGAGGAAGCTTGCTATAATATAAGAAACAAGTAAGAAAAAAAAATGGTAACACAAAAAAAAAGGATGAGACAGGTTAAACCATTTTCACCTTGCTTGCACTATGGCATCAAGAGTCTCCTGCTCTTGTGGACTAAGACGGCCACTCTGAGTATTAGTTATCTGAAACAATCATCGGTATTAGTGATATTAAACCTCTAGAAAACTAAATAAAACATTTTGAACCATTATCATAAATGGCAATAATAATGCATTGCAGAATAATCATAAGTGCAATGGTAAACCATCATGTCAGCATTTTTTGATTCATTTCATTTCCTTCCAAATGCATACAACAAATTCTGCTGTATATTATTAACCTATTCCCACACACATAGAGCAAAATACCTGCCCATCAGCTATTATCAGTAATACATGGTACTGACCACAGCTTTGCTCGACAGTTGTATAGCCATTTCAATGATAGGAGCAAAAGACGTAGGTCCTGAGATGAGATTATAATAATTATTTAGTTCAATAAGCTTCAAGAGGTAACTCAAAACAAGGATGGGAAATGGGATTTTAGTAGAAACCTGCAAGTCGTGTATGAGGCACAATTTCTCTATAGCGACTTAAGACTTCCTCAAATCCATTACAAAATCTCTCATCCGGGTAGAAACTGAAAACATCTTGATCATGTGTTGATGCCGCCAACAAATAAAAGTAATTCTTAATATCCGTCTTTTAATAAATAGGCACCCTTATACAGAGACAAAGTATACATACCATCTCCAAATCCATAACAGGGAATTAAATTATCATCATCAAAAGCAGCTAAGGTTTTCCCAATGATTGATATTGCTTGTTCATAGGGATTTAAACCATCTCCAATGTGATGCAAACTTTTTCTATTGAATGATCTTTTGCCTACAAAGCAAGCCTCATTCAGTAGGTTCTACTACAGCTAGAAACATACATTACCAGCACTTAAGATAGGTCCAAACCTGTCCACTCATTGCTCTTGGTGAAATCAATACCAACAATGAGATTGGAAGATTCAAGGCCAGCATTTGCAAGAGCCTCTGTCACCTGAAATCAAGGAAATGATTTATGCAACCTTAAAATTCCTTCATCAACTTGACCCCACCCCTTCCACAAGGTTAAATTGTTGCTGGGAAAGGGAGAAAGCATAAAAGGTTTCTGATAGAATAATGTAGTTTTTGTATTGACCTCATCTAAGGAGTTGTAACTGTCAGCAATTCTTGAATACCTCCTGTCCAGTGTCCTTCTATTACTGCCATGGTCTTGTGAAGATGTAGATAAATACGGGGAAGCACAGGTAGCTGAGGATTTCCCTGTTGGGAATCCCATGGAGATAAAAACTGCCGCAAACTCCTTGCCGTTGAAATAATACTCTCCATCAACTTAAATATCTCTGAGAAATTCCCAATTCCTAACATAAACTGTTTCTTTCACAAACAATATCAAGCAAACTAATAAATAAAATTCAACAAGTAGTGGCCACATACAAAAAATTCTCAAAACCAAAGGCCCCTCTATGAACACAGACATAACAAGAAGCCAGTAGAGACAACAATTAAGGAAAGAAAGCTACAGTTTCCTAAAATCTTTCCCAAACCCTCTTCTTTTAACTACACGGCACATAGAATCTATCAAACCAAGAAAAAAAACAAGCATATAGCAATACTTTAGCTAGTCTTCTCTCCTCTGAATCCAATGAAAAATGTCAGCAAACCAATAAAAAATTCAAAATAATATTTTGTAGATGCTTCAAACAAAGTGTAATATTTTAAAATTAATTAAAAGTTTTGTCAATCTAGAAAGCATTAATTGTAATAATCATTTTTAAAATTTATTTTTCTCGCCCTCCTTAATTAATTTCGTATTTCATCTAATTAATTTGAAATAATCAGTCAGTACTCTTGGCAAAGCTAATTACCAAAGAGTTTCCAGGTGTAACAAAAAAAAAAAGAGTTTCTAGTTAAAATACAATGGAAGATAATGCTTATTTAAAGTCATAATTAAAAGCTTAATTAAAATTAATTAAATTCCAATACCTTTTGTAATGCTGTCCCGCCTCCCATGTTCCATCTGACGTGGCCCTACCATGTTATTCATCAATTCCAGTTAGTTTTTTTAATCTAAAACCCTATCACAATAATTGTTTTTAAAATTTAAAACTTGCCCTATAAATAATTTTTTTTTAAAAAAATTTGGGGCTAAACTTTGTGCTACTGAGTAAAAGTCCTATGGCTAACCTGGCCTGATATATCAAGTGGGATATTAAGGCAGGATGACTTTGAGCAGGTCAAGAAGCATTTTTCTTTTACATGATCTGCCTACAAACTCGGCGCATGAGCCTGACAAGGAATATATATTTTTGTTATGGGTTGATACAGGGTAGCTTTGCCCTTACATTACAATCACAATGACAGGCAAGGCAGAAGTCCAAGTGCAAAGGTGATTCTTCAATATGTCTTCGGGATCGCAACCGGTATCTCCATATGCTGCCTGAACATCTTGGAATACCCATCCGTTCTCCAAGGTTTGGCATTTGCAATGAACAGTAACCTTGGACATGTATAGAAGATGCAGATGTAGTAGAAAGTTAATGACACCACAAGTCGTAATTGTGAACTCTGTTGTAATCCAGCTAAAGCTTCAGAGACAGAATGTTATTACTTGTATTAGATAGACACGATTTGTTACTAATTATCACTAATACAGTGAAGTGATTAACATCCGTTCCCTTCTGCTGCACTTTTCAGGTGCTAGGCATTGGCCAGCATGGCATGTTTCAGGGCATAAATGTGTACAGTTGGGCAACTTTCTGCAAGACAAGTTTCAAAGTTTAGTACATAGCAGCACAAGCACAGGGCAGTGAAACATTCCTTACCAGTTGTGATAAATGGAAATAAATCACAGTGATATTAGGACATTAATGAAACAATCCAACAACTTGAAATGCAGTGGCAGCGGAGAAGGAGTATATATAAGCAGCCTATGGCAAGGCCATCTGCATGAGCGTACAGCCACATGATCCAGATTTTCAAATAAGATGTTATAAATTATAACAGATGCACTCAAATGCATGGACCATTGCGTTTGCACCAAAGTGACACACGACCGTTTCATGAGCACTTTGAAATGAGGCCATTTCTTCAGGATGACATCGTAAGGGGCTGGGATGTGAACATTTGGGCATCCGATCACCTGGTCACATATTTAAGAGGTAATGCAATTAAAATCCACATACTAAATAATGTCTCTTGTAACTAGATATACTTTTGTGCTAAGTTGCTGACACTCAGCAGCCTAAATGCCTAATGCTTTTTAACCATCCAAGAGAAAAGAGTGAAAGTAATGAACAATCGATTCCCAATTTCTTCATAAAAGATTTCCTTTATTCTTCTGATTGTTCCCTATTGATTTTTTTGGTTAGGGAAACATAAAATGTTAAATTGTTGCTGGGGAAAGGAGAAAGCATAAAAAGTTCATGATAGAAGAATGTAGTTTTTATATTTACCTCATCTAAGGAGTTGTAACTGTCAGCAATTCTTGAATACCTCTTGTCAAGTGTTCTTCCATTACCGCCATGGTCTTGCAAAGATGTAGAATACTGCTGCCCTTGTTGTGAAGGTGGATAATCTCGCTGGTCTTTCTGTGAAGGTGGATGAATCTGCTGCACTTGTTGTAAAGGTGGATAAGACTGCAGGGAGGCATAGGTATGCTTAGGCATCTGGCTTTCTTGACCGTAAGACAACCAAGGATTTCCCTGTTGGGAATCCCATGAAATAAATACTGCGGCCAACTCCTTGCCCTTGAAATAATACCCTCCATCAACTCAAATATCCATGAGAAATCCCCTTCCTAACATAGACTGTTTCCTTCCTTTGCAAACAATATCAAGCAAACCAATAAAAAAAATTCAACAACTAGAGGCCAAATACAAAAATTTGCTCAAAACAAAAGGCCCCTATACGAACACAGACATAACAAGCGGCCGGTAGAGACCACAATTAAGGAAAGAAACCTACAAACAGTTTCCTAAAATCTTTTGCAAACCCGCTTCTTTTAATGACAGAGCACATAGAATCTATTGAACCATGAAAAAAGAAAGCATATAATACTCTAGCCAGTCTTCTCTCCTTTGAACTCAATGAAAAATGTGAGCAAACCAATAAAAAAAATTCAAAATAACAAACCGAACAGAGCAAGTATTGGAAATGGAAAATGCCACTTAGTACTTACCCATCACTTTCCCTCCACCTGACAAATCAATTGTTTACTGAAAAGGGCATCAACTATGATTACTGCCCAATCTCACTGGGGCAACCATGATTACAATAACCATAATTATACATACTGATACACATAGGTGATTACAACAAGAATCAAATCATAACAAAACAAGTATACATCTGATCTAAGGAGTTGTAATTGTCAGTAATTCTCGAGCACCTCCTGTCACGTGTTCCTTTATTTCTGCCACAGTCTTGACTGAGGATACCCATGGCCATGATTGGAACCCCATGAAGATGAATTCTGCCTCCTTCTCCCCTTCCCTTGAATTACTGGCCCCCATTAACTCAAATATCTCTGAAAATTTCCGAATTCCTAAACAAAAATTGCTTCCTTCATCCGCAAACACAGAGTGAAAACTTGACATTTGTAAAGCACTTCTATCTCATTCTCTCCCCGGTTCACGATTTTTAACATATTTTTATTTCAGTCTCTCATGATATGGGTTTTATATTTTAGGTGAAATTAGGATTAATACGTTGAGCTGTTTAAATCTCGGGAGGTCTTTTCTTTTATTTTTTCTGAGCATATTTCATTAACTAAAACATTGTTGGTATGGCATTTGTGATGATCGTGGGTTGTAAATCCTCCATGATCAAATCCCCGACCGTGGTTTAGAATTATGGCCATTATTACAACTGCTGAACTTCTACACTTACATTCTTTCTTGATTCAAACTTGAACCTAAGCAATTAGTAATTAAAAAACGAAAAAAAAAAAAAAAGAGGAAGAAGAAGAGAGATCAGACGGCCATGTGGGGTTGAATCAAGGTTTTCTTTCTTGGCCATGTAGCATTAAATGATAGTTTGAAATTTTATCTCTTAAGCACCGAAAGTTAAAGATTTAACTTTTAGCATGGAAGAATTACTTGCACCGGCCATGAAGTTTGTCAACTATGGTGGCTGTCTTTGTTGGCTTCATTTTGACTATAAATAGCCATGAGCTCTCTCGGCCAAAAGCACACCGAAGCAAGCAAATGCAATATAAGTGAAGTTGCTTGCAATTGAGAGAGTTTGGGAGAGACTGTGCTAGTGAGAGAGCAAGCTAAGTGGATAGCCTAAATATTTCATGATTAACTAGTGTTTTGGAGAGAAAGTAAGAAATAATTTCTCTTGGTTGTGCTATCAGATCTTGAGGTTTTAAGTTTGGTATTGAAGTTTGTATTATCTCCTTGATTTTAGTCAAATATTTTCTCATTGCCTCTATGACGTAGACATTAAGTCGAACCACATAAATCCGACATTTTTTGTTAGTTTTATTCTTCATACTTTTATTTCTTATGTGTGTCTAATTATATTTCTTGTGCATTGTTTGCCTACATAGTAGCTACTTTGGACCCACCTACACTTGAATTTGGTTGGTATTCACAGTCAGTGATTGCCCTTATGGGCATATGAGACAAAGATTATCAAGAAAATTACTATGATCGATTTGAAGAAATTTCAAACTAAGGTGGAGATTCAGCATTGAATGATAGTTTGAAATTTTACTTTCATGCACCGGAAGTGATTTGGTGTTTACCATGGAAGATTTACTTGCACAGGCCATGAGTTTGTCAACTATGGTGGCTGTTTTTGTCAATCTTTGCTTGCTTTAGTGTGCTTTTGGCCAAGAGAGCTCATGGCTATTTATAGCCAAAATGAAGCTAACAAAGATTGACAAAGACAGCCACCATAGTTGACAAACTGTCGGTGCAAGTAAATCTTCCATGTTAAAACTAAATCTTTAACTTTCAGTGCTTAAGAGATAAAATTTCAAACCATCATTTAATACTACGAATCTCCACCTTAGTTTGAAATTTCATTAAATCAATCATAGTAATTTTCTCAATTATTTCTGCCTCATATGCCCCTAAGGGCAATCATTGACTGCGAATACCATGTCCAAGTAATGCTTGAACTTGTAAGAAAAAATAACCTTTGTCAATATGTCTATAGGATTTTCTTGAGTAGAACCTTACTCATCTCAATATCACCTTGTGAAATATGATCTCGAACAAAATGATATCTGGCATCAATATGTTTGGTCCGCTCATGGAACATCTGATTTTTAGTCAGATGAAAAGCACTCTAATTATCTCAATAAACAATTATCAAGTTTTGCTCGAACAGACTGCTAACAAACCTTTTAACCACAACGCCTCTTTAACCGCTTCCACTGCTACCCTGTATTCCTCCTAAGTTGTAGACAAAGCAACTTATACTATAATACAGCCTTCCAACTAATGGCACCTCCAGTAAGTGTGAAGACAACCTATCAAAGATCGTCTTTTGTCTAAATCTCTAGCATAATCAAAGTCCACACAACCCATGACACAGCTCAAACTATTACTCTGATAATATACCAAGCACAAATTCGTAGTACCTCTCAAGTACCTGAGAATCCATTTCTCATGTAGTTAGTGTGATGAGCAAGTACATGTCTTGTCCTGGTAAAGAACATTGGCTATTTGTGAAATGGATTCTCAAGTATTTCAGAGATACTACGGATATGTGCTTGGTATATGATCAGAATAACAGTTCGAGCTTTGTCACAGGTTATATGGACTTTGATTATGTTGGAAATTTGGACAAAAGGTGATCTTTGATAGGTTATGTCTTCACACTTGCTGAAGGTGCCATTAGTTGGAAGGCCGTATTACAGTTTATGGTTGCTTAATCTACGATTGAGGTGGAATACATGGTAGCAGCGAAAGCAATTAAAGAGGCATTGTGGTTAAAAGGTCTAGTTAGTAGTCTGGGGTTCGAGTAGAACTCAACAGTTGTTTATTGTGATAACTAGAGTGCTATTCATCTGACTAAAAATCAGATGTTCCATAAGCAGACCAAACACATTGATGTCAGACATCATTTTGTCTGGGATTATTTTTCGCAAGGTGATATTAAGAAGATGAGTGAGGTTTCTACTCAGGAAAATCCTATAGACATGTTGACAAAGGTTATTCCTTCTTACAAGTTCAAGCATTACTTTGACTTGGTTGGTATTTGCAATCAGTGATTGCCTTTAAGGGCATATAAGGCAGAGATGATCAGAAAAATTATTATGATTGATTTGAAGAAATTTCAAACTAAGGTGGAGATTTGTAGCATTAAATGATAACTTGAAATTTTATCTCTCAAGCACCAAAAGTTAAAGATTTGGTTTTTACCATGAAAGATTTACTTGCACCAGCCATGAAGTTTGTCAACTATGATGGCTGTCTTTGGCAGTCTTTGTTGGCTTCATTTTGGCTATAAATAGCCATGAACTCTCTCGGCCAAAAGCACACGAAAGCAAGCGAATGCGATACAAGTGAAGTTGCTTGTAATTGAGAGAGTTTGGGAAAAAGTGCTAGTGAGAGTAAGTAAGAAGAGTGAGAGAGCAAGCTAAGCAAGTAGTCTAAATATCCCACGGTTAGCTAGTGTTTTAGAGAGAAATATTTAAGAAATTTAGGTTATGTTTGGTACATGAAAATATTTTTTGTTTTCATTCTTTAAAAAATACAAAAAAATCACCGTATAAAATATGTGTAATTTATATAAATATATTCATGTTTTAGAAAATAAAAATGAAAATGAACCTAAAATTGAGGACAATTTTTTTAATCTCATTTCTAGGTTCATTTTCATTTTCATTTTCTAAAACATGTATACATTTTCCCTCATAATACATATCTTAGATGATAGTTTCTTTATATTTTTTGAAGAATGAAAACAGAAAATGTTTTCTCATATCAAATATAGCCTTAATTTCTCTTAACTTTGCTCTCGGGTCTTGAGGTTTTAAGTTTGGTATTTAAGCTTATATTATCTCCTTGATGATAGTGAAATATTTTCTCGTTGTCTCTACTCATGGACATAGGCTTTAAATCGAACCACATAAATTCGGTATCTCTTGTTGGTTTTCTTCTTCATACTTTATTTCTTGCGTATGTTCAACTATATTTCTTGTGCATTGTTTGCCTGCATACTAGCTACTTTGGGCCCACCTACCCCGACAGGCCAGAAGAAGGTTTCCTTTATTATTCTTATTGTCCTATAATCTATATCTATAATTAATCTATAATATATATAAAAGTGTGATTTGGGTAAGACATTTACATTTATTAAATATCCATTTTTTATTAACATATTTTAAAAATGTCATTGGATTTGGGCTATACCTTTTATATTGGACTTTTAAAAAATATGGATTTAGATTTTGCTTTTTATATTAGGCTTTTAAAAAATAAATAATTAAAAATTAAGATTTTAAAGGATTTTTACTCATTAGTGTCTAAGAATGTTATTGATCTAAATTGGGTTTAAACATAAAAATTTTAAAATTTTAAGGGGCTTTTACTCATTAGTATTCAAGAATGTTATCGATTTAAATCAGATTTTACACAATTAAAAAGTAAAAATTAAGAAGTAGAAGTGTAAAATGGGCGGTTTGGTAGGTTACAGGTTATGGTCAAATTGACCCAAAGAAATTTTTGGGCCATTCAAATTTCGGGTCAATCAATTTTGGAGTTTTTTTGTTTGGATCTTAAGTCTTTCGAATTTAGCCCTTGAGTTTTTAGGATCATTCAAGTGTGAGATTTTAGGTTTCCACTTATTTAAATTAGTATATCAAGTTATTTCAAATTAGTTTATCAGCTTTTATGGGTTAAACTCTTGGGTCATTTGGTTGTCGAATTAATCGGATTTTGGATCAATCGGATTCAAGTTGTTTATATCTTTCAAAAATCAAATCGAGTTAGACTAGTTTCGGAATTCAGGTCGGTTGGACAGATTTCTCGGATTAGCATAACATGTTGTATCACATGTGATATACGTAACACTGAGACTAATGATTGTAAAAAGGTGAAGTTGATGTATTTTGGGCATTCATCTTTCGAGATTTATTCTTCTTATTGTTCCCTATGATTGTAAAAAGGGGAAGTTAAATGTATTTTGGGTATTCATCTTCCGAATGAAAGAGCTCGAGGTTTAGGGGGTTTAAAGTTTGGGCAACGGTTTCTATTTTATTATATAACGTTATATTTTTGTCACATTCTAAATTGCTGATAAAATTGTAGCAATCCCTAAAGTTTAGTGATTAATAAGAGGCACTAATTAATCCTGTTAAGATATGGATTTCTTCATCAAAGGGATTGATTGATGAATAATCATGAACGCCAGGAAATTCCACATCATTTGCAGTAAATTTTGAAACTGAACAACTAGTATTTCCTAATACTACCATGTGTCTTTTTTTTTTTTGAATGATAATACTACCATGTGTCTTAAATCTTAATACATGGCCTAAATTATGTTAAACAATGGTAAATGATTTCAATCATGGTTCAATTACAGTTGTCCAATCAACACCAACAATCATGCATAGAGATTATTGAAATTCCATAAACTCTTGTTTTTCAATCTTATAAATACTGGGTTTCTGTAAGTTTGTCCAAACCACACCAATTCTAGAGAGTGAAAAGAAACAAAATGGAAGGAAAAGCCATGAGAGTTCTTGTGCAAACAATAATGCCATTGCTTATGACTGCATTGGTAGTGGGGCAACCTAACATTCCCACACCAAACGCCCCCATAGTCCCAGGGAGTGGTCTTGCTCCTCCTGTGAATGTGAATCCTGGAAGCGCTCAACTTCCTCCTGATGCAGGTATGCTTCCTCCTGGTGCTGGTTTTCTACCCCCTGGAGGCGGCCTGCTTACCCCAATGATGCCATTGCCAGGGGATGGTATCGTCCCCCCTCTCATCCCCGGTGATGGTACTTATCTTATTCCGCCTCTGATTCCAGGCATTGGCATCATCGATCTCCCAAAGCGTAAATGTGCTGGAAAGTGTGCTCTTCAGTGCCAGAGATCCAAGAGAAATCGTTTCGCTGCAAAGATGTGCACTAGTCTTTGCTTGCTACAATGTGGAATCAGAATGTCAAATGTTGTTTACGGTTGCACCACTAACTGTGCACATTCTGTGTCCCCCAATTCAATCTCAGGTACATAACTTAGTATTTAAACACACATGCTTCAATTCTTCCATTGCAAATGTAACTAAATTTGGTACTTTGTTTTTGTGTTTGCAGATGCTGGTGAAGCACAGAGTGTGGTGAATTCCTGCTTTGAACGCTGTAAGAATAACTAGAAGTAATACTTTCTCTTGCCAGAGGAGGAAACTTGTTGGAGCATCATTTATGTTTGGGAAATAAAAGAGTAGAAGGGGGAGATATGCATTGTAATGATGTTAATATTAATAAAAGTTTTATTTAATGAACATTGTTCTTTCTATATGTTCGGCATTTTAGTTAATAGCGATCAATTACCGGAAAATTAAAGTTGATAGAAACTAATAAAAACCTGGATATATAACTCTCTTTTATCTTCAGAATACCTTTATTATGCTATTATTAAGTAGAAAGGGTAACTGCTCTAATTCGCTTCATAAAGGTGGGTAAAGGCTATTATAAGATATTGGTATTATAACATCAAATTGATCAGTCTGCTTCAAATTCTAGATCTAAACAGGCTACTTTACTAGCGTATTGCCCGGGATGAAGATGATAAATGCTTGTGTTATTTGAGAATTAATTTGTTTAATGTTGTAAGAATTCTTTTCTGACAAATATGTTAGAATTTTCTATTTTGTGGGCTACTATTAATTGGTCATTTGTTGTTTATTAAAACAGGCTAGTAATTTGGTCCATGTGGGAAACAAGCATGAAGGCTTAATTTTGATAAGTGATCTTTATTGTATGGACTTTGCACGTCTCTTTTGAATTAGTGTGGTATGGCAGTTGTGTAGGCCTGTCCCAGTAGGCCTTTTATGGGAAGGATTACTACTAGGATAATTAAGGTTAATATAAATAAGTGGCTAAGGTCTCCTCTTCTCTTCATAACGTCAGTTTCTTCCCATTGAGATCTGCCATAAGAAGAAGAAGAAGAAGAGGAAGATCATAGCTTGACCGGAGACACTTGCTTCCGCTAAATAATGATGTCTGCCCAATCAGGTATGTATATTATCTTATTATCATATTGGTGTTCTAATATTTGCTTAAGATCTTGGGTATTTCAGATCTTATATCTTATATGTGGTATCAGAGCTAGATCTTAACTGATATTAGGACCCAAGTCTTATTTAGTTCGAATAATAAGTTTAGATCGTATAAAAGTTGATTTCTTCTTGACTGGTAATCAAGTTTTTATACGGCTTGTGAATTAGCTTAAAACCCATAATACTTCTTGCTTATTATTTCAATTCTTACTGTTTTAATAAGTTTTGATACATGAGTTTTGTATAAACATGTTGAAATTGAGATTACATGAAGTTTCGGTAGTCAAAAATTTATTAAAACTGGTTGAAAATAAAGCTGACCCGAATGGGTCGAAAAACTGGTTTAGCGGGTTGAGCTATACCCGTCTTGAGGTTGAAGACGATTGACATTTGTTTTTATATATTATATTCAAATTATTCATCTATTACTTTTCCATAACCTTTTGTTGGTATTAGTAATCATTGTTAATTATTATGATTATTTAATTATTTAAAACAAGTCTTGTTGTGTCGGCAATTATTTCAAGACTCATTGTTTGATTGTGAAATATTTTGGCATTTATGTATTATTTTAATTTAAGCCAAAATAGATATGCATGACTTGTTGAAATTTTGGAACCAATCAGTTTGATAAGGATCAAGACATTGTGATTAAATGCAACATATAATTTTTGAAAGACCATGAGATACATTTGGTATCCGTATCTCATATTGAATGGTCTATTATATACATTTTGTCAAGTATACAAATTTTGTAATTGGGCAAATTTAATTTTTTCCTGGTTTGAGAAAATCTTTTATTAGTTGATATAAGGGGCTGTTTGATAAACTGTTGAAAATTTTCAAACCGTTGAAAATGAAAATTTTCAACACTTTTAGATTTTCAACATGTTTGATAACTTTTGCTAGCCATTACTTAAAAGATTTTTTTCAACAAAAAAGTATTGAATTTAAAAAGTAGGTGGAGACCTACTTATCATTGAATGGTGAAAAAATAAATGGTTTTAATTTGAAAAACTTTCCTTTTATACTAAATTACCTTTATTTTAGGCATTAATGAGTTTTAAAAATCTTCAACATTTATAGTTTTCAAACAATATATTTATATTCAACATTTATTTATCAAACAATTTTTATATACAAATTTAGTACTTATCAAATTCAGTACTTAATTTTTCAGTACTTATTTTTCAACACTTAATTTTTTCAGTTTATCAAACAGCACCTAAGTGTTTGGCTGCCAAAGTGGCTCACTTATGGATATTAATAAAAATTATCTCATTTGTTGGCTACAGGATTGTACCTTGATTGTTTTATACAATCGCCTGCCCAAAGGGGGTTATTGTGTAAGTCAATTTGGTATGTTATATAAAGCATTATGATTGCGATAAACTGGTTTAGAATTTCTATCTGCCCAAAGGGGATAGCTATTCAAAATTGGAATATCTCATGTTAGCTTTATATGAAGAGTACCTATTAGTATGTTACATTCTCTGCCCAAAGGGGAGTCTGTGATGATACACCAGGGCTCTTGGTTGTTCATTGGCACATTATGAATTGTTGCTTAATATATTTGCCCATTAACTAATAAGTTGCATTATTTTTTGTTTTAATCAGTGACTTTTGGTGTGAATAAGAATCAAGCTACTGTTGAGATTCTGAATGGCTCTAATTATAAGAGGTGGTCTAAGGACTTGAACTTTGCTTTTGTTATGAGTGAGATAGACATAGCCTTGCGTGTTGATAAGCCTGCAGCTCTCATTGATCAAAGCACTACTACTGAAAAGGAGTTGTTTGCTCAATGGGATAGAGCAAACCGTATGTGTGTAGAGGCCATTAGGAGAACCGTTGCTGAACACCTGATAAGTGGTCTAGAAAAGATTGAAAATGCTAAGGAGCTTTATGCTGCTATAGGCAATAGGTATGAACAATCCAATAAGTCTGAGGCTGGGGCTCTTATGAGTGAGTTGACGAATATGAAATACAACAGTGAAGGAGGTGTTAGAGATTTCATTATGAGAATGGTCCACATTCAAACCAAACTAGGTGCCCATCAAATTTCTCTCCCTGACCAATTTCTTGTTCACCATGCCTTGAATGCTTTACCTCATGAGTTCACCCAAATCAAAACTGCCTATAATGCTGTGAATGAAACCTGGAGTGTCAATGACCTTATTGCCAAATGTGTTTCTGAGGAAGAAAAACTCAAGAAAGAAAAAAATGAGATTGCCTTACTTACCACCCATTCCAAACCTCATTACCGAAAGAACCTTGGAAAACCTGGGAAGATTAGGTTTAATGCTCCTAATAAGGTTAAGGACGATAAGGGACAGGCTAGTGGTCAGACTAAATGGATAAGAGGTCCAAATGCTGTCATTAAGAAAGATGTCAAGTGCTTCTTTTGTAAGAAGAAAGGTCATATCAGGGTCGATTGCCTCAGGTTTAAATCTTGGTTAGAGAAAAAGAATAAACAAGGAGGTAACTCATTAACTCTCAACTCACTAGCTCTCGTTTGTTATGAATCCTATTTTGTTAGTGCCCCACCGAATTCTTGGTGGCTTGATAGTGGTGCAACTGTTCATGTTGCTTGTACATTGCAGGGATTCAAAAGCAAATGGAAGCCAAGTGAGAGTGAGGCCAAGCTTAAAGTTGGAAATAATGCTGAAGTAGATGTTAAGCATGTAGGAACCATAGGTTTAAATTTGAGTTCTGGTTTTGAACTTGTTTTGGATTATGTTTTTCACATTCCATCTTTTAGGAGAAATTTGATTTCTGTTTCTGCTTTAGACAAAGTTGGATACTATTTTGGCATTGGAAATGGAAATGTTGATTTGATTTTAAACTCAAATATTGTTGGAAATTTTAAACTTGTTGATTGTCTCTACAAATTGAGTTTATCTCCTAATAATGAGTATAGTTGCATGAATGTTGAAAACATTGTGTCTAAAAGGTCTTTGATTAAAGAGAAGTCTTCTTTGTTGTGGCATAAAAGATTAGGTCACATTTCTAATGAAAGAGTTGGAAGACTCATAAAAGACAATATTTTACCTTCTCTTGATTTTGAAAACTTAGACACATGTGTTGATTGCATTAGAGGGAAAATGACTAAGACTAAGAAGAAAGGGGCAACTCGAAGTTCTGACCTTTTACAAATTGTGCACACTGACATTAGTGGACCTCTTACACCTATTTTGTGTGGTAACAAATATTTTGTTACTTTTATTGATGATTTTTCTCGTTATGGTTATCTTTACTTGATTGATGAAAAATCAAATGCTCTTGAAAAGTTTAAAGTTTTTAAAACTGAAGTAGAAAAACAATTAGGGAAAGTCATCAAAATTGTTAGGTCTGATCGTGGTGGTGAGTATTATGGCAAACATGGTACAACTGGGCAGCATATGGGTCCATTTGCCAAATACTTGCAAGAATGTGGGATTGTTGCCCAATATACTATGCCTGGTAGTCCTGAACAAAATGGTGTGGCTGAAAGGCGTAATCGCACCCTTAAAGATATGATGAGGAGCATGATGAGTAGAACTAACCTTCCTTAGTCTCTTTGGGGTGAAGCCATTAAGACTGCCTTGTATATTTTTAACAGAGTACCTAGTAAATCTGTTCCCAAAACACCTTTTGAATTGTGGACTGGTAGGAAACCTAGTTTGAACCATTTTCGAGTTTGGGGTTGTCCTGCTGAGGTTAGAATCTATAATCCTTTTGAAAAGAAAACTGAACCTAGAACTACTCGTTCATTCTTCATAGGATACCCAGCTCATTCTAAGGGATATATGTTCTATTGTCCTACACATGGCACTAAAGTTGTTGAGTCACAAGTGGCGAAATTTCTTGAATGGGATGTGGCAGATGATGTTGTGGTAGATAATGTTGATAGTGAACTTCCTAGACATGTTGATCTTCCTCTGCCTATTTCACAAGGTAGTGTGGTGCCTATGGATGTTGAGAGAGAAGATTCTGGGCAACACATTATTGATCCTCCTCCTCAAAATATTGAAGTTCCTCCTGTTCAAAATAATGAGGTTGATGTTCCCTTGAGAAGATCTACTAGGCAAAAGAGGTCAGCCATTTCTGATGATTATGTTGTTTTTCTTAGAGAAAGTGATTATGATATTAGTCATGTTGTGGATCCTGTGAGCTTTAGTGAAGCTGTTAATAGTTCTCAGTCTGATATGTGGATGGATGCAATGAAAGATGAGATGAGCTCTATGACTCAAAATTATGTTTGGGAGCTTGTTGAGCTTTCAAAAGGTTGTAGGTCAATTGGTTGCAAATGGGTCTATAAAACCAAGAAAGATTCCAAAGGGAAAATTGAGAGATTTAAAGCTAGATTGGTGGCAAAAGGATTTACTCAAAGAGAAGGAGTAGATTATAATGAGACTTTTTCACCAGTGTCTTCCAAGGATTCTTTTAGAATCATTATGGCCTTGGTAGCACATTTTGACTTAGAGCTTCACCAGATGGACGTGAAGACAGCTTTTCTGAATGGCGATCTTAGTGAGGAGATTTATATGAAGCAACCTGAGGGTTTTGAGGAGCCTAGAGGTGAACACTTGGTGTGTAGACTCAAAAAATCTATCTATGGGCTTAAGCAAGCTTCTAGACAGTGGTACTTGAAATTTGATGAGGTTGTTACTTCCATGGGTTTTGAGGAGAATAAGGTTGATCAGTGCATATACCTTAAAATTGGTGGGAGTAGATTCATTTTTCTTGTACTGTATGTAGATGACATCTTACTTGCTAGTAATGATGTTGGATTGTTGCATGAAACTAAGCAGATGTTGACCAAGACTTTCGACATGAAAGATCTTGGTGAAGCCTCTTTTGTGCTTGGGATTGAGATTCATAGGGATAGATCTCGGAATTTATTGGGACTTTCTCAGAAAGCTTATATTGATCGTGTGCTTAAAAGGTTTAATATGCAGAATTGTAAACCTGGAGATGCACCTATCATTAAAGGTGATAAGCTTAGTCTCAATCAGTGTCCAAAGAATGATTTGGAAAGGAGGTCTATGGAGAGCATTCCCTATTCCAGTGCAGTGGGGAGTCTCATGTATGCTCAGGTTTGCACCAGACCTGACATTGCCTTTGCGGTAAGTGTTCTTGGCAGATATCTTTCTAACCCTGGTTTAGATCATTGGGTTGCTGCTAAGAAAGTAATGAGGTATTTGCAGAAGACTAAAGATTATATGTTAGTGTATAGAAAGGTGGATAATCTAGAGATTATTGGGTATACAGATTCTGATTTTGCTGGATGTCAGGATGATATGAAGTCCACCTCAGGGTACATTTTTATGTTAGCTGGAGGAGCTGTTTCTTGGAAGAGTGTTAAACAAACACTTTTAGCTTCTTCAACTATGCAGGCTGAGTTTGTTGCTTGTTATGGGGCTGCTACGCAAGCTATTTGGCTTAAAAATTTTGTTTCAGGCCTTTGTGTTGTTGATTCTATCTCTAGACCATTGTTGATTTACTGTGATAATAGATCTGCAGTGTTGTTTTCTAAGAACAACAAAACTACTAGCGGGTCTAAACATTTAGAGATAAAATACCTCAAGGTGAGGGATTTTGTGAAAAATGGTGACATAGTTGTTGAGCACATTGACACCGATAGTATGCTTGCTGATCCTTTGACTAAAGGGTTGAGACCTATAGTATTTAGTAGACATGTTGAGTGCATGGGTATTATTGAGTCTTTTAATGTATTTGGTTAGTGGGAGTTATGAATTCTCACATTATAGTTTACATTATTTATATTGAGACTCATTTATATTTTGAGACATCATTATGATGATTGATTGATGATTCTCATTGAGAATAATCCATGCTATCTTCTATTTTCATATGTACATGTACTTTGATGAAGATTTGCTTATATATGTTGTAAAATCTTAAGATTTGGTGTCTATCTTAAGTAGGACTGTTTTGTCAATTGGGTATGTCTCATAAATGGCACCATATAGTGATCTTAAGGATCAGTGGGAGACATACAGGCATATTGTTGATGCCAAAGAGATTTCTCATATTATTTAGAGAAATCATAAAGAGGACCGACAATGAAAGTAGCACATTAAGATCACATTTGGTGCTATTTTCTTGCTACACAACCACACTAAGATCTATTGTCGATAAGATCACTTATACTTGTAACCATGGATTGGTCTTGTATCATTAAAGGGTACAAAGGCTGCCATGATTCAGTATTTGTTGGTTTTAATGGACAGGATCATGAGATGTTGTTTCTATGGACTGAATTGTTTTCAAATTGTGGCCACATCAAAAATTAAGTTAACTAGCCTGGTGTCATTTTTTTTGAAAATATTTTCTAAAATTTAAAATAAACACCAATTAATATTGCCCAAGTGGGAGAATGTTAGAATTTTCTATTTTGTGGGCTACTATTAATTGGTCATTTGTTGTTTATTAAAACAGGCTAGTAATTTGGTCCATGTGGGAAACAAGCATGAAGGCCTAATTTTGATAAGTGATCTTTATTGTATGGGCTTTGCACGTCTCTTTTGAATTAGTGTGGTATGGCAGTTGTGTAGGCCTGTCCCAGTAGGCCTTTTATGGGAAGGATTACTACTGGGATAATTAAGGTTAATATAAATAAGTGGCTAAGGTCCCCTCTTCTCTTCATAACGTCAGTTTCTTCCCATTGAGATCTGCCATAAGAAGAAGAAGAAGAAGAGGAAGATCATAGCTTGACCGGAGACACTTGCTTCCACTAAATAATGATGTCTGCCCAATCAGGTATGTATATTATCTTATTATCATATTGGTGTTCTAATATTTGCTTAAGATCTTGGGTATTTCAGATCTTATATCTTATAAAATATTGCTGTAAGATTTTTTTTTTTTTGAGGAGGGAAATCGGAATGATGTTCTTTAGGCAGGGATTATGCATCAACTGCAGCATACTTTAAAAGCTTCCTGATGGGAATCCATTTACATCCATTCCATACTTTTAACATGAATCCATAAAATAGAAAACATTGAATCCTTCCTCAGTAGAGTGCATGCATCTAATGAAACAAACCGTATTGATCAAATTTCTTGTGAATGCTTGTCCTCCAAGTTCATTACAATGGGAAAAAAGTTACCAAATATGATCATAAATGATAAGAACTATTTAAGTAAGCAATCTTCGGAAATAGAAAATGCGGTGGTTATATTCCAAGGGGTAGGAGGCAAATATTTTTACCAGATTTGGAAGGATGGATCAATGTTTCCTCAACTATTTAAACTCAAAGTTTGCTGCTATTTTGTCACAACAACAAGAGCAGTCTTTATATATTTATAGAGGAGAAATATTAGTCAGGGAGATATGAAGCAGCTTAAATGTTTGAAGTTCTTCATTGTTTTTGTGATGGGGTGTTCATTGTTCAAAAAGATTTTTGGAGCTAAAGAGTTTTGTATTTCAAACAAAGGTCCCAAACAAAGATCGTTGTTCATGGTAGATAATCAGGAAAGGCTCCTCTAATTCAGGATTTTGACATGAAACAGGTATTATGGTCATTGGTCATGTCATATACAGATATTAACTTCTTTTTCAGTTGTATGTATATATATATATATTTAGCTAACGTGGACATTTTCCTTGAAGGTGGAGAGAGGACGCATTTGTTGCTATTGCAGAATAGTTGAAGAAGGAAGCATCTGATATTTCTGTTACTTCCAACAATATAAAAGTCATTACATCAATAGATAATTTCCAAATAATGATAATTAGATTTCTTTCTCTCTCTACCTCTCTCTTTGGGTTGGGGAATTGGTTTCTTCATTTGTAAAGCGGACAAAACAGATTTTCTTCGAAATATCTGTTCATCTCAATTCTTTGTTTTCTAATTTCTTATAGTGAATTAATTGATTTGCTCATGGTTTTGATCAATTTGCCTGCTTTGGAGTCCTCAACTCCCAAGTGTGACTTCTCTTGGGCCATTTAATACAACTGTTCAACGCGTACAATGTTTCCGGATTCACATTTGAACCTAATGCAATTAGTTAAAAAATATCAGAACGCCATAGGGGGCTGTATCAAGTTCAATGACACACAAATTTGTCCTTGGTCGCAATAAAATTTCTTTGCGTAAACAGAAGAAACAGATGCACTTAACGTGCACTGTGTAACAGCAAATAGAAACAACTCTAAGGAGGTTTGAAGAAAATAAGTCACAGATATCACCAAGACCCCACTTGAAAGTCTGGATAAGGGAGAGAACATTGAAGCATAACGGAGAGAAGCAACTTGAACTCCAAATATTTTGAGCCTAGTTAATGGGGCTTTTTTCAGCATAAAAAGAGGGTGCAAACCCTTGGCATTAAAGCGCAAAAGTACAAGTCTCTTTCCGGTATAATATCAAGCTTCTGCAAAAGTTAGCGATCAGAGGGATTAATTGATTTATAGTACAAGTATACTATTATTAGCCATGCTATTTTTTGGTCACATTGCCAAGTTGCTGATATAATGCTAGCAAATCTGAATTTTAGTGATGGTTGGTTAGAGACTAATTAATCCTATGAAGAACTGATTTTCTTCATCAAAGGGATTGATTGATTAATGATCCCTAATTTCAATGCCCAGAAATTCCATCAATAATCGTTTGACACTCAATAATTATCATTCCTGATTCCGTATACATTGGCTTAAATTATGTTAAACGATGGTAATTGGTAAATGATTTCAATCATGGTTCAATTACTGTTGTCTAATCAACACCACAATTATCACCAATAATCATGCATGGAGATTATTGAATTTCCGTCAACTCCTGCTTTCCAAGCTCATAAATTCTGAAAGAATTTTTGTAATTTTGCAAACCACAGCAATTCTAGAGAGTAAAAGTGTGAAAAGAGCAGCTGATAAAAGGAAAAATGGAAGGAAAAGCCGTGAGGGTTCTCGTGCAAACAATAATGCCATTGCTTATGATTGCAATTGCAGTCGGGCAACCTTATATTCCCACACCAAATATCCCTGTAGTCCCAAGTGATGGTCATGCTCCCCCGGGGATCTCTGGTAGTGGTCAGCTTCCCCTTGGTGCTGGCATGGTTCATCCTGGCCGGGCTATGCTTGGTGTTATGCTACCCCCGGAGGCGGCCTGCTTACCCCAATAATGCCATTGCCAGGGGATGGTATTGTACCCCCTCTGATCCCCGGTGATGGTACTGATCTTATTCGGCCTCTGATTCCAGGCATTGGCATCATCGATCTTTCTAGGCGTAAATGTGCTGGAAAGTGTGCTCTCCAGTGCCAGAGATCCAAGAGAAATCGTTTTGCTGCAAAGATTTGCACTAGTCTTTGCTTGCTACGATGTGGAATTCGAATGTCAAATGTTGTTTACGGTTGCACTGCCAATTGCGCACATTCTGTGTCTCCCAATTCTATCTCAGGGACACAACATTCTATGTCAATAAACATTCGTCAATTCTTCCATTGATACAGGCAAATGTAACTAGATTTTGCACTTTTTTGTTTGTGTTCGCAGATGATGGTGAAGCACAGAGTTTGGTGGATTCCTGCTTTCAACGCTGCAAGGATAACTAGACTTTCTTTGATGGTTAGTGGCAGTAATATTTACTCTGCGGCCAGAGAAAATCTGTTGGAGCATTATATTTGGGAATAAAGAAAAGTAGAAGAGTGAGAGATGCATTGCAATAATTTTAATATTAATAAAAGCTTCCTTCATTGAACGTTGTTTGTTTCTAGCTCCATATATCTTCATTATTTTTAGTTGTGGTTGACTGCCAAATAATTGAAGTTGGAAGAACAAATAATAGACCTGGACATACAACAATCTTTTTTTTATTTTCCTCTACAGTAAAATCGTGTCCTTGATCCCGGCAATGGTCAGCTCTGCCTCCCCCCGGAGCCGGCATGCTTCTCCTGCCAGCAGCCGGCTTACCCCCCACAATGCCAGCCAGGGATGGTTTGGTTGATTCCTGCTCCAATGCTGCAAGAATGACCAGTTTACCATAATTCAAATATAAATCCCTTCCAATGAAAAAAAATTAATTACAATAATTCATCAGTAACAACCAAATCCCTTTTTAGCCAAAGATTAAGCAAAAATAATCATCAAGTTTAATTTCAAAAATCCAGAATGGGAGAGGATTGAGGAGAACCAAAATTAACCCACTTCACAAGCAAAAACTGATCTTAGGACCTTGTCGAGTTGTCCTTTCCTATTTTCCACCTCCAAAGTTAATTACACATTGGCCCCAAAAAACTGGAACCCACCCAAAGTTCTTACTAGCATTTCCTCTTCGTGAGCGCCACGAATCCTTTTGATTGGATAGCTTCCTTCACCCTCCTCTAGACGAACTACATTTGAATCAATCCCCCCTGTTTGAGGACCTGCTGATCCTCCTTAATCATATCCCAGTCAAACATCAAACGCTGATCTGTCCACTGAATGCCACATGTAAACATATTACTGCCTCAAAACTTTTTCAGGGAATCAAGTTGACCGCAGATAATCATATCGTAAGAACCGTAAAATAGTTCACCGGATTCTCTTAACTTTTTGCCTTCTCCTCAGCTCAGTCCCGCGAAAATCAGTTCAGCTAAAAATCTGAGAGAGCGTTTAGTAAGCTCTCACTCTCATTCTAACGCTTGAGAAGAAAAACAAGGGAAATCTTTAGGGTTTAAGGTTCGGGTCGGGTGAAATGAAGCAAAAGAACGACCAAATTCACACTACTAAGCTATTAACTTATCTCTTAATCGGCTTAATCGGGGTTCTCGGTTTGGTCTGTTTGTACTATGGTTCTTCATTTGCCCCGGGGTCGAGGAGATCCGACGATACTCGTTCTCGGTTGGATGGATCCGACCCAGTTTTTGGTGGATTATCGAACCGGGGTTTGGTTGATTTGCTTGACGAGCAAGTGTACTATCCGGAAGTTCCTAAAAGCATCCCTGTAAGTTTTTCATTTTTGTTTAGCTGAAATTTCTTTTTTTCCCTTTTATTTTGGTTCTTTTAATTATGTTCTTTTTTTTTAGCTCTATATTTCGCTAAAGACTGCTCTTTTCTTTTGTTCTTAATGTGGGTTTTTGTTGATTTCTTATTTGTTATCATATTTTAATTTGGATTGTCAAAGGGCATTAAGTTTCTTCTGTATTTTGTTTTCTTAAATTAGCTAAATTATGGTCTCTTATGAATTTACAGATATGTGACATGAAATATTCAGAGTTGATACCCTGCTTAGATAGAAACCTTATATACCAGTTGAAATTAAAGCCTAATTTGACAGTAATGGAACACTACGAGCGGCATTGCCCGCCACCAGAGCGTAGATACAATTGCTTAATTCCTCCGCCAAGAGGTTACAAGGTTGGTGATGGTTCTTGTCTCTTATGCTTTTAAGAGTATGAAATTGTGTAGTTTCAGTTAGTTTTTGATACCAACAGAATTGCTTTTAGAATTTCAGATTCCTATAAGATGGCCTGCGAGTAGAGATGAAGTGTGGAAGGCAAACATACCCCATACGCATCTTGCAGAGGAGAAATCAGACCAGCATTGGATGGTTGTTGATGGGGAAAAAATAAAGTTTCCTGGTGGTGGAACCCATTTTCATTATGGCGCTGATAAGTACATCACCGGTCTTGCTCAGGTATATTTTAATGATAGGGTTAATGACCATTAGTTTGTCTGCCAAGGGGTGAGAATGGAAACGGTGCTAAGCATTTGACAGAATATGGCTATTTCAATTTTGGGAAAATGAACTATTTATTTCTCCTTGACCTAGCCAAAAATTTGCAACCTTTTGTTTTTCCTATAAAAAGATTTGATCTTGGAGCTGATATTCAATCATTATATTTTATGCAGATGCTAAAATTTCCTGGTGATAAACTGCACAATGGTGGAAGTATTAGAAACGTTCTGGATGTTGGATGTGGAGTTGCAAGTTTTGGAGCCTATCTCCTACCCCTTGATATTATAGCTATGTCCCTCGCACCTAATGATGTACATGAGAATCAAATACAATTTGCTCTAGAAAGGGGTATCCCATCTACCCTTGGTGTCTTGGGAACAAAAAGGCTTCCTTATCCTAGTAGATCATTTGAGCTAGCTCACTGTTCACGATGCCGAATTGACTGGCTTCAGAGAGATGGGATTCTCTTGTTGGAACTGGATAGATTGCTGAGACCAGGGGGGTACTTTGCATATTCTTCTCCTGAAGCCTATGAACAAGATCCAGAAAATAGAAAGATCTGGAATGCTATGTACAACCTCTTGAAAAGAATGTGCTGGAAAGTTGTTGTGAAGAGAGGCCAAACTGTTATATGGGCAAAGCCTCTGAGCAATAGTTGTTACATGAAGAGAGCTCCAGGGACTCGGCCTCCTTTATGCAGTTCCAGCGATGACCCAGATGCAACTTGGAATGTTTCTATGAAGGCATGCATCACTCCTTACTCAGCAAGTAAGTTGAAACACCATGTGTACAATAGATAAGATTGAAAGTTGTGGATGGCTTTCTTGTTACAAAATCTATTTACCAATTGTGGGAAATTCATATTGTTTGCCTCCATAAGTTGTGTCATGTTATGTTTATAATAACTTTTTCCCAAATGACATCATGATAATGCTCTCCCTTCCTTAAAAATTTGAAACTAGGATCCAGACTACTTCTTTTGGGTTAACTCAATTCTTACTGGATACTACAGAAATGCACAAAGAAAGGTGGAGTGGAATACTTCCTTGGCCACAGAGGCTTACTGCTGCACCACCTCGCCTTGAAGAAATTGGTGTTAGTCCTGAGGAATTCCATGAAGACACCGTAAGTTTCTGAGCTCACAAGAGAATTTAAGTGTTGTAGTTATGCCCTGATATCTTCAACTTGATTTGACTATTACTTTCCAGTTTATAGCCTTCTTAGCTTTTTGGTGACTAAGATATTCATATGATACAGAAAATATGGCATTTTAGAGTGATCGAGTACTGGAAGCAGATGAAATCTGTTATGCAGAAAAATTCCATCAGAAATGTCATGGATATGAATTCAAACCTCGGCGGTTTTGCTGCTGCCCTTAAAGATAAAGATGTCTGGGTGATGAACGTTGCTCCTATCAAAACGTCTGCCAGATTGAAAGTTATTTATGACCGAGGCTTGATCGGAACTGTTCATGATTGGTATGCATTTATCATGTGTCTCTGTGTGTGTGTATATATATATACACACACATATACTTCTTTGATTTCTCTTTTTCCTCTCCTTTGGTTATAGAGAATATTGCATGTCTGAGTTTTGGTTCTTTAAATCATATATCATTATTCAGATACGTGTATTAATATTTTCTGGCTTAACAATGTGGCATGGTTTCATCTGTTTTTGCAGGTGTGAAGCTTTTTCCACATACCCACGGACATACGATCTTCTTCATGCCTGGGCAGTGTTTTCGGAGATGGAGGAGCGTAGTTGTAGTTCAGAAGACCTCCTGATTGAAATGGATAGAATACTTCGGCCAGATGGTTTTGTCATTATAAGAGATAAACACCCTGTAATAAATTATATTCAGAAATTTGTCACTGCCTTGCGGTGGGATGGTTGGTTATCAGAAGTTGAACCAAGAACTGATGCTCTCTCTGCTGGTGAAGAAAGAGTGTTAATTGCAAGAAAGAAGTTATGGACTGAGGGGTTTACAACAATGTGAATGTACTCGTTTCTATTTTCTGTCAGGTATTCCCTTAATTAATCTTAAAAGTTTTGTTAGTCTACGTAATTAAATCTCTGATTTTCTGATTGCGTTGCTAGATGATCTTTTGAATATTGTGTGTTCATGTTGTTACCTTTGGTTGGATCAGTTAAATTATAGAATAGACAATCTTATTCATACTTGAGTGAAGATTTGGCTATTCTCTAAGAGGGCTTTGTTTTTCCAATCCTTTTCCAAAACTTCTAGTTGGGCTTTGGATGGTTATTGCCACTGGTGTAAGAGGAAGTTTAATTGCCAGTCGTGATGAAGATTTTTGTTTTCCTTCATGAGGATAACAGTGACCAAAGCTAAAGAGGAATTGTTATATTGTAGAATGTGCAACTATACCGATATACTGCCTGCTCCAAACAGTCACAATCCTTGAAGAAAAGAAGAGCGAAGCTCAGTTGGATTTATTAGAAATATTTTTGCAGTCAATGGGATGTAATTGTTGGAAGTACCTGAAACCAATATAACTTTTGTATAATGTTCTTGTTTTTAGATCAATTTGTAAACATTTTATTCTTGCAAAACCTGTTAGAACTATATATCTTGTTAAGGGGGGTCATCAACAGATTCATCAGAAATCCAATGTTCTTTTGTGAATAACGACTTATCTGAGCCCTGTAGCAAGTACCTAACATTCATACGGCCATGCCTCCATGTGCTACACTAAAGCTATGTCTAAGGTTTGCTCAAAACAAGGTAATATGTTTAGTTGGTTTACATGTTTTGTTTCAACTCACAAACCGATTTCTCCATACTCAATTTTACATGTTAAGGAAAGGAAATAAGAAAGAAAGGAAACAAATATATCCTTTCTTTGAAAAAAAAACAAAAAAAGAACCCTTCCTCGTATTTGGTAGCAAGGAAGGAAATTAGAAGAAAAGAACTAAATTAGTTCTTTCTATCATTTGATATTGACAATAAGAAAGGAAGAAATTTATTTTAATTAATATAATCATTAAACAATTATTTACTTTTTAATTAAAAATCATTGAGCCACAAATATTATGGATACAATAGTCTTTTTCAAGTACTTAAATGATGATCTCTTTCTTCCTGTCCTTCGACGGAATTAATTTTTGTGACCTATTTCTCTCCCAATTCTTTCTTTAGTTGCACTTGTATTTCTATCCTATCAAAAGAAAGAAAAAGATTCATTTCTTCCCCATTTCCTTTCACACCCTTTCTTTCTTCATTTTTTTTCTTTCTGTTAATGTAAAATATGTAACATGTGGGATTTGACTATGACTACAACTTAGGGATTTAACATAAATACTGATTAATACGAATCATATTATTGCCTTATATAGCCACCTAGGTACTTGTATTAAACCCTAGACCTCGTATAGTAAAATACACAATTCATTCTCCCATTATTTGTTTCTCTCTTTTTCTCTTTCTCTTCCAAATCTTATAATATGGTATCATAATTCATGCCCATTTCTATTGCCCTAAACCTACTTGTCTTTGTGTAGGCCTATCCATTTTGGCTTGTTAATCCCATGCTACACGTGAGGAGTGTTAGAGTGTGATAATCCCACATTAGTTAAGTTTGGATTACCTATGGCAGTTATACCTAAGTTTAGCCTCAACTATTGCCAATTGATTTTAATATAGTATCATGAACGCACAAAGCATATTGAAATTGACTATCATTTTTATGCGACATCATATTATTCACCGTACTCTTCACCTTGCTTAGTGTCTTTCCAAACTTACTTGGTGTCTTTCCAAACTTAAGTTGGCATCCACGGTACCAACTTGAGTTTAAAGAAAATGTTAATATAAAATATATAGCATGTGGGTTTTGGCTATGACTCTATAATTATGCGACATCATATTTTTTTTTTGGTTTCCGATCCGATATCCAGAGCTTCACTTTGACCAATCCCGATGCGCGACCCCAACGAGGACAGCTGCGTACGCAAAGTCTCAAATCCGAGACCTGCTTGAGCTGGATCAAGCCGTTTATCACTCGATCCAACCCCACGTTGGTATTATGCGACATCATACTATTCACCATATTCTTCACCTTGCTTCAATATCTCTGTATCTTTCCAAACTTAAGTTGGTTTATGCGACATCATATCATTCACCTTGAGTTTTAGGGGAATGTTAATGTAAAATATATAATATGTGGGATTTGACTATGACTCTATAACTACGGCTGTAATTTAAGGATTTAGTATAAATACTGATGAGTTTGAGGGGGAATGTTAATGTAAAATATATAACATGTGGGATTTGAATATGGCTCTATAATTAGGGCTGTAATTTAAGGATTTACCATAAATACTGATTAACACAAATCATGTAATTGCCTTAGCTACCTAGGTACTTGTATAAATACCCCAGACCTTGTACAGTAAAATACACAATTCATTCTTTCATCCTACGCTTCTCTTTTTCTCTCCCAAGTCTTATAACATTTTTGTTTCCTCACTATTTCTTTCATAACAACTGAAGCTATTGATGTTCTTAAATAAAAGGGGAAAATAAAAATAAAGAAAAATGAATAAATTTAATTAAGCCTCATGATTGATAGTGTACAATATAAATAATATTTTAATAAAAAATAAAAATTTCCCATCTTAATGAATATCCATATGTATCATGTATG
The DNA here is from genome assembly GCA_030664755.1 of Microcos paniculata. NCBI lineage: Eukaryota > Viridiplantae > Streptophyta > Magnoliopsida > Malvales > Malvaceae > Microcos > Microcos paniculata. Next base: position 35,107,428 of record CP131462.1, on the reverse strand, counting down.
TCCTTCCAAAAAAAAAGGGGGGAAATAGCAAAGAAGGCCCCATATTAGTTGTGTTTTGTTTTTATCCCTTTTTGGGGGGAATTGAGGGGGTGGATGGACTAGGGAGGACTAGAGTAGGGAGGGAGTGGATGGAAAAATCAACCTACTACAAAAGGAGCAACAAATAGCCTTAGATAAAAAATGGAATCTACTTTTTAATTTCATACTTCAGCCCCTCACTTCATCTTGAATATCCTTAAATTTTCCCTCAAAATTCCCTTGGAATTCCTCAAATTTGCCTTAAATTTTCGTTCAAATTCAATAAACTTGCACTCTGTTAAAGCATTTAGGTTTTTAACCTCCTTAAGAATTTGCTTATCCATGTTGTAGACACTTTATTTTTCATAAGTTAGCAAGTTTGTGCCTTAATTATTTATTTGCCTTCTAATGTCCATTTTAATTTTAATTTCAATTTTCACTTTAATTTCTATTATCATGCTCATTTAAATTTTAGGTTTATATCTTTTTAGTTAGAAAGAATAAATAGGTCATGGTGCAAATTAAAAAGGGAAAAGAGAGTCCTATTGTTGCCGAGCCAGTGGCCCAAATTCACTAAAAAAGGATTATACATAGTTGTTTTTTACATTGCTGACTCTCCGAAACAAAGCCCAAATACAAGGAGAAAATAACCCAAGCCCAAGCTATGGTCCGAAGCCCAAAACTTGAGCAGCGAACAAGCTCAAAACGACATCAGCTTTGTCGTTTTATAACACCATCTTTGGCAAGATAAAGAAAAGTAGCAGAGAACATCAGGCAAAAAAACATTGCCATTTCCGGTAAAGGATACTACCACATGGGGTGTTTAATATGCAAAACAGGCAATTAACAAAACATCAAGTCAAAGAACAATAATCACAAAAGCAGATTAACTCAAAATGGGAACAAAATCATCAGAACACAGATTAATTAAAACAAAGAAAATAGAGAAGTGGTCGTTCCCCTAGTCACACTGAAGCTGCCAGCAAAGCAAATGAAAATTTTCAAAGGGCCTTTCTTCGAAGCCCACCTTCACACCTGCAAGTGAAGACAAAGTAGAGAACCATCTAGAGCATAAACTCTAATCGTAGGATCAAAAAAGGAAAGTGGGATCTCAACCATCAAAGAACCATATAAATATCTCTGTTTCAACAGTTCAGGGGGTATGATTTTCGAGATTTGGCTAGGGTTTTGAAAGTTGAAATTTAGGGTTTCATTTCAGAGAAGGGAAAGTGCCAAAATAGAAAGCAACTCCATATTCCGAGGTTGCCAAGTTAGTAACCAGTGGATTTTTGGGCTAGGATTCCGCCTGAGATTCACCGGAATAGGAAGAACATGGTTCGGATTTGATGATTTTCAGAGATTTAGGGTTTGTTTAAAGGTTTTTGTGGTAGAACTTGAAGGAAGGAATGTCAAATAGGTATTGATCTACAAAAAAGGCAAGATCTTTGCCACTTTTAGGGTGTTGTCTTCAAGATCTTGAAGTTAGATTTAGGAGTTTTTTTTTTGGAGTTTGAAAAATCGGGGGTTAGATCCGTGTTTAGGGTGAAGAGGAGAGTGACTTTGGAAGTTTCGGGGCTGTTTGGCTATTTCGGTGAAGCTCCAGACAGTGGTTGGTGATAGAAACCAGAATCTGGAAAACTCAATGGTTGTTCTTGGTGTTCATCAAATGTTCATGTAAAACGATTGGTTTTGATCTGTTTGGAAAGGATTTTCTGGGTTAGGTTGTGTTTCTTCAAAGAGAAGGTCAGAGAATTGGTGAAAGGAGAGAGAGAAAGGGCAGAAGACTTTTGACCAAAAGTCAAACAAAGTCTTGGAAAAGGGTATTTATACTGTTATGGGCAATCAAGTCTTTACTCATCCATTAAAACAGCCTCGACCTGCGCTTCCTTGCTTAGCCCATTTGCTGCACTGCTGACCCACGTGATGACCCGCTGACCCGCTGACCTGCACTTCAATCCGTTAAGCCGTGCCTCGACCCGCGTGGATCCAAACCCAATCGCAGCAACCCTCTTTCCATTTTTCTAGTATTTTCCTAAAGTAATTTACTTTACATTTTCCTTTTGATCTTTAAGGCATATTTAATTTAGACCTATACTCATTAAATTTATGCTATTTTAATTTAGGTCCATGCATATTTAAATTGTATCATTTTAATTAGATCCATGAATATTTAATTTATGCTATTTTAATTTAGGTCCATGCGTATTTAACTTGCATCATCTTAATCTAGATCCATGCATATTTAATTTGTGTCATTTTAATTTAGTTCCATGCATATTTAACTTGTATCATTTTAATCTAGCTCCATGCATGTTTAATTTATATCACTCTCATTTAGCTCCATGCATATTTAATTTATTCCGTTTTTAATTTAGCTCCATGCACAGTTAATTTATCCCATTTTTAATTTACCTACATATATTTAACATATCCCATTTTAATTTAGCTACATGCATATTTAATTTAGATCATATTAATTTAGGTCCATACATATTTAATTTATGCCATCTTAATTTAATTGCATGTATATCTAATTTGTCTCATTTTAATCCATGCATATTTACTTTAGGTCATTCTAATTTAGGTCATGCATATTTAATTTGTCTCATTTTAATTTAGATCCATGCATATTTATTTTATGTCATTTTAGTTTAGCCCTACATATATTTGATTTATCTCATTTTAATTTAAGTCCAACCATTTTTAATTTAAGTCATTTTAATTTAGATCCATGCATATTTGATTTATGTCATTTAGTTTAGGTCAAAGAATTATATTCTCATGTCATTTAGATTTAGTAAATGCATTTTAATTTCCTATCATCTATACTATGCTCATGCATCCCATGCTTATAAGATATGTCCATGCATTTTATACTGTCATTGTCTTAATTACTTAAATTTGTCATCCCACATGCATTGGTAGATTAGGATCATCGTTTTTTCTAAAAAATGATGTGTATTGGAAATCCCGATGATAGGGGATCGGAAAGGACCTTGTGATTACGAGGTCTCCAATGGTTCTCTTAGGTGAGGGTCTTTCGAGATTATCTTATCGGGATTCCAATCGGGTCTCAGAAGGTTTCAATATAGATTTATGTCTTTTTAAGAAATTAAAAAAATGGTTTTTATTCATCTCTTTTAAAATGATCATTTGCATACCAACTCATGTTTATAATTTTGAAAATTTTCAACAAATAAATTGATATCATTTTTCACAAAGAAAACCCTTAAAAATCCTTTTTAATAAAAAATCCCTATAATCAATAAAAAGGAATTTCAAATTTTGACATAATTTTAAAATCCAAAAAAATATTTTCTCTAAGAAAGATCCCAACTTGATCACTAGTAGTTGAGGTCTTTCTCACAAATTGAATTTCGATTTGTTTCTTTAAAATTAAAATTTTAAAATGAGATCCAATATTAAATGGAATTTGACCAATTCCGACATTAATTTTGAAACAAATTTAAAATGTTTTCTAAAGACCTCAATTTGATCTTTAACAATGAGGTCTTTCCAATCAAATCCAATTTTATTTCAATTTATATTTAAATCTTAGTCATCAATAAAAGAAATTATCACTTCTAACATTTTAATTTCAAAAATTCAAAAATCATTTTTGAAAGATCTCAATTTGATCTTTGGTAATTGGGGTCTTTCCAAGTCCAATCAAATCCCTTTTCAAATCTTTTTTTAATCAGATTTTATCTCATTAGCAAAAGGAACTATCCGTTCCGATATTACATTTTCAAAAACCCTAAGTCTTTGAAAAGTTCTCCATTTAGTTATCAAACATTGAGGGCTTTCTAATCAAATTTAACCTCAGTTCTCATTTGTTCTTTTTTAAAAAAAGGGTAGATCAATCCATAATAAAAGGAATATTTATTCTGACATATCCTCACTCATATCATTTCTAAATCCCAAGAGTTTTTAGAAAGGTCTTAGTTAATCCTCAAATAGTTAAGGTCTTTCTAAATCAAAGCTTTGTGATCAATTGTTAATCAAATCTTTTTTTAAAAATCAAGTTTTAATGGGTCATTAATCGACATTAAAAGGAGTTTTACTCCAATATAAGATATCCAATTTTCAAGTTTTTCTTCTTATAAAAGGAAATATTTTATTATTAACCCTAAAATGAAACATTTTAAGACTTTTGTGGTACTGATTTTCGGCCGTTATAGGGGTGCTAATCCTTTCCCATACGTAACCGACTCCCGAACCTAAAACGCTTTGTTTTCGTAGAACATATCTTGTTTGATTTAGGATGATCTCTTTAGACTTACGCTAAGTCAAATGGAGTCATAATACGTGTCCAATCACACTTATAAAAAGATTGGAAGTGACTCCTTTTACCAGATCTTAAGTCCCAAACTTCATCGGGCGTACCCCTCAGTAAACATTTTGATAGTTTGGCGACTCTACTGGGGACAACTTTAAAGAGTCAAGTCATTTTTCAAAGTCTTTTTCTGTTTTAGGGTTAATAATAAAATGTTTCACAACATCATACATTGCACCTCATGTTCATTATTACGTTTTCCCTTTTTCCAAAAAAAAAAAAACTTGCGTGTTTTTTTTCACATTTCCAAATTTGTTTTTTCAAATTACATAACACATCCGCATCATCTCATCATTTCCGCACTTTGCATTATTTCTTGATGTGTATATTTGTAAATATGAATCATGCATCTTATCTGTTCTTTTACTTCACTTATTTATGGTTATTGTTTGTATTGGACTGATCGTTTATTCAATCTTTGTTAATGATCATGCTCCATTTCTTCACTGTTGAGGCAATAATGAAAGTGGTTGACAAAGGTTTGGAAGTTCCTCCCACACACCACTTTAGTTCACAAAAGTCCGGGATTCCGGATTCACCCTTCTACACTAAGGCCTAGGATTTGCTCATGTGGACGAAGAGGTACTTAAAGCAGCACTGTACTTTTGGGATCCTTCATACTAGTGTTTCGTATTTGGAAAGCATGACATGGTTCTAACAGTGGAAGAGTATCAGAATTTGCTCATGTTGCGAAGTGTCAAAAAGGACAAAGCATTTTGGCGAGGAAAGATCATCTTAGGGATCTGGCGAGGTTAGTAAACATCGAAACAAAAGATATTCGGAGATGCATGAGAGATGGGCAAGTAGAGGCCAAATATCTCATACAGTTGGTGGATCAGAATATCACCAATAAGACGGGGGTAGATCTTTTGGCTGTATTGATTTATGGTTTGGTGATCTTTCTTAGAACGGTGGGATATGTGCATTCGACAGTGGCAACTTTCCTCAAAAAAGTTAAGTATGGAGTCGATCCATCTGTGGCTATTCTCGCAGAAATCGTCCGAACTTTAAACTATTATAGAAGGCAGAATGGAAGATTTTAGGGTCACATGCTTACGATTTGGTTTAAGAGCCATTTCGGATTTGTCAAAAAGAAGGGGTTATGTTTTCTTCGGAAGGATTGAGAATTGATAGCAATGAATAACAAGAACAAATAGCCACCAAGGTAACCCGATGGTGCATGGGTTGAATGGTTTAAGAACTTAGAGAATTCTCAAATCATGTGGAAGGCAAGGTGGATACCGATGAAAGATACTCCTTATATCAGTGTTGAAATTCATTGGATTTCATTAGTAGGCATTTGGGCAACGATTAGTTATTCTCTTTTGTTGGTTAGAAGGCAATTGGGTTCAAGACAGTTCATTCCACTCACTCATGGTCTTGACTCTGTAGATTTTCCCCATAAGACTCTCAGACATTTCAAAGAGGCAAAGAAATGTAGGAGTGACTATAAAGGAGCTCATAAGAAGAGTCATGCTATATACACTGAAAATGTTATACCTAAGTATCCAGAGTGGCATAACAACAGGCTGAAAAATGTGAAGGAACAGTCGGTGCTAGATAAAACCTACCGTACAGTTGAAGAGCCAGTGGATGAGTTCGAGAGGTTGAAGATTGAGAATTGGAGGTTAAGAGAAGGAGACGAGATAACAGAATTGACTCAGTAATGTCAGCAATTAAGTTTGGAGAATCGTCGGCTACATGATAAGTTGTCAAAAAGCAAATTAAAGATAAAAAGCTAGATACGTGATTAGAAAAATGAATGTACTATCAGTGGCAAATTGAGGTCAGAAGTCAAAGAATGGAAGGAAGAATCGACAAAGGTCAGTAAAGAATTAGTAAAAAGAAGGAAGCTACTTCTAGATTGCACCCGAGATTAGAGGACCGTTCTCACACAGTACTGGTTGGTTCGAGATGAGAGAGATGTGTTGACAAAGACAAAGGATGTCCAGACACGTATGGAGAAATATTTGAAGACCAAGAATGAGGAATTGGAGCAACAACTTAAGGCATTCATGAACAAATTGACCAATTCGGAGAAGGAATGTGTTGAAACGAAGCTACAGGTAGAACAACTCAAGAGGGAGTCGAGGGAATATGAAATTAGGTTATGAGTGGATTTGGAATATTAAGGCATTGTAAATAATTATGGATTTTTATTTTTCTTTTCAGACAGTTAAAATGATATTTTAATTGGATATTCTTATGGATATTAAGCTTATCTTTCCTGCTTTTGAAATGATTAGTTATCTTTGTGGTAAATTTGTTATGGATGGATTTCATAGTGCATACACCATTTGAATTGTTTATGTATATGCATGCTTTGATTTGTAACATATATAATCCTTTTTAATTATTACTATTGAGCATCAATGACATTATTACCTGCTAATATCATACTGACTACTTATTCTTTTTGTTTTTTCTCTTTTCTGCATCATCCCATTTTTTGCATTTCATCTTGGGAATTCATTCACAACAAAGAAATGGTGAAAGGAAACTGATCATGGTGTCTGAACAAAGGCAAGTGGTTAACTTGTTGGAGAAGCAACAATTGCATGAAGGGGTGATAGAGCAATTGGTCAAGAAGTGCCGACAATTAGAACTTGAGAATGAAGAATTGAAGAAAAAAAGCAAGAAAGCTTAAGACAAGAATGTTAATCTAAGAGTTAAGGTAGAAAAAAAATGCTCAGAAAAGGATGTGATGTTTCTTGAGAATGCTAGGAAGTTGCACTATGTTCAAAGCCAATGCTAGCAAGCTAAGAGTCAAAGGAGCAAAATGAGAAAAGTTAAATGTGTCCATGTGCTTGTCAAGAGAAAGCTGAAGCAAGATCTCAATATGGAAAGGAATCTCAGAGTAAAACTTGAAAAAATAATTCAGCTGCTACACAATCAAGCTAAAAATGCTCTTATTGTCTCTAATGAAAGTCAATGCCATCAGAAAGAAGAGGATATTGATAAGGCCATATTTAGTGTAAATTTAGTGGTTGATTTGGATTATATTTTAACACTTTTATGGCTAGATTTATATGTAATTCATGATATTCTCTCATATTTGATTTGTTTGCTTGTAGATATTAAATTGGAACTAATTCCATGAAAAACTAGTGTTTAAAAGGCAAAAGAAGAATTCAAGGCTGGTTGAATAAGATGAAGCAAGCTGCTGGGCCAAAAAATAGCAAAAAGATGAGGCCAAGTTTGGGTTTTTAATTCAAGGCCTGGTGACATGATCAAAGAGTTCAAGTTTAATTGGGATTAGCTCTTCTTAACTTCCAAGCAATCTTATGTAAATTACTAGTATAAATATTCATCCTAGGGTTCTCTTAGGATGTCTTGGATTTTATATCTTAGATCTTATTATTTTATTTTATTTTTATTTTGTTTTTATTTTATGAGTAGCTAGTTCCCTAGTTAGGGTTAGGGATGTAGCTTGTTTGGATTTTTAATTATCTATGCATATTTTGATTATTTGATGATTGAATTTATTCTTCTTGTTCGTAATCCTGAATTTATGCTTGATCACCATAGATTCACTCTTAGGGATTGTATGAAGCACTGAAAGGAGAAGTATGATCCGTGCACTAGAAGAATAAACATTCTAGAGTTAGAGATAGAGATATCCTAAACTAGGGTGATAACTTATTGATTACTTATACTTAATGAGTTTGATTAAGTTGAATTGCGCATCGAGAGATGGTAGTTGCTTAATTGAATATACCTTTGTACCTTGAGAGAGGACATAGATGCATTAGTGTAATTGTTATTTCAACAAGAATAATTAGATTTGCATGATAATTAATTATTCCTTGCAGGTGAACCCTAAAGCCCTAATGTTTTCTTATCTATTAATTTTCTCTTTATTTAATTAGCTGTTTTAATTAGTTAATTTCTTCTTTAATTTAATTTAATTGTTTGTTTTAACTAGAATTAATTAAATCAGTGAATATTAGTCTTCGTGGGAACGATATCTTGGAATACTGCTTTTTCTATACTATCTCGATTCTGTGCACTTGCAGATTAAGACAACTAGATATCGAACTAAAGAAGAAGGTAAAAGAGCTCGCAGTTTAGTTGGAGAAGCTTCAGGAAGAGTTTGATGGATTGGAGTATAGCGCAAGAATGGTTGAAGAGAAGGCATCCATTTGGGAAACTAAGAATTGGATAAATAGAGAATATGTAGACAACTTGTTGGGAAAGTTTGGTAAGCATGTCGCCAGTGCCGCTTCTATGAAAAACACGGCAAGAGAACTTCTTTCAGAGATACCACTCTCTACAATAGGCCAAGCACGTGAGATCTCTCGTTTCCTACGACAAGTGGAACAGTTCTCCGAGTACTTATCTGAATATCAAGGATAGGCCATTAAGACCTGTCAACCACAACCTGCTTGCATCTTCATCAGATAGTGATATTCCCATTAACTGAAGTTGGAATGCGAGGATGTTTGTTATTTTCTTTCTTTAGAATGGATGACTGTAAAAGAAATGGATAGCTTGTTCACATTTTCTTTTGGAAGACTGTAATCAATGTTTTGAATGATCAAGTAATGACTTTGTGAGAATGCAATGATCAGTTATCTTTTATGGTTTACTTGTCATGAATGGATCTCATAGTGCATACACCATTTGAATTGCTTATATAACCCTTTGTAATTATTACTATTGAGCATTGATGATATTATTACCTACAAATATCATACTAACTGGTTATTCTTTCTGTGTTTTCTTGTTTCCATCATTCCATCCCATTTTCTGTATTTCATTTTAGGATTTCAACCACAACAAAGAAAAGATAAAAGGAAATTGGTCATGGCAAGTAAGCAAGGCAAAGAGGATGATCCACTGAGTGAGCCACGGACACAAGAGAACATAATAGATCAGTTGGTCAAGAGATGTCAACAGTTTGAACCTTATTTATAAGTGCAAATCACTAAGTAAAACTTAAGATCATACCAAGTGTACAACTCAGATTGTGTCATGACTCATGTGGCATATTTTGTAAGTGTATAATTTATACATAATCATTAACAAGTGTTTTCCACGTGGTATATTTGAAGAAGTAAATATGATTGAGATTGTCATTTATCAATAGAGTAAAAATTTGATTAACACTTCATGTAAAAGAGGGGTTTTACACCTTCTAATAATAATGCATTACCTTAGATTTTTAAAATTTTTATAAAACCTTATAGTACCCTTCAACACACTCAATTATTTAAGTATAAAAAAAACTCTTTTTACTTCTTTTTCTTACAAACTCTAAAATTTTTTTACAATTACTAAAATCATACCCTAATAATATCCTAAAATCTACGACTTACCCTACAAACCATTATTTTTTTTTACTTGGGGCTAAACTTTGGGTAAATTTGGACTTATTTGTGAAATAATTGTGTGCAATAAGTTTTACTCTAAAATTGTGTGAAAACTTTAAAAAATATGAGATAGTGCGTTATTATTATTAGAAGGTCCCTTTTACAGACAATTCTGGTCAAATATTTTCTCTTATTAATAACTCTGGCAGAGAAAGGTGATGGAGCTATATACCTGTATCATGTTACATTTCTATTTTAGGCAAAACTTTAATATTAGTCTAGAACTAGAATTAGAAAGCAGTTAGAAGTGGAAATCAAATCAAACTAAACAGAAACGCCACGTAAGCCTGTTCCCGCGTAATTCGCCCTCTTCCCTTCTCATCAGTTCTTACCAAGAAGCGCACAAACGATATAGGAACAAGAACATTATTTTCATAGAAATCTACACGGCAAGCTTCAAAAACTTATACTAATTGAAATTGTTGATCATTTTTATTGATTGAGAATGGATTCTGATCAGAAAAGTAATGGTGCATTGAGTCATGGACTGAAAGATGATCGTATTTCGTTGCAACCCAACGTCTCTGATTCTTGTCGTCCTCCTCAGAAGCAACCCTTCATAATCGGTTCCATCTCTTTTCGTTTTCTTCCTTCTAGATTTTCTTTTTCATTTTTTTTCAAATTTTTTAGTTTTTTTTTTTTTAAATTATTGATGCAGGAGTTGCAGGAGGAACTGCATCAGGCAAAACCACTGTCTGCAACATGATCATCTCACAACTCCATGATCAACGCGTTATTCTCGTCAATCAAGTAAATATTTTAATTTCCCCCTCTCTCTCTTTGGGTTAATATAGATAATCGATTTTTATGTTTATTTTTTGAAAATTTAAGGATTCTTTTTATCGCTCACTAAATGAAGAACAATTGGAGAAAGTTCACGAATACAATTTTGATCACCCTGGTAACCTTCCAAGCAGAATTCTCTCTCTCTTTCTTTTTTTTTAAAAAAGAATTTAATAAAAATTTACATAACTTAATTTGTTTTTGCAGATGCTTTTAATACTGAGCTTTTGCTTTCCTGTATGGAGAAATTAAAGAATGGAGAACCTGTTACAATTCCTAGCTACGATTTCAAGACCCATAAAAGCATCGCACCATCAACTACTCTGGTAATTTGTTAGCATTTTTCGGACTTTGATTTTGTTCTTTTAGAAGAACTACTTAGAAAAAAAAGCTTGGTCTGACAATTTATATGGTTATTGTCTGGTTTTTTAACCATAATTTAGGTGAATCCCTCAGATGTTATCATTTTAGAAGGCATTCTCGTCCTACATGATTCTAAAGTCCGCAATCTTATGAACATGAAGATCTTTGTTGACACAGGTTAATTTACCACCTTTTCTTACTGCTTGTTTGGTTACTTGTTTCACAAGTTTAGAAAGAATTCTTGGACTGGGTTTCTGAATGGCATTAAAATTGATTACCTAATACATATAATATTCACTTTATCATTAATTCATGGCTAAGTTTTATGCCAGAGCAGATTCTGATGTGCGGCTTGCACGAAGAATTCAACGGGATATAGTTGAAAGAGGGAGGGACACTAAAAGTGTTCTTGATCAAGTTAGTGACCCCTTTTTCTCTTACTGATTCTAGTACTTGTTTATCTCCTTGATTGCCTACATTGACAGGCAACTACTGTTCAGATGCTTCTTACCAACCCTGTATAACTTTTGCAGTATGCTAGATTTGTAAAGCCTAGTTTCGAAGAATTCATACTGCCATCAAAAAAGTTCGCAGACGTGATCGTCCCCAGGGGAGGAGATAATGATGTTGCAATTGATTTGATAGTACAGCATATTCGTACCAAGCTTGGCCAGCATGATCTATGCAAAATATATCCAAATATCTTTGTCATAATCGCAACATTTCAGGTAGCATGGTGTTTTAAAAGATTCCTTTAATTTGAATTCTGTAAAATGATGGCTTCAATAATGCTTTCATTTTTTGTAATATTGAGTCCAGATTCGGGGAATGCACACCCTTGTTCGCGATGTCAAAACAACAAAGCATGACTTTGTCTTCTATGCTGATCGATTGATTCGCTTGGTAAAGAGCCTCACATGATGTAGGAATATTGTAGGTCAAAACTTATCAGCATGATGTAGAATCATTTGGCCTCCAATCCATGTTTCAGGTTGTGGAGCATGGTTTAGGGCACCTTCCTTTTACTGAGAAACAGATAACTACTCCCACAGGTAAGTTTTATCAGACAAGAGGGCACAGATTAATGATTATTCTCGAGCATTTTTCATTTCTTTTCTTCTGTCTCTCTTAAAGGATTAACATCCTTGCAATTCTCCCAGTTTCATCCACACCGTAGGCTTGACAAACACATCTCCCTGATTCTCTGGTGATAAGTCAACAAATTTCTATTTCTTCTATGATTGCTTGCAGGTTCTGTGTATCCCGGAGTAGTGTTCTGTAAAAGGTTGTGCGGCGTTTCTGTGATCAGAAGGTGGGTGATCAGTGACGGGCAGTGGTTAACAATGATTTGTTTGTTTTTTCCTTCTTTTTTTTTTCTTGAACATGGTTATTCTCAATACTTCTGAACAGTGTTCTTATAAGCTGTTGAGCTCGTTGACATCATACAACAAGAACCCCTTGAATGTTTGGTCTACTTAGATCTATAGTAGATCATTTACCAGTTGTTCTTCCAGTTCTTACTTGTGCCTTAACAGATATTCTTGATGATGAATGGTAATAACTCTTAGTTTCCTGATACCAGTGGAGAAAGCATGGAGAACGCACTAAGAGCATGCTGTAAGGGAATCAAAATTGGCAAAATTCTAATCCATCCAGATGGTAAAAATGGGCGGCAGGTAGTTGGGAAACAGGGTGTTCAAGGACTCTTTCATCTAATCATACAGGCATTCATGCCTAGTTTCTGATTGAATTATTATCCTGCTGCAGTTGATCTATGAGAAGCTCCCTGCAGACATTTCAAGCCGCCATGTTTTATTGCTAGACCCTGTTTTGGCTTCAGGTTTGAGAACATAAACTTCTCATTTGTTCTTCCAATTCTATGACTTGTCTCAAAATCTATGTACGGATAGGAAATTCTGCGGTCAAGGCTATTTCTCTGCTTCTTAGCAAGGGCGTTCCAGAAACCAACATTATCTTTCTTAACCTTATAGCAGTAAGTCGTTACGATACTAGCTATTTCTCATATATTTCAAACTTCTTGTGCCTAGTATTCCTTCACTTCTCAAATTCTGAATTTTGTAAACCGCAGGCACCTCAAGGAATTCAGACTGTCTGTAAGAAATTCCCGAAGCTAAAAATCGTGACATCGGAGATTGACTCATCATTGGATAGGTTTTTAGGAGTAATTCCAGGCATGGGGGAGTTTGGCGATCGCTACTTTGGCACGAATTAATGATTTTGCTTCCATGCGTCTTGCCTATCATCAGCTAGATCAGAAATTGGGTTTGCTTGCATTCCTTAGTCTATATCAGCTAGGTTGATTCTACACCTTAAAGGAAACTTGCAAGCAGATGACTCTCTCTAGCTATTTTTGTTTCAAATCCCATTGTGTAAATATTTCTTCTACATGCAGAGAACAGAAATTCTTATCAAGAAATAAATATTCTTTGCAAGTACAAACATATGCGTCTTTTACACAACTGTGGAAAAGTTAAATTAAGGGAGGGGCGCTGGGGCAGCAATGTGGGGAAGAGGAAAGCATCCGTCAAATAGAAACACAAAATCAAGGGCATACAAAAATGTGAAGTACCACTAAGAAAGCTAAATAAATGAGATGTCTTAGAAACTCCTTTTCAGAAATCCCTTCCGTTTTTGCAATTGAAAACTGAAAGAATTGTTGATGAATTACAAGTGAAAAACTCTGTTTCAGAAGGCACGGGGGCATATTAGCTTGTTGTGTTTTTACGACTCTTTTTCTTCCTAGATGCAAAGCTGCTGGGTCCAATTTCTATGGACATTCTCTTCGTTCTGCAACAAAAGATGAGATCTAACTAATCCCTCAAAAACAGAATTGCTATGCATTAATGTGAAGAAGAAAAACCAAGTTATTTGATCTTTAGAGATGACAGACAGAGAAGGGTCATAAACAAAATCGAATGAAGCATCATACCGTGTAGAAAGCTCTTCTGACTCCTTTCCACCATCTTCAACTGCAGCCTCTGATGAAGGAAATACAATGAAATTAAGAGGACAGACATATGATCAGATATCTCAAGATAATTTTCTAACCAGCTTATGGCATCTGAAAGAAATCGGATTTGTAAAACCCAACAACTCAAACAAATTTGCATGTAAAATACAGTTCACTGAAATCTTATGCTTTGTATTGTTGTATACATACATAAGCAAGCAGAATAAATAGCAACAATCCACAACCTACGGAGAAAGCTAATAAAAGTAATCAGCACAACCTTGTAACATATCTCAGCAGTATTAAATCCAGTTATATAAATGTGAGATTCCCTGATATAATCATCTGATAGTTTACAAAGACCATTTCATTTCTTGTAAAAGAGAACGACAAGCAAAAGGAGCAAACAGCTGAGAAGTGAATTTTACTAGATAAATCTAACTTAGAAGAGATCATGCATGAAAAGACAAGTATCTAGATATGCTATCAATATCCAACCTTCTACCACACAGTTAGCTTAGGTAGCCAAGGTATTCAAGGTAATCCTATATTACATGGACAAAAGTTCATTCTAGAGTTGCTTCCACCAAGCCATATTGTTCATCATTCTCATCCTTAGTCATAAAAGCTAGAGTCTGACACCTTAAACATGGAATAAACTAAAGAGTGCAACAATTTTATCTAGATTTTTCGTTTTTAATTATCTCTACTAAGTACAGAGGCCAAGCACACCTGTTCCATTTTCTTCATCACTTTCCTCAACCTCTGAACCAGAACCCCATCGGTCTCCTCCATCATCGAAGTCCCAACGATCACCCACTGGGGGCATCCAGAACTCAGGTTCTTCTGAATCACTTTCATTTTCAGCAGAATCCCTAACTTCAGAGATAATTTCTTCAACTGCCTTTTCCTTTTCCTTCTTCTTCTTGTTCTTCTTCTTTTTTTCTTTCTTTGGCTTCTGCTCCCCTTCCTCTGCCATGGTTTCATTCCCTAACTCCTTCTCCATTTCCTTTTGCTCTGTTCACAATAATCCACCTAGTGTTAAGTTAAAACAGCATATAGTAATTAATATATGAAACAATGAGCTGGAAAGCGAACACTAACCTAATTTGTTGAGGAATCGTTTGCCGTTGATATGCTTCCAAATATGCTCCTCAGACTTATTGACAGTATCACCAGTTAGGTTACAAATCAACTTCGAACTGAATATAACAAACAAATAGAAAGTAAACCTAATGGAAAAAACAATCTTATTAGCAAAAGACACCTGAAAGTAAAACTAAACAAAGTAGAAAACTCACCCAAAATGGAATGCTAGATTAGCTATATTCTGAACTTTTTGGAACGTGGAATCTCAAAACAGAAACAGGCATTGGAAATTAAGCAAGTCCCATAGCATTCTAGAGGTTAGACCGTAACTCTCCAAAATTCTATGTTTTTTACTTAAAATATTAGAGATTGCTTCCAATTCTAACCCAAACATATATGGCTGCTTTCTTCATTTTGAGTCTTCACAAAAATAGTTCTTTAAGCTAAAAGTTTCAATCTTTGGTGACCCTTTTCTTTATTTAACTAACATAAATAAATAGCTCAAATAATTAACAAAGAAAAAATAAAAATTGGTTCTCTATTTTAATGCAGAGAAAAGCTCAAATCTTAAAGGAAGGGGGAAAACTTTGGTTTTTTAATTTTACCGGGAAAGAGGGTCTTGTTTGAACATGTTGAGAGGCGGCTTAGAGTGAGACAGAGCAAAGTCGATGAGACCTAAACGACAACGCTTGCTCTGAGCATAGGAATCCTTGTCTTTAACAACCATCTCGTGGCCTGTCTCTACGCACTTGAGCCTGCCGTTTGGGAGCTCCGTGAAGGTTGGAGGCCCCAGCAAATCGGTCCCTTCTTTGTTGCTGCCGCTCCCTTTCTTTTCTTCACCTCCCTCCTCCATTGCTATTGCTAGTGTTGCCGCTGCTGTTTCTTTATTTTTGTGTTTTGGGTTATTGACTTATTGTTGATGCCTGTAAACGACACCCTTTCATGTCGCTTTGATTTGATCTAACCGCTACCGTTTTAACAGTAGAAGGAGTCAAAACGTGGGTTAATGAAAGTATCTTGTATTGACCAGTCCCGCTTGACTTAGTAGTCAAACTTGTGGATAGCTCACTAAAGCTCCGTTTGATAGGACGGTATCAACCGGTGAAGTTGATTCTGATAAGATTAAAATATTAAAACTAGTCACCGTAATGATAAGATTAGGGCTTTGTTTGTTTCACTGTTTCAATGTAGTTGGCTTCCAAACTTGGACAGGTCACTAAGGCTCCATTTCATAAAACAATGAGATTGATTTTGATGAGATTAAAATATTAAAATTAATTATCCTAACGGTAAGATTAGGGTTTTGTTTGTTTCACCATTTCGGTGCAATTGGCTCCGTTTAAGAGCCAACTACACCAAAACAATGCTTAAGTAGTATAATGGTGCGATGGAGTTTGCCTATGTGGCTAACTCCAAATGCACCAAACAATGGAAATTTCTATGGGAGCAAAATACTCCAGTGGGACGACTAGTCTCTTTTTTTTTCTTTTATCTTATCCTTTATTCTTGTTTATTTTTTATTCTATTTATCTCTTAACTTATATCCATAATGGTCATCTTTCACTCTCACTTCACTCCACCGCTATTTTATCAAATACATATTTTCACTGTTAATTTTATTCTCTCCACTATAATATTCAATATTATGATTTCAACCTCACCGAAATCAATCACACCGCTCTATCAAACAAAGCATAGAATTATAGCGGTGAGAATAAAACTAACTGTGGAAAAATATGTATTTAGTAAAATAACGATAGTTGTGAGATAAGAATGAGAAATAACTAAAAGGAATATTAGTTAACAAAGAAAATCTTTTAACAAAAAAAAATCCCACTTATATCCGAGTACCACTGGAAAATTTGAGCTATGGTGCGCTTTGAAGGTTGCCATTCTAGCAAAAGCCATCGCACTGGTGCTTTGCTTTAGCATCGGTGCAATGCGAATGACCCCTATCTCATTGAAACGCTGCTCCAAATAGGGCTTAAGATGGTAGGGGTTCCAGCAGCTAGAGTTTCAAAAAAAAAAAAAGTATTGTGCATTCGTGACGGAGTAAACGAGAGAAAGACTACAACAATGACTTAATGGTTTTGATTGTTTTACCGGATTGGATTGGATAGAATGAGAGGGAAAATTACATGTAATTTGTACTTGTAGTATGATTTTACAATAATGACATAAATTTGCATTGTGAAGAGGATTATTCATAGGGTGGATCAATCATATCCATTTCTAGAGAATTAAGTCATCCTATGAAAAATCTCCCCACAATACAAATACATGTTAATATTACAAAACCATACTACAAATTACATATAATTTTCCTCATCATCCTATTCTATCTAATTCGGTATAACAAACATACCCCAAGTGTACATGTGGTGGACAAAGAACAACAGAAGATTATACAAGGTATATATGCATGGTATTTTATATTAAAATGATTATTATATACCATTAAGTTCTTTTACATACAAGGCAAACTTTCGCACGTACTACATAGAAGATGATGACCATTGGTTCGTAGAAACCGGGCATTAAGGTAGAGATAAACGGGGGAAAAAACTGAGTAATTTTACAAATTTTTTTATAAACATAACTACAAAACAAATTTGAATCGGTAATAAAGTACCAATAGAATCAAATTTTGAAAATTAATCTGACGTTAGATATGATGAATATATCATGGAGCACCATACTTATTTGGTTAACATTCATTATATTATCCCATCGGACAATAGACTTTTGATGATAATCAACTAGCACAACCACAAGTGGATGATAGTTAATTCTTGTCTTTAATATCTTTTGCAAACTAAATATTGTATCTATGTGTATAATTATATGAATCATTATATAAATCTTATGAGTTGGCATAAATATTATTCCTTAATTCAATCTAGAGATGGAAGTTAGGTAAATGCTAATAAGTTACCAAGGAATTCGATTTAGTTTTTTTTTTTTTTTGAGAGAAAGATGTAGTATTAAATGTTGTTAATCACTTAAACTTTATAATATCTGATGTTATTGAAAATAAATATTTTACAAACATACTTGATAATCTTATTTTTATTATATTTTATATATTTTTACCTATTTAAATATTTATCAATACATTATTTTTTCATATATATATGCTTTAATTAAAATATTAATTATTACTCTAAAACATGTAAAAATATGTAAATAAACATATGCTGAAGTTTCATTTCAAAATTTCAATGTTTACTATAAATATTCGTAATTTTTTAAATTATTTTTACAACTTTTTTGTAATATCGATATTTTTTAATATATATCTATTAATATATCTATAATTTTAAGGATGCGATATCGATATCAATATCTAATTCTATTTTTAGACCTATTGCTTATCATCAAACAACTTAAGCATATATTTTAACAAGATTTTTGTCAAAATTGGATGATTTGAACAAAATATAATACTACATAAGGAGAGAAATTGGCAAATTGCCATCAAATGGTCAATATTATTAACTCAAGTGAAAGAAACTGATGAAATCATTAAAAGTCGTAAAACCATTCTACGTTATGGTATCACAAACAAATAAATGAGCCTCTCTTAAGTAAGAACAATACAAAAAAACTATAAATCTATAATTTATATTATTATATATAAAAGAATGTTGTAAAACTTTTAAATGGCCTAAAATACCATTTTCTTTCTACATATTTCAGAAATGCCATTGATATTGTTGAGTCAAATTAAAACTCTTCATTTATATTTTAGTAAATATTTTTTATATATTTATTAAATGATTATAATAATTAACAATTTTATTTTCATCATAATTTACTTATTACTATATTATATTGAAGTAAATAGTTTAATTTTCATCCAATTTTATGTAGTTTAATTTAAAAATTACCCTCTTTTTTTTAGAATTAATTTAAAAATTACTTTATATAGTTTAATTACATCCAATTTAATATAATTTTTTATTTTTTATTATTATTTTTATTATTTATAATACGTTATATCACGTGCAATACACATAACAGGATGACTAGTAAAACAAAAATGACAAATATATAATGCTAACTTTTAACCTGAATTTACCTTCCTACATTTTGCCCCACTCTCACACAACTCAAGTCCCCTGTGGCCCCAACCAAATTGCTCCCCTTTTCCTATAAAACCCCCTTTGAGGAGTTTGCTTGATGCACCAATTACATTCCTCTCACATTATTCTTTTATTTATCAAGTATTTATCTTATCATGGAATCAAATGATGATAGCGATGATCTTCATGAAGTTGCTACTCAAAACCTTCTTCCAAATTATCGGATCAATGATTTACCAGAAATTGGTAAGTATGTTTTAATGTCTATACCTAAGTCTTGCCTTTTATATGAACTTCTTAATGTGTAATGGCGAGGATAAATTTACTGACTTACAATTATAATTTATGAAAACCAAGCTTTATTGGCAGGAGAACTGAGGGCAACGAGTTGACGAAGAGAAGCAAGAATGCCGGTTTTGATGCCCGAGGAAAACAACCTTATATATCAGTTAATTGGATATGCATCCTGTTAGTAGTTTTAGGCTAGGTGTGGAGTGAAATGTGGTATATATCACATTGGCAAGAGATTATATTTTTTTGATAATCGAATAATTATAATTAAAATTATTTGGTTTTGACTAATTATAATTAGTGATCTTTTATTTTAACAGATATATTTATTACGTTTCATGTCTGTTGAATTAAGGATTGTGATTGTTTAAATTCTATATAAACTATTCTTGCCAAAAGCGCATAGACACAATTCAAATCAGAGAGTTTTGGCTTTGTTGTATCCTGAAGGAAATAAATCCTTCAAGAAAGTGATTAATCTCACGTCTCAAAGCCATTTCTTATTCTTTCTCTATTTTCTCTATATTTACAACACATCCATTCGCTTAGAAGGATCTTTGTCTTCCTCAGCTGAACTGAGTATTTCCCATGCAGCATTCCATGATAGCTGCAAGGCAGGTACAAATATGACCCTAACATTAGTTTTAGGTGTCTTCCCTCTTCCTAGCCGAGATTATTTCAAAAACTTGCCCTAATTTTGGCCAACAACAATTTGTTCAATTTATGAGAAACTCGGTTTTGTTCAATATGCTAGAAATTCTATCTTATTTGTATAATCTTTGTATAAAGAAATAACGTTGATTTCTTCTTCTCACATGTAATTATCTTATTATTTCTTAATAAAACTTTAGCAATAATCCCATAAAAATCTTTAGCTTTACACCATAGACCATTTGGTTATTACTTTGCAATACTGCTCTTTCTTTATGATTTTGAAGAATGGTGCTTTGATTAAACCAAATGTGGTTATCTCGATTTTGTGTTTTTCTAGGTTTATATTCTTAATTCATATGAGGGTCGGGATGGTTGCAAATTCAAGTTCATCGCTTGTAACATAAAATTGAAATGGATTGGAATGAAATCGCTATGAATTAGGGATACAACTTAGAACTTAAAAACCATAAAGTCGTCAAGACTCAAAAGTTTAAAGTATTTTAATCAGTTTCTTAAATATATATATATATATATATATAAGAATTTTATTCAGAGTACATATAATTATTTAAATTTGACTATGAGTAATTAATAATCTTTTTTGTTTAGCTATTAATTTTATATGGTCTATTATATGAAACTTAAAGCAAAAATCATATATCCTTTTAACATTGCTTAAAATCATGTTATTTAAGTTGAATTTTGGTTTAGAATTATTATATGATCATTTCAGGTTGTACACTTTCACTATTGAAATTAGGTTAGGTTTTGCATGGGTCGGACGAGATTTGAGATAAGAAGACCACCTTATCATCCATGACAATGAAAATGAGTACATGTGTTCATCATAGATTTTTTTTTTTTTGGTTTCTCATCCAGTATTCAGAACTTCGCTTTGATTAATCCGAATTCGACCCGCGTCGTGCACCTGGATATGGTGGGTGATTCTCCCCACGCGGCGGCGGCGGCCGGGGGGGGGGGGGGGGGGGGGGGGGGGGCGCAGCTGCATACGCAAGGTCTCGAAACCGAGACCTACTTAAGCTATAACAAGCTGCTTATCACTTGATCCAACCCACGTTGGTACACGTTTTCATCATAGATGACAAAATGCGTATTTTCCTAGGTCATATAAATCACATAGATAAAAGGGTAATTTTCTTTTTTTCTTTATTTGATAGAACGGTCATATTTAACTGATACGACAATTTTACCCCATGACACAAGTATGCATAATTGGGTGGGTAGATAACAATTTTTGTATATAAAGTCGTCGCGTCTGTGTAAAAACAATATCATATTTTCGCAATCTTTCCTCAATTTTCAGATTAATTAGAGGTCACACCCTTAAAACTTTTTTATAACATTGGCTGCAAAATGATCAGATTAAACAACTGCAAAAAGATCTGATTTTTCATACGCCATTATGAAAATAGCTCTTCCGAACGGGTGAATGAAATATTGTCATATCAGACCCATCTCTTCTTGTTCGGTTAATTATTAACTTTTGAATATAATTTGATTACACTGGGCCTGATAACATTGGACCTGACTATACCAGGCTTGACTAGTGAAACCCACCAATATAAGGTACCACACTCCTTAGTATAAAAGGCCACTACTCTCTAGGGTAAGGCCAACAAACTCTTAATATTCTACTACTCTCTACTCTTACTCTCATGTCTCTCTACTTTCATACTGACTTGACCGTCGAAGTGCGCCCCAGAGGACCACCTTCGGTGCCCTCTAACTGGGTTTATCTTGCAGATCACCAGGCTGAGCTAGAGTGGCATCAACATTAACCTCATTCTCTCAATCGGTCGTCCGATTTAGCATATCCGACCCACCTCTCCCTTGGAGTTAGTTATTAACCTCAATTCCCTTAATCAACCCTAAAATGATCCGATTTAGGCTTTGCTTGGTAGGAAAGATGGAAAATTGGAAAGAAAGAAAATAGGAAGAGAAGAAAGTAAGAAGATGGAAAATAAAATTAATTTTCCTCTAGTATGCTGGTAGAAAAAATAGAAAAATGAGTGGAAAAAATTAATTTTCTTCCCTTTCATTGGTTGGTAGAAGAGAAAAATGAGAAGAAAGAAAATCAATTTAATATGCTTTTACTATAATACCCGATATTTAGTATGCTAGTGAGTAGTAATGTTATATATTAGAATGTTTTTTATAATGAAGGATATCTTTAATATGCTTTTACCATAATACCCCATATTTAGTATGCTAGTGAGTAGTAGTATTATATGTTAGAATGTTTTTGATAATGAAGGATATTGGATATATAAGTACTTTTACCTCAATTAATTAGACTTAACTTGACCAACAATTGGTTGGTTCAAATGGTTTGTCACTTGTTCCCCTTAAGTAAGGCCTTGAGTTCAAGTCTTGTGAATGGAGAAAATCATTGTTGGGAGAGCTTTACCTCCATAGTGGGCCAACCCGGCTCGAAAGGGATTAGTCTTGGGCTAAAGGCCTATGATACCCTTACTTATACCTAAAAAAAAATTAGACTCAACTTGTTTTTATTTCACTTTTGTTTCCAAAATTAGAGAGATTTTGAATATGAAGTATGAAAGAAAACATACATCTTTCTAACTTTCTTTCCTCTCAAATTTCTCTCCTACCAACCACTTAAAATTTTATTCTCTCCATTTTTCCCTCATAACTTTTTCATCTCTCCACTTTTCTCTTCTACCAAGCAAGGCCTTAATGTGGTGGACAAAATATCAACATATCTAACCCAACTCTCCCTTGTCCAGTTAATTATTAACCTCAATTCTTGAGCATGACGATTTGTCTACTCTCCAAAAAGTCTTATAAAAAATTACTATTATTATATTTATTTCATCACTTACGCTTAATTTTATTCTTAAGAAGTTTCTTGATAGATTGCATGTATGAGTAAATCTTTTTCGTTATCACTCTAAATGCATTTGTTTAATTTATTTTTTTTAATGATAGCTAAAAATTCAAGAATTAATTAATATTATTGAATATTGATCACTAAAATTAAGAGTTTACACTTGACTGTTCTATTATTTCCTTCAGCAGCAAGAGAAGACAACCATGCTGCTCCCAACCTCTCACCTTATCGTTGTCTCACTTGTCCTCAAATTTACCTCGACTAAAACATTGAAATTTTCCTCATGATAACGAAAGTATCTATCATTAATTTGTTTGTTAATGTTATCAATATTTCAATAAGTACGTTAACTTTACCATTTATTGAGAACTCATAAAATTATTGGAGGGAAGATTGATTTGAATTCCTGCCATCTGATAAGATAAACTTCTAGCTTAGCCTAACTTAGTGATATAGCTATTTGTATTCAAATGTATTTTAAGTTGTGTTTATTTGATCTTGTATCATGCATAAATATAGGAAAATTATACAGAGGCAGTAAGCCCTTTCATTGCTTCATTCTCTCTGTTCTTATTATCTCTGTCACTCTTATATGGTATCAAGAGCTTAATTCTCTAGCGAGATTTTTTTTTCACCATGACCACCACTTCTTCCACAAATTCCTCATCCTCTACTAACACCCCGGTTCTTAGCACCACTCTTCAAAATTCTTCCAACACCTCTCCTTTGATCACCATTAACGCTGCTGCCCAACTTCCAATCAAACTAACCTCTCAAAATTACCATTCTTGGCGGGCACAATTTACCTCTCTCTTAATTGGCCACAAACTCAGTGGCTATCTTGATGGTACAAAGCCATGCCCACCTTCAACCATTCCTGCAGAAGGTTCACAGCCGACTATTTTCATTCCCAATCCGGCCTATGATCACTAGGTCCAACAAGATCAACTGCTTCTTCATGGCATTATTGCATCTGCTACTGAATCTGTGGTACCATTATTTGCCTCTTGCACAACCTCAGCTGCTGCCTGGACAAAAATCCAAAGCATGTTTGCCAATAAGTCTCGATCGCGGATGATGCACTTAAAAGATAAACTGGCTCAACCGCGAACAAATCAAAAAGTACAAGACTATTTTCAATCTCTACGGCAAATTGCAGATGTATTGGCTTTAATAAATTCGCCAGTCCAAGAAGATGACTTGGTGATTTATGCACTAAATGGTCTTGGCTCTGATTTCAGAGAGATAGCTGCTGGCATCCGTGCTCGTGAATCTACTATTTCCTTTGAGGAACTCTTGGATAAAATGGTTAAAGGAAATAGCAGATTCACGAGCACGGATGCCAGCAGCTATCTCTCTGAAATCAGAGCCAAGACCATTTAGTGCATAAATCACCAAGTCATCTTCTTGGACTGGCGAATTTATTAAAGCCAATTCATCTGCAATTTGCCGTAGAGATTGAAAATAGTCTTGTACTTTTTGATTTGTTTGCGGTTGAGCCAGTTTATCTTTTAAGTGCATCATCCGCGATCGAGACTTATTGGCAAACATGCTTTGGATTTTTGTCCAAGCAGCAGCTGAGGTTGTGCAAGAGGCAAAGAATGGTACCACAGATTCAGTAGCAGATGCAATAATGCCATGAAGAAGCAGTTGATCTTGTTGGACCCAGTGATCATAGGCCGGATTGGGAATGAAAATAGTCGGTTGTGAACCTTCTGCAGGAATGGTTGAAGGTGGGCATGGCTTTGTACCATCAAGATAGCCACTGAGTTTGTGGCCAATTAAGAGAGAGGTAAATTGTGCCCACCAAGAATGGTAATTTTGATAGGTTAGTTTGATTGGAAGTTGGGCAGCAGCATTAATGGTGATCAAATGAGAGGTGTTGGAAGAATTTTGAAGAGTGGTGCTAAGAATCAAGGTGTTAGTAGAGGATGAGGAATTTGTGGAAGAAGTGGTGGTCATGGTGAAAAAAAAAATCTCGCTTGAGAATTAAGCTCTTGATACCATATAAGAGTGACAGAGATAATAGGAACAGAGAGAATGAAGCAATGAAAGGGCTTACTGCCTCTGTATAATTTTCCTATATTTATGCATGA
Source organism: Microcos paniculata (assembly GCA_030664755.1). Taxonomy (NCBI): domain Eukaryota; kingdom Viridiplantae; phylum Streptophyta; class Magnoliopsida; order Malvales; family Malvaceae; genus Microcos; species Microcos paniculata. The sequence goes on along the minus strand of CP131462.1, from coordinate 35,082,501 downwards.
TACAAGATCAGATAAACACAACTTAAAATACATTTGAATACAAATAGCTATATCACTAAGTTAGGCTAAGCTAGAAGTTTATCTTATCAGATGGCAGGAATTCAAATCAGTCTTCCCTCCAATATATAAGAGTGACAGAGATAATAAGAACAGAGAGAATGAAGCAATGAAAGTGCTTACTGCCTCCGTATAATTTTCCTATATTTATGCATGATACAAGATCAGATAAACACAACTTAAAATACATTTGAATACAAATAGCTATATCACTAAGTTAGGCTAAGCTAGAAGTTTATCTTATCAGATGGCAGGAATTCAAATCAGTCTTCCCTCCAATGCTCCCCCACAAGATGGTGGATCCATCAGAGATACCAATCTTGAGTAACAAAGCTCGAAATTTTGGATGAGGAAGAGCTTTAGTTAAGGCATCTGCAAGTTGCTCTGAAGATGGTATATGTCGAACTGACAAGAGTCTAGCTTGTACTTTCTCTCTAACAAAAAGGTAATCCAATGCCAAATGTTTCATTCTTGAGTGGAAGACAGGATTTTCACATGTATAGGTGGCACTAAGATTGTCACAAAGCACTGTTGGAGGAGAAGAACACTGACCGGAGACATGTAGTTCAGAAAGTAAGGACTGAATCCAGCTTAATTCAGAAACCGAAGCAGCAATAGCCCGATATTCAGCTTCGGTTGATGACCTCGCAATTGTGCTTTGCTTCTTAGAGCTCCAAGAGATTGGAGTGCTACCAAAATAAATTATATAGGCTGATGTGGATTTTCGATCATCTGGATTCCCCGCCCAGTCAAAATCAGTAAAAGCAGTGAGCTTCAAATCAGTCTCCTTATTAATACAAAAGCCATGAAAGACAGTACCCTTTAAGTAGCGTAACACTCTTTTCAGAGCTGTGAAATGAGTTTGGGTGGGCTTGTGCATGAACTGAGAAAGTCGATTTACGGCAAAACTGATATCTGGACGAGTGAGAGAAAGATACTGTAGTGAGCCAATGATTTTTCGATATTCTTCAACATTTGCTGCAGCAGTTCCATCATTTAGTTGGAGTGAAATAGTTGTAGAGAGTGGTGTGTTAACTTCTTTAGCACCAGACATGTTGGTATGCTCAAGTATATCTTGAATATACTTATGTTGAGAAAGAAATAAGCCACGTGAATGAGCAATGACTTCAACTCCGAGGAAATAATTGAGATTGCCAAGATCTTTGAGAGAGAAAGTTGTCGAAAGATCCTGAACAAATGACATCAAGAAAGTTGTATTGTTGCCAGTGAGAATGATATCATCTACGTAAATTAACATGTAGGCAACCACATTATCTTTGATGTAAATGAACAGAGACTGATCTGTTGCAGAATTGCGAAAACCAAATCGATTTAAGACTGAACTTAATGCTGAATACCATGCACGGGGAGCTTGCTTTAAGCCATATATGGCTTTTTTAAGCTTACACACATAACCTGTTGGCTTTGTTCTATCATGAAAGAGGGGTGGCTGCTTCATATAGACTTCTTCATCCAAGTTGCCTTGTAGAAAAGCATTATTTACATCAAATTGATGTAATGGCCAACCATTGGAAACAGCTAAACACAGCACCAACCTAACCGTGACTGGTTTCACAACTGGACTGTAAGTTTCATTGTAGTCGAGACCAGGTCGTTGTGTGAACCCCTTTGCAACAAGCCGCGCCTTGTATCGCGATATACTGCCATCAGGATTTCGCTTGATGCGAAATACCCACTTACATGCAACAATTGTTCTATCAGAGGGAGAAGGAACTAACTCCCATGTTTCATTTTTCTGCAGAGCTCTGAGTTCATCAAGCATAGCCTGTTTCCATGGAGAGATTTGAACAGCATGACTGGCACATAATGGTTCGATAGAAGGTGGTATAGGATGTTTAGTTGCACAGAAAAGTTTTTTGGGTTTGAATATATTGTTTTGGGACCGTGTGACCATGGGATGGATTCTTTGAGGAGCGACAAGTTCTGTTTGGCTAATGTTGGGAGAAGATGTATGATCAGACAAAGAAAAGGATGTTACCTTATCATGAAGAATGGATCTTTCACTTGAATGAGCCTATTGTTGAAGGCTGGAGTGAGTAGAGTCATGCGGAAGCACCTCAACATCAGAACCGACTTGTTTAGCTGAATTCAAGGTATTCACAACTGGCATATCAGAAATTAAAGACGATAATGAAGTAGAAGAATTAGAAGGAGTAGTGGTATTTGTTTTGAAAGGAAACCGATTTTCATCAAAGAGAACATGACGAGATGTATAAATTTTTTGAGTCATAGGATCAAGGCAATAATAAGCACTCTGATTTTTGGAGTACCCCAGGAACACGCATGGTTTGGATTTTGAGTCAAGTTTGTGTTCAGAGTAAGGCTTCAACCAAGGAAAACAAAGACATCCGAAAACTTTTAGCTTGGTGTAATTTGGTGTCTCATGAAAGATTGATTCAAATGGACTTTTCTGACCCAAGACAACTGATGGTAATCGGTTGAGGAGATAAACAGCAGTTTGAAAGGCATATGGCCAATAAATAAGAGGCATGGAGGCATGATGAAGCAAGGTTAGACCAGTCTCAACGATGCTGCGGTGCCTTCTCTCAACAACGGCATTATGTTCAGGTGTATAAGGTGGGGTTTGCAGGTGTTGAATTCCAAGAGAGCTAAAAAAAGGTTTTAGTTTATCAAATTCTCCCCCACAATCGGTATAGACAGATAGAATTTGTGATTGAAAATATTTTTCAACAAGCATTTTAAACTTGGGAAAGAGATGAAAGACATCAGATTTTTGTTTGAGAGGATATAGCCAGATATATTTTGTATAGAGATCGACAAACGAAATGTAATATCGATGGCCATCAAAAGAAGATACCCGAGAAGGCCCCCAAACATCAGTATAAATAACTTCTAAAGGTTTAGTTGCAGAAATAGTAGAAGTACCAAATGGGAGTTTATGGATTTTATTACAAGAACAGGAAATACATAAATTATTGGAAACACTCGGAGAACATGGCAATGAAAAATTTTTAACAAGAAATTGCAAGGTTTTTGAAGAAGGGTGCCCAAGTCTGTGATGCCAGATAGCAGAATTTGTTTTGACTCCAACAAAAGCAAGTGCGGTTTTTTGAATAAGAGGTGCTGCAGTATGAAGCTCATACACTCCATTGTTATTCTGGCCTTGAGCAAGAGGAGCCCTCGAGTGAAGATCCTTGATAAGAAAAGAAGATGGAAAAAATTCAACGGAGGTAGAATTAGTATCACAAAATTTAGAAACAGATATTAAATTTTTATCTTCTTTAGGCACATGAAGAACATTATTTAAACGAAAGGAAGTAGTAGAAAGGGGTAGAGAAGTTGAACCAGTATGAGAAATTTGTAGCCCACTGCCATCACCAATTAGTAACTGATCAGTGCCACCATATTTGTCATGAATGTTCAGATTTTTCAAGTCAGCTATAACATGATGAGATGCAGCTGAGTCCATGAGCCAGCCAGAATCATTTTTGATAGCAGAAGCAAAATGAGCAGAAGAGTTGTGCGCAGAAGAGTTGATGTGAGACTGTCTGGGTTTTATTTTAAAGCAGGATTTTGCGGAATGCCCAGGTTTATCACAATATTGACAAACAACCTTAGAGGCGACGGAGCGTTTGTGAAGAGCAGAATCACCAAAACTGTAGGAACGAGATCCTGAAAAGTTCTTGGTACCAGGAGATCTGTCAGGCCGAGGAGAACGCTGAGAGATATGAGCAGAAGGAAGAAGAAACTCAGATGAGTTTTGCTTTTGAAGAAAGATTTCATATTCAACCATTTTATCCAAGAGTTCCTCAAAGGAAATAGCAGATTCACGAGCACGGATGCCAGCAGCTATCTCTCTGAAATCAGAGCCAAGACCATTTAGTGCATAAATCACCAAGTCATCTTCTTGGACTGGCGAATTTATTAAAGCCAATTCATCTGCAATTTGCCGTAAAGATTGAAAATAGTCTTGTACTTTTTGATTTGTTCGCGGTTGAGCCAGTTTATCTTTTAAGTGCATCATCCGCGATCGAGACTTATTGGCAAACATGCTTTGGATTTTTGTCCAGGCAACAGCTGAGGTTGTGCAAGAGGCAAAGAATGGTACCACAGATTCAGTAGCAGATGCAATAATGCCATGAAGAAGCAGTTGATCTTGTTGGACCCAGTGATCATAGGCCGGATTGGGAATGAAAATAGTCGGCTGTGAACCTTCTGCAGGAATGGTTGAAGGTGGGCATGGCTTTGTACCATCAAGATAGCCACTGAGTTTGTGGCCAATTAAGAGAGAGGTAAATTGTGCCCGCCAAGAATGGTAATTTTGAGAGGTTAGTTTGATTGGAAGTTGGGCAGCAGCGTTAATGGTGATCAAAGGATAGGTGTTGGAAGAATTTTGAAGAGTGGTGCTAAGAACCAGGGTGTTAGTAGAGGATGAGGAATTTGTGGAAGAAGTGGTGGTCATGGTGAAAAAAAAATCTCGCTAGAGAATTAAGCTCTTGATACCATATAAGAGTGACAGAGATAATAGGAACAGAGAGAATGAAGCAATGAAAGGGCTTACTGCCTCTGTATAATTTTCCTATATTTATGCATGATACAAGATCAGATAAACACAACTTAAAATACATTTGAATACAAATAGCTATATCACTAAGTTAGGCTAAGCTAGAAGTTTATCTTATCAGATGGCAGGAATTCAAATCAGTCTTCCCTCCAATATTTATCACATGTAAATCCTTAATTTAATTTGTGACTTCTGATGTCAAGTATCATCATCCTTTGTATGTTTGCATATTAACACTTATGTAGGTACGAGTAGAGACTCTTTCCTATATCAATCCAAAATTTCAATTATAGATTTTTTTTATATATATTTTGAAGCCATCAATTATAAATTTTGGTAGTTCTCAACCATATCAAACAATTTACCAAATGAGAAAATCAAATTCTTATAAAATAATCCTCGATTTCATACATATAAGGAAATTTTTGTGTCCTACTATTTTCGTCCTAAAGTCCTCACTGTTCATTTGCTTAATATGGTAATAATTTTTTTTATTGTTATATTAATTTACAAAATTGGTTGACTTTAGGTGTTGTTTGATAAAATTGAAAAATTAAGCATTCAAAATTAAATGCTGAAAATTTATTCAAAAAATTTTAAGTACTGAATTTATAGTGTACTTTTAAATTTGGTAAAATGCATACGCGCTGTAGAAGGTAAGTACAAAATAAGGTAAGATCCTCAATCGTTGGTGAAGATTCTGAACCCACACCCTAGCAACTAGTGCTTAATGTGGTTGAAGAGTTCTTCTGAACCCACATCCCAAGTTGCTGAGAGTTTCAACTTGAAAGGGGAAGCTGGAATTTACCTAGACAAAGATATCTCATATATCTGTTCATTTCCAGAAACTATCTGTTCTTGCAATTTCATTTGTATTAAAGAAAATTCAGATATACAATGTAAAATCAATGCTTATAATGTAAGGAATATATGTAACTCCATTTCTTTGATTTTTATTTTCTATTATCCTCTTTCATAACACATTATATCTTTTTTTTTGAGAAGGGAAAAAAAAAGAAAAACACTTTAAAAATTCTTGATGGCTTCGTGCTTAATGGGTTCGGTTTTGAGTCCAGTCAAAAAAGGTGGAAGAATCATGCATCACCACAAAGCCAAAAGTTACTAATTGTACCTTTTTCCTCTTTCAAGCGGCTCACGATACCATAGAAACGAAAAATTTGCAGGAAATTTAAAGAATTGGGCACAGATTCAGCAATTTAAAGAACCATACTTTATTTGACTCGTAATAATTGAACATATAAAAAGGGAAAAAAATGTACAGTATTCGTTGCGCTTGAAAACAGATCATACATGCGATCAAGAGAGTAAAGAACTCTCTCAAGGCTAAAATGCAAGTTTCTTTGCATTCCCATGCAAAAAAATAGTCCTTCACATCTCATATAGGTCTTGATCAACCAAACAAACTAAATCATTCAGATAAGCATAAGCTCCTCGATCAACAAGCAGCAGAACTGATGAAGACTTGGATTGGTGGGGAGAGGAGGTGGATTTTACTTTTACAGCACAAAGCTAATTTCCCACAAAAGTGTAAGGTCATCTGCCAAAGCATTTGCATCTTTATTACTCATTTTAATTGAAATTTACAGCTGTTTTCATTTTGTTTTGACCTCTAACAAAATCACTGAAAGCAAATTTGACGCCACTCATACCTAGTCTTGACTGAGATAAAACAGGATTTCGGCCAGGGAAAAAAGGGGAATAAGGGGGCAGGCTGTGCTATTCTAATGTTGCAAGTTTCTCTTCATCAACCTCAAATGCTTTCCTCGCTTGTTTCAGCTCCTCTTGCATAGATAGCAACTCTGTACAGCGATTTAGTTTGGGCAAATCCTGCAGGATCAAAGTGATTATAGCAACTCCTCAGAGTACTCTAAATAGAATTAAACGAAAACAATCAATCCCACCAATAAAACGTTGAAAACATGCTCAGACTATGATCTCAAACAATTGTTAGAACAATTTATGGAAATGTATAAAAAAGAAGAGGCAAAATACACAATAAAATTCCAAATTGCATATAGGAGCAAAAGCACTGCACAAAAATACGACGACAAAAGGTACCTTGCGAATTAGATACAGAAAATCCTCAACAGAAAGCTTTCCCCTCTTTGATCCAATATCTTGGGCCTTATGCGCCTACAGAAGAGAGGCAGAAATGAAAACTTTACCAACAATGCCATGTTACTCGATCAGAGATAGAGATCACCTAAGCCAAAGAAACTTACCAGATCTGATACATATTCTACAACGATGTCCTCCACAAGCGCCACAGTTTCTGGAAGTGGCTGAAAAGGCAACAGATGGAACTCAATATTATGTTCAAAATACATGCAAATAATCATATTTCCAGCAAGCACATACGTATTCTATTATCGTAGCACGTGAAAACAGGCAAAGGTGAGAACTAGTAAACCTTTCTCGGAATGAAACATACATAGCATGCATGAAACTTTTGAGCATCATACTCCTCCATCTGGGCTTTAATTCTCAAACTCATAAAGCCTACCATATTCGATATTTCAATTGTTGAATATAAGCAGGAATATGCTTTTATTTCTTAATAAATGGCCCATAGCAATCAAAACCTATTTAGTTACTGCACTGCATCTAAAAATTTTGAAAAATCTATTAAAGGAATGATAACCAACTCAATGGAATCACCCTTTCATTAGTTCGATAGCTTTACATAGAAATAATTAAATAAACAGGTGTGTAGCCACATACATAAGCCATTGCAAAGTTGCAAACTTGCGATACTCCCGGGCATCCTCAAAACAATTGTCAACTCATGAACGAAAAATTTATCCTGATTAATACTAGAATACTAGTATAAGAACTACAATTTCATAGAGAATAACATGGGAAGTAATTCGGTTTCCACTGACATTAAGTATGCTTATTCCAAAAGATTAAGGCCAGCATACTAGAAAGATATAAAATCAGAAACAACATTCCAAGAAGATAATAACAATTAAAACAATAACCCATAAAATAAAACAAAATACCAAGAAACCAAGTTTAACCATTCGAGAATCTGGGAAGGGTACTTACATTGGCATCATCTCCAAAACCATACATCATGTGCTGCACTGTATCAACAAACAGAGTAAAAAGAATTAAACAAAATCTGAAGGGAGAACCCAGGAAACAGAAGCATATTTACTTATATAAAGGAAGAAAATTTGCTTACAATCTTTTTGGAAAACTCCTCTTTTACGCTTGAATGAACTTTCTGAGGGTTGTGAAGAGCCCGCTTTTGATTTTGAAGAGGCTCCCGTCGATGGGTTACTCATATTTCTCCCCAGAAAGGTCTCTCAACTTTTCAATAATAATGTTCAAAGAAACTGAAGCAATTTCTGCATATTATGAAGATAAAATCCTCATCAGGAACCCATCAAGCAAGAAAAAGAAACCCCGATATTAATTTAAGAAGAAAGAAATATAAATAAACAAAAACCCCGATTGATTTACCTGGTCCTGTGATTTGATTGTCCTGATTCCTGAACCGCCTCTCTCTGTCCGTCTCCGCCTCCGCCTCGCTAACGTTGTGATATGGAATGGAACTGGAACCGGAAGGAGTTGGACATCCAAATGGGCCGGTCTACGTTTTAGGCCTAAATTTTCTATTCTTAGTTGGGCCAATCAATGTTTTTAAGTCTTTATTTGGATTTGGACACGTAATGAACCCCATGGTTCCATTCAAACTGTAAAACCAAACCCAAAATCATTTTATTGGTTTTATGATTATGTTTACTTCACAATACTAATTTTTTTAAGTGTATTAAATTTTCTTTCTAAAAATTTCTTGATTTTATGATTATGTTTATTATAAATTTATTATAATATAGTCCAATTTCGTATGTTATATTATGTTTATATTTTAACTCAAAATGAAATAAGGGGAATTCTCATGAATCTCATCTAGTATATGATTAAAGCTAACTAGATTTCTCACTTGTTAGACCATAAGGATCACATTACCATATTTTAATTACGACAAAGATTTGTATGCAAATCAAAGTTCAGAAACTTATTTAATTATCTCCTCAAAGAAAAAAAAACTTATTTAATTATAACAAACGAGTTTATGAGTTTATGAGTTTATGCGATTGGAATAATTGATTATTTTAAATAAATTCAGAGACCTCTTCAATATTTAAACCAATAATATATAAGTAATTATTCATTTAATTTCTTAAACCATGCTAAATGGTAGGTAGAAGTGAAAGGTATCTTTTCAAAATCGATAAATAAAAAGGTTGAAATAAAAAATAGTTGAGTCACATTCTTACTTTAACATGTGTTTCTTTCAAAAGGATATTCTAAGTAGGATGAATAAGTCAAGTGCATATTTTAAAGTTATCTGCTACTCATTAATAGCAGCTAATTGTGTTTTATTTGGGGAAGGTGGTGCTCATAGATTATAAAGCTATTTGGGATTTATGTATTTCAAATTGTAACCACACATTATGACAAAATTATTTTTTTTTTTCCCCAAGACATACCACTAATCAAAACGAAGATACTTTTGGTTAAAAAGGAAAATTTTATAAACTCAAACAACATAACACACGATCAACGGGGAATCCAAACGCAATCAAGATATCCTTCGGACACCATCACTGCTCCAAGTCAAAAGCAGTGTGGTTTGTTGGTTTTTTCGGAACCTTTTTTATTAGTGATCGAGACGGTACATAAATAGGAATCCCGTGTACAATTCTCCCTTTTTTCCCTTTAAAGGAAAGTGGAAGTCTCGAGCTCGAGACATCTCTTGTGTGAACTTTAGCCTCTAATTATCTTGAGTAGAGAAGGATTCATCTCGTGTACGATTTAATTTAAGTTCAAAATATTGTTTGTGATAAGAAAAATATTTCTGGACCCTCCAATACTTAACTTTCTTAACAATCTTCCTGACGTGATTTTTTTATTTGTTAAGCTTTTATGAGTATCACAAAAGTTTAATCCCTCATTTAATAAGGTTTAGCCACGTATAAAAAAGTTACCATATTTAAAGGATAAACTTCCTCTTTTTCTTGACAATTATAACGATAAGGTTTTAGACAAAAAAATAAATGAAACCTGCCACGTCAAGAGGGTTATTAAATGATGAATTTAGGAGGGTCATGTAGCAAAACTCTTGTGATAAATGATAATGGTCTTAGTCAAATATAATTTACCCTGGGTAGGTAGTTGATTTTTTTGGATTTGCTTTCCTAAAGATAAGGTTTATGTGACATTTGGGACTTTTTTTTCCTTTTTTATTAAGCTTAAGATTGAGAGTTCCAACTTACGAATCCCAAAAGAAGTTCAACATCTCACCTAACACTATCTCCTCCTAAATTATTGAAGAGGTTGAATACTTCTTTTTGGATAATTGAAAGAGTTTGAATTTAAATAGTACAAGGTAATTAACTTTAAGAATTTGCAAGGTTTATCTTATCCCCCATAACTTAGGCAATAAAATCATGTGACCATGTTGTTTGTTTGTAACATGTGATTCTAGACATAATACTTAAATCATTTGATTTGATTGTTTACGAAATCTGCTTTTGTCTATATTCTGAAACCAAGCCTTCGAATGTTCATAAACAGAACAAAAAAGAGGTGAACTTCCCCGCAGGCTGAATATTTGTGCAATGGAGATTGTTAAACTTAGTGTAGTTTTTCTAGTTTTGAGTGTTGTAAGTGTGGTAGGTGAGGAAGGGAAGGACATTCCGCCCTGCAACTTTAGAGCAGTTTATATGTTTGGTGATTCCAATTCTGATAGTGGTGCTGGATCAGCTGCATTCTGGGTTGCAGGACCTCCAAATGGTGAAACTTTCTTTGGTAGGGCTGTAGGTAGGGGCTCTGACGGCCGTCTGATTATAGATTTCATTGGTAACAAACCTTGTTGACTTGCTTTCTCTGCCTTTTACAACAAGCAACATGACATGGTCCTTGCTGTATTGACTTAACTTGTGCATGTGTTTTGTGGCTGCAGCTGAGCATCTTGGTCTGCCTTTCTTGAGTCCATATCTGGATTCCATTGGAACAAGTTTTAGGCATGGTGCTAGTTTTGCCATGGGGGGAACGACCATTAGGCCACAAAATGAATCAATGTCCTTAAATGGAGTACCTCCCTTCTCACTTGATGTCCAGACGACACAATTTAGAAACTTAAAGGTTCGGTCTGGCTATTTCTACAAGAAAGGTAACCCAGAAAACATCAGCTAACACTGGTTAACCTTTGAAATATTGTTCTTCTAGATTCAAGAAAGTTATACATCTTTTTGTTTATGGTTTGCAGCCAAGAGAAATTCCGACAGAAGAAATCTGCCTAGACCTCGGGACTTCTCCAATGCTCTTTATATCTTAGACATTGGGCAAAATGACATTGCTGCCGGTTTGAGGATGAACAATGACTCGGCATTTCATGCAGCAATCCCAGACATAGTTGAGCAGTTAGCTAAAGCAGTCCAAGTAAGTTTGAATTGATTCTATATTGGTTTTCTGGATTAAAAATCAATCAGAACTCTAACCGCAATCAATTGTCTTTAATTAACAGAATCTCCATAATGAAGGAGCAAGGATATTTTGGATACATAATACCGGCCCAATTGGTTGCTTGCCTGTGAGTCTACACTATCATGGCCTTAAGCCTGAAGAACTGGACAAACAAGGCTGCATCAAATCTCAAAATAACTTTGCAATTGAGTTCAATAGGCAGCTAAAGGAAAGAGTGATCAAACTTAGAACAGAGTTACCAGATGCTGTGTTAACATATATTGATATGTATGCTGCAAAGTATGAACTGATTGGCGCCGCAAAACAGGAAGGTAACTATAAGAACATTTCTCATCCCAGTTGTTAATTTGCTTATCTGTGGACTTGAACCCTTAAATCCAATTCAACTTTTATATGTTTATCTTTTTTTGCTTTCTAGGTTTTCTTGATGCAGCAGATATTTGCTGTGGTTTTCATGAAGATGACATCCATGTGTATTGTGGCAATAGACTAAAATTTAATGGGACAGAAATCTATGCCGGTACTTGTGAGGATCCTTCAAAGTATATCAGCTGGGATGGTGTCCACTACACTGATGCGGCCAATCGTTGGGTTGCTAATCGAATAATCAATGGTTCATACAGCGATCCACCTGTGCCGATTAAACATGCATGCCATAAGCCTAGTCTTGACTAGTCACTTTGACAGATGTTATTGTTCATGCATGAAATTAGCTTCAGAGGTTATTGATTTTCAACAAGGTCACTTAGATAGTTTCTCCATTTGTTTTACCATCCTGATGTTAATAAAATGTTAAGAAGGAAAACATGAAAGAAGAAAGGGGTTTATTTTTCAAATTGTTATTAGCAATTTAGAACCACTTTTTCTGAGTCATTGCACACATTCTCCAATTTTTACTTAAGGCAAGATTTATCTCAGAAGTCAGCATGGACAGAATGTTCAGCAGCAGTGTTTTATACATGAAATGAATAAACCATAAACTGTAATAATTCTTTATGATAAAATATTGGGAAAAGTTTATATCTATTTCTACATTTCTGAAGGAAGTCAATGTCTTGCAAGATCTATAAGCATATACAGTTTGCATACGGCTTTAAAAAGTTTTTGTAATATAAAACAGAAATGTTGAGAATGTTGATTAAACTTCAATGTTTTCTTAAAAAGGGAAGTCAGCTTTGATAAGTTTTTCATCTTCTCTCAAAAGCTGTCTTATTGCCAAACTGCTAAATGCAGCTGTGCAGATCCTTATTTATACATTTGATGCTTTCCCAGTTGGCTACTAGGTCTCTTGGGCAGACAACATACATGGCCACCACAGGTTGCTGCAGCTGCAAAGCAGAACTTTAAACAAATTTATTATATATCTGAGAAGCTGCATGTGATCTATGCAATATATGAATATTGAAGTCTTTCATCTTAAAGTCTGTCAATAGTTCATCTGTGTCTAAGGTGTTGCAGCAACTTTAAATTATTCTTACATTTCCCTTTAGTGTTGATAACTAAACAGATCGGTCTTTTGCAACTTGTGGCATAGAATATTGGATGAAATGACTCTTATACCCAGTGTAATGAAGTCAAACTTGCTTAAAATAAATAAGATGGATCACAGAATTAAGAAAGCAAAAACATCCATGTTCATTAATCCCCATGGGCATGTGCTTCTTGATCTGCTGATATGGAAACAAGTCCTTTTTAAGCCAGGAATCTCTAAAGTAAGTGGATTTTCCAATTGTGAGTGGCATTGTTGCTGCATCTGCAATGGAGTTTGCAAGAGTCATCGCATCTGGGATCTTGATTTCATTGGTTCTTAGTGTGGGAGCTGTCAAGGTGAGGGACTTGCCACCCTGCAAGTTCAAAGCAATTTACAACTTCGGTGACTCCAATTCAGACACTGGGGCTATATCTGCGGCCATTTTCCCAAGGCAATGGCCAAATGGTGAAACTTTCTTCCACAAGCCGGCTGGTAGAGTTTGTGATGGGCGCCTTATGATAGATTTTATTGGTAACAAAAACAGGAAAAACATCTTCTCACCCTTTATCTAACATGAATTTCAAATTATGATCTATCAAAGTTGATAAGAACTGCTTTTCTTTATGCAGCTGAACGCTTTGGATTGCCATTCTTGAGTTCTTACCTGGATTCAATAGGATCAAGCTTCCGGCAAGGTGCCAATTTTGCTGCAGGAGGATCAACCATTGTTCCACAAAACAAAACCATAGCTGAGAGTGGCTTAAGTCCATTTGCTCTTAATGTTCAGGTTTTTCAGTATGACCAATTCAAGGCACGCACTACTGATCTCTACAAAGGTAATTATAACAATAAAAATTCATCAAAAACCAACATTTGTCCTCAAGTTTTATCCTGCTAAACTAAGGAAACTAACAACTGTCTATGACAGATGCGGAATATTCTTGTAAAAACCATCTTCCAAGACCTAAGGACTTCCCAGAGGCTCTTTATGTAATAGATATTGGGCAGAATGATATTGCTTATGGACTCCGGTCGGTTAGTGATGCACAACTTCTAGCATCACTTCCATACATAATTAGCCAACTTGAAATAGCAGTTGAGGTAAATTGTGTTGCTTTTTCAAAGTTAACTAGTTGAATCAGATAAAAAACTGCTTAAATCTGTCTCTAGGTGACCAACCTGGATTTAATTACTACAATAACAGAATCTCTATGCACAAGGTGCAAGGGCATTTTGGATACAAAACACAGGTCCAATTGGTTGCTTGGCATCAACCTTACTCAGCATCAAGAATCCTCCTCCAGGATTTCTTGACGACTATGGCTGTGTCAAAAGCCAAAATGACATTGCCAAAGAGTTCAACAGGCAGCTGAAGAATACAGTGATCAAGCTTAGGGCAGATCTCCTGCAAGCTGCAATAACATATGTGGATATCTATGCTGCAAAGTATGGACTTATCAGCAATTCAAAACAACAAGGTAATAGCTGCTAGTATAAACAAATACACTCAGTTTTTCCAGAAAGTTCCATCACAATATATGTTTCTTCTCTTCTTTTCTAGGATTTGTAGAAGTACAAAAGATCTGTTGTGGGTACCATAAGAACGGAATCGATGTGGGATGTGGAGGGATACTGCCCCTTCCAAATGGCACTCAATTATTTGGGGCTGCATGTGAAGACCTTTCCTCATATATCAGCTGGGATGGTGTGCACTACACTGAGGCTGCCAATCGTTGGTTTGCCAATCTTTTAATTAATGGTTCGCTGTCAGATCCTCCTATTCCAATCACCCATGCGTGTTACAGAACTCCATGAAGCCTCATCTACTGCTCACATCCCGACGCATCTTGGCCGTGGTACTAGCAAAAGAGACAAAGTGATGACACAAGGCAATAACAATATTAGCCATGAGAAGATCACAAGTCAATACTATGACACCGTGTAATAACTGCTATAACTATTAGTATTAGTATATCTCAATAAAAATTAACCTTATGGCAAGTTCTCCTTTACTTACTTTGTTGGCACTCATTTAACCACTCACCGAAAATTGCAAAGAGAAAGAAAAAGAAGACAGAAAAAGTTTCATTTTCAAATTGGCTAACAGGAAGAATGTCTTTATGATTTATCCTTTGGGGTAAATGGCCCTTTTGCTTAAATTTACACCAAAAGTCATATTCCCTAATTAAAATGACAACTTGGAAGTTCAAAATCTCCTACAAAGAAACAGATATGACAAGTACCTGTCAAAGTAATATAATTTGTTTGACGGAGAAGCTCTTGAAAGTGCAACAAAGGAGTAAATTAAAATATCTTTTATCTTTTATAAAAGTAATCCATTGAGCATGATTTTGGGATTTGATGATTGATTTGTACGTTACCTTGCTATTGCTATGAAAATGAAATCTGAGGTTAATGTCTCTAAGTAGCATATGCACATGCATGGTGCATCCCACCGATTCGCCCCCAACCAAATCCATTCTGAGACCCAAAGCCTAGAAAAAATGTACCCCTTTTAACATTTTGTCCCTTTTTGCCTAACACCGACAGGAGCCTCATCATGCACTACCATGTCATTGTGATCAAACATGAGATCAGTTAGACGTAAGAGACTTCATCGTCACCGGACAATCTCCATCAAACGGTCCACAGCTCTCTGGACAAAGTCAGGTGGATACCCAAAAAAACATGGTCCAACAAATCTTCTGCAATCTTTGACGTAAGCGCTTGAAGAAAACAAAATATCTATCCACGCATTGGACGTATTGGCAGGCTCGGTTCCAGGCCACATGGATGGATGTCATTAAATTTGGTTGGTGGGTAACAGTCAGGAATAAAAGAACACAAGAGATAGTGGCAAGTTTATCCAAGTTCACTGTCACAGCTAAAAATGGGAAACTGATAAAAAAAGGGGGGGGAAAGGAAAAGCAAAAAAGGTATTTAGCTTTCATATATAAAGCTGGCAAGTGCCTGAATCCGCCTAAAGGGTGCGCATAATGGAGTTTTGGAGAATGTTAATAGCTGGGGCTTTAGCTTCCTTGGTTTTGAGTGTGGGTGGTGCTATTTTACCACCGTGTGAATTCCCTGCAATTTACAACTTTGGTGACTCAAATTCAGACACTGGAGGCATATCGGCTGCTTTTGAACCAATTCGAGCTCCATATGGTGTTGGGTTTTTTCACAAGCCAGCTGGTAGAGACTCTGATGGCCGCCTCATTATAGACTTCATAGGTAATAAACACTTCAAAGCTATCAATATCTTTATTACAGTAGGTTAAACCAGGGAACTTATGTCCATGTCTGTCTGTTCACTGTTCTTGTCAAAGAGCCAGTACTGATTACAGTTCTTTTTGGTCTCTGTTGGCAGCTGAGCGTGTAAAATTGCCATATATACATGCATACTTGAATTCGTTAGGAGCAAATTTCAGGCATGGGGCAAATTTTGCTACAGGAGGATCAACCATAAGGAGGCAGAATGAGACCATTTTTGAGTATGGGATAAGTCCATTTTCTCTAGATATGCAAATTGTGCAGTTCGAACAGTTTAAAGCAAGGACTATTGAGATGTATAATCAAGGTTAGATTGCAATTTAGCCTTTTAGACGAGATGTTTACATGGGATTAACAAAATTTTTCTTTTGACACTGTTTATCATTAATCTTTTTGTCATTCTTAGCTAAGGATCCTTCTGAAAAAGATAAACTTCCAAGACCTGAGGACTTTGCAGAGGCGCTTTACACATTTGACATCGGTCAAAATGATCTTTCTGTTGGTTTTAGAAAAATGAGTTTTGATCAACTTCGTGCAGCAATGCCAGATATCATAAACCAGTTAGCATCAGCAGTCCAAGTAAGTAGCATTCTTTCTAGTTCAACATTGCCTATTCTTATGAAAAAGAAGAACATTACATTGCCCATGTAGGCAGTCTGATACATGTAGCACTTGCCTCATCAACAACTGGAAAATAGCAGTAATTTAGAACCGTGACAAGGACTAACAAATTTTGAGTCTGATATGCTTATGACATGGAATTGAATTGCAACTGATCAGTATGTTATATAAATATCAGCATCTATATAAGCAAGGAGGGAGAACCTTCTGGATACACAACACAGGCCCGATTGGTTGCTTGCCAGTTAACTTATTCTACATACCTAATCCTGATCCAGGATATGTTGATCAATATGGTTGTGTCAAGGGTCAAAATGACATGGCTACAGAATTCAATCGGCAGCTCAAGGACAGAATCATCAAGCTAAGAACAGAGCTCCCAGAAGCTTCAATTACTCATGTAGATGTCTACACTGCTAAGTATTCAATGATTAGCAATGCCAAGAATCTAGGTAATCATCATCATTACCCAATCTCTCTTCACAGTTGTGTCAAAACCACTACCAGATTTTCAGCAGGAAAAATGTGGGTGCCATTATCTCCATTGCTATATGATCAAGCTGTCACTTAGTTTGATGACCGATATTTTATCTAAATGCATCCAAGCCAACATAAATGCAATCCATGTCTTTTTTTCTTGTGCTAAAACAAACAAAATGCAAAATGCAAAGAGGCTATCTTTTTTAATTGTGCATAGTTAAAACTTAAATGGTTATTGCAGATGGTGAGTGATGTTTGGACTAGTGCACATATTTATCAGTTTATGCTTTGATTTACAGGATTGGCAGATCCGTTAAAGGTTTGCTGCGGGTATCATGTGAATTATGATCATGTGTGGTGTGGGAACAAAGGAAAAGTCAATAATACTGAAGTATTTGGCGCTTCTTGCAAAAACCCTTCAGTCTTTATAAGCTGGGATGGAGTTCACTACTCTGAGGCTGCAAACAAATTTGTTGCAGATCATACACTCAACGGTTCGTTAACAGACCCGCCGGTTCCAATCACTCAAGCCTGCCATAGGCAGTAACAATATGTGATACAGCAAATCTGTGGTGAAATCCAATAGAGAAAATCAATTTAAAACCTTCAGTTACTAGTAGTACTAATAATGGCTAGAGAAACACTTTTGATGTATTGAAGATCGGCTAAAATGCAATTGATTTCAAGGTCATAACAGGACCTTGAGAAGTTTGGATAGTATTGGGTCTAAAATTGTTCTACATTAAGCCTATTTGGAATGTGATATTCTGAAAATTGCAATAAGCACTTCAATTGTAATTGTTGGACTTGGAAATGTCTTGTACTTGATATAACTTCTCCTAGAAAAGCTGATAGCAAAGCCATGTTAGGTTTCCTTTTTCCCCCTTCTTCTAATCTGTTTTCCAACACAAAATTGCTTAGAAAATGCTGCATACTAATGTCATGTAGAAAAGCTTCTCATCAGATATCAGAAAAAGCATGAGAGAATGGGTAAATAGACTATCATATCTACTTTCAAACGACAACATAATCCGAAAAATTTTCAAGCTTTCTCTTCGCTCAAAGGTGGATTTGTCTAGACCAAGAATATGTTACTTTTACAATTGATTCTGCCCTTACGGTTCTCATCAAACATCTTGAGTCTCATCTTATCAGTTTGGACTTTGGATTGGTTAAAGAAGGGTGCATATTTAGCTGTTAAAGCTTATTCGATTTTGTGTTAATGCGTTTATTTGAAAATTTTGTGCCCTTGGCTGGAGCTGCTGCTCTTACTATTGCTGCTGGCTTTAAGCTGGTGCGTGCTTGCTTTAATTCCTAAGTTTCTTAAGCAGTAAACTCCAAGCATGGGGCTGGTGGGTAAAGTTCTTAATGCTTTGATAAGGAAGAGAGAAGAATGACCACACTTTACTAGTAAAGAAGCTTTATAGAACTTGGAACTTGGAAGTAACAAAAGGGATATCAGTCAGTCATCCATTAATAAGTGAATACACAGGGCACGTAGAAATTAGGGTTCAGATTCGCATGTCAAAACACTAGCTCTAAATTATACACATTTATAAACAGATATTATTGGCGATGTCCTTCTGGCAAGGGAACCACCTTGTGAAAGGGTACCGTCCTCTGAGGCAAGGCTCCATCTTCCTCGTCATCGTCGAATTCCAGTAAATACCTAGACAAGCAAACACAACCATGATAATAATCATTATACAGCGGAGAGTTCGAAAGAAACAGTTCATTTACTGTTATTTTTCAATGTTTCACGGAAGAATATTAACAAAATGAGAAAAAGAATTTAAACAGGCCAAACAACCAATCTGTTAACAGGAAATTTTATGTCATTGGACCTTTTTATTTCATGTGTTTTCTATCTTTTAGATTGTGGTGGTCATAAATGAATTGTCATGATCAGCAGTTATATTCTACAGGACAAGATCGGAAAACGGTAATAAACTAATCAGCACAATTGTTTCTTTTTTAATTTTTTTGCCTAAAATCTGATGCAGTAGGCCAAGAAGGGAGGATGCTACTTACTCATCAGATTTTCTCTGGAAAGATACAGAAACGATGACAGCATCCACAGATATGCACAAGAATATTAGCAGTCAGTTCAACAGATAAGCAAATAATAATAATAGTTTACAAATCTATAGAAAAATGAAAACCAAAGTAAATAATCCAAAATTTTATGCCAGATAAGGATGACATTGGATTAGCTGGAATAGTCACCTTTCGAGGAGTACTGATGACAGTTGCCTTATAGAGTGCAGTTGTTCCTGGATAAACTGCCAAAACATTTCTTCCGGCAGGAAATTCTTGAGTAGTAGATGGATCATTCCGCTTGGGGAAAGGTATAATACAAGAAGCAGGCAGCTTGTACTTCCTGTAAGTTGCAATGAAAAATTAACATTTTTCAATATGGACTAATTTCATGGTACTGAAATCAATCAGAAAGAGAAAGTCGAGTCATCAGAAGTAATAACTATTTGGACGAAGACTCATCTTCTCCAATAAGCCACATTCAGGAAACATATAAGTTGTCACCAAATGCTCCAAGAATAATTTTTTAGTTAAATAAAAATTGAAAACAAAAAATGTTTTGGCCGGCAATCACCAACGCACAATAATATTTGAGATGATTGCAGAAAAGAATTTGAGCCCTCAATATGTATTTACAACTAATTGCGCCACTGGATTTTTTTTTCTTTTTCTTTTCAATCAAAGAAAGAAATTTTTTCTTTTTCTTTTCAATGAAAGAAAGAAAAAAAGAGCAGAAGAAAAACGCTACCAAATCTAGCTCTGTCAAAGTAAATAATTTTTTTATCTCAATTTCCCATCTCAATCTATCAAAACAAATAAAACATGATGGAGTGCCTCCATATTGTACTAGTCAATAATGAGCTTCAAGCAAAATCCAGGATTATTGTTTAAATGAAACTGAGTTTACAAAGCACCAAATTGTAAAAGCTTACCTTTGGCCACCACCCTCTTCATCATCACCTGGCTCCTCATCAAGTACTTCAAATCTGCAAATGAAGATGAAACTTAAAACAAGAACAAAGAAGATTCTGAGCTGAACACTCTTGTGGTACCTATACTTCAATTTCATTTCTCCATCAAAGAATTAAGTTGAAACAATTCAGTTTTATTTCTAGATCATTTATTAAGCAATACTAACTCAAGCCATAGGGTGAAAAAAACCACGTCCACTTACAATCAGTTCAAGCGGTAGGTGCTCACTCAGCTAGGACAGGCTTATTTATTTCATGAGCTAAATTCTTTAGCCATGACTTGTTTACTTGATTAACCAAGCTGGAAATAAAACTTCAATGCATGCTTCTGTTTACATCTAAACATGCATGCCTACAAAATTATGTACAGGCATGCACACAATACATACAGACCTACACTTCCACACACACATTGCATAAATAAATTTAAGGTACCGAACCTTATCAATACATCCTCACATGGCTGAATTGATTCTAGTTCAAGGTTAATACACACAACACATAGGGAGAGCAAGAGAGAGAGAAGTTAATCAATGTCTTATTAGATTTTGCAATTCCTGCTAAATTCGGATCCAACTTGTGCTGAATCTTAGCGATATTTATCAGGTGTAACTGGGCAAATATCATAATTTAT
Organism: Microcos paniculata; assembly: GCA_030664755.1. Classification (NCBI taxonomy): domain Eukaryota; kingdom Viridiplantae; phylum Streptophyta; class Magnoliopsida; order Malvales; family Malvaceae; genus Microcos; species Microcos paniculata. Next base: position 35,061,892 of record CP131462.1, on the reverse strand, counting down.
TCGATAGTTAATAGGCCAAAATGAAATGTCCTACAGGAACCGTACTTACTCTTTCGTTTTTTCATCAAAATTTATCACTTTTACGACAAACCACTCATCCTTCTCAGCATCTGAGGTGACTCTTGCAGCTACCTGAGTATAACAGCACATTTCAATCTACTGAATTTGGAAGTATATGGAACTGTACAATTTTTTATGTAATATAGGAAATAAGAGTTGAGCACAAACACATTAAATTAGGTCTATGAATAAATAACAACAATTAATTGCAATAGAGCTACATGTACACTTACTTGGTTTGTTTGTTTGCTACATAATTTACAAGCTTACCTGTTCATCTTTTAGACTAACGCAAGCCTCAATATGACTCCGCATAGAAGGAGAAAGGCGAGACATATCTGAATCAGCCTTCATTCTTTTCCTTTTCTGTTCATTACCATCTGCAATTTGTTTAATGTCAGCTACATAAATAGGAAGTTCAGTAGCCTCGTACAAGTATCTGAAATCCAGACAATCATGAGTTTTCTGTATTGGAATGTGTCATATATTCAATTATTATAATTTTGGACGATAGAAAGCTCATTACACTTCATAATTTGAACTAACTGCTAATTACTTATCTGATTTTAACTATCATGATGCAGTTTCAAACCCATGGTTATATCAACTCAACAAATCCTAGGTCATTAACCGAGCAATTCGTATTTCACTAAGCTACTCTAAATCAAATTGCATGAGTTACTGACTCATCTATTTACAACCTCTACGATTATTATATACTAAAACTAACAACTTCAACATTTAAATGATAAGTCAAGTGCCAAGATGGCCAAGAGATGACCTTAATTATTTGCATTATAAGAATGCAAGTGTCAAGCATTCCTAAATAGTATCAGGAAAAGGTAAAAGTCAATATAAAGGTTAAAGCAACTGAATATCTCATATGCATAGTTGGCAGCACCCACCCATCTTTCTTCGTTGTTGTCCTTGAGGTCCAGATGGCAGGAAAGTATCAAGTTCATTCAGTAACAAGTTTGATATACTGCATCGATGCCAAAATAATGGGATAATAAAAAGCAATGGAATGCAAAACTGGGAATCGTAAAAGACCTACAGAACCAAAACCAGAAATTTTATAGAGAAAATTTTGCCACCTTTGCACAAGCCCCATATTCATAAACATAATGTAAAAAATGGAAAGAGTGAGAGATATATATGGATAAAGAAAATGGTAGAAGACTACACAAGGGGTAATGAACATACGTTACTTCTCTCTCTGAAAGATCTTTAGCTTGAATATATAAAGTTTTTAGCCTTGATAATGAAGAATCACCAGGTTTCTCAACTACCTCAGGTGCTGCATTGATATACAGAAGTTACAAGATTAGTATAAACTATCAGCACCAGCTAATAAACAACAATACCAAATAAAGGAACAGAAGAAAGAAAAACTACTTTCAAACTTTAAAGAATACAATCGATCCGGTGGATTATCGAGTTTCAGCAACTTTTGTATCAATTAAAGGTGTACTAAATCACTTGGTGCTAGACAATAATCCAACAATTGATTGGATAAAGTATTGCCAAAACTTGTCAAATTTCAGTGCATCATCCAGGAGCAGTGTCTTAGAAGAAGAACCAATAAATGAAGCAAACCGTTGGTTGAAGTCTAACTCTTTACTATGCTGTGTTTGAGCAAAAAAATGAGATACAGGGTGCATAACAAATCCCTGATTTATAATTACATAACCAAGCCACCAATTCAACAAGGATACAGCTCTTATAACCATATATGATACTTGTATATGATTTTTGCATGATAAGGGTGCGCAGATCTCAATTTTCCTTCTATGATACTTATTCTTCTATACTCCTGGTTGTTGACCATATGCACATTCAAGAACCTGCTAAAACTTAAACCCTATCAAAATCGACAACAATGTTTTTTTTGCTTTCCCTCTTATTCCAATTTCATGTAGTTAATTAATTCGTAGAACATTCTGACATCTGTTCCAACATTCTCAATTAAATCAATAAACATTTAGGAAAACAGGCATCAAGAGGAAGGTTATGCTATGATAATACTGAAAAGCCATACTAAACAGCTAAATGGACAGTGTGAGGCTTACCAGTTAAAAGGTAATTATACAAGAAGAACTCAACATCATTCTACAAGAAAAATTAACCACTTCCAATGTGATATTCCAAGCATAGAATGAGCATTAATGTGCGAAAACCACAATATTTCCTTCATCAATAAAATACAACTCCCATAAAGCAATCATCTAAGCTAAATAGCATCTTTTGATCCTAAAGGCAAAACTTCTACACCAAAACTACCTGAAAGAGGTACTAGCTTTGAACCTAACTTTAGATCATAAAACCTTCTAAAATCCACTTAGCTGAATTTAACTTCCTTTTAAAACATAAATGTAGGGAAGTCTTAAAGCAAGTCACCCCTCAGACTACCCATGAAACCAATTCCTCTTCGCGTTGATTAAATTACCCTACTTTTCTTTGCTCCTAAAAGACAAAAAAACTTCATAAATGAAGACAATCGGCAATAATGTATAACATAAACAACTTCCTTGTCCAATAAAATTCATCATAAACAAAAGTTAAGCTGTTTTAAACCAAACCCATCTCCCCAAAAAATTAAAAAATAAAAAATAAAAACCCAGAAAGCCAAAAAAAGGGGAAAGAAGCCAACACTTAAAAAGCATAAGAAAAAACACCATATTTTGGTAATATAAAACAAACCATTAAGCTTAGGGACCATATAAATCAACCCAGATCATAAAATTTGAAAGCTAATGGGAAAAAAAAAGTCGAGAAAATTACTAGCTTGAAGCTTCTTGTGAAGCTTGTTGATCTCCACAAGCACGTCTTCTTGTTCTTTCCTTAACCGATCGAGCTCCCTTGAGTGATCCAAGATTGAAGGAATGTCCGGCGACGACATCGGTTCCCGTTTCCTGTCTTGCGCAGGAATACAATGTTGTCTGTTCTACCAGATTACGTCCAGCTCGATTTTCACTTCCAATCAAAATCCTTAGTTCGATCAAAAAAGTTTGTAATTTTTTAAACTAAAAGCTTGAATTGGAAAATCTTGCTTAATTAATAACTGCTACTAGTTTAAATGGATGATAAAAAATAATAATAAACCATGTTTGAGAGGGCCCCTCTTTAAAAAAAATTTCCACCTGAGCGAGAGAAGGAAAATATCAGGCTAATAGGCGTAATTAAGGAAAATTAATTAATGGGGTGGATCATTTTGATTTTTGAGTATTTTATATCGTTCTGTGGTTGGATTTGTCTTTATTTAAGGACACGTGGAAGGATTATAACTGTCTTAGTGTTTATTTTTTCCGTTTCCTTTTAAGTAATCCCCTTTTTAGCCATGTGTGAGACTCATTGCTTTGCCACTCTCCCTTGGTTTACGTGGGCCTCACTTGAAAGTTGCAATTCAGTTTGGATTGAAAAGATAGGGGTGCTTCTATGGTCCAAAATCCAAATATAAGTGGAAAGCTTTGAGTAGGGGCCCAATTGGATATGCTCATATGCATTTTTATGTTTAAATTGGGCTCGTGAGATTCTTATCCTATTTCTTCAATGAGAAATTATAAGCATCAATCTATTTGTTACTTTTTCTTTTTTTCAACCAAGGTATCCTATTATTGACCTTGGGCCGAAAATGTGAAAGATAAAATTTCCCACATATCTAGATTTCTAGATGATCAAATTCGTATTCTCATCCTTATCACTTGACCAACAATTTTTGATATTATGTCTCAACCATTTAATCTTTTTAATTGTAATTGAATAATGAAATCTCTTGAGTAGATAAATTGTACGAGTGTAGGGAGGTTACATAAGTCATCAACTCTAAACATTTACGGGGATATACGGACTTCTTTTTGGAGAGCTTATCTTACTTACACATCATTTATTATTGAAGGATCTTAGGAACTCAAATTCAAGCGCCTTCGCCACAAACCTAAACCCTTGTCATTTGTGCAAACCGGTGGCTTCGAATAATCAAATCTGTCTTAGATCAGATCGTGACAAATGGTCGCATTTGGTACCTTTATCAACAAACATAGAAGAATGCTACATTGAGCTCTTAATAGCCTTAAGTTGAATTGCAAACAAAAGCGAGACAAAAAAAGGGGGACAAAGAGAATGCAAATTACTAGCTCTTTACTTGTCTTGATGGGTAAAGTGTCTTGCATTTACCTTAATTTGGCAGGGTTGTAGAGTTAGTATACTCATACATTCTATAAGAGGGAATAAAATAAAAAGAGAATGCAAATTAATTGGATATGTCCATATTACAATTCTAGCAATAATTAATTAGCCCTATAAATTAAATGATATTAACCAAATTGATCATCAAAATTTTATGGGTGGAAAAAGGAAAGCAAAAACAATGATAGAAAAACCAACAATACTACGTTATTTAATCACAAATAATGTTGGCAATCTATCCAACATTAATCTCATCAAAGGCAAAAAAAAGAAGGAAAAGTAGGAAGTCAACTATTGAAATCCACACTCATTGATATTCCAACTAAGATGTCAAAATTATGATTCTAGTGAGGAATTCCCTTTAAAAAAAATTCAAACCTTAATTGGTAAGTCGTTTTGGGAATTCATTGTCATTTTATGCCAGGATAAGGATATCAAAATTTGCCAAAGATAGGGATAATAATAACTTCACTTTGATCTTATTACCTTATCCAACCAATATTGGATCTTATTTACTCGACATCTTAAGAAACAGAAAATATATTCTTTTATCCTATCAAATTTAACATTTAAGTCTTGTAAATGAAGAAAATAGATTTGAAAGAATTTTTTCTCATTTAAGATCTGACGCGGTTCAAACAAAATTAATCCTAAACCAATATAGAGTACGCATATATGTGATTGTACAAAAAAATTTAAATGACAAAAGTCAATAGAGCCATCAACCACATGACCAAAAGCAAATATACTTCAAAGATCCTCCTCTAGTCCTTCCCATACATAATGTTAAGTTTCTACCCGTCTTTGTCCCAAAATAGAAAGTGATAAAAGACACAGCAACCCCTCAAAGCAAACCCCCCCAAAAAATTTCAAATTATGAACTCCTTTAGAGACCAAAAAACCCATGCAAACTTGGGGGATAATATCAATGGGGCACATAGAAGATTGAAGAACAAATTACAATAATTCAAAGATGTTTAAAGTAAACTTCAAAAGCATCAGACCAAACAGTTGGTTCCAATTACAATCAAAACAACAGAAAAGTCTTCACAACCGTTATTAATTATTAATTAATCACAATTAATGAAAAGATTTAAAACAGGGGTCCCACATTTCTAAAAGAGTCGCACTTTCCTTCCCCTAGGCCTTTATAAAGACATGAGGATGCGGGCATCAATCAAACGGTCCCAATTTCAAGCTTCAAGCGTTTGAAATCAAACAAAAACTTGTGTTTGACAAATTCTAATTGATGATCAAAATTTTAAGGAGTCCAAGTGTTATACACACAAGGATTGCCCCAGGAAAGAGAAACGGTGTAAAAAGGAATTCTTTTTAGCATATATAATCAAATTCAATTACTATTCAGTATTCAATAGTAATAAGGTGACCACTGACCAGAATTTATTGAGAGGAACCAGAGACAGAACTCGTCATGGTTTCAAAAACCAAACCAAATCTTTTAACAGTTAAAGGTATGTTTTAAAGAAAAAGATTCCTCAGAGACCCAACAAAAATAAAAGGGCAGCTACAGAACATGGGACCGGTTTGAGGCCGTCATTAATTGGTAGCTGCAATTGTCTGTTCTCTCAAGATTGAAAATTTTCGAGTGATCTCACTCTTCCAAGGAAAACCCAGATTGAGAATTCTCCTTTTGGTTCCAAGTATGTTGTTTTTCTCAGTAGATTTTGTTATTTCTCTTTGAAAGGAATGAGCTTCTGGCGTTTTTTTTCCTCTGCTTATTTTATCGTCTCTTATTCGATTTTTGTTTCGAAAGTTCATATTTTTAGTGCTTGAATAACTGTGATTAACGCTTGCTGTAAATGTTTCGCTGTAATTGAAGCTAATATTCCGAGAAAGTTTTTTTTTTCTTTTTTTATGTTAGATGGGTTGATGGGGATGTTTTAGCCTTGTGTTTTGATGTTAAGGCAAAATTTTTGGTACATTTTCCGGTGAATTTGTTAAGCAGAACGTGCTATAATAGGTTTGCTTGGTTTGTGTCTGTCTTCTATGGTATTTGAGTTTTCAATTGCCTTTTTTAATGCTATTTTCGTTTGTCGGCCTGGTTAAAAGTGAAAAGTTCTAGCTTGTTTGGCTGAATTTGAATGCTTGAAGATCAATCTTCATAGTTTGCGCTTTATCCATTCACACTGGTTCATAAAATTTCTTTGTTTTGTACAGCTTAGCGTGCATTTCTTGTGCTTATGTTTGTAGGTTGTGTGGGCTGAAGCCTGAACCATAACTTAATGGTAGACACACCCTTCCTCTAAAAGGAAATCATTTTCATGGGAAAAAATAAGGTCTTTTATGCTTGGCAAGTATTTTGGAGGGTAAAATAGTGCTTAGGATGTAGCTGCTAAATTCAAGCAATAAGTCAAGTTAGTACGTATGAAATAATCAATTTTGATAACTTAGCTGTTAGATGACGTACAGCATGATTAGCTGAGATCAACCTACCATTAAGAAGAGTATAATATGAAATAATGTTCTGTTTTTGGACTCCGTAATGTTATATTCAGACTGAAGATCATACTCCCTGTTTTACATTTCTTATCATTTCAGTTGTTACTAACATTTGATAATCCTTCCTCAGAACTGATTGTCATGCCGTGTGGGTTATGGCTACAGTTTGAACTTCAAACTTGATGACCAGTGTCTGGTGAATTCATCTTTTGTTGCGTTTCAACTTGCATCTTTCTAAAAGTATAGTACAAAGATCTTGAGCATAATGGGAGTTCCTTTACGGAGGTATTTTTTTAATACTGTTCTTCTACTATAAACTAGAAAGCCTTTTTATTTTTCTTTTGCGTTTCCATTCACTGGCTTTATTAGTCGTTCACAAGGTTTAGTGGTATTAATATGAGTTACATTCAACTCTGTTGGGCAGTAGTGGAAATGTAAGGAAACCACATGAGACAATGAGGCTTATTATAACAACTTTTGCTGGAGTTATTTTTGGCTTCTTTTTAGGAGTATCCTTTCCAACGCTTTCATTGACTAAGGTATACAATCTAAATCCAGTATCTCACATACATCCAGTTGTTATTCATACTTTTCCTGTAGTCTTTGGGGAATAACAAGTTTATTTAAATACATTTAATTTTGCAGATGAATCTTCCATCCAGTCTATTCCCTTCAATTGATCTTACATATATTGAGGACAAGTATTCTGGCCTTTCAACCCAAGCTATATTTAATGCTTGGAACTCTCTAAAAGCTAATAAGGACACCTTCATGCCATCTTACACATACAATGAGACAAAGGTAAATCCTCTTTATTTTGATTATATATGTCATATTGCAATTCACAATCTAGATTATAGTTGCCATTGTCTTGAAATTATGAAAATTTTAATGGTTTCTACCAAAAGTGGTTGAAGATTTTTCATCAAAGAATTTTTAATAACCAAGTTATAGATGCGGTAATTTGCATTTAATTATAAATGTCAGAGTTATCCAAATTTAGTTTTAGTTTCATTAGTTTAGAAATGTTGATGTGTGCATATTTGATAATGGGATGAAGATCTGAACCTCAGTTCGATCACTAATCAAACCTGCTTTTCTGTTTAATGGTGCTCCTCAAGCATGAGGTACCTTACCGTCCTATTGGTTACAAAGTTCCTAATGTTTTCTTTGGAATTTTGACTAGAACTTTTCACATCCACTCAATTACTTGCACAACTTCTTGGTTCTGGATTGGTGGTATTGTCCTTTTAAGTAAAGAAAGGAACAAAAATTTAGAACTTCACTTATCCTCCTGGTAGATGGATGTACACTTTAAATTGTCGATAATTTAAGCTGGAGAAACTTTGGGAATCTCCTGTACTCATTGCCTTGTAAATTAATTTGTATATGCATCGAACTCTGATAGTTTCTCACTGTTCTCATTACATTATTCATTAGAGATAGAGGTCAAAATCTACTTACTGATTATGCTATCAGACTTTCTTTTTCTGGATAACATTTGACATTCGTCTAGAGTAAATGTAACAGTTTTTAAGTAAAATCAGGAAGCATCGCCTCTTACAGGATTTGGCTGGAGCACTAACTGTTAATCCATATTTATGGCAGATCTGGAATCCGACAAATCCACGAGGTGCAGAAAGACTCCCCCCTGGTATCATTGCATCTGAGTCGGATTTCTACCTTCGTCGATTATGGGGTCAGCCAAGTGAGGTATGCAACTTTTACAGTTGACATTACCCTGACTCTTCTTTTTCGTGTTTAGTTATCCTAGTCTAATACATACCACAGAGTTTGAACTGGTCACAATGTATACACATACAGAAGAATTCTGTAAAAGTTAAATTTCTGTTAAAAATATTCATGTTTGGCTCTTCTACCCAAAGGAAATTAATGGGGCAAATGATGATTATCACTCCATTCTGTCATTACGTTCCAATACAAATTTGTTCTCTAATCTAATCCTGGTTGATGGGTTCATTTGCAGGACTTAACCATCAAACAAAAGTATCTTGTAACTTTTACTGTTGGTTATAATCAGAAAAACAATATTGATTCTGCTGTTAAGAAGGTCAGTCCTCTCTCTCTCTCTCTCTCTCTCTTTCTTGGTACATATGCAGGCAGGCACATGAGATATGTATTTGCCTTCCCCTTTTATGGCATGTGTTACTCTCTTATGTGAACCTTTATTTTATAGTTCTCAGAGAACTTCACCATTATGTTGTTTCATTACGATGGTCAAACCACTGAATGGGAGGAGTTTGAGTGGTCAAAGCGAGCTATTCACGTGAGTGTTCGAAAGCAGACTAAATGGTTAGCTACTGACCCCTTTGTTAGTTATACTCTTTTTTAAGCCTGTCAAGTTGTATCTGACATCAACTCTTTAAATTTTCAACAAGGTGGTACGCGAAGCGCTTTTTGCACCCCGATATTGTTGCACCCTATGAATACATTTTTATGTGGGATGAGGATCTTGGGGTGGAGAACTTTGATGCGGAGGAGTAAGCCCATAAGTTCACTGTCTTGCTTTGACTAAAAATATGGTTTGAGTAAGCTAAAATTAAATTAATTTTATCTTCAGATACATAAAACTTGTTAAAAAACACGGTTTAGAGATATCACAGCCAGGGTTGGAGCCAAGTAGTGGGCTGACTTGGGCAATGACAAGGAAGAGAGACGACACCGAAGTTCACAAGTAAGAACATTATGTGTAATTGTTTCTTTGTGGTTTCAGTACCTAATTGCTGATTCTGCATAGGTTGAAATGTTTTCTTTGATACAAAGGTAGTTTTATTCCTTTTTGAGTCTGCAGGGAGGCCGAGGAGAGACCTGGCTGGTGTACTGATCCACATTTGCCTCCATGTGCAGCGTAAGAAACATAATTAATCCTCTTTCTTTGAAGTAATTAAACATGTACTTATTTCTTGGATGCAAGGACTGTTGATTTTTTTACTGATTGTTGTTGCATTCTTAATGCTCAGATTTGTTGAGATAATGGCTACTGTGTTCTCTCGAAATGCATGGCGATGTGTTTGGTATATGATTCAGGTGTGCAGCAGCGAGTTTATTTTTCTCTGGATGTGGTCATTTTTCAGCTTTTCCCTGTGTATGATATAATTTATCCTTTAAAATGCAGAATGACTTGGTTCATGGATGGGGTCTGGATTTTGCTCTTAGGAAATGTGTTGAGGTTAGAGACTTTCTTATTCTTCCTGCGCAAGTTAACTTACTCCTCCATATATATGCTCAAGACCATTTTTTTCTTTATTATTTTGCAATTTTGTTTGCAGCCGCCTCACGAGAAAATAGGGGTTGTAGATGCTCAATCAATTGTACATCAAGGTGTTCCTTCTCTTGGGAACCAGGTACATGTAACCTTTAAGCATTTATATTACTTTTCCATATGCAACCGTATACTTTATTGCTGTTTTCTTCTTTTCACAGGGCCGAGCAGAGGGTGGAAAGGCACCATGGGAAGGGGTATGCAGTTTCTCTCTCTCTCTCTCTCACTCTCTCTCCCTCCCTCCCTCCCCCCCTCCCTTCCCTTACACATTTGCACTTGTATGCATGCATTTATTTTTGTCTCCCTCTCTGTTGGTATATTAGCTGCATAATGCAGACACTGGCCACAGTATGCTTTCTTCCATTTTTTTGTGAATCTGTATTTGATTCTTTTGATGAGTGTATCTAAAAACTCCGAATTTCCTGTGCCAGGTTAGGGAAAGGTGTAGGAGAGAATGGACTATGTTCCAAGATCGTATGACTAATGCGGAAAAAGCATATTTTGAAGCGATGGGAACGATTCATTCCAATCTAACAGCTCGTTAGGGGATATATACATATAGTATTAGCACTCGTATTAGAGTTGTAGAGGTCGCTTCTTGATGTGATGAAACTTTTATTTTTGGTGATCATGAAGGTGACTTAGTTGTATCAGCATATGCAATCTACTTGTAGATGTCACTTTGATGATCTTATAGTTCTACAATTAATGTTGATATTATATTTCTGGTCAATTTTATTCACAGCATTTACCTCTTTACCGTCTGGTTACATGCCGAGATGTTAAAGAGATTCTTCTTTCTCTTGGCCGGCCTTGTGCAAATAGGCCAGCTTCAAATGCAAATGCACTCTTTACCATTTCTAGGACAGGGGATAGGTGCAAGAACTGCTCATACTCTTGCAAAACTTTTCCTTTTCCTTTAAGAGAAAAAAAAAAAAAAAGAATAGGAAAAGCTTGATCAGGGTTGATTTCCTGCCTCTAATTGGGAATTCCCTTTTGATTCTGTTTTTCTTTTGCATACTTGACATCGCTAAGGGTTTGAATCTGGTCATTAGAACTAATTCGTTCTTTGGACTTCCAAATCTTCCCATTTATCATTGGAGCATTTGTAGAATGAGAACAAATGTAATCCTTTCAAAAAGGTTCTAATGATAGGCTCAATTGTTTCAAAGGGAATGGCAACCATTGATGAGTTAGAGTGATGTTTATATAATACATCCAAATAATTATAACAACAGTTATAACCGAAAAAAATAGTGTTACAAACCAATCAATAAGAGAAAAGTTTCAATATGTCAAGGGAAGAGATCAGTGTTTTGGGTCCTGATTGATCATCAGTGCAACGTCTCTGAAGCTTTTTGAGATGCAGAAGGGTACACCGTTAGCTGTTAGAAATAAGCTTTAGTGATTGCTTCTTCTAGTTCCTTGAACTCCCATCCCATGCATCATGCTCAATATTCTCCTATATGAAGGAAAAGCGACCTCTTAACAAACTGTTGCCTCTTGAAACAAAAAGCACTTTAAAGAATGTCTGATTTCTTCTACTCAAGGAAAGAGAATGCAAATCAGGTTCTGTTAATCTGTTTATTCATTTTGCATCAGAGATGGCTTTGAGTAATAGAAAAGAAATAAACCCATCTTCTGCCCACCTTCTCATATGAATTTAACTGATTTAAGTCAAGCAACAGTGCAGGGGCACCTCTCAGAGAAACCAAAATAAAGGGCAAAAAAAAGTTACTGATTTTCTAAAACTGAAGAAAAAGACCTTTCCGATTGAATCTCTTCGCAAAGCTGTCAAATGGGCACAGCTGAAACGGGGAAGGAAATAGGAGAAATATCAACTCAAATGTTGGAATGATAAAGCTGAGAGCCTAAGCAAATCCAGTTAATCTTATAATCCAGAAACTATTGGTCATCAGAGTATAAAATCAGGGGCCTGGGGCCTTTAAACAAGCAGAAACTTTTAAAAGGATTGAATCATCACAAGTGATTACCTGCCCTAAGCCTTCCCAAAATCTGCACATAATGTTCCTTTTGAACATGTGACCCGGAAAATCAAGTTTTGTCTGCAAAGACATAAATAAACAAGTAAAATCAGCTTGAATAATACATTGGAGTAAGCTGACCGAACGATCTAATTTCGGGGGGAAAAGAGAAGGATAAGGAAGAAGTACCTGTCTTCTAAACTACGCTCAATGTCAAATTGGAAAATTGAAATTCGTCGGGGTGAAAGTTCAACACTTTCTCCTCCTCTTGCCTTTTCATACATTTTTTCACCTCCAACCTTCAAAATAGAGACAGTATTTTATTATACAGTAAGAATTAACTCAAATTCATGAGAATTTTAGACGACGTGCTGAGTTGTGTTGTAAATCACATATTAGCAGCAACAAGGGTGAATACAAAATAGATTCATTTAGCACACCAAACACATACATCCATGTATCAGAGTTTAATAAAACCTCTCAGTCCCCTATCCAGGCGAAAAGTACTACTAAATGTCAGGTTTCGAAAAATATTTTAAATAGAACGTTTGTGCATTCTGAACATAAAATACAAAAGGCAAGAGCAACCCAGCTTTCCCCCTAAAGCATCTCCCCAGCTCATAGGCAAAACCTTATCTTGATGGCAGAGAACATCGGAGGAACTTGCCATATCTCCCCACAAAAAGATGCGGCAGCTTTCTTTATGTCCTCATCTTTAATATGCTCCAAGGCTCACGCTGAATAACCTACATAACTAAATAAATACATGCTAAGCTCTTCTTGTCTTGTTGTTGTAGAAAAACTATGGTAACAGCACATGAGAGTACTGTGAAGTGAATAAGACTAGACCAAAAAGGACAGTGGATTCTATTTATAATTGATTGCTAAATAAACACCGGTGAATCAGCATCCCAAGTTGAGGTAGCCTCCCCTAAGTGGAAAACTCCACTATATCGCTTAATCATTCCTTGATATCTGCATCAGAAGATCCCTAATATAAATTCATTTGGTGCATGTGTGAAAATGAAAATTTTTAGTTTTGAGCCGTTTGGCCAGTATCAAGTCTTGCTTTGGATATTCAAAACTGAAAAGCTTGTCTGTGAATTCAGACATGAGATGAGATTATTTACCTCTCAACCAACTTAGTGGCTTTACCAACACATACAATCAATAGACCAGTTGCCATAGGATCAAGTGTTCCAGCATGCCCTACCTGTAAGCACAGTACAAAAGGTTGAATATAACTGAAAGTGAGCTAGAGGGGCATCCAACACAGAGGTACTACAGCAAAAAAGCACCTTTTTTACTTCGACTAAGCGACGCAGCTTGCCACAAACTGTAAATGTGGTACATACTGTTTTGAAATACAATCACATTTTCATTTGACACAAGTCAGTATGATAATTTAGAATATTACTTTTCCAAAAAAAGGATAATTTAGAATATCATTTCAGGTTAGTTTTCTGAGAATTGTAAAAAAATTGTATGTCAGCAATTTGAAAATCAGATAAATAGTCCTGCTAACATTTGATTGGACGACCAAACAAATTTGATTCCATACCCTCTCTGAGTTAGAAGCAGGAAGGACAAGAGTCGCTCTGCTTAAGCAAATAGCAAGCAGTCTTGCCAACTAGACGACATTATACCTTCTCTTAAGTGGCCTAAGTTTCTTTGACTAACATCAGAATGTAGGCTAAATATTACCAAATGAGGAAGTATGCAGACTTCAGGAACAAGGAAAGCTATCATATTAATTATTCAAAACAGTAAACAAGCTCACATATCACCAAATGCGCAAAAACAAAAATCTACAGAATTGCAGTATCTATATAACCGAAAAAACCTCAACTCCTCAGTTTAAGTACTTCTAAACATCATACTGATCAAGATATACCATGCAAAAGTATTTAATTCAGTATAATTTAACCAACAAATATTATGGACATCCATTAGCTCACCTTTGGGCTTATTCACCAAAACAACCGTCCCATACGGGCCATCCCATCTAGGGGGAAGCTCAGTACTTCTACTAACAAGGTAAGGCTCCCCAGCACTAACTTCAGAATCCTTATTGGGAACTTTCTTCGAATACTTAAAAAACTCCTCCACCTCTTTCTCAGTAACGTCCTTCTTCACATCGTTAACTGAATTTTGCTCTTCCTCAAAAAACACGAACCCTTTATCCTCCACCTTCTTAGTATCAGCCGGTTTCTTTCTTTTTCCCTTAGCTTTGGTTTTTTTCATTTGATTCTCCAGGTTCAAGAAAAGCCTTACCGAAACACTTGTCAGGAAAATACTTCTTTTGCAATTTGATAAACCATTTTGTAATGCTTATCTTTTTCCCAAGGATGCCGTTTTTTCCCACACTTTCAACTCTGTTTCACCGTTCTAATAGCCTATCAACTCTTTTTCACAGTTCGGTTCCCCTCTTTTTAACTCCAATTGATTCTTTTCTTTGACATTTTTCGAAACAAACCAAAAAGAGAGAGAGAGTCCCTGTCCAAAGATAAACCAAAACATAAATTCATCACATGCATGTAAAGCCATGCTCATTCTTTATTTGTTTTTTCTGGTAACCTCCGGCCCACACCCTCTCTCCACCCTCGTTTCTTTCGCGCCTCACATTGTCAATCCATCTCTTCTCCTTCCCTTGGTTTCTTTTCTTTCTCTTGTTTTGTCTCTCCGAGTTGAAGCAGGAGTGGAACCATTTGCTGTTTCTTGTGATATGGATGTAAAGAAACATGTTTTATCAGAGCAATCGTCACCAAAGGGGAGGGTGTTTTCGAGGCTTGGTTGGGGCTTGGTTGCATCTCTTATTGTAATAACGGGACTCTTGCTTAACAACTCTCTTAAGGGGCCTGTTGTGGGTTCTTTGTTTCAAGGCTCTTATAGTGTTAGCAATGCCACCATTTCACCTCATTCTTCTTCTTCTTCTTCTTCTTCTTCTCCCTCTATTTCCCTTGGTAATGCTACTGACGAACTACAAAGGCCTTTAAGTACTGAGAAGAGAATCGAAACTGACAATGCCTCAAACATTGCTGAAAAACAAGAGTTTTTGGAAGAGATCGAGAATGATGATGAGTTGGATTTAGAGGATGGGGTCGATATTGATATCGATGGAAACTTCGGTGTTGGAGGAAGGATTCAACAGGTAGGCCAAGATGCAAGTGGTTCGGTTACTCTTGAAAACGATAACCATTTAGGCTCAAATGCAGATGGAGTGATTTTGAAGAAGACCCAGTTCCGCAATTTCTCTGAGACAGAAAATAATGCTACTCTGGAAGGTGAAAATGTGAATGCAGATAATGGTATTGGAGGGAAATCGGTTGATGTTCCTGGTGATGTTGATAATATGTCCTCAGAAAATAGCAATATCGGTAATATCTCAAAAAATGGTGAAGTTGATGCTCCTTCTGCTGGGGAAGAGAAGGCTATGGAGTTGAATGATCAAGGAAATTTGGTTGAGGAAAATAAAACCATCAACTCTCCTGCTGATGAACCTCAAGTTGTTAAAGGACCAAATGGTTCTTTTGATACTTGTGATTTCTTTGATGGTAGGTGGGTGAAGGATGATCACTTGAAGCCATATTATCGTCCAGGTTCTTGTCCTTACGTTGATAAAGATTTTAATTGTCAAAGCAATGGAAGGCCTGATAATGGCTACATTAAATGGAGATGGCAGCCAAATGGATGCAGTATACCAAGGTAAGGTCTATATTGATATGCATTTACCTTTAATTCGGTTCCGCCATCTTTTCATCCATGATTGTAAGGAACATAAAGATGGGTTCCGAGTGACATAAATTTCTATAAACAATTTTGTTTTGGTGATATATAGAAGTATGGTTTATACCAGCAGAATATTGATTTAATTTAGTTTGTATTTTGTAATAAAAAGAAAATGCTGACACTATTGAACAACTTGCCTTAAGTCTACTAAATTAGTGTCAAATGTGCTCCCCTGCCCAGGGGTGAGCATTAGTCGGTTCAAACCGATTTAATCGATCGAATCGATCAAATTTGGTCTAAAAGGTTCGGTTAAATCTGTTTTCGATTTTGGTTGGTTAAAATTTTTGGTTAATTCGGTTAGTTCGGTCGGTTTTTAGTTTTTAAAATTCTCCAACCGAACCGACCGAACAACCGATAATATATAATAATATTTTTATTATAATTTTTAATATAATATATATAATATAATTCATTTTTATTTATATATATATAATATAATTTGTTAATACTAAAATTTAAATAAAATGAAAATAAAAAATTATTATTCTTTCCTAAAAACTTAAAAATACTAACATTATGTATGTTTGGTTTTATTATTTTGACAAGTTTTATGTTTTTTTTTTATTTAATACTTTGAAATTGTTAATAATTTGAATCTAAATAAACTTATATGTATTTGTATTGAGATGTTTTATTAGTTTTAGTTTGATTTTTTGGGGAAAAATTGGAAAAAGAAAAACAAAAAAAAATATTAAAACCGATCAAAACCGACCGAACCGACCGATATAGTTTGGTTTGGAGTATTATGTGGTCGGTTTCGGTCAAAATTTTTAAGGAGTTCGGTTAATTCGGTTTTAAGAAATTTTCGACCAAACCGACCGTTTGCTCACCCCTATCCCTGCCTAGTCTTCTAGACTTCCAGTAGTTGAATTGTTCTTGACTGAAATCACACACACACACACACATATATATATATATATAAAATTTAAAAGAGACATATATTTATAAAAAGGGAAAGTTAATAAGTACAAAGGTGTTAGAATTATGACACGTGGCTATATTTTTTGAATGCCACGAGCCCTTTAAAATTTGAATTTATCCTTTAAAATTCAAAGTAATTAATGCTAATTAATACCCTTTAATTGAGGTAAAATTTTTTAAAAAAATTTATTATTTAATTGAGGATAAATTTCAAAGTAGTCTATCCTTTAATTAATTTAGGAGAAATTTTGAAATTTGAAAATTTCAAATCATAAATACTAACTCATTAATTACAAAAATTTTTTTACTATAAACATAACTTATAAGTTATAACGAATATAAATACTACAAAATTTTCTAACACTAAGGGGCTGTTTGATAAACAGTTGAAAATTTTTAAACCGTTGAAAATGAAAATTTTCAACACTTTTAGATTTTTAACATGTTTGATAACTTTCACTAGCCATTACTTAAAAGATTTTTTTTAACAAAAAAATGTTGAATTTAAAAAGTAGGTGGAGACCGACTTATCATTGGATGGTGGCAAAAAAATTAATGGTTTTAATTTGAAAAACTTTTCTTTTATATTAAATTACCTTTATTTTAGACATTAGTGAGTTTTAAAAATCTTCAACCTTTATGGTTTTCAAACAATATATTCATATTCAATATTTATTTATCAAATAATTTTTATATATAAATTCAATGCTTATCAAATTCAGTACTTAATTTTTCAATATTGATTTTTCAACACTTAATTTTTTCAATTTATCAAACAGCACTTAAATCACAAATTTTTCTTTCAAATGACTCTTCTTCTGAAGGTAATTTTTTTTTGTTTAGCCTCTATTTTGTGTTTATTTCATATTAGTTTTCTTATTTGTTTAATTTTTCTTTTTTTTTTGCTTAAATTTTTTCTTTAAATATATTTTGTCTTATGGTATATTATAAGTAAATTATTATTTAACTTTATTTTATTTTTAATGTGTTGGAAGTCCAATAAAATTATCAAGGAAAATAATGGGTTTGTCAAGATTTCGAGTAAAAGATGGTGAATTCAAGTAAAAATGAGGAGATTTCGAATAAAGAAATTAGATGAATAATATTAATACATATATATATATATATATATATCGAAATTCATGTCTTCTATACAAAATTCAAAATTTTAAATCAAATTTATTAATATAAGTATGCAATTTACTTTTTACGATTCTTCCAATATTCACTTTCCTTTTTATCAAAACCAATTAAATTTCATAATTGGAAAAAACTAGGTATAGAAAATTATTCAAATTAATAGAAAAGATAATAAGTCGACAGCTAATTATTGAAAAGAACAATTAACTGAAAGAGAAATTTTCAAGATTAAGAAACTAATTGATTGTAGATTCCAATAGATTTGGACATGATCTTCTACATTTTGTTATCATGGTTGTATTAAAGATGGATGAAAATGATTGTATATCTTGAAGGCACAACTCTTTCTTTTCCCTTTCTCATCAATCTGATTCTTGGAGCAGCTTCTTAACCTCTGGCATCAGCAAGTTCTTGAGCTATTGAAGTAGGGGTGGGTAGTTAGGCAGTTGAGACTGAATAAGTTGCAGTGAAGGATGCTTAGGAGGTTAAGGCAGCAACTAGGAGAGATTCAAATATTATATGTAGATGATTCACTCTAACAAAAACTATTTGATAGTAAACTCAGTGAAACTCTTTGAAAAGGTTTAGGAGTTAAATGAAACAATTAGTAGGTTAGGGACTAAAGTGAAACTAGAATAAAAGGTTTGGGACTGCCAATAGAATTTACCCTAATCAAAATCCAATAGAAGTTTCTTAATCTTGAAAATTTTAAAACATTATTCAAAAGTTTTTTTGTTTTTGGTGGAAATTCAAAAGTTTATTGTTGTACTCAACAATCATACAAATTTTTGTTTTATAAAAGATACTATTCAATTCACTCTATTTCATTCAAGAAGTTTATATATGGATTAAGTTCTTCATAGATTGCTCACTATTTTATTTCTCATACTTATATTTTTAACTTGCTTTTCTTTTCGGAAAGAATGTATAAATTTTTATCGTGCTAAAAAAGATACAAATTATTATATTTGAAAGCCCATTTGAAGCTTAAACACTCATCTTAATAATATGCATGGTTAGGTAGTACTAAAAAAAAAAAATTATGCTATTTGATTTCTCATTGTTATGTCACAATTTGATCTCATTTAAAGTGATGGAATTACAGTTAATAAATTTCCCAAAATTTATGATTTACCCTAAACTTAATTATTTTTAAACTTTTGGTAAGTTTTGAGTCGGGTTAGATGTGACAAAAATAGAGTGGCAATGATTACATTAGGTAAAGATACCGTATAAATTATATAGATAAATAAAATAATAATTACATTAGATAAAGAAAAAATTAACTCATAAAAAAAAAAACAAAAGTAGAAGACAAAATAAAATACAAGATTCGTTAAGATTGGACAAGATTTTAAATTTGATTTACTTTTTCTTCTTTTAGAACTAAATTTGGTTCTTCCTATGTGTTTGATATATATTACTTCTTGATTTTCTTTACATTAAGGGTATAATTACAATAATTTGCTCTAATTAATCATTGTTAATTGGTCAATCTTTTGAGATTTAAAACTTATTTCAAAAGTATGATGAGAAAGCCTAAAAAAAATATAATATTTGACTCACTATTTTGTTTAAGTTGACATGACATAAATTTAGCCACAAATTTCTAAACAATTGATTTATAGGCTAAGTTTTAAATTTTAAGTAATTTATTGTGATAGAGTTTCAGTGATTATAATTGTATTATTTCAAGTGAGACATTGTGGTATATTAAAAATAGTGGGTCAACCAGCATAATTTCTTATAAATATAAATTGTTGAAAAACTTACAAATTCTATCATGGTACATATTATGTACCATTAAATATAAAAAAATATATTTCTTTTACTAAGGAATCCAGGAAAACATTAAATATAGCAAAGCATTGAATATAAAATAATATAAAAATTTTTATTTTTATCTAAATTGTAAGAGGAGGAATCAACTTATACTCATATCTTTTTACATGATTAATATTTGATTAATATAATAATTTGAAGTAGGTGGTAAATAAAATATTCTATAGGTTATTACGAAGAGAACAAAAAATTTTTATAATTTTTTTTTTGTATTTCATTACATTATATTAATTTTTCTTTCAAATTTCATTTCAATTTCATAATTTAACATTTCAATAATAACAATTAAAATTTTAAAGTAATTTTTTTACTTATTAAACATTGAAATCCCGTGCAAAGCACGGGTTCAAAACTAGTGTGAGTATCGTATTTATGGACTACATTAATGGGTAAAGGACCTGATGTTCCATAACTTATTAATAATAAGTGTGTCACATGATAAATGCTTCACTTATGAACTATGAAGTTCCAAAAACCAGTTTCATGAGTAGAATTTTTCCTTTTTCAGTGTACTTATGCATAATTACGCTTTCACTCTTTCTTTGTCATGAATATCATCCAGGCTAAATGCAACTGATTTTCTGGAGAGACTAAGAGGGAAGAGGCTAGTTTTTGTTGGGGATTCCCTTAATAGGAATATGTGGGAGTCTATGGTCTGTATTCTCCGCCAAAGCATCAAGAAAAAGAAAAGAGTTTATGAAATTTCTGGAAGGAGAGAGTTTAAAAAGAAGGGTATTTATGCTTTTAGGTTTGAGGCAAGTTTCTGGAAATCATTATGTTATTGTTACCAAATATGTGTTTATTGTAAATGCATCTTTCACTGGAACATGTAATTGATGTCCCTATAGGATTATAATTGCTCGGTGGACTTTGTTGCTGCTCCATTTCTTGTTAAAGAATCATCTTTCAAGCGCGAAAATGGATCAGTTGAGACACTCAGATTGGATTTGATGGATCCATCAACTTCAATGTATCATGATGCTGAGCTCATGGTCTTCAATACAGGGCACTGGTGGACCCATGAGAAAACATCAAAAGGGTGTGTCCTAGTAATTGTCCCAATAATTCTATATGTTTGCAGCCCTACTACTTAAACTGTCATCTTAAGCATTAATAAGAAATTAGTTTTTGCGCCATCAGTTTGAAAGTTCTGCATAACACATCATGCCATTCTTTTTTCATAAAGTATGCAAACAAATCAAATCAGAAGCTCTTATTGTGCAAATATAGAAATGAAGTTGTTTCTGAAGTTTTGTGCATTTTGTGTTCATTCAGAGAAGATTATTACCAAGAGGGTGACTATGTTTATCCACGACTCAAAGTCCTGACAGCTTATCAAAAGGCACTCACCACCTGGTCCAGATGGATAGACAAGAACGTTGATAGTAGTCGAACTCAGGTTTTCTTCAGGGGATATTCAGTCACCCATTTTTGGTAGGGACCCTTCTTTTTATATGCGTGTATATGTATGTAGAATATAGCATGTGGGAAATAGTTATCTAAGAATAGGTTCCTTTGATTTATGAGATGATTTTGCACATGAGCTGTTAGAATAAGCTAATGCTAAGTCATGCCAATTTATTTGGTTAGTAATTTAAACCTTCATGAAGTTTTCCAAATCCACTTGTCAAGTAACCTAGTACTTTCCAGGGGACCTTCGTGTTTCTTTGGATCACAGCTTTTCAAATGAGCCAACAATTTCATGTAATAGTCTAAGTCAGAAATGTAGCATGCCAAAGCTTTACCTCCATTCAATGCGGGGACATCCAATGTGCCATAAAGAAGAAATATCTAAATAGTTCAAATGCGGTTGCAGGGGAGGCCAATGGAACTCTGGAGGAAAATGTCACAAGGAAACTGAACCCATCTCTAATGAAACTCACTTGACACCGTACCCTTCCAAAATGAGAGCTGTAGAACATGTGCTTCGAAACTCCAAAACTCCGGTTATGTATTTGAACATAAGCAGGCTTTCAGATTACAGGAAAGATGCGCATCCTTCCATTTACAGAAGAGTATACAACACAGAAGAAGAAAGGAATGCTGCAGTGAAAATTCAAGATTGCAGTCATTGGTGCTTGCCTGGCGTACCCGACACTTGGAATGAGTTGCTCTATGCTTCACTGCTGCAGGTTGGAAGGGGAATTTGGAGAAACTGAGCAATATTTATATACAAAAGTACAAGACCCAAATTCTTAATCTTTTAGAAATCCTGCAAGTTGGATGAAAATATCATGCTAATATTGAGTTGGACTGAAGAAGGCAAATGTACAGTGCTCTTGCCAAAACATTGACATTCGACTCTAAAACGATGAACTTTTTAAATTCTTGTGTCTTGATCTAAACAATCTACTGTATTCATATTACCACTTGTTGTAGGTTTAGAGAGAAACCCTGAATCTACCAGACTACAGCTGAAAGCAATATTTCATCTTCAACTCCACTCAGAAGATTTTCTGTTGAAAAGTTCATAGATACAGATGGACGTTTTACATTTTTTTGTGGGCTTAATACCCACTTTCCCCCCTAAAGTGTACCCGGTTGGACAGTTCGGTCCTTAAAGTTTTATTGTAGATAGATTGTCCCATAAACTTTTATTTAGGTGATCCGTTAGCCCCTCCGTTAACATAAAATGGTTAAGTCCCAGACGGCGTCATGAAATTCCTGTTTTAAGCTGCTAATCTCTCAAGTGGGCCCCACACACTGAAAGTTTAATTTTAAAACGTGCTTTGACTCCCCATTTGACCATTTGACCATTTGCTACTCGTTACCCCCCAAAAAAAAGAGAAAAAAAGGAAGAAGTGTACCGATGAAGATTGGGTGTTGGGCTATATCAAACGAAAAAGACAAGTGAATGGCTTCTTGTGAATGGCAGTCTCGGACATTGAAAAGAAAAAGGGGCAGTAAACACGTTGAAGACTGAAGACTGAAGATTCGATTTGGGTTGATTGATCAAGCTAGTGAGAGAAAAATCGAATGTACGGTAAGGACGGGTTTCTATCGGGTTTCTTTCGGGTTTAGTTATTTTGTTCGGGTGTTGGGATTTTTCTATTTTTGGGTATTGGGTTTTTTTTTTGGGATTATTTTTACTTTCTTTTTAAAGTTGATTATGATGGATTATTGTTTATTTTGTTGAATGTTTTTTGAAATTTAGTAGACATTATTGTGGTCCCTTGATGTTACCTAGTGCTGAAGCATATTGAAGCATGTTTTGTTGCTGCTTTGGCCTACTTCTGTCATTGGTGTGGCCTACATTTTTGAGTTGTTTTTGTTTGGCTATCTGTCGTCTTGTGTTTTTAATAAGCACGCAAATACAAAATGGGCAATATTTTATAGGTGTAAATTATGCGACTAATTGCTTTTATTTAAATCCATTTACAGATGAATGATGATGATTATTATATTGTCTTTTATCATCGGGGTGCTTTTGTGCGTGATCCACAGATGAGATATAAAGGTGGTAAATGTGTAAGAGCCCGTGAAGACCCTGACACAATCAGTTTGTTTGAGCTTAATTGGATAGTTAAAGAAACCTTACAGTGTGAAAATGGAGGTAAGATCTATTATTATGACCCTAATAGTGAGTCTTTTGATGATGGAATCAAGATTATACGGAATGATGCAACATGCAATGACATGATAAATATTTGGGGTAAAAATAAGGGGTAAGCATTATATGTTGATCATGATTGTATGCCAGATGCCATTGAGACAATACCTGTTTTAGTAGATGATGAGGTTTTAAATTTTGATCGTTTAGGTGGTGAAGGTTTGAATGTAAATTCTGATGATGTTTTAGTAAATGCTTCTGTTCAAGGCTTAAATGTGGTTGGTCAAGTTTTAAATGTTGATAGTGAAAGGCCTGGTGAAGACATATATGAGAATGATGCTTCTGTTGAGGATGAGGGTTCTGCTAAAGATGATTCTTGTGATAGAGGGTGATAATAATCACACTACCCATGTTTATAAGGATGGATTTTCTGTCAACATCCGATACTTATCTGATGGAGATAATGATGATGAGCTACAGGCAGGCCGGGGTAGGGCTGGAAATATTAAAAGTCAAATAGGGATAAGGGTTGTACCAGTTGAGGGATGTGAGAATGATGAAGAAGATCCTTTACTTCATATTTTGAGGAAGAAAAATGTAACTACTGACGGTGAAGGTACAAGTGATAGAGGAGTTGATAATGGTTATGAAAGTGAATGTTTGAATTCTAGTGATTATGGCAGTTTAGTTGGTTTTGATGATGATAGTGAGCATGATGTGGCTGAGAGGAGAAAAAGTAGCTACCCACAGTATAATCCAAACCGAGAATTCCCAGAGTTTCAAAGTGACATTGTTTTTACTGATGCAATGCAGTTTAGGGAAGTTATTAGGAAATACTCACTAGTGTTCAGAAGAGAATTGAAATTTGTGAAGAATGACCCAACTAGGATTAGAGTGAGTTGTAATGCTGTAGTAAGATGCCCGTGGATGATATTTGCTAGCAACAGCAAAAAGGCAAGGGGCTTCCAAGTGAAGACATTTAAGGATGAACATACATGCTGTGTGAGTTTTAGTAACAAGCAAGTGTCTGCAACTATGATAGCAAGTAAGTTGCATGCAACTATCCGAGAAAACCCAACGATGAAATTGAAACAGATCCAAAAGTGCATTGGTGATCAGCTAAAGGTGAACATTGGGTTGATAAAATATTCTCGGGTCAAGCAACAAGTGAAGAACGATATTGCTGGTAACTATGTTGAAGAGTTTAGCAATTATGGGACTATGCTAATGAGCTCCAAGTCAAGAATCCTGGAAGTACCATCAAAATGTGTGTTGATAGAGTAACACCAGAATCCCCGCCCCACTTTAAGAGGTTTTATGTTGCTTTTGATGCCTTGAAGAGGGGCTGGAAACAGGGGTGTCGGCCTATTTTAGGGGTTGATGGGTGCTTCCTTAAGGGTCCATATAAGTCTGAAGTCCTAACGGCTGTGGGAAAGGATGGTAATGATCAAATGTACCCAATTGCATGGGCTTTGGTAGAGGCTGAGGACAGGGAGGTTTGGGCATGGTTTCTTGCATTGTTAAAGGATGATCTTGACCTTCAAGATGGCTTTGGTTTCACAATCATGAGTGACCAACAAAAGGTAATTCCTAAAGCTTTAACTTTGAATTTATTTTAAGTTGTTTTAAAGTCATAAAAATGTTTATTATCATAATCTCATATTACAGTCTTAAATTAGCTTATTGTATTAAAGTCATAATAATTTGTATTAGCTTAATCTCATGTTAGGGTCTTAAATTAGCTATTGAAGAGATCCTTCCAAGAGCTGAGCATAAGAATTGTGCTAGACACGTATTTGCAAACTGGAGTGGTAGGAAGAAACCGAAATCTTATGAATCAGCATTCTGGGCATAGTTAAAGCAATAACAGAAAGAACATGGCAAGATAGGGTTACTGCATTAAAGTCACTAGATGATGGAGAATGTGCAACAGAATTGATGCAGAAAGAGAAAAACCCTAAGCAATGGACAAGTGCTTTCTTTAGAAAAAAGTGTAAATGTGATATGGTAGATAATAATGGTTGTGAATCATTTAATTACGCCATCTTGGAGTCCAGGTATAAAAGCATTATCACCATGTTAGAGGAGATTAGAGAAGACACTATGAAGAGGTTTGTGAAGAAAATGGAGTTTGCCGAAAAGTGGAAGCACAACTATGGCCCATTGATCAAGGAAAAATTTGATAAGCAGAAAAAACAAGCTGTAGAATGGCAGATGGTGCTGAATGGCGATGGAGGGTGTGAGATAAAAAAGGGAAGATGGAAATATTCGGTTAATTTAAAGCAAGGCACATGTAGTTGTCGGTCATGGTAGATTTCTGGAATTCCTTGCGCCTATGCATGTTGTGCAAGTTGGCATTCTGATAGAGATCCAGACGATTATCTACACAGCTATTACCACAAGGAAACTTATCTTAAGGCATATGAATTTTCCTTGCAACTCATCAATGGAGCACATGAATGGGCAATAACTGGCATTGAACCTGTGCTACCTCCGATTGCTAAGAAGAAACCGGCTAGAAGGCCTAAGATAAATAGAAGGAAGGCAAATGATGAGCCCAATAAGAAATCTGGTAAAAGCAGTAAGAAAGGAAGCATCATGACATGTATGATGTGTGGAACTGAAGGCCATAATATGAGAAGTTGTCCAATGAGGGCCGCTAATCATGCTGTAAGTATGTGTTACTTCAAGCTTCCGGTTTGTGAATATTTGTGGTTTTATGATGCTGATTCCTTGAAAAATAATTGTTGCAGGGTGTTAACCAAGCTTCGGATGAGGGCACATATAATAATTTTGACCATGTCGAGGTTCCACCACTTAGATCTAAGGCCAACCCAACTTCAAAATTTGACCCTAAACCATATTCAAGATCTGCCCCTAAACCAAAAAACAAACCTTCTGCAAATTCCAAAAATCAGACCATAGCAAAAAGTGCCTCAACTTCGACCAAAAAGACAAAGCCCAACCTTGGTCAAAAATCTGCAAAACAGGCTATATCTAAGACTGCATCACACTCTGCAAGTCAGCCAATCTCTAAAATTGCCTCAACTAGTGCCAACCAGCCAACCTCCAGTCCTGCAAAATCGGCAAGAGTAAGTGCATTGCATTAAGTACTATTTTGAAATGTTGTTGAGTTATACGTACAAGCTATTATTCAATGTGTTTCTATTGATAGGGAAAACAGAGCACTGGTATAGTGATTAAGGAAACCAGTAATGTAACACAAAACATTGTAAGGGAAAGACCACCATGTAATGACAAGGGAAAGGGTAAAGCTCCTGCGACTATGCCAATTACAAGGCCTTGTAGGCAGAGAAGGCCATCAGTCAAAAGCCTTGGGTTGTACATAAACCACAAAACAGGAGAGCAAACGTTTTATGTATGTAGGCCAACTGGATTTCTTGTTCTTTTTACCCAAAATAATTGTTGTCAATCGATAATTTTTTTCTATTGTACCTTATTGCAGTCTGGCTACACTTCCTACAAGGTGACTAAAGCAAGTTTGGCCAAATCAGGAGATGTTGTCAGCAAGGTATTGAAACAGGTGAAAGGGAAGACCGATTCAATTCCAGTTGGGACATAGGCCTGCAAGAAAAAAAGGATATGACAGCAACTATTGGTGCTTTGTGATAGTATTACAAACTGTTTTTTAGAAGTTTCTGAATGGCTTTTTGTGAATTTACTTAAAGATGCCTATGGATGACCAAAACATATTATTTTATGTAGGTTGAATAGGAGGAAATTAGGACATGTTCATAGTTTATGGTTATTTTAGTTACAAAATGGTGAATAAATATATATGGCACCTGCTGCAACTTTTTGGAAAGCAGGTGCATGTTCATAGTTTGTGGTTATTGTGGGTACAAAATGGTGAATAGGTATATATGGCACCTTCTACAACTTTTTGGAAAGCAAGTGCTGATTTCTTTCAATAAATTGTAAAAAGCTTCAACAGATGTCTTATGACATTCTTTTTTCACTTTAATGGAAATTGACAAGGCTAACATTACTTTATTTCATTATGTTTGCCATATTTTAAAATTATTGCACAAATTAATCAACTACGTGCTTTCATTAAAGTTCAAAATAAATTACAAGGCTAACTCTCATAGCAACCTAACTATTCTTCATATAGGGCAAATACAAAATGCCATTTTCATTTGACCTTACCCTATGGCTCCAGAAAAACACAAACCAGAAAACCAAAGAACCAATTAAAATCCATTTATGTATTACTTTTGCCTTGTTGTTATAAGAAGCCATCATCTTCAACTTCTCTTTTTCCTTCTTCAGGATTTCCACTTCTATTTTTAAATCTATCAACTCATCAACTACATCTTCTCCAACCATATTTTATCTCTCCAGTTGCCTGCTTGACTGTCCTTTAAATTTCCCAGCTCCCATGCTTAGCCGCTCACTTCTTAAAATTTCATTCTCCTTCTACAAAAATTCATTCTCTTGTGCAAGCCTCTTCTCATTATCTCGAAATATCCAAAAATAGACGAAAACAAAAACAAAATCCAACATCAAAACTAGCTACTTACTTACAATTTTATGCTTTATGAAATTAAACTTGACCTAACTCAAGCTCACCTCCAAGTTTCCACACCCATAGAACCTTCTACCTGGATTATCATTGGTCCAAGAAGTTAAAACTGGAGCCACCAACCTGCATCGGCGAAATACTTTTTCTCCAGTAGAGTACCCCGATTTTGAGCATCTGACTAGCTGAGCTTGACTCGAAGCCATCGAGAAACCAAATGGAGAAACCAAGTGGAAGGAGAAATCAAAAGAAGACTAGATCAACTAACAATCCAAATTCCAGAGGTTGGTAAGCTTTGATTTAGCAAAGGAGAGTTCTGAACTTTTTCAAACAAAAGAAATATTTCTAAAAAAAAAATAAAATAAAACGTAACAAATGGTCAAATGGGGAGTCAAAGCACGTTTTAAAATTAAACTTTCAGCGTGTGGGGCCCACTTGAGGGATTAGCAGCTTAAAACAGGAATTTCACGGCGCCGTCTGGGACTTAACCATTTTTTGTTAACGAAGGGGCTAACGGATCACCTAAATAAAAGTTTATGGAGCAATCTGTCCACAATAAAACTTTAAGGACCGAACTGTCCAACCGGGTATACTTTAGGGGGTAAAGTGAGTATTAAGCCTTTTTTTGTGGGTGGGTGGGGGAGTTGTTGAGGGGTGACAGTTGTCCTCCCATGTTAGTAAGCCACATTTACTTTTATATATTTTACTAGAAAGTGACCCGGGCTATGTCTCGGGAATTTTTTTAAATTTTAAGTATTTGAATTTTACTTTTTAAAAATATGATAGGATAGGGATGAATAGTATTTTAAGATCAATTCATATAATTATATATTAATATTATATGTAAACCAAAATATAATATAAAATATATATATATATATAAAAACATTTTGATATACATAGATAATGTTAATTAATTAATAATAAAACTAATATATAAAATATTATACATAAGTTGAAAATGTTGATTAACAATTAAACAAAAACATTTTCCAAAAAAATTTAAATAAAAGTATATAAATCAAATATTAACTCTTTGATAATAAATAAATTTTAATAACATATATAATATAACAAAATGTGAAAAAATTTTCTCAAACCCAACAAAATCACTAAGCTAAACTTTGTTTTAGACTTATTAAGGGTGAAAAAATTTCTACAAAAATATATATAAAATTTTTCAAAAATAAAAGAAAGCACCAAAATTTTTTTAAAAAAAAGAAAAAGCAAAACATCAAAAAAAAAAAAAGAGCAAGTGAGGGGTGACAATCGCACCCCCCATTCTCTAATATGCTTGAAGTTTCCTATAAGGGAGTGTAGATAGGGAAGGCAAAATGACCCGCCCCAGACGGGTTCCGACCCGCCCCGCCTCCGATAGGGGCGGATTATTCCTTTGGAATCGGGTTTTCGGTGCGGGGCGGGGCGGGTTTTGAAAATCAAAAGTCGGGGTCGGGTTTAACCTATTCCCGCCCCGCCCCGCCCCGGGATATATGTATAATTAATATTTTTTATTTTTTTATCATATTTTATATTAATAAATGTATATATTAAATTAATAAATATATTATTAGCATTAATTAAGTAGATTAATTTAATAATATTATATATTTATAAGTAATAATTATTTAATTTACATTAATAAAATATAATTTATATTAAAAATAAAAATTTTCATAAGAAATAAAGTAAAATTATAAAATTAAAATTTTATTCGGGGGCGGGGCAGATCGGATGCGGGTTTTATATTTTATATCGGGGTTGGGGTTGGGAATGAAATTTGATAACTCGAGGTCGGGGCGGGGCGGGTTCGGAGAAAACTTAAGTATGGTCGGGTCGGGGTCGGGGCGGCCAAAAAATGGCCCCGCCCCGCCCCGTTGCCATCCCTAAGTGTAGATTGTATATAGAATATAGATAGATAGATAGATGTCATATTACAATTCACAATCTAGATTATAGTTGCCATTGTCTTGAAATTATGAAAATTTTAATGGTTTCTACCAAAAGTGGTTGAAGATTTTTCATCAAAGAAATTTTAATAACCAAGTTATAGATGTGGTAATTTGCATTTAATTATAAATGTTAGAGTTATACAAATTTAATTTTAGTTTTATAGTTTATAAATGTTGCTGTATGCATATTTGACAATGGGATGAAGATCTAAACATCAATTCGATCACTAATCAAACATGCTTTTCTATTAACTAGGTAGAGGCCCGGGCTTCGCCCCTGGATAAATATAATGTTAATTTATATATATCTTTCTGAATTGCATATATGTGAGATATAAATCATGATTATATATAAGATTAAATAATGATATCAATTACTTATAAATATGGAGTATTTAATATGGAGATTTTTTTCTGATGAAATTGACTTTCTTTAGTGTAAGATTGCTTTGTTTTAAAGCAATTTTTCCAGTCTGCAAAACCATAGTATAACGGGATGTGGTAAACGCATTTATGCAAAAGGTTAAAAAAAATTATTCTTTCATATGTCACCCCTTTCCCTTTTTCTCACTTTATTTTCTTAACATATCTCCCTATCTAGAACACGGAATCTGGAAATGGAATAAATACATGCAAATATAAACATAACCGCATAAAGCAAAGTACATGTCACTCTTACTCAAAACAATGAAAGACAAAAAGTAGGGAAAGATCTTGTTCACTGCAATCTCCATAGCCTTATGACAAAACCCTTGGTTTGAAGCCAAAGTCAGATCCAACGGAGCCTAGCATTCTCCCTTTCACTCCTCCCTCTTTATCTATTAACCGCTCGTCCATAATTATCATCTTTCATGACCTTTTCTTGTATTGTTTCTTCAGTTTTAGATAGCAGTTCAATTCATAAAAAAAGCATTCTTGCAATCTAGAACAACAACAAATTTCCTTTTTAGCAACCAACAGTGAAAAAGAAAACAACAAAAGTGAAACAAGAAAAAATGATCAGAGGAGTAACCTTACCCTCCTTGTTCTCTACTCGTGCAGCCCTCCACTGAACCTATCCCTCTCATATTCATCATCACTCTTTCATCACTGAAACCAACTTTGCCTTCGTCCATCCTCCCATTAGCCTCACTCTTTTTGATAACTACAGTGAAATACAAAGAGAAATAAACATTAGTAGTATTAGAAATCCCAACCAAAAAAAAAAATCACAAAATAAAAAGATAAAACAAAAAAGAAAACTTGATTTACCTTGAAAGAAATAGTGTATGGAGTCAAAGATTCCTTTTTTTTGGAGGGTTTTATCTTGTTTTTGGAATCCTTCCCTATTGCTCTACCGGGTTTCATGTAGGCCTTGCCCTACTTTAATCTCTTTGAAATCCCCAAACAAAAATATGAATAATAATTTAATTAAAATTTTATATAAAGAAAATCTAACGCATAGCAAAATCTAAAAGTGAAAGATAAGGACATACCTTTCAAACTGAGATTGGTTGCTGTTAGACTTGGTGAGTTTACTTGTTCTTCTACCTGCATCAGAGTAAAAGCAACTGAAACTGGCATCTTAGTTGCAGCAAGGGCATCTAGCTTGGCATCCTACCATCCTCTTTCTTCTGGTAAAAGGGTTCCAGGATATCCTTCTTTATGAGTCTCTTCTCTCTCTTCAATCTCATAGACTTCACCATTATTTTTAGCTTTTCGCTTATGGCTGGCATTTGTATCTCAGATTAAAGAATACAATGCATGAAGTTGGCCTAAAATGAAATAATGAACTCAATGGTCACGATTTACCTTTAAAAGGAAAAGAAGCCATGCTCGTCCTAATTTTTCTTTGGTAGTGCACCCTTCCATATCATTGACCAAAACCATCCATCCATTTCATTGCCATCCAACAAGAATCTCTATTCAGAAAATACAAAATAAATGGAACTACATATTGCAAACACCGAATCTTATTTACTTTTGGTACTAATACTTGAAAAGATTGCATTGATTTAGATTGATTACACGAGCCATAAGCTCATCAACTAGACCTGAAAACAAAAATTTGACGTTAAGTCATTAGAATAATGTTTCATTTCAATCTTCACAATACACACACACACACACATGTAAACTTACCTGCGAGTTTTCTTGCTAGTTTGTCCTTGAAAAAGCTCCTTCTTTGATTTAGAAGAAAACGCTTAAAAGATCTGTTATAATAAACGAATAATTTAAAAAATTATGCACAAATATTAATATACAATGCACTTTTAGTGCACCAGGCTAACTTGGATAGAATAAATTGTTGAAAATTTTCGGATTAAAGAAGAAATAAGAAAAGCTTCAAGGTATAATTGGCTTTTTTTAGTGTATGATTACTTTGTAATTTAAAGCAAGTTACACTAAAGATACAACAAAACTTCTTGAGAACAATCGATGTAATTGAATAGCATTCAGAGAGATATGAAATTAATTTTAAACGTAACAAAATACTCTTTAAATAGAAAAAGAAAAGTTGCCAGTTTAAAAGACATAGCTATTAAAAACTTGTTATCTTAAAAAGATACATGTTTAATTTAATCTTAAAAACTGCAACTTTAAGAAATACTAGAGGAGAACCCCATCGCGTAGCTTCAGAACTAATTTATTTTTTTATTGTACATGGAGTAACAATTGTTAAAGCAAATTCGCTTTACTTTGAGTTACAAAAATAAACACAACACAATAAATGAAATAGTATTGATTTCTTTTTTACTATGCATAGAATAGCAATGGTAAGGAGAAAACTCAAACAATATCGACTAGTGGAGGGTTGAAAAATAAACACAATATAACATATCAAATTAGACTATTTTATATAAAAAATTTAAATGTATGTATGATAAATTCAATAAACATTTGAGATAAAAAATTTAAACATAATATAAACGCAATAAATTTTTAAAAAGAAAATTTGTGAAAAAGGAAAAATTGTAGGTTAAGTATATTGTAATTTCTTGTGAAATCCAATATTTATAATAATTTAAAGCATTCCAATTAATAACACACACCAATACAAAGAAAATTTTTGAAAAAAAACAATAAAATCTATTTTCAAACTAAATATAATCATTTTTCTCTCTCAATTCTACAAATATAATAAATAGCTTACACAAAACATTTAATACACTTAAAATAGAAAAATCATTTTAAAATTATTTATAATTATTTTTCTCTCTCCTCTTATCCTACATGGCACCATATATGGCCTTTATAACACATTCTTTTAATATAATGGTATAGATAAGTAAAACACTTACATAAGTGTGTGGTCTGAGGGTAATACCTAAAAGTTATTAGTGGCTCATTTTGCCCCATGAGAAAGACTTTACCTAAACCTTTGAATATAACACAGGAAGTTGTAATTCAAAAATGACTCACTAAAACACGTGCTTTATTTATAAAGATGAAAAATATTTTGTCCAAAAGCATAATGAATAAACGAATGTCTTTTTTTTTTCACTTTAATGGCATGTAGCTCTGTAAGTATCTTCTAAAAATACTAAAACAATCAACACGTTATTGCATAAATTTTCTAAATCTATAATCCTATACTGTTCTTTTGTACAAATTAAAGATCATATTAGGGGTAGTAGTTAAAACTTGTAAAAATTTCAAAATAATCATATTTTAAATGCAAACCTCAAGCTCTGGAACACATAAAAGTAAAAGGAACCTGCAAAAACAAATGACTAAAAAAATAAAAATTTGGAATTAGTATACTTAAACAAGTTTGAAAGAAAAGAATCTTGCTACCTGTCAGATAGCATGACTATATACTAATTAATTATTTAAAAAAGTATAAGAAAGACAATAATTAAGAACAAATTTCAAATATGTTCCCCAAAATAGAGAGTAAAAGAAGCAATTACCATAAAGGTAAAACTATTGTAACAAAAAAAAGGGTAAAATTATTACTCTAGAGATATTTCTAGATTCCTTAAATATTTCTATAAACCCATATTAGATTCCCATAAAACAGATGTCCATTTAATAAAAAAAAAATAAAGAAGAACCAATTATTCAATAAAACCCAAATAAGGTATGAGAAAAAAACTAAAGAATTCAATCTCCATTGTTCCCATTGGAGTCTTCTCGTCCCTTCGAGCGTCCCTGAGATCTTCTCAGTAAGTAAGTTTTCTTTCGTTCTTGTTTTCTTCTAAGCTTCTTTGCTCTGATTCGATCGGATCAGAGCTTTTTGCTTTCCTGCGCGTTCCTTTCGTGTCTTTAATGCCGGATCATTTCTTAGGTCTAGGGTTAGATCGTCTCCTCTTAGGTTCTTCTTAGTTAGCCTAGGTTTTCTTTGTTACCTCTACAGTTTGTTTAGGGTTTCTTGGTGGTCTCATTAGGCTCTGTTGTGATTAAAGCGTAGGAAACTTTCTTGTGTTTCTTTAATTCAGTTAAAAATTGAGATTGTGACCTAGCTGTAAGGGTTCGCGTGAAGAAAGAACCATGGCAGCAGGGAAAGAGATACTTGAAATAAAGCTTGAAGAGGAAGATGCACAGAGTGTCGCGTTCACAAAATACATGGTGGCAACCAAGATTCTGGCGAATCGAATTCTGAACCGAAGGGGAGTTGTCGGAATTTTAAGAGGGATCTGGCCAGAGGAGGTAGCGCCGTTTATCAGGGAAATTGGGGAAAATAAGTACGGCATTTCTTTCATCTTAGAAAAACACAGGGAGCGGGCAATTGAGGAAGGGCATTGGACTGTCATGGGGTTTAGTATGATTATTAAACGTTGGGGAAAGGGAGTAACGGTAGAGGAATTGGAGTTTAAAACAATAGAATTCTGGGTACAGGTGCATAATCTACCAATGGAGATGCTCAATAGCAAGAACGCAAAGATAATTGGCAGGAATTTAGGAGTTATCAAAAAGGTGGAAGATCCTTTAAAGATAGGAGGGTTGGGTAGAAATTACCTGCGTATTAGGGTAGAAATTGAAGTGGATAAAGCACTAACCGATGGGTTTTGGGTACCAAGAAAGGGGAAATCCAAATTATGGGCGGCAATCAAGTATGAGAAGCTTGCAGATTTTTGTTTCAATTGTGGAAGGCTAGGTCATGTGAGTAAACACTGTACACTGACTGATGATGAAGGTGGAGGAGAACTTGGGACAGGCAGTTATGGGCCTCATCTATGTGCAACTCAACTGAGAGGTGGTTTTTGGAATCCTACTCTAGATAAAACATTAAAAAGAGACTGGAAGAAGGTAGAATGGGGAAATAAGAATACGGAAGAAGAGGTTAAAGACAAAATGCAGGGGATGGACACTAATCTCGAAGGACCAGAATTGATAAGGGATGCAAAGACAGAGGTTGGGAAAAGGAAAAAAGAGATCAGGGTGGGGACAATACACGATGTTAACAGTGATGTGATTCAAGAAGGACAGGGAATAGATATGTATTCTGGAGGAGAGAACATTATGGTTATGGATAATAATAAGAATGCGAGAGTAGTAGAATGGAAAAAAAGAATTTGGGCTGAGTTAGGTATTCAAGAAGAGGATGAGGGAATGTGTAACCTACAGGAGCAGGAAAACAGGGAAGGGAAACAAAAAGAAGACCCGGTTAACGTTGCAATTGAAGAGAGGGATACAAATTCAGCACCTGTAAGGGAGTACTATGCTGGAGATAATAGCAAGGACTCATTGACCATAGTTCCAGTGGATTATAGGTTCGAAAGTCAAAAAGGAAAACAGAATGATCAAACCCAGCTACCTCTAAAGTGTAATGATAACAATGATCCAGGGGTCTCTGCTATACAGATTGTTAACCCAGGTGTGACTGTTGCTGAGAAGACAAGTGAATCCAGTGGAGGAGGCAAAGCCATGGCCATCACCTCAGCCAATGTTTTAGTGTATGACAGAAACCTAAATGCGTACATCCATGTGGAGCAAAGTAATGGAGCAGCTCTTAGGGAAGTCCTGGAGGATATAGACACAACTGTGGAAGAAAGGCTGAATGCATTAATCCAGAGGAAAAATGAAAGAAGGGAAGATGAGAGGGCTGTTGAGGCAGTAATTAGTGAAGAGTTGCGTAACCTGAAACTGAAAAGAAGTGGTCGAGAGTTTGAGAGTTGTAGTGAGGAAAGAAGGGAGATGAAGAGGATGAGAATGGAAAGCAGCAATGTAATTAGGGAGAAAGTATTAAGTGGGAAGCTTAAAGAAAAGGAAAATTGGGATCCACACGGCAGAATGATTGGAGGAGTGAAGGAGAGGAAACAAGCCAGTATCACAAAAAGAAAGAAAGGGAAAAAAATTGCGATATGGAGCAGAAAAGAGATTGAAGAAATGTGCCTGTTTGAAGTTCCTGTGTTACCAGGGGAAGGTACCACTGAAAAGTTGAAAGTAGTTAAGGTGGAACAATCTATCCAAATAGCTGAAGGTGATGGTGGTTGGCCTTTAACAACCACCAAGGAATTTTTATAGCTTTATCATGGAACTGTGGAACATTCAAGCAAAAGGGAATGTATTGGACCAGGTGATGGAAAGGCTAAAGGAGTGTATGAAACTGTTAATCAAATGGTGTAGGGAAAAGAACAAGAAGAAAGGGGATAAAGAGAATGTGATGAAAATCATAGCAGACGTTCAAGATAAGGCTAGTGTGAAAGAAGACATGGAGCGGGTGAAAACGATGCAAAGTCAGCTGCAAGAAATGTGGAGCCAAGATGAGATCTACTGGCACCAGAGGGTAAGGGTAAACTGGATCAATTGTGGGGATAGAAATACTAAATTCTTTCATCAAACCACAGTTATGAGAAGACAGCAGAATAAAATGTTTAGAATAAAAGATGAGGATGGATGCTGGGTGGAGAAAGAAAAAGAAATTATGGAAAGATTCTGGCAATTTTATGAGAGACTATTCAGCACAGAAGGAAATGGAGAATGGAGGGGTGTCTTAGAAGGTGTACCACAGTTGGTCAGTGAAGAAATGAATCAGAATCTGACTAAAGAGGTCACCGAAAAAGAGATAGAGGTTGCTATTTTCCAAATTGGTGCTCTAAAAGCTCCTGGACCAGACGGTTTTAATGGCTTGTTTTTCCAAAAGTATTGGCAGATTGTGAAAGGAGATGTGGTCAGAATGGTTAAGGGGTTTTTCTGCAAGGGTAGAATGCACAGAGAAATGAACTTTACTCACATTGTGTTTATTCCTAAAACCAAAAGGCCAGAGTCTATTTCACAGTATAGACCAATCAGTTTATGCAATGTGGTATATAAAATCATAGCCAAAGTGTTGGTGAACAGAATGCAACCTATCATGGGGAGTGTTATCATAGAGAATCAATCTGCTTTTGTTGGTGGTAGGCAGATCCATGATAATGTAATTGTGGCCCAGGAGATTTTCCATTATTTGAAGCTAAAGAAGAAGGGGAAAAAGAGTGACCTAGCTTTGAAACTTGACATGAACAAAGCTTATGATCGTGTAGAGTGGGGATTTCTTCAAGCTGTACTACTTCAGTTAGGTTTCAATCCTCAATGGTGCAACTGGATTCTTGAATGCGTAAGTACTGTTTCCTATTCTTTGATTATCAATGGCAAGTCTAGTAGAACCATATTTCCTTCTAGGGGTCTTAGACAAGGGGATCCTCTATCCCCTTATTTGTTTCTAATAGTCATAGATGTCCTCTCTAGGATGATCCAAATAGGAAGTCATAATCAGTTCATCAAGGGTATAAGAATAGGTAGGCAGTGCCCGGAGTTGACCCACTTGTTTTTTGCGGATGACTCACTATTTTTCCTCAGTACTGACCCTACAAATTGTAGCAGAATGTTTGATTTGATACAGGAGTTCTCAAAGGCATCGGGGTAGAAAGTTAACCTGGAGAAATCAAGCATTATTTTTAGTACAAATACTAGCTCAGAAAGGAGGAGGGCCATTGAGAACTGTCTCCATATAAAAGCAGCAACAAATCCTGGAACCTATTTAGGTTTCCAGAATACTTGGGGAAAGACTAAGTGTGGGGCATTGGAATACATCAAAGATAAAGTCTACACGAAGCTTAAAGGATGGAAACAGCAGCTGCTATCCCTTGGAGGGAAAGAAACTTTGATAAAAGCAGTTGTGACCTCAATACTTGCTTACACTATGACTTGCTTCAAATTTCCCAAGAAGGTTTGTGCAGATTTGAATGCTGCTGTAGCAAATTTTTTGTGGGGGCAAAAGCACGAGGAGAGGAGAGTGCATTGGAGTAGTTGGGAGAGTCTTACACTACCAAAAAAGGAAGGAGGGCTCGGCTTCAGGGACTTAGAGGTTTTCAACAAAGCTCTGTTAGGGAAGCAGGTATGGAGGATGTTGCAGGAGCCCAATGCTTTGTGGGTAAGAGTTCTAAAAGGGATCTACTTCCCCAATAAAGAAGTAATGCAAGCAAAGAAAGGAGCTAGAGCTTCTTGGTGTTGGAGTAGCCTACTTGAAGGAAGGGATTTTCTTAAAGAAAATCTGATCTGTCAGGTGGGAGATGGCTCTCAAATTGAAATTTGGACTGATAGGTGGATTCCGGGCTTGAAGGAAGGAGTGTTAGGAGATCCTGGGCGAGTAAATACTCCATTACCAATAAAAGTTGCTGAACTTCTGGACAAACAACACAGTGCTTGGGACTTAGACGGTATAAAGCGTTGGATACCTGAGGGTGCAGAGGAATGTATCCGTAACATCCTTATAAGTGAAGGAAAAAGTGCAGATGAACTGGTCTGGCCTTATACCATACAGGGAGTTTATTTTGTGAAATCTGGTTATTTTGCACTCAAACAAAAAGCAAAAAGTCGTGTGAAGGATAAGAAAGCTTCTAGTTCTCATGTTGTCAGAAAAGAGGTCTGGAAGGAAATTTGGGGATTGAAATGTCCTACCAAGATAAAAGCATTTTTATGGAGATGTTGCAGGAATGCTTTACCTACAAATTTGGGACTGTGGAAGAGAAAATGTGTGTTTAAAAACGAATGCCCCATCTGTGAACTTGCGGAGGAAAGTATTGAGCACACGATATTGACCTGCAGCTGGACAAGAGGGATATGGCTAGCGGTATGTGGGTTAAAAGTAGACTATAACTTGCTCAGAACTTTTGACCAATGGTTCCTTGGAATATGTGAGGCCTTGCAAAAAGCAGGAGATGGGGAAGGGAATATGAGAAGGAAAATTGCTTATGTATGTTGGGGAATTTGGAAAGCAAGGTGTGAGCAAGCAATAGGACAAAAGAAAATTCATCCGGAATCTGTTGTCCATAGAATAATGGCTGCAATATGGGAATTTGATACAATAGTATGTGTGGATCCGCGGAAGGAAATGGTGGAGGATTGTACAAGACAAGATATGTCTCATGGATGGACCAAGCCACGTGAAGGTTGGGTAAAAGTAAATAGTGATGGAGCTTTTTCTAAGGATAGTGGGAAAGTGGGACTTGGTATAGTCATTAGAGACCAGATGGGACAAGTGATAGATTGCATCAGCAAACAAGGAAATGGGAAGGAAGCTCTCATGGCCGAGACTTTGGCTTTCAAAGAAGGGGTTAAAGTGGCTGTGGAGAAAGGCATGGAAAAGGTTATTTTTGAAACTGACTCTCTAATATTGCACAGGAATTTAACAAAAAAGAAGCATGAGCAGAATTGGATCATTAGACCTGTTGTACAAGATATTTTAGCTCTGTTACAAAAGATTCCACATAAAGAGATACTTCATGTGTATAGGAGTGCCAACAAGGCAGCGGACTGGTTTGCCAAACAGTCTAGATTGGGGATGAGCTGTGTCACCTGGAGGAGACACCCACCACCCTCATTGGTTGGGATTTGGAATAAGGATGGGGTTCCTGCACCCCCTTTGTAAATACTTTGTTAATAACTAGTAAGATGAGGGATGTTTTTTCATGTCTCAGTAATCTTACTAGTTGTAGCTGATTGATTGAACTATTTGTACACATCTGGTTGGAAATATAATTGAAATATTTCAGTTGCCAAAAAAAAAATAAAAGAAAGGAAAACAAACAAACATTCTACAAATTAAGACTAACCTAAAAATTCAAACATATAGAAAATCACGAAACTCAGGTTTCGATTGTATGCTTGGGAACACCTCCAGCATGCTTCATCTGCAATGTAAAAAAAAAAATTCAGATCATTTAAAAAACAAAAGGCCAAAAATTATAAAGCTTGCAATTAAAGGAAAATGATCAAAAATTAACAAATAAGAAGAAGAGAGAAAAAAAATAGACAAAAGAAGAGAGAAATAAGCAAAATATAAAAAGGGAAGAAGAAGAAAAAGAGTATGGAGGCTGAGAAAATGGACGGAGGGACGAACTGTTGAGATAAAGAGAGAAAAAAATTAAAGAAGAATTTAGACACCCAGTGGAAAACCCTAAAAACCCATCCCTACCCCATACAAATGACCTAAAATTTAAGGAAGTCACGGGCATATATGTATATTCGAAATTGACTAAATAGAAAGGTGCCCAATCCTTACCTATCCTGTTGGCTTCTGAATTCTTCTAATTAGTTTAGAAAGAACAAAAAAAAAAGGTGCAAAACAAACATGGTGGGAGAAGAGAAGAGAAATGGGGAAAGAGAGAGATAAAACAAAAAGTAAAAAAGGTAAAAAAATTATCATCCAATGACAAGGTGACACGTGCTGAAAACTTTAAGTAATATCTGTCAGGTTTCCTATATTTAGTTACATATTAGCTGACAATGTCTCCTATAAACAAACAAATATTATACCAGCATTAAATTGAGATAAGATAATATTTAAATTTTTTAATGAGTCTTGAAGTTGTGAAGTTTCATCAGACAAATACTTGTTTTACCATGAATTAATATAGTTTGTAAGTGTTTTTAGGGTTTTATGCAATGATGTGATAGTAATTAAAAAAAAGGTTGAATTGAGAATAAAAGTTTAGTAGTTGTTTATTTATAGTAAAAGACAAATAAATTGAGACTTTCAAAAAAGAAAAGATGGACAAAAAAAAAAAGAGACAGAGGGAGTATTATACCATCATTAAATTGAGGTAAAATAATATTTAAATTTTTTAATGAACTTTGAAACTTTACAGAAGTTTCATCAACATTTCACCATTTAATGCTATAGAAGTAAAATGCATTTTTTGAGTTTTTTATTTTTTATCAGGTTTGACAACTTGGTTGAAGTTTCACCAACATTAAATATTAGGTAGTTAAACTATGAAGGATCATCCATCATTAAATGAACTCATGCAATAACTAATAAAAATAACCGATAAAATAATCCAAAAATATAAATAATCCTTCTCAGTAGCTTAATAATGCAAAAAGTCATAGAATAAGAGTTTCTTGTGTTAGGAGATCTTTATTATCTTTTTGACTTTTTGCTACTTTTTATCTTTTTGACTTTTGTTGTGTTTTTTATAAGCATACACAATGTCAAGACTTTTTCAAATTGTCACATTTATCCAACGTTAAAAAAATTACACTTAATTAGCTGACAATGTCTTTTATCAACAGACAAATATTATACCAGAATTAAATTGAGATTAGGTAATATTTAAATTTTTAATGAGCCTTGAAGTTGTGAAATTTCATCATATAAATATTATATCAATATTAAATTGAGGTAAGATAATAATATTTAAAATTTTTAATAAGCTTTAAAAATTTATAGAAGGAAGCCAATAATAGTTGACATAATTAGCCACAATATTTGACTAGTTTGTAACTATCAATATTTTAGCCAATTAATTCAGTCTGGGCCTTTCGATTATTGTCAGAGAAAAATTATCTTTGACATAATCTCTAGCTTCATCTATTTTTCTTGGTAAAAAAAAAAAAAAACCTGGTTCAACATGTGATAAGTTGATGACGTGACATAGCTCAGAGTTTGTCATTTTTAGCGCTTTTATATATTGATAAATGGTGCTCCTTCAGCATGAGGTACCTTACTGTTTTATTGGTTACAAAGTTCCTATGGGGCATTTGGTTCGGGGTTATCTTACATAACCATAGTAATATGTCCATTAGAATGTAACATTACTTCATTTGGTTTGTGGTAATCATATTACCGAGGTAATGCAAGATTACTGACACGTTAGATTTTGGTACATATTACCAGGAATCTCATAACTTCCAAATTCTTAGATGATGTGAGATTACCAGGTTATGTCAAAATTTTTTCCTACTTTACTCTTAGTATTTTACCCTTTTGGACCCAAATAACCTTATATAATTGATAAATTACATGTTTTTTTTAAGCATGATTTATTTTGATTAAGAAACATAATTAAATTTAGCTTATATAATTATTAAATCGATAATTATATGTTAGTTCAATTAAACTAAAAGCATAATTTTTTTTGTTAAAAGTATAATTAAACTTAACTTGTATAATCATTAAATTAATTATATAATATTTTACTAAGTTTATTACTTAAATAATTTTATGTTAGTCATGTTTAATTATCAAGCTTAACAAAATTACAATAATTGTACAAAACATTGAACAAATAAGAAATAAGTTTAAATGTTGTACGAGGGTATTATAGTAAACTATGCATTTTAAAAGAAAAATATACCCCCAACCAAACCGATTAATCTTATATTCCTGGAATTCTAACCAAACAAAAATTGTGCACATTCCGGGAATATGCATTAGGTTAAGTTATACCCTGGTAATCACATAACTCTGGTAATATGAGATACCTTGAACTAAACGCCTCCCTAATGTTTTCTTTGGAACTTTGACTAGAACTTTTCACATCCACTCGATTACCAGCAAATCCACAAGGTGCAGAAAGACTTCCTGTCACACCCCGACCCAAAGGGGTCGAAATATGACAATCGCCGCATACTAAGAATTTCGAATGGCGCGCTCACCCGAAACTCGAAGCACGCAAGGCTTATGGTTCTCACAACCCATTTGTGATTAAATAAACTTTACCAAATATATAAAATGCATATTAAATCAAAATGAAAAATAAAATATTTTACAGTGGTGAAATAAAGTCCTTTTTATAAAATACTAAGTATATGGAAAATATTTTTTTTTTCAAGTATTTAAATACACTAAAGTAGCAACAAAATATTGCCGGTGGATCCACAACAAATTTGCAAAAACTGGACCACATACTTGTAAAAGATCGACTCCTGTCGAGTTGCTTGTCTGGGCAGTGTACTCTCTATCTAACGCTACTGGCTTGAAAAATTTTATAAAGAAAATGGGATGAGTATATTTATTATACTCAGTGAGTGAGACAAGACCATAAAGTTTAACACAAAAAGGCAATTTCATCATAAAATCATTTCTATGTAAACTAGGAGAAGTCCAAGGAAAATTTTATGCACAAAGTTTAGATTTTTACATTTTATAGAATTTCAACTAGTAATTTAATCTGAGCATCTAAAGGGCTCCCCAAAACACATTGCTCAAACCTCACCCGACCAAGATGAAATCTAAGCCCGCTGAGGCTTTTTTTTGTCACATTGTAAGAAAAAGCTCTCTACTTGGCGTTGGCGTGGGCCTTCACCACGGGTGGTACGTGGCTATGTCCACAGTACTCCCATTGGGGTCGCATAATCACAATCTCAGTGTGCACAAAACCCCTATACCATCCACCCCAAGTGGGAGTGAAAGCCTACTCACGCCGCCTCCACAAGGTCGGACCGTGAGAGGCGCCACTGCAGTGACCAACATCTCATCTACCACAATCATGCTATAAACGTCATAATTCAATCAAATATCATTTGGCCGACTGGCCCATTATCGAAGTCAATTCTAATAACATCAATTCCAGTCAATTTCATCACATAATCCAAATACTTGATTTCAAAAATATTAAAATAGGTCAATTCATGTCAAGGCCATAAATAATCATCACAAATCAATTTAAATTCAAGGAAAATCAAATCATTGCATTAAAAAAAACAACTTAAATAGTAAAACGTTTATTTAGGTCCATAAAGTCCCACTCACTAGTATAGGGAGGGTGTGCACTCCCTTCAATCCTCTCATTCTCCTTTCTCTGGAGGAGT
Source organism: Microcos paniculata (assembly GCA_030664755.1). NCBI lineage: Eukaryota > Viridiplantae > Streptophyta > Magnoliopsida > Malvales > Malvaceae > Microcos > Microcos paniculata. The sequence continues at coordinate 35,018,184 of CP131462.1, read as the reverse complement.
TTCACTGCCTATATAATTTGCGACCTGACACGCCCGGACCTAGTCCGCACGTGTCAAGTTGAATATTTATGTATTGTTGTCTTGTCAATATATCAAATTTGACTTTCCATGGATGTTTTAAACTTTATATAACTCGATTTCAAGCTTAAAAACCCTAAAAATTGAAGTTTCGAGATGTGGGTCCCACTTGGGCACGGATTCCAAGAATGTTTGACAGAATTGACCGGAGTCAACTTTGACTCAGTTGATTCCGGCGCCGGAACTGACCGATTAAAAATGGGTCTCGGCCATCCGAGAACCCCATTTTTCATTTCTCCTTTTTGTTCTTCAAATTTTCTCCGAGCTCTCTCTCGATTCTTCTGAATCAAAACCTCAATCTCCTTTCAAACACTTAATCAAACATCAATATCAACTTCTCTTGTCTTCTTGAAGATCAAAACACCAAGATTTCTAAGAAAATTATCAAATCTAGAAATCTGGAAATTTGGCGACAGTTTGTTCATCAACTCATATCTTTTTATTTAACCGTGCGTTTTGGCTGAGAATTTGGTATGTAGTTCTTGACTCATCAAGCTTTAATTTGATAGTTTATATGCTTGATTTCATGGTCTGAGCTAAGAGAATTCGTTGATTGAAGTTGATATTTCTGTCTTGTCCGAGATAAGTTAACTCTTAGTGATTTGATTCAAAATTCGAGCATGATTGGTTGTTTGATTCCGTTCTTGAAGCTGTAAATCCTTAGATCATGTGATTATCTTGCTGTGTTTCAATTCTGATGCGGATTGGTTGTGAATCGAACTTGAATCGGGCTGAAGAAAATTGAGGCCGAAACTCGGCCTTATTTCCAGAACAGAACTGGCGCCGGTTCTGACTAGTTCCGGCGCCGGATCATCACAGTCCAGGGGCAAAATGGTCATTTTGCAATCCTAGATCCCATTTGACCCAATTGACTTTAATTTACTTTAATTGACCTCCGGACTTGCCCAATTTTACTCCATGACCTTTAATTGGTTTTGTTTTGTGATTTAATAATTGGTCGAATGCCTTTATTAATCAAATTAGACTTAATTTGATTATTAGGTACGTGATTGTACGAGGTTGGAACTGGTAGCAGTTTGAGCTAAGGCATTCATGGGTAATCGGGGAGTATACAACTCTCATCACTTGTGAGTGGCTTGGATTATATTGGTTGACCATTGAGGGTTAACCGTTTTCGAATTTATTTATAAATGCTTTATTAAATTGTTTATATTTATTTTGGGGTATGAATTGTCCACCCTCACACACTGAGTTTATAGATGATTCAAAGGGTGGGAATTTCAATAAATTATATATATTGATATTATTATTAATTATTGTATGGAGAACGATACCCCTGAGAGATTGATATTATTATTGATTATTGTTTGGGGAACGGTACCCCTGAGAGATGAGAGTTTGAGCTATTTCCTCGGAGCTCCAATATGCGGGAGCGTGGACCGAGGGAGAGGCATACTTATGAGGTTCCCATGGACCGCCTTTTTGAAGGGGCACGGTGAATATATATGAGGTTCCCGTGGACCGTTTCTTTTTGAAAGGGCACGGAGAATATACTGGCCTGGAGTAGAGAGGCGCGGAGAAAAGCTCGCCAGGTCAGAGATAGCTGTGTTCCACCACAGTAAGGCAAACGTCAAGGGAATGGGCCAGAGAGTAAAATTAAAAATGTTTTAAAAGTATAAAGTAACCCTTGACGGTCCAGTGGATACCTAGTGCACGGGTATACCTTATTGGGACGATTTCAGATGCCAGCCCTTATGTAAATATTATTATGGATTTGATATTTGATTTGGTATGGGATTTACTATATTTCAGTAAATGGTTTATTAAATTTGATATTTGGATTATTTCATATCCCCAGCCTGAGGTGATCGGTCTTTATAACCGAGTCTCTCACTGGGTACAAGTTTATGTACTCATCCCATTCACTTTTATTCTCAGATCATCAGACTTTGGACGGCGGACGTCCTAGTGGCCAGTGATCCCAGTTCGTCTCTGTGGACACTATATTGTAGGTGCCACCTCATTTTACTTGGTATATCTTGGTTCGGAATATTATTGCATCTTACATATATATATATATATATATTTGTGTATTTATAAATAATACTTTCCGCTGCATGAAGCACTGTAAGATGTGTGACTTTATTTCTAAATACTTTTGAACTATATTATTTATGATAAATTCGTATGTTTTCATATATTGCTCGAATATCCTTTATTTTTAAGCCTTGTGCCATCTTGGTTGTCCGCCTGACGAGGCACGCATCTCGAGGTGGTACGGCGGTTGTCACGTGGCCGAGCCTGCGGGTCGGGGCGTGACACGACCCAACGTGTTAAGACTAACTATGGTGGGAAAATGGCAATCTGGGCTAGTTATTTAACTATTTTGCCAATTTGGGAACTTGATGTCCAAATTAAGTTCTAGTGATTCAAATGGCGGGGCTAAGATATGAACAAGTTCGTTTCGATAAACAGTGCCTGTCAGAATTTCCCATTTTGCCTAGAAGCCCAAAACGAAAAAGTTGGACGATTTTGCCCCTACATAAGGAAATTTTCGGCCTATGAGTTTAATATGTAGAAAATTTAGTCAATTTAATTTCTTTAAGATTTAGGCATGTTATTAAAGCATAACGACAATAAGGAAACTAAATTTTATGGGCCTAGGTTAAAGCTAAAAATTTAAAGTAAAACATTTAAGTTTTTTCTATAAGCTTGGAATTGGTTGTTTTCCTTCATAAGTTTTCTATGAATTGTCTAATTATCCATACTAATGTCTCATTTCATTTAGGACATCTACAATTCCTCAATTTCATCAAATTAAGCCTTTATATCATATTTGTCCAAAAGTTCATATTATGGCATGGAATACACTCATTCTACAGCTATTACTTTTACAAATTTTTTTTTTTTATATTAATGTCTTAATTTACTAATTCCATCAAATGATTACTCATAAGATAAATATTAAAGTTCTCTAGCAACATACTATATTTCTTTTAGGTGAGATTTTACTACCTATATTTTCCTTCATAATTTTTTTTATTTTTTTTATAATTAAACTAACCATTCATATAAATTTCTCACTACATTTATAACTTGTATAGACTTTGAATGACATCCAATTAAATCTTCAAACTATATTTGTCCAAAAGGACTATCCATATCATAAACTAAATTCATTTTATAACTATGAAATTAAATTTCTTTTCATCTCTTTTTTCTTAATTTATTTTTCTTACTAATCCTATTAAGTTATTTATGAAAAATATATAGTATATTAGTGCTCTTTGGTAAAAGACTATATTTTCTCTAGAATAGTAATTCACTACATAAATTCATTCAACTAAGTTATGGTGTTTTTTTTTTTTTCATTAAGTTAGTTATTTCTAATTTTAAATAAACATGTAAAAATATAATCTATTAACTAACATCTTAATTTCATTAAATAAAATATCTTAGGGTTGTTGGAATCATAGACTATATAAATATACATGAATAAAATTTACAAAATAAAAGCTTTTAAGGAAAATTGACATACCTATTTAGAAATTGGAAGAAAAGGAAGAAACTTCTTGAAAAATAAAATTAAAGTGACTTGAAGAAAGTTGGGATTTAACTCTTGAAACACTTAATTAAAGTGTTTAATCTATGGATTTGATGGAGTTTCTCTAGATTAGAAAAGCTTAATGGGAAATTTGGAAGAAAAGGTGGGTTTGGGAGTTGGAGATTAGAGAGAAAATTGGAAGTTGGGTGAAGGAAATGGAGGAAGAAAAATGGAAGAGGTGTGTTCGGCTATGCATGGGAGAAAAGGAGAAAAGTGAAAAAAAAAAAATCCATTCTTGAAAAGTCTTTCAATCTCTAGAAAATTCAAGACACCATTGGAATTACAAAAATGCCCACCATCAATTTTAAAAATTACCGTTATGTCCCACAAAATATTTAAACTTTAGTGTTTTATAGAAAGTTATTAAAAATCAAGTGAATTGCTAGAGAATTTGGGAGGACTCTTGAATATTCTAGAGTATTAGGGAGTGAAATGACAATAATGCCCTTATTAAAGTTCAAAAATTACTTTTGTGTCCTAAAAAGAAATTATGAAACTTGGAATAAAATGAAAGAAATTTCAAACAAGAGTCAATTGGCAAAATCTCACAAAAGTAAGGTGAATTTATCAAAGTATTTAAGTCATTAGGTTATTGGAAACAATTGCCTCATTTTGGCATTTAAGACTTGTACAAGGGTAAAATGGTAATTTTACCCTATAATTTCCCGCAGTAACTTGACAGTTTTTAATTTTGGGCAGTGTATGACAGTATGGAACCCTCCAATACTATAAAAAAAATCATTTTCAATGATTAAACATTCAATTTGTGAATTCACTACTATTTACGAAAATGCCATTGAGTTTCACAACATTCTTTTCTGTAATTTTTTTCTCCAACTTAGAATGTTCAGAAAATTAACGTGACAGCTTCAAATATTCTTGGACGCACTAAAGAAGTTAACTGGGTGGTTAAAAGGTCATTTATACTCTCAGTATGATGTACAGAATTTTTGAAAAATAATACAAAAAGTTGACTTTTTCTTCGTAGGTCAAATTTTGTCCTAGGTGTTTAGGAACCTAATTCTTCAAAATGAGACAAATTTCACTAGGTTAAAGTTGTTCTTATTCTTACTAAGAATACCTCTACGTATATACTAAGTATAAAAACCCCCATTGGCTAAGTTTAGGGTTCTAAACTAGGCCTTTCTAGGACTAGGTGCTACACTTCCTCCTGGTGTCATTGCATCTGAGTCATATTTCTATCTTCGTCGATTATGGCAGGGATGGCAGTGGTGCGGTTATCCGCTTAATTTTCACTTTCCATAGCCGAAACCGTTTATATTTTCATTATCCATAACCGTTTAAAAACTGCTTAATTTTTGGACATAGTATCCAAAACCGCACCGAAACCGTTTAGTATTATCCAAGTCCGCACCACCTAAACCGTTTAACTTAAACAAATAATAGATATCCATTTAAAAACCGAAACCGAATCTATAATTACCAATTGTTAATTGTCAAAATTAGAAAAATTAAAAATTTAAGTACTTAAGCACATAATTAAGTCAAATAACTAATACAAAACAAATCCCAATAAAAGAAATAATAATATAAAATTCACAAGTTCCAAATTCACACCTATTATTCCATTCAATAAACAATATAGTTAGTTATAAATAATACAAGGTTCAAATGATTTCATAACATTCTTTAAATGGACTTTAAATGATTTTTATGCATATATCCATTATCCAAAATCATTTTTAGTTTAAACGGTTTTGAATAGCGGATATCCAAGGCCTTAAAACCGAAACCACTCTGAATCCACGACGGATAGTGATTTTACTATCCAAAACCGTTTATTAAACGGTTTAGAGTTTTAAACGGGACATATATCCACTTAATATCTATCTACTGCCATCCCTAATTATGGGGTCAGCCAAGTGAGGTATGCAACTTTTACACTTGAGATTACTCTGACTCTTCTTTTTTGTGTTTAGTTATCCTAGTCTAATACATACCAGAGAGTTTGAACTGGTCACGATGCATACAGTACACATGTGCACTTGTATGCATGCATTTATTTTTGTCTCCCTCTCTGTTGGTATATTAGCTGCATAATGCAAATAGGCCAGCTTCAAATGCAAATACACTCTTTACCATTTCTAGGAGAGGGGATAGGTGCAAGAACCGGTCATACTGTTGCAAAACTTTTCCTGGAAAAAAAAGGAAAAGAAAAGAAAAGGAAAGGAAAAGCTTGATCGGGGTTGATTTCCTGCCTCTAATTGGAAATTCCCTTTTGATTATGTTTTCCTTTTGGTATACTTGGCATCGCTAGGGTTTGAATCCGATCATTAGAACTAATTCGTTCTTTGGGCTTCCAAATCTTCCCATTTATCATTGGAGCATTTGTAGAATTGAGAACAAAAGTAATCCTTTCAAAAAGTTTATTATGAAGGTTCTAATAAAAGGCTCAATTGTTTCAAAGGGAATGGCAACCACTGATGAGTTGAGTGATGTTTATATAATAATACATGCTGGGAAATGAAAAATCATTACAAACTTGAATATTTCCTTGTAGAACTAAGAACTGGCCAAAAAATGAACATGATACAATTGTCTTACAATATAACAACAGCTATAACCGAATAAAAATAGTAGTACATTTTATATTGTTACAAACCAATCAATAAGAGAAAAAAGTTTCAATATGTCAAGGGAAGAGATCAGTGTTTTGGGTCCTGATTGATCATCAGTGCAACGTCTCTGAAGCTTTTTGAGATGCAGAAGGGTACCGTTAGCTGTTAGAAATAAGCTTTATTGGTTGCTTCTTCTAGTTCCTTGAACTCCCATGCATCATCTGCTGAATATTCTCCTATATGAAGGAAAGGCGACCTCTTAACAAACTGTTGCCTCTTGAAACAAAAAAGCACTTAAAGAATGTCTACTTTCTTCTACTTCAGGAAAAAGGAATGCAAATCAGATTCTGTTTATTCATTTTGCATCAGATATGGCTTTGAGTAATAGAAAAGAAATAAACCCATCTTCTGCCCACCTTCTCATACGCATTTAAGTCAAGCAACTGGGGCAAGGGCACCTCTCAGAGAAACTAAAATGAAGAAAAAAAAGTAATAAACTTATATGGCATTTGTTTCTCATTTTCTTTCTATTTCTTCTATGCTGGGAAAATCAACTGTTCTCATGTCCCCTAACCTTAAGTAAAAACCAAAAATTTCTAAATGATACAAAAATGACAAAACATTAGTTTTTTAAAACTGAATGGAACTTACCAATTGAATCTCTTCGCAAAGCTGTCAAATGGGCACAACTGACAGGGAAGGAAATAGGAAAAATATCAACTCAAAGTTGGAATGATAAAGATGAGAGCCTAAACAAATCCCCCTAATCTTATAATCCAGAAACTATTGGTCATAAGAGTATAAAATCAGGGGCATGGGGCCTTCAAACAAGCAGAAACTTTTAAAAGGATTGAATCATTAAAAATCATTACCTGCCCAAAGCCTTCCCAAAATCTGCACATAATGATCGGATATACGTTCCTTTTGAACATGTGACCCGGAAAATCAAGTTTTGTCTGCAAAGACATAAACAAGTAAAATTGGCTTGAATAATACATTGGAGTAGGATGACTGGACTATTTAGTTTTGTAGGGAAAAGAGAAGGATAAAGAACAAGTACCTGTCTTCTAAGCTACGCTCAATGTCAAATTGGAAAATTGAAATTCGTCTTGGTGAAAGTTCAACACTTTCTCCTCTTCTTGCTTTTTCATACATCTTTTCGCCTCCAACCTTCATAATAGAGACAGTATTTTGTTATTCAGTAAATTCACCTAAGTTCATGAGAATTTTAGACAAAATGCTGAGACGTGCTGTAAATCACATATTAGCAGCAACAAAGGTGAATACAAATAGATTCATTTAGCACTCCAGACACATAAACATCCATGTATCAGAGTTTAATAAAACCTCCGTCCCCTATCCAGGCGAAAAGTACTAAATGTCAGGTTTCAACAAATTATTTAAATAGAATGTATGTGCATTCTGAGCGTTAAATACAGAAGAGGGCATGAGCAACACAGCTTTTCCCCTAGAGCATATCCCCAGCTCATAGACAAAACCTTACCTTGATGGCAGAGAACATTGGAGGAACTTGCCATATCTCCCCACAAAAGGATGCAGCAGCTTTCTTTATGTCCTCATCTTTAATATGCTCCCAAGGCTCACGCTGAATAACCTGAATAACTAAATAAATACATGGTAAGCTCTTCTAGTCTTGTTGTTGAAGAAACCTCAAGTAACCAGCACATGAGAGTATTCTGAAGTGAATAATACTAGACCAAAAGAACAGCGTATCCTATTTGTAATTGATTACTAAATAAACATACGGGTGAATCAGCATCCCAAGTTGAGGTAGCCTCCCCTAAGCGGAAAACTCCACTATATCCCTTGATCATTCCTTGATATCTGCATCGGAAAATCCCTCATATGAATTCATTTTGCGCATGTGTGAAAATGAAAATTTTTAGTTTTAAGCCATTGGGCCAGTAAAGAAGGGGAGTGGAGTCTTGCTTTGGATATTCAAAACTGAAAAGCTGGTCTGTAAATTCAGACATGAGATGAGATTAAATTTACCTCTCGACCAACTTAGTGGCTTTACCAACACATACAATCAATAGACCGGTTGCCATAGGATCAAGTGTTCCAGCATGCCCTACCTGTAAGCACAGTACAAAAGGTTAACTACAACTGGAAGTGACCTAGAGGGGCATCCAACAACAGAGGCATGACTGCAAAAGAGCACCTTTTTCACTTTGACTAAGCGACGCAGCTTACCACAAACTGTAAATGAGGTCCATCCTGTTTTAAAATACAATAGTAATATTTTTATTTAAAACAAGTCAATATGATAATTTCGAATATTACTTATCCATAAAAAGGATAATTTAGAATATCATTTCAAATTAATTTTCTGAGAATTGTAAAAAATTGTATATCAGCAATCAGAGAATCAGATAAATAGTCCTGCTAACATTTGATTGGACAACCAAGAAAATTAAATTCCATACCCTTTCTGAGTTAGAAACAGTAAGTACAAGAGTCGCTTTGCTAAAGGAAATAGCAAATAGTTTCTTGGCCACTAGACCACAATATACCTAAAGGAAATAGCAAGCAGTCCACTAGACGACATTATACCTTCTCTTATTGGCCTAAGTTTCTTTGACTAACATCAGAATGTAAGCTAAATATTACCAAATGAGGAAGTAAGCAGACTTCAGGAACAAGGAAAGCTATCATATTAATAATTCAAAAGTGTAAACAAGCTCACATTTCACCAAATGCACAAAACCAAATCTACAGAATTGCAGTATCTATATAACTGAAAAAGCCTCCGCTCCTTAATTTAATTACATCTAAACATCATACTGATCAAGATATACCACTCAAAAGTATTTAATTCAGTATAATTTAACCAACAAATATTATGGATATCCATTAGCTCACCTTTGGGCTTATTCACCAAAACTACCGTCCCATACGGGCCATCCCATCTCGGGGGAAGCTCAGTACTTCTACTAACAAGGTAAGGCTCCTCAGCACTAACTTCAGTATCCTTATTGGGAACTTTCTTCAAACACTTGAAAAACTCCTCCACCTTCTTCTCAGTAACGTCCTTCTTCACATCCTTAACTGAATTTTCCTCTTCCTCAAAAAATACCAACCCTTTATCCTCCACCTTCTTAGTATCACCCGGTTTCTTACTTTTTCCCTTAGCTTTGGTTTTCTCATTTGATTCTCCAGGTTCAAGAAAAGCCTTATCGAAACACTGGTCAGGAAAATACTTCTTTTCCAATTGATAAACCATTTTATAATGCTTATCTTTTTCCCAAGGATATGCAAATGTATCATAAAAGTAAAGCTCCTCTTCCCTCTCATGTAACCTATCAAATTCCACAACTTTAGGCTTCAATTCAACAAACCCATCTTCATTTTTCCCCTTTTCTTCTTCAGAATCTGACCCATACATTCTTTTCCTTCTCTTTCTATAGTATTTCCTCTTAGACTTATCCATTTCATCATCTAAAGTCAGTTTCTTTTGGACCCATGACTCAAAACCCAATTCTTTTTCCGGGTTCTCTTCCTCAGGTGAGTTAGGCGACTCTGGCCGACTGAGTCGGCGGCGAGTTGGGGTGGGTTGGGACGGAGTTGGGGTGTTGATGATCATATCATATTGGAGAGGGTAAGGAGTAGATGTTGTGGAGAAGAAAACCGAAGAAAATGGCCTTGGAAAGATCAATCTTTTATTGAGATTATTGAATTTTGATGATAAAAGGCGATGGGACTGAGTTGCTGTGAAAATAGAGAAGATTTTTGGGCGTAGAAAAATAAGCGACATTGCGGTTATAGCAATGGGGTTTTGCCAATGGCGACGTTTCAAAGTTTGAGGGCTCGAAGGTTTCTCTTTTTTTTTTTTTTTTGCCGGGTTTTAGCATAGCCTTTGGAAGCTCCGCCTCTGCTCAGACACTTACATTGAAGTTAGGAACAATTTCATAGGATTTTGTTTGAAGGTTACTACGCTTTAGGCGAGGCACAACGCGGCAACGCCCGAGCTAAAAGAACTCATAAAAAAACTAAAATAAAATTCATGCTTACTGACTAAATTAGTCTCTAAATTATATTATACAAAAAAAAGATAGATTTATTCCTTAATTTTTATTTGAGACAGATTAGTCTTTTAATTTTTATTTTAGGAAAGATTGATTCATAATTTTTTTTTGGACAGATTGGTCCCTGAACATAACGGATTGAAATAGATTAATCCTGGAACTTTTATTTTGGGACAGATTGATCCCTGAGTTTTCTTTTTTTTTTCTCATTCAGGATCTATCTGTCTCAAAATAAAAGTTAAGGGATTAATCTATTTTAAATAAAAATTAAGAGACCAATTTATCCTTTTTTATATAATTCAGGAACCAATTTAGACATTAAACCTATATTCAATTGAAGTACTAGTATTGGTAAGTAAAATAAAAATCTTTTATACTTTATTTATAAAATGAAATAGATCTATTTTTGGTATTTAGTACGTAATTCAATTCTTAGTAGCAATACAAAATTCCCGTATTTTTGCAATATAATAAAGAAAAACCCATCTTATTCATCCTTATAATAATTAATGAAATAAAAGTTCTTTTAACTTTAATTCCATGCAAGAAAATATCAAACGGTTATTTCTTATTTATTTTATTGGAAAATGCTAAAGAGAAATGATCATATGAACTCCGTTTCATGAGAGTTATCACGGAATCAAGACGTGACATAAAATTTAACCTCCAAATAAAAATTTTTAAAATTTTTAGGATAAATTTCATAATTAATGACATTTATTGGAATAGAATTTATTTTAAATATATGACCATAATTATGCCACATCTTGATTCCATAGTAATTCTGACGGAACTGAATCTATGAGATCATCACTCAATACTAAATGGTGCAGCCATACACCATTTTAGGTGCTAAATAAAATTTGAGAGCTTATTTGGGATAAAAATTGGATTTATTTCTTTTGACAACGTTGATCCTTTATTACATAATAATAGCTTAATAAATCCCTAACAATCCCTAAAATGCTCTTATTTGATTTCTAATTTTCATAGCCTCAAAACCCCGAAAGGAAAAAAACTGAATAGTTTTTAATAAAGAAATCCCCGAAAGGGCGTATGCAGAATCTCCTAGTTCAAGTTTGAGAGGGTCTTGAGATCGACATCGTTTAGAAATGAAGGAACAAGTTGTATTGGCTGGATAATAAATCCAGCTTTGTGGCATGCATCCTCAAGAAGTTTCACTTGTGAAGGACCATCTGGGCAGAATGCAACCACAGCTCCTCCGCTGCCTGTGAATTTCGAAGCAGCTCCAACTCTACGAGCCACCTCCACCATTTCTATGTTTAAAGCACTTAGGCACTCATCCCCGAACGTACGCCTGCATAAGATTCACATACAAGCTTATCTTCACTTTATTTGCCGGAAAAAGAACCATAACATCAGAAATGAATAAAATGTGCTGAACTATAGCATTAAGCTCTTATCCTTTCCTTAAACCCCGGGACATAGCTCATTCTTTCCCCACTGGAGGACGAAAATACAACTTTGGATAGGAAGCTCTATTTTGAACAGCAAAAATTATTTAAGCCAATCCCTTAATTTGGATGATTACAAGATGTGCTAGCAGTGAAAAAGATAGGAACTCATAGAGCTCAGGTTATAACTTTATTTATCAATGGAACACGTACATACCGATAAAAAAACTAAGTGGACAATCTTAGGTTAGAGTATCATAATTAATTGTCATGACAGACAAAAACATCTGACCTTCGGAGATCAAAATTGCGGTTCATCAGTTCAGCAAGCTTTTGATAATTCCTTTTAAGTATTACATTCCAACCTTCTGCTGCTATATTTGCAACTTCTTCCATTGATGATATAATAAACTCATCACCATTAAGCCACCTCTGTCTCACGGTGCTATGAACCTGCATTTAAAACAATCTGTGCTCATCCCAATGCTTCCAGAATAAAGTACAGCTTCTCATAAAAGTTGAAAGAAGCATCTTAGCATGTATGCCAGACTTGTGTGCTCTTTCCTTTGGCTTGCATATTGATCCTATACTTTTTAATGAACAAAAATAGACAAGGGGCATAACATAAAGATAGGAAGACAAAGCCATCATGCTAACCTTCCCAGAATCACTTGGATTCTCAGCATAAATGAGATAGAGAGGTGGTAGAAGACTAATATCCATTGGTGTGTAGATGCCATGTCCCAGCTTATCCATGTTTTCCTTGCTAAAATCCTACAGAAGAATGGTTGTGCATATATAAACTACAAAGTGCAAAGTATCTACAGAATCTTTTGACCAAATTTACATAAAAGTGACATACCATGTGGACAAGCCCTCCATAGACCTGTGCCACTCTATCTTGAAGGCCGGCAACAATTCCAAGTTCTTGCTCTGCATTAAGGATGAGGTTGGGTCTCACTTCTAACTTAATCAAATGCCTGACTTTGTAAAAATCCAGAAGGCAGTTTAAGGCAGCGCATACAATAGCACTAGATCCTGAAAGTCCTGTCTGAAAATTCAAAAGTGTAAGCCTTACATTGTGGTAAGAATAACACAAGAACCTTACACACATAGAATTTAAGAAAAAACTAAAAGGTATTCATGTGTAAAATGTCCAAGAAATGAAACTACAGCTCGGTAATTGAACAATCAAAATTGCATATGAAATTGTGCTCAAATAACTACGATAAACAGTAAGACCTTGATCATAAGAAAAACGACTGAAAACAGTTGATATCAAACAATGATATATATTACTGCAAAACTAAAATGACATTATGTGTTTGATCTAAGCAGCATACAAGTTCTTGGATTTTTTATTGGGAGCTCTACCTGGCGAGGGATATTAGTATCATATGATAGGGTGAAGTTCCCTGGTTGGAGATTTATCCCATTATCCTTACAATGCTTATAGAAGACTTTACAAATAGCCATAAGCAGTCGTACACCTCCATAATAACCTTCACTCTGCAATCGATTCACCTGCAAGTAAAACAATGCGCATTTCAACACCCTTCTGTTCATGTCAAATGTAAAATGTAGGAATTCTATATTTATGAATCAAATGGAACCAGACAATTCATAAGAAGACTGGATTTTATTTCACTAATGCAATTCATATGGCTCATTGAAACAGCAGGAGAAGACAATAATAGAAATGCAACCAGTCTCTAGCATTGCATCATTGTCAAGAGTAACTAAAAGATAACAACTTGATAGACAAGAGTATGTATTGCTGGAATGCCCCATACATCAGTATCTAGTGCCACATGCAAATTACTCACCACTGAGATTAAACCCAATGTTGAGTTCATAGACACATTGATCAAACAACTGTTGACCCGAACCAACAAACAATTCAATAACAATTTAAAACCTTTTATTCAACGAAATAAGAACCTCTGCTTCAACCGAATAAACCATACATAATCTGGGTATCGGCTACATTCCCCTAAAAATGTTGATTACAACCAAAGAATCCAGATTGAGTAGATTCAAAGAAACTAGGGAGAGAAGAAGAAGTCATCAGATCAGACGAACAAAAACAACCAAACAATGCATGACGCAAATAAAAAGTTGAAGATCGTAAAAGAGAGAGAGGCATTACAAGGTGATCGAGGGAGTTGAACTGAACAAGATCATGAGTGGGATGAGGCTTGATAACGAGATGATGAGAAGGCTCCAGTTTAACAGAAGCCCAGAAGTTTCCAAGGCTAAAAGAGATGGTTTTGCCAAAGTAAACATCACTGGGATTCCCAAGAAACCCAACACGAGCATAAGCTTTGCGTTCAATCACACCTGAAACGCCTGCTGCTTCACTTGAATCCATCTGCTCATCCATGTTCTTCTGCCGCATGCAAAAACAATCAAACTTTTCTCTGCTCTTCCTATTTCCTTTCTTTCTTTTTCTTTTTCTTTGGGATTTTTTTTTTGAGTTATAATTATAAATAGTTGAGTATTGAATGGAAAGAAGTCCAACGTCGTAAACACATCGTTTAAAGAGTGGACCCCACTTGCAGTTGGAATTTTCTGGCTATTAACTCATTGAGTGAAAAATACACCTCAGCATTTGATGGTATCTTCATCTTTACGAATTACGACAACAACTCTGCTCATCGATTTTTCTTTTTCTTTTAATCATTAAAAAAGTTGACAAAATCTAAAAACTATATGGAAAAGATTATGCAAAAAATGGATGGGAATTCTATTTAGGGAAAAAGATAATGTCTGGATTTTCCATACGCAAAACGCAAAGTCTTCGAATCAATATTCAATACTCACTTAAAATGGAAAAGATCCAAATTGATTAAATTGCCCAACTTCAATCCAATTTGGGTAATAAAGAATTCTTTAAAATTTAATTAACGCTTTTTATTTTAAATAGCAAAAGAAAAATATAAATAAACAAAATATATATTGAGTTTAACTTATATTAGGATGATCCTAAAAAGTTATTTTTTAGCCATCCAATAATTAACTGACACTTCATTGATTTTAAAAGATATTAGGATTTTAAATATACATTCACTCTCACCAAATAATTTTTCTAAAAACTGAAAAAATGGTATCTTATAATAAAGTTTAGCCCCAAATTAATTTTTTTTTATTTTTTTAAGGTAAGTTTCAACCCATGTTATATTTATTGTTATAGAGTTTAATTTAAATAAAGAAAAAAATTTTATGAATTAATAAAAATTGCTTTGGTGTAGAGGAGTATAAAATAATTGTGGTGTGTCTTCTAAAATCTATGAGGTGTCTAAATACTATTGGATGCCTAAAAAGCCACATTTTAGGATCATCCTAATGTAAGTTATACTCATATACATTTGGTAAAAGTACCCCACAAGTCTCTCTCCTATAGGAAAATATTCAATTTAGTCCCTGTACTGCAAGTTTGGTCAATTTAATCCCTCTACTATCAGAAATTGAACAAATTAGTCCCTCTTACTAAAAAAATCAACTTTGACTATTCAAATTGATGATGTGGCAGTGCCACATCATCACCAATACTGAGTGGCAATGCCACATCATCACCAATGCTGACGTGGCATGCCACGTCATCAATGTTAATTAATAAAATTTTTAGAGAGACTAATTTGTATAATTACAAATAGTATAGGGACTAAATTGAACAAATTTATATAATATAGGGATTAAATTGAACAAAAATATATAGAGTATAAGGACTTATTAGAAACTTTAACATCCATACTTGAAATTTTTTTCTAAAATTATATACAAATTTATATAGTATAGAATTATTAATTGAATTTATTTTTATATAATTAATGATAGAAAATGAAAATAAATTAATAAATCAAAAGTATTATACCGTTTTATAGTTTTTTATTATAAAAAATTGAACATTGGTTATTAATTAATTTATTTCCACTTTCTATCATTAATTTTTACTTCCACTTTCTATCATTAATTATCATTAACTTTTACTTATTTAAAAATTAATTTTCATACATTTAAAATTTAAAATTAGTAAAAATAAAGAAAACTATAGTTAAATTCAAATGTAACTTTATTTAATTTTTAATAGTTTTATATGTAGAATTTCTAGTAGTCAATTTTTTAATAAATTCTACATATAAAACTATTAAAAATTAAATAAAGTTACATTTGAATTTAACTATAGTTTTCTTTATTTTTACTAATTTTAAATTTTAAATGTATGAAAATTAATTTTTAAATAAGTAAAAGTTAATGATAATTAATGATAGAAAGTGGAAGTAAAAATTAATGATAATTAATGATAGAAAGTGGAAATAAATTAATTAATAACCAATGTTCAATTTTTTATAATAAAAAAGTATAACACGGTATAATACTTTTGATTTATTAATTTATTTCCATTTTATATCATTAATTATATAAAAACACATTCACTTAATAATTCTATACTATATAAATTTGTATATAATTTTAGAAAAAATTTTCAAGTATGGATGGTAAAGTTTCTAATAAGTCCTTATACTATATATTTTTGTTCAATTTAATCCCTATATTATATAAATTTGTTCAATTTAGTTCCTATACTATTTGTAATTATACAAATTAGTCCCTCTAAAAATTTTATTAATTAACATTGATGATGTGGCATGCCACGTCAGCATTGGTGATGATGTGACACTGCCACTCAGCATTGGTGATGATGTGGCACTACCACATCATCAATTTGAATAGTCAAAATTGATTTTTTTAGTAAGAGGGACTAATTTGTTCAATTTCTGATAGTAGAGGGACTAAATTGATCAAAATTACAATATAGGGACTAAATTAAACATTTTCCTATAATAGAGGGACTTGTGAGGTACTTTTACCTAACATTTAGATACAAAGGAAAGAAATTCTTGAAAAACTTTACCGAAAATTATGTAATTCTTTTAGATAGAAAAAATCATATCCTATTTTTATAAAAACTAATTACTCTTATTATACTTGGCATTAGTACCACTTTTAACTAATTGATTTATAATTAAGTAATTAATTATTTTTATTTTATAATCGTGCTTCCTTTTTCCACTCTCAATGGGCACCTTTTGATTATTACTGATGTGCAGACGAAAGGAAAACTAGATATCCAAAAGGTCTAACGAATTATCATAATTTAAATTCAAATGAACAAAGATCGGTTGGTCCACAGAGGATAATAAACTGTACAGTTCCCCACGAAATGTACAAACTGAGAGCTGACACAGAACAACCAGACTTACCCCAAGGGTCGTTGAAGAAGACGAGACAATATGTTTGATCATACTAGCACCACCAACTCCTTCACTCTTCTTCCTCTTCGTCATCTTCAGGAAGCCCCACATCATCTCCGATACCTTCGAGCAGTTTGTCAGCATCCTCGCCCAACTCCAATAACCTTGCACTCAGCTTTTCCACCTTGCTCTGCTCTTGCCCGAGGCACACGAGTAGATCGCTCAGCTCCGCTTCACTTTCTTTCTGGGCTTCTTCCCTGGCTTCAGCCTTTATTGCCTCAATGTCTCCAGCCTTCAAAGCTTTAACCTCTTTTTCCAGGTGGAGATTGGTCTGTTCAAGACTATTGTAAGCATCTGATAGACTCTGAAGATCAGACTCCAGCTTCCCGGCCAAATTCTGGTACATCAAGGCCTCTGATTCAATCTTAGCTTTCTCTGCCTTAAGCATCTCTATCCGTTGTGATGCCTCCTGAAGGTCTCTTCGAAGGGTCTCTGCCTGGACTCTATCTGAACCACTGCTCACCCTTGGCTCAGGTTGAGAACGCCCACTGTCACCTGTCCTTGCCAAATCCTCAGCCAAAGTCGCATTTCGGCCAAGAAGTTTCTAGAAATGAAAAGCAAATGGAAAACAAATATCAGATAGATAAAAACATCCGATTAACCATTCCAAACATTAACCCAGCGAAACAGAATATATTTTAACAGCAATTCTCACCTGCACTCAGTTGACAATAAGATATTACAACAATGGCAGATAGCACACTGTTAATTAACAACCATGAACTTTATAATAGTGTAGCGTGACTTTTAAAAACAAAGGACAAAAAGAAATGAATAATTGCAGATGAAACAAAATATCAGTTCGTACCCTTCTCTAACAGTAAGCTTAAATCCAACTAAAGAATTAAAAAAAAAAAAATTTCCAACTACCTGTATCTCAGAGCATTGTTTCTCCACAAATGCTTTTAGCCGCTTGATATAATCCTTGTCGCTTTCTCCACCCTTTTGTTCCATTTCTGCAGGCACAACTGCAACATCACTCTTAGGGCGACCATATACATCTACAATGTTCTCTCTAATGGATGCTTCCAAACTCTTCACAAAATCAACAAACTGAGCATCAAATATTGATGTGAGGATTGGATGATCCTCATTCTTCTGATCTGACAAATCATTCTCTTCAACATCTACAATCTCCGCCATACTAGCAGCATTGGATCTAGTCAACGGTTTACGGGACTGAGCTGGCTTCACTGAAGTGAAAAGGAAGCTTCTCTGCATCTCATCAAACTTCAGAAAATACGATGTAAGTCCGATTTTCTGGCTTATGGCATCAGCTATGGTGAACCCATCCTTTCCACTGTCGCTAGATTTATTGTAAATCACACATTCTCCCAAGAGAACTGCAGCCAACCCCTTAACATACACAGTTGCCGATGTATTTGACACCAATTCCAGCAGATATGTTAAGTGGGGACGTGAATCTAGGAAGCATTGCACTGCACTTGGGCAATCTGCTAGCCAGGTGACAAGCAGTTTCAAGATAATTGGCTGAACATACAAGTAACCTGGCTTGCCATCTTTATTTTTCATGGAAGATGCAACAGCCAAGTACCTAACAATACGATGCAATAGTAGTTCTGGAGCTCCCAAGGATGGCATTGGAGCTTCAAGCTCAATTCGCAGAACCTGCATGATCTCCATTGAAATTAGATTACACCAAACAGAGGCATACAGAACATTTTGCTCTAGAGACAATGTGACAGCATACCCTTTCCTTGCATTGACTGTTGTCCTTGACAATGTGAGTAAGGACACTAGCAGCCCTGCAACAAGTCTGTATTTCACATTATCAGCTGAATAATTCTCAGGCAGTAAGTACCATGAAGAAAATCTAAATTCTACACAACAGGGAACGATATTTATAAAGTCTTCATGCAACAACATGAGATCATCCAAGTAATTTAGACTATATATTGTTCTTTTTCACTAAGTTGATGATGCACAATCGAGAAGAGAGAACATTGAGTTACCTCAAGATCACCATCGCTTTCACTCAATGCAAGCCCATGTAAAAGCATGCTGCCACATGTACAACATAACTAAATAATTCCATCCAATGTACGAGAGCTTATATGAACAAGCAAACTACCAAGTAAAATTTCAAGATGTAACTAGCTCCACAGAATTTTCCTACTTTGAATAGCCCAATAATAGAGAAGTGCAGAACAGAAAGCATTATAAGTAAACAAACCTTCCAAATGACATGTTCACATCCTCCTCAAGGGGAGCACGAGTCATCGAATTTGGTTGAGGAATTAATGTGGATGCTAACATTGCTTGCCCATCCGTATTTTTCTAGAAATAAAATCCAAAATCCAGTCAAGAAAAAACGGTTTACGTACATGTGAGATACTTTTAAGCAAATTACAAAGGCCTAATTATTAACAGAATAAAAATAAAAAAAAGTGAAAATATACGATATAAACCTCACAAAAGTTCTTAAAGACATGGTCAGCCGCAATAAACTCTTGCATGCTGGACGTTCGCAAAATGATTCGGAGAATAGAATTCAAAGCAGGTTCTACTTGTGGTTCCTCACCAAGAACTTTGCTAGAAAGGGCATCCAGGTTCTTACGATGCCCAGCAACCAAATCACCAATGCACCTTAGTGCCTGGAAAAATTTAACCATTAGAGAACCAGAAAGCAATCACCAGTTCACAGCAATGTGGAAATATAGAAGAACAACAAATCTAGAAAGCTATCTTACTGAACAGCGGACAGCAATTGGAGCCCATTGGCTTTCAACACCCAGCATGAGCAGATAGTCCAATAATTTTTTCTACAATGAAAAAAAAAAAAAAGAGTCGTAAAAAGATAACATACCACAGAAACAGACAGTGCTTCGGGCAGTCAATTTAAGCAGATATGATTCGAAATAAACCTGAACTAGGACTGTTTTATTGGTGATCTTGTTCGAATCTTTTTGAGGATCAGCTTCTGAACCTCCCATCATCAACAAATTAATTGTCTCCAATGCATTGAGTAAATTAATTGTCTACTGGCATGTTGTTTGTTTCATTGGACAACAATAAATAACCAGTAAGCTTGTGATAGAATGTAGAACAAATGAACAATTAACAGGAATTGGGAATGGAGGGAAAACAGAAGCCACATAGAGCTCTAAAAACCAGAGTATCTAACCTTCTGTTGAGTGAAATTGTATGTACTTCCTCTTAGTTTCAAGATTAATATTAATGGATCAAAGCCCATAGTCTCCCTCAGTAGTACCTGAAATAAACTTAAAATCAGTAACATCTCAAAACCTCTTAAATGGAGAACAACAATGAAAATAAAACCTGCAGTAAACCTGATTTGATGCATTATTGCGGAGAATATTGTTCAGCAACTCAAGACAGTCCTGTGCAAGAAAGATATTTCAGTGCATCATTAATTCATTTATGGATTTCTCCAATCATAGCATAGCCAAATAAACTTAACTGCAAACACAAGCGGGCACCAATAGCTAAATGTTTCCGAGGTTCTTCAAGATAAAAAACAGATAACCCACAGACATACATCATATTCAAATATTGGGGAAAAAAACAGTGCTGTGCATAGCTACACAACTTAGAAACAAGAAATGCTGAAGTAGAACTTCAACAATAAAAATCTCTATTATAAATCCATTTATTTCATTTTCAGATTTGCTTTCTTCTCTAATGCAAGTTACCAAATATCAATTGTCATCCAAACAATCAAATAGCCACTGTAAATTACTCAAGAAAGCTCCCTTGGTAGCAAGGCCATACAACATTCTAAAAATTTCAGTACACAAAAATCTAAAAGGAAGGGAGCATGATAATATAAGCACTGTTGTATGATTTTTTGACTATATGCTGCAAAACTATATCACAGGCCAATAACTAATAAGGGCCCAGACAATAAAAGTGGTCTACCAGAAAAACAAGCCAGAAGAAGTTCACTTAAGCTTAAAACAAAAAGGGATCCAATCAGTCACCTGAACAACAACACCCCCATCAGAACCTCCTTCCTCCTTAATAATACTAAATATTTTTTCAAATGCACCTTCAAAGACTACAATCTTTTGAATCTCCTGGAATCATAGAACTCACTTAGTTAGTTGGAAATCTAACATATTAAAAAAAAAAAGAAGACAAAATTGAACATAAAAGGGCAGGGAGGAGGGCGTGGTTGTGGGGGGTAGGAGTGGGGCATAATTGAGCCCAAAACCTCACCTCAGCTTCACGAGTCAAGTAAGTAAGAAGGAGTAAGGCTTCATTTCGTATAACCTGGATCGGAAGGTCAACAGTGATCAACTCCAACTTAAAGAGAAGCAATTGCATACTATGATGAATAATCAATAGTCTATCTCAATTAAATTTTGAGAGAAGTTTCAAACTTTAGATCTTCATGTTTGATGATGTAAAACTAAGTAAATGACAGCTGACAGAAAAAGAGGAAATTCAGGTCAGGTAACCAGAACTTCCGAGGAGTCACATTGCAATAAGCAGCCCTATGATGAATCAAAACATGGCATTTAATAAAACTGACAAGAAAATTATTTAGTGAACAAGCTGTGTACCTCACGGTCCATCAGCATATCCATGAGCCGAGTTATACCACGAGGAATGGACAGAATTGCTTCCTGTAACCTGAATAGGAACTCAGCAAGAGGCTTTCGAGCAGAAACCAATAAAAAAACATATAGGTAGTTACAAGGGATTTCAGTAAGACTCATACCTATTTGGAGAATTAGTAAGAAGGGCTGTCAAAATTTGAAGAGTGTAATATCGCACATAGAAATCCTCCTCTGACTACAAAATGACCAACATGGAAGACAATGATGCTGTTAGAAGGATCCACAAAAACACACCACAGAATAAGTTCTGTATCCATATAAGGGAATCTCACCAGCAAACTCAGTAGAAGTGAAATGCTGTCTGATTCTCGGGAAAGCAAATCAGTATTCATTAAAGCTGGCTGAACCTCATTTTTAGGCCCTTTTGCATGATCAATAGGCGTCAAAGCACTAACAAGAGTTTCCAGTGCACCACGAACCTGCATGAAGGAAATGAAATGGTATTGATTTTTACCCATTTTCAGAAGACAAAGTCACTTGGAGAGGGCAGACAAAAACAACAATATTTGGACAGCATTCCCAAGAATGATCCCAAGAAATTTATTAGGACATAAGTTGGGAGGTCACCATCAGACAAAAGGGTTCCCCATATAGAGGGGAGTATAATCATAGGGACATGAAGACAAATCTGACCAAGGAGATCGTCCAACTCTCAAACCCAACAACTAACCCTTTAATGCTTCATTAATTTAAACTAATTATCAAGTTTGAAAATTACAAATATAATTCACTACTCTTAATCTCTAACTTAGCCTTTCCTCCCAAAAATTTCCAGAAAGTTGATAAATTTTCCTCCACAAAAACAAAGTATTTAAAGTGCCAAGAATATATTTTCAATTGACTGTGACTGCTGGACAAAGTTCTATTCTATCTGAGGTACCATATATGCATTACTAAAAAACGGTGCATGAGAAACATAAAGAGGAACAAATAGAAGAAACAACAGAAGCAAGAGAGATCCAAAACCATCTCAACATCATCACGTTCTTCCTTTAAGAGACCCATGATCACAGGAAAGCCTGCAAAAATGCAAGTCTAAGGTTTATTAAACAAGAAGAAAGAAGGCCATTTAACTCAATACTAGCTTTGATCAACAGGGTAGAAACACACACCCATTGCTCCAAAAGCCAGCTGGGCACCACGGCTCTCAGCTACAACAGACTGAAGCTCTGCAATAGCAGACCTCCTGTCCTCTGCCAGGACACCATTACTTATGCGATCAAGCAAGCGTTCAACATAACTATAGAGAACGGACAAATAGTATATCAGTTGCATCATCAACATTAAATACAGCAATATTAACAGCAATTATAAATATTCTCATTTAGATTACCTATCTTCACTGGAACCAGAATTCTCATTGCCAAAAACAAATCCAACAACACCCTGCAAAACAAAGTAGAGTTCAATAAACATCATCATGAAACTTCAAGATGAAAAACTACCCTAGAATAACTTCACCTTCACCAATCACTTGACTCATAAGTCGCAACAAAAGCAGAACGGAATCCATTTTAAGCAACAAATACATTGAAGATGACCCTAACCAATCTATTCTATAAAAGAAAAACAGCGACTTTCACTCAATCTTTTCACCAAAATGCAGACTCCAAGCCACGCGTTTCATAACAATTCCAATAAACTATATAAAAAACTGGTAAATAACTACAGGACTAATGGAACATACAAAGACATCAAATTCGATAACCAGTTCATCAATTTCGAACTAAAGCTAAATTAAAATTTCATTTCTTTCTTAAAGCAAATCTTTACAACAGTGACATTTGTTCCCATCAATCATCAGAAAAAAGAATAATTTATATGAGAATCAAACACATAAAATTACCTTA
This sequence comes from Microcos paniculata, assembly GCA_030664755.1. Taxonomy (NCBI): domain Eukaryota; kingdom Viridiplantae; phylum Streptophyta; class Magnoliopsida; order Malvales; family Malvaceae; genus Microcos; species Microcos paniculata. The sequence continues at coordinate 34,994,732 of CP131462.1, read as the reverse complement.
TAACGAGAAGCCAAATCCATCATCAAAGCTCAACAAAAGAGCACAGAAAATCCTGAAGAAAAATTAGGTAATTTAAAAGTTAAAAGGATCAGATTCACCGAATAGAAGTTAATAATTGGGGATTAAAAGATAGATGAAAAAGTTTGGCGAAAAAAGCGGAAACCTGGAGGGATCGAGTGAAGTGAAAAGGCAAAGAAGGAAAAAAACAGAAAGATCAATTCAACTTGGATCTGCGTTTCACGTGGATTTTGATCGTCGTTTTTCTTTTTCCTTTTCTTTTTCTTTTTCTTTTTTTTCCTTGCCCTTCTTCAACTTTGCGAGTTTGCTTTGCTGTTATCAAAACTCAAAAAGGAAAGAATTTTCAGGGAAAAAAAGAGTAAAATAAAATAGTAGGGGAAACGGTAACGTATTATTGGTGATTTGGGCCAGCGAAGGCCCAGCTAAACATTTTAACATGATAAATGTGGGCAGGCAGCCCAACATCAAATGGTGCTCAAATGGTGGCCGAAGCAAAAAAGAGAACCCGAATGCCCTGTTGTCCTGGTGTGAGTTCTGTCTTATTTTCTCTCATTAGTTTTGAATTCGTGCATTGCACGGACAGATAATATTTAATAAATAAAAAATTTATTTTAAAACTTTTATTTTTTTTAAATAAAAAATTATTAAATTTAAATGAAATCTTAAAAGAAAAATTAGTATGATCTAATGAAATACTCAAAAAACAATAAAAAGCTTTTGTTATCTTCTTAATAATCTATAGAATATCAGTGATCATTTGCTGCAAATTTATCATCACTTATTAAATAAAATTGTAAGAATTGAACATACAATTGATTACTAAAAATAACGCACTATATATATGAATTATGAGTTAAAACAATTGAGTAAATCTAGAGGTGCCAAAATGAACCCGAACCTAAAAACCCGCTCGAGTCCGCCCGAACCCGAACCCGACCAAACCCGATTTGATCAAAAACGTCAACGATCCGAACCCGTCTGAGCCCGAACCTGAAGAAACCCGAACCCGAAATTATCCGAACCCGAAGTTGCCCGAGCCCGAACCCGACCTGAACTCGAGTCCGAGCCCGAACTTGAATTTAATATTAAAAAAAGTAATCTTATAATATTTTTTTATAATATTTTCTATAAGATCAAAATTTTAATTTTAATGTTAATAATTATTTAAAGTAATGTATTTTTTTTTCTTTTCTTAATATTATTACTAGTTATGTGTCATATCTTATAAGTTATTAAACTATTATTTTCTTTAAGATAATATGTAGTAACAAGTTAATTATGATAAAAGTAAAATTGATTAATTACTATTAATTACATTTCTAAAATATGTCAATTGGTTAATTATCATCCTCATTAAATAAATAAAATATAAAAATATTTAATTAAAAAATAATAAAGAGTTTTAATTTAATTCAACAATAACAATTATATTTTTGAAATATATTTGAAAAACAATGATATTTTAGATGATTGAAAAGTTTTGTAATATTCATACTTTTATATTATATATATATAAGGATTTTAAATTAATAAATTATTTTAATATTTAACAATTAAAATTAATCTTACTAAAAATCATTAATTATTAATGTGAATTAGTAAATAAGTTATTAATTATTAATATTTTTTATCTTCTAATACTCAATGATAAAATAATCATTCGTTCTATTTCTGAATAATAGTCGTTTGAAGTTGTTATATAAGGATTAAGAAAGTTAATGAATTTCCTAAAATCTTTACAAAACATTGACTATGTGATTAAATTACCACTTTTTTTAGATCATGAATTATTTAAAAATTCATTAAAGTAACATGAAAATAATATAAAGGAAGAATGGTAAAATTGATAAAAAAAAATACTTTCTTAATTTCGTAAAATGACAAGTAATTTGGAACAAAAAAATTTCTAAAACGATTATTATTTAGGAATGGAGGGAGTAATAATTTTCCAATTCCCTTTTACTTAAACTCATATTAATCATTAGATAATAAATATTTTTAATATTATCCTAGAAATACTCTTTCTCTATTCTTGAATAATAGTCATTTAAGGTTGTTACATACTCTTTACATCCCAAAATATATATCACTTTTAACTACTCCATCTGTCTGTGTATAAATTTCATAGTTGACTGAATCACACTTATTAAGAAAATCAGTTAAAAATAGTTATTAGCATTGATTTAGTCCAAATTTATCATAATTTTCCAATATTACCCTTTACTTTGATTTACCTAATTTTTCTCTCCAACTTTAATATATTTAATCTCTTCCTACTAATTACTCTCCCCAAATTTCAGTATATATATGTTTCCAAAGAAAATATTCCCTCATTCTTTTGTTTTGCAATTTTAAATTTTGTTTGAATTAAAATTTTCAATTCTATTTCCCTCCAATTTTTTTCTCTAAATTTTTTTAGAAATTTTTCCCGCCAAAATTTGTTTTAGAATATAAAACATTCACGACTTAAATATTGGTTCTTATTTATTCATCAAACAAGAACTTACTAATAAATATCCTAAAGTTTAGACAAAAAATTAGCTATGTGACTAAATTATCATTTTCTTGAGATATTAAATTACTTAAAACTCATTAAAATAACTTGAAAATAGTGTTGAGAAAGAATGATAAAATTGATAAAAATGTAACAATAATAAATGCTTTCTTGATTTTGTAAAATTACAATTAATTTGAACTAAAAATAATTTATTAAAACGATTATTATTTAGGAATGGAAGGAATACTTCTAAAATAAATAAAAAACAAAAAGTAGTAAAATAAAATTTGACTTATAAAACAAAAAAATAATTTTTAATTAAAAAAGTAGAAACCCGAATTTAACCCAATCTAAGTTCAAATCTGACCGAACCTGAACCTGAACCAGACTTAAACCCGAGCCCGAGCCTGACCGAACCCAAGCCCGAAAATACCCGAACCCGAAAGAGCCCGAACCTGAAAATACCCGAACCCGAAAAAGCCGGAACCCGAAAATACCGGAACCCGAAGTCGCCCGAACCCGAAGCTGCCCTAACCCGAAGTCGCCCGAACCCGAAGTGACCGAGCCCGAACCCAACCGAACCCGCCCATTTGCCACCTCTAAGTAAATCTAAGGTAAATATGTATATCAAATACTTTAAACAATCATTATAGCTTGTTAAATTAGTGAATATTTAAATTAGATTAATATTGAATGGAGTACTGCTACATGACTTACCAAATTTTATATCACCAATTGACCTATTTAATGTGGCAGAATTAACCCATACCACAAAATATATCTAAAATTTAAAAATTACACTTTATGGTAGTTACTTTTAAAATTTGTAAAGGCTAAAGGCTCAATTTAGGACCAAACGTTTGGGGGTTTACTCATTTAAGGATCAAACCTTTTAATTGTAATAAATTAGGACTAAACCTATTCGAATTGTAACAAATAATGAAATCCATAAACGGAAAAATGACGGTGAAAAACACGCGATGTTACCGTCATAGAATGATGACGTGTCAGAAATTCATCCAATTTTTAAATGTAAAAAAATAATTTTTCACTTATGTTTTTTTGTTTAATATGAAAAAAATAAACATAAAATGATTTAGCAAAAAGAAAGAGAGCCAAATACCCATTCAGCACAAATTTGCGAAACTCCCAAATGCTATGCTTCTCCTTTCATCAATAACTCTGGGTTGATCATTTTGCTTCTTGTTGGTTTTCCTTTTTCTGCTTTCTCGTATGAATAAGGAAGAAATTGAAGAGGAATGAGTTATTCGGATGGATTTGGTGGCTCATTTGCTTCTACCAGTTATGGGTTTGGTTAGAGTTTGTTTAGGTTTAGCCTATCTTATTTAACATCTTCTGCAACAAATGAAATTTATAAAATTGACGTTGGGTTATTGTTGTTTTGACAGTGGACAGCGAGATAGTGTTGGTAATTTCGACATAAGTAGATACAAATTAATCCATGGCAGTTATCCAGTTGAGATGGATTATGAAGGGAAGCCAGTTCTTCGTCATTGCAAGTTGAAAGCACCTAGGTGGAGTTCTTGGACTTGCCGAAACCCTAGGAGAAGATTCTATGGATGCGATAGATACCCTGTAAGTTAAATGGGAAAATAAACATTAATTTGCTTACAAATCTCTGATTCTTTTTTTTTTATCTTGTTTGACTTTTCTTGTGCAAATGCAGGAGTTGGATTGTGGTTTTCATAGCTGGCATGATCCGAAATTCTGTGATAGAGCAAAAGAGATCATTTCTGAGTTAAGAAAGAAAGAGAGACAATTGTATGACTATGTGAAGAATCTGAAAAATGAGGTTGAAGATTAAGGAGAATGCTGTGGCGCTTATTGAAGATGAAGTTGTGAAAGAAAATTTCAGCTTGAAGTGTGAAGTTTCTAGCTTAAGGCTTAAGTTGAAAGAAATAGAAGAAAATATTGGTAGGAATAGAAAAGGTACTAATGGAAATGTACTTAGGAACTTAATGTTAATGTTTATGTTTGTGATTATTGTGGTGTATGTTTGTGGATTAAGTTCAATGAAAGTAGGAAATATGTATGCCTTACCTTAAAAATTGCCAACCTATTGTAAGGAAATAGTTTGACTTAATGTAACAGAAATTATTTTTGTTATAATTATGTGCCAATTTCTAGAAGAGCAATGTGATAAAAAGTGTAGTAGAATATACAATTCTCACAAATTGGCATTTTGAATATATTCATGGACATGCATACAAAAGCATTGTTTTTGGACATTGTTGAAGCCTAATTCCAGGTTGTGAGCAATACAAATGATCATAAATACAAAACTATCAGGATGGTTACTTACAAAACATGTTCCATCCATCCTAACAGTTTTCTAAGAGTACTCTAAACATTTGCCAGACTAAATTGTTTTCTAAGCATCAAACAACATATTAAAACATAGAAAAGTACAATAAGAAAATGGATAGTAGCTTCTTCATGAAACATCGCTTCAACCCTTCTTTTCACTGCTCTTGTTGGAAACTGTGGTCTCGGGTTCTTGTGTACCAATAGCTGCTCCTACCTTTCTTTTACCTTTGCCCTTACCAAATGAGATAATTTCTTCACTTAGCCTTCTAGGCTGTCAAAATCCAATAAACAAATAAGTTAAACCCAATTAACCTTTTAAGTTAATACATTTAATGGAATATACTAGAACATAATACAACTATAATTATAACAAATGACAAGAGAATTAATTTACATTAAGAATTTGTAAACCGGTGTTAGGATTAGTATAAATCCCAATGCCTTCCATTCTCCTCTTTGTTAATATGGTAGGGTTAAAATATTTTGGTTTAAGGGCAGCTTGCAACTTTGCCTTTGATCTGGGACTTGTTTTTACTCCAACTGATGAAGAACCAATAACTCGGCCATTTTCATCAACAAACCCAAATCCAGTGAATGGTGGTTTTCTAGCAACAATTGCTTTGACTTTGGATTTTGCGGATGCTGCTGGCTTTTTAAGAGTAGGAATATGAGTTGAAACTTCAACAGATCCAAAAGCTCCATTAATAGCAGAAAAAGAAGCAGATGCACTGATATGTGCAGATCTGAGACCAGATCCAGTAACCGAGACTGAAGCACCAGGAATAGAAGAATTTGTTTAAACAGTAGCTTTTTTCTTCTTGCCTTTCCCTTTGTCTTTTTGCCTCTGTTTAGTTGGGGCAGTGTCTCCATTGTCTCCACTAGGATTTGAAGCTGTTATAGCAAAGGGTGAAGAATGTGATGAAACACCATGGGTTGAAGCTGAAGCAGCAGGAGGAGCAGAGGTTGAAGTTGAAGTAGCCGCAGTTCCTTGTGAAGTCATAGGATTTCCAGACTTTACAGAATCTCGCTAGTAAACAATTTAAAAGTGAATAATTAGTCAGAAATGAAAGCTGGAACCTTAAAACACCTTAAATAATAAATGGAAGAGTTAGATATTACCATTCTACCATTCACAGGACAGCCTTTTTTATTGTGGCCCTCTTTATGACACAGTTGGCATGTCATAATCATACCCTTTCTTGACAATTTGCTCTCAACAGTGGCCTTTGTCTTGATGGGCTCATCAGGGTCTTTCCTTCTACTTTTCTTGGGCCTTCCGGGCATCTTCCTATACTCTGGTGGCTGTACTGGCTCCTCTCCTTGCTACGATTTGGGCCATTCATTCCTTCCAACTATGGGTTGTATAAAGTTCCCATAACTGCACATGTACACCTCTTTAACATACTAGCTTGACACATAATCTTCAACATTGGCTTTTTCATTTCTTATAGCACAAATTGCATGGCTACAAGGTATACCAGATATGGTATAGTGTCTACAGCTACATGATTTATTTGCTAAATTGACAACAAACTGATTTTCTCCTGAATGTATCTCATACCCATCACCCCCATTGAAAAACACTTCATAGTGGTTGGCAACTTCAGAATTCTTTTCAATAATTCCCCAAATTCTAGGCCCTAATGATCCTCTTCATGTAACAGCCTCTTTTCTCTTGTCTTTAATTCTAACCATCATGTTCCTTCTGATTTCCTCAAACAAAGACATCACTGGCAATTCTCTGGCATTAAGCAGCGAACTATTAAATGCTTCACACATATTATTGTCTACCATATCACACAAACTGTCTGTGTCAAAGAACGCCCTGCACCATTTTTTTGGTGGCACTCTCAGTATCTCTTCAGTTGCCTTCGGATTCTTGGAATACAGCTCCTGCATGTTTTTTTCAAACAACACATGATTTGGTGACTTGGCTATCTTCCAGAACATAAGCTTCATCTCTTCGCCTATGAAGCCTCTTTTCCTCCAATTCATGTAAACATGCCTAGCACAAAACCTGTGCTCAGCATGAGGCAGAAGCTGACCAACAGCAATTTCTAGTCCCTTGTTGGAAAAAAAAAGAAAAGAACGTGATCATTAAAACAATTGCCACAAAATAGAATAAATTATCACAATAGATAATTAAATTTTCCCAAAACATAATAAACAGAAGACAATTTACCTTCTGTTGATCAGTCATGATTGTCCATCCTTTGCCTTCTCCAATTGTTGGTATTTTTAATTTTAACAATTCAATAAACCATCTACAAGAATCAGTACACTTGACCTCCACTAATGCCCAAGCTAAAGGAAACATCTGATTGTTTCCATCTCGACCAACTGCACATAACAGCTTACCCTTGGTTAGGCTCTTTAACCAACATCCATCCATTCCCAAAAAATGCCTACAACCGATATTAAACCCCTTTCTTAGTGCATCTAAACAAACAGAGAATCTTTGGAAGACAGGGGGGAGTCTTCAGTGGCCTTGTTAGCAACAAGGTATGCTGTAGTACCAGGATTTGAAACCCTTAGCATAGCAGCATAATCCCAAAGAAGACCAAACTCTTCTTGATAGTTCAAAACCACTTTGTTAACTACCTCCTTCTGTGCTCTCCTAACCATGCTTATATTCACACCTAACCCATAATCATTCTTCAAGATTTTCTGAATTTCATCATTCTTGATAAAAGGTTCCTTCATAATTCTATCTTTGAATATTTCAGCCATTATCTTTTGTGTCATCCTCTTGTTAGTCCACACTTTGTTACAATCATGAATATTATGAAATGTCTTCACCTAAAATGATTGTAGATTTTTGTCAAATGCAGCATAAATTATCTAGGGGCAGTTAGGGGCCTTGCACATACCTTTCACCATTAACTTATGTTTTTTTGCCCAAACCACTTCCCTATTTGACTTAATGGACAGCAGAGACATTACATGCTTGAATGGAGCAGAATTCTCAAATAGCATACCAAGTTCTATGTATGGTATCCTTGCATTTGGATTATAACTGGGAAACTGGGATGTTTTCCTTGTTGCATCATCTACCATATCTTCTTCATCAGTAACAAACTCCCAATTAGTATCACTATTATAGTACTCACTATCATAACCAGTAGACTGTCCATCATCAACTCCTACACTAAACCCAGCACTAGACTTATCTTGACCAAAAACATGAACAGGGATTTCAGTTCCTTTCACTCCCTGACCACCCTCATATTGAACTCCTTCACTTTCAGCTCCCTCTTCAACCCTGACCCCATTAACATCATCACTTGGGCCACAACACTCACGATCTTGACCCTTTCGAGTAGCTACTGCTTTTCTGTTACTCTCTCCAATTTTTCTAAAGTTATTTCTAGCAGCCATTAACTCATCATCATCACTGCCATCCAAATACTGAATAGGAACAAAATAGGTTATGTCCTCACCATCTTCAGTAGGATGTAAATCATCATTAACACAGCCAGAAACCCCCTCTTCCCCTATTTTATTTTGAGTTTCAGCATCTTCCCTTGCTACATTTTCATGACTAGTAGCCTGTTGCCCTACCTAATTTTCATTAATAACATCCTCTATCCTTACCCCATTTTCATTATTAGCAACCTCTGCCCCTGCACCATTTTCATTAATTTCGAACTCAACCTCAACCTGAGCATTCTCAACATCCTGTTGCCCTTCACCATCTTCATCAACAGCAGCTTCATCTTGGACATTCAAATTTGGTCCTTCAATAGCTTCTGGCACTACAGTGGCTTCATCTATACCATGTTCTATATATACTTCAATGCACTTATGATCCATTATATATAATGACATTTGCCGTGCCTTGGCATCACTATTCACTTCTACTAGACCATTTGACAGAGAACATCCAGGTTTAAGGAAAAAATTTTATTCACATTCATAAAGCCATTTTCCTTACAAATCCCTTCCAACTCAAAGAAACTAATTGTATCTGGATCTAACTCTAACTCATCACAGAGCCCATCAACATAAGTTAATCGACTGGCATTTCTTACAAACCTCCCATGGTAATTGAACTTCACAGTACAATACTCAAATGCCATTCTTGACGCTAAGCAAGGCAGAATAATAATATAACAAACATTAACATATACTTCGTTTAACATTAATCATTAATTAATTTAATTAAACTCACAACGGCTTCACATGTAATTACATTATTTAAATAGATTAAACAAACAAAGAGACAAACATAGAGGGTCAAAAAAGCAACAGACAGTTCACAAGACAACCTTTTTAATAGACATGGTCAATGGCAGACAATATAGACCCAATACCAATCATCACAAATTCATTTCATCCATTTCTTAATAAAAAGATACGCACATGTGAAAAGAATACTAACCTCTCCTTGTCATGTTTGTCCCTGTTGCTTAGCTGATCTCTCGTTTCTGTCGCTGTCGTTAAAAGAACTCAACCCCAATTTTCGACGACCCAAAACCCTTAATTTATTGCCGCAATTGCGAATCCAAAAATCCAAAACCGCAAACACCCAAATTTCGCAAACCCTAAACCCAATCTCAATCGGCATTTGGTTTTTAAACAATCTCAATCGACGATGGTGGATCGTAACTCCATAGTCAAACTAAGACTTGGATTCTATCTTCCTTTTTTTCTTTTAATGTTTTACTTTCTTTTGTTTTGTAAATAAGTAATTATTTATTTTTTTAATTTCATAAATTTAATTATTTTTAGCTTTTTTCTGCTTAATTTCATCTCTCACAAAAGGATGGTCAAGATTAAAACATCTGCCACGTGTCGTTATCCTAATGATTCACGCGTTTTGATTAGCATTTTAGGGTCACGCGCCAACGGCAATAGACGGATTTCCTTATTTGTTACAACTCGAATAGGTTTAGTCCTGATTTGTTACAATTAAAAGGTTTGATCCTTAAATGAGCAAACCCCCAAATGTTTAGTCCTAAATTGAGCCTTTAGCCATTTGTGAATAAGCCTATAACATATAGGAAAGTTAGTAGGATAAAATTTAGTGGGTTAAGAAGTTTTTTATCATTGAATTTGTATTTTTTTTACTATTTTAATAATGAAAAAAAAGTGAACTTATGACACAGTAAAAATATTACAATATATTATATTTATATTAATAAAATCATAAAATAATTATGATAATGGTAAGAAACTAAATATAATTAATGTTAATATATTCATCACTCCTGAATTTCTTCTTAATTAATAAAATATATTAAATGTAATAAATGACGTTGAAATCGATCAATTGTTGAAATTAATTTAAATCATTTAATTTTTTATGATGATCTAATTTAATTTCAATCAAAATTTTGACAAAAAATATTATTTTTTTCTAATTTATTGTCATAACTATTTCCTATAATTTTTTTAACATAATTCCAATCAATGGCTAATTTAATAGTACTCTATCTGTTCTTATGTATGTCACCCATTTAACAAATTTTAAATTAAGTAAAGTAGTTATTTTATAAAATTTTATACAAATTTTACTTTAATTTCCAAATTTACCCTTAACTTATCTCATTTTCTATCTCCTCTTGTCTCTTATTGCATTTAAGATTTTTACAATTCAAACAAAAAGAATTAAAAGTGAAAGAAGTGTAAATTCGGAAAAAAGTAATTAATGTTTTATTGAAACTATAAAAGGACAAATAAAAAGAAATTCAAGAATGGATAAAAAATAAGAACGGAAGGAGTAATTGATTAGATGTAAGTAATTAAACAATTATATGAAATCAAAGTTATAATTGATTAATTAATTACAATTATAATAAAACTAACTTTTTTGTATTTTACTAAATTTTGTTTAGAATTTTTTATTGTATAAACCATTTAGAAAAAAGACTAATTTTTTTCCTTAATTGATCACTCATCATATTAGATCAAATATACATTTATTTCTTTGGGAGAGAATCATTCCACTATTTGGAAATCAGTTGATATATACATAATATTATTAGGTATGACTGGCAAACTTTGTCATCTGTAGGCCCTATTGATAAAATTATATCAATTCAAAAATTATGATATAATTACTAAAATCCTACAATAATTATAGTCTAAATCTTAGGACTTACCCTTTAAATTATTTCTCTTTATAACATGTGACTAAATTTGTGATCAAATTTGTGCCTTAATTTTAAGAAATGTTTTGTGTTGGCATATTAGTAAGGCCTATAGATAACGTGATAAGCTGGTCATATTTAAAAATTTCTCCAATTCAAGGGTAGTCAATACATATTGAAGTCAATCAATGGTTAAAGTTGATTCAACCCGTTTAACCCTTTTATCATCCATATTTAATCTCAATCAGATTTTAACAAAAATTAGTATTTGTCTAATTTATTATTGTTATAATCTCAATTAATGGTCAGTCTATATGTGTGTGTGTGTGTAATAAGGACATAACTTTTAAAGTAATTAATGAAAAACGAATATTTGAAGTTTGAAACAAATTTAACATTATAAATGACAATTGTGGCCTTTTTTTTAGGAAACCAATATCTTACTTGAATCAAAAGAAACGTCATAATGTAGTTACTCAAATCCCATAAAAATACTTATGTGTATATTTGATGTCATATGTATGTACCTAAGAATTAGCTACAAAAATATTGTAAGTAACACTCAGATTATAAGCAACTTAATTCAATTTCACTATAGCCATAATGCATTTTATCTTTAAGATACGTAATCTAAAAGAGGTCAAAATTCCAACAAAATCATTTAAAAGTAAGGTAAGGGTAAGGGAAATTCAAAAGTACCCTAAAAACAAATAAAAAAGGAATATGATGGTGAATCAATTCGAACTCATAGCTTTATTAAATTTCAACATGAAACGTGATCTTTTAACATCTTTTAATTTGATTACTTGTAATAGATTAAAAAAATAAAAATTACCTACAAAATTAAATATGAATTTTAAGAAGAATCACTTATTAAACAAAAGAAAATATAATTACCTTATATATATTGGTCTTGAATTTCTATTTTCGAAGTCTTAGTTTTTTATATTCCCAATTCTCCAAATTTCTAACTTTTTTTTACTAAGGATTAAGTGGTAAAACCAATATATTTTGAGTGAAGATTAAGTGGTAAACCTATAATTAAGCTAATTAAGTAATTGGTGTAAAAGTTAATTCAAAGTTATTTATTTCTTTAATGTTCTATTCAATAATGATTTATTTCTTTAATATTCTATTCAACAATGATCTCCTTAATTTTCTCTATTTATTTTTATTTTTATTATTAAAGCTTTGGTTTACATATTCATTTCATACTTGTTATGCTTTACCTTTTTTGGTTTTAAGACTTGATTATTAATTTGAGCAATTAATCTTAATTTTTTATTTCCTAGAATTTTTGCTTGATAATAATCTAATTAATTTTTTTTTTGTTTCCCACCCGGTATCCAGAGCTTCGTTCTGACTAATCCGGGTTCGACCTGTATCGTGCAGTACCTGGATATGGTGGGTGAGTCTCCCAACGAGGACAGCTGCGTATGCAATAATCTAATTAATTGATACATTAAACCATAGATTTATTTCCTTTCTGAGACGGGGTATATAGCAACTTCATAAATATTCCACCTCCACATATGAATTTTAATTTTGTTTGAAATTTTACCTTTGCAAACTCTATTCTATATTTTGTTCTTCTCCTTTAATTAAGTTCTTATTGCATGGCCAATTTGATCCATGGGCAATAGCTTTGAACTGGTGTGTAAAAAAGAAGAAAAAGCAAAAGTAAAAATGCACAAAAAGTAGATAGAAAAGAAGGATTCCGATGGAGGAAAAAGAAGGTGAAATCATATATACATATATGTATATATATGTATATTATTCATCTCATTTCTTTATTTGAAATATCCTTATTCATCATCTTTTACGTTAAATCTTGACAACCCAATTATTTTCCTTGATAATTGTTTTGAACTTCCAACACATAAAGAGTGAAATAAAGCTAATTAATAATTTACCTATAATATACCAACAAATAAGATAAAATATATTTAGATAAAAATTTAAGTTAAAAAAAAATTAAACAAATAAGAAAGCTAATATGAAATGAATACAAAATATAGGTTGAATGAAAAAATAATATTACCTCCAAAAGAAGAGTTGTCTAAAAAAGTTTGTGATTTAGGGTTAAAAAATGATGTAGTATTTATAATGGGTATAAGTTATGTTTATGGTAATAAATTTTTTGTAAATAATGAGTTATATTTATGATTTTCAAATTTCAAATTTCAAAAATTGTCTTAAATTACCCTAATTAATGATATGATAGTAATTAGGATCAATTTTTTCCAAATTTAAGATTTGATAGTAATCATAATCAATTTTCTTTAAATTTATGATTAACAGATTTTATATTTGAATTTTGAAAAATAGAGGGACAAGTGGCATTCATAGACTTAGGACACTTGTCAGGATTATAGATCATGTACATTTAATTTGATAAGTTCGCTAATCACAGAGCAAAATGTTCACATGGGTCCTCCGCCCAAATCTAGAAAAGTGATAAGTGATTCTGGGAAAAATACAAAGAACAAAATGAAACAAAAGTTAAGGGTCCGCTGATAAAAGTGTTTTGTTCTATCAACTTGCTTGTGCTTCTGGATGGATTGGAAGAGGGAGAGATGGAAACTGTAATAATATCATCAAGAAAATGCAATGAAAAAATAGGCCATAAAAACCTTCAAACAGATTTTCATGACTTTGCTTTGTCATTATAATCATATATATATATATATATACATGAAAAGAATAACTGTTTTTTAAAAAGAAATATACCAACAAATAAGACAAAAGAATTAAGAAAAAAAAGAGAAATTACACAAAATAGAGGTCAAAAACAGAAAAATAATATTACCTTTAAAAGAAGACTCGTCTAAAAAAAGTTTATGATTTAGGGTTAAAAGAAGATGAAGAGTCTTAAAAATGGTTTATGGTTTATGGTAAGTAGATGATGTAGTATTTATAATGGTTAATGAGTCAGTATTAATGATTAAAAATTTTAAAATCTTTAATTTATCTAAATTAAAGGGTAATTTATATTTATGATTGGAATTTTTAAAATCTTAATTTTCCTAAATTAAAGGTAATTAATATTTATGATTAAAAATTTCAAAATCTTTAATTTTCCTAAATTAGAGACTAATTTGTTTTGAAATTTAATAGTACATTATTTTGGAATTTTAAAATTTTAAAAATTGAATTTAAAATTTGAGTGTACACGTGGCAAGCGAATGGATATGTCACTTATCGAAATTATAGACCATATGTATTTAATTCCTTTCCTTTTATTGAAAGGGGATTGTTTTTATATATATTATGTCACGCCTCGACCTGGAGGGTGGGGCAAGTGGCAACCGCCGCACTACCTCGAAGTATGTGTCGGTCGGTCACGTATCAGAAGCACTGCAAGGTATAGAAATGGATATCATCGCTGCAAAACAATACTGGAATTTTAATTAGAAATCATTTAATAAAATAATTAACTTTAAAAGATACACTAGTGGATTAATTTAAAAAGATACCTACGCAGCGGAACTACTACACCTAAGTCACGATGCCTCCTAGTGAGCCTCTGATCTATCTGCTATCCTCATATGCGGATCTGTATCCATCCACATTAGATACAGAGGAATAACAAAGGTTTAATGAATCTCCATCGGGGGTTAGGGAAGCAGGGGTAATTCAAAACATAATAATAATAAAATAAATAAATTTTGTTTTTCAAAACCTTTTTTCAAATTCTCCAAGTGAGAATTTGATTTAAAATCATTAAAATAAATATATAAATAAAACGGGCTGGCCTCAAACATACTGAAGGCACGACTGGCAGGTCGTATGCATCACTGCATCGAAGGCTATCTCTTTTCTTTTTAAAACATTTCTCTTTCTCTAGCCTGTTCCCTCAGTGGTGCCAGACATTGTGGTGAAACACAGCTACATCGAGCCCTGGCCAGCTTCCCTACACGCCTCTCCCAAGGTCTCCGCTCACCGTGCCCCTCACTAGGCGGTCCACGGCTGCGTCCATGCGTGCCTCCCTACTCGGTCCATGCTCTCTCAAATCGGAGCACCAAGGACACCTCTCAATCGCTCATCTCGCCTCCTATCCATGTCATATATATATATATGTGTGTGTGTGTGTGTGTGTGTGTGTGTGTAAAACATATATATTTAAAATACATAAACATAAACACACACACATAAATCCTTATATTTCCTTTTAAAACATTACATTCTCTACGTGGGTATATCACTAAATAAGTGTTTGGTGGTGGATTACCCGTGTCCCAAAACCTTTGAAAATGTTTTACCCTAGTGGCTAGGCACTGAAATCTAAGCCACTCACAGTGTTGGGAGGTTCGTATACTCCCAAAAGATCCACGTAGCTTAACCTCCGAAGCATCACTGCACTCGATCATCCGGAACCCTAATCACTCGGAAGTACGTGTTAGCATTTATAATCAAATTATAAATGCACCTATGAGGCTCTAGCATGACCTAAGACGATCTTTAGATGTGTTTCGGGACTTAAAAAAGTATCCGAGAGGTTTCGAGGTCAAAATCAAGCATTAGAGACAAAATTACGATTTTGCCTAGGGTTAGGGCCACTCACGGGTGGGACTAGCCAAGTCCCGCATAGGACCTAGCCGAAAAAGTCACTCCCGCGTGGGAGCCGTCTGCAAGTCTCGGGAACCGAGGCTTCTCCTCTGTTTTCGAGCCCCTTGGTCCATGGTTCAACCAAAAAATCGAGACGGACGTTCCTTTCACCATCCACGACGCATTTACTAAAGAAAAAACGAGAATCACAAGCTCAAAGTTCATAGATCTCAAATCTAAGCTAAAATTTAAACTATCTTTAAGCTTGGATCTCTCCTAGACAATGCATGAAAATGCGTGAAAACTTAATAAAATGTAGATTAAGATGAGTAGAATAACATATTAGAAATTCACCTTTGTCACGCCCCGACCTGCACCGGGCCGGCCACGTGGCAACCGCCACGCTACCTCGAAGTAAGTGTCTGCAGCCACGCTTCCGAGGCACCGTAAGGCATAAAATGGATACCATCGCTGCAAAACAACTAAAACTTTAATTAAAATCATTTAATAAAATAATTAACTTTAAAAGTAATGCCAGTGGACTGATTTAAAGAATACCTACACAACGGAAACTACCAAACCTAAGCCACCAACGTCTCCTAGTGAGCCTCCATTCTATCTGCTGACCTCGTACGCGGATCTGCATCCATTCACGTTGGATACAGGTGAGGGGCGAAGGTTCAATGAATCTCCAACGGGGTTAGAGCAAATAAGGGAAATTCAAAATAAAATAATAATAAAATAAATATTTTTCTTTTGAAAATCTCTTTCTAGTTCTGTAGTTGAGAACTCTATTTAAAACACATTAAATAAATAAATAGATATACATAAATTAGGCTGGCATCTCTATCACATTAAAGGAGCGACCTGTCGGTCATCTTATGCCTCACTGCACCGAGGGCTATCTTTTTTCTTTCTAAAACATTTTCCCTTTCTTTTTTCCATCTCAAGCCCGTTCCCTCGGTGGTGCCTCGCTGTGGTGGAACACAGTGAATCGGAGCCCTGGCGAGCTTTCCTACGTGCCTCTCCCAGGGTCTTGTCTCACCGTGCCCCTCGATAGGCGGCCCATGGCTGAGAATCATGCATGCTCTCTCCAACTCGGTCCACACTCCTGCATATATTGGAGCACCGAGAAGCCCTCTCAATCACTCATCTCGCAGGGGTATCGTACCCTCAATAATCATAATAAAATTATTTCATATATAAAACATATATATATTTAAAACATACGAACATAAATATAAACACACACACATAGGTCTTTATTCTTTTCTTTGAAAACGTCCCACTCTCTAGGTGGGTATATCAACAAGCAACTGTGTATGTGTGTGGATTTTCCGTATCCCAAAACCTTTGAAAACATTTATGTTTTTAAAACACTTTTAAAACCTTTGCGCCCAGTGGCTAAACAAAAAGTCTAGGCCACTCACAGTGATGGGAGGTTCATATACTCCCAAGTGCTCCACGTAGCTTAACCTTTATAGCATCGCCGCATTCGATCCACCGGAGCCCTAATACACGGAAATATACGTTAGCATTCCTAATTAAATTTATGAATGCACCTACGAGGCTTTAATATGACCTAAGACTGGATTTGAATGTGATTCGGGGCCTAGAAAACTATCCAGGAGGTTTCGGGGCTAAAATCGGACTCTTGACGAAAAATTACCAAAATGTCACTGGGGGCCGTGGACCCCACACCCGGATTGGGCTGGGCCCCACGCTGGCTGGGCCAAGTTTTACGCGAAATCGGGCCCAAAAAGCCCTCCCGCGAGATATTTATATATTATAATGATATAATATATAAATATCTAAAATATATTAATATAATATAAAAATATCTAAACATGGACTTGGTCGGCCTGTTCCTCGGCTGGTCCCTCCCTCGATTTTCGCACTCGTTTCTCTTCCTTTTGAAGTACAAACTTAGACAGGCGATCCGCATGGCATCCATAACGGATTCGCCTAGGCAGAAATGAGAAACACCCGTCCAATTTTCGTAAAATCGAGATTTGGCTTAAATTGACCAAATCTAAGATTTACTCTCACTCGGTGCACGAAAATACGTGAAAACGGAGTAGGACGTAGATTAAGGTGAGTATGATAACATATTAAAAACTTACCTTATTTCGCCAGCCTAATATCTGTAGATTTGAGTTTTAAAATTAAACCGATCAAAAATTAAACACTCAGATCTACGCCAAACCGATACATGGAAATGCGTACAAACTTAATATAACGTAGATCGAGGTGAATAGAATAACGTGTTAGAAACTCACCTTGTTTTGCCAACCAGTTTGTCCAAATCTGCCAATTGTCCAAAATGCCTCCGTTTGGCTCCAGAGAGAAAAAGAAAAAAAGAAAGAAAAAAGAAAAAGAGAAATGAAGAAAAAGCTTCAATTTTCCTCTATTTATAGAGTAGGCCGACACCGGGTCTACTCGGGTGCCGGGTCAAACTTTTTCACCTTTTTCAACTTTCTTCCATTTTCACCCGTTGGCTAAATCCTTTGATTTCTTGTGCTAATGGGGCCCATAATAAATTTCTAGGGACTTAATTAGAGGTCTTTTTGGCATTTACTAATTTCCATGCATGGTTAATTACTTTATCTTCCAACTCCGTCTTATCTTAAGCTTTAACTTTTCTTCTTAATCAGATACAGCCGGACCGACATATTGTTTAATTAATACGCTATCTTACACTATTCTGTTTGTACGGAAAAGTCATATTAGGTTTAGGTGTGTCAACTCACCCCTCCTTCTAAAAATTTCGTCCTTGAAATTAAATGAGGCAGCTTGGGGAGGCTTGGCTTCCATTCCAAGCCTTCTTCTCGTTTTCGAATAATGTTCGCATCACTATTCATTACTGAAGTACACCACGCTTCCGCTGCTTACTTTGATCATTCTCTTCCTCAAGAGTGGCTTTACTGCCCTTCTACTCTTGAGTTTAAACCTCATCTTTTCCTTAACATAGCCTACCCTTATCCAATTACGGGTTAAGCTTTCTTCAATCCAGTTGTGTCACTCGGAGGTTCTTCCTTCGCTTAGTTGTGCTTGCTCGATCTTTTCATTTTGTCCTTGTCTCATCCTTTAAGTCTCTCTTGACGAGACTATCCTTTTGTTTCTTCTGAGGTTCCACACCTCTTACCCTTCTTAGGAGTTCCTTCTCCTTTTCATTGCCATTACCTCTCACTTCGAGGCCATCTTCTGACGCGTTCCTCGTCATTTTATGGTCTTGTACTCCTCTTTGTAACCAAGTTATTGGGAAAGACCTTAGCTTAACTCCCTCACCTCCGCGGTGAGGATACGGTGAGTTAATTGTTTTTCCCCTCACCTTGGTTTTGCTTCTTCATTTCGTCCCTTACTTCCATTCTCTCTCTTCATGGCGTATGAGTCAAGCTCTTATACACACTGACCCCCACACTCGACCATATCATTTCAGAGGAATCAGAAATCATGCCCTCTTGGCTCTCACAATCTGACCCACTCTCTAACCGCCCATCACAATCGCACATAGGGCCCACGGCCCATTACATCTCATCTTTTATCCTCTCTGGGATGGAGAACTCTGGGTGGCCTTATGCACACCCCAATCACACATTGGGCCGGTCCTCTCGAGTGGTCATCATAAAGATCTTCAAGATCTCGATCTCTGATCTGTCCTCTCATGGGGACGCCTCACATGGCTCCCAAATCATTCATACTTGAGCCTCGACTTCATACCCATCCATGCCATTTCTCTAGCCTCTTAAGCTTTTTCTCTTCGTTATGCCTTCCTTTTCCTCCTTTCATCATCAGTGTTATTTGGGGTTTCCTTAACTTTTATTTTCTTAAGATACCCACTTCAGGAGGTGTCACGTGTTTCTCTTCCTTACGACCTCTGTTCTTCACATTAGCTCCATTGCTAATGGCTGATTTCTTTTCCTTTTTTCACTCACCCACAGTCCATTGTGGGGTCCACCTTCTCTTGTCTTCCCATCAATGGGGAACAATGTAACTCATGCATATTACACTCATACTGCATTCTTTGTAGCTTCATCATCTTCGTGTTCCTCTCTTGAGGTTTCTGTTCCTTTTGCTCAACTCAACCTTCTTTTTGGTCTATTGCCATTTTTAAGCATCATCTGTAACTTTTACAATCTCCATACCCTTTTTTCCTTAGGGTCATTTCCATGGCATTTCTCTTCTTCATACTCCTTACTATTGATCCGCATGATCTTTCACGTCTTATTCAAGGTTTCCTTCACCTTGGCTTCATTATTCCTTTGCTTTACTTTCGTCTTTGACTTTCTCTATCATCTTCATCCTTATTCTTCTTTTCTTCTAACACTTTTGATTTTCTTGGGTGTTAGAATTTCCTTTCTACTCCTTATACTGGCTGTGCTCATAAAAGTTTATGAGCTTAATCAATTCTTTTCCTTATCCCCGTACTCCTTTCATTGAGTACTCAAGGTTCTTTCTTGTTATCCCTTTTGTCTCAATTCCCGAATCTTTTGCTTTACAAATGTGGGTTTCCTTTCTCTTAGCCATCTTCGGCTCTTAATCCCTTGATATCTCTTCTTTGTCTTTCAATACCATGGTTTATTTATCGCGGACAACACCTTTCCCATTCCTTCATTGCCTCACAATCTTGTTCGCGCCAAGCTAACTCCATCTTAGCTTGGTTTGACTTCATCTCCCATATCCCCTCTTCGTTTATCATTCTTCGGGGAGGTTATCCTCAAAGCTAGTTTACTCCCTTCCTTCTAAAAGATTTAACTTATCCTTCATATTCCTCAACCTTATACTCTTAATTCCTTCTATCTCACTTTACTTCTTTGATCTCATCCTTTCGTCTCTTTTGGTTCCAACCATTATTCTGGTTCATGCTTAATCACCTTTTTGTCTTCTCCAGTTTCAATTATCACCTTATTCATCCTTGTTTTATCCTTATTCTTTTCTTTGACTCTTACTTAGGTCGATCCACTTCGTCATTAATTAGATTTATAATCTCCTTATAATTCCCATCATGATCATCATTATTTTCATCTTTCGTTCGCTCTTGTTTGTATTACCATGCTTTGGTATCCTCATTCCTTTATGCACCTTTTTCCTTTTCCTTCCTTTTTTTATTTATATAATCCCTATTCACTCGTTTCTTTCGAGTGCTTCTTCTCTTATGTTTTCTCCAATTTTTCTTTCTATCCAATCTCCTTATTCTCTTCTTTTATAACTTAAGTAATCGGGGATTTTCCTTTCCTCTCGTTTCACCAATCTACACATTTAACCCTTCTATTCTCTTCTTTCACATTCAGGTAGTCGGGGGTTCTCCTTTCCTTTCACCAATTTATACTCTTAACCCATCTTTTCTGTAGTTCCAGCCTCCAATAATCCTTGTTTATTCTTTCTTTTCTTTAACTTATTCATTTTATGATGTAGTGCCTTAGCTTGACTCAGTTTGGGGTTCTTTATGTTCACCTTTCTTTAGCTAATATTCGTCTCTAGGTCTTTTATATACTTTCTTTTACTAGATCTTTCCTAGTCCTTTTTCTAGGCCCTTTTTTTTAATCCCATTTTTATTCCTTTTCGTTAACCTATCCTTAAGTTACCTACCTAAGTTTTGTTTCGAATCCTAATTTCCTAGTCTTATTCTTTTACTAATCCTAGTCAGCCATTTGGAGTTATTAATCTATGGTTCATTATGACATTGTCACTAATTAAAGTTATAGTTTTTTAGTGATATGTTATGCTTTTCTTCTTTTAAGGCTCTACTCCTAGTTAACCAAAACTTAGTTCATCAACTGAACTAAGTCTCTCTTTCTTCTAGGCCTTTATTGATCTTCTTATTAGCCTAGGAGCTTCTTTTACCTAAGGTTTTATGCTTTCTTTCTTTATTAAAAAAGCTTCTGCACTACATCATGACATTTATTTGTCATTCGTTTGAGTGTTCACCTTTCTTCTCTTTTCCATTTCTCCTTCTTTTTTCTCACCAGTTCTTTCTGGTGATGTTTTCACAATGCTGGAGGAAGTTCTCTTCGTGCTCTTCACTTACACACATGCAAGCATTCCCACTATTACCGTGCATTCTACTCTTTTCGCTTATTTATTTTCCACTGGCTTTGTCAACATCATTTCTTATGATCCTTTGGAGGTCTCCTTCTTCTTACTTTCATCATCATCCAAATCATGAAGGGTACATCACCTTGAATCCCCATTTAAAGTGGAGATTTCTAGTTATCTTTCTTCTTACTCTGTTTCCTCCATCTTCATTTCCTTTCTCTTTTGTCCATTATCCTTCTTAACATTGATATCCAATGGTCAAACAAGTAGTAACTGACGTACTACTCGTTAACCATCTGCATGTGATCACTTTTCATTCTCTCCTCATTCTCCACTTTGTCATCTTTGCCTTATTCCTCCTCATTATTTCCCAGGAATGGCTTTTCTCTTATTCCTCTTTCCCTTACTCTTTTTTTTGCCATCCTCGAGTCCTTTAGGGTTTTCTCTTATCAATCCTTTTCTCATCCTTAAGTGATTCTCCCATATCTCACCTCTCGTGATCTATACTCACTCGATCTCTTCCAACTTCCTTGGATGTCTCTCCTCAATTGACTCCAGATGGACTCTTTTCGTCCACCTATGCCCCCTTTACTTTCACCACTTACACACCACTGTGTAAGTACAAAAGAAATCAACCGATTTTCACTGTAACTTCTTTCACCTTCTACCCACTTCCAATAGCATTATTCATGCAATTTGTGGGCTTATCCCATCAGACCTGCCAGCCTATGGGCTCATCCCACCAGGCTTATCACAATGTTGGGTTGAGCCCAACCAGCTCACTTGTTATCCCAACGCGTAAGCGATCGACAGCCCATTCACTGCAGCACTCCTCGAACCCTAACCGCCAACGGTTTTCTTGTTCCACGTGGGCTCCTTGGTGATCTCTTCACTTGGCTAGCTCCTCCTTAGCCTTACTTTTTATCCTTCCATTTATTGCCTTGTGAGGTGCTCCTCAATCCTTCATCCCTTTGCCCGGATGCTTCATCTCACATCCTGAGGTTTTTGGTCAACCACGTCCTCCGTGATTGACTCCCTCAAATTCTTCAATCCTAACCCAACTCTCTCTCCTAGGCTATACACCAACGGTGTAGGGAACGAGAGAAGTGAGGTTAGCGTTCACACACGTTATGCCCACCTTGGCCCCTTGCCTCGTTCTAGTCACATCATTTCCTCCCAAGTCTTACACGTAACTAGTGTAAAGAATGGGGAAATGCGTCTAATTTAAGTTTCAACTCGTTGCTTACTAGCGAGTCTCGATGTTTACAAATTCAAAGGTTAAGCATCGAAGGTTGTGGGCATCGAACCATTTGTCTTCATTGGCAAGCCTCTGACTAGGCTATCAAGGAGGATTGGACGAGATATCATCTATCTCATCACCTCAAGGGAAATACTATCATTTGAATAGATTAGCTATCGAGTAGAAAGAATATTAGAAGCTGAAAATTAGTTTTGAAAACTTTCTTAGAAAATGTGCTTTGTTTTTACGAATCTCGAGAAGAAGGTTGTCGTGATGTTTTCTCACTTAAAGACCACACCCGAGAACTCTATTTGGTGGCTTGTTGCTAAAGAAGGTATTCTAAGAGTAGGTTTGATCATCTATGACACTTTCGAGTAACTGCATACTCGAACTTTGGAGTTTTAACCCTATTTAGTCCACTGACTTCGAAAACGTTTAAAAATACTTTGAAAACACTTTATAGCTTTTGAAAACAGTCAGAATCTTTTAAATGCTCTGATACCATTAAAGTTGCCATGCCCCGACTTGCCCCGAGCCAGCCACGTGGTAACCGTTGTGCTACCTCTAAGTACGTGTCTGCAGCCACGCCTCCGAGGCACCGCAAAGCATAAAATGGATACCATCGCTGCAAAACAACTAAAACTTTAATAAAATCATTGAATAAAATAATTAACTTTAAAAGTAATACCAGTGGACTAATTTAAAGAATACCTACACAGCGGAAACTACCAAGCCTAAGCCATCGACATCTCCTAATGAGCCTTCATTCTATCTGCTGACCTCGTACGCGGATCTGCATCCATTCACATTGGATACATGTGAGTGGCGGAGGTTCAATGAATCTCTAACGGGGTTAGAGCAAATAAGGGAAATCCAAAATAAAATAATAATAAAATAAATATTTTTCTTTTGAAAATCTCTTTCTAGTTCTCTAGTTGAGAACTTTCTTTAAAACACATTAAATAAATAAATAGATATACATAAAATGGGCTGGCATCTCTATCATACTGAAGGCGTGACCCATCAGTCGTCTTATGCCTCACTGCACCGAGGGCTATCTCTTTTCTTTCTAAAACATTTTCTCTTTTTTTTTCTATCTCAAGCCCGTTCCTTCGGTGGTGCCTCCCTGTGGTGGAACACAGCGAACCAGAGCCCTGGCGAGCTTCCCTACCCGCCTCTCCCAAGGTCTCGTCTCACCGTGCCCCTCGATAGGCGATCCATGGCTGAGAATCATGCATGCTCTCTCTAACTCGGTCCATTCTCCCGCATATATTGGAGCACCGAGGAGCTCTCTCAATCACTCATCTCGTACGGGTATCGTACCCTCAATAATCATAATAAAATTATTTCATATATAAAACATATATATATTTAAAACATACAAACATAAATATAAACACACACACATAGGTCTTTATTCTTTTCTTTGAAAACATCCCACTCTCTAGGTAGGTATATCAACAAGCAACTGTGTGTGTGTGTGGAATTCCCGTATCCCAAAACCTTTGAAAACATTTATGTTTTTAAAACACTTTTAAAACCTTTGAGCCCAGTGGCTAAACAAAAAGTATAGGCCACTCACAGTGATGGGAGGTTCATATACTCCCAAGTGCTCCACGTAGCTTAACCTTTATAGAATCGCCGCATTCGATCCACCGGAACCCTAATACACGGAAATATACGTTAGCATTCATAATTAAATTTATGAATGCACCTACGAGGCTCTAATATGACCTAAGACTGAGTTTGAATGTGATTCGGGGCCTAGGAAAGTATTCGGGAGGTTTCGGGATTAAAATCGGACTCTTAATGAAAAATTACCAAAATACCCCTGGAGGCCCGTGGGCCCCACACCTAGACTGGGCTTGGCCCTACGCGGGCTGAGCCAAGTTCTACTCGAAATCGGGCCCAAAAAGCCCTCTCGCGAGATATTTATATATTATAATGATATAATATATAAATATCTAAGATATATTAATATAATATATAAATATCTAAAATATATTAATATAATATAAAAATATCTAAACATGGACTCGGTCGGCCTGTTCCTCAGCCGGTCCCTCCCCCGGTTTCCCACTCGTTTCTCCTCCTTTCGACGTACAAAGACAGGCGATCCTTATGGCATCCATGACGGATTTGCCGAGGCAAAAACGAGAAACATCGGTCCAATTTCAGTAAAACCGAGATTTGGCTTAAATGGACCAAATCTTAGATTTACTCTCACCGGGTCCACGGAAATGCGTGAAAACGGAGTAGGACGTAGATTAAGGTGAGTATGATAACATACCAAAAACTCACCTTATTTCGCCGGCCCAATATCCGTAGATATTTAAAATTAAACTGGCCAAAGATTAAAAACTCATATCTATGCAAAACTGATGCATGAAAATACGTACAAACTTAATATAACGTAGATCGAGGTGAGTAGAATAACGTATTAGAAACTCACCTTGTTTTGCCAGCCGGTTTGTCCAGATTTGCCAATTGTCCAAAATACCTCCGTTTGGCTCCAGAGAGAAAAAGAGAAAAAGGAAAAAAAAAGAAAAAGAGAAATGAAGAAAAAGCTTCAGCTTTCCTCTATTTATAGAGTAGGCCGACACTGGGTCTACTCGGGCGCCGGGTCAAACTTTTTTCCCTTTTTGAACTTTCTTCCATTTTCACTCGTTGACTAAATCCTTTAATTTCTTATGCCAATGGGGCCCATAATAAATTTCTAGGGACTTTATTGGAGGTCTTTTTGGCATTTACTAATTCCATGCACGGTTAATTACTTTATCTTCCAACTCCGTCTTATCTTAAGCTTTAACTTCTCTTCTTAATCAGACACAGCCAGATCGACATATTGTTTAATTAATACGCTATCTTACACTATTCCGTTTGTACGGAAAAGTCGTATTAGGTCCGGGTGTGTCAACTCACCCCTCCTTCTAAAAATTTCGTCCTCGAAATTAAATGAGGTAGCTTGGGGAGGTTTGGCTTCCATTCCAAGCCTTCCTCTCGTTTTCGAATAATGTTCACATCACTATTCGTTGCTGAAGTACACCACGCTTCCGTTGCGTACTTTGATCATTCTCTTCCTCAAAAGTGGCTTCACCGCCCTTCTACTCTTGATTTTGAACCTCATCTTTTCCTTAACATAGCCTAACCTTATTCAATTACGGGTTAGGCTTTCTTCAATCCAGTTGTGTCACTCGGAGGTTCTTCCTTCGCTTAGTTGTGCTTGCTCGATCTTTTAACCAGAAACCAAGAAAAAAAAATACGGGTCAGAGAGGATACACGAGGACAAAAATGTTTGGAATGCACTCCCAAGAATGATTCCAAGAAATTTATTAGGTCATAAGTTGGGAGGTCAACGTCAGAAAAAAAAGCTTCAGTAAATAGAGGGGAATATGATCAAAGAAGCATGAGGACAAATCTGAACATAGAGGAGAAGTCCCCTTGGTCTGATGGCCAGGTTGCTAGGGCTTCTTATCCTATGACAGAGGTTCGAATCGAACTTGTGACCTTATCCTCAAACATATATGTACATAACCAACTAGTTTAGAGGAGAAAAAAAAGATCTGGCCATGGAGATTGGAGATCATCCAACTCTTAAACCCAACAACTAACCCTTTAATGTTTCTTCATTAATTTAAACTAATTATCAAGTTTGAACATTACTAATAAGACTTTGTTTCTTTGTTTCATATCTCTTTTTATTTTTTTATTTGTACTTAAATGTCAACACAAAATATACAAAATCTTCTTCAATCTCAGCACATGCACGTCTTTGTACAAGAAATGCAAATATGATGAATTACCTCAAGATCTGCTTCAATCTTAGCATATGAAGTTGAGTCTGTATATTTAATAATATACAAAATCCTCTTCAATCTTGGCACAGGAAAATTGATATACAAGATATGCAAATCTGATGAATTGCCTCAAGATCTTCTTCAATCTCATCACATACAAGTTGAGTTGGTATGTTAAATAAGATGAATTAAAGAATATGAACTTCTTCCATATCAGCACATGTAAGTTGAGTTGGTACATTAATTAAAGGCTTAATATATAAATTCACCCTTGAACTTTGATAAAAAAAAGCAGATAAGTCCTCGAACTTTTAATTTGATCAATTACACACTTGAACTTTCAATTTTAGTTAATTGAACCCAAATTGGATGGAAAACACTGACTAAACCGTTAGCCAACTCACACGTCAGCCAAAATGACCACATGGAATATCCACGTGGATGTGGGACCCACATAACTTAAAAATTAAAAAAAAAAGAAAGAAAGAAAATTTTGTTTCTAAAAAGAAAAATAAATTACATAAAAGAAATAAAATTAACTAAAAAATAATTTTTTTCTCTCTTTCTTCCTCCACAACCTAGATTTCTCTCTGCCTCTTCTCCCTCGTCGTCTCTTTTCTCCTTCTCCGTTCTTCTTTTTAACTTTTCCCTTTTATATTTCTTTCTCTCTTTCTAGTTTTTATATCATCAAATTGAATGAACTCTTCCTCTATTCAAATTCAAAACCCAAATAAGTAAGATACGTAAGAACTCAGTGAAGAAACGCACAAACCCAAAAAACCGAAAAACCCTTTCGCTATCTAAATCCTTTTTTTGTTAAGAGAAAAAAAAAACTCAACTAAGAACAACATGGAGTTCGCAGCTTTTCATTAAACAACATCATACAATAAGACAGATTCGTCAACTCTGCTTTTCACATTTGACTTCATCAGTTTTTTTGAAAATTGCAGACAAGAAGCTAACTTTACAGAAATCACTTTCAACAATGAAGACTTCCAAATTATTTGCAATGTCAAAGCAAAGAGAAAAACCAATCTGCTCCTTAAATTCTTAAAACAATCACCAACAATTACGACAAACCAATCTTAAAAGGCTTTCACTTGATGGTTATTTTTCACAAGACATAACAAGGGCAGGAAACTTCAAAACTATACAAAGAGATTGGGATTAATCTCTCTTGCTACCCAAGGATGGCATACTTTCTCCAACCCAATTCCAAAGCAGCGCCTGAATCCCCCTTCTTCCTTTGATGAGGAAATAGAATAGTCTGATTCGATCTTTTGATGAATTATTCCAACGATGGCTTCGATTTCTTCTTTTGCTCGTTGAAAAACATTAGGCGCTTGCAAGATCCAAAATTAGACCAAAATAACATAAACCCATGTTGCAAACTTCAATAAAATGTTCAAAATTAGGAACTTAACTTGTTGAGTATGGGTAGGTCGCTTGGGTGTTTGGTTGCAGTAGTTCCAAGCAAGAATGACTCGGGTCGGTGTGGAACACTTTGATGGCTGCCGTTCTGATGCCAGAAGGGTGATTTTTTCTCAGTTTGCTCAATAGTGAGAGGCTCAGGCAGAAGAGAGGAGCAGGCTTCAGTTTGGTGGAAAGGAACAAAGGGGAAGTGAAGTTAGAGGCCTCTGCCATCGCAACCGCATGGAGGATAATGGTTCGACAAGCCAGGGAAAGGAGGAATGAGAAAGAAAGAAAGAAAAGGAGGGAGAGAAAAAGGAAGAGGGAAAGGAAAAGGAGAGAAACGAGTGAAAGAAGAAGGAAGAGGAAAAGCTATAGTTCACGATGAAGGCCACTTAGATCCAATGTTCTTAAAGTTTCCATTTTAGTAAAACTAGCCTTGAAACCAAGTTTTTCAACAAAAAGAAAAAAGAAGAATAAGAAGAAGAAGAATAGTACCACCCATCTCCCTTTACCCCACTAAACTAAAGCTTGAAGATTCATCCATGGCGTCTGGAAAGGATGAAGAAGAAATAAGGAAAAAAGAAAGAAAGAAAATAATGTGAGACTGAGAAGGAGACAAAAAGGGAGGAAAAAAAGAATATAGGTTTTTACCTTTTCCTTAGAAATAAATTTACTTTTTTTTTAAAAAATAATTTTTTTTACTTTTTTATTCCACGTGGCGTTTTCTACTGACGTAATAGGAGCCAGAGGGAGCCGTTAGCCTAGTCAGCATTTTCCATCCAATTAAGGGCTTAATTGACCAAAATTGATAGTTCAGGTGTGAAATTGACCAAATTAAAAGTTTGAGGGCTTATCTGCCTTTTTTGATCAAAGTTCGAGGATGAATTTGTATATTAAGCCATTAATTAAATAAGATGAATTAAAGAATATGAATTTATCCTATATGAATTTCAATTGCCTATAAAAGGGCGTTAGCTCCCCCATCACAAAAAAGATGCACCAGAGTAGAGAGATCTTGTAGAAAGGAACAACAGAAGCAAGAGAGATCCAAAACCATCTCAACATCATCACATTCTTCCTTTAAGACACCCATGATCACAGGAAAGCCTGCAAAAATGCAAGTATGAGGTCTGTCAAACAACAACAAAGATGGGCATTTAACATCAATACTAGCTTCAATCAAGAGGGTAGAAACACACACCCATCGCTCCAAAAGGCACCACGGCTCTCAGCCACAACAGACTGAAGCTCTGTAGTAGCAGATCTCCTGTCCTTTGCAAGGACACCTTTACTTATGCAGTCGAGGAAGCGTTCAAGATAACTATTGAGAACAGACAAATATTATTTCAGTTGCGTAAATGTTAAATTAATAAGAAATATAATTAACTAATTAATTAACAACTTAACAATTTAGATAATTAATTAAATCGTTGAAATGCGTACGAGAAATTAATTAATTAGTAGAACTATAAATTAGAAGATTAATGAAATATTTTTTGAAAAGTTGTATCACACCAAACATTTGAATGTGATTCTTCATTGAAAATTAATCAAACACTTTTATTGATATATCAAACAGTATAATCTTACTTTCCTAGGATTTTATCTCTAAACAATTACATTCTCATCAATCACTATTCTTGGAATAATTTTCATGGAAATGCACCAAATTCTTCTAAGTGTATTTTTCTCCTATTAAACAAAGAAAAGTCATATTTTTTCGTTCACTTTCTTTTCACATCCATTTTTTTTTCCATATTTCCTTCCTACCACCAAATATATAATGCAAAAGAAGCCGGCCAAATCTGGATCCAGAACTCGACCAAAAGCTGTTTTTCCAGTTGGTGAAAACCTAGGATAACACCGCTGAGAAGATGGGCAGCAGTCTGAGGGGTCCTTGTTACGGTGTACCTGAATATGTGTTACCCTCCAGTGGCAAGAAAATGCCGCTTTTGGCCTTTGGGACAGCGGCCTATCCGCCTGTAGGATCGGAAACTATAAAAATGGCAGTTCTCCAAGCAATAAAGATTGGCTACAGACACTTTGATACGGCTGCTAGGTACAAGTCAGAGGAGCCAATCGGTGAAGCAATCGCTGAGGCACTTTCCATTGGCTTGATTCAATCTCGAGAAGAGCTCTTCATCACTACCAAGCTATGGTGCGGCGATGCTCATGGAGAACTCGTTGTCCCTGCCCTTAAGAGGAGCTTAAAGTAAGATATTGCTAAATTTTGCATATCCTCCACCGAGATATAATCTAATTCAGTCCATAGGAACATCGATCATATGACTCTAAAATATATTTTTCCTGCAGAAATCTCAAGTTAGAGTACGTTGATCTCTTTCTTATTCATTGGCCCGTGAGTGTCAAAACTGGGACATATGATTTTCCAATAAAGGAGGAAAACTTCGTCCCCATGGATTTCAGTGCGGTATGGGCAGCCATGGAAGATTGCCAGAGGCTTCACCTCACAAATGCTATTGGTGTCAGCAACTTTTCCTGCAAAAAGCTGAGAGACATCATCGCCATAGCAGAGATCCCTCCAGCTGTTAATCAGGTAACGGCATCCTTCAACACTCTCTCCTTGATTGCTATTTGGATTGGAGTAATGATAGTGAAGTCGTTGCAACAATGTTTGCAAGGTTGAATTGAACCCATTTTGGCAACAAAACAAGCTAAGACCGTTTTGCCAAGAAAATGGGATCTTTTTGGCAGCTTACTCTCCATTAGGAGCCAATGGAACTTTTTGGGGCAACGATCGAGTCCTGGAGTGTGAGGTGCTGAAAGAAATTGCTGAGGCCAAAGGGAAAACTGTTGCTCAGGTGCTTTTCCCTCTACCAAAATTTATTCTTGTTTTTGTTTCTTTATATGAACTCATCCTGACGAATTGAAATG
Organism: Microcos paniculata; assembly: GCA_030664755.1. NCBI lineage: Eukaryota > Viridiplantae > Streptophyta > Magnoliopsida > Malvales > Malvaceae > Microcos > Microcos paniculata. The sequence continues at coordinate 34,963,868 of CP131462.1, read as the reverse complement.
TTCGATTTCTGGCTACAAAAACAGATAGCCCTAAGATGGGTGTTTGAACAAGGGGTCAGTGTAATTGTGAAGAGTTTCAACGGTGAAAGAATGAAGCAAAATCTTGAGATATTCGAATGGTCACTGAAGGAGGAAGAGCTGAAAACGATCAGTCAACTCCCTCAAAGCAGAGGTGTTACCGGTCAACCCTACACCTCAAGATATGGACCGTTCAAGACAGTCGAGGACATCTGGGATGGTGAGATGTATTTCGATGGTAATGAACACGTTTAATGGTAGTAATTGCGTTAACATAAACTAGACATTGACCCCCGCTACGCTGGGATATTTTTTATTTTTGCAAACTTCTTTTTGTTAATGATAAGATATTTTTATTTCCTAATTAATAAATTTGATAACATCATCCTACCATAAAAATAAACAAAGGGGACAAAGTTCAAAATTTTCACAATAATCTACAACCTGAAACAGGAAAAACTCAGTCTCTACACTTGTCAGAACATATTTCATTAATTGTACATCTTTTCTCCCTTTTCCTATGTCTCTTTATGTACTTACATCCCTTATTAGTCAGTAAGCTTGAGACTCTGATTCGCAGCCCATTTGGTGCTTTAACCTTTGGAAATTTCACCAATTTCCCCCCCAAATTTCTTCCCATCTGCACTCGACAAAAACATTGGAAAAAAAAATAGATAATAAGTTCATTTTTTGTTTCTTTGTTTTTCAAATCTTCTTGCTCAAGCTTATCGTCTGAGGCATCTCCCAAACACTACAGGAAAGACAGTTCAAGAATCAAAATCTGCAAGTTCAACGAAGGAGCAACCAATATAATCCTAACCATATAACTCAAATCCAACAGGACAATTCTGAAAGAAGGAAGAAAGAAGAAACAGACCTTGACATGCATACCTGAAATCATGCAAAATAATAAAAGAACCCATTTTAAAAATGTGTAAAAGTAAGAAGAGAATATCACAGAGGAAAACAATCATGTCTTAAATTCACATTATGTACAATTATAAATCAATCCACTTATCAATCAGATCAGAAATACCCTCTAGCTAGACCTCTAAAGAACATTTGTTCAAACATGTAAACCCTCAAAGCTACACTATAAGATAGAAGAGATTCTACACTATAGAAAAAGGCTAGAAGCCATAAGCCAATATAACTCTTTTTGAAAAGACCTTTTTACAAAAAAAAAAAAAAGGAAATACATTTTCCTTTTCTAACAAAAGAAATAATTATTTCTATAAATCCAATATCTGAAAAATCATAGATGTGTGTCTTTGAGAGAGAGGGAGAGGGAGAGGGATGGGAGTTAGGGTCGAAAGTCTTAAATTATTGGCGCCTATCTAGGCAAAAGAATTTGTCAAGTGTTTCTTCTGTGTAATAATAAACTAATAATAATACCTTACCAATGCATATGGAAAAGCAACATTTCCTGAATCATCCATACCTATGTATATCACCAATATTTGGTGAGCAAGAATTAGTTCATTTTGAATTATATAAATTCAGCAAGCAGATGCCAGAGAGTAACATTGATTAACCTGTCATAATCGCAATATATACTTACCCTCTCTGAGATAATTATGTTTAGTTTCCATAGCACCTTTTTACCAAGTCACAGCTTTGTACATACCCAAGGTACAATGTAGAGAAACAAAGAATGTGCCCCCAAAATTGTAGGAATTTAAAGCAACAACCAAATCATTCAAAGATAAACTTCAGATTAATATATATAAAGACCTGCAGGAGCATCAAGTTAAGCCCCCCTGCCTTGTGAACAGGGTAATTCTTAGTTAACTTCAAATTTTCTGATATAAAGAAAACAAAGTCTCAAACAAAAAATGGGCATATTTAGTTTCAATGCTTATCAGAATCTCTCAACTTGGCATGTGGCTAAAAACAAAGTTTCAGGTAAATGACATTGTAAAAGACAATAGAAAATAGAAAGCTGAATTTGTTAATAAATTATAATGATAATTAACAAATCTATGATGAATGATGACAAATCAGTTTTGCAGCGATGGTTATGATACTTAGCAGCTATGGCAGACAGTCAGACATACTCGTGACAACTAATCTTATGGAGTAATGAAATTCACCTTTGGACCAATTTGAACTCCATATTTTTCATCTACAAAGGCAAAAGGCTGTAATCTCACAAAAGATGAATAGAACTGTTCGAGGAGGAGCAAGAGCATCTAAAATGAAATCTGAAATCAATCTTCAAAAGAGAGAAAAAAATTAAAATAAATTCATTTTCAACCCACCAACGAATTGAAAAAAAAATTACGTGAAACCCTCGCGATCTACATCCTCTCTAGAAAATCCAATTGCTTTTTCTCATTCTCTCCCCTTCTTTTTGGAAAACCCAATGCCGGATCTGCGACCCACTGTTTCTCTCCCCATTTACCTCTCTTCTTTTTCCCTCCTCTTCCCTTTCCCCTTCCCACAACACCCCCCCCCCCCCCCCCCACCACACACACCAATTCTTCAAAATCAATTTTTTTCTCTATACTTTGAAATGGCCAAAACGATTTCATTTTGGCCATGTTTGAAAAATAAAAAAAAAAATTAAAAGAATGTAAGGACTAATGGAAGGGAGACATATGTCCCTCCTACCTTTGAAGAAAAAATGGCTCATGAAGCCATTTCTATTCCTTTAATATGTTCTCATAGATAGATATTGTTCGGTTTAGCCTTTTTTTTTTTTTTTTTTTCTAAGGCAAATATTGAAACCTTTTGCAACGGACAAACACTTAGTCCAAAAAAAGCCCTTCAATTAATCCAACAGAAGCTCTAGTCTAATACTATAAAGTTACATTTCAAAAATAATCTTTCAAAAATCTCGATAATTACACCATTATCCTCATGGACACGTCTCCTTGCTAGGTCATCTAGACAATTTAGACAATACTATTAAAATTACCCCCAAACCATAATTCTGGCAACCCAAGCTGAGCTCTAGGAACAGCAATGCGTTCATGCCGACCTTGCACAAGACTATAAAGGATTTGACAACCTTCTAGAAGAGCATTCAATTTATGGTATATTCAACCTTTTTTTTGGATAAAAAGTATATTCAACTTATGGCAACAGTGTATTTTAATAGTAATGCCACATGCTAATTAATATGCTGAGGCAACAATTAAAAAGTTAACTTCTAAGCAATTGCGTCGAAAAATATAAAATGTGAATTCATGCCTACGAATGATGCTTAAACTTTCTATTACTGGAAAGCTTATATAGTAATCTCGACTAAACACTCACCTGAAATGAATAAAATGGCATGGCTGATGGCTGTAAACCTCCTCTTCAATAATCTTAGCCGCAAATCACAGTTCCAGACTTGGCCAAAACCATCCTGTTATGAAAAATAAGATTACAAATCAATTCCTCTTAATTCATTTATCAATTAACAATTGAGGTCCATAATTAGATACGGTCAAAAATGCATCGGTTCAGTTTCCCAGCTTCTCGATAGAAGAGTTCAAAGAATCATAGGCTAGACTAAAGAGCCTTAGAGATTACCTGCAAATCCGGTTGGTCCAAAACCTTCACTTGTTGAAGTCGAACCTGCATTTACAAACTTAAAACAGTTATAAAGCTGCATAAACCTGGATAGATGAAGTTAATTCATTTATCAATTAACAATTGAGGTCCATGATTAGATACAGTTGAAAAAGCATCAGTTCAGTTTCCCAGCTTCTGGATGGAAGAGTTCAAAGAATCATAGACTAGAATAAAGAGCCTTAGAGATTACCTGCAAATCTGGTTGGTCCAAAACCTTCACTTGTTGAAGTTGAACCTTCATTTACAAACTTAGAGTTGAGTACTATAAACATGCCTTCGATGACGATGGAAATGGTCAATGGCTGCATCCACATCATCGACTATTTAGCATTAACTTTTCTAAAGTTAAATCCTTCCAAGTCCACACCACTCTCATTGGCAAACATCCTCAACCTTTCCATTTATGTCATCAAAGCCATTGGCAAAAATTAATAAATACATAGAAGTTAGTAATTAATACTTAGATGCCATTGAAGAACACATAAGCTCTGTACAATTCTGCTAATAACATCGCTGATTTGATTTTACAATCAGAGTTAATTACACTAATAAACTTCCTCGAAAATGAAATACCAGAAGCAAAGTTTGTTCACCAAATACTATACCTTCAATGCTGGGGCCAACATCTTTGACAGTAAAACTCTCTGCATCCACATAGAATACATGAACACCACATTTCTCCTCCTTTGTTTTCTCTGCCATTATTTCTTTTCTATTATGAGTGTAAGTAGAAAGAACATGGAAGTCAAATGATACCTCCTTATAATGCTTGCCTCTGTGAACCATTTTGGCTTTCCAGTCATGATCCACATTCTTTTGAAATTTTGACCAACGCCTACGCCCTTAAGTTGATATTCACAGACAATAGGAACGCATTTCCTATATTTATGGCACTCGACAGGGAGCACAAGGCATAAGGCAAAACCCAAAAAACTTCTAGCAGTAGCAGACCCTAACCAGTTATCGAGGAATTTCTGCTGTGGTTCTCGAACTGATCCAGAATTTCAGATCCAGGTAAATAAAAAATCATACCATTTTTGTAATAGGAGTCATCCTTTTTCTTCAGTGTCAATTCCTTAGCAGATTCCCTTGCTATAGACTTACTTATGATCATTGGAGAAGCTGCAATAATGTTGTTACATGCATCTTGACTCCAAGTTAAAACAATTATGCAATTGGTACTTGAGTCAATGCAGCAAGTGCAGGTTCATAATAATGATCTTCACGATGTATGAACGACACTCTTTCTAATGATCAGCAGCCATATGCACGTATTTGTGGTAGCCATGGCTTTAAGAGTGATTTAAGATTCTTGCAATTTGCCACAACCAATGCTATAAGGCTTTTTTGAATCCCTGAGAATGATGAGGGCACTTCTACAATAGGAGTCATGCCCAAATTTAATTCTGTAAGGTTTCGGCAATCAGAAAAATTGATAATTTGAAGGTCATTCAACTTCAGAATACTGCTTGAAATATTTTGAATCTTTGTCCCGGACACACTTAAACATCACAGTGTCTTTAGAGACCCGATAAACGAGGGCACCTCTTCTATTTTAGTCCCTCGAAGATTTAGCTGTTCTAGATGTTAAATGTGGCATGGAAGGAAGTTCAGTCAAACTCTTGCACCCATCACAGAATAAAATTTCAAGTTTTTTGGCTCCTAATAGATTTGATCTTGCATAAATTCTTGCAGTCAGTAAGCGCCATAACTGTTAAATTGACAGCAACCTGTGCAAAGAAAATGTAGAATAACTGTTTGTTCAAGGTATCTCAATTTTAATTTGTATTAAAAGCGGAGAAAGAAAAGAATAAATATAAGAAGATAAGTGGTAATAACTGTTTGGATGAATACTAAAAATCTCACCTAATCTCCACTCCAAAGTTGTTCAATATTCGAATTGGGTCACCTCAATTCAACAAGGTTGTGCAGACTAAAATTTGATTGTAAAGATTTCGATGGGCAATTAACCCAACGAAAATACCTTAGCTCACCAGGAAGATATGTAAGATTTTGGTTTGCAAGCAACATCTTATTGCGAATCTCCATATATCTCCCTTGTTGGAACTGGATGAACACAAGATTAACCATCTTTTCAAAAATATCAGGTGACATCTGTAGTGTTCCTTCTATTTGAGACATATCTAAGGATATTCCTTTAATTGATTCAGTCCCCTGATAACCAAAAGCAAATCATCAAAGCATCAATACACCTACATAAATAAATTTATGGAAATTCATACAAAAACATGCAACAATGAGGATTTTTTCAGAAAATTAAAAACAACAATTTATTTGAATAAGGATTCAAATTCAGTTTTATAAGCGAGAGACACACACATACTTATCATTTAATGACCATATATTTGAATATGCTTCGGAAAAGAGAACCGAAATATTTATTAGAAAATGATGGGATTAATTAGAGGTCTATGTAGTAAGAAGTGATGACTTGAACGATTTGCCCAAGTTGTCTTCAATCATCTCTGAATGAAAGGCCCTCAAAGCTAGCTAGCTAGACTCTTCTCTCTACAGGGAGAAAATTTTGATCTAAAACCCAAACTTTGAAGCAGGCCGACTCTTTTTTTGTACCCCATGTTTTGAAGTAAGTAGCACCTACAGGCTACATAGGAAGATCATCATGACATTGAGAAATCGCTCATGGAAACCCTTTAATTTAACTAATCAAATCTTGATTTGGATATTAAAAACCATGGCTTAGTTCCTTAGTTGTGCCCATAAAAAATGTATGTATATATTGTCTTATACACCCTAATCAAAGTCAATACAATCTGGATAAGTCTCAGTGGGTATATCCTAGGCCATTATTCCTACAAACTAATCTGTCCAATAGCCCATATTTACATTATTAAGGGGCTCCCTTTTCTCACTTGTGATTCAAGAGCTTATTGACCAGTCTTGACTTGGATAATTTTAACAGTAACTGATCAAATCTCTATGTATAGCTAGATAAATAAGTGGTTGAAATATATAGATAAGAGTCACTTCAATCTTTCAGAGTAGTTCAAGATAAGACAACGAAGTATTGAAAGAAATTTTATATAAAAAAAATTTTCTGTATATTCATATCACCATTAATTTAGGTTAATTATAATCTTCTAAAAAAATCCCCATATTTTCTTTATCCCTAAATTAATGATTAGAATTATAATAGTAATATTTAAATTTTAATTGTTACTTCCTTATTATAAGCAGCCCTATAATAAATCAAAACATGGAATTTAATAAAATTGACAAGAAGATTATTTGGTGAATAAGCTATGTACCTCACGGTCCATCAGCATATCGATGAGCCGAGTTATACCACGAGGAATGGACAGAATTGCTTCAAGTGACCTGAATAGGAACTCAGCAAGAGGCTTTCAAGCAGAAACCAAGAAAAAAACATATAGGTCGTTACAAGGGATTTCGGTAAGACTCATACCTATTTGGAGAATTAGTAAGGACCGCCAAAATTGGAAGAGTGTAATATTGCACATAGAAATCCTCCTCTGACTACAAAATGACCAAAACAGAAGACAATGATGCTGTTAGAAGAAGGATCCACAATAGCACACTATACAATAAGTTCCGTATCCACATAAGGAATTCTTACCAGCAAACTTAGCAGAAGTGAAATGCTCTCTGATTCTCAAGAAAGCAAATTGGTATTCATCAAAGCTGGCTGAACCTCATTTGTAGGCCCTTTTGCATGATCAATAGGTGTCAAAGCACTAACAAGAGTTTCAAGTGCACCTCGAACCTGCATGGAGGAAATGAAATGGTATTGAACGTTATCCATTGTCAGGCGACAAAGTCACTTGGAGAGGACACACCAGAACAACAATATTTGGAATGCATTCCCAAGAATAATTCCAAGAAATTTATTAGGTCAGAAGTTGGGAGGTCACCGTCAGAAAAAAGGCTTCACCAAATAGAGGGGAATATAATCCAAGAAACATGAAGACAGATCTGACCATGGAGATCATCCAACTCTCAAACCCAACAACTAACCCTTTAATGATTCATTAATTTAAACTAATTATCAAGTTTGAACATTACAAATATAATTCTCAACTCTTAATCTCTAACTTAGCCTTTCCTCCCAAACATTTCCAGAAAGTTATTTGATATATTTTCCTCCACAAAAACAAAGCATTTAAAGTGCCAAGAATATATTTTCATTTGACCGCGACTGCTGGACAAAGTTCTATCTGAGGTGCCATGTATGCATTACTAGAAAACAGTGATATGAGAAATATAAAGAGGAACAAATAGAAAGGAACAAGAGAAGCAAAAGAGATCCAAAACCATCTCAACATCATCACATTCTTCCTTTAAGACACCCATGATCACAGGAAAGCCTGCAAATATGCAAGTATGAGGTTTATTAAACAACAAGAAAGATGGGCATTTAACATCAATACTAGCTTCGATCAAGAGGGTAGAAACACACATGCACCCATCGCTCAAAAAGCCAGCTGGGCACCACGGCTCTCAGCTACAACAGAGTGAAGCTCTGCAATAGCAGACCTCCTGTCCTCTGCAAGGACACCATTACTTATACGGTCGAGCAAGCATTCAACATAACTATTGAGAACAGACAAATAGTATATCAGTTGCATCATCAACATTAAATATAGCAACATTAACAGCCATTACAAATATTGTCATTTAGATTACCTATCTTCACTAGAACCAGAATTCTCATTGCCAAAAACAAATGCAACAACACCCTGCAAAAGAAATTAGAGTTTAATACACGTTATCATGACACATCAAGATGAAAAACTACCATAGAATAACTTCACCTTCACCAATCAGTTAACTCATAAGTCATAACCAAAGCAGAACAGAATCCATTTCAAGCAACAAACAATTTCAAAGATGACCTTAACAAATCTATTCTGTAAGGGAAAAACAGTGACTCTCACTCAAAATTTCAACCAAAATTCAGAATGCAAACCACGCTTTTCATAACAATTTCAATTTTCAAGAAACCACAAAAAAAAAACACGTATAAAACCAGTTCATCAATTTTCAACTAAAGCGAAATTAAAATTTCATTTCTTTCTTAAGCCAAAAGCTTTACAACAGCAACATTTGTTCCTATCAATCATCAGAAAACAGAAAACAGAAAACAGAATAATTTATATGAAAATCAAACAGATAAAATTACCTTATAACGAGAAGCCACATCCATCTTCGAAGTTCAACAAAAGAGCAGAAAAAATCCTGAAGAAGAGGAATTAGGTAATACAAAAGTTAAAAGGATCGATTGACCCAATCCAAGTTAATAATTGGGGATTAAAGATAGATGAGATTGAGAAGCACTACGTGTTGCATTGGAGGGTGGCTATGGTGTACTGTACATGGTGGTTTGGTGCAGGGGACAGATTCTGTTTTTGATTTGTTGAGAGAGTAGAGAGAAAGGGCGGCGGAGGGGACCACTCACCGGTCTCTCAATTTGAGAAAAAGCTCTGGCCCCCTTAATTCTCTCATTAATCCTGTTTTGTTTTCTGTTTTGCAGCCCAAGGAAGAAGTGGGACGATAATGGGGCAGGCAGCATGCAGAAACAGATGAGGAGGGAGCAGTCAGCACATGCTCTCCCTTTTCGATTTTTTATTTTTTTCTGTAAAAAGATTTTCATTTTTACTTTTTGGTGTGTATTTTATTTTGTAATACTTACTAATTTATATTAAATAATGCAAAGTAGGCCTGAGTTTGGGCCTTTTACTAGTTTAGATGGATAGATCACTGTTCTAATTCATGGAATACCCACTTAAAAGGCGGTGGGCTTTAATCTACAATAATAATAATAATTTATACATTTATATAATCTATATCTATATATATATATATACATATATATATATTATTATTATTATAATACATATAAACTTTGTCATGAAATGACAAAACTACTCATTATTCACTTAACTCTCATCAATTTCATCCAAAAAGGTCGAGATTATTTTTGTCATTTCACTTTTCGTTTTTATTTTATTACTTCTTTGGTTGTAGACCCCACAATCTACTAACAAAAAAATACTAATATCTTATTAATAATATATATTATATATTATATTATCTTTATATATTATATATTAATTTCTTTAAAGATTATTATATATTATATATCTTTGTATATTATATATTTTATAATATATTTATTTTTTATTGCTTTTTTAAATATTTTATTTTAATTTATTTAATTAATATTAATTATTAATTATTAATCTAATAATAATAATAATAAAAGAATACATATAAAGTTGGCATTCAAATAACAAAAATACCCATCATCATTCTATCAAATTTTCATGCCATTTTAAGTAATGGTTTTATGGGTTGATATGATTTATTAGATATTTCAACATATATTAAGGGGTTGTTGGAGTTAATAACTTTGATTTTTTTTTCTTAGGCTTTATGCTTTATAAATTATAAAGTGTTAGATATTTTCTTCGGTTAAGTTTAATGGCTTTAGTCCATTTTTTCTAATATTTTTGTATTTCATGAGTATTTGTTATTTTCTTGGACTCTATATAATTTCAAGACTTTTTAATATTAAACCATATACATTATATGTGCACCAATTTTTTTTTGTTACAATATGTATCAACTTTTAATAATTTACTTATGATATATCTATACAAAAAATTATATAATATCTATATATAATTAACCTATTAATTCTTACGTCCACAACAAAACACGGATCCTATACTAATAGTTTCCAATTTCTTCTCAATTTTGGGGGGAGACTCAACTGTTTCTTAAGGAAAGGATCATCTATGGTCCATTTGCTTTTAGTTTTTGGGCCCATAAAAGTGGAACATTGCAGAAAATATACCCTTAACTGTAGGCCCAAAACTAGCCATTAATTTTTGAGATGGAGGAGGATTTTTTACTTCTCTCTTTTGTGCTTCAGTTTCAATCAATTTTTGAAATTTCAAAGTTCAAAAACCGAATAAAAACATCATGTGTGAATATATGGTGATTTCTTTATATGTTCTAGAGAATGAAAATAGAAAATGTTTTCATGTACCAAACATAGCCTAAGACTTCCAAAACGACGTTAATATATATATATATATATATAAATAATAATTGGTCATTTTTCTGATACTTGAGGATGTAGGGGGTTTAAATTCTCGACCACTGGAATTGAAATTACTAGTTCAATACTCTTTATCAAGATTGTGTTACTCGCTTGTTTGCTAATATATCATTAACTAATCATTATTAAGCATTAAATAGATAATTAAGGGTGGCCTGATTATTAAGATTATTAATAATAATTAAACTAGAAGTGAAGAAATATTTTTAAGTCAATGAATAAAAGAGTGGCCATTAGACCCATCACTTTATTTCCTGGCAACTTTGGAAGTGGTAATGCCCCTATAATAAATATATAATATCCTGTTTTCTTATGTTTTGTCAGAAGGGGCCGATGGCACAAACTAAGACCCAACCAACAGGTTGATCTTTGAGAGAAAAAGTTGGAGACAGAAATTGAAGCGCCAACGCCAGGAAAAAAAATGTTATTTGGGAACCCTTTTTTATTTGCTGCCCTAAAGAGGCTGCAGCATGCTCCATAACAAAAAAGAATTTATTAAAAAAAAAAAACCTTTGCAAATAAAGCAAATGTTAAAAATTTGTCATGAGATTCATGAGTCATGACACAAATTAGGGTTTAACGGAACTATTTTTTTCTTTTTAATTTGGGGAATGGCTGAACGAGAAGATTTAAACCTTTATTTTTTGGAAAAGAATAAAACAACTAAAATAATTAATACTCAGTCACCAACGCGTGATTTCTTGATAGAGTGTGAAACTCTTAATTCAATTATGGCTACATCAAATTTACATTTCACTTATTTATGACAATTCAAATAAAACATTTAACTTTATCAATTCAATCGAATATCATACTATCTAATATTCGACAAAGGATCATTGGCAAAGTAGGACTCAAGCCAATAAAATTCCAATAAAACGTCACTTATCAAAAAGGGACGACTGACAAAGTAAGATTCGAATCTAGGTAATTCTAATAAAACGTTCGATTTTATCAATTCAATCGGTTGCTATCTAATATTTATCTCTTAGTAAACTTGCCACTGAAAAAGAAAATAAGGGGGGTGTCTTCCACCCAATTTCTCCTTATCCTACATAATAAAGAGAAGCGATGCAAGAGTTTGATATTGAGACGATACCAAGTAGAGTAAGCAACGGGGAAATACTTAGGTTTTATTTCCATCCACAAAACACAAAAATTATGCTCCAAAAAAGAAGCTCAACTTTCTACTAATACATCCAAAACTGGTACCATTTGGTCACAGTCTCGAGAGGTTTGTGCTTCTTCCAATCTCCCAAGTCAAAAAGTGAGATGACAGCTTTGTTTCCGGCAACCAAAATCAGGAAAATAAAAGGATTTACTGGATCAAACTGAGTAATTACTAAACGCGTACATAGTTCTCATATTCTTGACTTTGATTTTGAACTTTGAAATTTTTAATTTTGTTGGGTATTTAAAATTGAAAAGTACTTAAATAAGTGATGTTTTGTTTAGGTCAATTGTTAGATAAACTGCAAAATTATACAATATATATGGAAATATTAAGCCTTAATTTGAATATTAGTTTGAAAAAAATATTTTTTTTGGCATTATACTAACTTCAAGTTTACTCTCCCCAAACTTTTTTTTTCTCCCCTCCCTTTAAATGCCTACATGTGCTAGGTCCTATGAATTCCATGTGATTGTGTACTAGAGTTTGACCTGGTGTATTAAATTAAGTTCCACACCCAAGTTTTGAAAGGCTTAATTATTGACCCATTCAAAAAAAACCTTAACATTAAAGATTTTTCATGAGATAAATAAAAAATTTGCAGATAATTATTAGTACTTATAATTTAATATTCACACCGAGTAGTTAGCTGAAATGGTTAGTGTATGTTCTCATGGAACATTTCATTATGGAATGATTAATTTCTCAATAGTAAGTTATTTGGTCGTGGTTATTGTGTGATGAAAAAGAAAAGGTACTTATTTAATGTTCCTATATGAAATGAAAATGGATAAGAAGGCAAATTGCAGGTGAAGTTAGCTAGGCATTTATGCTTTGGATTTGAGAGGAAGCTAACTTCCACATGTACATCCAAGAAAGGGTCCCAATTGAAATATCTATATATATACCCATGAAAGAGGGATAATTAACCTAATAAGAAAAGGTCCAAAGACGACAACAGAACCCTTCCAATCCGGTGGCTGGCTGATTGCTAGAAAACACACACACACATGGAAAAAGAGCGAAAGTAGACAAAGTCAATGGTAAAGATCTCAACAGGACACTACTTTGGTTGGAAATTTAAACAAATCTGATCAACAAACTTAATTCATGTTTGATGGTTCAAACAATTAATAAGTGGGAAAATCTCATAATCCCATTTTGAAATACTATATAAAATGCCCCAAAACAAGATGATAAGGTAGATGGAATCGAGGTCTCTTGAATGTCTTGGTCAAGTTACTCGGATGCATCTCAAGTGCCACAAAGTAAGAAGCATGGTGGATGTTGAATTTTCCTGTTTCTTCATAAAAGTTATGGCTAAACAAATCGAACATAACGTTGGACGAGACGAGCGAGAGGGACAACCTTAAAGTTTCCAAACCAATCCTCTTTGATATTTAGACAAGACTTATGTTAATATATTCTAACTTAATAATTATCGAAATCTAGGTTTGTAGCCAAATATCACCCGAATGAAAAGGAAAAACCAATGCAAATTTATTGTTTCATTCAGCCAATTATGGAGCTAAATTTTTCATCAATTATTAGTTAATAATAGTAATAATCTTCCTTCCTTGTAGACTCAACCACAAATTAACTAATCTCAATACCAATGATGAGTGATGGAGTTTACAATGTTAATTTTAAAAGATAGTAACTCCATGAATAATTAATGCAGTAGTGTAATAAGTACTACTAGAATTACCTTTTTCTGATATGATCAGATAATATGGGCAGTTTGCTATATAGTCTAAGGTTTTTTCATTTAACTCATTTACTTGACTTTTAGTATTTGGCTTATATAAGAAGAAGAGTTCAAAGTTCAAAGTAGCCAAATGAATTTACTCCTATATTAATTAATTAATTACTATAAATTTGAACTTTTTCCAAGAAGGAAAGAGGGAGGAGAAAGGAAATGTGGGGATTGAGGAACCTATCCCTCTCAAGCCTCAACCAAAAACAAGATTTGCCATTATTTGAGGCAAAATTCCATATTCAGTGCAAAAGAATATGCCTTTCTCTGAGTACCCTAAAAAACCAACAAAATATTCTTGTTAAATCCTAGGCTGAATTTTCCAGGAAGCTACCTAGAAACATCACCACCATGCTATTGCCATTGTTATTAGACACATTCCTTTGTGGCTGCCCACAATATTGATTGATTCTTTTTCATCAATTAGTATTTTATCTCATCTCATCCCTATTTTTGCCTTCATCAAACTATTTCTGTGAATATCTTTCTTTTATCCACTTGAACAATAGGAAAATTTTTTTAAAAAATCATTGTATACTTTTCCATTTAAGCTAAAATGAACTTGTCGTCATTCTCATTATTAGAGTACGACCCGCACCATATACACGTTGTGATCTTTTGGATTGGAATTCCTATCTTAATTAACATAAATAGCGGATTTTTTTTCTTTATTTGAGATCGTCGATATTTGAATCTTTGGTTACTTAAACTATGAGTCTACTACTCTATCAACAAGTCACGTAATTGTTTGGAGCGGATGATAAGTTTAATCGTAGAATGCTTGGGCATCCATTATTAATTTTGCTCTTTCGTTGTTGAAATGTTTATACATATATATATATATATATTAAAATTTCTTATTTATGTACCCATTCTTTCTATAATAATTTTTTCCCCAAATATAGTTTGAGATTATATGGAGATTTAAATTTTAATTTCTTTAAATTATAGTAGTAATATTTATTCATGGAGTTATAGGCAAGTGCATAATTAATTCATGGCAAAAAGAATCACTAACTCTAGGACCCCAAAAAAAGGCCAAAACCAAACAATTAGTACGAAAATGAGAGGAAAGTAGTTAATTTAATGTACATCATGGTATGGTAAGTGATTTTAATTATATAAGTCATGTGAAGGGAAAAATTATTCTACATATGCTCGACTGGCTATGTCAGTAGTGGTTCCAACTACTAAAAATATATCACCTTTAATATTCTCCTATAATTATTAAAATCTTACTCTAATAATATTCTAAATTTTATAACTTACCTGGTAAATCATAATTTTAAAATTTTAGAGCTAAACTTGTTGTTCAATTTTTTTACTAAAATTTAAAACTTATTTTGAGTTGACATAATTTTAATGGTTAGAATTACTATTGATGTCCTATATAATAAATTTTCAATGTGTGTGAAGTGAGGATTCCAAAGAAAATTAATATATAAACTTATCTCTTTCAAGATACTTTCATATTTCATTATCTTTACATAAATATATATATATATATATATATATATATATATATATATATAAACCAATTGGGATTTGGAAGAGTGTAAGTAAAAGACACATGGCAATGTTACAATTTGAGAATAAGTATATAGGAAAATTCTTTTGGTTTTTACATATGCATATGCATTTTAATCTTGAGATATCATAATACTAGAATATAATAATACCATTACCATATATGGAATTCTCTGTCCACTCTAGGCTTGTTCCAATATTAAGTAATTTAATTTATATTATTAATTATTGTATTTTCATTGTTAACTATTTTTTAATCCATGTTATGCATGGGACACTTAAAGTAATAATAATATATTTTTTGCCTATAATAATATTGGGAATATATATCATTTTAAAATTATTTAAAAATTATAAAATTTTGTTACTTAATTTGATCTAGTGTATTGAAGATACAAAAGAGTTTAATTAAAAATTTAATGTGTTATTTAAAATTTCAAAGATGATTGAGTTGCTAGAGTTTTACCCAAACTAAAATTTAAATTAAAATATCACATATTTCATTAGTTTTTAAATTAGCATCAATTTTAAAAAGAAATCAAATGCTTGACATATATCAATTAAATACACATATCATGTGTCAATCATTGAATGATTCTTACCACATTATCTGAAGAATTCTTTCTTCATATATATATATATATATATATATATATAAGATTTGTCCCGCCTATAAATACTCTCTCTGTCCTTTTTTATCTATTCCAATTAACCGTTACATACAAGATAAAAAAAGTAGTTATAGTATAAAATTTCATATATATTTATCTTGATTTTCCTATTTTATTCATAGCTCTTCCCTCTTTGATTCTCTCTATTATTTAAGAAAAATATCCATTTAAGAAAGAAAAAAATAGTTTGAAAAGGTAATTTTGAAAAATTTATAATTAATGTCGAGGTAATGATAGATAAAAATAGACAAACAAAACTTCTAAAAAGAACAGATAAATAAAGACAAAGAAATATATTATTTTTGCTTTATTACTCCACTACACTAGTAGCCTTCACCAGAAAATGGGGTCCAGAAAATACGGAGATCTATATTATTAATGTTATTTGTACGTTTGTACTGAAAACTTAACTAATTCGAAGAAACTAATGAATGAATATATTTGCTATCATCATTCATCGGCTAATTATTTTAATGGGAAACAAATAAATAAAATTATCAACTAGTAGTATTTGAGAAACTATGCTATTAATTTAGGGCAAATCTATGGAGTTGAGTTTAAAGGTCAGCTAATTTTAGGATTTTTATAACCAGTGTTTCTAAGGCACTCTTTAAGGTTATTAAGTATATTATTTGAATATTAGTAAATGCAATAGCCTATAATCAATGCACAAGTTTCAATACATTAAAAAAATATATTTATCTCAAATAGAACCGAATTTGAAGGATCATTATTAGTGCAAAGTATGCATTGAGAACATGGTGATGTTCCCATAAAATTATTAAAGTTTTATTATATCATGACCTGCTTAAATCTATTCTATATGATATGACTCTTCATCAATTAATCCCATCTTTTTTATTCTAAAACCGTATTACTATAATTTATAAAAAAAATAAAACTTAGTATGTAAATAAGACAAGTTATTAAATGTCGGGTTAAATTTTTATGATACGCAGAAAAATTTGCTAAATCAGAGACAGCTTATGAGAATTGTAGGCAGGATAAGATCTAAACTGGTCAAATATTTTTCATAAAATTATGAGGTGATGCAATTACAAATATAATATTTAAATTAAAACTTTACAATAATAAATGCTTTAAATTTTATGACATACCCTATAAATCTTTTTTTTTTTCTAAACTTTTGTGAATTTGTGATTAAGCTGCATACCGTGTTTTGATTTTTGTGATAACTCTCTCACGAAACCAAATTGTATGTCATTTCTAAGAACTAGATAGGAAAGTCCTTAGTTTTATGGTAACTAACAAATGTCGCCATTAATTAATTTTTATGGTAAATGAAAGGAGATAAATTATTGAATGGCCCTAATCATTTACATACATACATTTAAAGGAGCAAATAATAAAGATCAAAGAGAATGTCCACGTAGGATTTGTATTTTTATCTTGATTTTTTGTGATTAGCAATATATAAATATGTTATCATTAAGATTTTAACTTTCATACACTGACAGTGAAATTTTTTAACTCCACAAGTGATATTAGGAGGATGACACATACTCTACTACTTAATTAATTAATTAAAAATATAAAAAAATACTCTATAGAGATACATGTCAACCCTCTAACTCCACTTGTAGAGTTAAAAAATGTAATACCAAAAATTTTGGTTACCAATTTGAACTTTTGTTCAGCTTGAAAATTTAAAGTGGTTAAAATTAATCTTTAATCAAAGTCTTAAGATATTGAGATGTAATGAGTTGATTTTGAGAATTTTGATTAAGTATAGAAATTTAAATTTCTGGAAGTTTTAAATTGATTATATATCTTTTTGGAGTCACTTGGATATATAAGTTAAATTTATAAGTTAACGGATTTGAATTATGGAGTTATTGAGGAAAAATTCAAATTTCACTTTGAAGTCATAAAGAATGATTATTACAGTATTAAGAAATTGGGGATTAATCTTAATCATTATGTAAATAACTTTGAGAGTTGTTGCATACTAAAGAAAATTGAGGCTAAATGAAAGAAGATTATCTACTATGAAATTATGATTTGATGATAGAAAAGAGCTAATGGGAATATAAAGTTGATACATGAATTAATTTGGAGTCACAAGGTTAATTACTATTGTGAATTGAAGATTTAATAGAAATAAAGACTTAAGTGAAATTGGAAGTCATTTGGAATTATGGAAATTATGGTATATTGGAGAGAAATGGCAAAATTGAAGATATATTTGGGGGGAAAAGGGGACATTTGAAAGGATAAGTGAAAGGTGATTTTGAAAACTCCTTCGATAAAATTGGTAGAAGAGGACTTTCTCCTCATTTTTCATCATCTTCCTCTTTCTGCTTCTATCCCAATTGAAGAGCAAAATAACCCTAAACTTACCCAAATGAAAATCCCATTGTATCCTCATCAAATTTTCATGGAAATCAAGAATGAACATCATCAAAATCTTCAATGAAGCTTGCAATTTTGTTGGTTGAGCTTTGAAAGGAAGAACAACTAAGTTTGGAGATGTTTTGGCAAATTGAGCTCAAATAGATCCATCAAGCTTTGGAAAGTAAGCTTGAGATATGTTATTTTACTCCATTTTAGCTTCCAAATGCCCTTGGAATCATTGTCGATTGGTTTTGAAATGAGCAAGTTATGCATTTTAGAAGTTAGAAGATGAAAATGGGTTTTTTGGTGCATTTTGGATGGAGTTTAAGTTAGATTGATGTTTTGATGCATTGAATGATTTTCTAAACATGTTTTGATGATGTTTTGAGTCGAACATTATGTTGCATTAAATTGAAATGGAGTTTGGAAGTGTTTGGAGTGAAAATGGTTGAAAAAGGATGAGAAATTATGTTATCCCAGCCCGGGGTTCTACGAGGAGCTGGCCATCGGCTTCGACTAGAAAATGGGGGCCTTGGGTCTATGGCCAGCTGGTGTTGGGTGTACCAATAGTTTGCCACCGGCTGTGCATAATAAGGCCACCTTGTTTTGCTTCGTTTTGCTCTGTTTCAAACCCGAATCGATTTTCGTCTTCTTCGAGCACCTGAATCCTCGAAAATGCTTCCGTAAAGATTTAAATGAGTGGGATAAACTTCTAAAATGAATCTTGGATTAAGGGTTTCACATTTGGATCCTAACTTGACTAAAATTGGAGAAATATTGAGTTCAAAGTGGCTCAACGGAGTGTATTGCCAATCGGGTAATGTAATTTAAGCGTAAAAGTATAAAGATGCATATCATATAGCTTTAGAATGTTATTTTGAGCTTGTTTAGTGTCTTAACAGGTTGTTTACAATGTCTTGGCTTGCCTTCTAGAAGGTGACACCTCGGTGAAGGGCAAGGCATGAAGATGTAGACTTATAGGAGTGTTTACCTTTCCAAAGTAGTGAGTGGATAGAAACTCAATATTTTGATGATATAAATGCTCTAGTTTTCTATATCATGTGTTTGAAATGATATGAAAACCTTGTTTTAAGTGTGGATACTTGTTGATGATTTACCAAGCATATTTCTTGATGAATAACCTATATTTTTACACTATGCCTAGTTGATTGCATATGATGTGCTAGATTTAATTTTGGTCTAGGCCCTCTTGACTTGCTTTTTAGCATGGTTTTATATTTATGATCTTAAGGCATATGTGTATGGTTTTATGAGATGGTGAGACCGGGCGAGTAAGGCTCATTATGTGTTTATGCGGATGAGTCCTATGCACTTAGACCTACGATTTGTTTTAGCTTCAATAAGAGTAATTTATAGTCTTCGGATTCGGTTTTAGTTCGATAGGACAGAGAAAGACTGAATAAGGCCGTAAAGGTCTAGCAATACCTCACCACATTGTGATGGTCGGGCCAACGCCAAGGTAAAAGGTTTTATAATGAAAAAAACTATGTGAAAAACCTTTGGTGGGATTATATTTTCCTAAGACTGCCCATGTTTTGGAATGTACTAGGTCATTATTTTTGGTTTGATAGTCACGCTATGTGAAATTATTTCTAACTTGAAACATGTTTCATGATTTATGAACTATGTTTTAGTTCAAGTTTGATATATGCTTGATTTGATGAGATGTATACATTTGGCTTATTGAAATTGTTTTGATGAAATTGTATACACACTCCCGCAAGTGTAAACTTTTCATAAATGTTACTATCACTCACTGAATACGTGTTAGTACTCATCATTCATTTTGTTTACATGTCTTGCAGTTTCCTAGTTCGGTTGTGTCTTCGTGCCTCAAGGTGTCCGTGGTGGGTTTGGTTGTTTTGTGTGGTACCTCTTTCAGAGACGGTCCGTATACTTGAGCTTGGGCTCACAATTGGTAAGGGACTCCATTAAAGAAAGAAAAGATAAATGAGACTAATTTCAAATTTTCAGTTATTGTAGTACTTTAATTTAACTTTTAAAAGTTGTAGATATATGAAAGGGATTTCTAAATTTCTTTGTATTTCAAACTTAACATATTTAAGGTCATTGAGACCAAACTTATAGAATTGACCTAATTTTGACCTTCGGTTGACTTTGGTCAACCCTTATAGAAAATTATTAAATTTTATTGAAACTTTATTTATAATCGTTTTATTTAAATTAAATGAGTCTCCAAATTAGTTTAAAGATATTTTTGAATTGATATCGTTAAATGCCTTACGTGGTGTCGAAGTGTGGGGTTGTAGACTCGTATTTCGATATAACGCGGCGGTTGTCACGTGCTCAGTTTTCGGGCTGGGGCGTGACAAAAAACTTCACTATCAGTTTATAGGATAATTTTCCTATATTAATATGCTTTTATGGTTGGTTTTTTTTTTTTGGTGTTACATTGAATAGAGTCAAATTGAATAGAGTATACTTTTCTCAACAAATAAATAGACTTTTAAATTTACGTAAAGAAATAAAAAAATCAAAGGTCTTTTTGAAATAGATGAGTAGGCTTTACATTTCTATTAATAATTTAAATAGCTTTTCTTTCCTAAGAAGCATCTCACTTTTTTCATCCTCTTATTCAATTTAATATATAATTTTCTTATTTTTTTTCTTTGTATTTTGATATTTTCTATCTCTTTTTTTTTCTTCTAGTTTTGAATTGAGTTAAATATTGCCATAACCTTCATATTCAGTAAGGAGAGATAAGTATTATTCTCAATTTTTTTTTAATCCATATGCCAATATTCTCTTAAATGTTTTTATCTGTGTCAGTTTAATTGTTAAATTTTTTTCAATGAATTTTTCATTATATATGCAGAATCTTTCATATATCTAACTAATGGGAATTTATTCATTTTCTCACCTCTCTATGGCTCTGTTTGGAAGAACGATAAAGATTAGGCTAGTGAGATTGAAATGGAAAAAATTACTGTACAAATGAGAAAGTTTATGTATATATGGGAAAGTTATGAGGATAATTACTGTACAAATGAAAAAATATATACTTAGTAAATAACTGTGGACAGTGCATTTGGGCTTCTAATCACACCAAACGCACCATCACCGCTCTACTAAACAGGTCCTATGTCTTTACTCTATGCTTATCTCATTCAATTTTTTGTCAAAGGATTTAGAAGGTAATTATTTCTTCACTCCTTCAGTTGATTCATTCGAAAATTTACAAGTTTTTGTTTATATATATTTGTTGTCAATTTGTTTTTATTTTTTTATGTTCTTGAGTTATTTTTTATTTATTTTTAAGAAAGAGTTATTACTGATGTTAGTATAATATTACAAAAATTAAACAAATTAAAGCTTTTCAAAAAAAACCTGTCGCGGAGCGCAGGCAACCCCCTAATTGGTATGAAATGAAGTAGTGGAGATCTTTTTGCCAGCACCAAAGCATTTATAACATTAATTAATGAAAAAGAAGTTAATAGAGGAAACCCTAATGATTTCAACAGCTTGTAAAATGTATGCATCTTTAAATGTTCATTGTTATACTAAGGAGGATGGTCTACAATTATTTCAACTACATTAACCTCAACCATTAATTATGGTTTCTTTTAGGTGATTAATTATGGTTTTTAACATCCACATGTGATTGGTTTTATTATATAAACAAACAATTTTGACCCACGCTAACGCCACGGGATTATATAAAATTGTATTATATTGTATTTTTTATTTGTTAGAGCATATATGAAAAAATAATATTAAATCTATACGAATGTTATGTATCATATAGATATCATAAATCTATGCTAAACTATAATAAATTATTTATGTTTTTTAAAATATATATGTTTTTAACAATATTATTAGGAATAATATTATGATAGAGAGAAATAAGATTACATGACCAATATACAATTAATAAGAGGAAATATGGTTTCCTACGAAATAGAAACAGTGTAAACATCAAACACATATTACTTTTGAAATCAACAGGGAGTCAATAGTTACAAAATGTTGTTTCTTTAGTTTAACTGTAAAAAATAAGTGAAATCATTTCTAAAAGTGGCTCCATCATTCAATTCTAGACTAAAAAATCGGTATTCAAAATAACTAAAGGAATAAGGGATTTTTTTTTCTTTTCTTATTAATGGAAGGATGGTGAACTCCAAAAAAATTTTCAAAATACATAAAGTGATAAAGGACTTTTTCTACTTTTTTATGGAAAAAGGAAAAATTTAAAAAAAAAAAACTTAAGATAGAACTTAAAGGAGACAGAGGAAATTGTTGTCATTTTTTTTTTGAAAAACAAAGAAAGATTTTATTATTTAGTAAATAAAGGTCATAAGCCATAAAAAAAGATTACAATATCTAACTTTGAGTAAAAGTAAAAATATAGCAGAAAAAGAACAAAAAATAAAAGGATTCTTATGATTTTAAGTAAAAGTTGAAGAATTTAAAGATTGAAAATTTAAATATATTCATTTAAATCATTATAGAAAGACAAATATGTATATTAAACTTGATTTCATAGAAACAATAGAAGGTTATAATTAAGATTTTATATGGTGTTGAAATATATATATATATATATATATATGTATATATATATATATGTATGTAGGTATGTATGTATTTATGTATGTATATGGATTCTCTTTTTTATTCTCTATGGATGAGAAGTTTTTCTTTTTTTTTTTCTCCAAATAATATGTAATTACCTTTTTAATTTAAAGTCCTTAATTTTTTTGTCAAGTCTTAATTTTTTTTAAAAAAAGAAATATTATGAAAATTTAAATCATTATTAGAAAAGACAAATAAGTACACTTAACTTCAAAGTATATAAATAATCTAAGGGCTATTTGTGAAACTTCACATATAATCATTTAAAGTATTATAAAAAGACCAAAAGGACATTAAAGTTAAAACTATAGGAATTGGAATGAGATTATATATGAAATTTCATAGGGTGTTAACTTTAATATATTTATTATATAGATAAATGATGTTAACACTCTATATATATATATATATATATATATATAATTTAAGAAAAAAATTTCTTACATTTCTCTCTTTTTTCTTAATGGAATAGAAATTGTATTCAATCCTCTTATTTTTTTTTTCAATAATTACGTTACTTATCCCGTTATTGTTTTTGTCTTAAAAAGTTTTCTACTTATCCCATTATTGTTTTTTGTCCTAAAAAGTTTTCTACATATTTTTTAGTATAAACCCACTTGATATTTGGTAGTTACATTGAATCTTAACTAATCCGAAATTAAGTTACGTCGGATCCTAAATGAAGGGAATTAATTACAAGTAAAAGGAATATATATCAATTTATGGGTTAATTATTGGCAAACACTGTAAACTGGTCCGATGGAACTCCTTTCTTAGGAAAATTGAACAATCTTCTAGTAATAAAAAAAAAATTTTGGATGAATTTTTTTTATGTGAAACTCATAACTTAAGGACTGAAAATAAAAGGGTTGTTTCCTCTAATAATCAAGGTATGAGTAAGGATGACAACAGGTTGGGTTCGGGGCAGTTTTTCTTTGTCCCAAACCCAACTCGATTATATAATGTTTAAACATGAACTCGCCCTGCCAGCACCACGTTATAAAATTTAACACACGACCTCGAAAAATATAAAGAAATTTGCCTTCGACTTGAAATTAATATTTATTATATTTTTTAGTATATTTTTAATGTAAATTATATTTTATTGATGTAAATTAAATAATTATTACTTATAAATATATAATATTATTAAGCTAATATACTTAATTAATGTTAATAACATATTTATCAATTTAATCTATAAATTTAAAATATAATAAAAATAAAATATATTAATTTTACATATACTTTGGGGTGAGGCAAGGCATGAGTAGCTTAAACCTGACCCCAATCCAACCCCCATTTTTTATTTTTAAAACTCACATTGCCCTGCCCCAAAAACCTAATTTCAAAGAAAAAATCCTAAAAAAATCCGCCTTATCAAGTACGAGACGGTTGGAAGCGTTGAGTTCGGATTATATTGCTTTGCCTATGTGTGAGGAACAAAACCATTTTTGTTCTAAAGGGTCATTTGGCAGCTTACATCTAAATTTTCATAAATAAGATCATTAGGTTGAAATGGATGAGCCATTGTTAGATTAAAAAGGACAAAAAGTATTGGAACAACAAGGACGGGGATGACTAATATATGTTTTATAGAATTAAGTCATTGCTTTTTTTGAAATTTAAAACACAGAGAATTAAGAGAAATTAACAGGTAAGTCGAGACTACCACGTCATTCGTAAACTTTATCAATGAATTTATGATAACTCAAAAATTATAATACAATTACTAAAATCCTATTACAATTATAGTTTAAATTTAAAAATTTACCCTTTAAATTCTTTTTCTTTATAATTTTAGGCTAAACTTTTATCAAATTGGTGTCTTAATTTTAGGAAATATTTTGAATTAATACAAATTTATTGATAGAATCTATGAATGACGTGATAATCCTAACCTAATTATTAATTAATAATTTCTCAAAATTAGCTTGTTAATATGACTTTGTTACTTAAATCACTAATCACTTCTACAAAATTTATTTATAGTCCTTAAATCACTCCTTTTTTTATTCTTCTTTCAAAAAGTATAGAAAAGATTTACTAGTAAAAAGATTTTATCCCTTTTGTTTGCCTTGATTTCATCCCAAAAGATATATTCTTACCAATTTCAAACCAATCCCAACAAAAAGGCCATGTTTGGCTTACCTAAAACCCTTTTTGCCTTGGCCTTTTTTAATTTCTTAAGCCTTCTTTTTTCTTTAATAAAATCTCCTTCCAAATAAAGCAACAAAAGGTATTAACCACAAAAGCTACACATTTTTAGCTTGTAAAGATATAAACCAAAAAGATTTCGTCAACAAACAAACACTCCCTCGAGGACAAAGCTTTTCCTTTTAACCCGCTTAACACGGTACGCGGACGAGTTAACTCAATCAAAATGGGCTGTAAGTCTGTAACATGTTGGCAACTGGCAACTGCCTATGTTGACAGATCATCACTGGTTTTTCAGGAGATAATAATCTGCTACAATCAATCACACGCACACCAAAATAAAATACATATACCTTAAATTGCATTTATATCCCTATGCTTTTTCATTATTTTCAAATAACGCCTTATATTTTCTAGCACTATATTTTCCCCCAAATCCCCAACTATATGAAACTAAACTATCATTAAAAGAAAAAAATAAAGGGTTAAGTATAAGAGAAAATAAGTATTTAACGATGTTCTCAATTTATAAATTCTTTTAATTTAACATTTGTCCATTTCAAAATGTTCATCTTATTGATTTGTGATGTTTTAAAATAATACCTACTTTTATAAAATGAAAAACAAAATTTTCACCCTTACCGTGAGACTAATTAGTTAATACCACCGGAAAAGAAATTATAAAGTAACTAATGAAATAGAATAATTTTTCTAAAACTTTTATGTAATTTGTAATAATTGTTTTATAAAAATTTGAGTTTTTTATTTTTTTATTTTTTATTTTTTGTAAATTAAATACTGATAGACTACACGAATACACCATAGAAGGTGGTCAATCTTTGGCCAGAAAAAAAAAAAAAAAAAAAAAAAAAAGAAAGAAAGAAAAAAGAAGGTGGTCAATTCTCATCCAATAAATCCCACCTTACACGTTCCTGTCCGATGGAAAATACAAGATCCCTGTCCCGACGAAAAGAAATTTAAGATATTAGGCTTTCAAAGATAGTACTATCACTGACTATCAGGCTACCTCCTTCGTCGTCCCGCGTTGATCACTGCATATTGCACGACTACTGTTTTTCACTTAAGTGATTAAGTCTTTGTTTTTTTTATTGGCTGGGAGGAACCTGTTTTTCACTTTATAAAGGACATCTGAGGAGGAAAAACTCAAGGGGAAAGAAAAAATCCACAAGGAACAAAATAACTATGAGCCCCGCGAGTTCGTGTAGGAATCGATCTTCCAGCAAAAATCACCAACCGCAGGTATCCCTTGCCGTTATTATATATATTATATTTTACAGTAGGAATCCATGTTCTGTCTTCTACAAAGCACAATCACATATTAATTAATGTTTGCCCAGTACTGATTGATGAGCTATTCATAGAATGTAAATAATGTTTAGCTTGTCACGTAATGTGCAATTTCGACCCAATTGCGGTTGCAACTGAAAAAAAAAATAGTTTTTAAGAATTACTGTGAGAAAGTGAGATCTGTCTTTCCAATTAACTTTTCACCATAAGCAAAAACTTGTTGGACATTATATTTGAGGTAAAAAATAACTTTTTAACACTTAAACGCAATGCCAAACAATTTATTTATCTTTCATTTAAACCTACCTTATTCATCACCCGTTCTCTCTAACTCGTTTAATATGGTGGAAAGTTAAAACTTTCATGAATTTTAAAAGGGTAAGAAAACTTTCTATGATTTAGGTTTTAGTTTGCTATTTTTTCATGGAAAGTGGTAGGCTCAATGAATTTACTTTTCACCATTAAGATGGATTTACTTTCTATAGGGAAGAGCTGAGATTCTATTTTCTCACGTACTTGAGAAAGTTAGAAATATTTTTCTTTCCTCTTTTGCCTTTATACGTCTAGCCTTAACAGAGCTTATTACTCTTACTCTGCCGTACTACTCTCCTACTAGTTCTCTTCTTCTCAGCCTCCAACCCTAGTCATCCTTCTTCCATCAATTTTTTTGACAAAAAACATCGTCAACTCTTGAAAGTTATATAATTTGTTCCTTAAAATCTTTCTTTATTTTTTTGGGGTTTTCTATTACTATCTAAAATTCGGATTTTAGATTTCATAAAATTTGAAATTTATAGGTTTTTGGGTTTGTTGTGTTTGTTTATCGAAAATATTTTTTCCTCTAAAGTGTAAATCATAAGATTTTTATACATGGAGGTAAAATTAGGGATGTCAACGTGTAGGGTACCTACTAATTTTGAGGTACCCAAACCTATAACTGTCTGGTTATTTTAAAAAATTATTATTTGAACCCTAACCCGAATAATATTGGAATTAATTAATAAATACTCAAACCCGATAAATTTTTGAATAAATTTAATAAATCAATTAAAATTAAAATTAAGTCATGATAAAAATAAATCAAAGTTAAAAAATCATATTTTAAGTAATTGACAAATTTTAATAAGTATTATATAATTATTATATTAAATATGAGCAATTTATAAGTAAAAGTATAATAAAAAATAAAAATTTAACATTAAAATAAATTAATATGTAATCGGATTCGAGTAGTGGGTACTCTAAGACTACTACCCAAACCCTATCCAGATACATCACGGATACTAAAATAACTACTTGAACCCGACCCCAACCCGATTATATAGTACCCTAATCTCATTTAATCAGGTTGGGTAGTTCAAGGTACCTTATTATAAACTATCCATTGCCATCCCTAGATAAAATGGAAATTTCAACAAAACATTCCTAGTAAAGTATTGCTTAACCAGCATCGTAATATAATTTTTCATGGATTTTAATAAACACTTTTCTTCATATATCAAATAGGATTAATGTCATATTTGACCTATATATTTTACAAAATGTTTTAATGTGGTACCTCTACTTTTAAAAACTCAAATGTGGTATCTATACTATTATTTTGTGTAACAATATAGTCCATACACCTAACATCATTAACTTAGACATATGACATTGCATACATCCAATCAAAACATGGCACATGGCTTCCATGTGTATTTGTGATGTGGCGCCAGCATGGCATATCAAGTTGGCCACATGAAAAAAACCTAGAAATTTAAAAAAAAAAAAAGGGAAAATGGGAAAAAAAGACTTGAAAAAAAAAAAGAAAAAGAAAAGGAAATTGAAAGGGTTTTCGGGAAAAAGAATTCAATGAATTTAAAAAATAGAAAGTATAGTGCAACCATGGAACCAACTTCATTTGCCAGAGAAGCAACAACGGAAATGGCTTGTTCATGGGTCAAAGAATAAGGGTTGAGATCAAGCCTGAGCTTTGGAGGTGAAAATCTAAAGTGGGATTGTTGGTGATAAGATTTATAGACTTGAGAATAGATTGTTTTGATAAAAGATTGGGGTTCTGATAATGGTTTTGGTGTTGGGGTATCAATGGGATTTGCGTCAAAATGGAGACTATACAGGTTGAAAGCAAAGAGAAATTTGGCTGATAATCTCGGTTTAATTCCATGGCAAATTGGTTTTGGAAATGAAGTCGTAGTCGTAGTTTCAGTGGCAAATTGGTTTTTGATTTGGTAGATTTAGGTTAACGTACGGTAGAAATATTTGGTTTGGGTTTTTTTTTAAAAAAAAATATTTGAAAACTATTTGGGTTTTCTTGATTTTGACTTGGACGTGGTTCTTACTTTTAAAGGGGTAAAATTATCCCAAAATCTACCCAGTAATTTTATATCAAGTAGCAGTTTATGAGTGGTTTGCGCCATATCACATAACACCTTTAATACTGTTAAGGGTTTGGACTATATTAGTACACATAGTGAAAATATAGGTATCACATTGAACCTTTTAATAATAGAGATATCCCATTAGAACTGTTTATTAAATATAAAGGTTAAATGTGATATTAACCCATCAAATATTATAATCTTACTTTCTTTTCAATTAAATTCCATGAAATTAATCTCCTAACAAAATACTTTTCATGAAAAGTATCAAATACCATCTAACGGTTGACAGTTGGACTTTCATATATATATATATATATATATATGTATGTGAAGAGAAATCATTTGACACCTTATGTAAGATTAAGAGTTTTATACTCTTCGACAACTTAACGTACAATTAATATTTAATTAATCCGATCGTTGAATTTCATGTCCTATTCACATATATCGTGCATATAAAATTTTAAGTTAATTTAAAATATATAGCATATGTTTTAAAGCGATAAAATTTCTCATCGTTAAATATATATTAAAAATATCTAAAAATTTTAGAGTCTAAATCGATAACATAAAAGTATTGGATTGATTTGAAATTTTACGTGTATGATAAACTCGAATATATCTTTAAATTCAACGGTCGAATCGTTAAAATATTAATCGTACGACGAATTATAAAAAATATATAAAACTAAAAGTTTTACATAAGATTTAAAAAGAATCCTTCCTATATATAAATATTTTTATGTCCCAAGAACGTGTCTCTCCTATGGATTAAAAAAAAAAATGTTTGTTAGCCTCAATTACAGGTATGTGGGGCCAATATAAAACTTGGTCTCAGGCACAAAGCAATTTAATTATTTTTTAACCCTACTAGTAAACTACAATTCCATACCGTCGATCAAAGATTTAAAAGTCTTCCAAGTAATCAAACGGTTGAGAGCAAGGTTTTATATAAATAAGCAAAAGTGGAGGATAAAAACTCAACATAGGAAGTTACTAAGAAAATTATTTTTATTTTATAATTTTTGTTTTATTGGGTGGGAGGTGTTTTTTTGATGGTGGAATTTTTGTGGGGTTATAAATTCTTCTTTATATTTGGAATAGAGGAATCTGGTGAAAGAGCGAAAAACCACCAAACGGCTATAATTGACGTTACAGAAGAAGAAGGGGAAGAGGAAGAGAAGACAGAAGGGCTTTGTTCTTTTGTTTTTCGAAGATCATTGTTTAAAACTTCACTGGGTTTTCTTTTTTCCCTCTGCTAGACCAGATTTTCCTCTCCTTCAAGAAGTTGCCTTTTTTTTTTCTTAGTTGATTTTTGCTGCGGGAGGGACTTTGATCTGAATTCTGAAAAAGTTGGAGGCTTTTGAAAATCAGCATTTCTAGTGATTTGAAAGTGGTAATCTTTGTTGGGGTTTTTAATCATGTCTGATGGGTACTATAATTCCAAGAAGACTGATGATATTTGTGAAGAAGTTTGTGGACAGGTAATTTATTTTGCTTTCACTTCTCAAGTCTTTTGTTGAATTTTAGTTCATTTTGGGGTTTGGGTTAATGGGTGTTTTTCATTGAGTTTGTTTGAGATTGAGGGTATTGTTTTTTTTTTTTCCTAAAACTTCTTTTGATTTTTTAATTTAATAGTAATTTTCTGAAAAAGGTTTTTACTTTGGTTTTGATTTCTGGATAGTTGGTTAATTGAGTCTGCTGAGATTGTCGGAGATTAATGGAAAAGCGGGAACTTCCGTTTTTGGGAAGTTATATGCTCGGAATCCAATACAAGATATCGACTCTGATGTTAACTCTGTTAGCAATATGAAGTTCTTTTTTCATGTTCTTTGATTGTTTTTGTTCCTTTCCTTTCTTTAAAATGAATTTTTGTTACTTCATTTTTGCTTTTCTGAAGTGATTGATTGGCAATGGATTTTTGAAGGAATAGGAAAATTTCTGGGTTTAAACATGGAACATGAGAGTGGAGAATATTGAATCCTTTTGTACATTAATATCTTAGCCAGGGGTTTCATTCAAACCTTTGAATTTAGCATCTGGAGCTTTTAACGAGTTTTGTTATGGAGATAATGTCGTGAAGTAGGCATAATTAAATGATTTCCTTATCTTTCAGCTTCTGCTTAATCCTGGTATCTTAGAGGTTTTTTTCATTTTTTATGTGCAGCAGTCTTCCCGTGCGGCATTGACCCTGTCCAGATTGCGGTGCATGTTGCGGGGATTCGATATCAAGACTTTAATCTTCGTGTTTGTGGCTATCCCGCTGTTTATCTTTGGCATATATTTGCATGGGCAGAAAATCACCTACTTCCTCAGACCGCTATGGGAATCTCCTCCCAAGCCTTTCAATGAAATCCCTCATTATTATCATGAGAATGTGACAATGGAGACTCTCTGCAGTCTCCATGGGTGGAAAACTCGTGAGTTCCCTAGACGAGTCTTTGATGCAGTGTTGTTCAACAATGAGATAGATATTCTCACACTTCGTTGGAATGAATTGTATCCATACATAACACAATTCGTGCTTCTTGAGTCCAACTCGACATTTACCAGCTTACCAAAACCATTGATTTTTGCAAGCAACAGAGAACAATTTCAATTTATCGAGCCTCGTTTGACGTATGGGATGATTGGTGGGAGATTTAGGAAGGGTGAAAACCCTTTTATTGAGGAGGCATACCAGAGAGTTGCATTGGACCACCTTCTCAGAATAGCTGGTATAGAAGATGATGATTTGTTGATTATGTCTGATGTGGATGAGATCCCCAGTGCACATACAATTAATCTGTTGAGATGGTGTGATGATATTCCACCTATAATTCATCTTCAATTGAGAAACTATTTATACTCTTTTGAGTATCACATAGACAACAAGAGCTGGAGAGCCTCTGTCCACAGGTACAAGACAGGCAAGACTAGATATGCTCATTATCGTCAAGCTGATATCATCTTGTCCGATTCAGGGTGGCATTGTAGTTTTTGCTTTCGGCATATTGGTGAGTTCATCTTCAAGATGAAAGCTTACAGCCATACTGATCGGGTGAGGTTCTCTCACTATTTGAACCCCAAGAGGATTCAAGATGTAATATGCCAAGGGGCTGACTTATTTGACATGCTTCCTGAGGAATACACGTTCAGGGAGATCATTGGGAAGATGGGACCTATCCCTCGCTCTTTTTCGGCCGTGCATCTTCCTGCATATTTGTTGAACAATGCTGAGAAATACAAATATCTTTTGCCTGGTAACTGCAAAAGAGAGAGTGGCTGAGTCTAGAAAATGGTGTGCTGTAAAGTCTTCAATTACAAGTTGTGCCTGCATCGGGAGGGCTGCATAGTCCTTTTGATGGCTATGGTGTAGAATTGATAGAAGTACACCTTTATCCAACAAAATCTAGGCATTATAGTGAAGCTGGGTAGAACATCGATGGAAACTGTGACTGTGAGGGGAAACTATATTTATCATCTTCCTGAAGTTGGTTTCTTCCATTGTGGAGGCATATCCAATTTCCTAATCCGAGAGCTTGTTGTGAGGGAAGTAGATCTATTGCTTACTTACCACCTCCTGTTGTGGTATGACATATTTCCCGAATGACATGAATGAGTAGAATGACATTTCCCAGATTTTCCTTGATGGGAATTTTTTTTTTCTTGGACTAATTTATTCACATATATATATTCCTCTTACAAAGTGATACTGACAATAACTCGTTGATTTGTATCATTTCCCTGCTTTGGGTTCTTCCATTGATCATAATGCTGAATTTCGTTATCTTTCGTTACAAGTTATCCCAAACTCTGTGTTGCATCTTCTACTGTATTCTTTCTCTCTCATTTTTACCTTTTGAACATTTTTCAACACGTTTGAGGTTGGCATAACGAGGAAACTGACATTTCAGAATACGTCAATTTTCATCCTTAGCAAAGACCATTGGCAATTGAACAGTGGATGTAGTTCTTTTTTCCCTTTCTTATCCTATGGATGAAAGGTTCGAATCTACTTTATAATTTTGGGACTGACTTGTCAAGGTCAAAGCACCCTTCAATCATTTTAATTTTGGGTCGAGAATGTTTTCAGAGCCAAGAATGACTTGAGGTTGCTTCCGAGAAACTGCAGTAGGGTTTCAACTCATATAGTTTCCCACCAAATAAACATGAAGCAAATATTAAAAGAAGAAGAAGAAGACGAAGACGACGATTCCCCGATCTAAAAGTGTCGTATATGTAGATACATGGATTTGTTTATGTGGTTTGACTATGTTCATTGTGGCCAGTGTCATCTGGTGTTTGCTCCTGCTGAGGAAGCTAAGTCAAATCCCAATGGTACCTAGGATATTGTTTGTTTATTTATATTTTGGAAGTGTAAAAGATAAAGACAAGTTGCTCAATTTCAGGTCTAAGGTTTGCGATTTTCCTCGATATGGAATCCAATCTTTTTATTTGGTCAATTTAGGATTCAACGTTATAATTTTGATTCAATTAAGGTTTATTGTTAAAATTTTAGTTCAATTGAGGAACTGAGATTACAATTTTGATTCAATTAAGGACACGTTTAAAATACCCAATTGCTCAATTTCAGGTCTAAGGTTTGCGATTTTCCTCAATATGGAATCCAACCTTTTAATTTGGTCAATTTAGGATTCAACGTTATAATTTTGATTCAATTAAGGTCTATTGTTAAAATTTTAGTTCAATTGAGGAACTGAGATTACAATTTTGATTCAATTAAGGACACGTTTAAAATACCCAATAGGTCTTTAATTGAATCGAAGTTGTAACGTCGGATTCTAAACTGACCAAATTAAAATATTGAATCTTAAATCAAGTAAAATCGTAAACGTTTAACTTTATATTAAGCATTTAGTCACACATAAATAATAGTGATTATATTTCTCTTTCCATGAGAAGGAAATTAAAAAAAAAAAAAGGAGAGATAGAGATGAACATATATCCCCTTGAGCAACATTTTTCAACATAATAAGAACTTGAAAACAATGATAGTGCAAAGTGCCCCCCCTTCTTTCCTTGATTGCCTTTTCAGATGGAAGAAAACTGAAAAGAGGACATTTCTCAGTACAGAAATTTAAAATCAAGCTTGGGAAAAGCTTTGATTCGTGACGTCAGATTCAGGAACGCCAAATACTTTTGCAACATCTTTTACATTATTATGTTAGTTGAACTCACAGAATGACGGAATTGGTTTTTTCCTTCAAATTCCTAATCCTAACCTACACAAAACAGTTTCCCCCACTTTTAATAAAGCTGTTGAAAAAAAAAAAATTCAGAAGTGAATTAATTAGCCAATGTGTCCTAAACTAATGCAAATTTCATTAGGACTTTTCACTTTTCAGCTCTCAATAATGAAAATTTCAAGCCACTGATACAAAGATTATGAAATTTGCTCAAAAAACTGTTTCACCAGTCCACAGATTGCTTCTCCTGCGTTGTTTGCTTCAATGCAGACGCCATCCTTCAATATGGTCATTCTCATTTGTCCCTCTCGATTCCCATCCACTTGATTCTCTCCCTTTTTCTATTAAATTTGACCAAAGTTCATTTCGCACCTCAAGTTTGAAATAGACTCATACATCAATTATTGAACCAAATGTTTAGATACAATTCGCTCTAAAAAAAAAAAGATGATAAACAACATAATTTTACAAGATCGAGTTGATAAATGAGTATACACATTTTTTATTTTTTTCTTTTTGAAGAAGATAGACGGGTATGCTTAGAATGGGTTGAATCAAGAAATGTCAGCGACCCTTAGCCAAATATATTGATTAATAGTTAAGAAAGACAACATTTTTAAAATTGGATTACCAGATTGATCTTCCAAATTGTCTTTAGCAGAACATGTCAATTGCCGATTCATGCAACGTGTTGAGCTAACTGGAGCTCTGAGGCCGTCCTCCTTGACTTTGGTGGTGGTGGTGGAGACGAACAAGTCAAGATTATTTATATTTTGTTGGGTTTAACTTAAGAAAAAAAAATTGCTTAAATATTATTGGATGAAAAATTATAAAAAAATAAGGTTTTGGAAGATCTTTTGTGATGGAAGAGAACATGAGGCTGCACTATTTAATTTAATGGTGATAATGACAGGATTAGTGCAGGATTTGCTTGATAATGATTGATGCATGCATTAGTGGACAAGTGGTACTTGTTGTGGTCGTTATTTTGGCATCCCTCTGCTTCTTCTCAGTAACTGCAACTATAAGCCAACCAATTAAAGGCCTCACAGATTATTAAGTTATCATGATTTTTTCAATTTTTTTCTCTCTTTCTTTTTTTTCTTTTTAAATTCTAGTAAATATAGTCAAATTCTTCCTCTTAGCATTAGTACAATAATCATGTTAGATAAGATTCTCCGGATGTAGGAGAAGCTGAGGATGAGAAGTGAGAAATGTCCTCGTAGGAAAGGAATCAAGTTTCCCTGAGATGCAGGGAATTTGGGACAATGGGAAAAGAAAGAAAAAGAAAGCATGGGTTGCACTTGGCATGAGGAGGTGCAGCAGCACCTTTGTTGGAGGTGGGATGCTAACAGTACCCATTAATTAAATGTTCTGGATCATTCGAGAATCGAGAAAATGAAAAAGATTATGGGTACCCATGTTTTGTCTCAAGATTTTTTTGGGCCAAATGTAAAGTTGACATTTAACATGAAATCTAAGAGAAACAAAAGTAAAAACAAAATTTCAATAATAATAAACCCTCAGAAAAAAGTACTTGAATTACACCTATCTAAGTATACAAAAGCCATCTTGCATAGCCGACAGATTTATGGTATCAATAATATTAACTCTTATACTGTAATTGCCTTCTAAGTTTCATCCTAATCCTTAGCTATTCAACAAGGTAATAGCAGTCAAACATCATAAAGAAACAAGTACTAAGTTTAGATTATTCACTGAAGGAGAACTGGAGATTTTTACTCCATTGAAATTTCGTTTAAATTCGAGCGTTTGACAACCAGTTTCTTCTACAGAGTGCTGTTTCATATGTTCTCTTTCCAAGAACCATGAAGGATATGTAATCACACAACATAAATCATCTTACCAATCATGAGTTTCATATATAATTCACATCTTGAATAATAATAAATGGGTTCCGACTAGTCAGCTCATGTCCTTCAATCAAAAGGGAAGAATGAGTTCACAGCAACTTAATGTCCCAAGTATCATCCACTAATTCTGGCATGTTTTCCTTTAATGATCTGCCTCATTGTTCTTGCCTGTCTTTACGTGGCAACAATCTTCCTCACCACTTCTCTGCATCTGTTTGAGATTTTCAGCTCATCATGCTCAAGAATTTCTTGGTCTCTCATGTTGCAAATTTAGTCACTAAACATGTCATCCGCTTGCTTGGCTGTATTTCTGCTCAAGTCATCTTTGGCATTCCTCCTGTAACCGACACTATTACTGCCTCCATCAATCCTATCCAGCTTCTCATCTGCTGTATTAGACATCTCAAGTTCAGCATGAGCGTCATAAGAATCGTCACTCTCATAGTAGTGCATATTATTTTTCTCACTTCCCTTTGTGGAACAAAATTCATCCTCTTCATCACTGCTGCTCCTGAAGTTTTGACTTGCATTTGAATATGCTCTGAAATTATATTCTTCCTCAGCATCAGATTGTCGCATTGCAACCTCAAGGTCACTCAACAAATCGTCCACCTCAGAATCTTCTTCTGCCTTCTGTTGTTTATTACTGCCTCCAGCATTTTGCCTGAAACCTACTGTGCTATTCTGCCTTCCAATTTTGTCTTGCCTTTTATTTTCTACTCTAGAACTCTTGAACTCAAAAGCTTCTTCAAAATCATCATTATCATCATCACTCCCAGTCTCAGTCATACCACCAGCATTACGTGGATCCAATTCAGCACCACCCACATAATTATCTTCATATTCATCCTCACTATCAGCAGTCCTCTTGTTTCCACGTGTATCCTTCCAAGCCCTTGACCCTCTAACCTCATCATCAGAGTAATTGTTTCTAAAGTTATCTGATCTCCCAGGCCTTTCCCCAAACGCTTGTCTATTCCAGTATCTAATTCTCCCGATCTCTTCTTTCTCTTCTTCTTCCCCTTCAGCCCATTCTCGATCTGCTGCATCCTCTATCTCAGCTATGAATCTATCTAGCTCTTCCTCGTCACTCTCAGCAGGAGCATCTACCTGTGCCAAATTTTTATTTGGCTCCACCATAGATGACTGATCACCACGAAAGACATATGGGCTGCCTTCCTTCTCATCAATTGCATTGAAGAATGTCGAAGCAACTCTCTGAATGCTGGCCATAGCAACTGGATCCTCAGGGTTAATGCCTTTCCGTCGCAGTTCCTGTTCTATCTTTTTTATGTTTAGCTTCTGAGCTTCAAGAGCTTGTTCAAATCTGGCCTTGAATAATGCCTGCATTTATGGCCATAACTTTTATATAATTACATTCTTAAACATTCTACCAACTAGGAGAACCAAGGCTTAGATACAACATTGATGAAAACAGATGCAATTGCAAATGCAATACTGTGAAAAGGAGGAAACAAATTTACTAACCTTCCTTTTGGTAAGAGTGTTGATTGGAATTAGATTTTTTGGTTGACGATAATTTCTTCCCCGGAACATGATAATCGTTTTTACATTGTGTACGTTAATGACAATCCCACCACTCAGTCTCGCAAGCATGGTTGCCATTTCCTTTATCTTTTCTTTGGGAAAATTATCACAACAGACTTGCACAGTCTCATGAAATTTCCAGTGGAGATGCATATTTTGGACAACTCCTCCAAAGACTCCACGGACACCAACGGGAACATAATTTTTGTTTCTGAATCCAATCTTTTTATATGCTTGAAGCTGTTCAAGGGTGAATAGCTCAGGATCATGCACAGAAGGTGGCAGCTCTGGCAGCTCATACTTCTTGAGCTTCTGCAACAGCAGTGCCACTTTCTTCTTGGCCTGCATAGGTTAGAAGAATACATATGTTGATTGATTTATTCTCAGAAAGACAACAATAGAAACAACCCAAGCAAACTGCCACAGCTCAGGAATCATTTCTTCAGTAACAACTGCTAATATACTCATCCTAACAATCCTGTAATGTCAATAGAATTACCACACTGGAGAAAAAGTATCATCGAGAACATGTATTTGGCCTGAGAGAGAGTTTAAAGCTTCCAATTCTTTTAATTGAATAAATACAGGCATGCACTAGACAAGGTAATCAAGAAACAAAAGGTAAACAATAGCTCATTATCCACATTAATGAAACAATAACATACTCTTTTGAGGTTGTAAATAAGCCTCTCCTCATCAGTCATGAGCTTCTTCTTAATTTTCTTGGCTCTCCGGATTTCCCTAGCCGTTTTACCAGACTCTTTTTGCATTCGTCTTTCCACCTTGCTTCGCATACTCCTCCCTCTTGACGTTGACATCATCCGACCCCTTCCATTGAAGGGATTAGCAAGTGAAGGAAATGATCCAAAATTATCTTCGAAACAAGCATCTAACTGTATCACATTAGTTGACAGTCCTGTCGGAGTAGCATCCTTAAAAGCCAAAACATTCCTGCATTTTAATTAACAAATAGTCAAATAAATGAATGAATGAACAGTATGTATAGCCATTGTCAACAACAACACCATCCACACCTCCCCAACCCCCCCCCCCCCCCCCCCCCCTCCTCCTCCTCCTCCTCCAACAAACGAAAAAGAAGGATCCTTCTGAGAACTTTGGCCAAATTCAGGGGAAACCCCGACAAATCTCACTATTTTCCCTTAGAAAACTTCAAAAGCGGAGAACTTTAAAGTCCAGATATTGATGAAAAAACAATAAGTCAAATGCTGTATTCCAAAGAAAAGGAAACTGAAACAGAGCAACAAGGCCGTAATAGAGTAACTGTTTCAGCAATGGGAGTAATAAAACAAGAAGAAAACACCCAGAGTCTAATTTGATCTTATTTCTTCTTACTTAATGGGAAAAAAAAAAGAGAAAAATGAACCTGTGGCCGTGGAGATGTGATTCGAGCAGAGAAGACAGAGTCCTCAAGCAGTGCTTTTGAAGATTCCTAGCAGCAAACATTTAATATTTTACAAATAAAGATCCCAACTTTTCCTCCCTTTGAAATCAGTTCCTTCAATTCATAGTTATTTTGTTTGAGTTTGCCGAAATGGAATCGTTTATTCGTTTAGACGACAAGAGTTTTCAGGGTTTTGGGTTTTGGCCTTTTGGGGGCTTTGCCCTTCCCCCGCTGTTTATGATTAAGCAGCTTAACCACTGATGAGAGGGACAAATCGATTAATTTACTGATATACCTCAACAGTCGGACACAATCTCGATATTGCCCTTTACGACGTCGTTTCCTTCCAGCGTCTGAACTGACTTTAGGTTCTGTATGTATCTACCTTTTTAGTTTTTTTAAAATTGTAAGAGTAATTATTTTCATTGATTACTAGAAATGGATCCGGGCTAGGATCTTTTTTTAAAAGAAAAATTAAATATTTAAATTTTTATCTTTTACAATTATGAGAGGATTAATAGAAAAAATTAATACATTAAAATCAAAGATGGAATATATAATCATATATTGATATTACATGGAGACCAAAATGTAATACATATAATATATATATAAAAATTCATTTTGATATACATAACAAAAGATAATGTTAATTAATTAATAGATAAAAATACATAAATCAAATATTCTATATAACTTAAACATGTTAACTAATCATTAAATAAAATATATATAAATCAAATATTAAATTCTTTAATAGTAGAAAAATTTTAATAAATGTATAATATAAAAATGTAAACAAATTTTCTCAACGCCCACAAAAATCACTAAGGAAAATCTTTCTTTTAGATTTATCATGGATGAAAAATTCTTACAAAATATATATTAAAATTTTCAAAAAGAAAAGAGGAAAAAGGAAAGAACAAATGGGCTCTTTTAGCCCAAAACATTTTAAAAAAAAAAAGAAAAGAAAAAGGAAAGAGGAGTCAATGAGGGAGTGACAACTATACCCCCTCTCCTCTAATACTCCTTCATCTTTCATATAGAGAAGTATAGATTATTAGTAAGTAATAAGTAATTAGGTTGAACATTATTACATTGGTGCTCTGAGGTAGAAAACATTTCTTCAAGTTAGGAAAGACAAAAAGTAAAATGTTCAATGATTTTTTTTTTTTTACATAAAAATTTAAGAGTACGAGAAATAAAATGTTCCATGATTTTTTTTTTTTTTACATAACAATTTAAGAGTACGAGAGATTACCCATCTCAAAGGTCAAAATAAACTGTCAATCTTTTTAAAGGTTTATAGACTCCAATTTTATCAAACTTTACTAAAAGAGTTTATGAGAGCTAGAAGGCAAAAGCCTTTCACCACTAGTCTATGATTTTGTTGTCAACCTAAAATTGTGAAGGCAAAGCTAAGGAAAGAAAGACACAACAAAAGGGTGTGTACTCAGACAGGACAAGAATAAATTTCACACACAATAGGAAGTTCATAGTACTAAATAGCATGGTTAAAGGCTACAGAGCAGAAACTAGAAAGACAGTAGACGAGATAGTGATAATGTCACAGTTACAAGTTTTGGCTGCAAAGCAGCACCAAATATTTGTGTACATGTTGCAGAGCAATAGATGAGGCCGAATGTTATTGCGAAAGGCTGTATGTTGGTTCCGTGGATGGAAGCCACAAATACATCTTTCTTGATAACAAAGACTTGAAGTTGATCATCTACTCAATCACTCAACTGCTCTTATTTAGAAACCCCGTAGTTTTTGTTCATGGATGGTACATTA
This sequence comes from Microcos paniculata, assembly GCA_030664755.1. Taxonomy (NCBI): domain Eukaryota; kingdom Viridiplantae; phylum Streptophyta; class Magnoliopsida; order Malvales; family Malvaceae; genus Microcos; species Microcos paniculata. The sequence continues at coordinate 34,923,413 of CP131462.1, read as the reverse complement.
ACCTACAACACAAGCTTCCGTCTCATAAACTGTACGTAGGAGCAGTCTGGCGGCAGCAGGAGGAACAACTTCAAGAGCCTCAGACAGCCTTGAAGAACAAACCGAGAAACAACAAACTCTTTACGACCCTGAAGGCAAAACAAGTTAAGTCTAGCGCCCTAGAAAGTGCTTGACAAGGGAAACAACTTCGGTAAGTCAATAGAAGAGCTCAAAACTTGGACTTTGTCGTTGGGAGCTTCTGCTTCATAATAATTCTTCATAACCGGTCCAACCATGAAAGAATGCTTTCCTGAGAGCCAAATTGTAAATCCTGCAGCAAAGAGAGCAGGATTTAAAATTTTTAGACAATCATATTAACAATATTTGAGAGGCAAACAAATTGATGCAGGAGGGTGAGAGCTGAAGCTTACAGCTAGCTCAGGTGGTGTATCAAAGTCTAACTTCTCAAGCACACAAAGATCGCAAGATGCATCATTATTTCCTGTCACCTCATTTCTTCTATGAGCACAGCCAGTATATTCATTCTTTTGTAGGGAAGATGAATCAATAATCTCATTGCATAGCAAAGAATTATCCAAGCAATTCATGTCAGGATTATCAGGAGCCTGAGATTCCCCTGCCAAGCAATTTGTATACTCCAAATCATCCACATATTGAACAGCATGGGAAAGGTTATGTGATGCTTCTGCAGCAAATTCTGCTTCCTAATCCATGGAAGTGAAATTTGGTGAGGATCATATGCAGTAAAGAAGCCCAGAAACATAGTATAAATCTACAGAATTTCTTGTTTTCAGTATATCAAGTACTAGCAAACTAAATTAATTTCATGTCTCAGTTCTAATGCATGACTTTAGTATTTCATCATGATTCTTTTCTTTTTAGTTCACATAATATTGTAAGATGATTCAAAATGCTGACAACAATTTTACATCCTGCTTGGGAATGACAGGTTCATTTGTAGCAGCCAAGATATTTGGAAACACAATGCTTCACTTTTAAATCCATACATGACATACATGGCGATCCAAAGCTGAACATCGTCTATAGTTCTGTAAGGAAAATGAAATTATGTTCAAGACTATGCATAAGGAAAAGGTACTACCTACCTGGTGCATATTTTCATCCACATCTTCAGATTTACATGGCCGAGGTGGATTAGGAGGAATGGTTTTAGGGGTCCTTGGGCTACTGCGAGCTGTCAAATTATCTGGCTCTTCCATCATGGAGCTGTCATCAGGCTTATCAGCTTGTTTCGGCTGTTGATAGAAAATTTTAGAAACCACATATTCACCATCATGCTCTTCTTCTTCAGCCCCTAGATGGTACTGGTGCATCACCCAATTTGACTTTCCTGGTTTGCATCCTTTCTTTGAACCTTTATAGAGAACCATGATCTTTTTCCAGCCTTTGTGAACCCCATTTTCTATGATAGATTTGGTCTTTCCAGTCTTGTGCCAGCGAACATGCTCCTCATTCGAGTTATGTTGTATTTTGCGGCGTTTTCGCTGACCAGTAGCATAAGCATTAATTGATCGATGAAAGAAGTGGATACTACTTCCATCTTTTTTTGCACCTGCACAACATGAGATGAAGTGATCAGAACTAAATTTGTAGTATGGTGCACCATCATAAGGTTGCATCATTTATTGACCATCTTGTCAAAACCAAATCAAGCTGTAAAACGGATTTGGCATTATGTTAAACTTCAAAGTTCCAAGATTAACCATTAATAGCAATGTCAAGAACTTGATGAACCAAGAAGTGCCCCTTGCTGTCCTTGAAGAACAGGGGATGCCTAACATCAACAATTATAGTTTCAGCATAATTAACTCACAGTTGATACAATCATCTCGCTGGGAAAATTGAATTCTCCTACAGATGACAGCAACACAAAACAAAAATATGAACCCGGAAACAAAATTACCAGGAAGATTTTCAGGATGAGTGTAGCAGATTCCGTGATCTTCCTCAAGCGTAGGGATAAACTCATCAATAAACAGGTGTTCTTGAGAGTTCCCAACACCACGCTTAGCTGCTAAATGGTCTAAAATCTCTGTCTCAGACGGATCAAACTTTACTCCAGCTGGAAAGCCAGGCCACTGAGGAGAAACCTACAAAACAGAAAAGCAGCTCCCAAGATATCGGCAAGGGGAGCAGTGACATATATGTAAGAAATGCACAAGCCAAACATCCATGTTAAATTTCAAAGACAGCTTGCTATAAATGCTGCCAAGGTAAAACCAACAAAAACATCAAGTGATAAGGATGCATTCAAAGAAAAGACCCCATAATGCGAACAAACTGCATTTCCGGTAGCATAACTTAGAAAGGTATACAACATTGCAAAAAAAAGAAAAAAAAGGTATGTTCAACTTACATCACTATTATCAATAAGGTAATGGCAGTTAGGACATTCACGATTCGCTCCACCGTCTGTGATTTGAATGGAAGAAGAGCAGGAAGCATGTTTCACTTTCTTTGCAATTGCTTTGCTATCAATAAGCCAGGTCCTGCAACAATGGTTTATGAATCAAAATGAAGAACCTCCGCAGACTTTAAAGCCAAAAAAGGGAAAAAAAATTGTTTTTCCTTCAACCAAAAAAAAAAGAATATCTGTTGAATCATCTTGCATGCTATTGTTATAAAATAAAATAGGCAGAGCAGTCCAAGACGATGCAAACACATTGGGAGAACTTTCCGAAAAGTCCAAAAAGAATCCACGAGTTTTCTCTTAGGTAATTGAGTATATTCTATTTTCTTTCTAGGTAAGTGTAGCTTGTAAAAAAAGGTTCCCTTTTAACAGAAGTTGGAAGATTTTCCACTGACAACTTCTTTGTGCAGTGACAGAGGTACCGAAAAGCATGATCATCCAATAAAATCCTATAATCATCACAATGCAGGTCAAAAATCATGAAGAAACCCCAGCTCTGCACTGTTAACTCCCCAGTCATCCTTCTCCACATAGGCAAACTCAGGGGAAAAGAAAGAGAAACCCAGAATAGGTGTTTCAGGGGACATAGAAATCATGAAAACAAACCCCAGTTTTGGAAAGTTTTGATGTATCCTAGAAACCCCATTACCCAAATACCTTAACTTCCCCTCCAGTTGCCCAAATAGTTGACTCTCCAAAACCAGAAACTTAATATAAATAGAGGAGAAAAAAAAAACCTTCTTTTTCTGAATGGGATTTTCATGCTAGATATGCTAGCCCCATAAATTTATCCAAAACCCAAGTTTTATCAAAAACATTCCGATGAAAATCAGTTAACTCCCCCCATCTTCCAAAAAAGGAAGAAAAAAAAGAAGCAAAACCTAAAACCAAAAGAATCCCCATGTGAAAAAATAGAATGGATATTTTGCTTCAATCTCATCATATTTTCAAAACTCCTTGACCAGATGTATCTAATCCATCTTGTTTTTATTATTATTAATATCAATTATTTCTCAAGCTTACCTCGCCATGAACTTTGAACAAGAACAGAACAAAGACAGAGAAGAAGAAGAAGAAAATAGAAGAGAGTGTCAGCGAAGCTTTGGAAGCTCTCTTCTTCTCTCTCCGGCCTTTTGTACACTAGGCTAAGTTAAGTGGAGAGAGAGAGAGAGAGAGAGAGAGAGAGAGAGAGCGGGAAAATGTTAGCTTCAGGGGAACAACAGGTTCGTCAAACTCTCAGGTTCGGAGAAAGGCCCATTGCCTTTCTGCTCATACAAGAGAAAGCTGGGGCAATGTTAGTGGGTCCCAAAGTTGACTAAAGCTGGACCCGAACCAGAAGGTTCGGACTCGAAGATGAGTTTCCTGTCGAAAAAATTAGAATGTCTTGGCATTTGGCAGGCCCGAAAATCGAAAAGCAAGGAGCTTCGATGGCATCTTTGGTAATTAACCCCAAATTCCTACTTGCATCCCAAGCAAGCAAGAGATACCGAGGAACGCCGCTGCCTCGTCGACCCTTCAAATTAATCAACTTGCAATTTCCTCTTAAGGAAAATTATAAAAATAATAATATTTTAGTACTAAACTTTTTCTTTTTCTTTCCTTTTCTTTGGGGTGTTGAAACTGTTGTTTACGCGGCTATTAATGCTACTTGTAACTTTAATTACGACTATGTTGTTATGTCATCAATGATTGAATTTATGCAAAGTTAGTTTGAAACAGAAGCCATTTATTTTATTGTTAATAATTAACTTTGGTCTCATATAATTAATTTATCTAGTCTACTAACAAATTCTAAATCTCTAAATCTAAATATTTATTGGGATAAAAAGAAAATCTGTTTTAATTATTAAAAGAATTTAATTTAATTTTATATTAATATATATTAATTACAATTTTTTTATCAATGTGATTTTCAGTTCTTATTTAATTTTTTGAATCACAAATAAATAATTTCATTTTATATTAACATCTTAACTCGACAGAAAATGGATAGAATCATAGAAAATAAAATATGCTAATCAGATTATCATATGTTCTTAAGCATTTGAATTAAAAACTAGAAACATTTGACAGAACATATCAACAAAGTCGTAGTATAGTGGTAAGTATTCCCGCCTGTCACGAGAGCGACCCGGGTTCGATCCCCGGCGATGGCGGCTACCCTTTTTTTTTATATTGTGCGTCGAAACGATCCTGGAGCTGGCCCATTCAAGCCCAAATGTTGGAAAATCGTTGCAAAGTCAGGTTGATCCAATAATAGAGTGCAAAAGAAGGGACACGAGGAAAAAAACCCTCTCCCTTCTCCCTATTCTTTTCTTTGGTCATGCCTTCAGCCTCCTTCCTTTTTTCTTACTAGAAAATTGATCCGGGTTTCATCCGGATTTTTCAAAAAATTTTAAATGTATTTAATTTTATTTTTACTCAAAAAAGTAATTTTATTTTAAAAAAATTTAATCATTAATTTTATTTAAAATCAAAACATGAATAGAGAATGTTAAATGATATTCCAAAATTCTCTATAGTTAACTTTTGGTCAAAGAAAGAATACAACACTTGATAAAAACCATAGCTCTTTATAGTTAATTTTAAATAAATACAAAGACAATATTAATTAATATTAATTTTTCACAATTTTTTAAAATTTTAAATATTTTAACTTTTGTTTTAGAGAAAAATCAAGAAAGAAAGTGGAGGATCAATGAGGAAATATCAAATGGTATATCAAAATTTTTTGTACCCAACTTCAAACAAATAAATTTCAAATAATAATTTGGACATCCTTTTCATATGTAAATCCAAAGGCCAAAACTACAATTTATTAAAAAAATAAAATTCATGAAATTAACCCAAGTTTTATCCACCAAAAGAGTCATCACTCTCCATATCTCATCTAGAAAATAAATAAAAGAAAAAATTTATAAATAAAATTGAAAATATTGAGTTGATTGATAAATAAAATTGTATATATTAAATATTGAATCCACTAAAAATAAAAATGATAATTAGTTAGATTAAATAATAATAATAATTACATAAATAATCATATTAAAAAAAAAAAAAACTAAGCCAAATTAAAAAATTTTATCTTATCCAAGCCCAAAATTCCTAAACCTAAAATGAATAAAGAAAATGAAAAAAAAAAAGAAAAAGAAAGAAAATTTAAAAAGGGCAACCAATGGGTGATGCCATATAAACCCTCCCATCTATGTCTCAAAACCCTTCAAAAGGCCTTGTCTCCTCCTTTAATAGAACACAAGTCGCTGTTAATAGATATATAAGTTCTAAGGTGATCTTCTAATAATGGTGTTGCTTGAAACGCTTAAAAGATTTCCGGTTCAAGTCGTACCGATAGCAAAAAATGAATTAGAAAATCAAGACTAAACAAAGCTGTTGAATATATGAATTTGGATTCAGCAAATGTCAAGCCACAATGATCAATGAGATTACTCCTGCACAAGGGCTAAGGCACAAGCAAGATTTTTTTCGAAGTCCTGCATCAACACGCTCATGCAAATTTAGAGGGAAAGAGAAAAGGGAGCAAAGGCATTTGGATGCACCTTATTTACATTGATATTTTCCATCACAGCAACCCCTACCCCAAAAGTATTGCATCCATCTTTAGTCAGGGCATACTAAAATTAATGTAAAGCAGTATGCAAAGTTAACAGACATCAGATAGCATACAGCTTTCTGTCATAACTGGAACTAGACTAATCTGATTAGATTTTGACACTTCTTTTTTTCCTTACCAAGATGTATTCTTTCTAATATTTGAGACTGATGACTTATTGAACTCCCTAAAAATAAATTTGTGATACCCTCAAAAACGGAATTTTGCCCTGAAGGGATCAGTAACACTGGTTAAAGCAGAAGAAGAAACTTCTTGGCCTCTCTTCAGAGGTGGCTTTTGGGGTTTCCCCTACGTCGTCTCTTGCAGCCATCAATGAACTTGTACCAGGAGACTCTGGGGGCAGGACAGCATTCTCAGATATTGTTCTCTTAGGAGGCAAAACAGGCTCTGGTGGTGAAACGGTTGAGAGAGAGTGTAATAGCATCTGTATGATTTGCGTGAAATTTGGCCGAGCATCAGGATCCTCTTGCCAACATGAAGTCACAATTGATGCCAAATCTTCTGGAAGGTCCTCAGCACTGGGCCTAACATTCTTGAACAACAAAGTTAAAGCTTAGACCCTGATGGCTATAACAAAATTAATACTTTGTTGCATTAACATACTGATATGGTATCAGTTTATTCTATGCAAATATAGCTTTTTTATAGGTTTCAAGATGCATGCTACTTTGAAATTTCAAGAAACTGAAAACTGACTGTAGCTAAAGAAGCTTTGAATTCTGACACTCTTTTGAATCACCTCTGTAAATGAAAAATTCAAGTGGAGTATTTTTGTAATAAGACAAGGATTAGAATTACTAGAGCCTGGCTGGCTGATAGCCTCATGATTAAAATGCATAATAGAAGTTAATGCTATTGAGGTTCATCAGTGATCATAGGCCATTTCTTTCTCATCCATAACGTACTAGTCTTAAGGTTTTGTTTGCAAATACTTCAAAAAATTAGCATCAGGGTGAGCTTTTCAAAGGCAAGACGAGCATCACACACTGGAGAAATCATTCCATCTTAACTACTATTATTTAACAAGGCTATACATGATTACCTTAAAAGCAGCCGCATATGCCGCTTGTAGATTTGACATGCCTTCAAAAGGCAACTTGTTATGGATGAGTTCCCACAACACAATAGCAAAGCTGTAGGCATCCACCTTATGGTTGTAATGCTTTTTCTCTCCATGCCTTAATGTGACAGTGCTATAAAGCTGTTACCATGTACAAGGGGAATTATCAGCATCTCAAACATAATAATAATAATAATGTTAACAAGAAAAAAAAATCAATTTTCAGGCCAAATTATTCAGTAAATTACCTCCGGAGCCATCCAACGGTATGTCCCCGTTTCAGCAGTCATCATCTCTGTTAATGACTCTTCCCTGGCTAAACCAAAATCTGCAAGTTTAACTGTTTTATGGTCTTCAGTCAAGATCAAGTTCTCTGCAGAAGGAAATAACTTATTAGGATCATTCAACCTATAAGCAGTGAGAATGACATTACAAAAAACTTGCTTAAAGACAGTTATCACTTTCATTTAGTTCCAGGTAAATTTCTTATTGGAAACATATTTAATCCCTCTAACACCCGCTTCAAGGTCTCTCATCCACAAATGATAGCAGAGCAGAAGGCTTAAAATGAAAACATTAATACATATGATAAAGTATACTTTGATCATTCACTGCATTCAAATTTGTCAAAGCAATTTACCAAAATGTAATATGTCTTGGTTATGTTTGCTCAATTAGCCTTAGTTACTCAAAGTCTGCTGTAAAGTATGAAATCATGGATCCGTCAAGTAGTGGCAGTATCACCATTTAAACATTAGGATATAATAACGTCTGTACCAATTTAACCTAGGCTATTCGTTTTGCCACTCAACTACACAAGGAATTCTTAAGTAATTGCTGGAAAAGTCAAGAGAAATGGCCCAATAAAAGTATTAGAGGAAAGAACTTATAAGCATTCATAACTGGATTATGTAAGACCCAGTTGGCAAACAACCCCAAAAGTTAAGCTATTTCCCCATGTCAGAGTCAAATAAACAGTGCACCAATACTTCCAGATCTTCATCTCGCCTTTTCAATTACAAGCATATCAATAGAACTTAGGTTTGTCAAAGGTATTAAAGTCAAACAATTGTCAAAGAAAAACCCTTTTAAAGTTATGCGATCAGTTACTCTTAGAGCAAAACCTTAAATTGAAGTTTTAAAATATGATACACAGAAGGATGTGCAGTTAGTCAGTGATAAAAATCATTAAGCTGGACAACAAGCTTTCTACCCTTCAAAGAGATGGAAAAGAAAAGAGATGAGCAGACATTGTGGCATGCTATTGGTTATGATGGATCCCTTTTTCCTCTTCACAAATCAAGTTAGAGTAATAAGAAAGGAACAAAAGCCATAAAGGCAGAAACTCCAAATCTTAAAAATCTACAAAGACAAAATGCAATTACAGAAAGAAGTTGCCACCTTTCAACAGAATGATACTCATTTAGACTTATAATGACAGCAACCAAGGTTATAACCTTACCAGGTTTCAGGTCCCGGTGAATGATCCCATGAGCATGTAAACATTCCATTGCACGAGCAATATCAAGCGCAAACCCAATTGCTACACGCATGTCCAAGCACTTTGGCCTCAAGTTCAGAAGGTATTTACGCAATGTCCCACCTAGTAAGAGCTCGGTTACTATCACCATGACAGGCTCCTTGCAAGCTCCAATAAACTGGAAACAAATAAAAGCTCTGCTAAGGTGAGCTTATTTCCACCTCAGGTAACCAAAAACTTCATGATTTACAGATAATAACCATTGAAAATATCAACCATATCCAGAAGGAACATTTATTTCAGCAACAAGATACGAATGCCTTATATAATGATTCAAACTAACCTTCACTAGATTTTTGTGTTGAACTCTGGATAACATTGCAACTTCCCTTGCAAACCTTCCTTCTCTCCTTGCAATCTCTTCAGGGGTTTCCCCTCGTCGAACCATTTTAATAGCAACAGTCTGATTCTTGTATCTAAACACATCCAATCGATTAAAAATAAATGAGATTACCGTAACATATTAATAAGCACCATAAAGCAAATTCACCGACCTATAAAATATTATCCATCTACTCCAAAATATCAATAAAATTTACACCAAATGAATTAAAAGGGATAGGATTGAGTTAAAAAATTAAGGTTTTTTCTTCTTCTTTTTTTTCCTTCTCAGCTGATTAGAGTCAAACTGAACTGCCAACAAACCTAGAAAAGCTGAATTTAGTCCAAAAGAACACTAAATTGAATTAGTTAGAATCCAAAGATGCTGCCTTACTTTCCCTCGTATACTTTAGCATGAGCACCTTCTCCAATCTTAGGACCAACAAAGAGCTGCTGAGGATCAATCAACCACTTAGCATCTAAATTGAACTCTTGAGTTGAAAAGAACCCATTTCCAGATCCCATCTTCTGAAACCACCCCCGTTAAAACCAGAATCGAACAACAACCATTTATTGACCAAACAAAAAGAAACCCTTCGGAAAATCCCACATTTGAAGTAAAAACAGACAAAAAAGCTTTAAAGAACCAAACTTTCTATAGCTGAAACCACACTTACAAAGGACATGCCCTTTGCCTGCCTACATGTACCCAAAGTCCGGATTTTCACCTCCCTTTTTTTTTTGTTTCCTTTTCCAGTTTTAAAACAATAAACCCATCCAAAAATCACGGATTGCAGATCCAAAAAACCATCAAGAACTGCCCTTTAATGGGAGGCAAAGAATAAAGCCCCACATGTTTTTTGCAGACACCACCCCACCAAGAAAGTTTTAATAAAAATAAAAAATATAAAAACTTATACTACCATTAAGAAAAATATATAAAAACACAGAGAGATGTAAGAAAAATGAATAAAAATGAATAGAAAAGAGCGTTGAGCAACGAAGCAAGCACTGACAGAAGAAAAACAAAGAAGAAGATAAGTTTATTTTACGGGAAAGTGAGCTGAGTAAGCAAAAGGAAAGAGAGAGTTGAATTATATAAAGGGGGGAAGGCAATGAAGGAAGAATTAATGGGGAGGATTGGGAAGAGAGAGTGTGGATAGTGAAATGGTGGATGGGAAGTGGTTACTGGTTATTCATAGAGAGAGAAACTAACAGAGAGAGTTTATGTAGAAGACTTGCGTTTATATTTTCACTTTCAACGCGTATAACGTATTTAGTAATTAGTAGTAGTGATTTAAAAAAAAGAAATGAAAGCTGCTCCTTCTTCCCTTTCTTTTTTTTTCTTTTCCCCTTCCCTGCTTTCCTTTGTGTTTCCTTGGTGAGTCTTTGTCAGAAAAACACTAGTTTTTTTTTATGGTAGAAGTAGTTTCTTTTCTCTTCTTCTTCTTCTCTTCTTTTCTTTTATTAATTGTCTTGTACCTTTTCCTTTTAAAAATGAGAAATAAAAAGGTTTGGGTTTGAGTAGGGTGATTAACCGATTATGATTTGATTTAAGCCGTAAAATCGAATTGAATTGTGATAATAAAAATTAGAATCTAAATCATTATTTAGGTTACAATATTATATATTTTTTATATAATATTGTATATTTTTTTAAAAAATCGAACTCTGAACTTTCACCTAGATTTATGATTCCAGAATTTTAAAAATCAAAACTATTAGCTCGATATCGAAATTGAATCAGAATCGGATTGTGTTTTGAGTAAAAACTAAAATCCCAAAGGAAAACTAAAAGGAAATTTTCAAATAAAATTGGTTTTCGAATTGATTATTATTCACTTTGCACATGGATCATGATAATTTATTTAGTTGTAACTTGTAAGTTGGATATTAACTGAATTTGGATTTGATCATGCGATCGTTTCCAAATTTTTAATTTGATATAAAACACGATTTATTTTATTTATATATTTATGTCAAAGAAAAGAAATAAAGAAATAATTGATTTATCTCAATTTTTGTTGTTACATTTAGTTTTTGTTTCTTTTTTTTTTTAATTCTAAGCTATTTATCAATTACTTAACTGCTCGATGAGCCCTCATCTTCGAATTTAGGACTCTATAATATCTTAGATCAATTTTAGAAGTCATTTAAGGTAGACGTAGTTTCGCTCACCAAAATTAATTAATAAGATTGCAAATAAATACTATGTATTTTTTCCTCTTGATTTGAGGTATGTTTCAAATTAAATGATATATACATATATATATATATATATGGATATACTTGGTGGTAATAATAGCAAAGAATAAAGCACCATTTAAATCATGTATGGTGATGGCACTAAGTATATTTGTTTGTTCTTCCTTTTTTTCTTTTTCAAAATCATTTCACTTGAAAGGAAGATAAGACTTTTCGCACGTGATGGTAAACCAAACAAAATAAATTGGGTTTTTGCTTCTCTTGATAAGATATATTTCCTAATTAATATTCACGTAAAATTGTCATGATTTTGTTAAATAGTATATTCTGACTTTTGGCAAGCAAAAAAATTAGGCTATGTTTTGTATATAAAAATATTTTCTGTTTTCATTCTCTAAAAGTATAAAGAAATTATTATCTAAGACATGTATAATTTATAGAAGTGTATATATATTTTAGAAAAATGAAAATAGATCTAAAATTGAGAATAATTTATTTTAAATCTCATTTCTAGGTCTATTTTCATTTTCTAAAATATGTATACACTTTCTTTTACAATACATATCTTAGATAGTAGTTTCTTTATATTTTTTAAAGAATGAAAACACAAAATATTTTCTCGTACCAAATATAGCCTTAATATCCACATACTTTTTGTATGTAGAAAATTTTGATTCCCACTTTTATTTTCCACTAATGAAAATGAAATTTTGATTTCCTCTTTCTTTTTTATTGTCTTTTTATGTAAACTTCAATATTTGATGGTCATATTGTTCGCCACTAACCTAGAGTTAAGTTATGTTACTATCCAAGAGTCTATTTTCCCTTTTTTCTTTCTTTGGTTAACTCTCAAGTTTATTTTCTATGTATTTTATCATAATCCTTTTCTTTAATTTATTTTCTATTACCATATGTATCTTTGAGAGAGTGACCTAAAATATTTAAATTAAAAATTTCTTTATTTATGCAATAATTCAAAATTTTTTATTGGTATTATTGAGAACCCAAAGCATTTGCTAATGATCTAAGCATTCTTTCTAACTTTTTTGGTCCAAAAACGTTTTTAAAGGATAAAAATATAAGGTTTCTAAAATCAACCTTGTTAGTTACTACTACCATATTCTTGGGTGATTAATTAATTAATTTTTGAGTAAATAGTATCAATTGTCCATAAAGTGTGACCAAACTTCTATTTTGATTCTTACAATATAAAATATTCTATTTCAGTTCTTAAAGTTTGAAAGTCAAACTGTTTTGATCTATATAGTTTAAAAATTAAATGATTTTTGTCCCTAAATTTTTATACTTTAATTATTTTTTAATATAATAAATATCTCTGAGATATAAATAAATAAATTTTAATTAAAAATTAGTATCCTAATATTAGAAAATCTATAATAAATTGGCACTTATATGCAAAATTAATAAAAATACTAATATAATGACTAAAATGGTTTAACTTTCAAATTATAAAGATCAAAATAGAATATTTTAAACTTTATGGATCAAAATAAAATTTAGGTTAAATTTTAGAAACCAATGCTTCTATTTTCTCTTAATTTTTAGTTAATTAGATAATCAAAGCTTCTTGTCCCCATCTAAAACCATTGACTTTCTTAATTTTCTCTCACCGACATCTAGACTTATACAGTGAGTCAAGCGACCATCAACCGTCACGTTTTCATTTAATTGAACATTTTCTTTGACTTGCCTGATATATCCCTAATTTTTATGACGTGTCAAATTCCCATTTGCTGGAACCATTACTCTAATTTTCTTTTTTCTTTTAAATCTTTTTTCCTCTTTGATTTTCTTTGTTTGGGAGCCGACCTCAAGATTAATTTTGGTTTCATGACATACAACAACAAAGCTAATTAAGAATTACTATAAAAAGTCAGCTCATATTTTATTTTAATTTTTTGAACTAATTTTAGCATCATAAATTTAAATCTCTTTTATCTTAAAAGTTAAAATTGTCTATTTGAATAAAAATACAAAATTTTCGATACAATATTAGGCTTCTAAATATTCAAAGGTAAATATAGTTCTCTTGGTTTTCTTTTTCTTTTTTTTCTTTTTTCTTTTTAGTTGTGAAACAATTTAACCCCAAATTTTATGTTCGTTTAAATATTAGAACTTGGAAGCAATGATAAGATTAAGCAAAATTTTGATAAGAGTTGAGTGGATATGGGAAAAATTCGTATATCCGAACAGTGCATTTCCCCTTGTAAAATGACATACTAATAGTTACGGTAAATTACATTATTAGTCACTTAATTGTTGTAGGGTTTTGTTTTGATTATTTAACTATAAAAAATAATTATTTAATCACTTAAACCCGACCGTCAAAAGATAACAGCTGCTGATGTGGTTAACAACTTTGACATGTCATATACCATATAATTGCCATGCAGCATCCACATGGGATTTAAGAAATGTCTTATGCTATTTTTTACTCTAAAAAATATGCTTTCTTAAAAAAATAAAAGAAAGAAAAATGAAAGTAAGTGCCATGTGGCAATTACATGTTAAAGTTAGCCACATTATCAACTAGTCTTTCAGTCTCATTTTATTTACCCATTTTTTTAAGTTTTATCATAAATAAATAATTAATAAATTTCTATTTTCAATTTTATTCTTTATTTCTTTTATCATTATTACATCATTACATAAAACTCTTAAAATACTTATAAATATCAAGAATAACAAATAATTCAACCTAATTCAACCATTTTTTTTAAACTTTGTGAAAATCAATAATGAACGAACATTAAAGGATGGAACAAATTTTACTTTTTAATGGTTTGGTAGCAAAAGAAAAAAATTTGCAAACTTAAGTAACCGTTAGTTTTTAAGATTAGGTGATCAAAACAGAAACTCTTAAATAATTAAGTAATCAGTAATATAATTTAGTAATTTACCATGATAATTAATATAGTTTAAATTTCGGGTGCGAATATTTTTTTTATTGTGTTAAATACCTAAGTTGAATTTGAGGGGGGAATATTCTTTTTTTTTTTGTATGAGAAGGAATCATGCTCATTTTATTAAGGTAATAGTACGACTATGATTGATGTGTACCAAAAAAAAAAGTAATATGATTGGTTTTATACGCCAAGAAAGATAAAACTTTTGTGTAACTGGTCAAATGGGGTAATCAATATATTTGGAAGAATGAGATATTTACTTTTTTGACTCTAATTTAACCTAATCTAAGCTTACATCAAAGAGAAGACATAGGAATATGTATGACTTTAATTGGAAGCTTATATTAATTTGGATTGAAAAGTACAACTACCCATCCAATTAACTTACATTTCAATGCTTCTTTTTGACTAGAAGCTAACAAATGGTCTTTCTCAAAATCAAATTTCCCAACATGCTCATTAATTTTTATTGTTTTGGTGAATATATTATGGAATTAAAAAAAAAAGGGGATTCAAAAGCGTTTAAAATAATATTGGGACGTATAGAGTGGTACATTACTTTAATAGTTTTGCATATACTTCAATAAAAACAAATATATATATATATATATAAACCCTAAAATAACTACGTTAGGCTTAATTAATTGGAAGTCGGGCTGTATAGGACTCTAAATAAATGAAAGTTCTTCTAAATCTATTTACTCAATTTATAAGACTTGAATTTGAGATCTTATTTAAATGTATTAAATTTCTTCTATTCAACCCTATATACATCGGTTCAATAAAAAACATATATCTAAATCTTTACATCTCATGTTTAAGTTCAATTAGGTGTGGGCGTGGTTCAATTTTGTATTCGTTTTCTTATTGATTTCTTTATAAAATGTACTAATATGAAAAATAGTCGGTTATAATAAAATTTCTATTTGTGATTATAACCTCCTGAAAAGAAAATCATTTAAAGGTATAAATCTTAAAAAAAGAAAAAGAAAAAGTTGGAAGTATGAGCCATATTGTTTGACTAGGCCAAACTAATACTGTTTTTTTATGTATTTTTCTCCAGCAAAGAACTTAGAAAACGTTGTCGGTGGGCTACAAAAAGGCTTGATGGAACCCACAACAAAATGCAAATACAAATTATATTAAAGTGGGTCCGAATCAATATTGGAGTGTACAAAATAAAAAACCAATAATAATGTGTTAGCCATGGACTTTTCAAAGCCCTTTGTCCTTCCCTAATTTCTCTCATAAAAAAAGATCCATTAATGAAGAAGTATGAAGAAAAAGTCACAAACTCATTGGTTTCCTTGTGAATTTGTTGGACTTTTTGGCAATGAGGAAGGAAATGTGAAGTCGGTGATTCAGTCTTGACTTCAATATTCAAACCTTAATTCTCTGTCTAGGTATTATGTTTGTGATTAGATGATTCAAATAAAGATTAAATCTATTTTTATACTTAATCATTTGATTCAGTAATCGGTGCATCAAACAGTAGCAAAGTTCCAATCCCTCGTATTGGAACGAGTCTATTTTTTCACCCTATTCTTACATCATTGGATTATTGTAGCCCATACTCTTCAATGTAAAAGGAGAATTTTGTTTTCTAGATGTACATAAGTTTAAGAAGAAGAGAAGAAGGAACTCAAACTTTAAGAACTTATCTCTTTCTTTCGTGCTATGTAAACTGAATTAATCGGTCAATTTGATCCTTGTGCAAAAAGGTAATACAAGCAGTATTGTTCAATTTGATCCCTGATGTTTGACTCCATATTCAAATTGGTATCCAATCTTTCCATTTAGTCGAATGGGAGTCTAACTTTTTTTTAACTTACACAAATAAAGGTCTAGGACCCATATTGATCGAATGAAATCTCACTCCTAACACTTATTTGAGTATAAGTTCGAAAATATTGTTTGACCAAATTAAAATGATAAGACCCTTAATGAGCCAAACGTTAGCGGACCAATTTGAGCAATCAACCGATACAAAACAATTTTTTCCTTCATATAATCCAATATGCTGATGGAGACGAAAGAGGGTCACATTGTCTAATTCCAATTGTTTGCTAGCAAAATGGGTCATTTCATGCGCAAAACCTACCCTACTTCTTATCAACCATGCACTAAAAGGAAAAAAATAAATAAATAAAGCTTATTAAGGGAGTTACTCTATCTCTTTCTTGGTAGGGCTCGAGTGCCCTTAGGAGTTCTATTTCTATATATATAAATCTTGTAGTGCAATTGAAGAGACTCGACCACGACAATAATAATATACAAAAAAGATGAACCTAAAGAGATATGGAGAAGGAGAGAGAGGTTGGGGAATTCATATGATGGAAATTTTTGCAGGCATTGGATACAATAAAGGATAAGTAGGGCAGCAATAGAATAGCCTCTTGCACCTTCCAGGCATTAGAATATTGCTTCTCACATGTTCCACGAACCTTTTCCTCTTATTTTTTCTTTTATTTATTCTTCATCTTTTTTCCATAAACTATACATAAGAGTTATCTTGTTGTTAATCTTGTTGTTAATCTTGTGTCCACTATTTATATTTTTATATTTTAATTTATCCATTTTTCTCTTTTTTTTTGTTAAAATCAAGATTCAACTCTATGTAGTGTACCTCTAGTACTAGTATTTGTACCATAAATGAATGGGCACATGTATTAGAACCTTGGGGGGCCATTGAATGCCCTTTAGAGGAAATGACTGCCCAAATCAACAGAAACACATAATTGATGAAAATCAACAGACGCACAGAATTGATGAAAACCAACAGAATCACAGAATTGATGAGGTAGGGTCATCCATTGTTTTATCATATGCTATTATAAATGAGGAAATCCAAATGTCGAGACTTGAAAATGGTTTTGTAAACAAGGTAAAGGAACAGTTCGAACTTCATGGTAAAGGTAAAGGAACATTGTTTTATCATATATTAAAATGCATGCGTCTATCAACATTTTCTCTGACATCTTAAGACTTTTTTTTTTAAGGCATCTTTGTATAAAATAAGCAGAAATTTACCAACACCAGAAAATTCATAAATAAAACCCTAATAAGGAGGAGGAGGAGGAGGAGGGTGGGTGGGGAAGGAGAGAATAGTACTCCTATTACTTAATTTGTTTTTGTGTATCAATGTAAGTGTATGTGCATGTCAACAACTCAGCATGTGCGTACATGCCTGCATGAAAGGCACCATGGCATGGGATTTTACCATCTCACAACAAAATTTAAATAGATGGACATTAGACACAACTCATGACAAAACTTGACCAAAATTTCTTGAAAATAAGTTTTACTAGAATTCGTCCTAATCTTACATTATCTCAGTCTAGGATCAGCGACAAGCTTGACTTATGATAGCAAAAATTGGGTATATAAGCTCAACGACGCTTGTATATACAAGGCTTTAGCTCTGGCCATTCGATTTCTTTCTCTTTTGAGCTTTGCTTCTCCTACAAAGGAAAATATAAACAGACATTATGAGCATGAAACTTTGTACCTCGTGTCTATGAGATTTAATAGAACAGAAACGAGTCATATCCTCTCTATAAAAGCTACAGACCTTTTTCTTGAAGTATAATAATACAAACATCTTATTTGAGAAGTCCTGCACATAATCTGTATGAGTTAGCAAAGGAGACAGGGTGGATCAAAATAAATAAAGGAACGTTACAACCTTCAATGCTGAGGTGAAACCCATCTCGCAAACAGCTTTTGAAAACTTATTTGGGTCTGCTCCTCCATTATTTGGATCAAATCTACTCTTTACCTCTGCTATCAAAAGCCAACCACTACAAAGAACCACAAGGAGTTGGCTATTAAACAAATGCTTATGAACAAAGGGTAACAACAAGCATTAAACGGTATTTAAGCTGAGCAAACCTTGGCTTAAGAACTCTATATGCTTCTTGGAGGTACCTAGCATAGTTAGTTCCCATCAATGAAAGGCAAAAGACAGCAACATCTACGGCGGAAGGATCAAGTGGTGTCTGCCAGCAAAACTCAAAAACAACCAATTACTACTTTGAAAGCACCCAAGTTCCGGTCCAATCAGATATTTACACGAATGAAGAGACACAGAGACTCTCAACTTTTTCTCTCCAATAAAATATTACTCCCTCCATTCCATAATAAGAGTTGTTTTAGAGAAATTTTTTTGTTTCAAAATATCTGTCATTTTTAGGAATTCTATAGAGCATTAACTATCTATTTTCATGTTTGCCCTTCTCTTTCTTAATTAATAACATTTATTTAAAAAGAGAGAGAGTATGTAATATTTATGAGAGTAAAAGGGTAAGTCAGTCTTTTTATAAAAAAAGTTGTCTAGATTTGAGGAGTTTCATTCAATCCTTAATTCTTGTGCAAAACTCTAAAACGACTCTTATTATGGAATGAAGGGAGTAGGGAGTAGCATGCCCTCATCGAAGAAAATAGTAAAAAAAAAAAACTGTACCATTTGCTAGCTTTTTTCTTTCTATTTAAAATGTAATTAAAAACAGCGTTTTCTTGCAAACACAATCCTACTATAATAGTTCAAAATCTGGAAAGTAATAGTAGCAAATAATAATTTCCCAATGGATGTTCGTAGCCAGGGACTGCATTATACCTAGCAATAGATCAGAATTACGAAATAGTGCTCACTGATAACAAACGGCGATCAACCTACAAGAGTAATATAACAAGCTCATATAGGGGGATGAAGAAAAGACTTACATTTGACATATCACAAGCAATTACTGAAGGATCATTTGATACAAGATCAAAAGAAAACACTTTATTCTTCACATTTTTTGCAAGGCGTGCATCCCCTGAAACACAGTTGAGCAGGATGATAATGACATAAAAGCCAAAGAAATTATAACAGATAATGTTAACATTTATCATTGTTATGTGTATATATTCATTGCAATACAATGGCAAATCAAGTTCAGAGAATTCTTACCACACCCAAAATCAGCTACGATTAAAGAAGAACTATGATCTTTCAACCATTTTATAATTATATTGACTGGCTGCTCAGGCCAATGCGACATTTGCTCCTGATAACCTGTATGGTACTGTCAAGGTGAGTGAAATGAATAAGTCCAAGGCAGTTTCTATATAAAAACAAACCAGTTAAATAATCCTACTTCACAACATTGGGTAGATCCACCAATCATGTAAAACAAATTGCAACTAAAGGAAACCGAAGGCAATTTAGATACATGATACATCAACACAGTTACATAAAAAGTACTATAATATAATTTAACATTGATAAGGCCATGTGCAAGCATAAGAAAGATTCTATACACACATTCTACTTGAAGAAACAGAAGGTGAGCTGTCTAAAAAGTTTGGCACCTAAGGATTCAACAAGACAACATATAAGAGACTAGTAAAAGAAGAGAATGCATTTGAAGAAAAAAAAGAAGCTAAATTGAAGAATGGTTGCAATTTTAAAGCTTACCATATCAAATAATCGCGGGTCTTCTTTGAAATAGTCCAATGCTTCTTTGCCTCTAAGAAAACAAAGAAAAGAAACCGAAATTGAATTACTAAGTAACCATGCCAAAATTCCAACTACAATATTAACTAAAAAAGAAGATAAAGTTTAGAAAGAAACAACTTTTATTTGTAATACAGATAAACTAAACCAAGAACCAAAATTTCTCTCCTTTCCAGTTCACCAAAAGCAACAAGCAAATAAAATTAAAAGAGAAGAGAACTGAAAGGAGAGAGGAAATACGTGCAAGTGTAAAGCTTTTCATTGATCATCCTAAAATGCCCACCAGCCAACCTTGCTCTCATCTGCACATTCAAATAAATCCCATAAAAAGAATCCAACTTCACATACATTTATAAACACAAATACATAGAAGAGAAAAGTTACCTTGTCAAGAAAACTGGAGGAAGAAGAAGAAGAAGAAGAAGAAAAAGAGGACTTGGGTGGTTTTGAGGAAGCTGAAGAGTGAGGGGCATTAGTATTTTGTCGGTAGATTTTTTCCTTATGTTTTAATAAGCGTTTTGGTTGCAAAGATTCTTGGGGTTTTTGCGGCTTCTTGTGACCTACCCTTTTCCTCTTTCTGCTTTTTCCTTCTTTCATCTTGTCTGGTTTCCTCCGCTTTCAAGATTCAACAGCTTCCCAAACCCTCTTCTCTAGACGCTGTGTATGTAATGTGAAAGGATTTTGCAGAAGAATTGGGCTGTTTTGGGCTATTTCCGGATAATACGTGGAGGGATTTTGAAAAATAGTGGTCGGTTTTGGGCCATTCATGGAAACGGGTTTTGAAGAAGAAGGGAATTTGGTTGGGTTGCATATTTTGATAGGAAATTGCTAATAGGCACCCCGTTAAGCAAAGCAATTATTTTCAATAATTGCTTTGTTTTTTTGTACTTAGCATTTATTTTATGTTTTTATTAGTGTTTAAAGATAAGAATATCCTTAATAAAGTTTAATCCCAAATTTATAAAGTTTAACCTCAAATTCATAAAATTTAGCCCCAAATAAAAAAAAATAAATTGTAAGGGTAAGTTTTAATTAAAATATATTATTGTAGGGTTTTAGAAAAAAATTTTTCAATAAATTTGTCAAAATTGAACCCCAAATTGATAAAGTTTAACCCCAAATAAGAAACTTTTTGTATCTAAGGATAATTTTATCATATTATTTTTTTTTCTGATAACAATTATTGTTATTTCAGAATTCAAAATTACTTTTTAACTCTATTAAATGAGCTTAACCAGTGTTTTATAGTACTGGTTGACCGGACCCATTTTGATATTAATTGGAATGCCATTTTTAAGGTCAAATTTGCCCTTGTAGTAAGGGTAAAAATATGAAATTTTCTCTCTATAAATCAAACTTATTTTTCCTTATTTTTTCAATTATCCCTTACATACTTTTAATTTTACCATAGATTGACAATCAGTGAATCAAACTACAGAATTACTATTTCACTTCATACAAGTGTGGGTGCCATTCCTTAAAAGAATTCAAAACTTTGAGGTTGCCTCTTTTCAAGGTTTGAATGTCCTCCAGGCTGTTGTCTTTTCTCATCTGCTTTGGGAAACATGGTTGGATAGAAATTCTACATGTATTTCTCCCAACCGCGCTGACCGCGACCTCCTCTCAAAAGCCACTTACAAAGCTCGTGAATTTCTTGCTTTGAACTCAAAAACCTCTTATCTGGGTATTGCTTCTTGCATTCTGATTAAGTGGAATCCACCTGATCATGGATGCTTTAAACTTAACACCGACGGCTTAGCATTAATAAGTTAATTGTTGAACTCGATGCTACTGCTATTACTCTCCTTGCGATAATATGTTTCTTCAACCTATTGTTTCTGACTTCAGGAACTTAATTGAAGACTTTGAAAGGATCAAAATCCAGCACATTTACGGGGAAGGAAACCGATGCGCTGATGCATTAGCAAGAAATGGGAGTGCTAAATTTTGCTGTATCTCTGATCCAGTGGAGGTCTCATTTTCTGTTTTTCATGAACCTCCTAATTTTGTTCTTCCCCAATTTAATTCTGACCGTGCTGGTCTTGTGATATATCGAACTGTTTATTAATTTTCTAACAGATCGAAATATTGTATCAGTTAATTAGTTCTTAGACAGAGGTTAGAAACATACCATATAGCTCGGGCAAAGGAGCAATTCCAGAACAAGTGCTTCATTGTTTTGGTTTCCATAACTTATATTATGTTATAACTTATAACGTTGTTCTTCCCTTTTCTTTCTTTTTCTTTTGTCCATTTTTTGTTAATTTTCAAATACAAGTTAAAGGTTGCAACTTTCACTGTAGTTGCTGTTCTGTTTGCACCGAAATTTCAGTTACCCTTTTGGTGTTTTTTTAATTTGGTTACAACCCTTTCGTTGTTAAACACTCCTCATCTCTATATAAGGTCATTAATATTGATTCAAATGAAACAACAAAATTTTGCAATCAAAATCCTAGTTTTTTGTTCAGCAAGTGGGTGATTGAAATTAGGCGTCGAGTCGACAAAATGAGTTTCAGGATTTTCATACTCTTGTTTTTGTTGTTATCTGTTCAGTTTCATCTTCTT
The DNA here is from genome assembly GCA_030664755.1 of Microcos paniculata. NCBI lineage: Eukaryota > Viridiplantae > Streptophyta > Magnoliopsida > Malvales > Malvaceae > Microcos > Microcos paniculata. The sequence goes on along the minus strand of CP131462.1, from coordinate 34,901,236 downwards.
CTTGCACGTGGTAGAGGTGGTTTTGGAGTTAAAGGCTTCTCTTCCGGTGGAAGGACTGGCGGTAGCTGGAGTCCAAAATCAACCTCCCCAGCCACGAAAGGCGTTGCAGAAGGCGCTGCAGCAGGCGCTTTAACAGGCGCTCTTATAGCCCAAGGCGCAAAAGCAGAGGCGCCCTCGAGCTCGAGTTCTGCTAGTTTCGCATCTCAGATAGTTATGGGGTTGTTGCTTGGTGTCTTGGCCTCCATGTTCATTCTCCTGTGTTGTCTTAGATCGGGTAATCGTGAAAACAGGAATTACTACAATTCTTCAGTTAATTATCCCAAGCCTTCTGTCAATAACCCTGCATGTGTCCAAGCGTCAACACAAAAGAATGACACAGATTTGACACAAGATCAACATCAATATCAAGCCAAAAAGAATGAGGCAGATTTGACACAAGATGCAGATAAAAAAAAAGATCAAGCCAAAAAGAGTGACAAATATATGACACAAGACACATAAATCTTGACGATTCTCTAATTAAAATCTAGAATGAAGGCTCTCTCATCCTCGATTAAGAGCTTCATATCTCTGCTTATTTTCTTTTTCTTCTTCTTCTCATGCACAGATGTTTGCAGCTCTTGAAAGAACATAATAAAATTTATTTTATATATATGCATCTTTCTCTCGAACTTCTCTAATTGGTACGTATACTTTATTATTTGCATGGAATAGGTCTCTTTTTTATTAAATTTAAATGAATTATTGACAATGTGAGTGATAAGATGTAAGATATAAGATGTAAAATATTTTAACCAGTTGGGTGTGGGGTGTAGCTTTTGGTAATGAAGTGGAGTTTTTTTTTTTTTGACAAAAAGGTACTATCGGTTAATTTTAGATGGTTTTGTATATTGTGTCAAATAAATTAGGGAGGATCATAAAGAAAAGGTAAAAATTGTAACATTTATAGACAAAATTACTCTTATTTGTTTAATTCTTAAATGTTGAAAAAATTTGTTTAAATTTATTTATTCACTCACTCACTCACTTCTGAAAAAAAAAATCTAAAACCTTAGCATAATAATTGTTTTAAATTTAAAACTTATCTTTAAATAATCTCTTTTCTTAGTAAAATTTGGGTTTAAACATTTTCTTACACCTTAATATAAAAAAATAAAAAAAATAAAGAGGGTCAAATTATAAAGAATTCTTTAAAAACACTAAAAAGTACATATGTATATATTTATATTTATATAGAGTGAAGGGTATTATCATAACTTAACAATTAATTGTTAGTAATTTTTCTGTCAAATCCCAATATCATAAAAAATAATCATTAGCCTCCACATTTTAACAATGCAAGGTGCATGGGGAACTTGTGAGCTAGGTGAATTTCATTGGCGAATCTTGACACCGAACTTTGGAGGGACCAATTTAATTTCTAATATAGAAGATAATATTTGGAAGGGCCAATCTAAATTTTTTTTAGGAGCAAGTATATAAACATATATATTACACACACACACATTAATAAGAGACTTCTCAAATTTTTGGGAAGACGATACATGAGGATCGTTAGTGGTGAACTTGCTAGCATTTTCCTTTTATTTTTCTTTTTGGCAAATTGTGTTAAAAAATAAAAGTAAGACTATCACGCCCCGACCCGAAGGGTCGGCCACGTGGCAACCGCCATGCTACCTCGAAATCTGTGTCGACCGGTCACGCACCTGAAACACCGTAAGGCATGAATTAACTATCTTCGCTGCAAAACAATACTAAAAATTTTATTAGAAATCATTTAATAAAATAATTAACTATAAAAAAGTACCAGTGGATCTATTTATAAAAATACCTATGCAGCGAAAACTGCTACTCCTAAGCCGTCGACATCTCCTAGTGAGCTTGTGGTTTGTCTGCTATCCTCGAACGTGGATATGCATCCAATCACATTGGATACAAGTGAGTGACAAAGGTTCGCTAAATCTCCATCAGGGGTTAGGAAAAATAAGGGTAATCCAAAAATACAGTTATAAAAAATAAATATTTTTATTTTCAAGATCTCTTTTCAAATTCTCCAGGTGAGAGTTTGATTTAAAACCATTTAAATAAATATACAAATAAAGTGAACCAGCTTCAAACATTTTGAAGGCTCGACCCGTCGGTTGTACACCTTACTGCACCGAGGGCTATCTCTTTTCTTTTTAAAACATTTTTCATACTTTTTCTTTCTCTAGCTCGTTCCCTCAGTGGTACCAATCGCTGTAGGTGGAACACAACTACATCAGCCCTGACGAGTTTACCTATGCGCCTCTCCCAAAGTGTCACACCCACCGTGCCCCTCGATAGGTGGTCCACGGCTACTTCATTGCATGCATGTCTCACTCGGTCCATTCATTCCCTCTTATCGGAGCACCGAGATCCACACAATCGCTCATCTCGCCTTTCATCATCATCAAATATCATATATATATATATATAACATGTAAATATATACACACATAAGCTTTTATATTTTCTTTAATATCACCCCACCCTCTATGTGGATACATCATAAAATAAATGTGTGTGTGGTGGATTACTCTCACCCCAAAAAATTTATAAAACCTTTGAAAATCAATTTATATTTTCAAAACCTTTTGAAAACGTTTGTCCCTAGTGGCTAAGAAATGAAATTTAAGCCACTCACAGTGCTGGGAGGTTCGTATACTCCCAAAGGTCCACGTAGCTTAAGCTCCGGAGCATCGCCGCGCTCGATCGTTCGGAACCTTAATACAAGGAAATTCGTGTTAGCATTCATAATCAAACTATGAATGCACCTATGAGGCTCTAACATGACTTAAGACGGTGTTTGGATGTGTTTCGGGGTTTAGAAAAGTGTCCGGGAAGGTTCGGGGTCAAAATCGGATACTTGGGGGTAAAATTACCAAAATGCCCTAGGGTAAAATTTCACTCCCATGTGGGACCTGGTCGGGATACTTGCACGTGGGATGCGTTCACAAGGCTCGGGAATCGAGCCATTTTCTTGGTTTTTGAGCCCCTCGTCCCATGGTTTTGCCCAAAAATCTAGAAGAGCATTCTTCATGTCTCCCATGACACGTTTACCGAAGCTAAAATGAGAAACTAGAAGAGCATTCCTCATGTCTCCCATGACACGTTTACCGAAGCTAAAACGAGAATCACAAGCTCAAAGTTCCAAGATCTCAAATCTAAACTAAAATCTAGCTAAAAAGTTAAACCTAATTTTGAGCTTAGATCTGTAACACCTAGTCCTAGAATGGCTTAGTTTGGAACCGTAAACCTAGGTAACGAGAGTTTTTATACTTAGTATATACGTAGAGGTATTCTTACTAAGAATAAGAACAACTTTTACCTAGTGAAATTTTTCTCATTTTGAAGAATTAGGTTTCTAAACACCTAGGGTAAATTTTGACCTAGGAAGAAAAAGTCCACTTTTGTATTATTTTTCAAAAATTCTGTACATCATATCGAGGGTATAAATGACATTTCTAACCACCCAATTATCTTCTTTAGTGATTCTAAGAATATTCGAACCTATTACGTTAAATTTCTGAACATCCTAAGTTGAAGGAAAAAAAACTACAGAAAAGAATGTCATAAAAATCAATGGCGTTTTCGTAAATATTAATAAGCTTACAAATTGAATTCTTCTTCATTGAAAATGATTTTTCTTACAGTATTGAAGAGTTCCATGTTGTTACACATTGTTTAAACTTGAAAACTGCCAAGTTGCTGCGTGAAATTATCGGATAAAATTATTGTTTTACCCTTGTATAAGTTTTAAATGCCAAAATAAGGCAATTGTTTCCAATAGCCTAATGACTTCAATACTTTGATAAATTCATCCCATTTTAGTAAAACTTTCCCAATTGATTTCAGTTTTGAAATTCTTTTATTTTGTTCCAAATTTTATAATTTCTTTTTAGGACATAAAGATAATTTTTGAGACTTAACAAGGGCATTTTCGTAAATTGATAAATTGAATGATCTAGACTTTTCAAGATGACTTTTTGGCTCTCTTCCCCACTTTTTCTTCATCTTAGCCGAACCCTCCCTCATCATTTCTTTCCACCATTTTCAACTTCCCAGTTTCTAGTTTCTTCCACAATTCCTCCCACCAAAAACACCATCCAAATTACACCAAATTTCATCAAATCTTCCATTAAAATTCATCACTTCACCTCCCAAACAACACTTTCATCAAGGAAATTTGAAGAAAAGCTTTATAAATTTCATCAACTACATAAGTTTCAATCTTTCCAAAAACTCAAGGTGTGTTTTCTTCTCTTCCTAAATTCTTTTACAATTTTAGCTATAAATTGATGAATATTAAGTTCCATGCATGAAAATTTTGTATTTTCTTTAATTTATAGTTAGTTTATGGCTCTAAACTTCCCTAATATTCATTCTTCATGAGGCAAAGGTATAATTAGAGAATGAAAGTGTTAGAATAGTCTCTTGAATATAGAGAAACTTAGATGAACAAAGAAAAATCTAGTTTAGCACTTAAATGACTAAATTCCGTAAGAATGACCTTATGCCATCCTAGAGAAAGTGCCATATTTTTGGTAATGGCTATGAGATTTTATTCCATGAATGGTAGTTTGGCAATATTAGAAAATGATGTGAACCAAGAGATTAATGGAAAGAATATGATGGGTTAAGTTAATTGTAGTGTAAACCTACATTATGGCTAAAAAGAACCCACATTGGGTAAGTACCATAAAGAGACCTAATTAAATACCATTTAGAGTTTGCATAAGTCACAAATGTGATAAGAAATAAATGTGGATGGTTAGTGAAATTAAACAAAAGCCCAATGTGAAAAATGGCCGTTCCAAGTTTATGAAAAATTAGATTTTTTTGCCTCCAAATCACAATATAGATATTCAAATCCGACTCCTTTTGATGTACGACATTCTTACAAACACATTTAAACCTTAGGAATTGAAAGGGATGAATTCCCACCTCTAAAACCCTCAATGTCGAAAATTTCCTCATGTAGGGGCAAAATCATCCAATTTTTTTGTTTGAAGCTTTTAGGCAACATGGGAAATTCCTATAGGCACTGTGTATCAAAACAAACTTGCCCATACCCTAACCATGTCATTTGAATCACTAGAGCTCAATTTAGGCACCAAGTACTTAAATTGGCAAACTAGTTAAACAACTAGTTCAAATTGCCATTTTCCTACTATAGCTAGTGTTAACGCTTTGAGAAAACAATTATATAGGTGGTGAAACTTCTCCAAGGGAAGGGGAAGGAGAGGATTGAAGGGAGTGCACACCCTTCCTATACTTGTGAGTGGGACTTTACAGACCTAAATAAATGTTTTGTTGTTTAAATTATTTTTTTAAAATGCAATGGTTTGATTTCTTGAATTTCAATTGATTATGATGGTTGCTTATAATCTTGATGTGGATTGCTTTACAAACTGAAATTGTTTTCAAAAATAACAAGACTCGATTTTTCAAAAATTAAATCTGTGTATGAAATTTGATGTCTATTTATAAACCTTGAATTTTGAAGATCTTGAAGTGATTAGTTTATTTCATGATAATGATAATTGAAACCAAGTATTCATATATATGGTAAATGTGGTTGAGATTATTATGATTGAGTTGATTTCAATGATGGGCCAGTTGGCCAAATGAAATAAGATTGAATTGTATGGTTTTACGTTATGATTGTGGTGGATGAGATGTTGGTCACTGCAGTGGCGCCTATCATGGTCCGACCGTGTATGAAATTTGATGTCTATTTATAAACCTTGAATTTTGACGATCTTGAAGTGAATTAGTTTATTTCATGATAATTGAAACCAAGTATTCATATATATAATAAATGTGGTTGAGATTATTGTGATTGAGTTGATCTCAATGATGAGCCAGTTGGCCAAATGAAATAAGATTGAATTGTATGGTTTTATATTATGATTGTGGTGAATGAGATGTTGGTCCCTGCAGTGGTGCCTCTCACAGTCCGACCTTGTGGAGGCGGCGTGAGTAGGCTTTCACTCCCACTTGCGTTGGATGGTACAGGGGCTTTGTGCGCACTAAGATAGTGATTATGCGACCTCAGTGGGAGTACTACGGACATAGCCACGTACCACCTGTGGTGAAGGCTCACGCGAACGCCGAGTAAAGGGCTTTTATCTCTTAAATGAAGAAATCAAGGAAAACTACCTCGGCGGGCTTGAAATCTCATCTTGGCCGAGTGAAGTTTGAGTAATGTGTTTTGGTGAGCCCTTTATACTCCCAAATTGAAATCACGGAATTTCATAAAAATATCGAAGTTTAAACTCTATGCCAAAAAACCTACTTAAATTTCTCATAATTTACATAAAAATGATTTTATGATTTCTCATATTTTATGGTCTTGTCTCACTCACTGGATATAGCAAATATACTCATCCCATTTTTCTTATAAAATTTTTCAGGCGAGTAGTGTTAGATAAAAAGTAGACTACCAAGAGGAGCCACTCGACCGGAGCTGATCTTTTTACCAAGTATGTGGTCAAATTTTTGTAAATTAGTTATGGATCCACCGGCACCATTTTGGTATTGCTCACTCTTGATATATCTAAATACCTAATGAAATATTTTCTATATAGTAGTAATTTTATAAAAAGGATTTTACTTCATCACTGTAAAATATTTTACCTTTCAGTGTAACTTAATATGCATTTTATATGTTTCGATAAATTCTATTTAATCGTAAATGGGTTATGAGAGCCATAAGCCTTGGCACTTGGAATTTCGGGTGAGCGTACCATTCGAAATTCTTAGTACGTGGCGATTGTCATATTTCGACCCTTCGGGTCGGGGTGTGACAAGATCTCTCCTAGACCGATACATGAAAATGCGTAAAACGAAGTAAAATATAGATTAAGGTGAGTAGGGTAACATATCAAGATCTCACCTTGATTTGTTGGTTGATTTGTCCGAATTGGCCAAAAGTCCGAAATTGCTCCGAGAGAGCAAAAGAGATGAGAGGAAGAGAATGAGAAGAGAGAAATGACGGGGAGAGCTCAACTCCACTTATTTATAGGCAAGCCCAATACCGGGCCTACTCGAACCCTCGGCCAAACTTTCTCCCCTCTTTTCAACCTCTCATAATCTCGATCCTTGGCCTAATCCACCGACCTCTACACCAATGGATATCCAATCCATTGGTTATGGACCTAAAGAAATCCAATTAATACTTTCATGCATGGTTACTTATCTCATCTTCCAACTCTGTCTTATCCTAGTTTTACTTCTCTTCTTAATCAGACATATTCGGACCGACGTATTATTACGTTAATATGCCGTCTTATACTATTCCAATTGTACGAAAAAGTTGGATTAGGTCCAAGTATGTCAAAGACACTCACAGCAAAGTGTAAGTAGTCTCTTACCTAGTTTTATATGCAGTTGTAAACATGCTTATAGGTTACACCTATATTATGGATTGAATTGAAGCATTTTATGTGCATAGTGTACATATTTTATGGCCCAAATTATATAATTTTATCTAGAGATGGCAATGTGGGCGGGTTGGGCTGGCACGGCCCAAAAAGTCGTGCTGCCCGCACAAATATGGGCCGTGCCGTGCTGGTCCAAAAAAAATATGGGTCGTGCCGTGCTAGTCCATATCTTTTGAAGGTTAAGCCCAGCCCAGCCTGCAGTCCATATGAATCGTGCCGTGCCAGCACATGGGCTAAACTGGGCTGGCACATGGGCCAATAATTTTTATTAAATGTTAATTTTGTTAATGTTTTCTATTTTTTATTTTTATTTTTTCTAGATTTTATTTTTTTAATACTGATTATTAAATTAGATTTTAAGAATGAAAAATTTCACACAAATTTACGTGGTTCGGCTTGCATAAAAAATGAATAATTATACCACTATAATATTAATTTTTTTCATTTTAAAATAAAAAATGAATAATTATATAATTATTATATTATTAATATAATTCTAAATTTACATTAAAAATGGGCTGGCCCAGATAGGTATACGGGTCGTGCCGTGCTGGCACGTGGGTTGTGCCGTGTTGGGCTATTTTGGTGGGTCGTGCCGTGCCAGTCCATGTTCCACCAAATGACTGCCCAGCCCGTCCATGACTAGTGGGCCGTGCTGGCACAGTCCACCAAAAAAATAATATGGGTCGTGCTGGGCTTCGTGCTACCCGCCCATTTTGCCATCTCTAATTTTATCTCACTTAACTATTGCTTTGTTTCATAGGTGATTTAATATAATTTAAAGGAAATTGAGCTCTGAATGGAGCACTAAGGCCATGTTCACATGTTGGAAGTTAAAAAAGTCAAAAGTATGAAGTGGGCCAAAGCATAAGTGGAGCAAGAAGGAACTCGAAGCCAAGCTGAGAAGTTGCCACATAAGTTTTGATGAAAAAAGAGTCACGAGAAATCAAATTTGTAGCAAAGCTAAGTAGCATGGAAGTCGACTAAAGCTTCGTTTGCTAATTTGGTGCAGTGTGAAAAAGCACATTTTTCAGCTTTTCATTGGAGAAGAGTTAGCAAAGCGGTTTAAAAGCTACTGTGATATTGTACTATGTGGGCAATCAATCGTAACTTTTTTTCATTGGTTAGGGGAAGATGTAGTGGACGACCTCTTAAGCTGCGATTGCCAATCATGTAACTAGGGTTGCTTTTTTCTCATCATAGTCAATTGTGCAAACTTAATAAAGAAAGCCTACATAATGGCCTCGCAGCATGTTACATATGGGCTCGGATTCTAGCCATTTAAGCATGGATCTATGTCCTACTTTGCAACTGAAAATTGAAGTAAAATTTAAACAATGCTTCGACATTATTACGGGGCCAAAAGATGAGTGCAATGATGCCGTAGTATGTTTGCAAGCCAAGGATTTACCCTTATTCTGTTCAAGCAAGAATTTGAGTATTGTTCAACTATAACACATGGCTGTTATTCTCAAGCACTTTTCATATATTCAGCTATTATGAATTGTGTCTTTTAGTCCAAAGGGTTTAATATTCAATTTAGGCCTAAAACATTTCGGGATTACATTTTAGGCCCAAAACTACATGGATTTGACAAATAAGGCCTATTCTGGATGGTTATCCATCCGTGAATGTCACGTGCCCTTAATCTACAAATAGTGTGACATGTGTCTATTTTATGTGCCGAATAGAAATAAATAAAAATTTACTTTATTGAAACTCTTCTCTCTTTCAAATAAATCTAGATTCTTGCAAGTAATTTACTACTCAGATGAACCTCGAATAGTGTAGATTTACCATTTTCAAATCCCTAAGCACGTCTTTGGCCTTAGTTTTCCCCAAATCAGGCTTGCAACTATTAAAAAATCTACCTAAAAATTTCAGCTTCCCAGTTTGATTACAACCATTTCCACCGTTGGATGAAGTTGATTTTTGGATATGTTATTCAACGGCCCAAGACATTCCTTCCCACCGTTAGGATCAAGAAAATTCATTACCAAACCTATAAATAAAAAATCAAAGTTAAAAAATGGGTTGTTTTGGTGATTTTAGCAAAGCGTAAAGTTACCTGCCTAAGATGTTTGGAACCTAAGATGTTTGGAAGTATAGGAGATGGTTATTCATGCGTTAAAAGACTATCCTAAGGCCACAGATGTGTGGAGTTTCTTTGATTTTGTGGCTACAATAGTTCAGCAATGTGAAGTAGATATGGGGAGTTGGTTTAGACATTTATTCAAGCACATAACATGCAAGCAATTGAAACTCACTCTAGTAATTTTAGGGATAAGGTGCAAGATCCCAAATACACAGCCAAGTTGGAATGATAGAAACACTGGAGTGAATTAGGGAAAAGGTGCAAGATCCTAAATATGCAGCCAAGTTTGCAATGGAGTTTCAAAATGTAAAATCTACAACTCAAAAGGTAACCAAAATTCAAACTTCATGGAAGCCACTGGAACTGGGATTTCGTAAAGTTAATTTTGATGGGGCTTACAATGCTAGACAAGGCATGGCGAGATTCAAGTTGTGATTAAACATCAAGAGTTATGATTGTTTTGGAACCAAGCATGGTAGAATCATATAATGCACTCAAAGCATTGTAGATGGAGAGGAATATTGGACTAACATCAATAATCTTGGAAGATGACTCATAATGTGGGGTTTTCTGCCGTTAGTAGAGGGTGGCGACTAGTGGTGGTGGTGGGTGGCAACTGTGGAAACGTCTACTGTTCGACGAAAAATTTGGCAAAAATTGAAAATTTTGAAAATTTTGAAAAGAAGAAAAGGAGTCGCCATTAACCATTTGGTTTAGGTCGGTTAACCACCTATTTTAACTCCATTTAACCTAAAATCTAAAAAGGATTACCTTAGGTCAAACAAGCATTGGTCTACGAAAAATAGATTTTGAGTTCGGGAGTAAGTTATATTTGGGGAAGGATTAGGACCTTCGAAATGCCCGAAAATCAGTACCATACAGTCTTTTGAAAATTCATTTTAGAGTTAATAACAAAATACCTTTAATATTAAATGAAACGTAAAATTTGGAAAACTAAAAATTTGAATGTCGGAGTAAAACTCTTTTTACTATAGGTTAATGCACCCTTAGAGAAAATCCAATTTAATAAGATTCGTATTGAAATTTAATTAGAAAGATCTTAATGTTTAAGGATCGGATTAAGAATTTCTAAAAAAAGATTTTGAAAATCAAAATGTTAAAATAGGTAATTTGTTAAAGGGGACAAATTTTTTATTTGAAGAGAAATTAGAGTTAAAAAAAATTGGATTGAATTTGGAAAGACTTCAATAATTAAGGACTAAATTGAAATCTTTTAAAAATATTTTTTGGTTTTTGAAATTAATGTCGGAATTATTAGATTCATTTTATTGATAATAGATTTTTTATTAAAAGCAAGATTTGAAAAATAGTTTAAATTTAATTTAAAAAAATCCAATGTGGAGGCCTAATTAAAATCCTTCAAAATATTTTTTATTTTTGCAAATAATATCGGAATAATTAAATTCCTTTTATTTTTGGATCTCATCTTAAAATTTCAAATAAGTAAATAAATTTAAATTTGGTTTGCAGTAAAGACTTTAACGATCAATGATTATATTAAAATCTTCCTAAAAACATTTTTTTTGAATTTTCAAAACTATGTCGGAATTAAAATTCCTTTTATTGAAATGGGGATTTTTGGAAAATTTTTTTTTTAGGGTTTTCTTTTTAAGAAAATGATATTTATAGAAAAGAACTTTGGAAATTTGAAGAAATTATAAATATGATATGCTAATGACCTTTTAAAATATGGATAACATCATTTTTTTGCATTTTTTTAAAAAATGAGTGGAAATGTATATTGGAAATCTTATAGACCCAATCGAAATTTTGAAAAGGTGAGTTAGAAAACTCTTTTACCCTAAGAAAGCCGTTAGAAACCTCACAGTTGCGAAACTTTCTCAGACTTCCTATTATTCTCAGACTTCTTATTATTTGGATTTCCATGCACATGCGATTTTATGAAAACAATGCCCTAGCTAATAAATGCATAAAATAATGGGACAACAATTATCAAGCAAAAGCATAGGTTAGCACAAGAGATAAATATTTTAACAAATAATTAATAATGGATTATCCCTAATTTAATGATATGGCATAAGATAATGCAAATGTGCCTAATTTCTAAATGATATAATAAAATCCAAGTGGACCTAATTTCTAAATGACATAATAAAATGCTTATGGGCCTAAATACTAAATGACATAATAAAATGTATACGGACCTAATTTCTAAATGACATAATAAAATACATATGGACCTAATTTTTAAATGGCATAATAAAATGTATGTGGGCCTAATTTCTAAATGACATAAAAATGAAATGAGGCTAAAATTACTAGAATGGCATAAAAATGAAATAGACCTAAAATTATTAAAATGACATAAAAATGAAATGGGCCTAAAATTACTAATATGGCATAAAAATAAAATGCGTCTAAAATTACTAATATGGCATGAATTAATGAAAATGAGCTTGATTATTAAGATAGCATAAATGTATAAAAATAGGCCTAATGAGATAGAATATGGAAATAGACCTAAATCTAAAATGCCAAGGAGTAAGATGAATAAACCAAAATCTAAATGACAAAGAATTACTATGCATGATGTAATGGGTATAGTTTAAACCAAAATCAAAATATTTGAATTAACATAAACGAAGAATGCATGAATGAACATGGCATGGTTAAAAATGCAAACAATTTATTCCTTTTTAGTAGTGCTTAAATATTTCAGATGACAAACACATTTTTTTTGTTTTATTATATTCTCATTTTTGTATTTGCTCTTTATCTTAACGAACAAAACCGAAACTCTAATGAATAAACAAACAATGGAAATAAAAGAAAAGCCCAAGCACACATATCAGACGTTGTACCATGACCCACATGAACTTAGTTTTAGCACATATTATTGCCAGCCCAAGAATTAAGTGTATAAGACCCAATATGCTCAACTAATTAAATCAAAGATACAGCCATATGCAAAACCCGATATTATGGGCCAAGGTTTACAAATATGGCAGTCCAAGGTAATATAAACATTAAAGATGTAATACCAAAAATTTTGGTTACCAATTTGAACTTTTGTTCAGCTTGAAAGTTTAAAGTGATTGAAGTTAATCTTTAATCGAAGTTTTAAGATATTGAGGTGTAATGAATGGATTAGAGGATTATGACTAAGTATGAAAATTCAAATTTGTGTAACCTTTAAGTTGATCTATAAATTCATTTGAAGTCAATTGGACTTGAGGCTATAAGTTAATGGTTATGAATCATGGAGTTATTAAGGAAAAAAAAATAAATTTCACCTTGGAGTCATGAAGAATGATTATTAATATATTGAGAAATTGGGGATTAAGCTTAATCATTACACAAGATTAGTTACTTTTGTGAATTGAAGAGCTAATGGAAATAAGACTTAAGTGAAATTAGGAGTAATTTGGAATTATGGTAAATTGGAGAAAATGGTTAGATTGAAAATATATGTGCTTTGGGGGACAGTGGATATTTGAAGGGATAAGTGACGGGCAATTTTGGAAACCCAATGGTTGAAATTGGAAGAAGAGGGTTTTCCCTTCTCATTTTCTCTCATCTTCCTTACTCTCCTCTTGAAATGAAAAATTGGATTTGTGGTCTTGAAAAGAGATTTCAATCCTCTTTAAGTTAAGAGTGGCGAGACTCAAAGAAGAGGTGTAGACACCTCAACGAACTCATGTGGATACTCCTCAGCCCGAGGACAATCTCTCAAATAAACATTAAGATGTTGACCCGTTTTTCTTTTCTTTGCTGATTCCTCTCAATGAAATTTGAGTAAAACAACATTAGTCTTACCCAAATAAGTCCCCCATTGAATCCTCATCAAATCTTTATGGAAACCAAGAATTAAAGTCATCAAAATCCTCCATGAAGCTTGCAATTTCGTTGGTTGGACATTGGAAGGAAGAACAATTAAGTTTGGAGGTGTTTTGGCAAATTCAGCTTAAAAAGGGGGAAGAATTTCGTGGTAGATCCATCAAGCTTTGGAAAGTAAGTTTGAGGTATGTTATTCTAATCCATTTTAACTTTAAAAATCTCCTTGGAATCATGTTCATTGGATTTGAAATGAAAAAGATATGCATTTTAGAAGTTAGACAATGAAAATGGGTTTTCAGTTGCAAATTGATTGAATTTGAGTTAGATTGATCTTATTGATGCATTAAGTGATGGTCTAAACATGTTTTGACGTTTCTTTGAGATAAATTTGATGATGGATTAATTTGGAATGAAGTTGGAAGACTTAAGGATGATAATGGGAGAGACAAAGATGGATTTTTGGTAATGTTCGTGGCTGGGCAGTGTCAGCAACTTATAGCCAGTTGCTGAGCATAAACAGGGAGGGGAAGACCCTCTGGCCGAAGTCAGTTGGCCCCTGCCTAAACTTAGGGAGGTTCCCCCATGTTTGCCCTGTTTTGATCCGTTTCACTTCAATTCGATTTTCGACCTCTCCGAGCTTCCTGAAACCTTAATAAAGCATGTGTAAAGGACTGTTTGAGGTGGATAAACCCTCAAATGAATCATGAATTGAGAGTTGGTCATTTATACCACAATTTGGCCAAAACTGGAGAAGTGTTGAGCTCAAAGTGGCTCAACAAAGCACGTTGTCAATCGGGTAGTGCACTTTGAGCGTAAAAGCATAGAGATGCATATCATATAACTTTAGAATGTTATCTTGAGTTTGTTAAGTGTCTTAAAATGTTGTTTTCAATGGCTTGACTTACCTTTTAGGAGGTGACATCTCGGTCTAAGGCAAGGTGCAAACATATGGACTTATGGGAATGTTTACCCTCCCAAAGTTGTAAGTGGATAGTAACTCAATATTTTGATGATAAATGCTCTATTTTTCTAAATCATATGTTTGAAATGATATAAAAACCTTATTTTGAGTGTGGATACTTGTTGATGATTTACCAAGCATGTTTCTTTATGAATTACCTATATTTTTACACTATGCCTAGTTGATTGCGCATGATGTGTTGGATTTGTTTTTGGGCTAGGCCCTCTTGTCTTACTTGATAGCATGATTTTATAATTATAATCTTAAGGCATGTGTATGGTTTTATGAGATGGTGAGATCGAAGAGTAAGGCCCATTATGTGTTTATGCGGATGAGTCCTATGCACTTAGACCTATGTTTTGTTTTAGCTCTGACGGGAGTAACGTATGGTCTCCGAATTCGGTCTTAGTTTGGTAGATGCAAAGAAAAACCGGATAAGAATTGTAAAAGTCTAGCAATGCCTCACCACATTACGATGGACGGGCCAACGCCAAGGTAGGGGGTTTGATGATGAGAAAAACCATGTGAAAAACCCTTGGTGGGATTATGTTTTCCACGGCTGCCCATGTTTTGGGAATGTATTGGGTCATTGTTTTTGGTTTGATAACCACGCTATGTAAGATTGTTTATTCTTAATAGAAACCTATTTATGATTTATGAACTATGTTTTAGTTCACGTTTGATACATGCTTGATTTGATGAGATAAATTACTTGTTTATTGAAATAGTTTTGTTGAAATTGTATGCAGACTTCTGCAAAAAGTGTAAGCCCTTTATAAATGTTACTATCACTCACTAAGTATGTGTTAGTAATCATCATTCGCTTTCATTTACATGTTTTGCAGTATTTTAGTTCAGTCGTTCGTTCATGCCACGAGGTGTCATGATAGGTTCGATTGATTTGTGTGATGCCTCTTTTAAAGACAGCCCGTGTACTTGAACTTGAGCTCATGATTGGTGAAGGATCCTATTAAAGAAAAGAAAGATAAAGGAGATCGATTTTCAAATTTTGATTTAATGTAACATTTTAATTAATTTTTTAAGTTGTAGATTTACCAAAGAGATTTCCAAAATTTCTTTTATTTCAAATTTGACATTTTAGGGTCATTGAGACCAAATATATAAAATTGACTAAATTTTGACTTTTTGGTTGACTTTGGTCAACCCTTATGAAAGTTATTAAATTTTATTAAAACTTTATTTATACATTTTTTATCCAATTAATTGAGTCTCCAATTTAGTTTAAAGATGTTTTTGTAATGATATCTTCTAATGCCTTACATGGTGTCGAAGTGCGGGCCTGCAGACTCATATTTCGGTGCAACGCGATAGTTGTCACGTACTTAGCTTCCTGGCCGGGGCTTGACAAAAGACCCAAATCAGAACCTTTTTACCTTTTGGGGCACGATAAAAAACCCAATCAGAAACCTTTTACCTCAAACGATAATGGGATTTGACATTTTGGTCTCCTTCTTTTTCTTCTTTAACGATTTTTCTTCTTCTTCTTAGAATTGCACTTTTTTCTTTCTTCGGATGAAACAACCAAAGTCACTGTCAACCACCTTTGCCTCACTGAGTCATCGCATATAACTCCTTTTACAACGAAACTTTTTCTTCCTCTTCATTCTTTCAAGATTTGATCGATTTTCATCCAAAAAAAAAAACTCAGAACCTCCAAATCCAAACAAGAAAACTAACATTTCAAAGTTCTTGATCTAAAAATCCTACCGTTCGATCACCCTGAAAACGAATTATATTGTTCCCCAACCTTCACTCCATAACCCCACGGGGCCGATTGTCAATTTGAAACTCCAAATCGAAAAACCCTAACTTAGAAACCCAAAACATTGATTTCATGAAATCCAATGAGAAAGTAGCTGCAATAGTATTGTTCGGGCTCCTTCCTCTTCACATAAACTCTCTATTCAACTCCTTTTCTACCCTCATTTGAACCAATTTTACAGAAAATCAATTTCCAGAAAACTTTAACTTCCGTAGATGTCCCTAATTTCTAGAAAATTAGGGATTTCGGCTACCCTTTTCTTGGGTGTATGAAATGTAGTTTTATAAGAGAGAAGAAATTGATCTGAGGGTAGAGAGTGTATATCGTGCCCTAAAATCAATGGCTGCTGTTGTTTTTCTTATTTTTTATCCATTCTCGTGTGGGGAAAATGGGATTGGAGAGGCCTTTTAAAGTTTTCAAAAGTTTTTTTGGCGTCAATGGTAGAGATTTAATTCTTGGAAGATCCTACAGTTGGCCATGGGTAAGATAAAATTCCTTACATTCCCTTTTTATGGTTTTTTGTCATCAGTGGCTGAGGATTAAAGAAATTTTCATCCTATGGTTTGCGTTTGCTTACGTAAAAATTTGTCATGCTTGTGTGAATTTGTGTCTGTACGTGTGAGGGAGTTAGGAGAATTTTGTTGGTGCTGTTTCTGCTTGGTTATAGAGGACAAAAAGATAAAATTTCGAAATGCAGTAGTGCAGTGGGAGAAAACGTGTTTGGCAGCAATAGGAATGGGGACCGAGCTTGGAAACCAAGTTAAATTGTGAGGTAATTTCTTTCTATTTTAGGTTATCCTGTCTTGCTTAATTATTTTGCAATGGCTCTGTATCAGTTGCTAATCCAGCTCATTTCTATGCTTTGTTGCTGTTTTGCTTTGAATGGCAACTTTGTGAGCCATTTAAAACACTGTCATTTTGGAACTTGGTTCAACTTTGGGATCAAACTTGAGTTGTACTCAGCCTGGGTGTAATGGAATTTAGGAGTGTTTGATGAAATTGGGTTGGCTAATTGGACTCACTTGTAATTTCCATCGGGCTTTTGGGCTTTCACTTGTGCTCTTTTCAATTAAAGTTGAACTAGGGTCCATTGCAATGCATTTTCAAGACCCAATCCACCTTATCAGTAAATTAAGGAAAATTAAAACAAAATAAATATGAGAAATAAGTAGAATAGGAGAACTAAATGAATAAAGAAAAACAATTAAATGAATAAATCAAAATTTAACATAGTATTCCAGAGACACATATAATATTGATAAATATTTCATAGTAATGTGTCTTGCATGGGTATTGGAATGGGGATATATATACATATATATATAGGGTGGTATGGTTAAATGACATTTTGGTGGAATTAAAGGCATTAAATAAGTAAGCATTTCCATGCAAAGTAGTATGGTTTAATTCATTTCATATATAAGAATGGCAACTTTGGTGAATAAACATAACTATATTATTATATTATATAGTACTAAGTAATTTGAATTTATTACTTTGCGTGAAAAAAGAAGAAGGAGGAGGAGGTGGGTGGTCTTTGGGATCACAACGGGGCACAATCTTTCACAAATGTTAGTTAAGTCAGTTACACTCTATTTTGCAGTCATTGCCTATATAAGCTAATTAAACCTTCTCTTTTAACTTTCATTAAAACCCTCATATCATTCCCATCCATTGCATGCTCTGCAAAGAAAAAAGCCCTAACCAACTCTCTTCAAGTCCTCTCTCATTCTCTTCTCAAGAAACTGCCAGTCTCACCTTATCATTCTCTAAGTAAGTTTTCTTTCAACTCATCACGTCATCTTTAGGGTTTCCTCATTTATTATAATGTCTTACTTCTTTGTTACCCCTGCTTTATGAAGAATTTTTGGTTCTTCTTCATCGTCTTAAGGTTTCTTTTCTGTTTCAACGTAAAATAGGGAAGCATTTTGGCTCTGTGTTGTGTTTGTTGGATTCTTAGAATCAAGAGACATATCAAGAGGCTCTTCAAGGTTTCCTTTTGAACAAATCTGGGTTCTCAATTTCCTTCGTTTTCTCATTCTTGCTATTTAGTTAGTTCAAGGTTAAACATAACAAAATTTTCTTGAGTAAGCGATAATTTTTCTGGTTCTTTTTTCCTATTTTTAACATCATGAAAAGAACAAATGAAATCAGTAGTTGTTCATCTTTCTCGTTGGGTTTTTCAATTCTGGTGCTCTGATCGCTCGTACAATGTTTGCTTTTTCTTGGTTTGCTACACAAGACCCACAAATCTTTTGAAAGAAATGTGAGCATTGAAATTTTCTTTTCTGGTTTTGTATTCTTCCAATTCCATAGTTGTTTTTGTCTTCAAATTATCACTTGCTTCTTGAGGCTCCACATGGTTGGTGCATTTCTTGAATTGAACTTTTATTTTCTAATTAACTAAATGTGATTTCCTTGGATAACTTTAAGTTCTTGATAAAGATACCCAGGAACTCTCCTTCGTTAAGATTTGTGACTTGAATAGATTTCAAGCATAACCAATGGTAGGCTTTGGAAAAGGTAAAGGGAAAGCGAAGAATGTGTTGGACAAATTATAAGGCTAGTTAATAAATGTTGGCAAAATATAAATATAAGAATTTTAAAAGGAACGGAATATCAACTATGATGCTGCACGTCGATTAATATAATAGCAATAATAACAATACTAATGTTTATGAATCAAATAAAGAGAGGCATAAACCAAATACTATATTAGCAGTTTTAACAAACATAAGCAATTATACAGGCTCGGTCAGCAAGCAATCAGAATAATAATGATGGCTAGGCGATAATATCACAACAATATACTAGTACATTATATATTACAAACAAGTGAAATAAATGGAATTTAGCAATAATAATAATCAAACAAATCAAATAATAGTTACTGGGAAATAATAATGGCAAATTAAATACTCAACCAACAAATAAAATAGTAAAATAGAGGAATAAAGGTGATGGGCTTCAATTGCATAACGATATACCAACAGATGAAAGAAATTGAGAATTTAACAAATTTGTACTAAAATTCTATCGCAAATATAAAAGCCACGGTTTTAGTTAGAAATTGATTTGAATATATATATATATATATATATATATATTATATATACATATATAACAAATATTATACCGAAACTTGAATCAGATCTTTAGAAATTAGAACTGAATTCTAAATGAAAATAAATTAGGAAAATAATTCAAAGAATGAGATATTAAAGACCAAACCAAACTCGGAACGAAGGCAGCTCGATGCCAGTTGGAAACTGTCTCCTTAAAACAGATTTCACCCTCCTCGGTGCTTGAGGAATTCTACTTGGGTGTTTGCCTCCCAAGATACAACGAGCTTTAGTGCGAGGAACTAGCACCGGAACTTTGCAACGAACCAAGCACGAAAGAACACCAAGAAAAGAAAATATGTAGAGAGGGAGAAGAGAAGAAAACATTTTGTTTTCAGTTTGTTTCAGTGTATGTAAAAATAAAGCTAGAGTCCCTATTTATAGGCTAGGTTCAAGGGTTTAATTGTCAAAACACATCCATAAAAATCTAAAAAATTTTGAATTTTAAATTCAAAATCAGATTAGCGAGTTTTGAGGAAGACTAATTCTTCCTAGCAGACTTGATCTTCTTGGGCTTGGAGAATTTAGAATTGGACTGCAAAATGTGAGCCCATGTAAAGCCAAGCCTCTTCGCCCAACATTCTGCACCCATTTAAGCCCATTAGTTGACTTGTTACTAAGCTAAGTTGGGTTTCTATATATAAACCCATTTTCCAAGCTTTCTTTGACCAATGTGGGATTCTATATTTCCCACTAAGTCTTTAGTTTTCTTAAGTGATGAGACAATTTCTCATTCACAATCCATTTTTGACGACAATCCCCTACATAAATGAAAAATTGTTTTAGTTTTGACTTGACATTGGTGTTCAACAATCGACGCCTGCATAGGATAGGTAGGTGTTACCCTTTGAACCTTCCCTTGTGAAATACACTTACTTTACTAGCTATCTAGTAGACATGATGTCCTTGAACTATTCTGCTTTCTCTTGTAAATGAACCATATATCTCACACAGGAATCAATTCCTCGTTCGTTTTGTTGTCATGATGAACCTTTCGGCTTTTACTCAGCTTCCAAGTTCCATTCTCTTTTTATGTTTTTACTTTTAAGTTTTAACTTACAATGACTTCCTTGATAAGCTTTTCGTACTAGTTGTTTTTTGACCATTTGACTTTAGAAGGGAAAATGATTGTCGAGAAAGTATACATATTTAGGTGGCTACTACAGTAAGGCCAATTATGGTGAGGCCATGTTTAGGTTATTTTTAATTTGGACCGATGGATCTTAATGGGCTAAGGAACCCTAGATACAATTAATAGAATTTAAGTTGAAACCTTTACCTAGAAATGCTGGTATGAAAGAGAGACGAAAATTACCCTTACTTTTTGTCAGTGTTAAGTGTTGCCTTTTTAGCTTCCTATTAATGAAATCTTAATAAAAAATAATAGTCAATTCAATCAGTCTTCTTTCTTTTCCTTATTGATTTCCCTCTCTCTAATTTCACTTCTTATTTTTAGTTTGCTCATTTTTAGTTAGCATCTCCCTTTTTTAGTTTCAGTCTTTCCATGTCATTTGCAACTCTTTTTTTTTTTTACGTCGAAACCCTAAATATCTCTTAAACCCTATTGTAACTTGAAATCCTAAAGATCTCTTAAACCTTAATGTAACTTCATCACTAATCTTATTTAAACACGTCTTTATCAGCCAAAACAATTTTAGTTATTAGAATTTCTTTTTTGAGAATTTGACTTATTTAAAACAATTTAATTTACTAATGAAGAGAGTAAATTAAAGAGTAAATAACTAAATTAGAGAAAAACATATAATATAATAATATACTAAGATTCATAGACATTATATTAGTAATGAAATAATGGTCAGTGAATTGAAAATGATAAATATTCAAATGATTAAATTTGAAGAAGACATATACTATAATATAAGAGATTATCTATAAAATGTTATATATTATTTACATTAGTAATTAAGTAATGAGCAATGGATTTGAGATGAATTAACGATTAAATTTGAACAAGATATATATATATATATATATGTATGTATAAGTCTAAAATTTATAGACATTATATTAGTGATATGAAATAATGATTAATAAATTGAAAATGGATAATTATTAAATTTGGAGAAAACATATACAAGACTAAGATTCATAAACAACATTAATCAGTAGTATGAGCTTTGAAGAATATATGTAAATGGGTAAATGATTATATTTGAGGAAGATATATTTACAACTAAGGTCTATAGTATACACGCTAAAAAATTAGTAATATAAGTATTAAAGGAGACATATATAAAACTAAGATTCATACATATTACATTTGTAACTAATGATCAATGAATTGTAAATGTGTAAATGGTTTGATTTGAAGAAGCATATATAAGACTAAGATCCATATACAACATTAGTAATATGAACTTGAAAAAAATGCATGTCTAAGATTAAAATCCATATATATTTAATTAATGATATGAACTAATGATCAATTAATTTTTTTGTTACAATGATCAACTGAATAAAAGTAAATGGTTAGATCATTTCAAGACAACATGTATAAGGCTTAAGATCCCCACACATTAAGTTAGTAATATAAACTTTGAAGATTGTCACGGACCAAGGCCTTCTGATGGTACGGGCAAGCCTAGATGCGGGCAACCCAGGCATAAGGTGCGGGCACAAAGTCGAGGTACTGGCACATCTGCTGGCGGGCAGATGGATGTGCGGGCACAATGCGCGGAGTGGGTGCAAGTGGGGGCACAGCGCGCGGAGCAAGTGCAAGTGCGGGCAATCTTCCAAGCAAGTGCGAGCGAGCTGCCAAGAGCATATGGGCAGGCAAGCACGCGGAATGTGGGCACATGACATGCGGGCAACTAGGCTTAGTTATGGGCAACAGGTGTGTGTGTGCGCGTAGGCAAACAGCACACACGAGTAGATAGTACGCGCGGGCACTAGGTGCATGGGTAGTCGGAGTGCACTTGCAATGATGATGCAGGCAACTTCTAGTGTGAACACAGACCAGCCACCGTGGTGTAAACATGGGTAACATGTGCGCGGGAGACGGGCACGTCACGTGCAGGCGACGGGCATACGAGCCAGACGTGGGAAGATTTCTGGTTAGCCACTCTAGAGGGTTCTTGAAGAGTCTACGATGTAGGGAGCACTCTTGAAGAGCCTAGAAACGTATGGAACTTATGCAAGTGGTGCAAGTTGTACAAGTGGGACAAGTGGTGCAAGTTGGCCAAGTTAGGCAAGTTGGCAACGTGTATAGCAACTTGTATAGCAACTTGTAGGATGTGTAGAACTTTATAGAGAACCATGGTCTTAAGAAGACTAGGAAGGATCTAGACCATGGCTCACTCATCTATAAATAGGTGTGCCACCCACCATTTGTAATAGGGGTTGTAGGGTTGGAAGAACACTAATTTAAGGAGAGTGAGAGATCAATTAGCTAAATGCTCTTGTATTCTTTGTGATTATGAATAGAGTTTCATTCTCTTAAATTCTTAAGTTCTCCATCATTACTTTCCTATCCTTGCTACTCTTTATCCTTGCTCACTCCCATCAATTAGGCTAAGTATTCTTATACTTTAGCCGTGAAATTTAGGCTGTACAGGGCAATAACCTGAAGTGTGAGCCTATGACAGTTGGTATCGAAGCGTGGTTTCGGATCAAGCGGGTTGGTAACCAAATAGGGTAAGCTTGGAGACGTGTTGGTTTCGGAGGCTTGTGAGAGGCATGTCTTTTTCTTCCAAAGAGCACGTGGCTCCCGTCTTCGAGGGTGTAAAGATGAGAAGAAGGTCGAAGAGGACCACTAGTTGAGTCTACCATGGATGACCGCATGGGCAGTGTGGAGTTGGCCATAGGAGAGATGCGGGGTAGGATAGAGGACTATGATGGTTGTTTTGAGAAGCTAGAGTCAGCATGAGACGAGGTCCGTGATGAGTTGCGAGGGGCACACAACAAGATGATGGATTCCCTCAAGTAAAAGGACGATGTTCTCGAGGCTATGGTGGTGGCCTTAAGGAAGGAGGTTAAAGAGCTCAAGGGGAAGCTCTCAACATGCGAAGCCATCATCGAGAGTGGTGTGCTAGCGGTGACACCCACTCATCGAGTGGAGATTCCTAAGCCAAAATCATTCGTGGGAAGTCGCTCTGCCAAGGACTTGGACAACTTTGTGTGGAGCATGGAGCAATACTTCCGAGTGGCAAGGACACCCGATGAAGCTAAAGTGAGCACTGCTTCCATGTATTTAGGTAATGTTGTTCTCTTATGGTGGCGTTGTATGTGTGATGGCGTAAGCCATGGGGAGAACGCCATCACCACATGCGGAGGATGAGGCTCGAGGCAAGTTACGTCATCTCGCTCAAACGAGAAAGGTGAGGGACTATTGCAAAGAGTTCTCAGAGTTGTTACTTATGGTACCTAGTATGAGCAAGAATGAAGCATTCTTCAACTTCATGGATGGGTTAAGGCCATGGGTGAAGAACGAGTTAAAGCGCCGTGGTGCGGAAGACTTAGGACTAGTAATTGCGGTAGTGAAATCCTTGATCGAGTTTGGATCTCCTAGGTGTGAGGGCTATGCCAAAGGTAGGGGAGACTCAGATGGTAACTCCTTATCAGAGGATGAGGAGGATGATAGTGCATCGCCTAAGGACGAGGCGAATGGTGACTTTTCGTCAGAGGATGAAGAGGACAACAACTCTTCTTCAGAGGAAGAGGAGGAGAATGAGGACTGCAAGCCTAAGACCGAGGAAGCTACCAAGGGAAGAGAGGGGAAGCCCTTGGAGTGCTTTATTTGCGCCGGTTTGCATAGGGCAAGGGAGTGTCCGATGCATGAAGAACTTTCGGCTATCGTCTTGATAGAGGACTGAGACGAGAAAACCGATCGAGAGGAGCACCACAAAAAGCCCAAGAGAGTAATGCAGCTCATTGCTTTATCATTGCATCATGGAAAATGGATTTCACGAGCAAGAAGCAAGGAAGATCAGGAGCAAAGGTGCATCTCGACAAGCCCGGAGGGGACTTTGCGTGAGAGCGAGGGAGCCAGAGTGCTTCCTGATGAAACCAAGACGAATTTCGTGCATTATGGAGTCAAGTTGCAGAAGTCGATAGAGTCCAAAGGACGGATAAGGAATGATGGTTCGCAAACAAGACCGAGGCGATGGGAGAGTCGTCAACCAAGATCAAGGCAAATGAGGTGTCGTCGATCGATACATAAGCGGCTGGGGTGTTG
This sequence comes from Microcos paniculata, assembly GCA_030664755.1. Lineage (NCBI taxonomy): Eukaryota > Viridiplantae > Streptophyta > Magnoliopsida > Malvales > Malvaceae > Microcos > Microcos paniculata. Next base: position 34,876,796 of record CP131462.1, on the reverse strand, counting down.
CGAGTGGGAACGAGACTCCCCTAGCAACGAGGGCGTTACCAGATTAGGTGGAGGATATTGTCACGGACCAAGAGCTTCCGATGGTACATGCAAGCCTAGATGCAGGCAACCAAGGCATAAGGTGCGGGTGAGCGAGAGGAAGTGCGGCACAAAGTCGAGGTATGGGCACATATGCTGGTGGGCAGACAGATGTGCGGGCACAATGCGCGGAGCAGGCGCAGTGCGGGCATAGCGCGTGGAGCGAGCTCGAGTGCGGGCAATCTGCCAAGTAAGTGCGGGCGAGCTGCTAAGAGAGTACGGGTAGGCAAGCACACGGAATGCAGGCACATGACGTGTGGGCAACCAGGCTCGACTATAGGCACTAGGCGTGCGCGCGGGCACTGGGAGCACCGACAGTCGGAATGCGCAGGCAACGATGATGCGGGCAACTTTTGGTGTGAACACAGACCGGCTACCATGGTGTGAACACAGGCAACGTGTGCGCGGGAGACGGGCTCTCGTGCTCGGGTGACGGGCACGCGAGACGCGGACAGATTTTTGGTTAGCCACTTTAGAGGGTTCTTGAATAGTCTAGGACGTGGGGAGCACTCTTGAAGAGCCTAGAAACATATGTAACTTGTGCAAGTGGTGCAAGTTGTACAAGTGGTGCAAGTTGGCCAAGTTAGGCAAGTTGGCAACTTGTATAGCGACTTGTAGGATGTGTAGAACTTTATAGAGAACCATGGTCTTAAGAAGACTAGGAAGGATCTAGACCATGGCTAACTCATCTATAAATAGGTGTGCCACCCACCATTTGTAACAGGGGTTGTAGTGTTGGAAGAACACTAAGTTAGGGAGAGTGAGAAATCAATTACCCCAGTGCTCTTGTATTCTTTGTGATTATGAATAGAGTTTCATTCTCTTAAATTCTTAAGTTCTCCATCATTACTTCCCCATCCTTGCTACTCTTCATCCTTGCTCACTTCCAATCAATTAGGCTAAGTATTCTTATACTTTAGCCGTGATAGTTAGGTTGATTAAGGCAAAACTCGTAAGTAGTTTGTCTTAGGCCGCACAGGGTGATAACCTGAATTGTGAGCCTGTGATAGTTATTTCTATTTAATGCAAGTTTCTCTATTAAGAAGAAAACAAATTTAAAAATTAGGATATTAATTTGTCAATCTTAATGGCAGTGAACCAATATAATAAGTACAAAATCATATTACTATATATTTTCAATTAATGCACAACTTTGAGATGCTAAGGATTCATAACATTGAAGCTAATAGAATGAGAAATATTATACTATTGAGTACAATTATAAAACAGAACTTAAAAACTATTATAGAATAGAGATTATATGTAAAGGTTAAATATTCATTACAATAATAATGACCTTAAACATCTGCTATAATCGTTTAAAATTGTTGCTTTAAAGTAATTTATTCAACGAATATTTGAACTATTGCCTTGCCTTAAATAGCATTTTATGCTGTGTATTGTCGAAACGTCTCAAGAGCCGTTTGACGGGAAATTTTAAAGAAATAAAAAGATTTTGAAAACAAGAAAAGGAGTCGCCACTAACCATTTGGTTTAGGTAGGTTAGCCACCCATTTTGACTCCGTTTGACATAACATAATCTAAAAAGATTATCTTAGGTCAAACAAATGTTGGTCTACGAAAACGAATTTTGGATTCGGGAGTCCGTTACGTCCGGGGAAGGATTAGCACCCCAAAAACGCCCGAAAATCGGTACCATAAAAGTCTTAAAAAATGTTTTAGGGCTAATAATAAAATGCTTTCAAGAAGAAGAGAATAATTTAGAAGCTAAAAGTTAAAATGTCGGAGTAATACTCATTTTTCTATAGGTTAATTCAACCTTAAAGAAAATTCGATTTAATGAGATCCGTATTGAAATTTGGTTAGAAAATTCCCAATGTTGAATAACCGAGTTGAGAACTTCCGAAAATAAACTTTGAAAATCAAAATGTTAAAACAAGTAATTTGTCCAAGATAAATTTAATTTGAAGAAAAATTAGGGTTTTGAAAAAAGATTGGATTAAATTTAGAAAGACCTCAATTGTTAAGGACTAAATTGAAATCTTTAAAAAAAATATTTTTTGGTTTTTTTTTTAAATTAATGTCAGAATTATCAAATTTCTTTTATTGATGGTGGATTTTGATTAATAAAGCAAGATTTTAAAAAGAGTTTAATTTTAATTGGAAAGATTCCAACGTAGGGACCTAATTGAAATCTTTCAAAACATTTTTATCTTTTTTGAAAATAATGTCGGAATAATTAAATTCCTTTTATTTTTGGATCTCATTTTTAAAACTTTGATTAAGGAAATTAACCAAAGTTTAATTTTTATAAGAAAACCTCAACTCTTGATTAAGTTTTTGCTAAAGCCATTTTTTAGATTATAAAAATTATGTCGGAATTGAAATTCCTTTTGCTGATACGGGGGATTTTAAAAGAAAACATTTTTTGGGGTTTTTGAAAATTGACATTAATTAAAGAAAAACTTGAATATTTGATGGAAAAATAAACATGATATGCATGTAATTTTGATGAAATTAAATGGAAAAAATTCATTTTTTGTTTTTGAAGGGATAAAAACTCTTCCAAATCTCCACCGTACTTCCGGTGAAAAACTTAGAGAAATTTCTATCTTGGTAGACCCTTGAGCATCTAGTACTTATGAGACACCCTCCGGCTTCCCATGCACATGAATTTTGTGAAAACGATGCCCTAATTTCTAAATGCATGAAATGATGGGACAAAATAAACTAAGAAGATGGGTTAGCACAAGAAATGTATTTGGTACACAATTAAAAAAATGCATGAGCCCTAATTTCTAAAATATCATAAATGATGTAAATGGGCCTAAGCTAAATGACATATTAAAATGCTAATGGGCCTAAACTAAATGACATATTAAAATGCTAATGGGCCTAAGCTAAATGGCATATATAAAATGCTAATGGGTCGAAGCTAACTGTCATATTAAAGTGCTAATGTGCCTAATCTAAATGACATATTAAAATGCTAATGGGCCCTAAACTAAATGTCATAAATTAAAATGCTAATGGTGTCACGCCCCGACCCGCTCCGAGCCGGCCACGTGGCAACCGCCGCGCTGCCTCGAAGTACGTGCTGGCCAGTCACGCACCTAAGGCACCGCAAGGCATAAATGGGCATCATCGCTATCAAATAAAACTAAAACTTTAATTAGAAAATATTTAATAAAATAATTAACTTTAAAAATAATGCCAGTGGACTAATTGAGAGAATACCTACACAGCGGAAACTTCTAAGCCTAAGCCACCGACGCCTTCTAATAAGCCTCTTTTCTATGGCTGACTCCGATTCGCAGATCTGCATCCATCCACATTGGATACAGGTGAGTGACAGAGGTTCTAAGAATCTCCATCTGGGTTAGGGCAGATAAGGGAAATCCAGAATAAAATAAAATAAAATAATAATAAAATAAATATTTTTCTTTTAAAAATTCTTTTCTAGTTCTCTGGCTGAGAACCCTCTTTTAAAAACACTTTAAATAAATAAATAAATAAATAAATATATATAAAATGGGCTGGCATCTCTATCATACTGGAGGTGCGACCCGCCGGTCGTCTTATGCCTCACTGCACCGAGGGCTATCTCTTTTCTTTCTAGGAATGTTTTCTTTTTTTTCTTTCTCTCTCTCTAGCCCTTTCCCTCGGTGGTGCCTCACTGTGGTGGAACACAGTGAACTGGAGCTCTGGTGAGTTTCCCTACGCGCCTCTCCCAACCAGGCTCGACTCACCGTGCCCCTCGATAGGCGGTCCACGGCTGAGTATCATGCATGCTCTCAAACTCGGTCCACGCTCCCGTAAATTGGAGCCCCGAGGAACCCTCTCAATCGCTCATCTCCCGAGGGCATCGTACCCTCAATAATCATAATAATAATATTTTAAAAACATATATATATATATACAACATACATATTTAAAATATATACAAACACACACACACACACACATAATACTTATATTTATTTTTAAACATCCCACTCACTGTGTGGGTATATCACAAGCACATGTGTGTGTGTGTGTATTCCCATATCCCAAAAACTTCTTTTGAAAAACATTTATGTTTTAAAATCATTTTTAAAGCCTTTTCCCCCAGTGGCTACACAAAGAAGTCTAGGCCACTCACGGTAGTGGGAGAATCGTATACTCCCAAGCGCTCCATGTAGCTCAACCTCCGGAGTATCGCAGCGCTTGATCCAACCGGAGCCCTAGTACACGGAAATATAAATTAGCATTCATAATTAAATTTATGAATGCACCTATGAGGCTCTAACATGACCTAAGACTGGGCTTGGATGTAATTCGGGGCTTAGAAAAGTGTCCAGGAGGTTCCGAGATAAAAATTGGACACTTGAAGAAAAATTCTGGGCCAGGAAGGCCCTCCCGCGTGGCTGGGTCGGGCCCAGCCACGGATTGGGCCGGCAAAGGCCCACCCGCACGGGTGGCCAAAATTGGCCAGGTCCCGCGCGGGACTGGCCCGAGTCCCGCGTGGGACTCGGCCATGCCGTCTCTCCCGCGCGGGAGAGACGCGGCTCCCGCGCGGGAGAGACGCGGCTCCCGCGCGGGAGAGACGCGGCTCCCGCGCGGGAGCCGCTCGGCATCCCTCGGGATCCGAGCATTTTCTCGGATCCCGAGCCCCTCGGTCCAAGGTTTTGCGTGAAATTCGAGATGGAGGTTCCTGACACCTCCCACGACATGTTTACCGGAGCAGAAACGAGAATTACAAGCTCAAAGTCCCTAAATCTCAAATCTAAACTTAAAAGCTAACAAAAAGCTGAAACTAACTTTGAGCTTGGATTTCTCCTAGACCAATGCATGGATAAGCGTACAAACTTGGAAAAATGAAGATCAAGGAGTTAAGAACAACTCACCAAGATCTCGCCTTGAACTGGCAGTCGGTTTGTCCGGATCGGCCAAAAGTCCAAAATTGCTCCCCGTGAGCAGTTGAGAGAAAAGAGAAAGGAGAGAAGAGAGAAAAGAGAGAAAATGAGGGGGAGAGCTCATCTCCCCCCTATTTATAGGGGAGCCCGGCACCGGGTCTACTCGGGCCCCGGGCCAAACTTTCTCTTCTCTTAAAATCTCTCAAAACTTTGATTATTGGCCCGATTCACCGACCAATTCACCAATGGACCTCCAATCCATTGGCTATGGACTTCAAGGAGTCCACTTAGAGATTCCATGCATGGTCACCAATCTTATCTTCCAACTACGTCTTGTCTTAAGCTTATCTTCTCTTCAAACTTGACACAGCCGGATCGACTTATTGTTAAATTTTCGCGTCATCTTGTACTATTCCGTTCGTACGAGAAGGTCGTGCTAGGTCCGGGTGTGTCAAATGGGCCTAGCTATATGATATAAATTAAAATGCTAATGGACCTAAATAGAATGCAAATAGACCTAATAACTAAATGGCATCAACATAAACAAGATGAGCCTAGCTAAAATGCAAATGGACCTAATTAACTAAATGACATTAATTAATGAGATAGACCTAGACTAAAATGCAAATGGGCCTAGACTAAAATAGCATAAATTAAATGAGATGGACCTAGGCTAGAAAATGTAAATGGCCTAAATTAAATAGCATAAATTAAATGAGATGGACCTAGGCTAGAAAATGTAAATGGCCTAAATTAAATGGCATAAAAATATTATCAAATGTCCTAAAATTCTAAATGGCATAAAAAATGGAATAACCTAAAATTCTAAAATGGCATGAAACATTATATAGACCTAAAATTACTAATTGACTAAAAAAAAAACTAAAATGGCATTAAAATTAAATAACCTAAATTACTAAATGGCATGAAAATATTAGAATGAACCTAATTTAGTAAATGATATAAAATATACAAAATGACCTAAGAGCTGATATAGTATGAAAATATTAAAAATGAACCTATTCTACAATGCAAAACGAGCTTAAATTAATGTGGAAGATATCTATGCAAAATAGCCCTAGATTTAAGTTGCCACGTACTTAATATAATACAAATATAATACATAGAAATTATCTAATTTAATTTTTATCCCAAAAGGCATGCACACATGACATGAGCATATATAAATGAGATGCATATAAAATATGAAACGAAAGTCCAAAGCATGCCATGACATGATCCCATTGGAATTATAACCTCCAAAAGCATGATTTATTGACTGAGAGCATGCATAGAATCCTAATCTGGACACAAGCAAGTATAACCCAATTTCCACACGAACCTAAGACCCATAACAAATGCCGAGCCCCACAATTTCTTTGTGTAACATAAACAGAAACTAAAACCCAATAAATAGAACCCATGGTCCATTGACCCGAAATTAAAGCAAGCTAGAAATCCAAATCTATCTTCGACTGGTCGGCACAAACAAGGCATGGAACGAGAACCCAAAACAATTAAGTAAAAAAAACAACAGAAAGAATTGTAAGACAGCCCAAAAAAATATATACAAAACCCAAGCATATTAAAATAATCCGCATATTTTCAATCCAAAGGAAGTCAAAGATTTTACCCAAATAACACTAAGGTTCGCGTTTTGGGAAGTTGGATACTTTTTCTTCCTTATCTGTCAACTTCCTTTCAGTTTTCTCCCCTTTTCAGCGCCTACTCTGTTCTCTTCTCTGACCGAATGAAATTCTAGCCACTGTGAAGCAAATGAAGCAAACGTCCGAATGCACTCCAAGGGAAGTATGTTGCCCTTCAGCTTTTACTCTCCAGAAACATTAAACAGATTCCCTAAGGTTGTCCCCAATTGAAAAGTATACCCCTTTTTATGCAGACTCCGACGGAAAGAATGCCCCAAAGTTGAATCCCCAAGGTTTGTTCCTTCTTCTCTTACCCGATTATTTCTTTAAAAACTTTTCCTCTCTCCTTTTTGAACTGATTTTTCAAAAACCCCAATTTCTCCAACCCCAATTTTTAAACAGAAGAACCCTAATTTTTTTCAGTTAAGATTCGGCCCCCCTTCCTCTTCTGTACGAAATTTTCTTTTTATATCCAGTGTTTATTTGATCTGAAGGCTAAAAGGCAATCTGTAGCCCTAGAATCAACGGCTGACCATGTCACCCCCCGACACCATGATCGAACACGTAACAATCGCCGCAACTCTTGAAATGCATTCTATTAGGTTAGAATACACTCCAAGGGTCGCAAGGCTAAAACGGTCATTTTACACATTTTTCCCTCATACAGTTTTCATCCAGTTCAATAGTTAAAACATTTAGTTAACATGTAAACAAGTCAAAACAGTTTAAATGTCAGACTGTCGTGACGTAAAAATTCATGTAAACACAAGACACCAAAACTTCAAGAAATTTATGAAAATGCCATTGGTTACTCGACATATTTTTCCTTGAATTTTTAAACTAAGCTACAGGATTCAGAAAAATACGGTAACAGTTTCAAAATACTTTAGACACACTAAAGTTGTGAAATAGCTATTTAAACCGACATTTACTTACTTGGTGGACCCTACACGAATTTTTGAAAAATAGTACATAAGTTGACTTTTTCACCCTTGGTCAAACCTGAGCCAAAAGCCTAGCAGTTTTCCCACCACAATGTACCTATGAGCGCGGTTGGTATCTACAGCCTGAAAAATATTTTATTAAAAACACGGGTGAGTAACAAAGTTACCCAGTGAGTGGATAAAATAATTATATAAACGACAATGTAAAAATCGATATTTATTATAAGGCAATAAAAGTCAAAACCATAAGCATAAATAAAACCATAAACATAAACATAAACAAGGCAAGATTTTCACAAACTTTGGCCCATGTATCATCTATTTTATCCGTCAATTCCTCACTCGAGTTATCGCCTTGGCCGAGGCCGACAACTGAGTAGCCAGTCCCATCTTGAACGGTGGATACCACAAGATAGACTCAAATTACCTTGCGGGTTTCCTTCCGCGCCTCCCATCAAGGTACATACCACACTCACCACGCCTCTCAAAAGACGGTCCGTGGCTACTTAGCTACTGCAGTAATAGAATTCCTCCCTTGGAGGCCACCGTATAGTAACATCTCTGAAATTGTGATGGCTTATAAACCCTTTGTTTTCATTTCTACAAATTGGCATGTTTCAAAACCATATAAAACCTTTTTCCATTTATTTTCAAAACCAAGAATAGAGATTTGTTTTAAAACTATTCTTACAAAATATTTCCCAAAACCAATTTCATAAATTAGCCATCACATTCCATGGGCCATATATTTCTCATTATTCCATCATTTAACACATATAGATAGCAAATAATTTCAGAAAAATAGTATTTAATAAAAATTGCAATAAAACAGTAATTTAATTTAATTATCCACTCACTGTGCTCTCCGTGCTAGTCTTGACTTTCCTCAACTGGTTCCTTGTTCTTTGATTGATCTCGGACTCCTAATTTTCATAAACTCATTTAGTTTCTATAGCCATTACTAAATTTAATTAAGACTTATACTAAATGCAATGCCATGCATGCCATGCAATAAATTGGAATTCTAACTCTTAATTATACTTTTCACTAATATTCTTCTACCTAATTTTTCTTCAAAATTCACATTTATTCCATTATAGGTTGAAAATTTCCCATAGCTATGACACATTAGAAATTTCGATCTTTGCTCCATTTTCACCCAATTTCCACATTTTTCTTTTCCAACATTTCTCACTAACATTTTCACATTAAAATTACTCCAAAATAACTACATTTTAATTTAAATTCCAAAATTTCAAAAATGCCATTTTTCATGTAAATTTCAGCATAAATTATTGAAAAATTAAAATTTTCATTTCTAATGTAATTTAATGACATTTCCTAGTTTAATAAGCTTCCATAAACATCATATTTTAATCCTAAGATTCCATGAATCCAATTTGGGTTAGAAATCTTAAATTCAAAAATTCTCCATAATTTTTCTTATTTTCTAGATTCACATTCCTACAAATGATTTTAAGTAAAATTGAACCTATATTCATGTTTAGCATGCCATAATCTACATTCTAACATCAAAATTAGGCATGCTTACCTTTGATTTGTGAACTTCCACCAAGAACCCTAAAATTTTCAAATGAAATTCCTCCCACACTAGCTTGAATTTCTTGAAATTGATTTGGGAATATTAATGGGCTAATCAAGAGCTTCAAGTTGGTTACTAATTTATGGAGGCTTGTTTGGAGAATTTAGGACTTGTGTTTATGGGTGGAAGGTTTCAAGTGTTCAACAATGGAGTTTTGTTCTTCCAAGCTAAAGGTTGAAGACAACAATGGTGATTTCAAGAATTTTCTAGTCTTTTAACTATGCATGGCCGGATTTGAAGACCAAAGGGTGGGGGAAAATTTGGTTCAATCCTAGCCCTCCATTATTAAAGTTTTGACACTTGTCATCATGTGGTTAAATCCATAAAAGATAATTTTATTCTTAGTTCCCATTTTGTCCTCCAACAATCACTAAAATTCCATCTATATCCTGAGTCAGTGTAATAAAATTTTCAGTGTATATTTTTATTCTTTAGACAATTTCCTTTTATTCCATTGGCAGTGAAATTTTTAAATTCTCTGACAATTTTTTGTAAAATCAGTCTAAACTTCTAATTTTACTACTAAACTTTAACAATTCATTTAATTCCATTTATATCCTATAAATAACTTAAGTAAGGCTTAAACTATATTTTCCATGATTTCCTACTAAATGATGCATGCCGGACAAACTAAGAGAAACAGTAATTTAGAACGGGTATTACAGACCATGAGTTTTTTCTCCTTTTGTCTGTTTCTTCTGCAGGTTTTGTGGGCTTGGAGAGGCCTTTTGAGATTTTGAGAGCTTAGGGGATAATTTTGGTGAATCAAGGGTTAGGATTCAATGTCCCAGCAATCCAACGGACAGCAAGATATATGGTAAAATGCTCTCTTTTTTTCATTTTTTACTATCTCAAATAAAATGGCTGTGATGTACGTGTGAGCTATTTTGTTGGGCGAGTGAACATGGGAAAATTTGCTGGCTGCTGTGATTTTTGTCTGTTTGTAGGGGCCGTAAATTTGGTGCAGCTTCACAGAGAAAATGAGAGAAGGAATCTCGGATGGAATGGGAGAAGTAGAGTGGGGACCAAGCTTAGGAGCCAAATTAGCTTGAGGTTAAGTTTGCCTTAATCCATAATTTCCAACTTCTTAACTTTTCCCAATCTTAATTAAGCTGTTGATAACTATGTTTTGATCCAAATTTGCAGCTACTGTAGTAAATTGAACAAACAGCGAAGCACATGAGCCTTTCCAGAAATGGCAACAAACTTTCCAGCCAAAATTTCCGTTGTTTAGCCGAATTCTGCTAATTGGCTTTCTAACGGCGTCATTTTGAGTCTGGTTGTCTTTGTTGAATACAACATTGATCATGGGCTGGTTGGGTGAAATGGGCTACTGTATGAATTGTGGGCTGCTATGGGTCCAATATCAATGTATTTGTGACTTAATTGACATTCAAATCTTCCAATTAAAGATGCGGGCCTTCAGCCCTGGGCTCAGTATTTCATAGTCCAATTATTTTCAACAAATAAAAGAAAAAAAATTTTAAGTAAGTAAAAATTAAATAAAAGAATAAAGTAAAAATAAGATAAAGTAAGGTAAGGTAAAAATAAAATGAAATGAAATAAAATAAGATACTATAAGAAAGAAACTAGATTTGCCAAAATAAAAGGTGTCTACATGTATAATAGCATCCTTTAGTAAGAGATTTAGATTTCAATTTTACATAAAAGGTTTTCTTTGGCCAAAAGTATGTATTAGCATATTGATGTCTTTAGACATAAATTAATGAAGAATTGATCAAATATATATGTAATAAGTGGGATTTTTAAATTTGAAAATGAAAATAGTGTGATGCCACACTTGTATTTTGGTGCAATAGTGAATCCCTCATGTTTATTAATTTATCATAATAATTACAAAATTTTCTAAAATTTATCATACTGGAGTTTTAATTATGTATTTGAACATTTCCTTCAATATATATATATATATATATATAGAGAGAGAGAGAGAGAGAGAGAGAGTATTAAGGTTTTATTTATTTTTATACAAAGAAAATTACTAAATCATGAGAAGTAAATTAAAAATCATATCATCCCATAATTACTACATAACAAAAAAAAAAGCAGAAGTTAAGTGATTTGGAAGGAAGTAGTAGCGGGATAGAGGGGAAAATTTGAAAGCCAAATCCCAAATATATATGTCATGCTCATGGAATTAGATATCCATATCCATATCGATATCACACCCTCAAAATTACGGATATATCGCAAAAAATATTGATATCGCAAAAAAGTGGTAAAAAATGATGTAAAATCATGGATATTTATAGTAAACGTTGGAATTTTGAAATGAAATTTTACCCTATGTTTATTTACATATTTTTACATATTTCAGAGTCATAATATCTTAATTAAAGTATAATTAGATGTGTGATTAATGTATTGCTAATTATTTAAATAGGCGAAAATGTATGAAATATAATTAAAAAAGACAACCAAGCATATTTGTGACATATTTATATCCAACAACATCAAATATTACAAAGTTTAACTGATAATACAAAGTTTCCAACCTCATTTAATACCACATTGAGTTTCTTGGAGGCTCAAAAATATTAACCTGACTTCCGTCGGTAGGCTGAATATAGCAGCAATATTCATGCCAAGTCATTGTATTCCTATAATTATTCACATAATTGTGCACATGGGCATAATAATCAATTACACTAGCTACCAAAAGATTTTCAAGACGAGGGAAGTGACCATAATTCACCTGTGGTTGTGCTGATTGATCATCATGAAAAGTTTGTTGTTCATGGGAATAATCTGACGGATACTGACCTGATGAATATAATGCTCCATAATTATATTCTCCATATCTATCATCAGTCTAATTTCCAAAATTTGATTCCATTGGTCCATTATAACCGACTGAACTTTGTTCTGTGATTATTCTCATGGAGCCAAAATCATCAGCAAGATTACCCATAGTTTTTTTCCCCTTTTTCCTTTAGCTTCATGCCCAGCTTTGCGAGACCCATGGTCTTCATCTTGTGTAGCATGTGTAAAAGTTGCCTCACTGGTAAAAGGACTCAATGGTCTATAATGATCACTGTCATATGAAAAATCATACATTGAAGCATATTATGTACCTCTTTCTCCACCCCCACCCCGAGTCCCTGTTGTTATAGTCCTTTCCCCACTTCTTCCATCATCATCATCATCATCACCATCATCATCATCATCATCTTGATTCATTAAATGACCTTCGAATCCAGGTGGAGGACCTATGGTTTCATCTGATGAAGAATCTAAGCCAACCTCTTCGGACATCACTTTATCAACATCAATCCCAAATTCTTGAGCATGACTGCTGATCTCAGGATTAGGCTTCATATCACGGCCATCTAAATGTGCAGGCCTAATCCATTGAAAGAGAGGATATTCATCTTCATCAACAATTTCAACAGTAACATCAAGAAGATTCAATGGGTCTAGCATTGACATCTCATCTTGTGCAGCTTCCATATCTCTAACTCGTAGTTTCATGTTATAGTAACAATACACAAGATTTTGTAGAGTTCTATGGGCTACTCGATTTCGTTGCTTTGTGTGGATTTAAGCAAATGTGCTCCAATTTCTTTCACAAGTTGAAGATAAAACAGTTTGAGATAATATCTGCATAGCCAATTTATGCAGTATTGGTGGACTTTCCCCATATAACTCCCACCAATCAACTACATAAAAAAGCAAAGAATATTTTACATTGAATGAATCGTAGTAATAATAATTTTTCAAGCAAAAATAGAGAATTAATCAACTTTGTAATTGTATCTATACCGCGTTTCATGGTCGCCCTTGAACTTCGGGCACATGCTTCCCCAAAAGATCTTCTAGCTTCTCTAAACAACATTATCTTTACAAAAAGAAAATTTTATTTAGGAAATTATAAATTTTCAAAATATTTAAATAAAGATGAATCTTATCTCACCTCATTTCCAAATTGATTTTGTCTAGTTGACTGATGATTTAAAACTTGAAAGACTTGATAAATTTTTACTTTGTTAAATTGTGACTATGAATTAAAAGATAAGCCCCAAAACAAATTCACTCAAATATGATGGTGAAGAATGAAAAAAAAAAGAAACTAAAAATTTCAACGCTCCTTAGATTAAGAATCGTGATTTATAAGAACACACTTCAAGAGTTGTGTAGAACTTTTTGTAAAAATATTAGCATATCAAAAAAATATATACAATAATTTATAAAGTGCTATATTTTTTTTTTGCTTCCCAAGTTACTATTTAAGTTTAATGTTGCATTAACTAAGTTTTTGCCATTAAGTAATTACAAGTCAAATACACGATGTAATAAAGAAAGATCCCTATTAATATTTTAATAATAAGAAAAATATCCAAGTGTAGAGCATCTTTTTTAGTATTTATGACATTAACTTTGAATTTTACTTAAGTGAATCCTGCAATATAAGAAAGCGATTGAATTTGACACTTAGTTTTCACTATAGGCCAAGCAATTTTCCATTTGATTCGAGCACCTAAGTATTTCAAATTAATTTACCATTTGGACCAGATTACAAAATTAAACTAGACATTTTAACGGATATTTTAAATATCGCAATATATATCGCGGATATATGAATATATCGACGGATATCCGGTGGTTTGAGGACCACCGACAAAATATCACAGTATCCATATTGATTACGGATATATCGATGGATATATCAATGTATCGACAGATATTGAATTCCATGGTCATGCTATAAAATAAAATTGTTATGACAAGACCTAAAGAAAAGTAGAAAAGAAAAAATTTAAGTGAGAAAAAGACATAACAAGGCTTGTAAAAAGCTTATGAAACACGTTTGACAAGATAGTATTTTTTTCATTTTTACCTTCATCTTTTTTATCTATTAGCTTTTTTTATTTTTTCTTCAACTGACGACACTTTTCTCAATTTAATATCCCTTATTTGAATCTAACGGTTCTTATCATTTTGATCATATCTAACGGTCAAAATATATGATCTTTCCTGACCTCACCACAAATGATCTCATTAAAATCATCACCCATATTTGGGGACCAAAAATTGATATTTCGCATGGGTCATACATATATTTTGGTCACATAGATATAGACCAATATTTTGGGAGAGGTTAGAAGCCTACCATATAGCCATGACAAAGGAGCAATTCTATAACAAGTGCTCCATTTTTTTTGGCTTCAATTAAGTTGTAACTTAATAACTTTCTTCCTTTTTTTAATCCACTTTTGTTAATTTTCGCATGCAAGTTAAAGGTTACTACAACGTTCATCGTTGTTGCTGTTCTGTTTGCACCGAATTTTCAGTTACCCCGTTTGCAGTTTCTTAAGTTGGTTACAACTTACAACCCTTGTGCTGTTAAACACTCCTCATCTCTAATTCTATATAAGGTCATTAATATTGATCCAAATGAATCAGCAAAGATTCGCAATAAAAATCCTACGAGTTTTGGTCTAGCAATTGGGTGATTGAAACTAAGGGCCGGGTCGACAAAATGGGTTTCAAGAATTTATTTGTACTCTTGTTTCTGCTGCTGTCTGTTGACCTTTGTCCTCTTCTTGCACTCCGTGAAGGTGGTTTTCAAGTTGGAGATGGCTCTTCCGCTGGAAAATTTGGCCCTGCTGTGGCTCGAAAGTCTGCTTCAGTAGCCAGGAGTTTAGTCGCAGATGAAGAGGCGCCCACGAATGACGATGACAGCTCTATTGCTAATCGTCTTTTAGAATTGTTATGTTGGGTAGCTCTGTGCATCTGGATTGGTGCGTTTGCCTCGTTTTTCATTCTCCTATGTTTCATTAGATGTCAACCTAAAAATAGGAATTACTACCATTATCCTAAACCTAATGTCGTATGTGTCCAAGAATCAAGCTGCCAAAATAATGAGACAGATTTGACACAAGATCAACGTCAAGATCAACCCAAAACGGCGACAAGTGTTTGACGCATTCTTCATTCTCTTATTTCAACCAAAAATGAAGGCTTCTTATCCTCCATCAAGAGTTTCATCTGCCTCTTCCTTCTTTTGGTTCCACGAACAGATGTAAAAGTAAACTTCCTTCCATGCACAGTTGTCCCTTTTTCAAATTTAAATTAAATATTGACAATGTGAGAATACTAATTTCTTCATACTAGACATTGAACCCTCGTTACGTGGGGTATTTTTATTTTTTTTTAATTTTTTTGCTAATTGTTTGTAATTAGTAAGTTATATAAATAAATAATGTTTGACAGTTAGATTTTTAAATATAATTTTCATATCCAATCTCATTGAGTTCTAGATAATCAAACAAATTTCAAGAAAATTAAAAAAATTAATACTCAAAATCCCTAGGTAAATTTACCTAATATTATATTCTTAAATTTAACAAACACAATTACATAATCGTTTATGAGTTATGACTACATTCAACAAAAAATATATAATAAAAAGAAAATGAAATATGACAACTTCCAATTAAACCACTCTTTTCAATAATTCTCTTTTTTTTTGGTAACAACTTCCCAATAATTCTAACTTTAAAGTTTAAAAACTTAAAAGCACCCAATTTTTAATTCAAGTTTAAGTTCAACCATGTGTACATCATATGTGGATACTATTCCTCTTTTTTCTTTTGGTAAATTATGTGCGTTTTATTCCATTTATATTTTAGTTGGTTAGTTGTTTAATTTGTATATTTGGTTTGTCAGTTTGTTAATTACTTTTTTTTAGTAAAAACTAACCACACTTTGGTAAAATGAATACAACATACCATAATTTAGTAATTAATCAAAATTTAAGAATATAGTAATTGATATTTTATTTATTAAGTCAATTTTCTAAAAATATTAATTTTATCATACTACATTTTGATTTTTGCAAAAAAAATATATTTACTTATAATTTAAATTATCTTTTATTTTTTTCTTCCAATAGTCACACCCCATTTCCCATTAAAAAGTTAATAAATAAAATTTAAATAATTACAAAAAGTAAAAAAATTAAATTAAAAAAGAAAATGAAACAAAATAAAAAAAGAAAAGAAAATTTAAAAAAAAGGAAGAAAAGCCCATCCAATGGTAGGGTGACAAATGCCCCCCAAATAGAAAAAGCAAAAACAATTAAATTAAAATTAAAAAATGAAAGAAAAGGAAAAAAGGAAAATTGAAATAAAAAAGAAAGAAAGAAAAGACAACCAATGGAGAGATGACACCGACACCCAAAAAAAAATTTGGCCCCTCCATCCTTAAGCCCTTATTTGATTCAAAAGGGAGAAGGGGAGGCCGGGAGGGGAGGAGTGAGGAGGAGAGGAGAAGGGGGATTTTAAGATTTAAGATTCAAGATTCAAGATTCAAAATTCAAGATTGGATCAAATTCAAATGACAATAATGTGATGCAAAAGGGTTCCATGATAGGTCTATGTTGGGATCTTAGAAGCACTTTCTATGGTGAGAAAATATATTCAAAGGGTTTTCTCTTAAATTTTGGTAAATTTTCAGATTTTAATTATATGAAGTTGTAAACATGCCATTTAAATGTTTAGCTTTGAGAGTGAAAGATTGAGCAGTTCAAAGTTCATGGGTAAATGGTGAAAACATCAGAAGTCCTAGACATTTTTTGAGACAAGTCAGCAACTGCACAAGAGTGTGCACTGTGCCCCTTGATATGTGTGATTCCTTTATAAATGAAGATGGTATGAGAGAAAAAGGCAAGCTAGCCACCCAATTCAGCACAAACTAAACCATTAATGAGCTTAGGTAAATTAACTTCCCCTTATCTGTTTCCCTCAAAAAAAATTTCCCCCTATCGATGCTGATACCAAGGTAGGATAACATGCCTCCAAATGCCCATTAAATGTTTCTAATTATTTTTGCTTCCCTCTTCTATCTATATAAAGCCTTCTATTCTCTTCAAATTTGCCAAGCAACACTAACTTATTTCCTTCTGTTTTATGTTTAGTTATAACAGCTGAAGCATGGCAACCACTGCTGAGAATGTCATTGCCAAGGATGAAATGGCAAAAGAGAAGGTTAACTCTGAGAATCGGATGAACGCTGCTGAAGACAAAACCAATGGACAAGTTGAAGCCGGAGCTGAGGTACCAAAGGAAGAGGCAAAGAAAGAGGAAGTGGCAGTTGAAGTCGAACCCAAGACTGGAGTTTCATTTCCAGTTAAACTGGATGATGGGAAGCGGTTAAATTGTGTTGGAATGAGGAAGAAGTCCATGCTTGGCTTGGGCATCAAGATTTATGGCTTTGGTGAACTTCTGCAAGATCACAAATACTTTTAGTCCATCTGAATTTCATATTTGAGGTCTTATCTAAATTGTTGGTGTTCAAAAATGTGATCAATGATCTAACTAATTAAATGAATTAAACAGTCAATTAACTGATGAAAATATGCTCTCAGCTCCAGGAATTCAGATGGAAATGTTGTCCAAACTTATCCATTGAGCATATATTTTTCAATTAAATCATCATTGTGAAGTTGTGATTTTGATAACTTGATTATGTCTCTTACATGTCACTAGACTAGAGAGCTTGAATTCAGAAAAGTAAGCCATATCATTCTTCATTTACAGGTATGTATACAGACAATGAGAAACTTAAAGACCTGTTGAAGTCAAAGATCGGCAAAGCCCCAGAAAAACCAACCAAGGAACTGTATCAGGTGGCAATTGACAGTGATGTAGAGATGATGGTAAGGTTGGTGATCGTATTCTCTGGCCTCACAATGAGCATGGTGAGAAAGAACTTTGATGAAGGTCTTGGAGCATCCATAAAGAAATTGACCGGTGGGAAGAAGAATGATGAGCTAGCAAACAAGTAGTAACCATGATACTCACTTATATCTCTATTCACCTCTGAGTAGAACCAACTTCAAGTTTGATTACTATTGTCTGTTTTGATGATAGGGTCATGGGACAAGCATCAGATGACATCAAGCTAACACCCGGTTCTGTCATTGAAATTTCTCGGCTTCCAGGATATGTTCTTCAAACAACAGGTTAGTTTTCAGAGATGAATTGGGATATTCTGATTTCTAAGTGTATGTAATTAGATACAGATTTAAAACAAAAAGTTGTTTCCTATGGGTGCAGTGATGGGTGAGGTGGTGAGCAAGGTTGAGAGCGAGCTTCTCTGCAGGGCCTATATCCACATGTATGTTGGAGATGATCCCCTTGACAAGGATGCCAAGGAAAAATTTGGGATGTCCCTGCTTTCTCTCTTCTAGATTCTAGGTTCAAGGAATAAGGTTCAAGTCTACTTCATTGTGGCTGATCAAAGTTGCTTAATAAGGATGATGATAATGGAAATGCAGCAGATTAGGACTTGAATTTTATAAATGAGAAAAAAAAACTTAGTTTCATGTCATTTATAAGCTCCAATTCCACAGAATCTGTTTTCAGAGAAGTACTTGATCATGCAACTAAAGATGTAATTCAAGGTTTCAATTCTACTTAACTGCTATTGATCAAATTGAACTCATTTCTTTCAACAATAGATCCTCCTCTGAGAGATCTTTCTGCCTTTCACAAACAGGCATCATAATAAAAGGATACTACTATATATTTCTCTCTGACAACTTGGTCACTGCTACATTTTGAACTATTAAATTCAGCTAGAGCACTCATTCTTTAGGATTCCAAGCACCAAAAAACAAAATAGAAAAAAAAAAAAGAAAAAGAAAAAACGTTGAATTAGAAAGAGACAGTTGTTCTAAATTACAAGTTGTTAATAGAGAAGAATGAATGATGACATACAGCAAGTGAAAGTCCAGGACTTTCCAACATTTTCTGAAACAGCTCTTCTAATATCTCTCTCTTCTATGCTTCTATTTTGAACCCTTCTGAAATCAACGTATATCTGGGTAATAGTACTTGATTAAAGGACTCACAGTGCTTTCAAATAATCCTCTCTTTTCAAAAGTATCAAGGCTTGCAAACCTAAAACCTTTTGCATCGGCTTTTTGAGGCTATATCGCCAAATTTAAGGAAAAGAATTTAGATTTAGATATAGTGGAAATCAAATCTTAAATTTTAAGTAAATATTCATTCGAAATAATCACATTTCACGTTTATCAAAAATATTACTTTTATGGATGTAAATTCAATTAACCTTAAAAGCGATATAAGGGCAGTCGTTACTAGCTAAAACCCTTAAACAAAAAGAATAACATAGAAGACAATTATAAATTGTGCATAATGGAACAGGAAAGCAAATTAATGAACGAACAGCAGATACAAAGTCTTTCAATCCCATGCCTAATTACACAAATCAAGGACGATGTACCAATATGAGCAGCAAGCAATCCGCTCACTTCCATTGCGATATCTTCAATCACCATTTTGAAATATAGATCCAGCCCTACTCCATGCGACCATATTGGCATATTCAAGATTCCCCTTATCAGTTTATAGCTTCTAATGTTGTTCCTTTTTTTCCTATCCATTTTTGTTAATTTTCAAGTACAAGTTAAAAGGTTACAACGTTCATTTATGTTGCTGTTCTGTTTGCACTGAATTTTCAGTTACCCTTTTTCTGTTTTCTAAATTTGGTTACAACCCTTTCGTTGTTAAACACTCCTCATCTCTATATAAGGTTATTAATGTCGATTCAAATGAAACAACAACAATTTGCAATCAAAATCCTAGTTTTTGTTTAGCAAGTGGGTGATATTTGAAACTAAGGATCGACAAAATGAGTTTCAAGAATTTTGTTCTCTTGTTTCTGCTGCTCTCTGTTCAGCTTCATCCTCTTCTTGCACGGGGTGGACGTGGTTTTCGAGTTAAAGGCTTCTCTTCCGGTGGAAAGACTGGTGGTAGCGCGAGGCCAAAATCAACCTCATCAACCACAAAAAACGCGGCAGGAGGAGCTGCAGCAGGCGCTTTAATAGGCACTCTTTTAGCCAGAGGCGCAAAAGCAGAGGCGCCCTCAAGCTCGAGTTCTCCTGCTAGCTTCGCATCTCAAGTAGTTGTGGGGTTGTTGCTTGGTGTCTTGGCCTCCATGTTCATTCTCCTATGTTGTCTTAGATCGGGTGAAAAAAGGAATTACTACAATTCTTCTGTTAATTATCCCAAGCCTTCTGTCAATATCTCAGCATGTGTTCCAGCATCAACACAACAGAATTACATAGATTCGACACAATATCAACATCAAGATCAAGCCAAAAAGGAGGAAGATTTGACACAAGATGAAGATCAAAATCAAGATCAACCCAAAAAGAGTGACAAATATTTGACACAAGATCAAGACCAAGATGAAGCCAAAAAGAGTCACTAATATTTGACACATTAATCTTGATATTCTCTAATTAAAATCAAGAATGAAGCCTTTCTCATCCTCAATTAAGTGCTTCATATCTCTGCCTATTCTCCTTTTTTCCATCTTCTCATCATGCACAGATATTTGTAGCTCCTGAAAGAACACAATGAAAATTACTTTATACGCATCTTTCTCTTGAATTTCTCCAATTAGTACATGTACTTTATTAAGGTGTCTCTTTTTTATTAAATTTAAATGAATTATCTGATAATGTGAGATGTAAGATGTGAATTATTTTAACCCGCCAGCTTATTGGATGCATGGGTGCAATTGTGAAGCCCACTTTTTTTTTCCTTTTTTTTAATGAAAAGGTGTAGCTTTTGGTAATGAAGTGGACTTTTTTTTGGGACAAAAAGGTACTCTTGTAATTTTAGATGGTTTTGTATATTGTATCAAATAAATAAGGTGAGATCATGACGAAAAGGTAAAAATTGTAAACATTATGGACAAAAGCACGGCTATTTGTTTAAATCTTAAATGCTTGAAAAAATTTGTTAAAAATTTATTTATTCACTCACGTACCTCTTAACAAAAAAAAATCTAAAACCCTGGCACAATAATTGTTTTAAATTTGAAACCTACCCTTAAATAATCTCTTTTCTTAATAAAAATTTGGGCCGAAACGTTTTCTTACACTTAAATTGTATAAAAAAATAAAAAAGGAGGGCTATAAAGAATTCTTAAAAAACACTAAAACGTACATAATGAAGGGTATTATCAAACTTAACAATTAATTGTCAGTAAATTTTTTTTTTCGAATCCCAATATCATTAAAAATAAATATTAGCTTCTACTTTTTGAAAATACTTAAGGGTGCATGGGGGAACTTGTAAATTGGGTGAATCTGTTATTTAGCATTTTCATTTTAATTTTTCTTCTCAACAAATTATGTTAAAATAAAATTAAGACACTCGCAGCAAAATGGTAGTAGTCTCTTACCTAGTTTTGTATGAAGTACCAAACATACCATTTAAATGTTTTGCCATGTGTTATGTAAATCCCTGCGCCAAATAG
Source organism: Microcos paniculata (assembly GCA_030664755.1). NCBI lineage: Eukaryota > Viridiplantae > Streptophyta > Magnoliopsida > Malvales > Malvaceae > Microcos > Microcos paniculata. The sequence goes on along the minus strand of CP131462.1, from coordinate 34,855,351 downwards.
TATCATACTCTAGCTTAATTGCTTACTCTCCAGATATTAGGGAGGAGTATTCTGGCCATGGCTTTGTGAAGCCACTTTCACGCTTCAGCTAATGATTACGGTCTCTCTCGCATTGTTCCGGATCAGGTTCCAAAGTCCAAACCAGCCATTCTTGTTGGCACATTTTCACCAATATTCCACATTGGTGAGATGACAAATTAGAAAGATGTTTAAATATGGCCACATCCATAACTTTAGTAGTTGGGCTTTAGTAAGTAGTAAGCCATTTGGGCTTATACTTGCTAGTTGGTGCTAATTGGCCTCCTAGTTGACTATTAAATATTTAATAGTCAAAGATAGGCACTTGGCACTTTGACACGTGGCATGTGGTTGTGAAAAATAAATTATTTTTTTTTATTTTTCCAAATTCGAAATTATTATTATTTAATAATAATAATTAATGGTTAATTAACCGTTGTTAATTTCTGAATGAATATAAACTTCTGAAGGGATATAACTGTTCCCTTTGAAGTCTATATAAAAGAATTCTCTCAATTGTCAATCGGATAACAATTTTCATACCTTCTCTTCTTCCTTCTCTTCTTTCAATTTTATTCAGACACATCTGTAAACTTTTGCTGCAGAAAACGTTTATAGATTTAGCCATTTTGTAACCACTTAATTTGTGCCAGTGGGAAGACTTCAATTGAATTAATTGCAGTCTCCATTGGCTTCATTGTATCCTTAAGATTTATATTGCTGGGTGCAAATAAAATCTTAAAGATAGTGGCTATAGATACACGCCTTGAAGCTTTTCAATTCCCAGTACTCAAACAATTTTAAGATTTTATTTCGGCAATTCAATGATGGCTTCAGCAAACACTACAACAAGTGGAACTCTGAGGGAACTTGCTTCTGATTTTGTGAAATTGGACCCGTTTGATGGTGGAAATTTTAGAAGATGGCAGAAGAAGATGCATTTTCTCTTGTCAACATTCAATGTTGCTTATGTCCTGACCACTCCCAGGCCACCTGTTCCACCAGAAAATGAACGTGAGAATGAACCAAATGCTGTCATAAGGGAGAGACAAAAATGGGACAATTCATACTACATGTGCAAGGGACATATTCTCAACGGACTATCTGATGGCCTATTTGACACATATCAGAATGAAACCACTGCCAAAGAACTTTGGGACAAACTGGAAGCAAGGTATATGACTGAAGATACTACAAGTAAGAAATTTCTTGTAAGTCGTTTCAATAATTACTCTATGGTTGATGGTCGTTCTATTATGGAGCAGTTTCATGAACTTGAAAGAATGCTTAATCAATTTAAGCAGTATGATATGAATATGGATGAAACAATAATTGTTTCCTCCCTGATTGATAAACTGCCTAATTCGTAGAAATATTTCAAAAGAAGTTTGAAACACAAGAAAGAGGATATTACTCTTGAGGCTTTGGCAAACAGTCTTCGAATTGAAGAAGATTTCAGAAAGCATGAACAAAGTCAGAATGTCAATTTTGATGAAGCCAAAGTCCATGCTGTGGAGGAATGCGATTCCTCAAAGGCTGTGAAGAAAAAGTTCTTCAAAAAGAATATGAATGATTCTAAGTTCAAGAAGACAAGGAACAAGAAAGTCACATGCTTCAATTGTGGCAAACCTGGCCACTTCAAGAAAGATTGTCGGTTGCTGAAAAAGAAAAGGGTATCCAACACGGATGACTCCGAGAACTTTGTGGCAATGATCTCTGAAATTAATGTGATCAAATATAGTGCTGCATGGTGGATCGATTCTGGAGCAACAAAGCATGTTTGCAACGACAAGAATCAATTTAAGGATTTTGTGGCTGTTGAAGATGGAAGTTTTCTATACATGGGAAACTCATCTACCACAACAATCAAAGGCAAAGGGACAATTGAACTCCATTTCACTTCGGGAAAGACTTTGACTTTGATGGATGTGTGTTATGTTCCTGATATTCGTAGGAACTTAGTTTTTGGTAGCCTGTTGAATAAGTTTGGGTTCAAACTTGTATTTGAGGTAGATAAGTTTGTTCTGTCTAATGGAGGGATCTTTGTAGGCAAGGGATATTTGTCAAATGGCATGTTTATGCTTAATATTAATAATAATAAGTCTGTTGTTTCTGCTTATATTATTGACTCTACATATCTATGGCATTATAGATTAGGACAACTCAATTATAGAAGATTAAAAGATATGCATAAATTAGATTTAATTTCTGAATTTTCTAATGATATGAATATTTGCAATACATGTTTACTAACAAAAATCACAAGACAACCTTTTCCAAAGGTACAAAGAAATTTGAATTTACTTGAATTAATACATAGTGATTTGTGTGATTTTCATAGCACTCCCACTTTATCTGGAAAGAAATATTTCGTGACTTACATTGATGATTTTTCTAAGTTTTGTTATATTTATTTGTTGTTTTCAAAAGATGAAGCAATTGATAAATTTAGAATTTACAAAACTGAAGTAGAGTTGCATTGTGATTGTATGATTAAGTGTTTAAGAATAGACAGAGGTGGAGAATACATTAATCAAAGTTATTTTAATTCTACCGGTATCATTCACCAAGTTATTGCACCCTACACACCTCAACAAAACGGTGTGACTAAAAGGAAAAATAGGGTTTTAACCGAAATGGTGAATGCAATGTTATCGCATTCTGGATATTCCAATGGATTTTGGGGTGAAGCTGTTTTAACAGCTTGTTACATACTAAATCGAGTTCCAAATAAGAGAACCAAAATTACCCCATATGAACTATGGAACAAGAGAAAGCCGAACCTTAATCATTTAAAGGTTTGGGGTTGTAGAGCTGTAGTGAAAATTCCTGAACCCAAAAAGAGAAAATTGGGTGAAAGAGGAGTTGAGTGTATATTTTTAGGATATGCACAAAATAGTAAAGCATATAGGTTCATGATAATTGAACCAAATGACTCAATTTCAATTAATACTGTAATTGAGTCAAGGGATGCAATTTTTGATGAAAATAGATTTAAATCTATTTCAAGACAACTACAGCCACTTCAAATTCATCAAGAAAAGAACGAAAATAAACTTTCTCTACAACATAGTGATCAAAATGAACAACAAATTGAAAGAATTGTTGATCATCCTGAAATAAGAAAAAGTAAAAGAGCAAGGAAGGTCAAAGATTTCGGTCCTGATTTCTATATGTTCCTTGTAGAAGGAAGTAATGAAAATGTCAATAATGTGATTCCATATTGTTTTAATGTGGAATCTGATCCTTTAACATTTGAAGAGGCTATGAAGTCTCAAGATTCAGCTTTTTGGAAAGAGGCCATAAATGATGAAATGGACTCTATACTGGGAAATAATACTTGGATTTTGGTTGATCTTCCACTAGGTTTCAAACCAATAGGGTGCAAATGGATATTCAAAAAGAAAATAAAGATGGATGGTACAATAGATAAATTTAAGGCAAGGTTAGTAGCCAAAGGCTTTACACAAAAGCAAGGACTTGACTACTTTGATACTTATGCTCCAGTAGCAAGAATTGCTAAAATTAGACTTCGAATCTCTCTTGCCTCAATCTATAATTTGGTAATTCACCAAATGGATGTTAAAACAACATTCTTAAATGGTGAATTAAAAGAAGAAGTCTATATGAAACAACCTGAAGGATTTGTTGTTTCAGGCCTAGAACATAAGGTTTGTAAACTTATAAGGTCATTGTATGGACTTAAACAAGCACCAAAACAATGGCATCAAAAGTTTGATGATGTAGTGTTATCAAATGGATACAAAACTAATGAATTCGATAAGTGCATATATAGCAAATTTGACAATGGCAAGGGTGTCATAATTTGCTTGTATGTAGATGATATGCTAATTTTTGGGACCGACTTGGAACAAGTCGAAAAGACAAAAGAATTTTTGTCAAATAATTTCTCTATGAAAAACATAGGTGAAGCAGATGTTATCTTAGGAATTAAGATTATCCGTAATAATAAAAATAGCATATCATTGACTTAATCACACTACATTGAGAAAATACTCAAGAAATTTGATTATTTGGACAGCAAACCTGCTTCTACACCCATGGATTCACAAGTTAAACTTGTGCCTAATGTTGGTAGGAAAATTGACCAATTACAATATGCAAGAGTAATTGGTTGCCTCATGTATGCAATGACATGTACAAGGCCTGACATTGCATTTGCAGTTGGGAAATTAAGTAGGTACACAAGTAATCCAAGTCAATTACATTGGCATGCAATATCTAGAATACTAAGGTATTTAAAGAAAACCATTAACTATGGCATATGCTATAGTGGATATCCTTCTGTGTTGGAAGGATACTCAGATGCTAGTTGGATTACAAGTCGAGAAGATCATGCATCTACAAGTGGATGGATCTTCATGCTAGGTGGAGGAGCAATTTCTTGGGGATCCAAGAAACAAACATGTATTACCGATTCCACTATGGCAGCGGAATTCATTGCTCTAGCTTCAGCTAGCAAAGAAGCCGAATGGCTTAGGAATTTAATGTTCGATATTCCTTTAGTACCTAAACCAATTTCTCCAATTTCTATCCGTTGTGATAATGAGGCAACACTAGCAAGAGCATATAGCCAAGTTTACAATGGAAAGTCTAGACACATTGGATTGAGACATAGTTATGTTCGACAACTAATTTCTGATAGCGTGATCACAATAACCTTTGTGAGGTCAAATGATAACTTGGCTGATCCGTTGATTAAAAGTCTTGAAATAGGACCTCAAAGGGGATGGGGCTAAAGCTCATGAATTCAAGCCACCCATGATGGAACCTCGACTCAACGCTTGGTTATAACATCAAGTCTTGAGTTCAATGAGTTAAAGTACATCATTAGAATGTGGCAGCTAGCACTATAAACAATTAAATATTCCATCCCAAGTTTAGTGCTAGGTACCCATAATGGTAAGGAAGGATGAGTTTATACTCTTAATAGAATCATAACACATTTGTGTTAAAGTGTTTAATTATGGGACACTTTTGATGGGATCTACCTATGTGAGTGAGAAGTGTGGCCGCTTCTAAGAGTTTTAAAGCTTTACTCTGATAGCACTCATGAAAAGGATGCTGACGTATGGCCTTAATAACGTCGCCGGATACTGAGCATTTGTTAGATGTTGAAACTATTGTGTGAAATGTATTCGGTTAACGAAAAGGAATTTATGGTTCAATGCTTGTCAACCATGTAATTTCGGTTAACTTTAATCTATTTCACTAAGTGAAGGTTCAATAGAAAGACACCTTCATTTACGCAATTAGTTTCCAAAATGGCAAAGTCTGAATATTGTGAAAATGGGAGGGGATTAACCAGTGGAAAGAAGAATGATGAGCTAGCAAACAAGTAGTAACCATGATACTCACTTATATCTCTATTCACCTTTGAGTAGAACCAACTTCAAGTTTGATTACTATTGTCTGTTTTGATGATAGGGTCATGGGACAAGCATCAAATGACATCAAGCTAACACCCGGTTCTGTCATTGAAATTTCTCGGCTTCTGGGATATGTTCTTCAAACAACAGGTTAGTTTTCAAAGATGAATTAGGATATTCTGATTTCTAAGTGTATGTAATTAGATACAGATTTAAAACAAAAAGTTGATTCCTATGGGTGCAGTGATGGGTGAGGTGGTGAGCAAGGTTGAGAGCGAGCTTCTCTGCAGGGCCTATATCCACATGTATGTTGGAGATGATCCCCTTGACAAGGATACCAAGGAAAAATTTAGGATGTCCCTGCTTTCTCTCTTCTAGATTCTAGGTTCAAGGAATAAGGTTCAAGTCTACTTCATCGTGGCTGATCAAAGTTGCTTAATAAGGATGATGATAATGGAAATGCAGCAGATTAGGACTTGAATTTTATAAATGAGAAAAAAAACTTAGTTTCATGTCATTTATAAGCTCCAATTCCACAGAATCTGTTTTCAGAGAAGTACTTGATCATGCAACTAAAGATGTAATTCAAGGTTTCAATTCTACTTAACTGCTATTGATCAAATTGAACTCATTTCTTTCTACAATAGATCCTCCTCTGAGAGATCTTTCTGCCTTTCACAAACAGGCATCATAATAAAAAGATACTACTATATATTTCTCTCTGACAACTTGGTCACTGCTACATTTTGAACTATTAAATTCAGCTAGAGCACTCATTCTTTAGGATTCCAAGCACCAAAAAACAAAATAGCAAAAAAAAAATAGAAAAAGAAAAAACGTGGAATTAGAAAGAGAAAGTTGTTCTAAATTACAAGTTGTTAATAGAGAAGAATGAATGATGACATACAACAAGTGAAAGTCCAGGACTTTTCAACATTTTCTGAAACAGCTCTTCTAATGTCTCTCTCTTCTATGCTTCTCTCGACGCAGCTATTTTGAACCCTTCTCAAATCAACGTATATCTGGATAATAGTACTTGATTAAAGGCCTCATAGTGCTTTCAAATAATCCTGTTGGCGTGGCAGCAAGCATAAGCATAAAACACACAAACTTAGTTTCTGCAAGAACAAGAAGGAAATAGCAGAAAAACTAAAAAATGAGGAAAAAATATAGTCTGAAGTTGTGAAGGCTAAAATCAGCTTTCTTACATTACAATAGAGATTATATACATGAATTTACACTTTGAAATTCAAATTAAAGGGAATAGTAAAACATCATTACAAAATGCTTATCATATCAGTTAACTTGTGATAGCAAGAACAGACAAAATATCAGCTAATTCATTTGAAATTTGGCTTTAAAAATTCCCTCCATGGCATACGGCATTTTCATTGTTCATGTAAGGCTAGACTTAATGATCAGCAACTTCAAAAAGATGGACTTAACAACTTGCTGATCAGCAACTTAATAACTTCCTGCTTCAGTCACAGCAGAGTAAACTTAATAACTTGTTGCTATTCAACCATGGCTTCAGCAGGCTTCAACACTCCTCCTTGATTGAGTAGCACCAAACTCCAAGTTGTTCTCTGAGAAACTCAAACCTTTGTTTAGGTAGAGATTTGGTCATAATATCAGCAAGCTGCAATTCTGACTTACAATACTCAACATGAATGTGACCAAGTTTTTCAGCTTCTCGGATGGCATGATATTTGACATTGATGTGCTTGGTCCTTCCATGTTGAACTGGATTCTTGGTTATGGCAATGGCTGACTTGTTGTCAACCAAGATATCAGTAGCATCAAGTTGAGGCTGCTCCAAATCAAACATGATCTTTCTAAGCCAGATGGCTTGGTTTGCTGCTGCTGCAGCAGAAATGTACTCAGCTTCAGCTGAGGATTGAGCCACAACTTCCTGTTTCTTGGAATTCGAGGAGAATGCTACACTTTCAAAAGAAAAAACATTGCCTGAAGTGCTTTTAAAATCATCCACACTACCAGCCCGATCACTATCAGAATAACCAATCAAGACTTCATTCTCTGATTTTAAGTACAATAGGCTATAAGCAACTGTACCCTTGATATACCTCAGAACCCTTTTGGCAGCTCCAAAGTGAATCTGAGATGGACTTTGCATGAACCTGGAGAGCAAACTACCAGAAAACATGAGATCAGGTCTAGTAGCACATAAGTATAACAAACTCCCAATTAAGCTTCTGTACAAAGAGGCATCAACAAAAGCATCATCAGCATTTTTACTCAGCCTTTCATTAACAACCAAAGGAGTGGAGGCTGGTTTGCATTTCTCCATTTTGAACTTCTTTAACATCTCTAAGGCATACTTCCTCTGTGAAATGAATATACCAGTATCAAGTTGAGTGATTTCCATGCCTAGAAAATACTTCATTTCACCAAGGTCAGACATCTCAAACTCCTCCTGCATGCAGACCTTAAAGTGCTTGACAGTGAGCTCATTCCTACCAGTTACAAGCAAGTCATCTACATATAAAGACACAATAAGCTGAACTTCATCTTCAACTTTCTTTACATACAGTGTAGCTTCATTTTCACTTCTCTTAAATCCTTGATGTTGGAAATAAGCATCAATTCTGCTATACCAGGCCCTTGGAGCCTGTTTCAGTCCATAAAGTGCTTTGTGAAGCTTGTAGACTTTATCACTGCTAGCTGCAACTTCAAAACCTTCAGGCTGCTCAACATAAATATCCTCTTCAAGCAAGCCATTCAGAAAAGCAGATTTGACATCAAGATAGAGGATTTTCCATCCCAATTTTGCAGCTACGGCAACTATCAACCTTATTGTGTCTTGTCTGGCTATAGGAGCAAATGTATCAGAATAGTCCACTCCTTGCCGCTGAGCATAGCCTTTCACCACAAGCCTTGCTTTCAGCTTGTTGATAGAACCATTAGGATTCAATTTGGTTCTAAAAACCCATTTGACACCAATCACCCGAACATCACTTGTCTTGTCAACCAACTGTCAAGTTCCATTCTTCTCAATCATGTGAATCTCCTCCTCCATTGCTGCTTTCCAACCTGAAACTTTTAGTGCTTCATCAAAGTTTGCAGGTTCCAGCATAGCAACATTACAGGATTGATAGACATCAGCAAGTGATCTGGTGCCTCTAACAGGCATGTCATCAACATCATCAACTTCATTTTCATTTCTGGAATGATCCAGCCCTACTTGAGTCAACTTTTGAAACTGAACTTCATGTTTTTCCCAGTTCCATTCTGCATATTCATCAAACACCACATCTCTGCTGGCAAAAATCTTGTTTGTGATAGGATTATAGAGTCTATAACCCTTAAAAACTGAACTATAGCCAATGAGCACTCCTGGCTCACTTTTCTTATCAAGCTTGTCTCTCTTCACACTTGGAATCAGTGAGTAGCAAATACAACCAAAGACTTTTATGTGACTCGCAGCTGGTTTAGCATCAAACCACATTTCATACGGTGTCTTATTCTTGACAGCCTTTGTAACCATTCTATTCAACAAGTACACTGCTGTGTTCACAGCCTCGGCCCAGAACTTTCTTGGCATGTTCTTTTCAAATAGCAAGTATCTTGCCATCTCCATTATAGTTCTATTCTTCCTCTCAGAGACACCATTTTGCTGAGGAGTATAAATAACAGTCAATTGATGTTCAATGCTTGAATCGGTACAGAACTTCTCAAACTGATCTGAAGTATATTCTGTTCCATTATCAGTTCTGATAGCCTTCATTTTCCAGTTACTTTGGTTCTCAACCAAAGCCTTAAACTTCCAAAAGATTGCTGCTACTTCTGATTTTTGCTTCATAAAGTAAACCCAAGTCATTCTAGATAGATCATCAATGAAGAGAAGAAAATATCTACTGCCATTGAGTGAGAAAGTCTTCTGAGGACCACAGACGTTAGAATGAACAAGTTGGAGCTTCTCAACTGCTCTCCAAGCTTGTCCAGTAGGAAAAGGCAACCTACTTTGCTTGCCAAGTTGACACACTTCACAAGTTTTCTGATTAGTGTGAATAACAGGCAATATTCTAACCATTTCATTTTTTTGCAAGTGATCCAAATACTGAAAATTGACATGACCAAGTCTCTTATGCCATAAAACTGAACTATCATCATTGTGAACATATGCAAATTTAGTTTCAGGACTTAGATAGAAACCTCTATTCACCATAGGCAGAGTTAAAAGCATTATACCAGCAGGATCATAAATTGTGCATTTCTTATCTTTGAAAACCAAAGCATATTCTTTTTCTAGCAGTTGTCCAACACTAAGTAGATTCTGAGTAACTTCAGGTACTAAGAGAACATCAGAAATAAATTTGGTACCTGAACTGGTTTGGACAGCTACATCACCCTTGCCAAGAGCATCAAGATACCAACCATTGCCAATCTTGACTTTAGAATGGTATGACTTGTCAAGGAATCTGAAAACATATTCATCTGGTGTTATATGATGTGTACATCCACTGTCGATGAGCCAATCTTGCTTGTTGACACTGGAAATAGCATAGCATGAAGCTACAAAGAGCTATTCATCTTGGTGCTAATTGTTGTCAACAACCTGAGCTTGAGCATTATGAGGATTCGGCTGGTGTTGTTGTTGTTGTTGATTCTTGTTTTTGCATACTTTTTCAACATGTCCCTTCTGCTGACAAGCATTACAATAAGCTTCAGGTCTCCACCAGCAGAACTTCTCAGTGTGAGATGTCATTTTGCAGTGAGAACATGGAGGGTATTTCTTTTTGCCTCCAGTTTTGCTTAACTTACCACCTTTCTTTTCTTTTTCTTTCTTTTCACCTTGACCCTTCCTGTTTTTGCCACCAAACTGGCTTTTATGGTTATTTCTGGCCAACAAAGCTCCTTCAACAAACTGCTGCTGTCTGTTTGCTCTTCTTTGCTCGATAGAGTACAAAGAACTTAGCAACTCATTTAGAGTGATCTCTGTTATGTCCTTTGAAATTTCAATGGACTGAATTGTTGCATCGAACTTCTCTGGGAGAGTATTGACAACTTTTTCTACAACTCTCTTCTCAGTGTAAGTTGTATCTCCAAGTAGCTTCACCTTATTGACTACATCATTCACTCTGTCTGAGTATTGCTTCACTGACTCATCATCTTTCATTCTCAAGTTCTCAAACTCCCTTCTTAAATTGACAAGTTGCTACTTCCTCGTCTTATCAAAACCTTGGAACTCTTTCTTTAAAAGATCCCAGGCTTCTTTTGCATTTGCACAAGTCATGATCCTTGTGAAAATAACATCAGAAACTCCATTCTGCAGGATTGCCAAAGCCTTGAATCCTTTGGCAACTTCATCAGCATGCTCTTTCATCTGAGCTATTGTAGGATTGGCTCTGAGTCGTGGTGGCTCTCTTCCACTCTCTACAACATCCCAGAGATTGTTTGCCTGCAAGTGAGTCTTCATTTTTACTGACTAAATATGGTAGTTTTCTCCAGTGAACTGTGGTGGAGCTGGAACAACATTGCTTGAGGATGACATGTTTGGTTTTAACAGGTAAGGTTTTAGTCTTTATGGAAGGATTTTGTGCCTCACAAACTCTCTGGTTTTCTCTCGATGATAGGCCCTTTAAAGATCAAGAGAAGCTCTTGATACCATTTGTTGGCGTGGCAGCAAGAATAAGCATAAAACACACAAACTTAGTTTCTGCAGGAACAAGAAGGAAATAGCAGAAAAACTAAAAAATGAGAGAAAAATATAGTCTGAAGTTGTGAAGGCTAAAATCAGCTTTCTTGTATTACAATAGAGATTATATACATGAATTTACACTTTGAAATTCAAATTAAAGGGAATAGTAAAACATCATTACAAAATGCTTATCACATCAGTTAACTTGTGATAGCAAGAACAGACAAATATCAGCTAATTCATTCGAAATTTGGCTTCAAAAATTCCCTCCATGGCATACGGCATTTTCATTGTTCATGTAAGGCTAGACTTAATGATCAACAACTTCAAATGCATGGACTTAACAACTTGCTGATCAGCAACTTAATAACTTCCTGCTTCAGTCACAGCAGAGTAAACTTAATAACTTGTTGCTATTCAACCATGGCTTCAGCAGGCTTCAACAAATCCTCTCTTTTCAAAAGTATCAAGGCTTGCAAACCTAAAACCTTTTGCATCGGCTTTTTGAGGCTATATCGCCAAATTTAAGGAAATGAATTTAGATCGGGATATAGTGGAAATCAAATCTTAAATTTTAAGTAAATATTCATTCGAAATAATCACATTTCACGTTTATCAAAAATATTACTTTTATGGATGTAAATTCAATTAACCTTAAAAGCGATATAAGGGCAGTCGTTACTAGCTAAAACCCTTAAACAAAAAGAATAACATAGAAGACAATTATAAATTGTGCATAATGGAACAGGAAAGCAAATTAATGAACGAACAGCAGATACAAAGTCTTTCAATCCCATGCATAATTACACAAATCAAGGACGATGTACCAATATGAGCAGCAAGCAATCCGCTCACTTCCATTGCGATATCTTCAATCACCATTTTGAAATATAGATCCAGCCCTACTCCATGCGACCATATTGGCATATTCAAGATTCCCCTTATCAGTTTATAGCTTCTAATGTTGTTCCTTTTTTTCCTATCCATTTTTGTTAATTTTCAAGTACAAGTTAAAAGGTTACAACGTTCATTTATGTTGCTGTTCTGTTTGCACTGAATTTTCAGTTACCCTTTTTCTGTTTTCTAAATTTGGTTACAACCCTTTCGTTGTTAAACACTCCTCATCTCTATATAAGGTTATTAATGTCGATTCAAATGAAACAACAACAATTTGCAATCAAAATCCTAGTTTTTGTTTAGCAAGTGGGTGATATTTGAAACTAAGGATCGACAAAATGAGTTTCAAGAATTTTGTTCTCTTGTTTCTGCTGATCTCTGTTCAGCTTCATCCTCTTCTTGCACGGGGTGGACGTGGTTTTCGAGTTAAAGGCTTCTCTCCAGGAGGAAAGACTGGTGGTAGCGCAAGGCCAAAATCAATCTCATCAACCACGAAAAACGCGGCAGGAGGAGCTGCAGCAGGCGCTTTAATAGGCACTCTTTTAGCCAGAGGCGCAAAAGCAGAGGCGCCCTCGAGCTCGAGTTCTCCTGCTAGTTTCGCATCTCAAGTAGTTGTGGGGTTGTTGCTTGGTGTCTTGGCCTCCATGTTCATTCTCCTTTGTTGTCTTAGATCGGGTGAAAAAAGGAATTACTACAATTCTTCTGTTAATTATCCCAAGCCTTCTGTCAATATCACAGCATGTGTTCCAGCGTCAACACAACAGAATTACATAGATTCGACACAACATCAACATCAAGATCAAGCCAAAAACGGGGAAGATTTGACACAAGATGAAGATCAAAATCAAGATCAACCCAAAAAGAGTGACAAATATTTGACACAAGATCAAGACCAACATGAAGCCAAAAAGAGTCACTAATATTTGACACATTAATCTTGATATTCTCTAATTAAAATCAAGAATGAAGCCTTTCTCATCCTCAATTAAGTGCTTCATATCTCTGCCTATTCTCCTTTTTTCCATCTTCTCATCATGCACAGATATTTGTAGCTCCTGAAAGAACACAATGAAAATTACTTTATACGCATCTTTCTCTTGAATTTCTCCAATTAGTACATGTACTTTATTAAGGTGTCTCTTTTTTATTAAAATTAAATGAATCATCTGATAATGTGAGATGTAAGATATGAAATATTTTAACCAGCCAGCTTATTGGATGCATGGGTGCACTTGTGAAGCTCACTTTTTTTTCTTTTTTTTTAATGAAAAGGTGTAGCTTTTGGTAATGAAGTGGACTTTTTTTTGGGACAAAAAGGTACTCTTGTAATTTTAGATGGTTTTGTATATTGTATCAAATAAATAAGGTGAGATCATGACGAAAAGGTAAAAATTGTAAACAATTATGGACAAAAGCACCGCTATTTGTTTAAATCTTAAATGCTTGAAAATATTTGTTAAAAATTTATTTATTCACTCACGTACCTCTTAACAAAAAAAATCTAAAACCCTGGCACAATAATTGTTTTAAATTTGAAACCTACCCCTAAATAATCTCTTTTCTTAATAAAAATTTGGGCCGAAACGTTTTCTTACACTTAAATTGTATAAAAAAATAAAAAAGGAGGGCTATAAAGAATTCTTAAAAAACACTAAAACGTACATAATGAAGGGTATTATCAGAATTTAACAATTAATTTAAGCTAAATTTTTTTTTTCGAATCCCAATATCATTAAAAATAAATATTAGCTTCTACTTTTTGAAAATACTTAAGGGTGCATGGGGGAACTTGTAAGTTGGGTGAATCTGTTGTTTAGCATTTTCATTTTAATTTTTCTTCTCAACAAATTATGTTAAAATAAAATTAAGACACTCGCAGCAAAATGGTAGTAGTCTCTTACCTAGTTTTGTATGAAGTACCAAACATACCATTTAAATGTTTTGCCATGCGTTATGTAAATCCCTGCACCAAATAGTATCATACTCTAGCTTAATTGCTTACTCTCCAGATATTAGTCTAAGGAGGAGTATTCTGGGCATGGCTTTGTGAAGCCACTTTCACGCTTCAGCTAATGATTATGGTCTCTCTCGCATTGTTCCTGATCAGGTTCCAAAGTCCAAACCAGTCATTCTTGTTGGCACATTTTCACCAATATTCCACATTGGTGAGATGACAAATTAGAAAGATATTTAAATATGGTCACATCCATAACTTTAGTAGTTGGGCTTTAGTAAGTAGTAAGCCATTTGGGCTTATACTTGTTAGTTGGTGCTAATTGGCCTCCTAGTTGACTATTAAAGATAGGCACTTGGCACTTTGACACGTGGCACGTGGTTATAAAAAATAAATTATTTTTTTTATTTTTCCAAATTCGAAATTATTATTATTTAATAATAATAATTAATGGTTAATTAACCGTTGTTAACTTCTGAATGAATATAAACTTCTGAAGGAATATAACTGTTCCCTTAGAAGTCTATATAAAAGAATTCTCTCAATTGTCAATCGGATAACAATTTTCATACCTTCTCTTCTTCCTTCTCTTCTTTCAATTTTATTCAGACACATCTGTAAACTTTTGCTGCAGAAAACGTTTATAGATTTAGCCATTTTGTAACCACTTAATTTGTGCCAGTGGAAAGACTTCAATTGAATTAATTGCAGTCTCCATTGGCTTCATTGTATCCTTAAGATTTATATTGCTGGGTGCAAATAAAATCTTAAAGATAGTGGCTATAGATACACGCCTTGAAGCTTTTCAATTCCCAGTACTCAAACAATTTTAAGATTTTATTTCGGCAATTCAATGATGGCTTCAGCAAACACTACAACAAGTGGAACTCTGAGGGAACTTGCTTCTGATTTTGTGAAATTGGACCCGTTTGATGGTGGAAATTTTAGAAGATGGCAGAAGAAGATGCATTTTCTCTTGTCAACATTCAATGTTGCTTATGTCCTGACCACTCCCAGGCCACCTCTTCCACCAGAAAATGAATGTGAGAATGAACCAATTGCTGTCATAAGGGAGAGACAAAAATGGGACAATTCATACTACATGTGCAAGGGACATATTCTCAACGGACTATCTGATGGCCTGTTTGACACATATCAGAATGAAACCACTGCCAAAGAACTTTGGGACAAACTGGAAGCAAGGTATATGACTGAAGATACTACAAGTAAGAAATTTCTTGTAAGTCGTTTCAATAATTACTCTATGGTTGATGGTCGTTCTGTTATGGAGCAATTTCATGAACTTGAAAGAATGCTTAATCAATTTAAGCAGTATGATATGAATATGGATGAAACAATAATTGTTTCCTCCCTGATTGATAAACTGCCTAATTCATAGAAAGATTTCAAAAGAAGTTTGAAACACAACAAAGAGGATATTACTCTTGAGGCTTTGGCAAACAGTCTTCGAATTGAAGAAGATTTCAGAAAGCATGAACAAAGTCAGAATGTCAATTTTGGTGAAGCCAAAGTCCATGCTGTGGAGGAATGCGATTCCTCAAAGGCTGTGAAGAAAAAGTTCTTCAAAAAGAATATGAATGATTCTAAGTTCAAGAAGACAAGGAACAAGAAAGTCACATGCTTCAATTGTGGCAAACCTGGCCACTTCAAGAAAGATTGTCGGTTGCTGAAAAAGAAAAGGGTATCCCACACGGATGACTCCGAGAACTTTGTGGCAATGATCTCTGAAATTAATGTGATCAAAAATAGTGCTGCATGGTGGATCGATTCTGGAGCAACAAAGCATGTTTGCAACGACAAGAATCAATTTAAGGATTTTATGGCTGTTGAAGATGGAAGTTTTCTATACATGGGAAACTCATCTACCACAACAATCAAAGGCAAAGGGACAATTGAACTCCATTTCACTTCGGGAAAGACTTTGACTTTGATGGATGTGTGTTATGTTCCTGATATTCGTAGGAACTTAGTTTTTGGTAGCTTGTTGAATAAGTTTGGGTTCAAACTTGTATTTGAGGCAGATAAGTTTGTTCTGTCTAATGGAGGGATCTTTGTTGGCAAGGGATATTTGTCAAATGGCATGTTTATGCTTAATATTAATAATAATAAGTCTGTTGTTTCTGCTTATATTATTGACTCTACATATCTATGGCGTTATAGATTAGGACAACTCAATTATAGAAGATTAAAAGATATGCATAAATTAGATTTAATTTCTGAATTTTCTAATGATATGAATATTTGCAATACATGTTTACTAACAAAAATCACAAGACAACCTTTTCCAAAGGTACAAAGAAATTTGAATTTACTTGAATTAATACATAGTGATTTGTGTGATTTTCATAGCACTCCCACTTTATCTGGAAAGAAATATTTCGTGACTTACATTGATGATTTTTCTAAGTTTTGTTATATTTATTTGTTGTTTTCAAAAGATGAAGCAATTGATAAATTTAGAATTTACAAAACTGAAGTAGAGTTGCATTGTGATTGTATGGTGGAGAATACATTAATCAAAGTTATTTTAATTCCACCGGTATCATTCACCAAGTCACTGCACCCTACACACCTCAACAAAACGGTGTGGCTAAAAGGAAAAATAGGGTCTTAACCGAAACGGTGAATGCAATGTTATCGCATTCTGGATTTTCCAATGGATTTTGGGGTGAAGCTGTTTTAACAGCTTGTTACATACTAAATCGAGTTCCAAATAAGAGAACCAAAATTACCCCATATGAACTATGGAACAAGAGAAAGCCGAACCTTAATCATTTTAACATTTGGGGTTGTAGAGCTGTAGTGAAAATTCCTGAACCCAAAAAGAGAAAATTGGGTGAAAGAGGAGTTGAGTGTATATTTT
The DNA here is from genome assembly GCA_030664755.1 of Microcos paniculata. Taxonomy (NCBI): domain Eukaryota; kingdom Viridiplantae; phylum Streptophyta; class Magnoliopsida; order Malvales; family Malvaceae; genus Microcos; species Microcos paniculata. The sequence continues at coordinate 34,838,549 of CP131462.1, read as the reverse complement.
TAGGATATGCACAAAATAGTAAAGCATATAGGTTCATGGTAATTGAACCAAATGACTCAATTTCAATTAATACTGTAATTGAGTCAAGGGATGCAATTTTTGATGAAAATAGATTTAAATCTATTTCAAGACAACTACAGCCACTTCAAAATGATCAAGAAAAGAACGAAAATAAACTTTCTCTACAACATAGTGATCAAAATGAACAACAAATTGAAAGAATTGTTGATCATCCCGAAATAAGAAAAAGTAAAAGAGCAAAGAAGGTCAAAGATTTCGGTCCTGATTTCTATATGTTCCTTGTAGAATGAAGTAATGAAAATGTCAATAATGTGATTCCATATTGTTTTAATGTGGAATCTGATCCTTTAACATTTGAAGAGGCTATGAAGTCTCAAGATTCAGCTTTTTGGAAAGAGGCCATAAATGATGAAATGGACTCTATAATGGGAAATAATACTTGGATTTTGGTTGATCTTCCACTAGGTTCCAAACCAATAGGGTGCAAATGGATATTCAAAAAGAAAATAAAGATGGATGGTACAATAGATAAATTTAAGGCAAGGTTAGTAGCCAAAGGCTTTACACAAAAGCAAGGACTTGACTACTTTGATACTTATGCTCCAGTAGCAAGAATTGCTAAAATTAGACTTCTAATCTCTCTTGCCTCAATCTATAATTTGGTAATTCACCAAATGGATGTTAAAACAACATTCTTAAATGGTGAATTAAAAGAAGAAGTCTATATGAAACAACCTGAAGGATTTGTTGTTTCAGGCCTAGAGCATAAGGTTTGTAAACTTATAAGGTCATTGTATGGACTTAAACAAGCACCAAAACAATGGCATCAAAAGTTTGATGATGTAGTGTTATCAAATGGATACAAAACTAATGAATCCGATAAGTGCATATATAGCAAATTTGACAATGGCAAGGGTGTCATAATTTGCTTGTATGTAGATGATATGCTAATTTTTGGGACCGACTTGGAACAAGTCGAAAAGATAAAAGAATTTTTGTCAAATAATTTCTCTATGAAAAACATGGGTGAAGCGGATGTTATCTTAGGAATTAAGATTATCCGTAATAATAAAAATAGCATATCATTGACTTAATCACACTACATTGAGAAAATACTCAAGAAATTTGATTATTTGGACAGCAAACCTGCTTCTACACCCATGGATTCACAAGTTAAACTTGTGCCTAATGTTGGTAGGAAAATTGACCAATTACAATATGCAAGAGTAATTGGTTGCCTCATGTATGCAATGACATGTACAAGGCCTGACATTGCATTTGCAGTTGGGAAATTAAGTAGGTACATAAGTAATCCAAGTCAATTACATTGGCATGCAATATCTAGAATACTAAGGTATTTAAAGAAAACCATTAACTATGGCATATGTTATAGTGGATATCCTTCTGTGTTGGAAGGATACTCAGATGCTAGTTGGATTACAAGTCGAGAAGATCATGCATCTACAAGTGGATGGATCTTCATGCTAGGTGGAGGAGCAATTTCTTGGGGATCCAAGAAACAAACATGTATTGTCGATTCCACTATGGCAGCGGAATTCATTGCTCTAGCTTCAGCTAGTAAAGAAGCCGAATGGCTTAGGAATTTAATGTTCGATATTCCTTTAGTACCTAAACCAATTTCTCCAATTTCTATCCGTTGTGATAATGAGGCAACACTAGCAAGAGCATATAGCCAAATTTACAATGCAAAGTCTAGACACATTGGATTGAGACATAGTTATGTTCGATAACTAATTTTTGATAGCGTGATCACAATAACCTTTGTGAGGTCAAATGATAACTTGGCTGATCCGTTGACTAAAAGTCTTGAAATAGGACCTTAAAGGGGATGGGGCTAAAGCTCATGAATTCAAGCCACCCATGATGGAACCTCGACTCAACGCTTGGTTATAACATCAAGTCTTGAGTTCAATGAGTTAAAGTACATCATTAGAATGTGGCAGCTAGCACTATAAATAATTAAATATTCCATCCCAAGTTTAGTGCTAGGTACCCATAATGGTAAGGAAGGATGAGTTTATACTCTTAATAGAACCATAACACATTTGTGTTAAAGTGTTTAATTATGGAACACTTTTGATGGGATCTACCTATGTGAGTGAGAAGTGTGGCCGCTTCTAAGAGTTTTAAAGCTTTACTCTGATAGCACTCATGAAAAGGATGCTGACGTATGGCCTTAATAACGTCGCCGGATACTGAGCAATTGTTAGATGTTGAAACTATTGTGTGAAATGTATTCGGTTAACGAAAAGGAATTTATGGTTCAATGCTTGTCAACCATGTAATTTCGGTTAACTTTAATCTATTTCACTAAGTGAAGGTTCAATAGAAAGACACCTTCATTTACGCAATTAGTTTCCAAAATGGCAAAGTCTGAATATTGTGAAAATGGGAGGGGATTAACCAGTGGAAAGAAGAATGATGAGCTAGCAAACAAGTAGTAACCATGATACTCACTTATATCTCTATTCACCTTTGAGTAGAACCAACTTCAAGTTTGATTACTATTGTCTGTTTTGATGATAGGGTCATGGGACAAGCATCAGATGACATCAAGCTAACACCCGGTTCTGTCATTGAAATTTCTCGGCTTCCGGGATATGTTCTTCAAACAACAGGTTAGTTTTCAAAGATGAATTGGGATATTCTGATTTCTAAGTGTATGTAATTAGATACAGATTTAAAACAAAAAGTTGTTTCCTATGGGTGCAGTGATGGGTGAGGTGGTGAGCAAGGTTGAGAGCAAGCTTCTCTGCAGGGCCTATATCCACATGTATGTTGGAGATGATCCCCTTGACAAGGATGCCAAGGAAAAATTTGGGATGTCCCTGCTTTCTCTCTTCTAGATTCTAGGTTCAAGGAATAAGGTTCAAGTCTACTTCATGGTGGCTGATCAAAGTTACTTAATAAGGATGATGATAATGGAAATGCAGCAGATTAGGACTTGAATTTTATAAATGAGAAAAAAAAAACTTAGTTTCATGTCATTTATAAGCTCCAATTCCACAGAATCTGTTTTCAAAGAAGTACTTGATCATGCAACTAAAGATGTAATTCAAGGTTTCAATTCTACTTAACTGCTATTGATCAAATTGAACTCATTTTTTTCAACAATAGATACTCCTCTGAGAGATCTTTCTGCCTTTCACAAACAGGCATCATAATAAAAAGATACTACTATATATTTCTCTCTGACAACTTGGTCATTGCTACATTTTGAACTATTAAATTCAGCTAGAGCACTCATTCTTTAGGATTCCAAGCACCAAAAAACAAAATAGAAAAAAAAAATAGAAAAAGAAAAAACGTTGAATTAGAAAGAGAAAGTTGTTCTAAATTACAAGTTGTTAATAGAGAAGAATGAATGATGACATACAGCAAGTGAAAGTCCAGGACTTTTCAACATTTTCTGAAACAACTTTTCTAATGTCTCTCGCTTCTATTCTTCTCTCGACGCAGCTATTTTGAACCCTTCTGAAATCAACGTACATCTGGATAATACTACTTGATTAAAGGCCACATAGTGCTTTCAAATAATCCTGTTGGCGTGGCAGCAAGCATAAGCATAAAACACACAAACTTAGTTTTTGCAAGAACAAGAAGGAAATAGCAGAAAAACTAAAAAATGAGAGAAAAATATAGTCTGAAGTTGTGAAGGCTGAAATAAGCTTTCTTGTATTACAATAGAGATTATATACATGAATTTACACTTTGAAATTCAAATTAAAGGGAATAGTAAAACATCATTACAAAATGCTTATCACATCAGTTAACTTGTGATAGCAAGAACAGACAAAATGTCAGCTAATTCATTTGAAATTTGGCTTCAAAAATTCCCTCCATGGCATACGGCATTTTCATTGTTCATGTAAGGCTAGACTTAATGATCAGCAACTTCAAAAACATGGACTTAACAACTTGCTAATCAGCAACTTAATAACTTCCTGCTTCAGTCACAGTAGAGTAAACTTAATAACTTGTTGCTATTCAACCATGGCTTCAGCAAGCTTCAACACTCCTCCTTGATTAAGTAGCAGCAAACTCCAAGTTGTTCTCTGAGAAACTCAAACCTTTGTTTAGGTAGAGCTTTGGTCATAATATCAGCAAGCTGTAATTCTGACTTACAATACTCAACATGAATGTGACCAAGTTTTTCAACTTCTCGGATGGCATGATATTTGACATTGATGTGCTTGGTCCTTCCATGTTGAACTGGATTCTTGGTTATGGCAATGGCTGACTTGTTGTCAACCAAGATATCAGTAGCATCAAGTTGAGGCTGCTCCAAATCAAACATGATCTTTCTAAGCCAGATGGCTTGGTTTGCTGCTGCTGCAGCAGAAATGTACTCAGTTTCAACTGAGGATTGAGCCACAACTTCCTGTTTCTTGGAATTCCAGGAGAATGCCGCACTTTCAAAAGAAAAAACATAGCCTGAAGTGCTTTTAGAATCATCCACACTACCAGCCCAATCACTATCAGAATAACCAATCAAGACTTCACTCTCTGATTTTAAGTACAATAGGCCATAAGCAACTATACCCTTGATATACCTCAGAACCCTTTTGGCAGCTCCAAAGTGAATCTGAGATGGACTTTGCATGAACCTGGAGAGCAAACTACCAGAAAACATGAGATCAGGTCTAGTAGCACATAAGTATAACAAACTCCCAATTAAGCTTCTGTACAAAGAGGCATCAACAGAAGCATCATCAGCATTTTTACTCAGCTTTTCATTAACAACCAAAGGAGTGGAGGTTGGTTTGCATTTCTCCATTTTAAACTTCTTTAACATCTCTAAGGCATACTTCCTCTGTGAAATGAATATACCAGTATCAAGTTGAGTGATTTCCATGCCTGGAACATACTTCATTTCACTAAGGTCAGACATCTCAAACTCCTCCTGCATGCAGACCTTAAAATGCTTGACAGTGAGCTCATTCCTACCAGTTACAAGCAAGTCATCTACATATAAAGACACAATAAGCGGAACTTCATCTTCAACTTTCTTTACATATAGTGTAGCTTCATTTTCACTTCTCTTGAATCCTTGATGCTGGAAATAAGCATCAATTCTGCTATACCAGGCCCTTGGAGCCTGTTTCAGTCCATAAAGTGCTTTGTGAAACTTGTAGACTTTATCACTGCTAGCTGCAACTTCAAAACCTTCAGGCTGCTCAACATAAATATCCTCTTCAAGAAGCCATTCAGAAAAGCAGATTTGACATCAAGATGGAGGATTTTCCATCCCAATTTTGCAGCTACGGCAACTATCAACCTTATTGTGTCATGTCTGGCTACAAGAGCAAATGTATCAGAATAGTCCACTCCTTGCTGCTGAGCATAGCCCTTCACCACAAGCCTTGCTTTCAGCTTGTTGATAGAACCATTAGGATTCAATTTGGTTCTAAAAACCCATTTGACACCAATCACCCGAACATCACTTGTCTTGTCAACCAACTGTCAAGTTCCATTCTTCTCAATCATGTGAATCTCCTCCTCCATTGCTGCTTTCCAACCTGAAACTTTTAGTGCTTCATCAAAGTTTGCAGGTTCCAGCATAGCAACATTGCAGGACTGATAGACATCAGCAAGTGATCTGGTGCCTCTAACAGGCATGTCATCAACATCATCAACTTCATTTTCATTTCTGGAATGATCCAGCCCTACTTGAGTCAACTTTTGGAACTGAACTTCATGTTTTTCCCAGTTCCATTCTGCATATTCATCAAACACCACATCTCTGCTGGTAAAAATCGTGTTTGTGATAGGATTATAGACTCTATAACCCTTAGAAACTGAACTATAGCCAATGAGCACTCCTGGCTCACTTTTCTTATCAAGCTTGTCTCTCTTCACACTTGGAATCAGTGAGTAGCAAATACAACCAAAGACTTTTATGTGACTCACAGCTGGTTTAGCATTAAACCACATTTCATACGGTGTCTTATTCTTGACAGCCTTTGTAACCATTCTGTTCAACAAATACACTGTTGTGTTCACAGCCTCGGCCCAGAACTTTCTTGGCATGTTCTTTTCAAATAGCAAGCATCTTGCCATCTCCATTATAGTTCTATTCTTCCTCTCAGAGACACCATTTTGCTGAGGAGTATAAATAACAGTCAATTGATGTTCAATGCTTGAATCGGTACAGAACTTCTCAAACTGATCTGAAGTATATTCTGTTCCATTATCAGTTCTGATAGCCTTCATTTTCCAGTTACTTTGGTTCTCAACCAAAGCCTTAAACTTCCAAAAGATTGCTGCTACTTCTGATTTTTGCTTCATAAAGTAAACCCAAGTCATTCTAGATAGATCATCAATGAAGAGAAGAAAATATCTACTGCCATTGAGTGAGAAAGTCTTCTGAGGACCACAGACGTTAGAATGAACAAGTTGGAGCTTCTCAACTGCTCTCCAAGCTTGTCCAGTAGGAAAAGGCAACCTACTTTGCTTGCCAAGTTGACACACTTCACAAGTTTTCTGATTAGTGTGAATAACAGGCAATATTCTAACCATTTCATTTTTTTGCAAGTGATCCAAATACTGAAAATTGACATGACCAAGTCTCTTATGCCATAAAACTGAACTATCATCATTGTGAACATATGCAAATTCAGTTTCAGGACTTAGATAGAAACCTCTATTCACCATAGGCAGAGTTAAAAGTATTATACCAGCAGGATCATAAATGGTGCATTTCTTATCTTTGAAAACCAAAGCATATTCTTTTTCTAGCAGTTGTCCAACACTAAGTAGATTCTGAGTAACTTCAGGTACTAAGAGAACATCATAAATAAATTTGGTACCTGAACTGGTTTGGACAGCTACATCACCCTTGCCAAGAGCATCAAGATACCAACCATTGCCAATCTTGACTTTGGAATGGTATGACTTGTCAAGGAATCTGAAAACATATTCATCTGGTGTCATATGATGCGTACATCCACTGTCGATGAGCCAATCTTGCTTGTTGACACTGGAAATAGCATAGCATGAAGCTACAAAGAGCTATTTATCTTGGTGTTGATTGTTGTCAACAACCTGAGCTTGAGCATTCTGAGGATTCAGTTGGTGTTATTGTTGTTGTTGATTCTTGTTTTTACAGACTTTTTCAACATGTCCCTTCTGCTGACAAGCATTACAATAAGCTTCAGGTCTCCACCAGCAGAACTTCTCAGTGTGAGATGTCATTTTGCAGTGAGAACATGGAGGGTATTTCTTTCTGCCTCTAGTTTTGCTTAACTTACCACCCTTCTTTTCTTTTTCTTTCCTTTCTCCTTGACCCTTCCTGTTTTTGCCACCAAACTGGCTTTTATGGTTATTTCTGGCCAACAAAGCTCCTTCAACAAACTGCTGCTGTCTGTTTGCTCTTCTTTGCGCGACAGAGTACAAAGAACTGAGCAACTCATTTAGAGTGATCTCTGTTATGTCCTTTGAAATTTCAATGGACTGAATTGTTGCATCGAACTTCTCTGGGAGAGTATTGACAACTTTTTCTACAACTTTTTTCTCAGTGTAAGTTGTATCTCCAAGTAGCTTCATCTTATTGACTACATCATTCACTCTGTCTGAGTATTGCTTCATTGACTCATCATCTTTCATTCTCAAGTTCTCAAACTCCCTTCTTAAATTGACAAGTTGCTGCTTCCTCGGCTTATCAAAACCTTGGAACTCTTCCTTTAAAAGATCCCAGGCTTCTTTTGCATTTGCACAAGTCATGATCCTTGTGAAAATAACATCAGAAACTCTATTCTGCAGGATTGCCAAAGCCTTGAATCCTTTGGCAACTTCATCAGCATGCTCTTTCATCTGAGCTATTGTAGGATTGGCTCTGAGTCGTGGTGGCTCTCTTCCACTCTCTACAACATCCCAGAGATTGTTTGCCTGCAAGTGAGTTTTCATTTTTACTGACCAAATATGGTAGTTTTCTCCAGTGAACTGTGGTGGAGCTGGAACAACATTGCTTGAGGATGACATGTTTGGTTTTAAAAGGTAAGGTTTTAGTCTTTATGGAAGGATTTTGTGCCTCACAAACTCTCTGGTTTTCTCTCGATGATAGGCCCTTTAAAGATCAAGAGAAGCTCTTGATACCATTTGTTGGCGTGGCAGCAAGAATAAGCATAAAACACACAAACTTAGTTTCTGCAGGAACAAGAAGGAAATAGCAGAAAAACTAAAAAATGAGAGAAAAATATAGTCTGAAGTTGTGAAGGCTAAAATCAGCTTTCTTGTATTACAATAGAGATTATATACATGAATTTACACTTTGAAATTCAAATTAAAGGGAATAGTAAAACATCATTACAAAATGCTTATCACATCAGTTAACTTATGATAGCAAGAACAGACAAATATCAGCTAATTCATTCGAAATTTGGCTTCAAAAATTCCCTCCATGGCATACGGCATTTTCATTGTTCATGTAAGGCTAGACTTAATGATCAACAACTTCAAATGCATGGACTTAACAACTTGCTGATCAGCAACTTAATAACTTCCTGCTTCAGTCACAGCAGAGTAAACTTAATAACTTGTTGCTATTCAACCATGGCTTCAGCAGGCTTCAACAAATCCTCTCTTTTCAAAAGTATCAAGGCTTGCAAACCTAAAACCTTTTGCATCGGCTTTTTGAGGCTATATCGCCAAATTTAAGGAAATGAATTTAGATCGGGATATAGTGGAAATCAAATCTTAAATTTTAAGTAAATATTCATTCGAAATAATCACATTTCACGTTTATCAAAAATATTACTTTTATGGATGTAAATTCAATTAACCTTAAAAGCGATATAAGGGCAGTCGTTACTAGCTAAAACCCTTAAACAAAAAGAATAACATAGAAGACAATTATAAATTGTGCATAATGGAACAGGAAAGCAAATTAATGAACGAACAGCAGATACAAAGTCTTTCAATCCCATGCATAATTACACAAATCAAGGACGATGTACCAATATGAGCAGCAAGCAATCCGCTCACTTCCATTGCGATATCTTCAATCACCATTTTGAAATATAGATCCAGCCCTACTCCATGCGACCATATTGGCATATTCAAGATTCCCCTTATCAGTTTATAGCTTCTAATGTTGTTCCTTTTTTTCCTATCCATTTTTGTTAATTTTCAAGTACAAGTTAAAAGGTTACAACGTTCATTTATGTTGCTGTTCTGTTTGCACTGAATTTTCAGTTACCCTTTTTCTGTTTTCTAAATTTGGTTACAACCCTTTCGTTGTTAAACACTCCTCATCTCTATATAAGGTTATTAATGTCGATTCAAATGAAACAACAACAATTTGCAATCAAAATCCTAGTTTTTGTTTAGCAAGTGGGTGATATTTGAAACTAAGGATCGACAAAATGAGTTTCAAGAATTTTGTTCTCTTGTTTCTGCTGCTCTCTATTCAGCTTCATCCTCTTCTTGCACGGGGTGGACGTGGTTTTCGAGTTAAAGGCTTCTCTCCAGGAGGAAAGACTGGTGGTAGCGCAAGGCCAAAATCAATCTCATCAACCACGAAAAACGCGGCAGGAGGAGCTGCAGCAGGCGCTTTAATAGGCACTCTTTTAGCCAGAGGCGCAAAAGCAGAGGCGCCCTCGAGCTCGAGTTCTCCTGCTAGTTTCGCATCTCAAGTAGTTGTGGGGTTGTTGCTTGGTGTCTTGGCCTGCATGTTCATTTTCCTATGTTGTCTTAGATCGGGTGAAAAAAGGAATTACTACAATTCTTCTGTTAATTATCCCAAGCCTTCTGTCAATATCTCAGCATGTGTTCCAGCATCAACACAACAGAATTACATAGATTCGACACAACATCAACATCAAGATCAAGCCAAAAAGGAGGAGGAAGATTTGACACAAGATGAAGATCAAAATCAAGATCAAGCCAAAAAGAGTGACAAATATTTGACACAAGATCAAGACCAAGATGAAGCCAAAAAGAGTCACTAATATTTGACACATTAATCTTGATATTCTCTAATTAAAATCAAGAATGAAGCCTTTCTCATCCTCAATTAAGTGCTTCATATCTCTGCCTATTCTCCTTTTTTCCATCTTTCTCATCATGCACAGATATTTGTAGCTCCTGAAAGAACACAATGAAAATTACTTTATACGCATCTTTCTCTTGAATTTCTCCAATTAGTACATGTACTTTATTAAGGTGTCTCTTTTTTTATTAAATTTAAATGAATTATCTGATAATGTGAGATGTAAGATGTGAAATATTTTAACCAGCCAGCTTATTGGATGCATGGGTGCACTTGTGAAGCCCACTTTTTTTTTTCCTTTTTTTTAATGAAAAGGTGTAGCTTTTGGTAATGAAGTGGACTTTTTTTTGGGACAAAAAGGTACTCTTGTAATTTTAGATAGTTTTTTATATTGTATCAAATAAATAAGGTGAGATCATGAAGAAAAGGTAAAAATTGTAAACATTATGGACAAAAGCACCGCTATTTGTTTAAATCTTAAATGCTTGAAAAAATTTGTTAAAAATTTATTTATTCACTCACGTACCTCTTAACAAAAAAAAATCTAAAACCCTGGCACAATAATTGTTTTAAATTTGAAACCTACCCCTAATTAATCTCTTTTCTTAATAAAAATTTGGGCCGAAACGTTTTCTTACACCTAAATTGTATAAAAAAATAAAAAAGGAGGGCTATAAAGAATTCTTAAAAAACACTAAAACGTACATAATGAAGGGTATTATCAGAACTTAACAATTAATTGTCAGTAAATTTTTTTTTTCGAATCCCAATATCATTAAAAATAAATATTAGCTTCTACTTTTTGAAAATACTTAAGGGTGCATGGGGGAACTTGTAAGTTGGGTGAATCTGTTGTTTAGCATTTTCATTTTAATTTTTCTTCTCAACAAATTATGTTAAAATAAAATTAAGACACTCGCAGCAAAATGGTAGTAGTCTCTTACCTAGTTTTGTATGAAGTACCAAACATACCATTTAAATGTTTTGCCATGCGTTATGTAAATCCCTGCACCAAATAGTATCATACTCTAGCTTAATTGCTTACTCTCCAGATATTAGTCTAAGGAGGAGTATTCTGGGCATGGCTTTGTGAAGCCACTTTCACGCTTCAGCTAATGATTATGGTCTCTCTCGCATTGTTCCTGATCAGGTTCCAAAGTCCAAACCAGTCATTCTCTTGCCCCTATACTGACATTTGCTGATCTGATCAAGGAACATAGAGTTGGAGCATGCAATGGAGAGTACTTCGCAGAGTTGCTGGTTTTGTTTGAATTTCGTAGCTTCTTGTCAACAAGCGGCTGCTTGTAGGCTTTTTCAATCCATGAAAACAGAGCTTTGCTTTTGGATAGAGTATCGATCAGTCATCAATGTGTTGGGCTCTTTTCCTAATTTAAAGATGCTTTCATTTCTCTAGCCAGCTTGATTCTTTATTTTGAACTTCTTTGTTGGCCAGCCAAGTTGTTATATCCATTCTGAGATGTTAACATGCTAAATACATCAGTTAGTTCTTAAAGAGAGGATAATTAGAAGCATACCATATATCCATGGCAAAGGACCAATTCCAGAACAAGTACTCCATTTTTGGGGTGTCAATTAAGTTATAACGTTGTTCAATTTTTTTAATCCATTTTTGTTAATTTTCACATACAAGTTAGTAAAAGTTACAACGTTCATTGTTGTTGCTGTTCTGTTTGCACCTAAGTTTCAGTTCCCCATTTTGCTGTTTCTTAATTTGGTTAATTACAACCGTTTTGCTGTTAAACACGTACTCCTCATCTCTATATAAGGTCATTTATATTGATTCAAGTGAAACAGCAACGATTTGTAATTAATCAAAATCATAGTTTTTTGTTTAGCAAGTGGGTGATTGAAACTAGGCATCGAGAAAATGATAGTTCAGAGTGCATGGATAAACGGTGAAATGTGATGAATTTTAAAAACATCATAAGTTCTTGACATTTTTTCAGACAAGTCAGCGACTGCACAAGAGCGTGCACTGTGCCCCTTGATATGTGTGATTCCTCTACAAATGAATACATGAGAGAAAAAAAGCAAGCAAGCTACCCAATTCATCACAAACTAAAACATTAATGAGCTTAGGTAACTGTTTTCGACAATTAACTTCCCCTTATCTGATGCTGATACTAAGGAAGGCCAGAGAGATAAAATGCCTCCAAATGCCCATTAAATGTTTCTTACTTTTCCTTCCTTCTTCTATCTATATAAAGCCTTCTATTCTCTTCAAATTTGCCAACCAAAACTATCTTCTCTCGTCTGTTTTGTGTTTAGTTGTAACAGCTGAAGAATGGCAACCACTGCTGACAATGTCATTGCCAAGGATGAAGTGGGCAAAGAGAAGGTTAACTCTGAGAATGGGATGAACGCTGCTGGAGACAAAACCAATGAGCAAGTTCATGAGAAGGAAACAGCAGGGAAAGAAGCCGGAGCTGAGGTGCCAAAGGAAGAGGCAAAGAAAGAGGAAGTGTCAGTTGAAGTCGAACCCAAGACTGGAGTTTCATTTCCAGTTAAACTGGATGATGGGAAGCGAAGCAGTTAAATTTTGTTGGAATGAGGAAGAAGTCCATGCCATGCTTGGTTTGGGCATCAAGGTTTATGGCTTTGGTAAATTTCTGCAAGATCACAAATACTTATCCATTGAGCATATTTTTTCAATTAAAGCACCATTGTGAAATTATGAAATTTGCTAACGATTCTCTCTTACATGTCACTAGACTAGAGAGCTTGAATTCAGAAAGTAAGCCATATCAGTCTTCGTTTACAGGTATGTACACAGACAATGAGAGACTTAAAGACCTATTGAAGTCAAAGATCGGGAAAGCCCCAGAAAAACCAACCAAGGAGCTGTATCAGGTGGCAATTGACAGTTATGTAGAGATGATGGTAAGGTTGGTGATTGTATTCTCTGGCCTCACAATGAGCATGGTGAGAAAGAACTATGATGAAGGTCTTAAAGCATCCATAAAGAAATTGACCGGTGGGAAGAAGAATGATGAGCTAGCTATTTAGTAGCCATGATACTCACTTATATCTCTATTCACCTTTGAGTAGAACCAACTTCAAGTTTGATTACTATTGTCTGTTTTGATGATAGGGTCATGGGACACCCGGTTCTGTCATTGAAATTTCTCGGCTTCCAGGATATGTTCTTGAAACAACAGGTTAGTTTTCAAAGATGAATTGGGATATTCTAATTTCTTAGTGTATGTAATGAGATACAGATTTGAAACAAAAAGTAGTTTCCTATGGTTGCAGTAATGGGTGAGGTGGTAAGCAAGGTTGAGAGCGAGCTTTTCTGCAGGCCCTATATCCACATGTATGTTGGAGATGATCCCCTTGACAAGGATGCCAAGGAAAAATTTGGGATCTCCTTGCTTTCTCTCTTCTAGATTCTAGGTTCAAGGAATAAGGTTCAAATCTACTTCATTGTGGCTGATCAAAGTTGCTTAATAAGGACGATGATAATCAAATGCAGCAGCTTAGGACTTGAATTTTGTAAATGAGGAAAAAAAAAAAAAGAGAAAATCCTAGTTTCATGTCTTGTATAAGCTCCAATTCCACAGAATCTTTCTGTAGAGAAGTACTAGATCATGCAACTAAAGATATAATTCAAGGTTTCTATCGCAACGTTTCCGAGGACGACGTGATTGGGACGAAATAAAAATAGGAGTCGCCACTAACCTCTTTGTTTAGGTGGGTTAGCCACCCTTTTAGGAATCTATCTAACCCGACATTGGCCGTGAAATGGCGTATCAAACTAGATAGGTCCCGGTCTGCGGAACATAAGATTGGGTTCGGGAGTACGGTTACGTATGGGGAAGGATTAGCACCCCCACAACGCCCGTCAAAAGACGGTACCGATCAATTAAACATTAATTAGGCCTTAATAATGGGTTTTCATTTTTTTTTAACATTGGAATTTGATTTTTTTAGTCTTTTAAGAAGAATAATTACTAAAAGAAATTACCATCACAACTCTTTTAACAATTATATTTATTGATGATTAAAATAAAATAAAAAAAAACACACATTTTTTGATTTTTGACTTTGAAGGGATAATTAAAAGACAATTTTTTTTGGATTTTCTTGGACACGTTTTTTTTATTATCTTTCAAACATTTTTTATTACCAATGAATAATTTTTAGGAACAATAGCCATCACTATTTCCTAATAACCATCCTTTATTTAACTCAATCATTTCTTTTTTTGATTTTTCTAGTTTTTTTTAATTAATTCAAAATTACCCTTGAACAATTACTAAGGAAGATTGCCATCACAATTTCTTTAATAATTGTCCTCCTTTAACCAACCATTTTTTTTTTTTTGGGTTTTCTTAATTTGATTTTAAAAATTACCCTTGAACAATTACTAAGGAAAATTGCCGTCACAATTTCCTTAATAATTGCCCTCCTTTATTTGCTTGACCACTTTTTGGGTTTTTCTTAAAAATTAGAATATAACATGGATATTTACATATGGCCTAAGGACATGTAATATATGAATTTAAAGGATAGATATGTGTACAAATAAGACATGAAAATATAGCTTATTAACATCAAATGAACCTAAAAAGCCTAACGTAGAAATTTCTACAAATTAATATCAACATAATTTCATATTTGTGGAGATATATATATCTTGGAACATAAATTGAAACAAGAGCTAGCATGTAGGGGATGGATTTACACGTGACAAAATAAATGAACGTAGGCTGAAACGAATTTTGATATGCACTAGAATGTGCCGGGTCATGAAAGCATAAGCACTAAAACTATTAATTGAAACATGATATCTAAATAGCAATAACAGGACATCTATACACATGGGGTTTAAAATGAATAAGTCTAATTACACAAGAAACTACATATAGCAAATGGACAAATGTCAATGTGCATGGCAGATGATTTTTACAAGAGTTGGACATTTAAAAGGACACTAACGACAATAGAAAGTCAAACAAATACATAGAAAAATAAAATTATTTAAAATGATGACGGGACTAATTAGAATCAAAACCAAAATTGAAATTGGAATCAGGCTTGTGGTTAGACAAGTTACCAATGAAAACTGGCCTGCTTAGTAAGCAAACTGATGATACTGCGAAGAAGACTGGTCCGCAAGCTAAAAGGGGCCTGAAGTTAGATGTGGAAGAGAAGAATAGTGTGAAGTAAAGCTCGACTTGAAGAGAAATGGTAAGTTTTTTCTTTTGGCTTTTTCTCCCCCTCTTCCTCTTGCAGAGCTCTCCTCTCTTCTCCTCTTTTTTTTAATCGTACCTCAAAAGTCTCTCTCCCCAAAATCTCTCTCCCGAAAATACTTCACAAACCATTATATGAACCATCGGATTGCATCTTGCCTAGGCTTTTTATTCCTTCCTTCAATCACTCCACCTTTTCTTCTACCTTTTATTGTCTTCCACTTGCTTTCTTAAAAGCCAAAAATATCTCTCCGGGTTTCCCGTTCTCTCTCTTTCTTCTTTTTCTTTTGGCTTTCGGCCATTTTGTTTTTTTTCCTCCCTTTTTTGACTTTTTTCTTTTTTGTTTTTTTTTTCGGCCCCCCTCCCCCCTTTTTGGTTGGCAGCCATCATTTTCTTGCAATCTTTTCTTCAAAAAAAAAAACTTTCCTTTCCTCACAGAGCTCTCCCCTTTCTTTTCTTCAGCCGTCTCCTTTTTATCTCATTTTTCTTCGGTTGGCCCCCCCCACCTTTTCATTTTTTGGTTGGCAGCAATTATTTGGCGCCGTTTCAACATTGTTCTGGGCCGCCCCTTTTCTACATTTTTCTTCGATTGGCCCCCCCACCTTTTCATTTTTTTGGTTGGCAGCAATTATTTGGCACCGTTTTAACATTGTTCTGGGCCGCTCCTTCTTTTCATTTTTTCTTCGGTTGGCCCCCCCACCTTTTCATTTTTTTTGGTTGGCAGTAATTATTTGGCGCCGTTTTAACATTGTTCTGGGCCGCCCCTTCTCTACATTTTTCTTCGGTTGGCCCCCCCACCTTTTCATTTTTTTTTTGGTTGGCTTGACAGGGACGCAATGATAGGACTGAGATTTCTAGGCCTTGACTTTGTGCAACTGATGGTACCCTATGCTCATTTCTTGCTGCCGGTATTATCTGGCTGTTTTGTTTTTGTCTTCTTGCATGAGGCAATAATTTTGGTTCAATGTAATGAGGGAATCTCGGAAGCATTGTCGGATTTGGGAGATTTTCTAGGTAGCCGTCCCTTCTGGTCTCCTTGCTGCTGTGCTCCAATCTTCAAAACCTGCTCAATTCCAAATAACAAAACCCAAGAAAAAGAAAAAAATAAAAGACTAAAGTAAGATTAAAATTAAAATTAAAATCTAATATAAATAAAGAAAGTAAGAAAGGTTGTAAGAAAAGAAATTAAATAATAAGGTGTCTACAGTTGCCCCTCTTGGAGCATTTTCTAATGATCGTGAAGCTTGTTTCTAGATAATTAGGAAATGGTTCAAGACGTAGACACCATGTCTTTTTAAAACTTTTCAAGAACCAAAACTTGGTCTCAAGCAAATCAAATGCCATAAATTGGTCTTTAAATAGAACGAGAGCCGTGAGTCGGTCTTTTAAATGAAACAAGTGCCGTGATCCGGTCACTAATTGCAACGAGAGCTGTGATTCAGTCTCCCAATGAAATAAATGAATCGTGAGAACCTAAACTAGGTCTCAAAATGAAATAAGAGCCATGATTAGGTCTCTTAAATGAAAAAAATGCCGTGATTCGGTCACTAAATACGATGAAAGCCGTGATTCGGTCTCCTAATGAACTAAATAGACTGTGATAACCTAAACTAGGTCTCAAAATGAAATAAGATCCATGATTTGGTCTCTTAAATGAGATAAGTGCCGTGATTCGGTCACTAACTGCAATGAGAGCCGTGATTCGGTCTCCCAATGAACTAAATAGACTGTGAGAACCTAAAATAGGTCTCGGAATGAAACAAGAGCCATGACTTGGTCTCAAAAAATGTAATGAGTGCCGTGATTCGGTCACTAAAATGGAACAAGTGCCGTGATTCGGACACTAACTGCAACAAAAGCTGTGATGCGGTCTCTTAATAAACTAAATGATCCTCGAGAACCTAAAATAGGTCTCGGAATGAAACAAGAGCCATGACTTGGTCTCAAAAAAAATGTAATGGATTTCAAAACCTTAATTGAGTCTCAAAAATGAAATGAATGTCATACCTTGGTTGCTTAAAGAAAAATAAGAGCCTTAACCTGGTTTCTTTCGATGAACAATCATATTTGCTGGATGCTTGGAAAAGGATACTTCCATCTTGATCTGGACTTGATGTATCAAATACCTGACATGTTATCTGAAAACCTGATGCTCTAAAATGATGCAATGATCATGTCATGATGCATGCAATGCTTAATGCTAAATTTGCAATGACAAATTTATTATCCTTTTGTACAAAGCCTGATTCTTGTTTGCAACAATATGGAAACCTTTTTACTCAATCCCAATCTTCTTGCTTATTCATTCGGATTAGCAATTTCAAACTGTATCAGTGCTTTTCCTGACTCAGATTGCTCGTTCTGTTGTTTCTGCACATTCTTGATGATTTACCACAAATAATTTCCGTTTTCCTTCTGAGTGACTGATTAGTTGAAACCCTGTCTCTTAAACTTAACTTATGCTTTTGAAAATCAAATGAGCATTTTCATACCTGTATGGTTTCTTGCATGTTTATTTACATTTTGAAATTCATGACAAAATTTAATACAAGCAACAAACCAATTAACAATAAGATTCATCACATTATTAAAAAAAAGGATCAAAGAAATAAATCAGCTTGATTCAACTTTTGCATTTCAGAAACAAGATTCATACAACGAAAGGAATTCAAACTTCAATTCTCATTCAAAAACAGATTCTTCTAAACTAGAGAGAAAGTTCATTGATTCAATTCAAGAGAAAGGACAAGAGGTACTTCCCACCAATGAATACTCAAAAACATGTGCAAACGAAACTTGAGTTCTTCCTTTGATTGATTGACGGTACCGACAAACTTGATAACTCAGCCTATTGAGTGATCTGATCTGCCCCAATTAGACCCACTAAATTTGATCTTGCTTCATTCAATAGCTGTGCTTATGCCTTCTTTTTCCTCCTACTTAAGCCGCCTTTTCAGGTTTTCAACCTAAGTAACCCCTCAATTGATCAAGCTGCCCTTTCAGGTTTTCAACTTGGATCTCTCCCCTTTTTTTTTTTCTTCTTTTTTTTATTCTTTTCATTTTTTCCATTTTTCCATTTTTCCATTTTTTCATTTTTATTTTATTTTTTCATTTTTTACTTCAGGCATAGTATTTCTTTACAGCATCAGCATTGATAGGACTGGAGAATTCTACCCCATCCATCTCTTGTAATATTAAAGCTCCACCAGAAAAGACCTTCTTGACAACATATGGACCTTCCCAATTTGGTGCCCACTTGCCCCGAGAGTCACGTTGATTTGGGAGTATTTTCTTTAACACCAACTCCCCTTCTTTGAATTGCCTCGGCTTCACTTTCTTATCATAAGCTCTCATCATTCTTTTCTGGTATAGCTGACCATGACAAAGTGCGGCAAGGCGCTTCTCATCAATCAAATTCAACTGATCATGTCGTTCTTGGATCCAATCAGCTTCATCCAAGTTCACTTCTCTTAGCACTCTGAGAGATGGAATTTCCACCTCGATAGGCACCACTGCTTCTGTCCCATATACCAACGAAAAAGGAGTTGCCCCGGTGGAAGTTCTGATTGCAGTACGATAAGCAAGGAGAGCAAACGGCAACTTCTCATGCCAATCTCTGTAAGTTTCAGTCATCTTGGCCACAATCTTCTTGATGTTCTTGTTAGCTGCTTCCACCGCTCCATTCATTTTTGGCCGATATGGTGTGGAGTTGCTATGAATAATCTTGAAACGAGAACATAATGATTCTATCATTTTACTATTCAAATTCTGAGCATTATCGGAAATGATTCTCTCCGGAAGGCCATATCTACAGATAATCTCCTTCTTCAAAAACTTAGCAACTACAGATTGTGTAACACTGGCATATGAGGTTGCTTCAACCCATTTGGTAAAATAATCAATCATAACAAAGATGTATTGATGACCATTTGAAGCTTTTGGAGTAATTGGGCCGATAACATCCATTCCCCACATGGAGAAAGGCCAAGTAGACGCCATAACATGTAGCGGATTTGGAGGAACATGAATTTGATCTGCATAAATCTGACATTTATGACATTTCCTTGTGTAATTGATGCAATCTGATTCCATGGTTAACCAGTAATGGCCGGATCTCATAATCTGCCTAGCCAATTTGTGTCCACTAGCATGAGTTCCACAGACTCCCTCATGCACTTCACTCATAATCATCCGAGCTTCTTTAGCTGCCACACACCTTAACAAGACTTGATCACGGGTTTTCTTGTACAAAATTTCCCCATCCAAGTAAAAGTTCATTGACAATCTCCGAATAATCTTCTTATCGTTCTCTGATGCATGATCAGGATACTTTTGGTACTTTAGGAATTGTACAACATCATGGTACCAAGGTTTGCCATCTTCTTCTTCCTCAACATTCATGCAATGTGCCGGTTCACCTCTCAACTCGATCTTGATCGACGGAATCTCTGTATCTGAATTAACTTTGAACATGGAGGCCAATGTGGCCAGGGCATCAGCAACTTGATTCTCTTCTCGAGGTAAATGATGAAAAGAGATCTCTTTGAAGTTCTTCACGAGATCTTTGATGTAGTCATGATAAAGGACTAACTTTGAATCTTTCGTCTCCCATTCTCCCTTCAACTGATAAATCACAAGTGCAGAATCACCATACACCTTCAAATTTTCAATTTTTCTTTTTATGGCCATCTGAATACCGAGAACACATGCTTCATATTCTGCCATATTGTTTGTGCACCTGAAATCCAACCTTGCAGTGGCTGGGAAATAGTTGCCTTTTGGGGATGTCAGTACTACCCCAATGCCATGTCCAATTGCGTTTGATGCTCCGTCAAAATACATTGTCCATGTTTCATCCTCATCTAATTCTCCTTCAACATGAAATATTGCCATCAAATCTTCATCAGGAAAGTCAAACTCCATAGGCTCATAATCATCACTAGCCCTTTCTGCTAAAAACTCTGCGACAACACTTCCTTTGATGGCTTTTTGAGAAACATATCGAATATCATACTCGGACAACAATACTTGCCATCGAGCAATTCTTCCTGACAAGCCCGGTTTCTCAAATATGTATCTAATTGGGTCTAACTTAGCCACCAATAAAGTAGTATGGTGTAACATGTACTGTCTTAGTCGGTGAGCGGCCCAAGCCAATGCACAACACATCTTCTCCAATGAGGAATACTTGGCTTCATATTCAGTGAACTTCTTACTCAAATAGTACACTGCATGCTCTTTCTTTCCAGTGTCATCTTGTTGCCCCAATACACATCCCATGGAATTTTCAAACACTGTGAGATATAAGATCAAAGGTCTTCCGGGTACTGGAGGTACCAACACTGGAGGATTTGTGAGATATTCCTTGATCTTTTCAAAAGCTTCTTGACAGTCATCATCCCATTCACCTGGATCTCGCTTTTTAAGCAATTTGAAAATTGGATCGCATTTAGCAGTCAATTGTGATATAAATCTGGCAATGTAATTCAATCTCCCAAGGAAACCTCTGACTTCTTTCGGGGTTTTAGGTGGTGATAAATTCTGGATAGCTTTGATCTTATCTGGGTCTACCTCAATCCCCTTTTCACTAACTACAAAACCCAATAGCTTTCCGGAGGTCACCCCAAAAGTGCACTTGGTTGGATTCAATCTGAGCTTGTACTTCCTCAGTCTTCTGAACAACTTCTGCAAATTGACAATATGTTCCACCGTCGTCCGAGCTTTAGCAATCATATCATCCACATACACTTCAATCTCTCTGTGCATCATATCATGGAACAAAGTGACCATAGCTCGCTGATAGGTAGCACCGGCATTCTTCAAACCAAAAGACATCACTTTGTAGTTAAAAGTTCCCCACACGGTGATGAAAGTTGTTTTCTCTTTATCTTCTGGTGCCATCTTGATCTGATTATATCCCGAGAAACCATCCATGAATGAGAATATGGAAAAGCGGGCAGTATTGTCAACTAGAGTATCAATGTGAGGTAAGGGAAAGTTATCTTTGGGACTGGCTCGGTTGAGGTCTCTGTAGTCTACACACATTCGAACCTTCCCATCTTTCTTCGGCACCGGAACTATGTTGGCTACCCACTCCGGATATTTTGCAACTTCAAGAAAGCCTGCATCTAACTGCTTCATTACTTCTTCCTTTATCTTCAATAGCATCTCTGGTTTCATCCGTCTTAACTTTTGTTGAACTGGCTTGCATTCTGGCTTAATCGGCAGCTTATGAACTACAATTTCTGGATCTAATCCCGGCATATCTTGGTAAGACCATGCAAAGACATCTGAATACTCTTTCAACAAATCAACTAGCTGTTGTCTTTCAGTTTCTGATAAAGTGGTGCCTATCTTCACTTCTCTTCTGTCTTCTTCTGTGCCCAGATTTATCAACTCTGTAGTTTCTTTATGGGGCACTATCTGTCTCTCTTCTTGCTCAACTAACCTCAACAAGTCTTGAGGCAGATCAGAATCATCAATATCGTCGTTATCAACCTCATCAATATCAATCAACTTATCAAAGTTGAACTCAGGCCCGCTGTTTGTGCTATCTTCACATTCATTGACGGTGGACCTGCGAAGGGCAATTTGGAATGGATATATACAGAGTAATAGAATAGGAATGTATGGTAAGAGAACAGATATGAATTAAAGGTCTGGAGAAGAAAATTTGAGAATCAATAGAAGAAAACATAATGAATATATATTGCAATGTAATCTCATTGTGTCAAAAGTCAGCACATGCATCAATTCATCATTTAAGTTCAAATTATGTATAAACAAGAAAGAAAGCCTTAACAAATTATGAAAATACTCATCAATACTCTTAGGCATAAGTATTGACTTAATAAACAAGAGTTTCAGCTAATTACATTTGCTCAGAAGACGAAAACACCGCTGGCATCTCAACAACAGACCAATTGTCTAATTTAGTGTCCATTTCAGCCACATAGATTAACCCATCTAGCTTATCTGAGACCTCATCATCAATAGCACAAATGACCAAATTCTGCAATCCTGACTGAACAAACTGGACTGAAACCGGTGCTTGCCCATACTGATTAAGGTTGACCCAACCAGCTGATACAAAAGTTTGTCTGATCGATGGAAACTTCAATCCTTTCTCCTCGTCCATGCACACCCCATCCATCTTAGCCAACCTCCGGGCTTTCTTCTTCTCCTTCATTTGTTGTTTGTCTCTCCATGATGGTTTGAAACCCAGACCAAAAGTATTATCTTGGTGAGGCCAGTCTATCAATTCGGGATTTCCTTGCAGATTCTTTCCCAAACCCTTTCCATCCGACCAACCTAATTCCCGCATCTGTCTCTTCTGACTAGTCAAGCCCTCAGAACTTTGGCTTGCACTCTTTTCCGACATGATCTCCGCAATTTCAAAAGATCGAAAAGAGCAGTCCAAAGCTTCTTCGGCAGCTTCAATGTAAGGGGAGTCCGAAGATTGTGTCACCATGATATCCTCTTCTCCTCTAACTATCACTATTGTCCTTTCCACCCGAAACTTTACTTTTTGATGCAGGGTTGATGGAACTGCCCCAGCCAAATGTAACCATGGCCGACCAAGGAGACAAGTGTAAGATGGGTTGATATCCATCACTTGGAAATCCAATTCAAATGTAACCGGACCGACCTGGAAAGGTATCTCTATGGTTCCATACACTTCCCTTCGAGTTCCATCAAAAGCTCTGACTATGAGGTTACTCGACTGTATGTAGGACAGGTCCACTGGTAACTTCTGTAAAGACCTGAGAGGCATGACATTCAATGCTGAACCATTGTCGATTAGAACCCTCGCCATTGTGTAGCCCTTGCATCTGGCAGTAATGTGAAGTGCCTTGGGAATTCCTCTCATCCCTGTAGGTATCTCATCATCCGTAAATGTGATGTAATTAGCTGCACCGATGCTTCCAACTATATGGTCCATATCAACAACAGAAATATTTCTGGACACGTAAGACTGACTCAGGGCTTTCAGTAATGATTCTCTGTGGGACTCAGAGTTCAACAGCAATGCAAGTAAGGAAATACGAGCCGGCGTCTTATTCAATTGGTCAACCACACTGTATTCACTTTGCTTAATGATCTTAAGGAACTCCTCAGGTTCATTAACAGAAGCACCATTGGTAATCTCTTTCTCTGATATCATCTCCTGAACATTCATTGGCCCATCATTCATCTTAGCTTTTTCTTTAGAAGACTCACCATTTTCTGGACAATAAACCCTACCACTTCGGGTAATTCCACCAACATCAGACATCGGGGGAAATCCTGACTCTTTAACTCCTTCAGTTGTAGAAAAACTGCATTCATACTTCCAAGGAACTCGGTGATCATCTTTGTACCCAAATGGTTGGGGAGAATTCACAACCACTGGTGCTGTTGGTTTTGGTGCATCATAGTGGATCACAAAAAGCTTAGGTGCCTCCGTGGGGGTAGGAACGAATGGCTTTTGTGCTGGAGGTGCATCATAGTAAACTACAAAAGGCTTTGGCTTGGGTAGCTCATCATAGTGCACCACAAATGGTTTCTGTGCTCCTTTTTCATCTCCTATCATATTTACGGAACCATCAATCCGTTCTATATAAAACTCAATTAAAGACTGATCCATCATCCTTTGCACCAATTCACAAAAATACTTACAATGCTGTACACCATGTCCCATCCTACCACAATACTGGCAACCATCAACCTTCTTCCCACACTGAATCATCTGTGCTTTCTTTAGAGCCTCGAAAACTGTAGCCATGGAAGTTTTCACTTCACTCACAGATCTCTTTACATATTCACCATTACCAATCACATTTACTATTGCCCCCCCATGATTCGGCAAAGGATTTTGCCCAACATTAGGTTGCGTATTCTGAGAGAAACTCAACCTTCCTTCTTTTACCAAATCCTGTACCTTAAGTTTTAGCACATAGCAGTCTTCAGTTGAATGACCGGCTGCTCCGTGGTGATAGTCGCAATGTTCATTGGGTTTAAACCAATCTGGGTATGGTGGTGTGTAAGTTTTGGTCACGCGTGGTTTTTCAATCAGCTTTTGTTGTAAAAGTTGTGGGAGTAAAGCAGTATAAGTGTATGGGATGGGATCAATTCTGGTATAAGTCCGAGCAGGCCTTGGATTGGTTCCGGCATTTGTGGCGGTGCTTGGTCTCTGTGTGAAAGTTGGTGCAGTAGGATGGAAACTTGATCCGGAAGCAATGTAGTTGGCGGCTGGTGGTTGGTATGGAGCATGCGATTGGTAAGAAATATGTGGTTGATATGCACCCCGAGGCCTATAAGAACCTGAGCGCCAGTTGTGGGAAGGCCTTTGATTGGGGTTGTGGTAGTTTTGATGCTGGTAAGTATATGGGTATGAATGGCTATCAGTAGCATGAACCTCCCCTTCCCTCTTCTTGGGATTATGCACCTTTTTCCCTCCAGATAAGTCTCCACCGTCTATCTTTCCACTCTTGATTGCCTTTTCCAAACACTCTCCTGCAACCACAATATCGGCAAATGAGCCCGAAATGCTAGTAACAAGCCGGTCATATAGTGGTCCTTTCAGAGTTTCAATGAAGGTATAGTTTGACTCTCTTTCTGTCAGTGGAGGGTCAACCTGAGCAGCCACATCTCTCCACCGTTGGGCATACTCCTTAAAGGACTCACTGGACTTCTTTTCCATGGTTTGAAGGGTCAATCGATCAGGAGCTAGATCAGTCATATGTTTATATTGGGCAATAAAGGCCTTTACCAAATCTGACCAAGACTGAACTTTAACCCTGTCGAGCTGATTATACCACCTCAAAGCTGCCCCAGAAAGACTATCTTGGAAAAAATGAATCAGGAGCTTGTCATCATAAGCATAAGCTGCCATCTTTCTCACATAGCTAGTGAGATGTTCTTGGGGGCACCTGGTTCCATTATACTTCTCAAAATCGGGGACCTTAAATTTCGGGGGTATCACAATGCCCGGAACCAAGGTAATGTCAGCTGCATTCATAGCTCTATAATACTGTGCCCCTTCAATTGCCTTTAGCCTTTCCTCCAACATGTTCAACATTTTGCTATCCGAGGATGCCTCCTTAGAAATTTCTGGATCAAGTACCACTGGATTTGCTGAAGTTGCACCCACATTAATGATTGGAACGTGAGTAGGCTGGGTAGTTTGAGTGGGTAAAGTGGTGTAGACAAACCCACTAGCATTAGGTCCGGTAGGTGGTGGAGGTGGGTAAGGATATGCCCCATATGGCGGTGGAGGTGGGTACTGATTTTGAGTATCTGGCACAGCCGGCGGAATAGGAATGTTGAGTGTTGGTAGGTTTTGCTGGGTTGTCTCGGGCGTATACCCTGGAGCATGAATTGGTGTCTCAGTATGAACAGGTGTATTCTCTCTGACCATCATACTCAACTCATTGATCCTTTCCATTGCCTCATTCAGCTTTTTCATCAGATCCTCATTAGTCCGTTTCAAATTTTCCATCTCTGTATTCTGCTCTGCCATTTTCCTTGCCTGTAACCTAGTGTAGTATCGGGGAGCTTGGGATGCTATCTTGAAACCCTTAATTACCATGAACATGAATCAGGAGAATTATTGTGATTAAAAGAAAATAATAATGCTTTAATAATTTAAGCATGAGAAAATGATGCATGATAAGAATCCATCCACAACAAGTAAAACCATAAAAGATAACTGATCATTGCATGTAAGCAAAATCACCCATCATCCAAAATACTTGATTACAATCATCCGGCGAAATAAACTGTTGAGAAGTTTTACAGCAAACTTTCTTTCAAGCTGTCCATATTCAACCCGGAGCCTTTCTATCATGTGCTTCAATTGGAGATTCCCATTACTTTAATCAACGACTTTTCGGTAGATTTGGATTTCTCCCTTGAGCTCTTCTCTTCTGCTCTTCTCGGCTTCTAACTTCTCCTTCAATACCCTTTTTGAGATCGTCTGGATGTGTACAGACCCTTTTCACTTCCCTTCTCTGCCTTTTGACCAAACGGAGCCACTTACCCTCTGCCTCACATTTTCTGATGAACATTTCCATCTTTTCGAATGTGCCTCCTCTAGTTCATTTTTTAAACTCTGAATTTCTTCCTCTTTCTTCTTCAACTCCTCATTCTCCAGTTCGAGTTGCTGACATCTCTTGGTTAGCTGGTCTATCACGCTTTCTTGTGTCTGCAAATCACTTAATGGATTGCCTTGTTCACTTGCCATGATCAATTTCCTTTTACTTTTTCTTGTTGTGAATAAATTTCCTATGATGAAATGCAGAAAATGGGATGGAATGATGTAAAGAAGAAAAATATATATATATATATATATATAAACAAAATATTTGCCCATTGCTAAATAGGAATACTAGAATACTTTGATTCATTACAGACATCCTTTTCGACTAATAAACTGTGCTCAAACTGTTTGTAAACTAAATCATCATCACTGGCTAATTATTTACAAATCATAAGTTGTAGATCATTGGGAACCCCCAGTCATGTTTCTAAGCTTTTCTGCCAATTCATCCCTTTCCTTCCTCACCTCGCACCAATTCTCCACCAACTTGGCATTTTCTGCAGTCAATTTGTTGATGGTGTTCTCGGCTTTAATGCGCAAGTTCGTCTGAATGCTACAGTTCAACACGGCTTGGCTTTTAAGATGCTCCAACTTGCGCTTCTCTTCCTCCCATTGACATCTTTCTTCGGCCCTTCCAATCTTTATCTTTGCCAATTGCTGTTGCAAAGCCTCTATCATGCTGATTACCTCAGACTCCATCAGTTGTTTCCCTCTTTCTTCTCGCAGAGAATGTCGATATATGCCAATAGCTTCACCAGCCTGCTCACATTTATCTTCTAATGCATCCTTCTCCTTTATCACTTCAAAAATCTCTGTTTCAGCTTTCTCAAGAGCTTCTTCTGCTGTCTTTTTCCCATGCTGAGCCATTTCTGTATCAAACAGGAACTTTCGCCCTTGCTCATCAAACTCCATCTTCTGCTTCTTCAACATAGTCTGGCTTTCAATCAACTTCTCTTCTAAGTCATTCACCTTTAGTCCCTCTCGCATCAACTTGTTCTCATATTCAAGTCTGGCAAACATGTCTTCAGAGCGCGACCCCAGTTTGAATTTCACGCCCTTCTTTGGCGGTAGAGTCTCATTTTTCAC
Organism: Microcos paniculata; assembly: GCA_030664755.1. Taxonomy (NCBI): domain Eukaryota; kingdom Viridiplantae; phylum Streptophyta; class Magnoliopsida; order Malvales; family Malvaceae; genus Microcos; species Microcos paniculata. The sequence continues at coordinate 34,811,140 of CP131462.1, read as the reverse complement.
TCTATCTCTTTGCCACTCCACATATTCAAGGGTACACAACCCCAATTCAGTTTCGGGCGGCATTCTTTCCATGTTGAGCCTTCCTTCCTCTCCCATCTTTCTGACTTTCCCTATCTCCTCATCATTGTCATACGAGATCTCAATGCTATCTAGCCCATGTGTAGCAGGAACAAATTGGCATATTCCTAACTGCCTTAGAAACAACAGGGGGGAGAAAGAAATTGCACTCCAAGGCCCAATCAGAATCACCCATGGTTTACCTCCATAACTATATACCGCACCTTTTGGTCCCATCCATTCGACTTTCCAAAGGACATCTTTGCTTGTCATGGTCTTGAGCCAATCGACCCATCCTTGTTCGTCCTTTGTCTTCCATCTAATTCTCGAATACTCTTCCAGAATATCACGCCCTTCAATAAAAGGCCCTTTAAACTTCCGGAGAGAACATGGCTGGTGACTTCTGAACCACACCATGAGTAACTGAGCGCAACCTCGAAAACGGCCTTTCCCATTCTTTCGACAATGCATCAAAGATTGAATTGTTTCTGCTAAAATTGCATGGACAGGACTACATCCTTGGTTAATTTGGGAAACCAACTCCACAATCAGATAATTTATCTCTCCCACAACTTTTGGAAAGATGACCATGCCGTATATCAAGATAGCCATAAACACATGTACATGCTCCGTTGTCAATTTGGTTTCCATCATGTTCAACCAAGTGTCAGTCGACCGGTTCACCGGTGCTTCCACATGACCAAGAGCCTTTTTGAATCTCCTAAAAGGGCGGATTAAACACGCTTCCCTCAAATAAATCCGGTCTATTGGGTCAGAGTTTGGCTTCAACAATTCTTGGTACTCTTCCACAGTTGGGAACATATCCGCGTCATTAATCATAAAACACCTATAATCCGGATCAAAGAAATAGACCAAAGCACCTAGCAACTCCTGATCTACATCAATCTTCAACAGCGATCCTATGCAACCAAACTTCTTCACAAACTCTGGCTTCCCCGGCATCTCATCCCATAACTTCTTGAGTTTGGTAAGGTCATTCTGCTGAAGGTCCATCTCCATTTTTTTAGGCAACTTATGTCGAGGCTGACAGGCTTAACAATCATCTTGCGTCTGACTCTCTTGTATGTCCATGGCTACTACCTTATTGACTTCCACTGCATTATCCTTATCCATCTCCATGACTCAAAGACGTCTAGATTCCAATTGGCAATAGGCAAATACTCTGGGAATGCATGCAAAGATGCAAAATATGATGCCAAAGAAAAACAAAAGAAAGAAAAAAGGAATTCAATTAATAATCAATCAAGAGTAAAGGAAAACGAACAAAGGAAGTAAACAACTGTTAAAACAAACAAATTTGCCCCTTTTTATATCCATCACACACGCACACGCATGCAATCTTTGATTTAGGACATTGATGTCCTTGAGGCTGGTAGTCTTTCTACTGTGGATAAAAATTTTACCCACACTACGGTCATAGCTCATTGAAAAAAAACAGAGAAAGATAAAGGAGTGTTCCTTCATGTGTACCTAGTATTGTAGTCACCTCACGGGTTCGGCTCTAACTAGGTTATCTCACCAAAACTAGATGCTGGTTGGACTTTGATCCTATCGAAAGGTTCTCGAATTGCCCCTACTAGCGGTTTGCTATCCTATGCTAGCAAGTACAATCCGAGTGAGAGTGTTCGCTCAACTCCCGGGGACAGAGTCCTTTGGAAGCCTGTTACTATACTCTCTTCTAAAAGGTGATCCGACCATCATCGGATTATGCATGAATGCAAAAAGTGATGTGTGTGGAAGGAACTTACAAACCTTTACCGATCACTGTGGTATACCAAACATTACCAAACTCATTCACCTTTCTCTTTGCACAAGGAAAACAAATACAACAAGTCAGCAACAAACCAGTAAGATAATATAACAAGCATAACAAATAAGCACACATAAGCATAACAAGCAAGCAGATAAATCAATAGGGCGACAAGATGTTTTTTTTTTAAATCTAAAGGCGATTCCTAAAACTAAACTCCCCATAGGACTTGAATTTTTTTTCTTTTTATGTTTTTTTTGTTTTGTTTTGTTGTTTTTTTTTTTTAAAAAAAAATTTATTAAGGCCCAATTAAAATCAATTTCATCTCGGCTCGACTCTCAAACCTGTCCCCAGTGGAGTCGCCAATCTGTCGCAACGTTTCCGAGGACGACGTGATTGGGACGAAATAAAAATAGGAGTCGCCACTAACCTCTTTGTTTAGGTGGGTTAGCCACCCTTTTAGGAATCTATCTAACCCGACATTGGCCGTGAAATGGCGTATCAAACTAGATAGGTCCCGGTCTGCGGAACATAAGATTGGGTTCGGGAGTACGGTTACGTATGGGGAAGGATTAGCACCCCCACAACGCCCGTCAAAAGACGGTACCGATCAATTAAACATTAATTAGGCCTTAATAATGGGTTTTCATTTTTTTTTAACATTGGAATTTGATTTTTTTAGTCTTTTAAGAAGAATAATTACTAAAAGAAATTACCATCACAACTCTTTTAACAATTATATTTATTGATGATTAAAATAAAATAAAAAAAAACACACATTTTTTGATTTTTGACTTTGAAGGGATAATTAAAAGACAATTTTTTTTGGATTTTCTTGGACACGTTTTTTTTATTATCTTTCAAACATTTTTTATTACCAATGAATAATTTTTAGGAACAATAGCCATCACTATTTCCTAATAACCATCCTTTATTTAACTCAATCATTTCTTTTTTTGATTTTTCTAGTTTTTTTTAATTAATTCAAAATTACCCTTGAACAATTACTAAGGAAGATTGCCATCACAATTTCTTTAATAATTGTCCTCCTTTAACCAACCATTTTTTTTTTTTTGGGTTTTCTTAATTTGATTTTAAAAATTACCCTTGAACAATTACTAAGGAAAATTGCCGTCACAATTTCCTTAATAATTGCCCTCCTTTATTTGCTTGACCACTTTTTGGGTTTTTCTTAAAAATTAGAATATAACATGGATATTTACATATGGCCTAAGGACATGTAATATATGAATTTAAAGGATAGATATGTGTACAAATAAGACATGAAAATATAGCTTATTAACATCAAATGAACCTAAAAAGCCTAACGTAGAAATTTCTACAAATTAATATCAACATAATTTCATATTTGTGGAGATATATATATCTTGGAACATAAATTGAAACAAGAGCTAGCATGTAGGGGATGGATTTACACGTGACAAAATAAATGAACGTAGGCTGAAACGAATTTTGATATGCACTAGAATGTGCCGGGTCATGAAAGCATAAGCACTAAAACTATTAATTGAAACATGATATCTAAATAGCAATAACAGGACATCTATACACATGGGGTTTAAAATGAATAAGTCTAATTACACAAGAAACTACATATAGCAAATGGACAAATGTCAATGTGCATGGCAGATGATTTTTACAAGAGTTGGACATTTAAAAGGACACTAACGACAATAGAAAGTCAAACAAATACATAGAAAAATAAAATTATTTAAAATGATGACGGGACTAATTAGAATCAAAACCAAAATTGAAATTGGAATCAGGCTTGTGGTTAGACAAGTTACCAATGAAAACTGGCCTGCTTAGTAAGCAAACTGATGATACTGCGAAGAAGACTGGTCCGCAAGCTAAAAGGGGCCTGAAGTTAGATGTGGAAGAGAAGAATAGTGTGAAGTAAAGCTCGACTTGAAGAGAAATGGTAAGTTTTTTCTTTTGGCTTTTTCTCCCCCTCTTCCTCTTGCAGAGCTCTCCTCTCTTCTCCTCTTTTTTTTAATCGTACCTCAAAAGTCTCTCTCCCCAAAATCTCTCTCCCGAAAATACTTCACAAACCATTATATGAACCATCGGATTGCATCTTGCCTAGGCTTTTTATTCCTTCCTTCAATCACTCCACCTTTTCTTCTACCTTTTATTGTCTTCCACTTGCTTTCTTAAAAGCCAAAAATATCTCTCCGGGTTTCCCGTTCTCTCTCTTTCTTCTTTTTCTTTTGGCTTTCGGCCATTTTGTTTTTTTTCCTCCCTTTTTTGACTTTTTTCTTTTTTGTTTTTTTTTTCGGCCCCCCTCCCCCCTTTTTGGTTGGCAGCCATCATTTTCTTGCAATCTTTTCTTCAAAAAAAAAAACTTTCCTTTCCTCACAGAGCTCTCCCCTTTCTTTTCTTCAGCCGTCTCCTTTTTATCTCATTTTTCTTCGGTTGGCCCCCCCACCTTTTCATTTTTTGGTTGGCAGCAATTATTTGGCGCCGTTTCAACATTGTTCTGGGCCGCCCCTTTTCTACATTTTTCTTCGATTGGCCCCCCCACCTTTTCATTTTTTTGGTTGGCAGCAATTATTTGGCACCGTTTTAACATTGTTCTGGGCCGCTCCTTCTTTTCATTTTTTCTTCGGTTGGCCCCCCCACCTTTTCATTTTTTTTGGTTGGCAGTAATTATTTGGCGCCGTTTTAACATTGTTCTGGGCCGCCCCTTCTCTACATTTTTCTTCGGTTGGCCCCCCCACCTTTTCATTTTTTTTTTTGGTTGGCTTGACAGGGACGCAATGATAGGACTGAGATTTCTAGGCCTTGACTTTGTGCAACTGATGGTACCCTATGCTCATTTCTTGCTGCCGGTATTATCTGGCTGTTTTGTTTTTGTCTTCTTGCATGAGGCAATAATTTTGGTTCAATGTAATGAGGGAATCTCGGAAGCATTGTCGGATTTGGGAGATTTTCTAGGTAGCCGTCCCTTCTGGTCTCCTTGCTGCTGTGCTCCAATCTTCAAAACCTGCTCAATTCCAAATAACAAAACCCAAGAAAAAGAAAAAAATAAAAGACTAAAGTAAGATTAAAATTAAAATTAAAATCTAATATAAATAAAGAAAGTAAGAAAGGTTGTAAGAAAAGAAATTAAATAATAAGGTGTCTACAGTTTCCATCATACTTTAATTGCTATTGATCAAATTGAGCTAATTTCTTTCCAAAAATAGCTCCTCTGCCTCTGAGAGATCTTTTCTGCCTTCCACAAACAGGCCTTTAATAAAAGGATATATATATATATTCCTCTGACAACTTGATTACCGCTACATTTTGAACTATTACATTCAGCTAGAGGACTCAATTCTTTAGGATTCCGAGCACCAAAACACTATATGAGAAAGAAAAGAAAAGAAAATCTTTCCTATAACTTAGATGTGAAAAGATTGGTCGGTTACCCTCCCTAAGGATTCAATTTGGGCAGATCATCACTTCGGATCAAAACAATAGTCGGTTAATCATAGGATTTTTTTTTTCAGGTTATTTGCAGTCAATTCTTGATTATTTTATATAAAAAACGAATCAAATATTTAGATTTGGACGTAAAGAGTAAAGATTATCTTCAAATACAGATTGGGATTTGGGACAGATAAGTTTTGTTAACCCAACTTATCCTACCTAATCATTGTATTTATCTCAACTTATCTCACCTAGGCTTATCATGTTTTTAGGTTTATCATGTATTCTGATGATAATAATCTTCTAGTCCTTGTAAACTATATATACGTTATTATGTGAAATACAAATATATCACTTTCAGCCATTTTATTTTTCAACGTCACTTATTCTTTTCAAGACATGCCTTGAAGGATGAGCGGCACCCCAAAACAGAAAGAGATAACAGTATGAAGCATGAGATGCACAGTTATAAACATTTGCCTCATGTTTCATGAAGGGTGTTGAAAACATCGAGTATGGCATGCATACAATATGGACATGGGGAAAAAAATCTGAGTTCTGACCTCTTAAACTTTTTAACAAAACTTCTGTAAGTCTTATCTTAATGAGATGCAATACCAACGTAGGGCAGAGAGATAATACCTCCAAATGCCTGTCGCTTGTTTCTTATCTCTCCTTTTCTTTACTTCTAACTTCTCTCCTTTTGTCTAGTGTTCATTTGTTACAGCTGAAGAATGGCAACCACAGCTAAGAATGGCATTGCCGAGGATGAGATGGCAAAAGAGAAAGTTACTCTGTGAATGGGATGAAGGCTGCTGAAGACAGAATCAGTGGGAAAGTTTATGAGAAGGAAACGGCCAGGAAAGTGTTTAGGATTTTAACTCAAATTAAATTAATTAGTTTGACAATTATTGATTTGCTTAATGAGTAAGTTTAGGTAAGGTTACTGTAAATTAGCTTGAGTTTAGGTTAGTACAAATATGATGTTTATGTTTAGGGTTTTGTGTGTGTGAGATTGTGTTGGAGAGTTAGCCACACCTTTTGTGAGAGAACCCTTGGATGTAAAGGGATTTTGGGTTGTGAGATTGAGTGGTTGCTAGTGAGTTTGACTAAGATTGATGCTTGTAATTGATTGATTTTGATAGTGGAGAATTGTGAAATTTTTTCACAAGAAAATTCTGTGTCTTTTGTTTTGATTATTTGTTTGGTTGATTGTTTGGGGTATTGGGACCTAACAGAAAGAAGCCGGAGGTGAGGAGCCAAAAGGAAGAGCTGAAGAAAGAGGGGGTGGCCGTGGAGGTCGAACCAAATACCAGACTTTCATTTTCAGTTAAACCCGATGACGGGGAGCAATTGAATTGTGTTGGTCTGAGGAAGAAGTACATACATGGCGTGGGCATCAAGATTTATGGCTTTGGTAAACTTCTGCAAGATCCCATAATTAATTCATCCCAAATACCTTGGGTGAAGTCATGAATCTCATAACTTGATTCTGCCTATTTACACTAGAATAGAGCTCCATTTTAAAATGGTAAGCCATATCATTGTTCAATTTACAGGGCTGTACGCGGACAACGAGAAACTGACAGACCTTTTGAAGTCAAAGATCGGCAAAGCCCCCAGCACAACCAAATAAGGAGCTGTATCAGGTGGTGATTGACAGTGATGTAGATTTGACGGTAAGGTTGGTGATAGTATTTTCTCACCTCACCATGAGCCTTGTAAGAAAGAACTTTGATGAAGTTCTAGGAGCATCCATAAAGAAACTGACTGGTGGGAAGAAGAATGACGAGTCAACAAACAAGTAGTAACCATGATACTCCTTAGTCCTTACAGATATTTCTACTTAGCTTTTCTATAGAACTGACATCAACTTTGTGCTTGTGTTCTGTTGATGATAGGGTCATGGATCACGCATCAGATGACATCAAGCCAACACCTGGTTCTGTTTTTGAAATCTCTCGGCTTCCAGGATATGTTCTCCAAACAACAGGTTATTATTCATAGGATGACTTTGGTATACTCTGATAAAGAGTTAGACACATAACTGAAACAAAAAGTTGTTTCCTATGTGTGCAGTGATGGGTGATGTAGTGAGCAAGGTTGAGAGCGAGCTTCTTTGCAGGGCCCATATCGACACGTATCTTTTAGATGATGCCTTTGACAAGGATGCCAAGGATAAATTTGGGATGTCGCCGCTTTCTCTATTCTAGATTCTAGGTTCAAGGAATTGTGGTGGAGCAGTTACTTAATAAGAATGATGATAATGCAAATGTAGCTACTTAGCAGCTTAGGACTCTGCCACTGTAAAAGTAAAAAAAAATCTAGTTTCATGCCATTCAAACTCCAATTCTACATTCTGCAGAACTTCATTATGCAACTAAAGATGTAACTCAAGGTTTTAATTCTACTTAATTGCTATTGTATCATCGGATTGAACTCATTTCTTTCAACAATAGCTCCTCCGATAGATCTGTCCAACCTTTCACAAACAGGCAACATAAAAAGATATATACATTCCTCTTTGACAATGTAATCACCGGTACATTGCCAACTATTACATTCAGCTAAAGTACTGCTTCCTTAGGATTCTAAGCACCAAAAGACAAGACACCAAAAAGTGCATGTATATTTTACAGCTAATAGGACTAACCCTTCAACTATAAAAAAGGCCTGCCAATTACTCCAAATTTGAGGTCAGTGGAAGCCGTGAAGAACCTTTCGAGGATCCAACTGTCCACTGCAATAACTCGAGGACACTGTGGAGATCTCTTGCCGGCCCTTCCATTCTTCAAATGGTTTCAAGATTATTGGAGTTTCAATAGCTGCAGAATCTACACATAACATGGATTGGTAATCCTCATCCCCTAAATCTGGGAGAGCCTTAGCCTTTTTGTCCCATGGATTCCATACAACTGCAAAGCAAGTGATTTCAGGGTCGTTAGAAAAGAATCTATTAGATGAACGGATCAAGACAACAAAGTAATTTAAGGATATTGAAGGCAGAGAAAAGAACCTGCATCTGGCATCCCATCCTTCCACAGTTCGAACGTTCTCTTCTTCTCATGGTCTATGATGGCAATTTTCGTTGGGGTGCTCAAATATACTCTTTCAAACTAAAGCAGAGAAAATATATGTTTTTAGATATCGTTTTATGGCCCACACATGCAAATTTTATTTTACAAGAAGAAAATGATAAATGTGGGAAATACAATTAAGAATAAATTCGATCAGCAACTACCAAATTCACCTTTACTAGCAACTAAAGCTGATAAATTTGTTAATAGAGTCTCTATTACAAGTTTGCCCCCAGACGAAATGAAAACATAAAAACAAATAAAAAGACAGAGACAAGAACAAGTACCTCGCCATCAAAAGTAATTGCATCTGCTTGTTCCGTGAACCTTTCTCTGTTAATCAAATTGTCAAAGTAATCAAGCGTCTCCAAGCCCTCCACACGCACTTCACTGCAAATGTAACCAAATTTTAAATCCTAATGTGAACAATAAAGATTATCAATGAGTAACAATGAGCAAGCTATCCTGGTATTTTAGTTCATGTTCGAATTTAGATTGATTAGGTCATTATTGCTGAAAAAGAAATAGCTTCTTAGTTCATGGCCAGACCTGATGTCTGATACGGATAAATAGTTGCAGAGCGCGAACATGAAAGAGAAGGCCTTGCTGTCTGTATTCCTCACACGAGGGATCAACGTCAGCTTGCCAGGACTGATAGTTACACGAAGACGCAATTCGAAGCTGCAAAATTACAGGGCAGAGATTGATATGTGCATACATGACTCATGATGTTGTATTTTCCACATGTAGTCTCGAAGTAAAAATCACACAGGATTCACAATCATACCTACGCGGCCAGACCTTTAGATCATCTTCTGTAGACTTCAATACTAGATCCACTGATGATTGGTTATTAGCTGGAGGTAAAGGTGAAGGGTCACTGTCCAGTGACCATATTCTGTTTCTGGCAAATCCGTGTTGCTCCAGTGAACCAAGATTACCAAACTGCAGTAGGCAGAGATCACTTAAGACACATGACTTTGACAAAGCCTGTAGCTTAAGGTTCTTCCAGACTCCATAGTGGATAGGACTAACCTGTGGAAAGCAGATCGGTATACCTCCCCTGATGGCCTTAGGTTGCTTCCAATTTGCCTACAGAACACAGAAAAGAACATCTGTAAATTGCAAAGGAAGACTTTATGGGCATTGTCGCATTGAAGACCGAAAAACCATAGAATAAAGAAGAATTGCTTTACCTTGCTGCTCATAAAAAGCAGTGCTTCCCTTCGTTCATTCTTCCAAGAAACGACTTGCCCACCATACAGTAGCACCTGAAACTCTTTTATGTCAATTTGAGGCACCCTTTATGTTCTAATCTGATAGAAATAACAACCAGTAGAAAAGGAGAGGGAGAAGATTGTTAACATATGATAAAAGTGTACACATCTTTCAAATTTGAAGTGTTATCAACAAGCAAGCTGACCTTTTACATCATTCAAGATTTAGAATTATATCAAACAACCCAATGTTCCCAGTCAGATGAAAATTAGCCTTCTCAATTATATAAGATTTGCTTTTGACATAATCGGTCATGATTATCAGCCCCAAAACAAGCATCATCACTAAGAATCTCAAAGTAAAAAGGATGATAATTGATAATACTGTGTGAATTGTACTAAACCAAGCCTCCGAATATCCAAACTACTTTAACTGTCATCACAATTTTCATTATAAAACGGACCAATCTTCCCCTTTTCCTCTGCTACTTGAAGATTCAATGGCCTTTTTTTCTAGTTTAAATGATTGTTCTGATGATTTTACTATACACTAATAGAATATCATAGACAACTTGTTCCTATTCATTTTCAAACAATATAAACTGCATTAGCAAACGAGATATAAACCAATACATAGAAAGAGGGAAAAGAAAAAACAAAGTACAGGAAAGAAAAGAAGAACAAGAAGAAGAAGAAGAAAGCATAAACACACCTCAGCTGATGAGCCAGTTGGCTCAGTGAGTATAATTCTGGGCAATCCATCAGCATCATGAACCATATTCAATGGCATCGCTTTTGGCCTTAAACTGGTCCTTATGCTACTCACAAATGGATTCACTTTCCCTTTCCTCCACTCCAGCTAAACCATACAAACAACCAAACCAAAAACAATTTCCTTTCAGAAAAACAAAACAACCCAGCAAAGCAAATGGGCAAACAAACAAGAAAAGTAGGAAATTTTCACATCAAGATTCATTTTTGAATAAAAATATCAAGCAAACATGGCAAACCCACATTTAAAAACAGATTAAGAAAACAGAAGCAGAAGGGTAATCTATAAAGCGAGCTTACGTTTACAGGTGATAGAGCAGATATAATAATAATAATAATGAATAGAAAAAAGATGGAAGACTTTGTTAGTATTATCGGTTTCGAGTATGAAGAACAACAACTTTCACCAACTCCTAGTTCGTGACAAGCATTGTATGATTTAAAAAGCAAGCCAGACAGCAAAAAGAAAGCACCCCCACTACAATTTACAAATATATATATATATATATATATATGTGTGTGTGTGTGTGAGAGAGAGAGAGAGAGAGAGAGAGAGAGGGGATGGGACTTCTGGTGAAGTGAGGGATGTAGGATATCCCAAAAGAACCACCAAACAACTATTCTAATGCCTTTTGTCATTGGATGCTCTGCTCTCTCTCTCTGTCCCTATCAGCGTACCATTGATCTTCTGTGTTTTGTCTTAGATTTTTCTTCCTACACATCCTTCCCATTTGCCATGTCAAGCCCCTCTCAGCTTTAGTACTTTTCCATAACTATCTATCTATAAATAAACTAATCAAATCCCTTAGATTAGTGATAGAAATTATACTCATTGATATTTGATGCTAGACAACTCATTGATTTATTACAGATTTATACATATTCACGCATCAAAGAGAGATTTCACACGATTTCTTTTTTGGTCCCAAAAAGTTTAGGAGGAAGGGGAATATTGGATGTTAAGTCGTCCAACCATCACTCGAAGGGTATAAGATTTTTATTTGTTAACGGATAAAATATGTTTAGAAGAGTTTTTTTTTATTTTAGATTTGACGCGATTCGAATAAAGTTAATCGTAGATAGTTAAATTACGGATATTTATGATTATAAAAAAAAGAATAAAAATTTAATTTCATAATTATGTTTTTTTATAAATATTAATTAATTAATTAGATAATAGTACTCTAGATTATCATTTAACTCGTTTGTAAAATTAAAAATGTGTATGAGATAATTTTTCTTTTTTTTTAAATAATTTATTTTGTTTGTTTTATTCGACTCGAATGTGTCTTGATTGCATCCAAATAAACCTCAATCCTACTGAATTTTTATGTGATAAACCTTCGGGATAAGTAAGAGCAAAAATAAACGGTTGATAAAAGTTTTTTTTTTTAGCCACAAAGATTATTTTGGACAGCTTAGTAGCAAGCACCAATCTTATAAAAAAAAAAAAGAGAGAGATTGGGATATTATTTTTCTTTTTTTTGGAATCAAGTGTTGATTATATGAATAAAATTAAATACTAAATTCAGTTGTTTTCCATTCTAATAAAAGTATTAGCATCCATTATAACCATATATTTTTCATTCGAAATATTCAAGCTTGAATGATGAATATTGTGGTACTTTGGTTGGAAGATAACGTGGCAGTCAATCAGAGGTACTTAACAGTTGAAGATGATGAACGTTTGCGTAGGAAATTCTAGCACTTGAGGTTGACACAAAAGAATGTCACAAAATTAAATGATTTTTTTTAAGAAAAACTTTAAAATCAGCGGTTCTTATATTAATTTTTATTGAACTCCCAAATTTTTTTCCTCTATTTTTATTTTCTTATAAAATATTCTCTGATGGGAAGATATCATGTCCATTTCACTCACACCTCAACGTGAATGTCCAATTTTGTAAATTAACCCCTCCCTCAATATTTTTCTTTCTTAATTTCGTTTTTCCTTGACCTCTAAACAATATTTGATTTAAAAGTAAAATTTTGAAATTTCACTTTTGGAGGGTTCACATTTTTTTTACATATTTTACTTAATTATCCAAAATTTAATATTTATCAAGTTCGAAGTATATCTAATACGCAACCAAGTCAACTCTTGATTAGGAGTCCCAGAAAAAGATTCTTCCTGATATGATTTTAATATTCATTGATATTTTTCTTTTAGATAAACAATTTTTAATGTTAATATGATTAAACTTTAGTCGTCTCCCATCTCTCCTTTGATCCTTTTTCATTTTCTTAGTTTTTTTTTTTTTCGGCTTATCTATAATATATATAAAAGTAAGAATGATGTAAAACTTTTGAATCGTCTAAAATACCTTTTTTTTTTCTAAATATTTCAGAATTATCATTGATATTATTTATTTAAATTGAAATTCTTTATTTATTTTTTATTAAATTTTTTTTTATATTTATTAAATGATGTTAATAATTAAATAATTTTAACTAATTTTAAATCCCTTTATTATAGTATTTCAACATATAAACCTCACGCGCTAAATATATAGATGGAATACAATATAGTAACATTTTATCCAAAAAGAAGAAAAATACTATTAAGGATACCCGGCCATTCTTCGACAACATTGACATACCATCCAGGTATTTCAGCAGATGCTCCAGCCATAATTTGATAGTTCATGGCATGAGCAGATGGAAGCTGATCATCATATATAGTATTATATTCACTCACAAAACCATTAGGACCAGCCGCTGCCACTTCTTTCGCATGTGAATTGGTGGATTCCTCAGCCAAAGCGAGGCCATTATGATCTGTATCTGTAATTTCCATATTTATTTTTTATTAAATTTTTTTTTATATTTATTAAATGATGTTAATAATTAACTAATTTTAAATAAAACTCAAAAAGTTGGATTTCGTTGTAAAGGTTTTACAAAGTGTACTGTCACAACTGATGGACTTGGCAATAACCGACAGAAGAAATATCTATATATTAATTTCTTCTATCATTTTTTGTCCTTTTTTTTTTCTTGAATTTGATATGAGAAATATCTATATATTAATTTCTTCTATCATTTTTTGTCCCTTTTTTTCCTTGAATTCGACAAGTTTAGGGGATATAGAGATGCTAAATTGAGAATCATGACTCATGAGTATGAGGCAGTCATTTACAATCATTTTTCAAAAGAGAAATCAGTTTTAGATATGGCAACTTAATGATATACAATCCCCATCGGCCACCTTCAACACTGGTAGCCAATCAATTCGTGCATGAGTTCTCTTCCCTTGTGCTAGAAGACACTTTGCAATCTCGCTTACAATTGAGAAGATCTCTGCAGCTTTCAATGAGTTGTCTATTGGAATCCATAAGGGAAATGGCGCTTCTTTCCCTTTGCATAATAAGAAAGTGTATCTTAAGAGCTTTGCGGAGGGCGATCTTGTTTGGGAAGCTATTCTGCCCAGTGGAAAAAAAGATCTTAGTTTTGGTAAATGATAACCCAATGAGATTAATGTGATCCTTGAAAGATCTTCCATTTCATCATTTATGTTTTATATTTAAAACAAGAACCAGGTCGTTACACTGAAAACTGCTTGGGCTATTGTGTCTTGCCTAGGAGTCTGACTCTAGCATTGGTATTTTGATAAGCTACAACAGAATTCAATCGCAGGTTGGATCTGTTTGGCAAAGCGATAACCATCACCACCTGTTTACTAAATAGTAAATATATATATATTTCACTATTGTATCACCACTGTTATTTACTAAGTATATATTTTATTATCTATACAATAATTAATATAACTAGAAACCAAACCCGGGCTTCGCCTCGGGTTTTCTGAAAATTTTTAATATTAATAATTTTTAATTTAAAAAGTTTAAATATTAAATATTATTTTAAATTTAAGAAAAGGGAAGATCAATAATAAACGTTAAATGATATTCTAAAATTTTTTAGAATTAATTTTTAGGAAATATAAATATTAGTTAGTATTAATTTTTAAAAGAGGAGGGGATTTTAATATTAATTCTTTTAGAATTTTTAAGATTTTAAACATTTAACTTTTGTTTTATAAAAAAATTTGAAAAGAAAATGATGATCAAAATAAGAATGAAAAATAGTATAATATTCTTGAAGTAAAAAATTATTAATCGAATTTAAAAAAAAAATTAATCATCATAATATGTCGTAAAATCTTATTAATCATTGATATTTTATTTTATATAATTAATTATTAATTCAAACTAAGAATATATTATTTAATCTTTTTATGAGATATAAAAGTATATTATTCAATTCAATTGAATTGCAAGTTTTGTGTTATTTTTTTAATACTAAAATGAAATCTTTATTATGAATATTTTATATTTGAATGTGTGGAAATATAAAAAAAATTAAAAACTTTTTTTAAAAAAAAAATAAAGACAGGTTGATTTTGATATATGACCAAAGAGATAAAGATCATAAATAACAAAATAAACAAAAGAGGAAGGGTTTTTTTTCCCATATTCTTTTTCTATAAAAAATAATACAAAATAAAATATTTGTTGTTTGTTATTTTTTATTAACTGTAGGAGCTTTTGTTTTTTTAAATAATGTGTAATTATTTTTTTTAATTTAAGGTCCTTAATATTTTTTTCTTTGGTCAAGTCTTTTTCAATATATTTCTAAAATGCCACTCAATATCCACTAATAAATGGGGCCAGCTATCTGCATATCAAAAATGGCTTAGGCAACCGGTTGTATATGGCTTAAGCCCAATAATAAGATAATTTCCTTCTTAAAGAAGGAAGAATATTGGTTGCCGATGAAGTCCAAATATTTTGACCTGTAACAAAATATTATATTACGTGTGAAGTTCAAAAAAGTTTGTGATTGAATTGGTGGATAGAACACTACAAGATATTATGTGTAGCAAAGAACCATTTAGAGGAAAGATTGTTGTTTTTGGAGGGGATTTCAGGCAAGTACTTCCAGTTGTACCTTAAGCAATAAGGCAACAAACAGTAAATCAAAGTTTGGTTAAATCATATCTTTGGCCAAAAATGGAAGTATTGAGACTGAAAAGAAAAATGAGGGCAAGAGGAGACCAAGAATTTGGAAAGTTCCTACTTCGAGTGGGTGATGGAGATGAATCTACACATGTCGACGATTTGATTCTCTTACCGGATGAGATGGTTATAAACTCTGAAAATGAAGAAAAGTCTGAAGATCATTTAATAACTACAGTCTTTCCAAATTTGAAAGATAATTCAAACTTTACAGAGTATATGACCAACCGTGCAATCTTGGCAATAAGAAATGAGTATGTCAACAAGATCAATGAGCGGATGATAAAATTTTTCCTGGTGAAAGTAAAACATTCAATAGTTTTGATGAAACAGTGGATGACACAAATAATTACTATCTAGAAGAGTTTTTAAATATTCGTTTGCCAAATGGTCTACCATCGCATAGTTTGGTATTGAAAGAAAATTATCCAGTCATACTTTTAAGAAATTTGGACCCATCAAATGGTTTGTGTAATGGAACAAGAATGGTTTGCAAACATTTTGGCCATAATGTAATACAAGCAGAGATTGCAATTGGACAACATGCTTGAAAAAAGGTACTTCTTCCTAGAATTCCTCTTTCACCTGCAGAAAATGAAGGATATATCCATTTCAATTTAGGAGCTAGCAATTCCCTATTCGACTTTGTTTTGCCATGATCATAAACAAAGTTCAAGGACAAACAATACTGAATGTTGGAGTATACTTGCCGGAACATGTTTTTTCACATAAACAACTATATGTTGCACTATCTCACGGAATATCAATGTCTTCAACAAAAGTTTTGGTTAAGCCAAAAAATACAAAGAAAGAGAATAGAACATATACAAAAATGTTGTATACAAAGAAGTTCTACTTACATAAAGGTAATTTACCATTATCATTTTCTTTCCAAATATATAATATTTATCAAATCACTAATATTTAAACTCAATTTCTAATATGTAGGCGAGCCCATAAATAGGAAAATAAATGAAAATGATGAAGGAAGCTCGAGGAATTGGAATCTTTGCAATTCAATTTTTTTTCTAATTGAATGTTTTTAATTATAGTATTAAATTTGAAATTGGTTCCTATGGAATTCAAAATACTTTATTTTTACTTTCATTATTCTATTCAGAGTTTGAAAATTTTTAAAAATATATATGTTCAATAAAAATAAAAATAATTAAGAACGCGTTAGATCACGTACATCGCACGTGAACGAAAAAACTAGTATTTAAAAAAAGTCGTTGAACTTAATTTAAAAGATCGATCAATTAAACTCTTAAATTTTTATTACAGTCAAATAAGCTATTAAACTTTTATTAATAGTCAGTTAAGCTCGGATTATGATTAAAATTCATAAAATTTTATGTTTAACCTAAATTAACATATAGTTAGACTTTCAATATGATTAAAATTTGTTAAATTTCTCACTTAATAACTGTTAATAGTCTATAAGATCGAAAAATTACTCGATTAATTTTAGTAATATTAAGGGTTTAATTGGTCTAAGTCAAAGTTCAAGATCTTATTTGATTATAATAAAAAATTTAGAAGCTTATTTTATTGTAAATAAAAATTTAGAGATTTTTTTTATCACAATAAAATTTCATGGGCTTAATTAATCTTTTAAATAAGTTTAGGAGCTTTTTTTTATACTTAGCATTTTTTTTAATGCTTTTTGTATACCCCTCCTTCGAGGACCCCTCCTTCCAGGAATCTGATTTTATTTTTCATTTTTTTTTCTTAGGATAAAGTCTCTAAATTTATAGATCTATTTATAGTTTTCTTTTTTAATAATTACAATTCTTTCTCTTTTATTTCAATATTTGCATGCGCGAAGACATTCTTAGATGTTATTGTTAGGTTTCGTGCTTGTATTTAAAACTTAAGCAGTTTTGACTATTTTTCTAATAAGCAATTACTATTAGTAACAGTTAATTTGTAGATTTATATCATTAAAGTGAAAGAATGTTTTATAAAGGTCATACGGATGATACGTAGGATAAAAAATTATGGTATATTTAGTCTATAATTTTTTATTTTTCACAAATTCTCTTTTCAAAATTTTTTGGATTTTATATGATTATGTTTAACTTTTTATTAATGTTTATTGAATTTACCATATATTTAAATTTCTTATATAATATAATACAATTTCTTTTATTGTATCACGTTTATGTTTGTAATATGAAATGAAATAAATCTGCTCCCACAATTGATACTTTATATATAGTGAAAAAAAATAAATTAGTCAAATTTTTTTATTATATTATGTTTAATTTTATAACTTGAAATGAAATAGGAGTTGAGTTCTCATCCAATATACATTAATTTCATGCCTTGTCAAAATTAGATTTTTTGTTGGTTACATCCACAATTAGAATTAACTTATAAATATATTAATCAATTTAGCAAAAGGAAAAAGTAGATGGTCGATTACCTAAGACCCTCTGTTTTTCTTAATTATTTATTTATATATGAGACTTATCTGTCTGCATGGAAAAGCATGCAAAAGAGAGTTGTTACGAAACTACACGCAGAGAATTATAAAAAATTAATAATCGAACTATATAATATATATATATATAGAGAGAGAGAGAGAGAGACAGAGTCAGAGAGAGAGTTAGGCTTTGCTCTAGGCTTAGGTAGCCTTTACATAGAAGTCGCTTTTGGTGTACGCAAATTGCAAGAGAAAACAAACAAAAGCAAATCAAGGGAAGATGGCTTAGCACGTTGTTTCAACTTTCGGTTCTCACCCATAACCTCACATGACGATTGGGAATTTGACCAGAAGAATATTGGAGAGACTGTGGATCGGAACTAGGCCTTTGAAAATGGCTTGTCCTCTGAAAGTTTTTGACAAGAAAAAATGGTAGTGACAAGAGGCTCACTCACCTCCTCAATAACTTTATGAATTTATAATTTATAATTATCATAGGTTTGAATATACCCATTGAGAAATTGCCTTTTCTTGTAGCAGATATTTTTGTTAGCAATCAGGGATCTATAGTGTTCTTTTTTTTTTTGGTAACTTAAAAGTTTAACAATGAGGGAGGTTGTCATATTTTTTAAGTTTAGGATAAGCCACCCTCATCCTATATTAGAATCATACAATTTTTTAAAAAAATTTTAAGTTTAATCAATGATATCTTCAGGTCTTATTGACCCAAAAGTAATCTCTTTTGGGTCAAAAACATTAAAGTAAAACTTAGAGGAGGCAATCGAGCGGGGTTGGGCGGGTTTCGGACCGAGTCCTTTCAGTTCGGGTTATTCGGGTCCGGACCTCTAACAAGTTTGGATCGCTTCGGGTTCACATTTTTTCAGGTTCGGACCTAATCAGGTTTGAGTTTGATTCGAATTTAGATCGTTTCGGAATTGGATTAACTTGGGTTCAGATGGGTTTCAGCAGGCAGATTTTGTACTTTTTTAAATTTTATAAAAATTTTTTTGATATAAATGAAAATTTTAAAATCTCAAATACGAAAGGTTAATATTTTTTATTTACTATACTTTTATATTTGATCATGTATATAAAGTAGTATAAACTAATTTATATAAAAAATTTATGAAAAAGAGAGAGTAGAATCACTATTAATTAAATGAATTAATCCACATAAAAATTTATGATTCATAGCACATATATATATATATATTAAGATCTATTCACATTATTATCACTAATTAATAATAAATTATGAATTGGATAAATGATTTAATTAGAAGATGATATATACAACAAAATAAATTAAAAATAAGATCCATACCTATAACGTTAATTACATTAGGTTAGTAATAAATTAATAATCAATAAATTGAAAATAATTAAATTTGGAGAAGATATATTTTAAAAATATATATATTTATAACACTAAATAAATAAGAAGACATATATATGATTAAGTAAATACCATACATATTACATAAATTAGTATATAACATAGTATCAATAAAAACATATCATACACATTAGACATTGACATTACTTAAATAAATTGCTAGATTTGAAAGTAAAACGTATATCAATAAGACTAAAAAAATGATAAGTCAATTTATTAATTAAAGGTAAGATAATCTTAACTCTTAATTCTTACAAGTTAAAACTAAAATTCCTAGTAGTAATTAAAATGAAGGTAATATTGTATATTTATAACATGGTAATGGCATTGACATATGTTAGTTGGTTTAATTTTAACTTTTATGAAGTATGATTATTGAATTAATTATTTGAATGTTAATTGTGTGTAAGTAAAAGTAATATGTATCATAGAAAATTATCTAATTTGTAAAATTAAACTAATTTTTCTACTACCATGCACTACTACTACTAATAACGATTATTATTACTATTATTAATCTTACAAGATTTATTATATTTATCTACATCTAAATTATATATCTTTTGACTAAATAAAATTATAATTTGTTTAAAATTTGTATATCAAAACCATTTCATTTATTTATTATATATTATTATATTTTGATATTATTTGCTAAATATTTTTAAAACGTAAACATTTGATTTATGTATTTATTATTTATTTACCAAAAAAAGATAAAAAAATCAAATTACAAATAAATAGTCAATTGCCTACTTAAACTTAGGGGACTTTAGTTTGGCAGGATGGATTTTGACTTACCAACCATAATTTATTATACCTCTATAATTTGTTTATGTCACTTACATAAGTTATTGTTGCTCTGTGTATAGATGAGACGCAAACTATTTTTCTAGAGGCTACAGCCTAACTTAAATTTGTTTTAAGCTTCCTTTCTCCACAAAAAAAAAATATATTGATCTAGTTTCTGAATTACAAATTTATAATTAAGTGGAAATTATTTGTTTACTCAATTGTATAATTAAAACAAAAAAATATCAAAAATTTACAATAAATTTTCAACTAAAACTTGTATTTAAAAAATTATTTAATTATATCTAAATTTTTTTGTATTAAATTCGGGCAATTTGGGGTTTAGGGTCGGATCAGGCTCGAGTTTAGGTAATTTCATGTTCGGATCATTTCGAGTTGGATTTATTTCGAAATTGGGCTATTTCGGGTTCGGATAGTTGACTTTTTTAGTCAATCGAGTTTCAATCAGGTTCATGTTTGAGTTTTTCGAGCAGGTTTTTTGGGTTCAGGTTCACTTTGCCACCTCTAGTAAAACTCTCTCAATAAATATGCTTCGAGATAATCAAACCTATATTCTCACCGTTACTAAGATAGAGGTTGCTACTACCTTGAACATCACCTGTTGGTAGATCCACTAAATTTTTACATATGAAAGTTTCGGATTTACCAAATATCTACTAGTAAGGAATTGGGTCAGTTAGACTCAAACCTAAATGTTCACCCATCAAGCGGTCAAGCCCAAACCACTTTGCTAGTCCCGTTAGCATAAACTCTCAAGTATAAGAAAGGTTCTAATGGGTTTCAAGAGAAGAATTTTGGGTTGAGCCCATTTTCATCTTTAAATCGGCTTGCATGGCCAGTTGCTTCTTATATCAAATATCAAATCTGCCTCCCTCATTTTTCTTTTTGGCTTAATACCCACTTTTGCCGTTGAATTTGTTAAAATTTGACAATTCTCTCCTTGAACTGTCAATTGAGACAATTACACCCTTTAATTTGACAAATAAAAGTCAATGTCACCCTCCCGTGTGACGGAGCCGTTACGTCTGCCTACATGGAATTTTTCATCCGCGCTGGAGTGCCACGTGGCTTGCCATGTCAACTGTTTGTGGGTCCCACGTTGACTGGACCCACCCCACGCCGCCCTCATCTTCCTTTCTCTCTCATTTAAAATCCACCCTCCTCCTTTCGTCTCACTCTCTCATTTCATCCAGAGTCGCTTTTCTCCCAATGCTCCTTACCTCACCATGTCGTGCACCGCCAAGCATGGAATCGTTCGCCTTTCCTTCCTCCTCTCCGTGCTTCTCTCTGCCCCTCTCTCTGACGCCCAACCCACGACCACCAACCCAAACGATGAACGCTACCCCTACGCGCGTTTCAGCCCTTCCATGGCCATAATTGTTGTTATCCTTGGCCCCAATACTTGGCTCCTAAAGCATAGCTGATTGATCCTCTGCACCTGTCGTTATCGAAACCTGGCTGGAATGCTACGAATCCAATCGGACGACCATCCAAGCACATCGCTCGGTAACATGGATGGGTTATGGCAACTTCCTTCAAATAGGACATCGCCTCTTCTCTAGAGTCGAAGTGGCTCAATCTGCTTAGACGGATCACTTCTTCATCGCTTGCCCATTCCATGAATTCATCAACATCGGAGAGTTCATACGGCCTCAGAGTGATTTCTCCCATTTTCTCATCATTTGACTATTAGAACTATTCCCTTTTTCTTTTTGTTTAATTATGTTTTCTCGTGGGCAGAGGCAGAGCAAGTCACTTCTAATGTCAACTGGTAATAATTATAATATATTAACGATTGCTCATGCACTAATATAAAATAAATATTTCTCTAATCTCTATGGAATATGTTAAAACGATTGTACTAAGAAGTATAGTTTACATATGGAATATGTTAAAAGGATTGTATTGAGGTAGACATCGAGGCTCCAAACACTGGCGGCGAGTCAGAAATGGAAGAAGGAAGTAGAAGAAATGTTAACTGCGACGTGGAAGCTCAAGTTGCAGCTCTGAAGGCTGAAGTACTCAGTCTGAACCAAACTTTGAATAGGAATCGTACACGTGGATCGAGGTCAGGCCGTACATGTAGACTCCTTTTCCTGCAGTTTCATTCCACCGGCCACTCTTTGATCCACCGAGGCGAGAACACGAACCGGTTCTCTTTGTGATTACCAGCTGACGTTCGAAAACAGTTAATGAACCGGGAGCTGCACCAGGCAAGGAGCTTGGTGGTGTGACCCCCAAAAAGTCGACGTGGCATGACACGTGGCACGCCAGCGCGGATGAAAATTTCCACGTAGGCAGATGTTACGGCGCCGTCACACGGGAGGGTGACATTGACCTTAACTTGTCAAATTAAAGGGTGCAATTGTCTTAATTGACAGTTCAGAGAGGGAATTGTCAAATTTTGGCAAGTTCAAGGGCGAAAGTGGGTATTAAACCTTTTCTTTTTTGGAAATTTCAAGCTTGAATGGTTGTATTTTAGTAATTGTACTCCTATTTTTCAATCATAGAAAAGTTATTGAAAATTTGTTTCAATTGATCAAAAGTTGGAAACCACTAGTCCTGATATTTTCTTTTATTACAAACAAATTAACTTAAATTTGTTCAAACACCAAGAGACCACTGAGATAGATGCAATTTGCAAAGCTGTTGTATGAAATGAGCAATAATCCTTGTTAGACAGCTCTTTTCTTGATCTTAACCTTTAAACCATTCTTCATAAGAAGAACAATGGTATTGCTTGGGGAAGGATCAATTTGGTAATTCCTTAATATAGCAATAGCAATTATCGTTGATCATTTGAATGAAACTCATCAAGTCTTTACCAATAGAAATTCTAGGCTCTACATTAAATGCTGTGAACTCGTATGATGGCACATGCATGGTATCTCCTTGCTTTGAGATCCACCTTTCTGGCTTGAATTCTAAACAGTTTTGTATCTTTTCATCCTACCCATTGCATAGAAATGTAACAAATTAAATCGTTGTTTTCTTACCGATCCGACGGCACTCGGAAGAATGACGGATTTGAATTGCGGCCTTATGCTTGCTTATTATTGATGGATAAAGACTTACTTTGTGTTTGGATGGAGCATTATAAGAAAGGATTTCTTTTTAATCTAGATTTTAAAAATTCAAATGATGAAATCCTTATTTGTGTAATTTAATGGAGATATTTGTCAAAATCTATAACTTTTTAATATGGATTTTAAGACTCCTCAAACCCTCTTTCAAAATTTATCTAAATATGTGTTTTATTAAAGGAAAATATTTTTTGACTCGCCTATTCCATCTCATCTCTGCCTCATCTGCCGTGGTTTTTCTAATTGCCAAAAGTTTAACCCCATTTTTTACCAAGTTTTGCCTCACTTTTAATAAGGGTGATTATTAAAGATAAGTTTTGAAATTTGACAAGATTGTTGTGATAGGGTTTTAGAAAGCAAATAAAGTGGAATTAGAAAAATGAAAGTCATGTCAAGCACGATGAGAGACGGGACAAAAATAGACTGGTCATATAGTATTACTCTTTATCAAATTCCTCCACCTGAACAGTTAATTATCCACAACTTATTTCTAAAATATATATTTTTCTTTTTTATGTTATTAGTTATATTTAAATATTTTGATAAATATAATGGCATCCATATTGTATATTTTTGTAGTTTTAATATTGGTTTTTAATTAATTAAGTTTTAAATTTTATTAAAAATGATAAATACTAAAAATATTATACTAAAAATTCTTCATCCAAATAAAGTAATTATAAATGCTATCATTTTAAATTGATGCATTTTTAAATGTCATCTTTTTAAAAGTCTTAAACATTTTGAAAATGCTTATCCAAACACATACTTAATGTTTCGCATGAGACAGCATGAAGATAGATGAATCTATTCAAACTCTCTCCTCCATAAAACATCGCTCCATTAATTGGAGAATTGGCTTTGATCTCTGTCAAAATCTTGGTCTCTATGGATGTCGCAACAAGCCAGTAAAATCTAGAAGGCTAGCAGTTACAAAGCCTTTTTTCTGATGCCAATACATTGTTCAGAAAGTCTCTCACGAACTAGTTCGATTTTCCGAAAGCACTCATTTCCTTCTTTTTTTTTTCAACCATAAAAGCAGCCAACAATTCAAATTCATCCTCCTTTTTCAATCTCCAAGGGCTTTTGTATAACCGAACCGAAGAAATATGAATATTTAGGGCAGTGACCTCAATTTATGGACCACTATAGTTTATTAAATTGGCTTCCGTGAAGACAACAAATATGAACTGCAATTACCAAACCTAGCTAGAGAGACTATAACAAATACAAATACCAATGGACCATCGTTTCTTGATCTAGATTGTTAAAAATGGAGTTTTTTCATTGTTAAAGTACTTGGAAGTTCTACTATAGAAATTTGTTCAAGTTAATTTCTATACTCTCTAACTTTTGTCAATTTTGTTCCTACCGTATTATTAAATATTCCAATCATTAACAGGATCAATTTGTATTGTTATACAATTGTTAATGTGGTAGTGACATGGCCAAGGTTACAATTAACGATGATGACGTGGCTTGTCTAGTACATGTGGCAAGGGTGCATGTCACGAACGTGTCAAAATAGTGCCCCAATTGGCATTGACGTGTTAACCCACGTTAGAGATTTTAAATTAATCACTATCCATTTGATTCTAATTAATAGACTAAACTGATTAAATTGGAGTATAAGATCCTCATTTTCAAAGTTAATTCAAAGTAAAATAAATTTCTATAATTATTCACATAACAACCCAATAGGGAGCACAAACCATGTGCAGACCTATTTGGGAGCAAGGAATTAGTGAGGACCCTCATTGGAGAAGAAATTAGTGTAGAAATAAATACAGACATAAATAATGAGATAAAAAAAGTTTAAAAATTTAATATGTAATTAATGTATTCAAGACCTTATCTTTGCAAAAAAGAAGAGGAGGTTTGGGGGGAGGGGGGTGGTGGTGGTGGTGTGGGGGGTTTTCCAAGTTTCATAAATAAAGAGAGTAATACGCCTCATTGTGGTTATTACTAACAAGAGTTTCATAAATTTATTGTAACTAGTATAAGTTATAGTTGTGGTTTTATACCTTCATATTTCCATGAATGAAAATCATTTTTCTTTCTTAGAAAATAAAGGGTATAATGTCCAAATTAATCCCTGAATTATACTAAAAAGGACAAATTGGTCCATCAACTTTTATTTGAGACAGATTGGTCTCTGAACTTTTATTTTAAAACAGATCGATCCCTGAACTTTTTATTTTGTGATAGATTGGTCCCTCTTGACAAATTGGTCCTTAAACTTTTATTTTGAGACAAATTAATCTCTTAGTTTTCTTTATTTTTTTTATTCAGAATCTATTTGTCTCAAATAAAAGATAAGGGACCAATTTATCATTTTTGGTATAGTTTAGAGACTAATTTGGACATTAAGCTGAAAAAAAAATAGGGAGTTTACTCTACTTTTCTCGTCAATTTTATCCAAAATATTTGTATTAATTTTGATAATGAAACCAATAAACTCTATCAAATGAAACAAAAGTGTTGATGAGACAAAAACAAAGAGGACACCTTGTATTTTTATTTTTAAAAAAATGAAAATAGAAAATATTTTCTCATACCAATCATAGCCTTAGATTTCCCAAATAAACATAGGCATAAGAAAGCTTGCACATAAAACTATCTAATCCCTTCAAAAACCCATTTGGACATGTAGTTCTTTCAACCAGCAAAAAGCAGAGGAGCCAAATTTTTTTTCTTCCTTTCAATGAGACAGAATGAAGAAGCTTTTGATTTTGAAGAACAGAAGGATTACTTGGGATCATACATTCAAATTTAATAGTTGACTGTAAGTTAAAACATTCAAATTCACTTGCTTCAATGATAGTACATTAATAACTAGATGGAGCCAAGTCCAGAGATTAGTCTACATTAAACAAACTTAAAATGAAGCTTTTTCAAATTAAAGCCGATTGAGACACCACCTAGACACGAGAGTTTGATAGATAGAGAAGTTATTTATGAAGTGAAACACAGTTTTCCGATATGGGTCTGTCATATCTAGGCAGCCCTTTTCTTGACCTTAACTTTTAAACCATTCTGCATGAGACTCACAATGGCATTGGTAGGGAAAGGAGAACACCTTTCTAGAACTTCAATTTGGTAATTCCTTAAGATAGTAATAGCAATTATCTTCATCTGAATGAAACTCAATTCTTTACCTATACAAGTTCTAGGCCCTGCATTGAATGTTATGAACTTGTAAGATGGCACAAGCATGATATCTCCTCGCTCTGAGATCCACCTTTCTGGCTTGAATTCTAAACAGTCTTCGCCCCATATTTCTTTCATCCTTCCCATTGCGTAGAAATTCAATATAATCCTTGTATTCTTCCTGATCTGATGACCACTGGGAAGAATATCTGATTGAGTTGCCACCTTATGGTTGAGAGGTACTGCTGGATAAAGTCTTAATGCTTCACATAACGCAGCATGAAGATAAATGAATCTGTCCAACTCCTCTTGGCCATGAAACATCATTATATTTGGAGAATTAGCTTTTATCTCTTCCAGGATCTTGCTCTCTACTGATGGATTGGTCGCAACAAGCCAGAAGAACCAAGAAAGGCTACCAGTTACAGTATCTTTTCCTGCTCCCAATACATTGAAGAGAATGTCTCTCAAAAACTTGTCTGATTTTCCAATAGCACTCACTTCGGCTTCTTTTTCAACCAACAAAGCGCTCAGCAAGTCAAATTCTTCTTCCTGGTTTGTTTGTGATTTGGTTTGAAGTATTTCTCGCTTTGATGTGATGCAGTGGTACGAAAAATCATCAAAGATTTTTAAAGCTTTACTCATTTTTCTCTCCTCTCCAATTTGAAGCCATTTTTGCAACTTCCAAAAACTCATAGGGACGATGTGCCTATACTGCAAAACCTCCTCGGCTTGAGTGAATGCCACTTTGCTTGGAACATCTGGGAATTCAATGGACAGAGAGTTGGGATCGAAGCCTAAAACCAACAAGCACACATTATCATAACTGAATCGTTGGAGTACATCTTGAAGGTCTAACTCTGCATCAAGTTTTCTGAAGTGCTCAAGCATTGGGAGTAAAGCTTTTTCCAACTTTTGGCAAATGATTTTCTCCGCACGCCTTACAAACTTGCTATTATGCATCAGCGACATCAATATCTTCCTTTGACCTTTCCATGAATGCATGGCTGCGTTGAATATTCCGTCACCCATAGCATCGAGAAATATTTCCCTAAACTCAGGAGTTTTATCATAGATATCAAATTTTCTACACAACATGTGGTTCATATTCATGGGATTGCTAGTGACAATGAAGTTAAAATTTGAAAAGGAAGGCCCTTTAAACTCGAAAGTGTCCCCAGATTGTAAGACCGCATTGGTAAATTGCTCCACAACACGAAGTCGGTATCTAATAATGCCAGGGAGCATTCCAATAATCGGCCAATTTGTGAAAGCTTGTGAGCTTCTATTTTTATACCAATGGCAAAGCCAAAGAAAGATAAAGAATAGACTCGTAATAACTATCTCTGTGTATTCAAATTGGCCGGCCATTGGATATTTCTCAAAGCTTTGCTATCTTTATGCATGCAAGAGGCTTTTATATAGCTGAAGTTCAAATGACCGCAAAGTTAAGGCATTACACCACCGTAAATGAAGATAATAAATAGATATTAATTACAATTGCCAAACCTTATCATCTTTGAATTAACGCCTATTGAGTTGGGTAGAAAGAGTTTAATGCTCTTTAAGTAAGGTCTCATATTCGAGTTTTGTGAATGGAGAAAATAGGCTTAGGAGAGCTTCCCCTCATTTGGGGTTCAATGGGACACGAACAAAATTAATCGTAGACCGTTAGAATGGATATGGATACATGTGATTGTACAAAAAAGAAGAGTGATGATGCCATAGACTTCGTTCCATGAGAATTATCAAGGAACCAAGACGTAGCACAATTCTGGTCACACATTTAAATTAAACCCTACTCCAATAAATGTCATTAATTTGAAACTTATCCTGAAAATTTTAAAAATTTTTATTTGGGGTTAAACTTTTTTAAACTAGTGGTTAAAATTAGTGCGACGTCTTAGTTTTATAATAAATTTCATGGAATGAATCTGTGTGATCATTTCTTCAAAAAAGAAAAACCTTATCATCTTTGAGAGATAACATAAGATTAAAGATGTCAAAAGCTGACCTGACCCAAGAAACCTACCCGAACCTGAAACTAACCTAACCCAATTTGATCAAAAAAAGTAAATGATCTAAATCCGATCGATCTGAAACCCGATTAACCCAAAACCTATTTGACCAGAAAACTTGATTGACCCAAGAGACTAACCAGATTGAGTCGAGAGGTTAACCAAAAATAATTAACTTAAAATGCTAATTAAGTAATTTTTTACCTCCACATCCTCAAATATCAAATTTATTTAAGAAGTTATTAAATTTAAAATACTATTAAATTGAAAAAAAATATTTTATATTTAAAATTTATTTTTATAGCAATAAATTACACTTATATTACATACATCATTATTTACTAGTTAAATTTAACAATATTAATAAATTTCAAAAACAACTTAAAGGAAGAAATTAAAAAAAAAAGGAAACTTTACATGAATACATTTAAGATCTAAATAATAGGTCCATAATTAAAATAAAAATTCAAAATAATTCATAATTTAAGAGTTATATATCCATAATAAATCAATAATAATTAAAATAATCTAAGAATTATATAATAATTTCAACATATATTACATATATAATAATTTATTTTTTAAATAAATAATTATAGAAACTCAAACGAAAACTATCAAGAGTTAATATGAAAATCTGAAATATCTAAAGACCAAATTCGAAATATCTAAGGATCAAACTCGAAAGACTTGTGGGATTAACCTGAAACCCGAAATATTTGAAGGCTAAACCCGATTGACCCGAGCTCGATTAACTCGAACCCGTTTAACCCAAAACCCGAAAGACCTGAAGGCCAAACCCAATTGACCCGAACCTAATTAACCGAATTCCAATTGATTTGAAACCCGTTTAACCCAAAAGCTAATTGACCTGATATTTTCTTTTGGGTCAAATTGACCTGACCTCTGATCTGAACCCGTAACCCACCCAATCCACCCATTTGACACCTCTACTTATGATATACCAATGATAATTTTGATGCATATGAAGGATGAGAGAAGATAAGGAAAAAAATTATATATGTTTAATAGTATGGCTTGTACTATATATATATATATAAAGTTTATTTACATAGATTTGAATTTTGAAGAGTATGAATCATCCCATAATTTTTCTTTTTATCTTACCTCATGCATATCCTTGTATTATTCTCAATGACGACATGGAATAGATATTCATAATATACACACACACACACCAAAACCTTTTAAGCATTTTAGGTTGGATTATTCTTTGGTAAGAGAAGGTTGGGTCAAGGAAATATGTTACATTTTTTATGAAGGAAATAGATGTGCAGATTTTCTTACTAATATGGTACAGTCTTATCATATTGGTACCTCAATTCTATCTAGAGCTATCAAAAGCTGGCTCAAACCCGAAAACCCGACTCGACCCGAACCCGAACCCGAAACCTACCTGACCTGGTTTGACTAAAAAAAGTAAACGACCCGAAACCTGATCTACCCGAAACCCGATTGACCCGAGAATCTAACCTGAAAAACCCGAGAATCAACCCGAGAGAACCCGACAAACTAATGAAATACTCCATTTGTCCCTATTTATCTGCCCCTGCTAGAAGCTTTATTTGTTTCTAGAAGCTTTGTTTATCCCTTCTTATTTGTCCATATCCCAGCATTAATTATTAATTTTTCAGAATTACCTTTTAAAACTACTTTCTTTCTCTCTTAAATGAATATTTTTCTTAAATAGGAGAGAGAATTAAAGAAGAAGAGAGATAGCGATAAAATAAGAAAGTCAATATAAATATGTATGAAATTTTGTACCATAACTATTTTTTTTGTCTAGTATGTAACGATTAATTATGACAAATAAATAGGGACAGACGGAGTATCTTCATATATCTCATAAACTTCAAATTTAATAAATAAATTTGATAAAGAAAATAAAAATAAATATTTGATAAAATTTTGATCAAAGTGAACTTAAAACAAATATTTTTTCATAATTAAATTTTTTAAATTTTATTATTATGATTGAATTATATGAATTTATAGAATATTATTATTTAAATTTAATAATATTAATTATGAAAATTATTAAGGAAAATTTGAGAATTTACAAAAGGCCATGTTGATTTCATCATTACTGATCAAAGTAAGAAATAAACTTTTTCATGTGAATGACAATTTTTCATTCTAACTAAGAAAATTTATAAAGTATAGCAGTATTAATAAATTACTAATGTTCATATCAAATTAGTGAATTATCTATCCAATAAAAAGTATCTAAACATTGAAAATTTGAAATTAAAATTTCAATATGTTGTCATATATTTTCTTCTTATAATTTAGTTCTCGCCAAAACAAATAATTTAATGAGAATGCCGAATGTAGTGTGTGTGCAAGTTGTTCTATTATACAGAAGTGGTGATGGTAATCACTAATCACTATAAAGTAAGTCTATATACAAGTTTTAGAAAGGAAAGAACAAAACAAAGTCATTAGTAATAAGATAATAAGATACTAAGATTAGTGGTTCATGGTGACCATAGTTGTATGACAGTCCAAATAGCCTATTGGCTATTGGTTATTCCTTTTCAGCTATCCTATTCATCGACCAAATAAAAGCTTTTAAATTTTTAATTCAATAAGAGGAAACTAGTAAATTTTGTAATTATATGCCAAAATTTTGGCTCTTTTGTTTGTAATTGTATATCAAAATTCTGGTTCCTTAGTTTGTAATTGTACGACGGATAATTCATAATTATATATTAATGATATTATTAATCATGAATTTATTATATATTAATTAGACTTTAGAAATGAATTAATAAATAATAAAAACTTAAATATTTATTTTATTTAAAACTATAGATAATTTATAGGAAAATTTTTAAAAAAATTATAAATATTACTAATTTAATTAATACATTTATAACATTACAAATTTAATTAATTTAATTACAATTTATAACAAATCTAATAAATAATATTTTTGATAAAATCTCTCTTAAGTATTAATTTATAAAATTAAAACATTAATTCAATTTAAAATAATCAGGAACCCGAATAACTCGAGAGTTAAATCCGAAAAAATCGAATCCAAATGACATAAAACTCAAAAAACTTGTAACTTGAAAAATCAAATGGTCAAACCCGAAAAACCCTAACCCGAATGACTCGAAACCCGACAAACCTAAGGACAAAATCCGAAAAACCTGAACACAAATGATGCGAGACCCGAATGACCCGAAACCCAAAAGACCCGAACCCGAATTACCCGACACCCGAAATGACCCTAAAATCTCTTTTGACCCAAACTGACCCGACCTGATTGACCAGAACCCGAAACCTACCCGATCAATCCGATTTGACACCTCTAATTCTATCCCACCCTCCATTGGAGTTGTTGGCATTACTTGAAGTTGATAAGTAAGGAAACTCTGTTATAAGAACTTAAGTCGAGTTCTTCAACTCTATTGTACCAAAAAAAAAATATTTTATTCATTATTAGCATAAAATTTTAAATCCACAAGTAGGGTCAAATGGCTGACAAGTATCCTTTTATAAATATTAATCAATTGTCTGGTTAACTAGTGCCTACGTGCATTAATTTTCTTTTTGTTAACTCTTCAGGCCTTTGGCGCAAGATTAATTTCTCTCGGACTGGAGATGTTAAAGGTAAAATTCTCCCAACAAGTACGCTTCTAGGAAATCGAGCTTATATCCTTACCCTTATCGAAGTGGAGGACATTATAGCCTTCACCAACACTTGTTGTTGTCTATGGACATTGGTTAAACGTACTTTAATGCTTGCTATTTTTTTTAACGAAACTACCCTTATAGTATTACCTTAAATATGTGGCGGGGGAAAAATTTAATTACTAACTAATTTTATATATATTTTTTAGCAAATATATTTTTTTATCAAACTTGGGTGTTTTTTTTTTTCTAAAACCTTACCACAATATATATTAAAAAAATATGAAACTTGCCCCAAAAATTATTATTTTTAATTTAGGGCTAAACTTTATAAAATTTTTGGCTAAACTTTATCAAAAGATATTATTATTTTAAAAATTATAAAAAATTATATTTTTGGCAAAATTGATTAGTCCCACATTTTAAAAATAACTTTATTTACATGGTAAATTTTTTCTTTTTAAAAATTATAGTAGTAGGTTCATAGAACTTCATAAGACTTCAACTAATAATAATGTTTTGGTAAGTATTTTTGTCACGCCCCGACCCGCAGGCTAGGCCACGTGACAACCGCCGTACCACCTCGAGATGCGTGCCTCTTCAGGCGGGCAACCAAGATGGCACAAGGCTAAAAATAAAGGATATTCGAGCAATATATGAAAAACATATGAAATTACCATAAATAACATAGTTCAAAATATTTAAAATAATGTGACACATCTTACGATGTACCATGCAGCGGAAAGTATTATTTATAAATACACAAATATATATGTAAGATGCAATAATATTCCGAGCCAAGATATACAAAGCAAAAGAGGTGGCACCTACAAAGTCGTGTCCACAGTAACGTACTGGGATCACTAGCCACCGGGACGTCCGCCGTCCGAAGACTGATGATCTAACAACAAAAGTGAATGGGGTGAGTACAATAAATTTGTATCCAGTGAGAGACTCGGTTATAAAGACCGATCACCTCAGGCTGGGGATATGAAAAAATCCAAAATCAATTTAATAAACCATTTACTGAAATATAGTAAATCCCAAACCAAATCAAATATCAAATCAATAATAATATTTCTATATGGGCTGGCATCTGAAATTTTCCCAGTAAGGTATACCCGTGCGCTAGGGTATCCACTGGTCCGTCAAGGGTTACTTTATACTTTTAAAACATTTATAGTTTTCTCTCTGGCCCACTTCCTTGACGTTTGCCTCACTGTGGTGGAACACAGTAGTCCTGGCGGGTTTCCCTACGCGCCTCTCGCAACCAGGTACGACTCCCGTGCCCCTCAATAGGCGGTCCACGGCTGAATATCACGCATGCTCATATACTCGGTCCACGCTCCCTCATATTGGAGCCCCGAGTAAAACAATCAATCTCTCATCTTTCAGGGGTATCGTTCCCCATACAATAATCAACAATAATACCAATATATCAATTTATTAAAATTCCCACCCTTCAAATCATTTGTAAACTAAGTGTGTGAGGGTGGACAATTCATAACCCAAAACATATATAAACAATTTAATAAAGCATTTATAAATAAATTTGAAAACGGTTAACCCTCAATTGTCAACCAATATAATTCAAGCCACTCACAAGTGAGGAGAGCTGTATACTCCCCGATTACCCACGAATGCCTTAGCTCAAACTGCTATCAGTCCAAAACTTGTATGATCACGTACCTAAATAATCAAATTAAAATCTAATTTGATTAATAAAAATATTCAACCAATACTTAAATCATAAATAAAAACCTATTAAAGGTCTCGGACTAAAATTGGACAAGTCCAGAAGTCAATTGGAGCTAATTGGAGTTAATTGGGGTCAAATGGGGTCTAGGGCTACAAAATTACCAAAATGCCCCTAGTGCTACAGTATCCTTGCCGACAGATTGCTCACTCCCGGGCGGGAGTGAGCCAAAATGGGATAAAATCCCACAAAACAACAGCTCCGGCGCGGGACTCACCAGGTCCGGCGCCGGACCAGTTTCCAGCAAAGGGCCATGATCGGCCTTTCATCAAATCAAGCTCGGTTTTAGTTCGATTCACAACCAATCCGCACCAAAATTGAAACTCAGCAAGTTAAACACATGATCTATGAATTTACAGCTTCAAGAACGGAATCAATCAATAAATCATGCTCGAATTTTGGATCAAAACACTATGGGTTGACTTATTTCTGGCAAAACAGAAATCTCAACTTCAATCATCAAATTCTCTTAGCACAGACCATGAAATGAAGCGTGTAAACTATCAAATTAAAGCTTGATGAGTCTAGAACAACATACCAAATTCCCAGCCAAAACGCACGGTTGAATCAAAAGATATGAGCTGATGAACAAACTGTCGCCAAAATTCCAGATTTCTAGATTTGGTAATTTTCTTAGAAATCTTGGTGTTTTGATCTTCAAGGAGGCAAAATAAGTTGATATTGATGATTGATGAAGTGTTTGAAGAGGGATTACAAGGTTGATTCAAAGAGAATTGGAAGAGGAGGCTCGGAGAATCGAAGAGCAAGGAGAAGAAATGAAAATAGGGGTCTCGGGCAGCCGAGACCCTATATAAAACAACAGGTTCGGCGCCGGACTCGACCCTGTCCGGCGCCGGAGTCAAACTTTTCTTAGTTGACTCCGGTCAACTCAGCCCAATTTCCTCAGGTCTCGATTCCAAGTGGGGCCCACATCTCGGAACTTCAATTTTAGGGTTTTTAAGCTTGAAATTGAGCTAGATAAAGTTTAAAACATCCGTGGGAGGTCTAATTTGGTAATTTAACAAGATAACAATACATAAATATACAACTTGACACGTGCGGACTAGGTCCGAGCGTGTCAACTCTCCCCCCCTTACAAAAATTTCATCCCCGAAATTTAAACAACTAATCAACAAACAAATGGGGGAAGTCACGTCTCATATCATTCTCAGGCTCCCAAGTCTGCTCCTCAATCTGCGAGCTTTTCCATAAAACTCGCACCAAAGGTACCGATTTATTCCTCAAGGATCGAACCTCTCGATCCAATATGGCTACAGGTCGAACCTTGAAGCCCAAACTTTTCTTCAGCTTCACAGGTGGTGCTTGAAGAACATGTGACGGATTTGGTACATATTTTCGGAGCATAGATATATGAAAGACATCATGTATCCGAGCCATGTCAGGTGGCAACTCCAAGCGATATGCCACCGGTCCAATTCATTCAGTGATGAGAAATGGACCAATGTACGTTGGATTTAGCTTTCCCGCCTTGCAGAAACGAATAACACCTTTCCAAGGTGAGACCTTCAAAAACACTTGATCTCCCACTTGGAACTCCAAAGGTGTCCTCCTTCGCTGTCCATATTTCCTATTTTGATCCTGGGCTGCCTGAAGTCGTTTTCGGATGAATTTAAAATTGCTCTTCTATTCTTAAGTTTGAACCTCATCCTTCAAGTCTCTTTTGGCAAGACTATCTTTTTGTTTCTTCTGAGGTTCCACACCTCATACTTTTCTTAGGAGTTCCTTCTTTTTTTTTTCATTGCCATTGCCTCTCACTTCGAGGCCATTCTCTGACGCGTTTCTGGCTGTTTCATGGTCTTGTACTCATCCTTGTAGCCAATTTATCGGGAAAGACCTTCACTTAACTCCCTCACCTTCATGGCGAGGATGCAAAGAGTTAAATATCTTTCCCCCTATCTTGGTTTCGTTTCTCATTTCATCTATTGCTTCATTCTTCCTCTTTTGCACATCCTCCATTTAAATCTCATGGCATATGAGTCAAGCTCCAATACATATTGGCCCACACTTGGCCATATCATAATAGAGGAATCAGAGACCATGCCATCTCGGCTCTCACAAGCTGACCCACTCTCTGACCGCCCATCAAAATCACAAATAGAGCCCATGGCCCATCAAATCTCATACAGGGCCCATGGCCCATCATATATCATCTCTCCTCCTCACAAGGACGGAGAACTCTGGGAGGTCTCATGCTCTCCCCACTCACATGCTGGGCCGGTCCTCTCGAGTGGTCATCACAGAGATCCTCAAGATCTCGATCTCCGACCCTTCCTCTCATAGGGACGCCTCACATGGCTCCTAAATCAATCACACTTGAGCCTCGACCATATACCCATCCATATCATTTTTCTTGCCTCTTAGGCATTCCTTAAATTTTATTTTCTTGAGGTATTCAATTCAGGAGGTGTCACATGTCTCTTATCATTCTGACCTCATTCCTTCACACTAGCTTCCTTGCTAAAGGTCAATCTCTTTTCCCTTCTTCTCATCAATAATATTTTATGGGGTCTCCATATCCCCATTTCTTTCTTTTTTCCTTTCTTCATTTTCTGTTCCGCCCACGTCTATTGTGGGGTCCACTTTCCTCTTGCCTTCTCGTCCATTGTGGAATAGCGTAATTCACGCTTGTCACACACATGTTGCATTCTTGGTAGTTTCTTTCTCTTCACACTTCTCTTGAGGTTTCATCTCCATTCTTTTCACTTGATCTTCCTTATGGTCCATTGCCATCTTTAGGCATCACTTGCAATTCTTGTCATCCTTACGCCGTTTTCCTTGGGTCCATCTCCGTGTCATTTCTTTTTTTTATATTTCTTTTACCATGATTTACGTGATCTTCCACTTCTTATCCAGGGTTTCCTTTGCCTTGACCTCATTCTTCCCTCTTTACTCTCTTCTCTAACCTTCTTTATCTTTCTCATTCTTATTTCGCTTTTCTTCTAACACCTCTGATCCTCTTAGGTGTTAGAACTTCCTTTCTGTTTTTCATACTGGCTGTGCTCATAGAAGTTTATAAGCTTGATCGATTCCTTTCCTTATTCCCGTACTCCTTCCCTTGAGTACACGGAGTTTCCTTTACCTTAGCCATCTTCGGCTATTAATCCGTCGATATCTTTTCTTTGTCTTTCGATGAGATCTAGCCATCTCCTTTGCCACATGTTCAACTCACGCTGAGTCATGAAATGTTTGAGACTCTTGTGATCGGTGTAGATACGACAGGTTTCACCGTATAAATGATGACGCCAAATCTTCAAAGCGAAGACAATGGCAGCAAGCTCCAAGTCATGTATTGGATAATTGACCTTATTCGGTTTCAATTGACATGAAGCATACGCAATCACCCGTTCATCTAGCATCAACACACATCCAAGTCCGTTGCCCGATGCATCGGTATACACAGTGAACTCCTTGCCGCACACAGGTAAAGCAAGTACCGGTGCGGTCTTCAATTTATCCTTCAACTTCTGAAAACTCTCTTCACATTCCTCTGACCAAACAAACTTAGTATTCTTGCGGGTCAGTTTAGTCAATGGTGCAGCAATCATGGAGAATCCATCCACAAATCTCCGATAATATCCAGCTAATCCCAAGAAACTTCGAATCTCCGTAGGAGTTGTGGGACGTTTCCAGTTGGTGATTCCTCAATCTTGCTGGAATCCACATATATGCCGTCCCTAGACACAACATGTCCAAGGAATCCAACTTGCTGCAATCAAAACTGGCATTTGGAAAACTTAGCATAAAGCTGATGATCTTGAAGAGTTTGCAACACAATGCGAAGATGATTTGCATGCTCCCGCTAGTTCCTTGAATAAACCAATATATCATCAATGAAGACAATAACAAATCGGTCTAAATACTGATGGAATATGCGATTCATCAGATCCATAAATGCTGCTGGAGCGTTGGTAAGTCCAAACGACATCACGCAAAACTCGTAATGTCCGTATCTGGTACGAAAGGCAGACTTATGGATATCTTCTTCTCGAATTTTCAACTGATGGTAGCCCGATCACAGGTCAATCTTAGAAAACACTCCGGCTCCTCGAAGTTGATCGACCAAATCGTCGATGCGAGGTAGTGGGTATCTATACTTCACAGTCACCGCATTCAGCTTGCGGTAGTCAATGCAAAGTCGCATGGAACCGTCTTTCTTTCTCACAAACAAAACGGGGGCTCCCCAAGGTGATGTACTTGGCCGAATAAATCCTTTATCCAGCAATTTGGCGAGTTGTTTCTTCAGCTCCATCAGTTCAGTGGGTGCCATTCGGTATGGAGCCATAGAAATTGGATCCGTACCAGGATACACTTCGATCGGAAAGTCGAAGTCTCTCTCGGGTGGCAAACCAGGTAATTCATCAGGAAATACATCCGGAAACTCATTAACAACCGAAATATCTTCAATGTTAGGCTCTTCCATTGAATTATCTACTACATGGGCTAACACAGCTTTACACCCTTTGAGTAGTAGCTTACTTGCTTTGATGGCGGAAATGACATTCGGTGTGCCTCTGTGCTCACTATAAAAGTTGATCATAGTGTCGTCAGGTCGCGGAATTTTCACCAAATGGTGCTCGCAGT
Organism: Microcos paniculata; assembly: GCA_030664755.1. Lineage (NCBI taxonomy): Eukaryota > Viridiplantae > Streptophyta > Magnoliopsida > Malvales > Malvaceae > Microcos > Microcos paniculata. The sequence goes on along the minus strand of CP131462.1, from coordinate 34,772,885 downwards.
AGATCTGAGCACAATGTCTCCCAAGCCAATCCATTCCCAAGATAACATCGAAGTCAGACATTTGAAATGGAATTGAGTCTACTTCGAAAGTTAGGTTTTCCAGCTTCACTGCACATTCTTTGTACTTTGTATTTCGAACCATTCTTTCACCCAACGGTGTATTCACCAACAGTTCGTATCCCAAGGGCGATAACGATCGATCCGCATGCACGGCAAACTTGGTATTAACATAGGACAAGGCAGCTCCAGTGTCCATAATCACATATGCCGGTTGATCGAAAATAACTACAACGCCTAACGTTCAAATTTTTTTTTTAAAATGGTTACTTTTGCTCAGCAAGCAGTTACGAGTACGATGATATCTTTATTCGCGAAAAATAACTGTCCATGAATATTTAAATATATACATACTGGCGACTTCATCAGGACGTGCGTCGGTGTCCTCCTGCGACATGGCGTGTACCTGAGTATGTTGCCGCTGCTGTTGCTGCTGTGGGGGTCGTCTCGGGGTTGCTGAACTACTACCAATACCCGAATGCTGTTGAGAGGTAAAAGGTACGGCGAAAGAATGTCGCGCAGGTTGAAACGGAAGAAAACCTCCATAGTTGCTCGGTCTGACAGGTGGCTGACTAAAACTCCATCTGGGTGGTACAGAAGTAGTAAATGGACATCTACGTGCTACGTGGCCCATACCTCCGCACTGAAAACATCGAAGTCCAGCCCTACACTGGCTAGAATGAAAACGCCTACAGTGTGGACATCGAGGCCCAGACTCCACTCTCTTCTTCCCAATCCTTCCTTTGGCCTTGGACCCAAATCCACATTTCTCTTTTCGTCGACCACCTGATGGAAGCGGTGGCATCGGTGTCGGCATCAATGGCGATGGATGAATTGGTGGTGTAATACTGGTAGTCGGACGTACGCCAGTGGCCATCAGTGATGAAAAGAATCTACTGGCCCAAATATCAAACATACGCTCGAAATCAGCGGGCGTAAACTGTACCAGCGTGACAGTCGTCGGAGGTGGGGGTGGCGGAATATCAGTATGAGCATCCTGATGATGCGTCTCATCAGTAGGTGGGATAGGTGGAACGGGCTCGTTCGGAATCTCAATGGTCTCCGGGTCTACACTAAGATGAATCTCAAGCTGCCTATGTGGTCGATTTCTTCTCCTAGATACAGAGGGATCAGGGGTAGGAATAGAAGGATCCGGAATATTCCTCCTTCTAGGTGGCATGGCGTAACTATATATAAAATCTAAGTCAGAAGACGAAAATATATCTATACCAATCATACTCCCAAATTCTAACCCCAAAATCAGAAATCTCAAAATTACATAAACTCCTTGGCTCGGTATAATATAGATATATTATATATTTTAAAATTTGCTCTGATACCAAAGAAATTGTCACGCCCCGACCCGCAGGCTCGGCCACGTGACAATCGCCGTACCACCTCGAGATGCGTGCCTCGTTAGGCGGGCAACCAAGATGGCACAAGCCTAAAAATAAAGGATATTCAAGCAATATATGAAAAACATACAAAATTACCATAAATAACATAGTTCAAAATATTTAAAATAATGTGACACATCTTACGATGTACCATGCAGCGGAAAGTATTATTTATAAATACACAAATATATATGTAAGATGCAATAATATTCCGAGCCAAGATACACAAAGCAAAAGAGGTGGCACCTACAAAGTCGTGTCCACAGTAACGTACTGGGATCACTGGCCACCGGGACGTCCGCCGTCCGAAGACTGATGATCTGACAACAAAAGTGAATGGGGTGAGTACAATAAATTTGTACCCAGTGAGAGACTCGGTTATAAAGACCGATCACCTCAGGCTGGGGATATGAAATAATCCAAAATCAATTTAATAAACCATTTACTGAAATATAGTAAATCCCAAACCAAATCAAATATCAAATCAATAATAATATTTCTATATGGGCTGGCATCTGAAATTTTCCCAGTAAGGTATACCCGTGCGCTAGGGTATCCACTGATCCGTCAAGGGTTACTTTATACTTTTAAAACATTTATAGTTTTCTCTCTGGCCCACTTCCTTGACGTTTGCCTCACTGTGGTGGAACACAGTAGTCCTGGCGGGTTTTCCTACACGCCTCTCGCAACCAGGTACGACTCCCGTGCCCCTCAATAGGAGGTCCATGGCTGAGTCACTCCCGTGCCTTTCAATAGGCGATCCACGGCTAAATATCACGCATGCTCATATACTCGGTCCACGCTCCCTCATATTGGAGCCCCGAGTAAAACAATCAATCTCTCATCTCTCAAGGGTATCGTTCCCCATACAATAATCAACAATAATACCAATATATCAATTTATTAAAATTCCCACCCTTCAAATCATTTGTAAACTCAGTGTGTGAGGGTGGACAATTCATACCCCAAAACATATATAAACAATTTAATAAAGCATTTATAAATAAATTTGAAAACGGTTAACCCTCAATGGTCAACCAATATAATCCAAGCCACTCACAAGTGAGGAGAGCTGTATACTCCCCGATTACCCACGAATGCCTTAGCTCAAACTGCTACCAGTCCAAAACTCGTATGATCACGTACCTAAATAATCAAATTAAAATCTAATTTGATTAATAAAAATATTCAACCAACACTTAAATCTTAAATCAAAACCTATTAAAGGTCTCGGACTAAAATTGGACAAGTCCAGAAGTCAATTGGAGCTAATTGGAGTTAATTGGGGTCAAATGGGGTCTAGGGATGCAAAATTACCAAAATGCCCCTAGTGCTACAGTATCCTTGCCGACAGATTGCTCACTCCCGGGCGGGAGTGAGCCAAAATGGGATAAAATCCCACAAAACAACAGCTCCGGCACGGGACTCACCAGGTCCGGCGCCGGACCTGTTTCCAGCAAAGGGCCATGATCGGCCTTTCATAAAATCAAGCTCGGTTTGAGTTCGATTCACAACCAATCCGCACCAAAATTGAAACTCAACAAGTTAAACACATGATCTATGAATTCACAGCTTCAAGAACGGAATCAATCAATAAATCATGCTCGAATTTTGGATCAAAACACTATGGGTTGACTTATTTCTGACAAAACAGAAATCTCAACTTCAATCATCAAATTCTCTTAGCACAGACCATGAAATCAAGCGTGTAAACTATCAAATTAAATCTTGTTGAGTCTAGAACAACATACCAAATTCCCAGCCAAAACGCACGGTTGAATCAAAAGATATGAGCTGATGAACAAACTGTCGCCAAAATTCCAGATTTCTAGATTTGGTAATTTTCTTAGAAATCTTGGTGTTTTGATCTTCAAGGAGGCAAAATAAGTTGATATTGATGATTGATGAAGTGTTTGAAGAGGGATTACAAGGTTGATTCAGAGAGAATTGGAAGAGGAGGCTCGGAGAATCGAAGAGCAAGGAGAAGAAATGAAAATGGGGGTCTCGGGCAGCCGAGACCCCATATAAAACAACGGGTCCGGCGCAGGACCCGACCCTGTCCGGCGCCGAAGTCAAACTTTTCTTAGTTGACTCCGATCAACTCAGCCCAATTTCCTCAGGTCTCGATTCCAAGTGGGGCCCACATCTTGGTCTCGATTCCAAGTGGGGCCCACATCTCGGAACTTTAATTTTAGGGTTTTTAAGCTTGAAATTGAGCTAGATAAAGTTTAAAACATCCATGGGAAGTCTAATTTGGTAATTTAACAAGAGAACAATACATAAATATACAACTTGACACGTGCGGACTAGGTCCGGGCGTGTCAATTTTTATACCAAAAATTTGTGGTAGTTGGTATATAATTTGATTTTTAATCAAAACATTATGATCGATGCATGAAAAGGAGCAATTTTCCTTTAATAAAAGATTTAATGATCAAATTAGATTCTAAACTATACCAAAACGAATAAATTCACCTTAAACTTTTATTTGAAAAAATTTGACCCTCAAACTTTAATTTTTGAATAATTTAGTCCAAATTTGACAAAACTGGATCATGTGGCTAATGGTTTTGGTTCTAACATGTCATCCATGTCATTGATGTGGCACCTATGTTGCATAGATATGATGCTAATATGATCAAATTTCGTCAAATTTTAGTCAAATTATTTAGAAAATAAAAGTTTGAGGGTCAAAATTATCTCAAACAAAAGTTTAGGTCCAATTTAATAATTGAGACTTTAATAATATAAGGTAAAGATGGACAAGTGCTTATTTATTTTGGTTAAGGAATTTATAATTTGGTTCAAAGTAATTTCCACAATTCCACTGATATCAGTGAAATAGAACTCGGTAGCATTGGAGATGCTATGTGTACATACTTTTACAAGGCCAAAGCCTGCCAGTTTTAGGAGTCAAGAGATTGCCACCTTGGCAGCTCATTCCCAGTCCCACAATCTATAGACGAATTTCAGCCCAGTTCTCCCTCATGCGATAGCAAAATCGACAATTGACAAACAACTACTTCTTCTATTTATCTAGCACTATTATATTTTTGGTTAGATCAATTTATAATTTTGGCCAACCTTGCCTAACCTAGTGGCCAAGATGGTAGGATAGGTCACCTTAATGATTTGAACCTAACCAATTGTATGTTAAGTAATGTAAACATCAATTGTACTAGAGAAAAAGAATAAATTTATTTTATTCATCCAAGACAAGCGGTAGACAATCCTACAACAGTTTCCATCCCCAGCAATATCTACTCAATTAACACTACAAGAAAACACATTGCAACCAACAAAATAAAAATGTCACGAAATAACTCAAAAAATGTTGCAAGAAAGTGACTAGTTTACAAAGTCACAAAATATGTTCCAAAATTTTGGCGCAAAATGGTGCCCTTGAGACAAGTTGCAAAGTGTCACAAAATTGCGACATATTTTGTGTGCAATTAATAAAAGTCGCAAAACTGTAACTTTTTGTCACGCTTTTGCAACATGTTTAAATGAGTTAAATAATCACATAAATGTGATTCAATTTGCAGCACATTTTTGCAACATATTTTGCTACACTTGTTTTGCGTTGCAAAACATGATGCAAATTTTATTGCAATTAGTTACAAATTTCATCGCCAATCTAAGCCAAATGCTATTGTTGCATAGCAGCGCAATTTGTGTCGGTAATTGCATCATGTGTCGCAAAATTCGTTGCAAATCTTGTCACGTATTTCTTACAACATATTTATATGAAAAATAATACCTTTTCCATATTTCTGATTAACCTCAAAACGTATATACAGATTAATTTGATCATAAATTTCATATCCAACGGTTGGATTTTCAATACAACAGTCAGATTGATTATCGAAGGTATATATAATATAGAACTACTTAAGTGTAAGTAAAATTTTTATAGTCTAACTATGAAACCTAATTCGTTAAGCATGATCTTATACCAAAAGTACTCATTTTAATAATCCAACTGTTGATTACATTCTAAATGTGTATTAGATTCATTTTTGTCATGTTTTAACTAATGGAAAGATAAAATTATAAGATATTTATGCTTAATTACATCATTATGACTTTTAACGGTTTACAAATTTTCGGGTCAATATAGCATAAAATATATATCAAATTAGTATCAAAATTTGTATGATTGATCAATACATAATTAGGTTGAAATCTAATGGTGGGATTAAATTTATATTAACCTTAACCCTTTTAATTTGAGAAAAGATTTTTTGAGTTCCAACATGAGTTGCAAAATATGTCGCAATTTGAATCACAATTGTTCTAAACTTAGAAGATTAGATTTTCTAAGTATCAAGATGCTTTGCAACACTTCACGACACCTTGCGACCCACAACTAAAACTTTATTAATTAACAACGAATGAAAAATTTTAATCCACTTTGCAACACTTTTTGCGACATATAGCAATATTTTTATTTTGAGATGGCTGGCCTATTAGCAAAATGTTTGGCAAGTTGTAAATTTTAAACGGGATGAATTTTTTAAATTCGCGGCTTTATTTTCAACTGCAACACATTCTGTAACATATTAATTGCGTCACACTTTTATTAAATATAAGAATATGTCAGAAAGCCTTAAAGCTTCATTTTCCCATTCTCCCTCTCTCTACGATATCTTTCTCTCTCTACAAAACCCTATATCCGGCGGCTATCCGTCCTAAACCTTCAATCTACTTAGGAAATCCCTAAATCCGTAAACCCAAGGCTTTATACATCTCTCTCCCTAGCACGGTAATGCTCACGCTTCCTCCTCTTCTTCACTTTTTTTTTGTTTTCTTACTGCTGAATTTGTTCTTCTTCTTTTTATCTCAGTCCCAACGGTTACTCTATTCTTCTAAATTGTTAACTCCTGCCCTTCTCTCATTGTATCCTCAAGTTTCTTCCAGGATCACGCTTCCTTTTTCAGGTAGCTAATTCTTTTACGTTTGTTTTTAAATTTCCATTTATGATTCCAATTTCATTGCGAAATCACAATTAGTTTTATTATTGTTTTCTTTTACTCTTGTCGGCAACAGGTGATGATTCTGGAAATCTCACAAACGCTGTACAGGTTGGTAGTGCTATAGACTTTTTGGCTCCTTCAATTTCTTTTTGTTTTTAATAAAAATTCTTAGTAACGTTGAATATTAATAACAATTCTTAGTATTATCATTATTTAGCTATGGAATTTTAGTAAAGTTGAATTACTAATAACTTTTTTAATTTACTCTTTCAGTAACGTTGAAATACTAGAAGCAGAACATTTAATGGAGCACACTTAAAATGCGATTCTTCTTATAATTAAAAGTTTTCATTCTTTCCTTTTAGCAGCTACTTTTAATATGCTCTATTTAGATTATGACTTCTCCAAGAAATTTTGGTTCTAGTAGACAAAATTAATTATATAGATAAACATTTACCAAACACTTAAAATGTGATTCTTCCTGTAATTGTGCCTAACGGATTTCATAGAAAAAGTTGTCATAATCTTCTTGCTAATTACTCTACCAATATATTTGTTCTTGAATCTCTATGTACTCCTTAAACATAGGGAAGAGATAAGATTAAGAAGGATTAGGTAGAAAGAATTCTTAATAACAAGAGTAATGCTGCTGAAGGCCTCTCATAATAATAAACTATCTTAACCTTTTGCTGCATGTGATATTTTTAGATTGAAAATTTCAAAAGGACATAATAAGAGACTTACTAGGATGGTTTATAATTAGTGGGCTCTCATTGAAGTTGATAAATAGGGGTAACCTTATTTTGACTAATAGTTGTCAAGTCTAAATGACTTATCCTTATAACCTTATTAGGAACTGAATATTTGTAATCTCATATTTTTTTTCCAACTTAATCAAGATCTCTTGAATATGGGAATTTGATTATATGGAAAAGGTGTCCAGACTTGCTCATATCCAAGTTTTGTACTAATAAACAATTATAAGACTTATGGGAAATATGAATCTTTTAAGTTATATGGGAGTCAAAATGGGCAAGCTCTGCATTGCCACATAATTCTTTATCATGTATATTTTATATTAAAATGTAAAGTTTTTTGAAATCTATGATTTTGAACTTGATTTTGTTTTATGTGTAGCATGAGTATGGTGTACAACAAATGGATACATGTCAACAGCCAAAGTTTATTGGGTTTGAGTCTCACGCTCTAGATTCTTAATGTGTTTTAAATTTATGTGTACAATAATTGTTATCTTTTAAAATTTTAAATGATAGGAGCACATTTCAATCCTACCAATATGACATATGGTGCTCCTGAGGAAAGTAAATGCAGTTGATGGTGCCAGGAGAATTAAAGCTTGTAACCGCTTAGATGTGGTTATTCCAACTCCCTAAAGTAAATGAAGAGATTCAAGCAAACTTAGATGTGGGTACCTTGTACTTTATGGTGTTTACTGTTTTACTATTTTATTACTTACTTTAAAGTTTGGCTAGGATGGTAACAGACGCTCTAAACCAACTTCAGTGACCACTTTATACTTGCCAAGTTGCATCTAAGTACATCTTGCATGTTCTGCTTTTGCTCAGTTTTATATTAGTTTCATTAGTTGCATAGTTTTCAGTTTTTTGTTTATATCAGTAAACCTTTAATATTAGTAATCAGTTAAACTTGATGCCTTTGTTACATAAGGCTGACAATTTAAGTACCTTTCGCTTGTATTATGCCTGTTTGATTGCATTTGCTCTGTTTTTCCATTGGCCTTTGACTTGATGCCTGACTACTTGTTTAATTGTTTGTTATATTTCAGAAAGGGAAAGTCATGACACAAACAATACTAAAAGCAAGAGTGAGAAATTCCAACTCCCCATCAAGATGAAAGAAATTTCTTTCATCCAGTCAAGTCTGGAATCAGATTTACATTCGGGAAGCACCAACACCTAAGCCCACAGTTCAGTAGTCAAAGCACTCCACCAAGCAGCTAGAGGAAGGTGTCGACGAGGTTGCTGTTAAATAAATATAATATTTTGGATTATTGGGTTGGATATTTTTATATATTTAATATTATTATGTTGGATATTATAATGTTGCAACATTTCTATTTTCTTATTTAATAAAAATAATATTTAATTTTATATTGTGTTTTTTATTAGTTTATACTATATATATTATAAATTAATATCATTTATAATATATTTTATTATAATTAATAAATAACAAAATGACTTAATTAATAAAAATATTTATTTTTTTAGATTTTAAATAGCATTACAAAACAATGCAAAATGTGTCACAAAATATAATGTCCCAGTACTAAAATTTGTCACAAAACGTTGCAAAATTAAAATATAATATAGTTTTGATATTGCAAAATATGGCAAAAGACGTCGTAAATATTTTTGTAAACAATCGCAAAATGTGTTGCAAAATTGTGTCTTCTTCTCACTTATTTTGCGATACAATTTGCAACACCCAAATTGTGTCGCAAAGTCGTTGCATATAGTTGCAAACTGCATCACAAATTTTGTCTCGCAAACACCACAAGTGGCGATGAGTTTTGCAACGTTCTCATATTTTTGCGACACTAACCAAAATATTATCGCAAAATTTAATGACGTGCGAAATAGCAACCTTTTTTTATGTGTCGTAAAGTGTGTCACAGAATTCGATTTGCAACACATTTCGACGATTTTGTGTTGCAAAAATTTGTCGCAAAACGCATGTTTTCTTGTTGTGTAAGTTCATTTGTCCAGTCATCAACTTGCCTATGATCACACCAAGAAGCTGCAAAACTCACTGCTAAACTTGCTTGCGATAAGCCCAGGAGATAAACACAAACAACATAAAAGCACATGAGATCTGCAAGAGGAAGGACGATTGAACAACTTATAAAATTAGTCAAATCTTTCAACGGCCTTTTTACCAAGAAAAAAAGGAGAACAGAAAAGAAATCAATGGCCTAATAAGTACTTTTTAATCCAGATTTTAAAAATTCAAATGATGAAATCCTTATTTGTGTTAATGGAGATATTTGTCAAAATCTATAACTTTTTAATATGGATTTTAAGACTCCTCAAAACCCTCTTTCAAAATTCATCTAAACATGTGTTTTATTAAAGGAAAATACTTTTTGACTCGTCTATTCCATCTCATTTCTGCCCATCTGCCATGGCATTTCTAATTACCAAAAGCTTAACCCCATTTTTTATCAAGTTTTGCCCCACTTTTAATAAGGGTGATTATTAAGGGTAAATTTTGAAATTTAACAAGATTGTTGTAATAGGGTTTTAGAAAGAAAATAAAGTGGGATTAGAAAAATGAAAGTCATGTCAGGCACGATGGCATTCGGGACAAAAATAGACTGGTCATATAGTATTACTCTTTATCAAATTCCTTCACCTGAACAGTTAATTATCCACAACTTATTTCTAAAATATATATTTTTCTTTTTTATGTTATTAGTGATATTTAAATATTTTGATAAATATAATGACATCCATATTGTATATTTTTGTAGTTTTAATATTAGTTTTTAATTAATTAAGTTTTAAATTTTATTAAAAATGATAAATACTAAAAATCTTATTCTAAAAATTCTTCATCCAAACAAAGTAATTATAAATGTTATCGTTTTAAATTGATGCATTTTTAAATGTCATCTTTTTAAAAGTCTTAAACATTTTGAAAATCCTCATCCAAACACACACTTAATGTTTCGCATAAGACAGCATGAAGATAGATGAATAGATGAATCTATTCAAACTCTCTCCTCCATAAAACATCGTTCCATTAATTGCAAAATTGGCTTTGACCTCTTTCAAAATCTTGGTCTCTATGGATGTCGCAACAAGCCAGGAAAATCTAGAAGGCTAGCAGTTACAAAGCCTTTTTTCTGATGCCAATACATTGTTCAGAAAGTCTCTCACGAACTAGTTCGATTTTCCGAAAGCACTCATTTCCTTCTCTTTTTTTTTTTCAACCATAAAAGCAGCCAACAATTCAAATTCATCCTCCTTTTTCAATCTCCAAGGGCTTTTGTATAACCGAACCGAAGAAATATGAATATTTGGGGCAGTGACCTCAATTTATGGACCACTATAGTTTATTAAATTGGCTTTCGTGAAGACAACAAATATGAACTGCAATTACCAAACCTAGCTAGAGAGACTATAACAAATACAAATACCAATGGACCATCCTTTCTTGATCTAGATTGTTAAAAATGGAGTTTTTTCATTGTTAAAGTACTTGGAAGTTCTACTATAGAAATTTGTTCAAGTTAATTTCTATACTCTCTAACTTTTGTCAATTTTGTTCCTACCGTATTATTAAATATTCCAATCATTAACAGGATCAATTTATATTGTTATACAATTGTTAATGTGGTAGTGACATGGCCAAGGTTACAATTAACGATGATGACGTGGCTTGTCTAGTACATGTGGCAATGGCGCATGTCACAAACGTGTCAAAATAGTGCCCCAATTGGCATTGACGTGTTAGCCCACGTTAGAGATTTTAAATTAATCACTATTCATTTGATTCTAATTAATAGACTAAAGTGATTAAATTGGAGTATAAGATCCTCATTTTCGAAGTTAATTCAAAGTAAAATAAATTTCTATAATTATTCACGTAACAACCCAATAGGGAGCACAAACCATGTGCAGACCTAATTGGGAGCAAGGAATTAGTGAGGACCCTCATTGGAGAAGAAATTAGTGTAGAAATAAATACAGACATAAATATTGAGATAAAAAAAGTTTAAAAATTTAATATGTAATTAATGTATTCAAGACCTTATCTTTGCAAAAAAGAAGAGGAGGTTTGGGGGGAGGAGGGTGGTGGGGGTGGTGTGGGGGGTTTTCAAGTTTCATAAATAAAGAGAGTAATACGCCTCATTATGGTTGTTACTAAAAAGAGTTTTATAAATTTATTGTAACTAGTATAAGTTACAGTTATGGCTTTATACCTTCATATTTCCATGAATGAAAATCCTTTTTCTTTTTCAGAAAATAAAAGGTATAATGCCCAAATTAATCCCTGAATTATACCAAAAGGACAAATTGATCCCTCAACTTTTATTTGAGACACGTTGGTCTCTGAATTTTTATTTTGAGACCGATCGATCCCTGAACTTTTTATTTTGTGACAAATTAGTCCCTCTTGACAGATTGAGACAAATTGATCCTTAAAATTTTATTTTGAGACAAATTAATCCCTGAGTTTTCTTTATTTTTTTTGTTCAGGATCTATTTATCTCAAAATTAGGGACTAATTTATCTCAAATAAAAGTTAAGGGACCAATTTGTCCTTTTTGGTATAGTTCAGGGACCAATTTGGATATTAAGCCGAAAGTAAAACAGGGAGGATACCTTGTATTTTTATTTTTTAGAAAATGAAAATAGAAAATATTTTCTCATACCAAACATAACCTTAGATTTCCCAAATAAACATAGGCATAAGAAAGCTTGCACATAAAACTATCTAATCCCTTCAAAAACCCATTTGGACATGTAGTTTTTTCAACCAGCAAAAAGCAAAGGAGCCAAATTTTTTTTCCTCCTTTCAATGAGACAGAATGAAGAAGCTTTTGATTTTGAAGAACAGAAGGATTACTTGGGATAATACATTCAAATTTAATAGTTGACTGTAAGTTAAAACATTCAAATTCACTTGCTTCAATGATAGTACATTAATAATGACACGCCCGGATCTAGTCCGCACGTGTCAAGTTGAGTATTTATGTATTGTTGTCTAGTTAATATACCAAATTTGACTTCCCATGGATGTTTTAAACTTCATTTAGCTCAATTTCAAGCTTAAAAAAACCTAAAATTGAAGTCCGGGATTGTGAGCCCCACTTGGACACGGGTCCCAAAGAAATTGAGCTGAGTTGACCGGAGTCAACTCGGAAAATGTTGACTCCGGCGCTGGACAGGGACGGGTCCAGCGCCGGACCCGTTGTTTTTATATGAGGTCTTGGCTGCCCGAGACCCCCATTTTCTCTTCTCTTCACGTTTTTCATTTTTCTCCGAGATCTCTCTTGATCTCTTCAGAATCAAACCTTGAATCCCTCTTCAAACACTCAATCAAACATCAATACCAACTTCTTTTGCCTCCTTGAAGATCAAAACACCAAAATTTCCAAGAAAATCACCAAATCTACAAATCTGTAATTTTGGCGACAGATTGTTCATCAGCTCATATCTTTTGATTCAACCGTGGGAAGTGGCTGGGAGTTTGGTATGTTGTTCTAGACTCATCAAGCTTTAATTTGATAGTTTACATGCTTGATTTCATGGTCTGTGCTAAGAGAATTCGTTGATTGAAATTGAGATTCCTGTTTTGCCCGAGATATGTTAACCCTTAGTGTTTTGATTCAAAATTCGAGCATGTTTAATGGTTTGATTCTGTTCTTGAAGCTGTGAATCCTTAGATCATGTGTTTAACTTGCTGTGTTTCAATTTTGGTGCGGATTGGTTGTGAATCAAACTCGAACCGAGCTCGATTTGGTGCATGGCCGGCCACGGCCATGCGCTGGAGACAACTCCCGAGCCGGACCCGACGAGTCCCGCGCGGGAGCTGCCAAATTTTGGGAGTTTTCTCCCATTTTGGCTCACTCACGCCCGGGAGTGAGCCACCAGCAGACATGGATACTGTAGCTTAGGGGCATTTTGGTAATTTTACAGCCCTAAACCCCAATTAGCTTCAATTAACTTCCAGACTTGTCCAATTTAGTTTTTGGACCTTGGAGACCTTAAATAAGTTTTGTTTTGTGATTTAATTGTTGGTTGAATGCCTTTATTAATCAAATTAGATTTTAATTTGATTATTTAGGTACGTGATTGTACGAGTTTCAAACCGGTAGCAGTTTGAGCTAAGGCATTCGTGGGTAATCGGGGAGTATACAACTCTCCTCTCTTGTGAGTGGCTTGGATTATATTGGTTGACCATTGAGGGTTAACCATTTTCAAATTTATTTATAAATGCTTTATTAAAATTGTTTATATATGTTTTGGGGTATGAATTGTCCACCCTCACATACAGGTTTACAAATGATTTAAAGAGTGGGAATTACAAATATTTTATAAACTGATATTATTGATTATTGTTTGGGGAACGATACCCCTGAGAGATGAGAGATTGAGTGGTTTCCTCGGGGCTCCGATTTGCGGGAGCGTGGACCGAGTTTGAGAGCATGCGTGGTACTCAGCCGTGGACCGCCTATCGAGGGGCACGGTGAGTCGAGCCTGGTTGGGAGAGACGTAGGAAACTCGCCAGGACTCCAGATGCTGTGTTCCACCACAGCAAGGCAAACGTCAAGGGAATGGACCAGAGAGTAAAGTAAAAATGTTTTAAAAGTATAAAGTAACCCTTGACGGACCAGTGGATACCCCAGTGCACAGGTATACCTTATTGGGACAATTTCAGATGCCAGCCCATTTGGAAAAATTATTATTGATTTAATATTGATTTGGTTTGGGACTTACTATATTTCAGTAAATGGTTAATTAAATTGATTTTTGGATTATTTCATATCCCCAGCCTGAGGTGATCGGTCTTTATAACGGAGTCTCTCACTGGGTACAAGTATATTGTACTCACCCCATTCACTTTTGTTGTCAGATCATCAGTCTTTGGACGGCGGACGTCCTAGTGGCCAGTGATCCCAGTACGGCACTGTGGACACGACTTTGTAGGTGCCACCTCATTTTGCTCTGTGTATCTTGGCTCGGAATATTAGTGCATTTTATATATACATTTATGTATTTATATATATAATACTTTCCGCTGCATGGAGCACTGTAAGATGTGTTATTTTCTTTTAAAATATTTCTGAACTATATTATCTATAATGATTTCGTATGTTTTCATATATTGCTCGAATATCCTTTATTTTTAAGCCTTGTGCCATCTTGGTTGCCCGCCTGACGAGGCACGCATCTCGAGGTGGTACGGCGGTTGTCACGTGGCTGAGCCTGCGGGTCGGGGCGTGACAAATAACTAGATGGAGCCAAGTCCAGAGATTAGTCTAAATTAAACAAAATAATTTCCTAGGTGCAAAAGATGAAATTAAGCTTAATGAAATTGAGCTTAAAATCAACACCAACACAACTAAATGCACTAGAATTTCACCATACTTACACCATTTGGCCATTTACTCCTCAACCCTTAAAATTTCAGCTTGTATTTCCTCCCATTTGGTTGAGTCTTGAAATGAAGACTAGATTCTTGAACTAGGGTCCAAGGGCTATCAAAATATGTCTTTGCATGTTGATTTTGATGGTATTTGGATTGAGAGAATGAAGAGAGGGGAGAATTGCAATGAGAGAAGCTAGAGGTTGAAGATGAAGAAAAGCGTAGGTTCGAACAGCCTCCTCCCCTCCCCTCCCCTCATTGTAAAAAAAAAAAAAAAGAAGTATATTTTATGTAATAAATAAGTTAAAAAGGTAAACATCGAAAGTGGAAGTTACAATTACATTTCTTCATAAAACAAAAAACATGAAATCTTAATTTTCTTATAGTCAACATCACAATTAATTAAGATCATACGTAGTTGCTAAAATATATTAATAGCAACTTTTATTGATCGACAACAGAACAATATGCATAACGTAATAGTGTCAAATCCCATAATCATATTCTTACTTGCAAATTCGATTTCAGTTGCCGGTGCATGTAATTAAAGGCTTTTTCATGAACTGTCTTCTTGAATTCCCTCATAAAAGAACTTCCTAAAAGCTGCCATGTAGACCTCTTGAAGACATACGGCAACTATCACGGATCCATCGTTCTCAGGACCAGGCAAAAGCAAGGAGTCACCGTCCAAATCATGAGGTCCTGGACCCGTATAAATCATCTTTCCCCATCCGAAATCGAATCCATCCTTTGGCATCGTCAACCAGCTAACAACTTCAAGGTTCGGATTCCGTACATAGGCTCTTCACGATCTGGGAGGCACTGAAACATAGTCAAATCGGGTTGCTTCCTATAAAACTCAAGGTTAGACAAAGCGTACTCATTTGTTGCCTGGTTAATTGCTTCCCTTATTTTGCCAGCGGCAAATCCCAAGGGCTTCGACGAAAGGTCTCCAGAGCAGCTGACAGCCATCACATCAAAAGCTGCATTCCCAAAGTACCCGTTTGGCAAAGGTGGTTTCAATCGGCTTCGTGCATCAACGGAGACGCAGAATGCGGTGGGCTGCTCGGGTTTGTGTTCCCTTGCTTTGGAGGCGCACCTCCATGTATGACCCGAGAGAGTTTCATATCTGGTAAAGGGGCGATTGCTGTTAATACTGGTTTTGCTCTTGTTGGCCGTCGCCCTCAATTTCTCAACCTGTGACCTGGTTAGCTTCAACAATGGTGAAGCTGTTCTCCTTTTCCGCTCATCAACTTTGGTGTCCGATTGGCCGATAAGAACTGGCAGCTGTTCATCTTCAAACTTTGGATCGTCATCATCAAGCTTACTAACGTTTGATGTATCCCTATCTGTTAAAACAGTTCGATCAAAGAATGGCATCAAACTCACAGGGTCACCACGGGCTATATTGGCCCACTCAGATACAAAATGAGAATAACTTTCGGCGTCAACAACTCCATGTGATCCAGTAATACCAAGACTAATCCCACCGCATTTGAACTTGGTGAGTTGCACAGCCACCAATGGCCATTCATGGATTGGAAGGCTATAGTCAACTTGAGGGAGAAGATCATCGTAATAATCGTACCCCAAACTTGGCGACAAAAAGTCCCCAAAATCATCCAATTTAGCTTCACAGACAGCCTCAACCAGCGGGATGCCCTTGGCGTTGCATTCAAGTTGAAGACGGCCTCGACCTATCGAGCAGAACCGACCTGCTAGAGGGTAAAAAGGCACCAAGGCACGACTTAGTGAAGCTTTTAGGGTGTTGATGATGGTAGTGGGTGGTGTTAGCCAGCTTTGAGGAGGGCGATAGAAATAGAGAGTGGGCACATGAGTTATGATTCCGGTTTGATCCCATTCCG
This sequence comes from Microcos paniculata, assembly GCA_030664755.1. NCBI lineage: Eukaryota > Viridiplantae > Streptophyta > Magnoliopsida > Malvales > Malvaceae > Microcos > Microcos paniculata. Next base: position 34,756,451 of record CP131462.1, on the reverse strand, counting down.
ATAAAGGCATGAGGCCATTCCATGTTGGCTCAGCTGGTTTTACCGTGTAACGAGATTCAAAGGCCACAGCCATTTGATTGGGATTGATAATTGAAAGAGGTTTAGTGGAATAAATAGCCTTGCAAGTATGTAAATCTGCACATAAACTTCAAGCATGTGAAAAGTTGACTAATAAGTTGAATCTTTAATCTAGTCTTAATTTTTTGAGATAATAATATTTTTAATTTTATATCCTCTACTCTATATACTATTAATTATACTTTTAACAAACAAAAATATTATTAGATTTAACAGTATATACGATTCCTATCATATCATTTGAATATATCTTTTAGCAGGCAAATAATTGGACAGTCATTTAACAAAATGTCAAATGCAATGATCTATGTAAATAATTAAACATGGAATGTAATGGTTGGACATATATATAAAAATCGCATATACTTAAAAGAAAATTGTATTTGTAATACAATAACAGCTTGCCATGTTTGGCCAAAAATTAGTAAGGAATGAGGGAAAAGAAGTGTAGCGTTACGATATGTCAAGTTGCTGCCCTATTCTTCCTTTTTTTTTCTTCTCCCACATTTCTCATGAATTATTATAAAGATTATTATTCGGTTCAGTATCTTTCAATTTCCCAACTACCTGAAGTAGTCAAGTAATTAACATTCTATCTCTGGAAGTATGATGATTGATACCCCTTTTTCTTGGGTTAATGTATGCTCTATGCTGCATTCCAATATAAGTTGGGTCTATAGTTGACATTTCACATCTTTCGTACTTCCTACCTGTTAGAAGCATCTTGGCAACCATAAGGATCTACCAAAGTTTGTTTTTTCATACAAGTTTAAGAACAAGTTTCTCCAACTAAGTGGATAACTTTCTTAAATTGTCTTTCTCCTATGCTCGTAAGGACCACTTTTAGTTAATTTGAGGCTTAAGCTTCCCTATCATCAACTTACTTTAGCTTCCAAACAACTTCTTCTGTTATTGATCCCAGGTGGCCTCGTCTTGTAAATTGTTGACATCGTATTCACAAAGAATGCAGCTTGGTTCTTAGTGCCAAATTACTACTCTGATTGTAGATTGTAAGCAACAAAGTGAAAGTTGTATGTATATGTATGCACTGGAGATTCTGAATCTAAACAGAATCGGATGTAGAATTACAATTCTCAGGATTCAACTGAATTGTCATGTAGCTCTCCCCCACTGACAAAAATCTCTGCTTGGTGGTGAGGGCCACTTTTGCATTTCATGCCATCTTCCACCTTAATGATTTGATTTTATTGGTTCTATTTCAAATTCTACCATGGTGCCTTCATTTCCAATTAGTGGTTTTTATGTTAATCAAGATAATTCTTTTAAATGCCAAGTTGAAAATATCTTGGGTACTTTATCTTACAAGATCTTGGAGGTAGTTTTGAGAAATAATGGAAAATTTACCATAATTAGAACATTGCTTTCTCCTGGAAATGTCTATGTTTCTTTAGAAAATAATTCAGGGAGGTTGATGGTTTCTGAAAAGATTTTTCTTCTCTTAACATGTTCTTGTCAAATTTGCCAAACATTTTTATTTCTTGATTGTTCATCATGGTTAATAGTTTTACAGGTCACCTCATTAAAGATGCTTTCTTGAAAGTGCTTTTTTTCTCATCTTCACTGCATCTGCTTACATGTGAGAAATGAATGCTAGGTGGACAACTTGATTCTTTCGCTGGTTGTTTGGGAAAGTCTAGGAGTTCATTGAAGAAAGCATGTAGCTTGGAACTTTCTCTTTTATTGGTTATGTGGATTTTACATTTAATGAATTTGTTCCTCATTTTCTGAGGGGGGAAAAGAATAACGAAAGAAAACAAAAGAACGAACCTTTTTTTTTGGAAGGCAAAGGAGAAAGATTTATTGAAATCGAAGAAAACGAAAAAGTCCATTACAAGACAATCACTCCGAGCAGAAAAATAAAAAGATAAAAAGACAGTCTAACTGTTCAAGGCAAAACCAATCTTCCATAAAGCAAATACCCGACGAGGAAGAAAACAAGAAGTTCCAAGTCCCTAAAACTCCCTAAGCCATTCAACATTCCTATCAACACCAGATTTAGCTAACTCATCTGCTTCAGTATTGGCAACTCTCAAAGTATGCTGAATTGTGAAACCAAGCGCTCTCTTTTTCATAGAGAAAATCTGAGCAATCCACTTCTTTATCTTCCAGGGAGCAGCCTGAGGGCTTAACACCCATCGAACAGCATTCAACGAGTCGCTTTCAACAATGAGCCTATGCGAATCCACCCATTTAGAAGCACAAAACACAATTATTGCCTCTTTAACAGCCAAAATCTCTGCTTCATTAGAATCACATGACCCAATTGCCTTGGAGAATTCCAATAGGACTCTTCCACAGTCATCTCTGAGGAGCCCCCCAATCCCAGCCGGACCTTGCTTCCCTCTTGCAGCCCCATCCACATTAAATTTCAAAGCCCCAGCCGATGGCTTGACCCAAACAGCATCCTTACCTCTCTGCCTTTTATTTTGTTCAAGCTCCACTCTCTTAGGCTCCATAAAGAAATCTAGCACCGGAACATTAAGATCAGGCCATTTAGCCTTCAGCCACCAAGCCATTCTCATTTTAACGGTGGAAATCAAATCGTTAGCATCAAAAACTTTACCATTAAACACAACATCGTTTCTAAGCTTCCACACAGACCACACAATAGCAAAGAACGCCATTTTCCAAGGTTTAGAAGTCTTTGTCGTCCCTTCAATCAACTGCCATGCCAAAAAAAAGGATAGAGGATCTTGTGGTGCAACCCACTTAACTACCCACCACCTACAGCATTCCATCCACACTTTCCAAGTATGAAAACAGGAGAAAAACAGATGCCTTACAGATTCAATGCTACTATTACAGAAGGGGCATATCTCAGCATCAAAGTGAATCAACCCTCTCTTAGCAAGCTCTTCGTTCACCGCCAGTCTCTGTTTGAGAACCTGCCAAACAAAACACTCCACTTTAGGAGGAGCCAAATTAGCCCAAACCATTTTCCAGAAATCCATTTTAACACTACCAATACTTAAAGCAGCCATACAAAAGGACCTAGAAGAATAATCCCCATTCGAACAATATTTCCAAATAAGTTTGTCATCGAACTCCTCAAGAAGGAAAAAATCCTTCAGAACATTCATGAAATCAGACCATTGATGCAATTCCCAATCAAACAATGGTCTCCGAAGCTCAATATTTCATTCCCACTTCTCATCACGATATTCCCCAAAATCCTTTGCCTTGCCATTCTTGTTGATAGCGAGAGCAAAAATTCTTGGAAAAGCTTCCTTAAGTTTCATTCCCTCAACCCAAACATCATTCCAAAAGTCCACCACGCAACCATTACCAACAGAGGCAGTAAATCCTTCCTTAATAATAGAGGAGACAGCATCATTTTGATACAGTGGTTTAGTAATTGTTTTCCAAATCGAAGAGCATTTTCTCAAATTTCCTCTAGCAGGCAGTAAATCAGTTTCATTCAGACCATTCTTATTCACAACCACCGATCTCCATAAACTGTTCCTTTCATTCCCAAATCTCCACAACCACTTATTTAGTAGAGCTCTGTTTCTCAAATCTAATTTAACAATCCCCAGGCCACCATGCTCCTTGAACTTACAGATGGAGTTCCAATCAACAAAGTGAATTTTCCTAGAGGCATCAGTACCTGCCCATAGGAAGCATCTCATGATTTTCTCAAGCTTATCTCTAACAGTATTAAGGAGAACAAACAGAGACATAAAAAAAACCGGTAAACTAACCAACACCGAATTAATCAAAGTCAATCTTCCTGCCATAGACAAATGTTTAGCCTTCCATGTCGATAGCTTAGATCTAAACCTCTCAATAACTGGCAACCACGAATGCACCGAATTCGCCCTTACTCCAAGAGGCAAACCAAGATAAGTACACGGAAGAGTGCCGATCTTGCAATTAATAGGTTTAGCCCAATCCTGAATCTGATTCTGGTCCATGCTAACTCCCATGAGGCTACTCTTTGAAAAATTAATTTTAAGGCCAGAAACCAATTGAAAGCATCTCAAGACTCTTTTGATGTTCAGCACTTGATCCTTTTCAGCTTTACAAAAAATAATTGTATCATCCGCATACTGGAGGTGTGAAATATCCAAAGAACCAATCTTGACTCCCTGGAATAGCCCGATTCTAGTAGCTTTTTTAATCAACACACTCAGCACGCTGCCAACAATATTAAATAGGAGAGGAGACAAAGGACATCCTTGCCTCAATCCTCTTGAGATTCGGAACTGCCGAGATGCTGAACCATTAACCAGAATCGAAATTTCAGCCGAGGAAACACACATCATAATCCATCTGACCCATTTATCTCCAAATCCCACTTTTCTCATGACAAATTCAAGAAAATTCCAATCCACACTATCATATGCTTTTTCAAAATCCACCTTGAAGCAAACACTACCATCTCTGCTCCTTTTCATCCAATCGACAACCTCATTTGCAACCAATGAGCAATCAAGAATCTGTCTCCCTTTAATGAAAGCAAATTGATTATCATCAACAATTTTCAACATGACTGCTTGGAGCCTCTGCGAAAGAACCTTCGAAATAATTTCATAAAGACACCCCACCAAGCTGATAGGCCTAAACTGGTTGATCTTAAGAGCTCCATCACACTTCGGAATAAGAGTAATAAAAGAGGCATTAATGCTCTTGTGGAAAGAACAGCTTTCATAGAATTCCTTAAACATCTCCATGATGGGTCCTTTCAACATCAACCATTGCTTTTTAATGAAGCAAAAATTAAAACCATCCGGGCCTGGGGCCTTCTGGTTATCACAATCTTTAATTGCATCAGAGACTTCTTCCTCTGTAAAAAGCTCTTGTAAATTATCCATTCTTGTCTCAGATAAACATTTAAAACCACAATCAATATTAACGACATCCACAGCTGTTTTAGTATTGTAGAACTCATCAAAGTAGTCAGCAATGGCTTCCTTTAAGACTACAGGCTCAGATATCATCCTTCCTTCAATTTCCATTTTGCTGATGAAATTCCTCTTACCTCTAGCAGCCGCGACTAACTGAAAAAATCTAGTGTTACGGTCACCCTCCTGATTCCATTTCACTCTCGCTTTCTGTTGCCATGCTTTTTCCTCTTCTCTATATCTTCTCCATAGTTCAATTCTCAGATCAGCCAGCTCTCTTCTAAGTTCCTCTGCATCCTGATCATTTTGAATTTCCACTTCTTTACTATGGATCCTTTCTTCCAACTCAACAATTTTACCTGCATCATTGAAACCACTTTCCTTAGTCCACTTTTTTATTTCCCCTTTAAGCACCCTTAACTGCTGCTGTAGACCTGCACCGCTACAATTTTCTTTTTCAATATCTTTCCAGCAACCCTCAATATTCTCTTTGAAACCCTCGCGTTCATACCAGCAATTAAAGAACTTAAAAGGTTTCGGCCCCCAATTAATCTCCTCTGAGCTAAGCACTATAGGATTGTGATCTGAAAGAGACCTTGGCTTCGTCTTTTGCTGAAGCCTGGGGAATTTAAAAAGAATTTCATCATGAAGGAGAAACCTATCAAGTCTACTAAATGAACAACCACTACGTGTTCTTGCCCAGGTGAACTTGGCCCCCAACAACGGTAAATCAATCAAACACATGTTCTCAATGAACTCAGAGAAAGCCTGCATTCTAACAGTATTTGAAGAAACTCTAATCTTCTCCTCTGTTTTCCTACTATATTAAAGTCCCCGCCTAACAGCCATGGTAGATCGAATGTATTTCTCAGCTCAATCAACTCCTTCCACAAAATTCCTCTGTCTTCTTCCAAATTAGGGGCATACACATTACCTATGATACATCTCAGACCCACTTGTTTCATAACCCCAATACACAGAATAAACCTGCTAGACACAATAGCGTTTTCAAGTGAAAAAAACTCATCTTTCCATAACGAGATGATTCCACCTGAAGCTCCATCAGATACCGCAAATTCTCCTTTAATTATCCCCTTCCCCCAAATCATTCTTAATGTTCTATCACTAACAGAATTAAGTTTAGATTCCTGAATCAAAACCACATCAGGATCAACTCGACACACTAGCTTTCTCACCGCTCTTTTCTTCTCCTTCGCACCTAATCCTCTAACATTCCATGAAATAATCTTCATAAAACAAGAAAAACCCGTAAAAAGGAACACTTACCATAGAACTAGTGTCTCTCTACTCTCTCCATTTCAACTATCCTGCGAACAACACTATTTCTGTCATTCCCAAACTCAATACCTAGGAGTTCACTAACCTGCCATGTCTTATCTGCTTCTTTCAGGATGATTTGATTCCGATGGAGAATTTCCTCATCAGAAACGGAGACTTCAGACATCGTCTCTTCTCGCATACTCTTACCATAAATCAACTTGTTTACCCCTTTTCTACCTCTCTTCTTTTTACGGCCTTTACCTATTTTGAATTTGAGCAGGGATTGCTCAAAATCTGACATCCTCCTATTCTTAAGTCTTGGCCCAGCCGATGAACTCCTAGTCTTCCCCTTTGGGCCAAAACGATAAAACCCACTTCTACTCTCCGCAACCCATGAATCATTGGGCTCATCACTCCATTCTTTATCGGAACCCGCAACCACTAGTTGAAGTTGCCCACCATCCTCCTCACTGTCGTTATCCGAGCTCTTGGCACACCTTGCTTCCCACTCATTCTTTTCCATTTGAAAACCGACAAAATCATCACTTTCTCTTTCACCAACGTAATTACCAACCTGATACACCAAAGCAATAGAGGGATCATTAACTTCATTCTCTCGTTCCGAAACAGCATCTTTTCTGACAAAGCTGTCGAAGGAATTTACGAGGTCTTTGCAAGTACCAATGTAGGCCTGAACCGCCACCGCCTTCCTATCTGGCCATGTTTCCTCTCTAGTTACACCAGCCACCTGACTTTCAACCGTCACCGGAATCCTAAAGGGGACTCCCAGCGATTTACCAGCCACTAAATGTGGAATACTTGACTTGCTTGTCACTCTCACTTGCATCCTGGCTACTTCAAACGAGCTTTTTGACTTAGTATTCACATCTAATTGGACAAATTGCCCCCAGTTGTTCCCCAAAGCTCTAAAAAAGTTAACATGCCATAGTTCAAGGGGGACTTCCTCCAATTGTAGCCACACCGTTAGATGATTCTCAACGTTCGCTTCTTCCCACGGCTCGACCGAAACAAACCAGTGTTTCAACATTTCTCTATGCTCACTTAGACAGCACCTCATCTCCTCCTCTTTGTCAAAAATTAGTAGAATGAACAAACCACCTACTCGCCTAAGGAGAACGTTCAAACCCCAGTTCTCCATCTCAGCTTGAACACTCATTATATCAACTGGAATATGGAGTTTCCCAGCTGCACTCCTATGGAGCCACTCCATATCCTCTTGTGGAATTTGTATATCTAACGTGACTTCTTCTCTTGAAAAATATGACTGCTCCGAGACATCATCAGCCGTCCCCTGAACTTCATCAGCCTTCCTTGTCTCAACAGGTCTATACTCCACTCCTCTTTCCTTAAAGCCTTCCTCGTCCCCGATCATCTTGTTCCTTTCGTCGATTGAAATACCAGTATTCCCCATTACATGACCACCAGCACTTGTCACAGCAGGACTCGGCATGCCTTTAACTTCATTAGTATCCATCCGTCTACGCACTACCACATTTCTCTTATCATAACCCACTACACTATGACTTTTAGCTGCTATCCTGTCACTTTTTCTATCCATTGCCTTTAGCACTCTCAGTAGTCTTCCATTCACATTACGTTTATTCCCCCAATCAATTGCCTTTCTCATTTCCTCCACATAACGATACCGAACAAAAGCAGCGTTGAAGCTTCTGTTCCCCCGTTGTTTGGGAAAAAACACGTCGACCACCACACCATAATCATTAAAGATATTCCAAACATCCATCCTTGAAATCTTCTTGCTAATATTCTCCACATAGACTGAATGTAAGCTTCATCTCCATCTAAAGCTTTCAGAGAAAGTTCTCCCCATCTCCGGACAACAAAAGAAAGAACCTTCTTAGGTAAGTAACTATTTTCCACAATGGAGACTTAAAAGTATAGGATAATGCAAAATACATGAATGGTTTCCTTGACTGGAAGTGAATAATGGACAAGTTAATTAGATGAATGTCATGTTTCATGAAGTTTATTCTGATCCAGAACCAAGTTTACATGTTACATATCAAAATTACTATGTACTTCTATAACTAGCAAGTATATGGTAATGTGAAATTCGTGAATGGTGTCATTGATAGCAAGTGAATAATGGGCAAGACCACTAGAGAAAGCTCTCGTTTCAGCACTGAACTCTGAAACACCAAGAAACTAGTTAAAAATGTGATTCATGTTCTGTTTTATGAAGTTTATTCTAATCCAAAACAAAGTTTATATGTTAGATTTCAAGACTTCTATGTATGTTTTGTCCTTGCTTTCCAACTGATTGATGTCCGTCGATATTTCTCTTTTCCTTCCATCAGTCTTAATATGTAAAGCTAGATGTCGATGTTCTTTTTGTGAATAAAAAAATTAACGTATATGAAAGTAAATAGTCTCTAACATACTACTATTATCATCTCTTACATCTTACCTACATCTTTGCCTTCTTAACCACGATATCCTTAACTTCTTTGAACTTCGCCACCTCTGTTTTCGTTTCTATATCATCATACATTGTCGCTTCGAAGATTGATGGCTATTGTTAATCTTGCATTTAGTCCGCTCAAGAATGAACTGGGGTTGGGAAATGATAGTCCTGCTATAATGCATATTTAAGCTTCAAAATTTTGCGGTAGTTATGCTCCATAAGGCAAATGGGAGTAAGATACTGGTACTTATTGAATCTCTTTTTGTCTTTTTCCTTCATTCTGAATTCCTTTAACTGCCAGTTTATCGTGTGCTCTTTCTCTCTCTCTCTCTCTCTCTCTATCTATCTATCTAATAGTTGATCATTAAATGTTCCCTACCCAAGTTGTTTGCGCTTGTGCCAAGCCCTAAGGAAGAGAGAATTTCTTTTATGAGCCTAACACACCTCATGATTCTGGGATGCCTCTTATGGATAGCCTTATCGTTTGGATCCTTCGTCATTGAAAGTACATATTTTTGACATTAAACAAAATATTTTGTGGTTTTCCAACTAAAGAAAAAGATAGAGAGAGAAGCATGGGATGTAGAATGTTTAAGAGCATTAACTTGAAATTAGTCTCCAGATTGATAAGCTGATATCTGAGTAAAATAAATACATTAATTGACATGAAGGTAACTCATAGGATAGGTCATTGGCCTTTTTATCAACATTAGTATGCTTTATTATCTTTGACATATTTCTTTTTATGTGGCTGATCTATCTGCACAATCAATTATCATCTTAAGTTATTAATAAACCGTTATCTTTGTTGTTATTACCAAAGTAGGTTTCAGTTATTACTGAATCACTTTTCACTCTCTTCTGGGCTGGAGGAATGTTTGAGTGATTATTAGCTTGGTAACTTATGAAGTTATTTAGTACCCAAAAAAAAGTGTTTCTCGAACATATTTTCCATCTTTACCTATATCGCAAATTTTTTGAACCCCATCTATGAGTTTTACAAATTAGCAAATAAGAAGTATATAACTGTTACCTGTCATTAATTTGGGATTTCTATGACATTATCAATTGTTATTTTGGTTTACTGATGCTTCGCATCTCTTGAAACTGGAATAGCATATTTGATAGGTGGTTACGCCAAGAAAGATTAAAAGGCACACCGATGATGTTGCTGCATGATTGAAAACACAGGGTTATGAGCTCTGTAGTAGGAATCTGATCGAGGAATAATTAAGCTATATATGTCAGACGCCGCCCACAATTTATATTTTGATATAATTCTACATGGCCTTTGAAACAGCTTAATTGTGTTGATTATTGTATGTGGGGCTGTTGGCAAAACTAACTGTTCTTACCAAATACCAATGGGCAGTTCCTTTTATCATGATCTGGCTCCCTATGGCTTTTCTATATATCATGCTTCTTTGTGATAGGGTCTCTTCTTGAGTAAGCAAGGAGGCTGGTAAATTTTCTAGATGAGCCGGGAATGCCTTGTTTATGAATAATTAGGATGAGATATACCAAATATACCAATTAGTTAATGCCACTGAGAAATGCTAATCATTTTAATGAATTGCAGAAAAAGGAAATAGGCAATACCGGAATTCCTTTGCATTATGGAAGGATGCTTTTCAGAAATCAAGCCAAATTACTCTTTTGATAGTGGTTAGAGAAACCTCTCGAAAAGGAAATGAAGAGGCAAGAGGGTGAAGAAATACCAAGCAACTAGAGTAAAAACTGGACTAACGTTCCTCTCTCTTTTTTATCCCTCTTACTTTCAATTTCTGTTTTTTTCCCATTTTTTTGAATGGTTCATTCTAGAAGATATAATACTAAAGTTAACGTAGGAATTGATGGCTGTTAAAAACCTAGTCCACTTAGTAGTTGTTAATACCAATTCTAATATGTAATAAAAATAACCCAAATTCCTTGAACTACTTGTTATTAAGCAGGATTATTGTTTCTTTTTGTTTTATGAAAAGAAGACTCCAAAGGCACCTATGGCAACCATGAAGCTTCCTAACATGAAGAAGTGTCTTAGGCTTAGATAACCAAGAAATTAGTGGGGATACTTTAGGGGGGAAATTTTATGGCAAAGCAGAGCGCTTCCTCTATTTGGAACTAGTTGTGCATACTGCTTTATAAGCAGAATATATCCTTTTGGAGTTGACTTGTTACTGAATCTAATAATCTAGTTTTTATGTACTTATCTGCGCTTGATTATTAGCACAGGACCACGCATAGGTAAAGCAGTGAAATCAAAACTTTGAGTCCATTAGGATAGTCACGAAGTTGTGAACCGGAAAATTCCAATGCTTTTCCAGTTTCCTGGTCAAATAAGCCGTGAGACATAATGCATAGATAACAATCCGCTATATATATCTCCCACTTTATCTAAAGTCCTTGAATAGGAAAGTTTTGTTTTAAAAGTTTCTACATTAATACTAGCATTTCCCCCTTGCTATGTTGCATGCTGACCTTCTATTCTGACTTTTGAGCGATCTCAGACGAGCTAATATGCTATATATAGCTTTTTCTGATCTTAGACTGAGTAGCTGTTCATAGTTTCTATTCAGTGTATATGTGCAAGTACATGCAGTTAAGCATATATTTTGTTTATCTTCTAACACTTGGGGCAGTAGACGTGCAATTTTTCAACATGAATGTTGCTTGATATTTTAAGCCATGACAATCCTAATGCTATCTGTTGGTTTAGGTTACTTCCGGCGGTATTTTAGCGGTTAAAGTTTTATGGGGTGCTCTGGTTGCACTTGCAACTGGTCATACGAGGTAACCAAAGATATTTATCAGTTCGAAATCTTGTTCTTCTTCATCATCTACACAGATTTCTCTTTGCATAACCTGGATCCTTTTGGATATTTTTCACCCACAGTAATTAGTATAATTCAAATCTATAAACACAGGTCGACCACACATCATCATCATGCATGGAGCCTTAATTGTTTGCTTAATATATCTATATCTCAATAATTAAGGCTTCATTAGGAATTTAGGATCTTGTAGGCAAATACGTGGAAGGGAAAATCTTGAAATTACCCGAAAGGCAGTAATAACAATATTTATATACGTAAAATTTTACGTAATAATAACAATGATAAGGAAAAAGTTTATTTGCATGGCAGATGTCTTGATTCTTCTTTTATATGATCCTCAAAATAAAATCAAATATTTTGCAAGTTTCTGTTATACTGTGGTGTGTATATGTCGACAAAGATAACCCCATGGATGCATAAATGTAAAACGTGATGGAGTCAGTCCAAACTAACTTTTAAATAAACCAATAAAAAAATCGAACAAGGATTGTCCAAGAACAAAACAATAAAGAAAATGAAACAAACTTCCAAGAAGGCAAAGAATAGAAAATTTTCAAACCCCACGAAGGAAATATTAAGTTTTAAAACCCATTGTCGGTTGCTGGGCCCCAGTGTTTGCATGCCCAGATATTTCCGCGTGGCCTTGCATGTCCACGTAACATCAGAAACGCTCGTTCGTCCAGTAATTATTTTCTCATGAATATCAACTTTAGGCAGTATTTTCTTGGCATGGTAAGTTCATTATGAGTATGAGCAGGATTTTCTCGAGAAAATGGAAACCCTCGAAAGGGTTCTCCACTTGACAAAGATACACATCTTAGTAGCCCCAGCGAGGACCTATTTATTCACCAACTCTTGCAATTTCTTCTCCACCAAACACTCTTTGTCTCTCGCTCTCTCTATGTATCATCTTCTTTTGATAAGAGATATCCTTCCATTTCCTCTCTCTTTTTCAATGGAAGGAGCAAACGTAATTAGCTCTATGTATGAAGGGAGAGGAAGCAAGAGAAGCATGGGAGGAGAAGAAGAAGAAGAGAACTCATCAAAGAGTGCGAGAATGAGTGCAAAGGAAACAACAAATGGTTTTAGGGCTAGGAATGCTGTATCCAACATTTCCAATAACCGAACCATGATGACAAGGTCTATGTCAATGAAAACAACGGAAAAGAAAGATGACAAGTTGATCGTTATTGCTGAGATCATTGATCTCGATAAGGAAGAGGACAACAATGTTAATGATGATACTAATAACAAAGCTGAAGAGGAGCAGCAACAGCAGCCTGCGGTCAATGAGGTGGTGGAGACTAATCTGTCATATCTAGGCAGCCCTTTTCTTGACCTTAACTTTTAAACCATTCTTCATAAGACTCACAATGGCATTGGTAGGGAAAGGAGAACACCTTTTTAGAACTTCAATTTGGTAATTCCTTAGGATAGTAATAGCAATTATCTTCATCTGAATGAAACTCAATTCTTTACCTATACAAGTTCTAGGCCCTGCATTGAATGTTATGAACTTGTAAGATGGCACAAGCATGATATCTCCTCGCTCTGAGATCCACCTTTCTGGCTTGAATTCTAAACAGTCTTCGCCCCATATTTCTTTCATCCTTCCCATTGCGTAGAAATTCAATATAATCCTTGTATTCTTCCTGATCTGATGACCACTGGGAAGAATATCTGATTGAGTTGCCACCTTATGGTTGAGAGGTACTGCTGGATAAAGTCTTAATGTTTCACATAACGCAGCATGAAGATAAATGAATCTATCCAACTCCTCTTGGCCATGAAACATCATTATATTTGGAGAATTAGCTTTTATCTCTTCCAGGATCTTGCTCTCTACTGATGGATTGGTCGCAACAAGCCAGAAGAACCAAGAAAGGCTCGCAGTTACAGCATCTTTTCCTGCTCCCAATACATTGACCAGAATGTCTCTCAAAAACTTGTCTGATTTTCCAATAGCACTCACTTCGGCTTCTTTTTCAACCAACAAAGCGCTCAGCAAGTCGAATTCTTCTTCCTGGTTTGTTTGTGATTTGGTTTGAAGTATTTCTCGCTTTGATGTGATGCACTGGTATGCAAAATCATCAAAGATTTTTAAAGCTTTACTCATTTTTCTCTCCTCTCCAATTTGAAACCATTTTTGCAACTTCCAAAAACTCATAGGGACGATGTGCCTATACTGCAAAACCTCCTCTGCTTGAGTGAATGCCACTTTGCTTGGAACATATGGGAATTCAATGGACAGAGAGTTGGGATCGAAGCCTAAAACCAACAAGCACACATTATCATAACTGAATCGTTGGAGTACATCTTGAAGGTCTAACTCTGCATCAAGTTTTCCGAAGTGCTCAAGCATTGGGAGTAAAGCTTTTTCCAACTTTTGGCAAATGATTTTCTCCGCACGTCTTACAAACTTCCTACTATGCATCAGCGACATCAATATCTTCCTTTGACCTTTCCATGAATGCATGGCTGCGTTGAGTATTCCATCACCCATAGCATCGAGAAATATTTCCCTAAACTCAGGAGTTTTATCATAGATATCAAATTTTCTGCACAACATGTGGTTCATATTAATGGGATTGCTAGTGACAATGAAGTTAAAATTTGAAAACGAAGGCCCTTTAAACTCGAAAGTGTCCCCAGATTGTAAGAGCACATTGGTAAATTGCTCCACAACACGAAGTCGGCATCTAATAATGCCAGGGAGCATTCCAATAATAGGCCAATTTGTGAAAGCTTGTGAGCTTCTATTTTTATACCAATGGCAAAGCCAAAGAAAAAGAAAGAACAGACTCGTAATAACTATCTCTGTGTATTCAAATTGGGCCGCCATTGGATATTTCTCAAAGCTTTGCTATCTTTATGCATGCAAGAGGCTTTTATATAGCTGAAGTTCAAATGATCACAAAGTTAGGGCATTACACTACCATAAATGATGATAATAAATAGATATTAATTACAATTGCCAAACCTTATCATCTTTGAATTAACGACTATTGAGTTGGGTAGAAGGAGTTTAATGCTCCTTAAGTAAGGTCTCATATTCGAGTTTTGTGAATAGAGAAAATAGGCTTAGGAGAGCTTCCCCTCATTTGGGGTTCAACGCGACACGAACAAAATTAGTCGTAAACCGTTAGAATGGATATGTATACATGTGATTGTACAAAAAAGAAGAGTGATGATCCCATAGACTTCGTTCCATATGAGAGTTATCAAGGAACTAAGACGTAGCACAATTCTGATCACACATTTAAACTAAACCCTACTCCAATAAATGTCATTAATTTGAAACTTATCCTGAAAATTGTAAAAAATTTTATTTGGGGTTAAACTTTTTTAAACTAGTGGTTAAAATTAGTGCGACGTCTTGGTTTTATGATAAATTTCATGGAACGAGTCCGTGGGATCATTTCTTCAAAAAGAAAAACCTTATCATCTTTGAGAGATAACATAGGATTAAAGATGTCAAAAGCTGACCTGGCCCAAGAAACCTACTCGAACCTGAAACTAACCTAACCCAATTTGACCAAAAAAAGTAAATGAACTAAATCCGATCGATCTGAAACCCGATTAACCCAAAACCTATTTGACCAGAAAACCTGATTGACCCAGGAGACTAACCAGATTGAGTCGAGAGGTTAACCAAAAATAATTAACTTAAAATGCTTATTAAGTAATTTTTTACCTCCACATCCTCAAATATCAAATTTATTTAAGAAGTTATTAAATTTAAAATACTATAAAATTGAAATAAAAAACATATTTTATATTTAAAATTTATTTTTATAACAATAAATTACACTTATATTACATACATCATATTTATTAGTTAAATTTAACAATATTAATAAATTTCAAAAACAACTTAAAGGAAGAAATTAAAAAAAAAGGAAACTTTACATGAATACATTTAAGATCTAAATAATAGGTCCATAATTAAAATAAAAATTCAAAATAATTCATAATTTAAGAGTTATATATCCATAATAAATCAATAATAATTAAAATAATCTAAGAATTATATAATAATTTCGACATATATTACATAATAATTTATTTTTTAAATAAATAATTATAGAAACTCAAACGAAAACTATCAAGAGTTAATATGAAAATTTGAAAGATCTAAAGACCAAATTCAAAAGATTTGAGGGATTAACCCGAAACCCGAAAGATTTGAAGGCTAAACCCGATTGACCCGAGCTCGATTAACTCGAAACCCGTTTAACCCAAAACCCGAAAGATCTGAAGGCCAAACCCAATTGACCTGAACTTAATTAACAGAAATCCAATTGATTTGAAACCCGTTTAACCCAAAACCTAATTGACCTGATATTTTCTTTTGGGTCAAATTGACCTGACCTCTTATTTGAACCCGTAACCCACCCAATCCGTCCATTTGACACCTCTATATACCAATGATAATTTTGATGCATATGAAGGATGAGAGAAGATAAGGAAAAAAATTATATATGTTTAATAGTATGGCTTGTACTATATATATATATATATATATAGAGAGAGAGAGAGAGAGAGAGAGAGAGAGAGAGTTTATTTACATAGATTTGAATTTTGAAGAGTATTAATCATCCCATAATTTTTCTTTTTATCTTACCTCATACATATCCTTGTATTATTCTCAATGACGACATGGAATATATATTCATAATATATATACACACACACACCAAAACCTTTTAAGCATTTTAGGTTGGATTATTCTTTGGTAAGAGAAGGTTGGGTCAGGAAGTATGCCACATCTTTTATGAAGGGAATAGATGCACAGATTTTCTTGCTAATATGATGCAGCCTTATCATATTGGTACCTCAATTCTATCCCACCCTCCATTGGAGCTGTTGGCATTACTTGAAGTTGATAAGTAAGGTAACTCTGTTATAAGAACTTAAGTCGAGTTCTTCGACTCTATTGTACCAAAAAAAGAAAATATATATTTTATTCATTATTAGCATAAAGTTTTAAATCCACAAATAGGGTCAAATGACTAACAAGTATCTTTTTATAAATATTAATCAATTGTCTGGTTAACTAGTGCCTACGTGCATTAATTTTTTTTTTGTTAACTCTTCAGGCCTTTGGCCCAATATTAATTTCTCTCGGCTAGAGATGTTAAAGGTAAAATCCTCCCAACAAGTATGCTTCTAGGAAATCGAACTTATATCCTTACCCTTACCGAAGTGGAGGTCGTTATAGCCTTCACCAACACTTGTTGTTGTCTATGGACATTGGTTAAACGTACTTTACGATAATTATAATGCACAGATTGTTCTGAAAGCAATAATAATTACATTATTAGAATTTTTTGACAAAACTACCCTTATGGTATTACCTTAAATATATATCTGGTGGGGGAAAAATTTAATTACTAACTAATTTTTTATTTTTTTTTGAGCAAATATCTTTTTTATCAAACTTGAGTGTTTTTTTTTTCTAAAACCCTACCACAATATATATTAAAAAAAATATGAAACTTTCCCCAAAAATTATTTTTTTAATTTAGTATAAAATTTTTGGCTAAACTTTATCAAAAGATATTATTATTTTAAAAATTATAAAAAATATATTTTTGGCAAAATTGATTAGTCCCACATTTTAAAAATAACTTTATTTACATGGTAAATTTTTTCTTTTTAAAAATTATAGTAGTAGGTTCATAGAACTTCATAAAACTTCAACTAATAATAATGCTTTCGTAAGTATTTTCATACCAAAAATTTGTGGTAGTTGGTATATAATTTGATTTTTAATCAGAACATTATGATGGATGCATGAAAGGAGCAATTTTCCTTTAATAAAAGATTTAATGATCAAATTAGATTCTAAACTATACCAAAACGAATAAATTCACCTTAAACTTTTATTTGAAACAATTTGACCCTCAAACTTTAATTTTTGAATAATTTAGTCCAAATTTGACAAAATTGGATCATGTGGCTAATGGTTTTGGTTCTAACATGTCATCCATGTCATTGATGTGGCACCTATGTTGCATAGATATGATGCTAATATGATCAAATTTCGTCAAATTTGAGTCAAATTATTTAGAAAATAAAAGTTTGAGGGTCAAAATTATCTTAAACAAAAGTTTAGGGCCAATTTAATAATTGAGACTTTAATAATATAAGGTAAAGATGGACAAGTGCTTATTTAGTTTGGTTAAGGAATCTATAATTTTGTTCAAAGTAATTTCCACAATTCCACTGATATCAGTGAAATAGAACTCGGTAACATTGGAGATGCTATATATGTACGTACTTTTAGAAGGCCAAAGCCTGCCAGTTTTAAGAGTCAAGAGATTGCCACCTTGGCAGCTCATTCCCAGTCCCACAATCCATAGATGAATTTCAGCCAAGTTCTCCCTCGAGCGATAGCAAAATCGACAATTGACAAACAACTACTTCTTCTATTTATCTAGTACTATTATATTTTTGGTTAGATCAATTTATAATTTTGGCCAACCCTGCCTAACCTAGTGGCCAAGATGGTAGGATAGGTCACCTTAATGATGTGAACCTAACCAATTGTATGTTAGGTAATGTAAACATCAATTGTACTAGAGAAAAAAATCAATTTGTTTTATTCATCCAAGACAAGCGGTAGGCAATCCTACAACAGTTTCCATCCCCAGCAATATCTACTCAATTAAGTTCATTTGTCCAGCCATCAACTTGCCTATGATCACACCAAGAAGCTGCAAAACTCACTGCTAAACTTGCTTGCGATAAGCCCAAGAGACAAACACAAACAACATAAAGGCACATGAGATCTGCAAGAGGAAGGGCGATTGAACAACTTATAAAATTAGTCAAATCTTTCAATGGCCTTTTTACCAAAAAAAAAAGAACAGAAAAGAAATCAATGGCCTAATAAGTACTGTATTTTTAAAAAAAGAAAAAGAAAGAAAGAAAGAAAGAAAGAAAAGGCCGTATACCTAATTAAATCCGTTATTTTAACCTAATCATATCTTATCCCTTTATATATTATTACAGTCAATCCAATCTGTATAATATTATATTTAATATGTATAGGACTATTTAGATAGTTTCGATTTATTTCAGATTAGGAATATAATCTGTAACCAAAAAAAGATTAGGCATATAATCCGAGATCAAAGACTAATTACTTTTTTTAGTCCACGTGAGAGTTATATATACTCTAGGAAGAACGAAGAAGGGAACACGTTAACGGTTGAAGCCCACGTCTGATCCATGATTTCTTGACTTATCTACCTTGCGGCCACCAGCCACCGAGGGAAGTCAAGGCAAATTACATTTTAATTGTTTTTGAATATTCTCAAATCTCTCTAGATCAAATCAAGAGAATATATACATATATAAAAGATTCAGAAGACGGCCATTATTTTTCATATTTTATTAGCCACAAAATGCATGACCTGGGACTTTTCAGGCGACAATAAACACGTGAAACTCTGATTATTGCAGGCCCAGGAGTCAAGACACATAATAATACTACAAAAACCAAATTAACCACCAACTCTTTTCCTTGACAAGTACAACCAATTACTAATTATAGTAATAAGCAAAGTAACTGAGCCAAGGTAATTTTCTGTTCATTTTCTTCTACTTCTGCTGGTTAGGATTTCTCAAATTGCAAATTACCTTCAAACATGAACAACCAGGCAATGTTCAATCAAACATATCTTCTCTTGATTTTGACCTTCAAACCCTCCTTCATCTTAAGAAAAATGGACTTTTTTAGGACAGCAGAATGTCCTTCGACCACTTCAACTTGGTAATTTTTTAGCAGAGCAATTGCCACTGTCTTCATTTGCGGGAAGCTTATGTCCTTGCCTAAACAAGTCCTAGGCCCTGAACTAAATGATGTGAACTTGTAAGATGGTACATGTATTATGTCTCCTTGATCTGAAATCCACCTTTCTGGCTTGAATTCTAGACAATCTTTGCCCCATATTTCTTCCATTCTTCCCATCGAATACACAGAAATCAGGACTCTAGATCCTGGATTAACACGATGACCGCTAGGAAGGATGTCGGCTTGAATTGCTGTTCTGTGATTCGTGGGGCCTGAGGGATATAGCCTTGATGACTCACACAAGACTGCGTGCAGGTATATGAATTTGTGAAGCTCGTCCTCGCTTAAGCATATCATATTCTTGTCTTTGCAGATTGGAGAAATTCTTTTGATCTCTTCTAAAATCTTGCTTTCCACCGAAGGATTTGTTGCAACATTCCAGAAGAACCAAGAAAGACCACCGCTTACTCCTGCCAACATAAGATTGACGGTAGAGTCTCTCAGGAACTTATCAGATTGCTCAAAAGCATCCGAGTGTCGTTGGTCTTCTTCAACCTGCAGAAGTGATGTCAACAAGTCAAAAGTTTCTTCCTCAACTTGTTTCTTGTTTTTCCTGAAATTTTCTCTTCTTGATGAGATGCAACTGTAAAATAAATCATCGAGGATCTTTTTTGCTTTACTCAACTTCTTCTCCTCTCCAATTTGAAGCCATTTTTGGAACTTCCACAGGCTTGCTGGCAGCAAATGCCTATACAGCACAGCCTCCTCTAAATCACCAATTGCATCATTGCCGGGGGCGTCTGGAAATTCAACAGACAGAGAGTTTGGATCGCAGCCTAACGCAAATAGGCTCATAGTATCAAAATCAAACCGCTCAAAGACGTCTTCAAGGTCCACCTCAGTTCCCAACGTTGCAGCTTGTTCAAAGATTGGAATTAGTCCTTTCTCCAGCTTTTTCTGCATCACTTCAGCTCGAAATACTGCAAACTTGTCGTTTCTGAACAAAGCCTGAATCATCCTCCTTTGGTTTTTCCATCGATCCGAGTCTAAGGTGAAGATTCCTTCTCCAAAGGGCTCAAAAATTTCCCTGAAAGCCGAACCTTTCTCATAGTTAGCAAAGTTTTTGTTCAGAATGTGATTTATATTCACTGGATCGCTTGTCAGAACAAAATCCAAGCGGGGAAAGCAAGGTCCCTTGAACTCAAATGTGCCCCCGCACCGCCTGAGAATATGGGTGGAGAAATCTAAACTATGGCCTGAATTTCTAAGAAGCCCCGGCAGCATCCCAACAATAGGCCAATTTGTGATAAGGGAATTGTTTCGGTTCCTATACCAATGGCTAAGAAAGATAAAAAGGAGAATAATGAAAATTGCTGTAATCATCTCAGCTGCCATTGGAGATCTTTCTGAGAATGTATTTGGTTTATCTTCCAAGTTTTCAAGCTGCTATTTATACAAGCTACTACTGCTATTACTCTTAGTTATTTTTTAAGGAAATATAACTTTCATTCATTCAAATAAAATTACATTCATAATACTACAAAAATTGAAAAGTACAATAGATTCAAACTTGTTATGCTAGAGAGTTTGATCTTATTTCATAACTCGAGTCATCTTATCGACTATTTTGAATCTCGAACCTTCTTCATGAGTCTCTAGCACATTCATCACTCTCTAACTTTCGCTTCGTGTTTTTTCTAACGAAGGTTTTCATCAACAACAAAGAAGTGACTGATTCGAAATCCTCCTTAATTAACTCATAAGACATAAAATAAAATCATAATAATTTAAGGTTAACAATCTTAGATCTACTGTAAACTGACTCAAAGACTAACTGAAATCAAACTGATTCAACAAACAAACTGACTCAGAGACTCAAATATCCAGATCAAAAGATCTAAGACTTATTCAATCAAAAAATAAAGAAAACTATGATGAAATAAGAAATCAAGGCTC
The DNA here is from genome assembly GCA_030664755.1 of Microcos paniculata. Classification (NCBI taxonomy): domain Eukaryota; kingdom Viridiplantae; phylum Streptophyta; class Magnoliopsida; order Malvales; family Malvaceae; genus Microcos; species Microcos paniculata. Next base: position 34,735,190 of record CP131462.1, on the reverse strand, counting down.
CTTCCTCCTCCTTAAGAATAATAGTCAAGGCGAAAGAGAAGTAAACGAAAAAGACGAAGAAAAATATGGAGAAAAGAGGCTACTACTCCTAGTTATTGAATATTCTTTGCCATGATAATCACATGAGTTTCTTTTCCCTTTTTTGGAAAGCTTGTAAGATAATTAATTAATTTGAAACAATAATGTACTAATTAAATAATTTCATTCACTCAATTTTGGATATATGGATGGATCCAAAACGGGCCAGTGGGGATAGCTAGGATATGTGGATAGATCCAAAATCCTTAAGAAAAATCATTTTGTTATGACCCAACGAGAGATGCACATTGATGCATATTTATGATACCATATGGGTAGTTACATATACCAATATTTTCCATGTCCTTATCCATAACACATTAGCTATGCCAAATTGCAATATGTTATGAATATTATTTCTTTAATATGAATAATTTTTACTAAAAATTGTAGAACAAAATTTTTATTTCTTTTTTTTAGTTGGTAGCTATGTGTTTAATTTACACATATTTAAACATTTTGAAAGTTTACCTATAATTTTAGTATATGTATATATACAGTAGAGGTGTCAAATCGGATAGGTCGGATTAGTTTCGGGTTCGGGTCAATCAGGTCAGATCAGTTCGGATCAAAAGAGATTTTTGGATCATTTTGGTTTTCAGGTCATTCAGGTTCGGATCTTTCGAGTCTAGGGTCTTTTCGGTTCGGGTTTTTCAGGTTTTATTCTCGGGTTTCGGGTCATTTCGATTCTAATTTTTTGGGTTTGACCCTTGGATCTTTTGGGTTTTAGGTTTTTTGAGTTTCATGTCATTTGGATTCGATGTTTTTCGGATTTAACCCTCCAGTCATTCGGGTTCCCAATTATTTTAAATTGAATTAAATTTTTGATTTCACAAATTAATAATTAAGAGAGATTTTATCAAAAGCATTATTTATTAAATTTGTTATAAATTGTAACTAAATTATTTAAATTAGTGATATCTATAGTTTTAAACAAAATAAAAATTTGTATTTTTATTATTTACTAATTCATTTCTAGATTCTAATTGATAAATAATCAATTCATGATTCATAATATCATTAATAGGTAGTTATGAATTACCCATTATACAATCACAAATTAAGGAACTAGAATTTTGACATACAATTACAAACCAATGAGCCAAAATTTTGACATACAATTACAAAATTTATCAATTTCCCACTTATAGTATTAAAAATTTAAAAGCTTTTGTTTTGTTGATGAATAGGATGACCAAAAAGGAATAGCCAATATAGCCAATAGACCCTGCAAACCGTCATGCGGCTATGGCCACCTATGGATCACTAATATTAATATCTTACTATTTTAGTATTAGTGACTTTGTTTTGTCGTTGCTTTTGTAAGACTCGCATATATATACACTATACTTTATGGAGGCGTTTGGTATGATGCAAAATAAACACTTTGCATGTAAAGGGTAAGGCTGTAAAGTGTTTACACTGTTTGGTGTATTTTTTAATGCAAACTGTAGGGTACTTTTTTTAACCATTTTGCACTATACCGTGTAAAATATTTTACATGGGGGGAGGGTGGTGAAATACTTTACATAGTGGATGCAAAATCTGTTTAAATGTAAAATTACAAAAAGCTCATAATTGAGTCATTTACTTTTTAAATCACAAACTGACAAAATGGTAGTTTAGTCATTTAAATTTTAAATTTCATGTAAAATTATTTTTTAAACCAAACACTGCAAACACTTTGCATGCAATTTAACAATGAATTACACACTTAACCAAACAATGTAATGTGATTTTGCATACAAAATTATTGCATCCCTACAGTTTACATGCAATCACTTTGCATATAAAGTTTTAATGTGTAACCTACCAAACGCCCCCTATAGTAATTAGTAATTACCCTCAACCACTTTCTGCATAGTACAATAATTTGCACACATACCATAGTCGCGCTATTTTCACTAGGGTTGTGCAAGAAACTCAAAAAAATCGATAACCGAACCGAACCGATAATTCAATTATGGTTTTTATTATTTTTATGAAAACCGAATAGTTCAAATAGAAACCGAATTGTCAAAATAAACTAAAATTTTAAAAAAAATGTTTGATTTTATTGACCAAAATTGAAGGATCCAAAGTTTTAATAATCTTATTTGAGTTTTTGTAAAAGAATAAAAGTTCAAAATTGATTTTATTAGTCTAAAATTGAAGGATCCAAAGTTTATATATATATTATTTGGTTTTTGTAAAAGAATAAATGTCCAAAATTGAATGAACTATAACTACCCGAAAACTCGCAAAAATATCCGAACCGAACCGAATCCGAAACGTTAAGAGTATTAAAACCTTAATATCCGAATCAAACCGAACCGTTTGCACTCCTAATTTTCACCGTGTGCTTTCCTTTTATTCCTATTCTTATTTTCCTATTTATTATAACTTATTTCGAACAAGACAAGGACTTAACAACCGACCATCTTAGATACGGCCCCCTTATTAATTCCGCCTTTATTATTATTTTTCTTTGGCTTAAATTTTTTGCAAATTTAAGAAGTGTACATGTCACACCCCGATCCCAAAGGGTCGAAATGTGACAATCGCCGCGTATTAAAGATCTCAGATGGCGCGCTTCGCCCAAAACCTCAAACACGCAAGGCTAATGATACGCAAGCTATTGAACATAAAACCCAATCGATAGATATATGAAATACACTTTATTTACATTAAACTGGTCCTTGGTATAAGATGGAAACTTCATAATCGGTTAAAATACTAAAAATTTTAACATTTTCAAACTTTTCTGTTTATCTATATACCGGAAATATTTTATAATATTCACAACACATAAAAAAGGGAACTGGTAGGAAAATGCAGCCGGTGGACCCCCGATGGTAGTATACAAAAGCTTATTTACATACTTGTAGAAAGTGTCGGCTCCGGTCGGGATTGCTGTTCCTCGATTATCTCCCTCCTATCTACACACTTTCAACCTGAAAAGGATTTTGAGAGAAAACTAGAGTGAGCATATAATTGAATGCTCAGTGAGTGAGACAAGAGTATATAAAAGAAGCTTTACCCATAAAATCTAAGGGAAACTAATGAGTGTTCAAGATACAATGTGAATAGAATTCATGAGCATGCCCGTCGACGTGTAGACCTTTAGCCGTCGACGGGTAAGCGGTTCGGTGACTGCTGTTTTCGAAAACCAAGACATCCGTCCACGGGTTAAGGGGCAGACGTCCACGGCTAGAATTTTTAGGGTGCAATTAATCCTAGACGTCGACGTCTCCCAGCTTAACCGTTGACGGAGGGAAGTTCCTGACTTCGGTGAAATTCACGTATTCATACACCAGTCGACGTCTAACCATCTACACGTCGACGGGTAAAAGTTTCTAACTTCGAGTAAAATCAGGTCATTCAGGCATTCGGGGATGGTCAAGGGTGAGCATGTCGACGGATAACTTGGGCCAATACTCGAACTAGGAGAATAAGCAGAGACGTCGACGGATAAAAGTTTCTGATTTTGGATGGGACAAGTTACTCACCCAGCCGTCGACGTACCTACCTTTACCCGTCGACGGATTGTAGGGTGCTGAGACAACTTTAACTACTAAAACGGGAGAATTTCAAGTAAAACATGATCTTTTAAGACTTAAGAATAAACAAGTCAAATGGATTCAAAGGGGGCCTGCCAAAACACAATATTCAAACCCCACCCGGCCAAGATGGAATTTGAACCAGTCGAGATGATTTTTCCTCCCTTTTTTTTTCATAAAAAAAGCCCATTTCTCGACGTTAGCATGAACCTTCACTACGGGTGGCACGTAGCTATGTCCATAGTACTCCCACAAGGGTCGCAACATTACAAATGTTGTGCGCATGAAATCCCCTATACCATCCACCCCTTGTAAGAGTGATAAGCCTATTCACGCCGGCTCCACAAGCTCGGACCGTGAGAGGCGCCACTACAGTGACCTCTGATCATCCACCAATATCCACACTCGATAAAACACTCATTTCATAAAAGTATATTTTCATTCATCCAAGAAACTATTTCATTTGCATATAAAGATCTCAAACAAGATTAAAATGCAAGGAAAAACAAGAAAAACACATTTTAGTCTATTAAGTCTCACTCACTAGTTTTGGGAGGGTGCGCACTCCCACTAATCCTCCTTTTCTTTATCCTTAGTAGAGGGTTCACCACCTATATGATTAGTTAAACAATGGATTAAGGCAACTAGGATGCTATTTGAGCTATTCTTGTCAAAATTAACTAGTTATGGACTAAATGCATCAACTTAGAACCTAAGGGTCCAATTCAAGTTCTAGAGATCCTATAAGCATTCTTAAGACATGAGCATGTTTATTTCGCCAAACGGCACCTGTACATACTTTTGTTTCGGGCTAACTCCTTACAACGAAAAAGTTGGACGATTTTGCCCATAGAATAGGTGAATTTCGAGCTGGGCAAGTTAGAGAGGTTGGAATTTCGTGATTCCAATTCCTACAATTTAAATACGTCGTAGGGGTGCTGTACGCCAAAAATGGTTACATTTTGACATCTACATGGTGTTTTGGAGGGAAAAATGCATCTTTTCCCCACACTTGAAGGGGTCATAATTAAATGTGGTGTTTGCTTAAGGGTGTTGATCCCCTACATCTATTTCTGCACCTATTTATGACTTGTACCACCCTCGAATGGTATTTAACCCATCCTCTAGGTGGTACTTGCCCAAGGTGGCCACTATTAGGCCATAGAGTGAGTTTACTCTACAGCCACATCACATATTCTTCTTTCCTCAATTCTCTTAATCCACGTTATTTTCTAATGTTGTCAAACCATCATTTATGGAATAAAGTTTCATAGCTATGACCAAAAATATAAGGCTTTCTCTAGGGTGACATAATGTCATTTTCATGGAACTTAGTTATTGGCTCCATAGGCTTAGTTTTTCTTCATTCAACCAAGTCTTTCCCACATTCAAGGGACTACCTAAATTCTTCTATTCTCTATTTGCACCTTGTCTTATGGGCATGCATGTTATGAGGTTTTTTGGAGCCATAAACCAATAATAAATTAGAGAATTTACAAATTATTTATGTATGAAGCTTAATAATCATCATTTTAGGGCTAAGATTGCAAAAGAGGTAAAAGGGGCTAAAAACATACCTTGGTTGCTTATGAAAGCTTAAACTTATAAACTTGATGAGATTTCTTTAAGCTTCTCTTGAAATTTTCTTGATGGAGATGTTATATGGATGATAAGGTGGTAGATTTGCTTGAAAACTATGGTGAGATTTTAGAGAGAGAGTGCTTGGGTGAGAAGATTTTGAAGCTTGAAGGCAAGAAAAATGGAGGGAAGGCTACAAAGGGGTGTCCGGCCATGCAAAGGGAAAAGGAAGAAGAGAACTTAAAAATTTAGTCTTGAAATTTCTGGACAAACTTTTGTGTCAAATGACAAAAATGCCTTCACTGAATTTTAAAAATTACCTTTGTATCCTGAAGAGAAATTGTGTACATTGGAATGAAATAAGGGGATTTTAAAACTAAAACCAATTAACAAAATTTTGTAAAAATAAAGTGAAATTATCAAGATATCTAAATCATTAAGCTATTGGGAGCAATTTTCCCATTTTGGAAAATAGAACTTGTACAAGGGTAAAATGATAAATTTGTTAGCATATGGCTCCAATGCAAACTAATTTAGGACTAGGCATCACAATATACTTCTTCTTTTTTTTTAAGGGAAAGAAGTATACAGTTCTAAATAAATGAGAGATGTGTTAGATCATAAATTAATTAAAAGAAAAAATAATTTAACATTTTTTTCTTTTTTTTGCATAATATTATTGTCAAGATCATAGCAAGGTATACATTTTTTTTCGCTTAATACACAAATTAGTCCCTGAATTATACCAAAAAGGATAAATTAATCCCTGAATTTTTATTTGAGACAGATTGGTCTTTGAACTTTTATTTTGAGACAGATAGGTCTTGAATGAAAAAAAAAACTAAAGAAAATTTATAACCAATTTATCTTAAAATAAAAGTTGAGGGACCAATCTGTCTCAAAATAAAAGTTCAATGACCAATCTATCTCAAAATAAAAGTTCAGGATCAATCTGTCTCAAATAAAAGTTTAGGGACCAATTTGTTCTCTTTAGTATAGTTTGGGACTAAATTGGGTATTAAGCTTCTTTTTTCTCTCAAGATGGCCTTTATTTTTTAATTACTAGTATTTTTGCCGCAACAGCATATTTTAATAAATATAGAGGTAGCCTTTAGCTACCAAATTTGTACATTGTGAGCCACCAAACAGTGCTTAATTATTATCAGTTTTGCAAAATCATCTCCTAACCAGCCTCCAATCAGGCATATCTTTTCTTGATTCTGACCTTCCTACCATTTTTGAAGTGCTATACTATTTTGATTCCCATTCGTCACTATATTCCTAAGAAAATGACTATCTAATTTTTTTTACACTTTTAAAACAGTGGACCATTGCAATTACAAATCTATAGGTTCCCCTGCCACGGCAGCCATGGCAGAGCTTGCTCCAAGCCAGAGACAGAGATCTTCCCTTGAGAAACCCAGTATGAAACTGCAATTTAAAGGAAAAGCCAGTATAATTTCAAAAGTTGTGCATGGGAAAACAGTCAGAAAGAAAAGCGGATGAATGGCAAAGTAATTCAAGGACAAGTGGAAATCTGTGAAAAATGCATCCTTACAAAGATTAAGGAGTAGATAGAAATGAATCAAATTACTCACCACAAGTTTGGTTAGTGACTGTTTTCAGCAGCAAAAGCAAGTACAAATTCGATATAAAGATTCTTCAAAGCAATGATCACAGTCATCACCAGAGGACCCATAATCGCTCCCTGTAATTGAGAAAAGAAATCTCCAAATTATGGTTCATGAAAGACAGGGAAAAACCTGATTGTCAAATATTTTTCATCTGATTCCAAAGAAGAACAGGAAAAATATACAACAAAACAGAGATTGTGTCTAGAAATCATGATAGATTATTGAAACACTACATATATATAGTAAGAAAGAGGTAATTACTTCCAACATAGAGGGGAAGAAGGCAATTCCGCCAAAGATGCTAAGGCCTGTCAAGTAAGCATTATGTCCTGGAATCTCATCTTGGATAGCCATAGTTCCATAATCCAATAGTATATAATGAACTGCTGTCAGTAGAATAGCTTCAATGTATCTTGATTCCATGGCTAGCTGGAGTGCCGCCGGGAACGATGAAATCCAAGCAGGAGTTACAGGTAAAATGGCACTCAAAAGAGCCAGAAATGTAGACATGTAAAGGAAATGAATGCGATAGAATCTGAACAAAAGATATGTAAAACAGCCCTGGAACAATGTGACCTTAGCAGTGGCTAGCAATACACTGCTAACAGCATGATCAAGAACTTGGGCACATCGGTTCCTGGTGGATCTTGAAACTGGTAACATCCCTAAAACATGATCCATAACTCCTCCAGACTCTGTGGTGATCAGATAGTACAAAAGCCACAGAAAAACCATCAATTCAAATATGAAATTCACCAATCCAGCTGCTCCAGAAACAATCAGTATGGCCACAAAGAAGAGCATATTTGCACCACTAGCCAACACCGTTGAGCAGCTGAAAAGTACCCTTTTCGAGACATCCAAACTCTGGAGAAGAAATGCTTTAATCTTCTCCAACAAATCCTCGTTAGCAATCAAAGACATGAATTTCCTCACGACACCATTAAAATCTCTATAAATCACTTTCCATTCTCTGTTTCTTACCTTTGATTGAAGACCATAAAGGGTCTCATGCAAAGGCCTGATTCGAAAGTTAAATTTTTCTTCAGGAATGCTAGAAACCACAGAGCCTTGCACAAAATACTGCTTAAAACTATCAACAACCTCTGTCACATTATTATATACCGCCCAAGAATCAATATTTTGTGACAAAGTTTCATAAAACTTTGACATATATCCATCAATTAGCTCAGGGATTTGATTCTCATCCATCCATTTATTAATCCCAATAATCTCACCATAATTATTCACTTCCAAATGAATCTTCAGAGAAATAACTGCTTCTTTCCCTTCAATTGCAATTTTATAAGAGAAGAAAACAAATCCTAAAATAGACCCCACAATCATAAACAAAATAAGTCCAATCCCAACCATTCTATTCAATCTATAGAACAACATTGAAGTTATATATTGACCTAACTTGCAAAAAAATGAGAGACTTCTATTGTTATTACGAAATTTTGTTCTGTTTTTTCGAGCCGATGAAATTTTTGAGAGAGTTGAGGCAAGGCCAGGCTTAACTATAACTCCAAAACCAGTAATGTAGGCTATAAAGCAAGGAACTGTAACAACGGGTACCGAGAAAATCCCTATTCTTTCATAAACAAGAACAAAAAGGCCAAAAGTGACAAGCCACTGCATGAGCTTGGAGAAACCAACGCGTCTCCTGCGATGACCTGCCAGCGGAGGCCAAGGAGAGGAGCGACAGCTAAGGAGACGGAGGATGGCGGCATGGGAGTCGAGGAGGGAGGCGGTGGTGGAGCGTAGGATGGCAATGGGGATGGCGATTAGGGTTTCGAAGAGGCCGAGGCGAAGAGGGTGAGACCAGAAGGAAACTATTAGGGTTTGGAGCTCACGCAGAGGCATGGAACAAAGTATGGCCCATTGGATGGGGCGCCAATAGCTCTGAAGTAGCTTGATGAAGCCGAAGAGGAGAGCTAAGGTTAACGCAAGCCCTGCATGGGCCATGGCTACGTACATTGCCATGCGTATGAAAGGATCGTTTGATGAAAATGGACCAAATGGTGCTTGGTATCTTCTTCTTGATCTTGTTTTTCTTCTTCTCCTTCTTCTTTTTCTTGGTTGTTGATCTTCTTCGTCATTGTTTTTTGGTTCTTGATGATGATCATCATCTTCATGAGGCTGTGATTGGTGTTTAAAGTTGATTTTACGCCAAATTTTGATCCTGTTAGGTTTTGAGGGATATTGGGGGGTTTGATTAATTGTTTTTGACATAATTTTAGAAACTTCTCCATGTTTAATGTTAAGGATTTGGTTATGCTGAAGAGAGAGAAACTAGGAAGAGCAAAAGATATCCGAGACTCACTCAGCGAGAATATTGCTGCTTTGTGGAATTGAAATTGACAGATGGAAGTTTATTCCCTTGGAGCGATATAAGTCCAATTGACAAGGAAAACTGAAGATTATACAGTAATTAATCAAATTATACTGCAAATACAACTCAAATTAAAGGGGAAAAAGAAGCAAAAAGATCTTATTTAATTAAGAAGTGAATCTGATCAACACAGATCAGAAGGCAAATACATAAACAAAGACTTTGATTTTGAGATAAGATATTGGCAAATCTTGGACATATTTTAATGTGATGAGAGAACAAGATCTTGAGACGATTTTGCTTGCTTGTAATTCTTCTTGCTAGAATCATGCAATTATCCAATTACAATACATAATGAATTATAGGAAGAGCTTGAGTACAAGATTGCTTAGTAGTGGGAAGACGAGTGTGAAATGGACATGCAAGTGTGCGCCATTGTTGGAAGTTTTGAACGTTGATAGCTGGAAAAATATCAAAGGATAATTATATTTATTTATAGATGAAATACGACGAAGGAATTATCTTTCGATTCCATAAAGGCATTTACTCATTAGAGATATCTTATAGGCTTATAAATGTGAACCAGGAGACTTTTTTTGGGGCAGAAAAAAAAAGGTTTTAGGGCCCATAGAATTTTTTTTCAATGAATCTTATTATAAAATTTTTTTTTTAGTGGTGCATCTTATTATAAAATTTTAAACTGTGATCGGTTATATTGGACTACGACCGGGCTAATGAGACCTTCATCTTGAGGGCTCAAATTAGACCCATTAAAGCCATTTTAGATTGCAAATCGTAGCATAGGCCTCTTTTGTCTTTTTTTTGAAATACAGTATAGGCCCTTTTTTTTTTTAAATGACAGTATAGGCCCTTTTTAAATGTGTACATAAAAGGAAAAATCTTACATCTTTTTAGTACATTTTTGTGCAATAATTTTACGTCATACATGTAAGATTTACGTAAACTCAATTACAGATCGTTTGGCATTGTTTCTATTTTTTTATTTTTTTTATTTTATATTTTTAGTTCATTTTTATTTTATTTTTGTTACGTTGTCAATTTATTTAAAAACAAAAATGTGTTTGGATATATAATTTTATTTTTTGTTTTCTCATGAAAGTATATTAAAACAAACCTAATCATGTGTTAGCTAGGTATTGATTATGCCATTAAAAAGTTATTATTATTCACTTGTGTTGTGGAAGTATTTTGAAAACATATGAAAATATAAAATTTCTGCTTCTATTTTTTTCTAAAACATGGGGTCTGTTTTCAAAATTTTTGAAAACAAAAATATTTTACCAAATGCGTTTTCACTTGTTTTGTTTCAAGAACATGAAAATAGTAACAGAAAATAGAAAAAACAGCAATAAAGCCAAATGAGCCCTTAACTTTTTAGAAGTATATTTGTCTTAACAACACTTGTTAAGTTACCTACACCGGTTGAGTTTGAATAAATGAAGGAAACTTAATACCCCTTAAGTAAGATTTCAAATTTGATTTTTGTGAATAGAAAAACAAAATAGATTTGACTTTTGTAATTAGAGAAAATAAGTTCGAGAGAATTTCTCTTTTTGAGATCTTGCAAGACTCTTTAATTAACTCCAGATTAATCAAGGAACAATATGACTATCAAATATGAATACAAATTAATTCTTTGTCCCATTTCAATGCCCCTATTTTGTGTCCCATTCATCTCAGATCAGATCGTCATGTATCCCATTCAATTAACTCTATTCATTTCTTATTTGATTTTAATAAAATAAAAAAATAATCATTTTTCTATATTTAAATCAAAACCTACCACAATAATGTCATAAATGTACAAATTTACTCTAAAAATTGAAAATGTTTTAGTTTGGGACTAAACTTTTGTCAAGGAAAGTCTTTTATTTTCCCTCTAAAATAGTTTTAAAAACTTAGGTTAAAAAACCTTAAAACCAAATGAGTAAAGTATATTTGAAAAATAAGACATGGGGAGTATAGTGATATATGTGATACAAAATGGGATACTAAGAAGGGACAGATAATTTCCATCCGCTAGATATAAAGTTTATTAAAAAAAAATTAAGTCCATCTAAGAAATGTACAAATATTTTTTAAAAAATAAAATACTATTAATTGATAAAATAAATATTTTATAAAAAATTATATCACACTGTCAATGTAAAAGTTTAACTCGACAAATGATGTTTGCTAGGTGTTCAATTACCTAAATAATTACTAATTAATTAATCTATAATATATATATATATGTACGAATGTTTGTAAAATTTTTAAATTACCTATAATACCTTTTTCTTTCTACATATTTCAGAAATATCATTAATATTGTTAAATCAAATTAAAACTCTTTATTTATCTTTTATTAAATATTTTTTATATATTTATTAAATGGTGATACTAATTAACAATTTTACTTTCACCACAATTAACTCATTACTATGTTATATTGAAGAAAATAACTTAATTATCATCACATTTCATGTAGTTTAATTTAAAACTTATTTTATAATTTAATTATTCCTCCACTTTAATGTAGTTTATTTTTTAAAATTTATTATTATTATTTATAACGCGTTGTAAACTTACCTAGAAATTCTAAGAATAACTTTTTTTTATATTCTTGAAACTTGTTTGATTATTTAGAGTTCAATGAGGTTAGATACGAAAATTATACTTAAAAATATAATTATCACACACTATTTCTTAGTATGACTTACTTTACAACAATTAAGAAAAAATTGAAAAAAAAATTACCAATTAGGAAAAAAAATTTGAATTGCCTAAAATAGCATTTCTTTTTTACATATTTCAAAATTGTCATTGATATTATTAAATTAAATTAAAACTCTTTATTTATCTTTTTCTAAATATTGTTTTATATATTTATTTATTAAATGGTTATAATAATTATCGACAAAAAAAATGGTTATAGTGATTAGCTAATTTTACTTTTATCATAATTAACTACTATATTATCTTGAAGAAAATAGTTTAATTATCATCCAATCATATAACTTAATTTAGAGCTTATTAATTATCATCTATTTTAATGTTAATTTTTTTAAAATTATTTGTTATTTTTTATTATTAATAATGAGTTGTATCACATGTAATACACATGACAAATAATCTACTATTAATAAAAGGATACGTGTCAATCATTTAACCGTAACTACTTGTAGAATTCAATTGACAATGTATCATAATAATTTTTAATCCTAACAACGTACAAAAATTGGACACCGTGCATAGCGATAATTGAGATTTAAATATCATTACACCTTTTTTGTAACGAAAAGCAATGATTTTGAATCCAAAATAAGTATGGGTTAACCTTCTTCTTAATCAAAGTGTGAGAAAAAAGAGAAAAGGAGAAATCAGTGGGATTCGAAAGATGGCGAATCATCATGACAATTTGAGAAGTATTTTCCGTAAAGACAATGCCGCCCAATAGCGGCGAAAGTAAAGCTAGGCTAAGGGGAAAGGGATTCTGTATTAAAAAAAAAAAAGGTAAATAAAAATCATTGGTCCCATCTCATTCATTTTTTCCTTTCCTCTTTCTCTTTTTCATTGTGCTATATGTATCTGAATATCATTATTGCTTATTTTAGCTCCATCCAAGAACATTTTTATATTGAAAAATGAAATTTAATGTAAATTTTATTTAAAAAAAGAAAAGAAAGGACACCCGTTATCCAAACTTTAACCACTCCAATATTTCTCGGCTTTGGATCGAGGGATTTTAGTGCAAAACCCAAAAACAAAAGAAAACAAATCATCCATTTTTGTTAATTCTTGTGAAATTTTTTTTTTATTGCAATTAGTGGGCAAGGTATATATGGAGATGTAGATAAAGCCCTTTTGGGATACTAAAATTGAAGTTTGCAACAAGTCCTATCCTAGACTCCTAGTTGCTTTCTTGTTAATGCGACAAAGACTTGATGAGTAGAGTTAATGTAACGCTAGTTGAACATAAGTTTTTGTTGAAATTTTTGACACTATCAAATTCATCAAAATTTAATTGGGGGTAAAGGCAAACCCAACCTACTCTTGTGTAAATTCAAAAATATCCTATTATTTTAATTTTGAGTTTCTCAAATAGAGTTTTAGACCCTTTTCTTGGGTGTCTAGATATGACATTCACAATATTCGACAGTCATATTATGTTCTAATAAATACGTAGTTGAGTCTCGTATTAAGTTGCATCAAACGGAAAAAGTGTTCTAACGTATATTTTTTTCACTCACAAAACTCGAATTCAATATATTATTTAAAAGATATTGAACTCCATCTACTCAACCTAATAGACATCAATCCTATATATTTGACATCCTTTAGCATAACCCATAAAAGCAAAGGTGGTACGAGGTGTATACAAACTACAGTTTCTTAAGTCCCCTTCATTAAATTAAAATTATGAAATGGGGAAACTGAATAGCTCATAAGGGTTATGGTTCTAGAAGTTAGGTACCACAAGACCTCATCATAAAACCTATTGGTTGTTTGTTATAAGAACTTCTCATCTGGATTGAATGAATTCAAGTAATAAAAAAAATTAAAAGGAAAAAAAAAAGCAAAGCTTAATCTATATATAACCAATATGAATGCAACACCACATGCTATATTCATCATAGCATATTAATAACGTGCAATTATAAAAATCTTTTGAAGATTCCCAAAATAATAACCTATACCAACCGTTAATTAATATTGATTATAATTGTAAAACCCTAAAGAAATCTCAAACATAATTACTACTTTTTCAAAATACAAAACTCCCTTATTCGTCATTCGGTAATATTATTGAACCCCGACTTATACTCAGGAATTAAGCCAAACATAATTACTTCTTATTTTCTTAAGCAAACCCGGGTTAGTAACGTATACATACTATACTACGAAGCCAAAAAGAAAGCTGACGGTGTTTGCTTCTATAAAAGGGAAGTTAAAGATTCATGCTTAGGAATCGTTTCTTGTGTTTGGATGGTTTCCAAATCCGACGTTCAAGAAAAAGGAAAGATAAATAAATACAAAAAGCTGACCGAAGAGAATAGCAAGCTTGCTTCAAGCTGAAACAATGGATACCCGCAAAAGCCTAACATCACTTGCTCAAGCAACCAGTATGACTTGTATTATTTCTTCTATTGCCTCCCAAGCCTAAAAATGAAACACTTGGGTGGCGTAGAGAACTTAGAGACTAAGCATTGAAAGAGAAAAAGAGTGGGAGTTTTATAATTTTCCCTTTGTCTCTTTCCATGGAGGATTTGGTGGTGGAAAATCTTTTCAGTGGAAATACACAAGTGCAGATTCAAGCTGCAACTCAGCTCAGTAAACTAAGCAGCAAGCAAAGGCATAGATTGGCTGAAAGAGGGATCATTTCTCCATTGGTTTCAATGCTTCAGTCTCAAGATTTTGAAGCCATTCAAGCTTCTCTGTTAGCTCTGCTTGGTCTTGCCTTTGGCAGTGAAAGGTTTGTTTCTGTTTCTTGCTTGCTTCTCTCAATATTCATTGCTTTCTTTCCTTCTCCTCTATATGAAGAATCCAAAGAATTTCTGTAGCTAATTCGCAATCGGGTATGCAGAAACAAAATCCGGATTGTAAAAGCTGCGGTTATACCGGTGCTGTTAAGCTTTCTTCAATGCCAAAGTGAGGAGCTGATTGAACTAACAGTTGCAGCAATGTTGATCCTCTCTTCTTGCACTGCAAACAAGTTAGCCATTGCTTCTTCAGGGGCCATACAACTCCTGGTAGAAATTCTGAACCTGGAAAATGTTGATGCCAACAATGTTAGTAGTTTTAGCCTGCAAGCAAGGATAGATGCAATAGCTACACTCCAGAATCTCTCAACTTGCCACCAGATAATTCCATCAATTGCCTCTTCCGGAGTAATATATAGCTTGCTTCGGCATATCCACTGTTCCGAGAAATCATCAGAGCTGACAGAGAAGGCAATGGCTCTGCTTGAATATCTTGTCTCGTCCTCGGAGAACTCAATTCAAGAAACAGCCGAAACTGGCGGTGCAATTAGAATTATAGTAGAGGCAGTGGAAGAGGGTTCTCCTCAATGCAAAGAACATGCTGTGGGAATCCTGCTTCATATATGCCAGAGTAGTAGAGATAAATACAGAGGATTGATATTGAGGGAAGGTGTAATGCCTGGCCTGCTTCAACTCAGTGTGGATGGAACCTGGAGAGCTAAGAGTATGGCTCGAGAGCTGCTGCTTCTCCTTAGGGATTGCTCGAACTATGGTTCCACAAGTAAACAATCCAAACATGAGCTCATGGAGCAGATTATGCAGACGATCGATTCGGATGGAGAGAAAGTTACAGGATCAACACTGAGATTGGTGGAAGAGATGATCACCAAGCTCAGTATGTGAAATCCTTTTCCTTTAGGGTGATATATTTTAGCCTTTAGATTATAACATTACTCAGGGCAATTAAATCTCTGTAAATAATATTGGTATCTGGGTGCTGCTTGCTAATCCTTAGGAGTTCTTTTCATTTAATTCCTGATTGTTTAACATCAGTGATTACAGAGGCAATTAATTCAAGCCACAGCTTAAGTTGCATCTCCGTTCTCCACTGATTTAACAAACAAATGATTACAAAAAAAATTAGAACCAAAAACTGAATACTTTTTCAAAGAAAGGTAACCAAATGTTACTTGCAAAGCAAAACCAAACTACCATGCACAACCATCTAGCAGTAGAAACCCTGATAACCCAGCATTTTGCACTGCCAATATATGATAAGAGAATACAAAAGAAAACATGCATAAAGCAACAAGGCAAAAGGAGACTACTGTAAATTATGAATAAATGCTATTCAATTATTGTAAATCATGAATAAATTCTATGCCACTTAACAACTACTGCAATGACTGAATAAAACAATACCAAACAAACCAGCACTAAGTATTATTGTTTCAAACCAATTTGGGCAAACATTTTTCTACTAGTAATTTCAGAATCAAGATGAAGCATTAAAAAAATCTTACATCTATAGTGAAACATCTTAATTGAAGCCGATATCAACCAAATAAATTGGTGGGGGTAATATTTTATCCTACACCCGGCTAAAATTGGGTATTTCATCCCCATAAGGTAAAAGTGGCTATTTGTATCAATCTCCTAGAGAAGTTTGTGGTTTGGAGGATTATTTTATCATCACTATTGCCTCTGTGACCAAAAAACAGGGGTTGCAACCCACAACCAAACGGTAAGATATTCGATTACAGGGCTTAATTTAGCCCGACCTTCTATAATAGCTATAAGTGACAGCAACGGTTGCCACAGCTCCAATCACAGCTGCTGCTGTAAGAACATCACGTTGCTCCCATGGTTTTGCCCAGCTTGTCAATTTGCCCAGCCGAGTCTTTCCATGTACTTCTGCTGCGTCTTCACTTTTCTTTCTTTCATTTACTTCTGAGCTAGCAGTCATGCAACAGGTAAACCCATTAACTCCTTGACAACAACCACCCACATTTTCGATGTTCTTCTGTGAAGTAGATTCTTCATGTTTTTCTTTTTTATATGTCCCATTTGGAAGCTTCTGTTCATCTGCTTTATCACCCCCTTC
This sequence comes from Microcos paniculata, assembly GCA_030664755.1. Lineage (NCBI taxonomy): Eukaryota > Viridiplantae > Streptophyta > Magnoliopsida > Malvales > Malvaceae > Microcos > Microcos paniculata. The sequence goes on along the minus strand of CP131462.1, from coordinate 34,718,439 downwards.
AGTAGAAGCACCCAATTGACCCCTGCATATGTATGGGCCAAACACTTTGTCATCTTACACGCAGTTGAAAATAATACAAGTGATCCGAACCAAATATTAAAGAACATTTGGTACATAAAAAGGAATAACTGAAAGCCCCATGGGGCATATAACAGGTCACACAACAGGGATGGGTCTTCTGGAAAGCAAAGCAAATTGTCAAGTCAATAGTAGTTTGAGTTTGAGGTATTCATAAAATCCTAGCCGAAGATACAACCTAAAAAGAGGTAGCATAGAATCATTAAATGAACATTCGATAAGAGCACTATAGGGAAATGAACACACTGCCTTCAGTTATGAGTTCAGAAGCTCTATAAGTGCAAAATAAAGGAAAGATAAGAGCCAATCAGTTACATATATAAAACACCATTCCCTTGCAAGCTTTAGCCTATGAATGCTAGGAAAGACATGCAGCAGTAAAAAAATTTATTATAACTTTAAAAATTATGCATTTTAAGTATGTAATGAAAAGTTGGAAGTGAACTTCATCTAGCGCAAAAGATTGAGGTAGGAAGTCCATCTCTAATAGATGATTGTACTCAGAAATGAAACAAATTGACATAGTATGCATTTAACCAATTTAACTTTTTCATAAAAGAAAAACAAACCTCCAAAGGCGTTCTATTATTTTTCCCTTCGCAATGTGCTGATCCAGCAATTCAGGCACATCATCAGGAGTAACATAGCCATACCTACAACAATTTGATGCAGAAAACCAATGAATAAAATCCATCCCATGCATAAAAGTGCAATGAAATAGTGATGAGATCTTACCAGTGGCCCATAATCTTTCCCTCAGAATCTGGGCTGTAGATAATCAAGTTCCCAGCATACTTGTGCCCGCCAATGTGAGAGCAAGCACTTACAAACACCTGATCCTTTAGACCTCGGAACTCAATCTCCGCATTGAATTTTTCAATGAGAACTGGTCCACAAACACCACATCTCTTGTCACGACTGGCATGAGCACACACGAAGACATATGAACCATTTAATGTCTCCTGCACTCCAGAAGCCCAAGGTTTGCCATTCACAAGCACATCCTCGACAAAACCATCCACATCAGAGTCCGTCAAACCCCTTCCATCAGAACAATGAAAGAGCCTCAGTATAAAAATCCCTTATCTGAGAAGCTTAATAGCGATATGTTATATTGTTTCAAGAAAGGAAATCAATCTAAAAGAAATAAACATTACAAAATAGTAAATAAACAAAACAGTTGCTAATCCTCGTGATAGGAGGATGATGACATTTAACTCCACAATCGGCTGTGAATTTAACAGACATCCATTAAATCAAGCATATACATATTTTTGTTTGAAGAGTGTTGGACTAATAGTTCCTTTTACCAGGGATCAAACTGCAAATTTACTTACTCACAAAGTTTTAAGGGTATAATTATATATATTAAAAAAATTAAGAATCTTACTCAAAATGGAAAAAACCCAGATTCCATATCCAATAAACCGCAAAAGTTAGTAACTCTCGAACAATTCTAATACAAAAGATTTTCATTTTCGCAGCTTTTGATCTTGTAAATGGAAAGTCAACATTTAGGAAACAAATTAATTCCAAAAATTTAAAACAAAAAGAAAAAAAGACTTACTTGTATTTGATCATTTCAGGGAAAATCAAGACATCTCCGTTGGTTTCCCCTCCCTCAATAACAGTCAACAGTGTCTATCGAAATTGAAAGAGAAAAAATCAAAATTATGATTAAATAATTGAAAATTTAAACCTTCAAAGCAATCGAGAGTTGATTGGAAACAAGAAAAAAAGGAACCTTGGGAGGGATGTCGGCTTTGCGAGACTTAAGGGCGGAGGAGAGAGTCTTAGGGAGGAGATCCTCTTCGACGCGGGAAGCCCAATCGGTGGGCGACTTATGGCGAAGGAACACGTGGCGGCCGTAGGGATTTACGGTGCCAGCAAGGTTACTGGAGTACATCTCCTCGCGCGTGAACCCGTACTTCGCATCATCCTCCGCGGAGACAGCTGAGAGATTGTTAGAATCCGCCATAGAAGAAGAAGCAGCACAAGCTAAAGGTTTTCGAGAAGTGCGACAGCGAGCTTGAGTTAAAGATATGGAGAAGAGAGAGCGGGAGGAGTGCGCAGTGCTCAGAGGGGTGTTTTGAAAGAAAAAGGAGATGGAGCGTGGAGCCAACGCGCGTGTGGAGATTGAAAGAAAGGATTTGCTGGTGTAATGGCCAGGGAAGGATCGGTACAACTGCATTTCTTTTCAAAATTTTTTCCTTTTTGGGTTTATTACTACAATGGTATTAATAGTCATAGAAGCAAATTTATCATAGCAAAACGGAATATTCAAAATTCAAAAATCAACTTGAAATTTTGTCTAACTACTAATGGTTTGTTTCGTGAGTGGCAGAAGTTTGATATCTCTCAAGTAAAATTTTGGATTTTACTTTATAAATAAAAAAATAGGATTAAGAGAGTTTCTCATTATTTTAGGTCCAAATTCTCCTCATTTAGGTCTTCTTGGTAGAGCAGAAAATTGGAAGGATGAAAAGAGGAGGATGGAAAATTGGAGAGAAAAGTATTTTTAGTGTGTTTGGTAGGATCGAGAATTGAAAAGAAAGAAAATAGAGCAAATGGACATATTCTTCCCACTCTGCATAAACAAAATTCGTCTAAAATTGAATGGATGATCGAAATGGGCAGATTACTAATTGGTTTAAAAAGACCAAAATGCCTCTAATTCAAAGGTGTTATTACGGATTGCAGAGAGAAATCTTGTTCTTTCTTTCGCGTCGAGCATCTCACCATTGAACCTTCGACGATCCAATTTTCTCTCCATCGACGATCTCACAATTTTCTCTCTATCAATGATCTCATCTCCATTTTGAGTCTTCGACGATATCTCTAATTGGTTCAGAACTCCACAGCTCTCAAGATTCAGGTTGGTTTTTGTTGCTGCTTTGATCTGTTAAAAGAAATCCTCTGGAAGGCTTTCTTCATGGTTGTTAACTATTTTTTTTATCTTAACTATTTTTTGTATTTTAACTATTTTTTCCCCTAATTTTTGTTGATTGAATGGTAAAATACATATACATATTAACTTTAAATATATTGATTATATATTAATGGGATTGTGTCAAATTTTTTATTAAACTTTTGAAAAAATAAAAAAAATAATTTTGAAAAAATAAGAAAAAATGTAAGACCTACCAATAGGGTATTTTCATAATTTTTAAAAAGTTGTAAGGTTTCTAAATCATTAAAAAATAAAAAGTGCAAAAGAAATTATTACTAAAGAAAAAGAAAAGCAAAAAGAAAAACGGTAAAAAAATCAATGTAAGTATTTCCCTTCTAAATTTGTCATTTTCATTTCATATATAAATTAAAAGAAAAAAAGCTTGTGAAAAGTTTATAAGTATTAATTAAAAATTGTTATTATATAAGGAATGGTACAATGATAAAAGAACATCAAATTTATTTTTTTATTTTTCTAGTTTTCTCCTCTACCAATTATGAGAGGAAAGAAATTTGATTTTTCCATTCAATTTTCCATCTTTCCTATCAAGCATATCATACAGAAAAAAATATATGTTTTCCATCTTCTCATTTCTCTCCCCTCCTATTTTTTTGTTTTCCATTTTTCTTTCCTTATTACCAAGTAAGACCTTAAGGTCTAACGCAACTAAACTCCAAATTAGTCATAATTCTATGTAAGAATTCAATATCAATAGATTTATATTGAAAAAAGCAATTTACGTCTAACTTAAGATTTTCATGTCAACAACTTTTACCATTTTTATGGATAATTTATTAATTTTACGCTTATAATATTTTTAATAAATTGTATTAAAAATTTTAAAATTTTATGAGATGAAGTATAAGATAATAAATACATAATTTATCGTGAAGTACTAAATTTTTAATTTCAATACTAAATAAGTCTATAAAACAAATATCTAATGCTAATACTACTAGGTTTTATTTACAAAAATAAAAAGAATTAATTGATTATTTCATCATTAACCATTAATGTAAAAATGTACTACTATTTATCCATGTATTAATTTAAATTTTCATTGATTGTTCTTTTATTTTTAGCTGTAAAAGTAAAACACAAAATTGATGTGTTTCACTTGCAAGTACAAATTAATTAATTAAGCAAAAATCTATTTAAAGAAGGGGCATTTATCACGGCTCTTTTTTCTTTACATTTTTCTGTAGCTTTCAACTGAATATTCAGTTGCAATCATTTTAACAAATGATGCATTTTCGTATAAGCCATCCAACCATGAACATAATTTTTTCATGCAGAATTGGTAGGTAGTTGACTCACATTTTCTTAACAAACTTGGAGTTTGCCATCAACAATGATAATAATTAAATAAATAGAGATAAGAGATAATAAATGTTAATTTAATGCTTCAGAAAATAAATTTATTTAAAATTTACTATCAATTTTGAAGAAATCAAATCATCAAGAGATAGATATCATAATTTTTCGACATTTTTTGGGCTAAAAAGTTTACATTTTGGTTAGGTACCCTTTCCTTCCATAGTAAAGAGAGAGAGAGAGAGAGAGAGAGAGAGAGAGAGAGAGAGAATGCCCACCCATACTTGAGTTGAGGGTCAAGAGTCAAAGCAAAGAATCACCATAGGCCCGAGCGTAGATGATTTCATCCCCTCTGCTTCATCGTGTACGCCAGGTTGATGGGATGGATGGATCCCAATGGCGAGGACCCACCTACCCACATCGCTATTAGGTATCAGCTGACTCGGCGCGTGTTCTAAGCGCGTGGTTGTCATATGAAACATGAAATTTCTTCTTTTTCTTTTACTATTAGGAAGCGGACGTATACATATTGGTTGTTAAAGAGCCATCACAGTTTTCCGGGAGCGGCTGCCTTAAACTGTGTAGAGAGAAATCTGATACTAATTTCCACCACGTGGTTGGGTTGAATTCGCTATGAAAGTTTACCAGACGTGACGTGGAATGTTATAGTTGGGCCTTCACACTGTTCTTTTGTTACCAAGTCACTTGGTCATGAGACGTTAAATTATTGGCCCAAAGTCAATAGCCCATTTAAGACGTAACTTTACAATTTACAATTAAAAAAAATATTAATTTTAAACCCGTGCGTTGCACGGTAGGTAATGTTTAATAAATAAAAAAATAATTTTATAATTATAATTTTTATTATTAAAAAGGTAAAATATGAAATTCAAATAAAATTTTGCAAAAAAAAAACTTAGTATAGTATAATGAAATACTTAAAACAATAAAAAAAATTTCTTGTCTTTTTAATAACTTATAGAATATTTTAATTTGTCATCTAATTTAAAATCTTCATTATTTATTAAATAAGTTGTATGGGCTAAATATACGTTGATTTTTTTTTGGGTTAAAAAAGATTTAGGAGCAGGGAGGTTACCCTATCTAAAAGGGTAAGGCAAGCCGTCAATTCCTTTGGGGATTTACGGATCCATTGGAAATATACGTTGATAATTACTTGAAATAATGCACTATCAGAATTATCAAATTTTTTTTTAGTTATTAAAAAATAATGTTTCTTATGTACCTTCATGTTTGTATTCCAACTATTCAACCAATATCTTTAAATCTTGTCAAAAAATCACCATCATTCCTCGAGACGGCCACTATAATTGTTCATAACTAAACAATGATTTTTATGAATAAATATTAACATACTTAGAAGTTTATCTTTAAATAACAATAGTAGTAGGTTTACTTTTTTAAACCAGTTATATTTTTTTTACAGCTAAAGATGTTAATTATTAAACAGTGTATTTTTTTCGAAGAAGTTTTGCTTATTTAGTTTTTAGTTGTTCCTCTTAGTCTTATTTTTTTTGCGCAATCATAATTCATAATTCATGATCTTTTTTTATATAACTAATAGAATTCAGAAAACACATGAAATAACATTAGCAGTGTATTCGAATGAGGATTTTCAAGAAAGATTTTTTTTTGAATCAAAGTTTTTAAATATTTAAATAATTAACTTCCTTAGTTGGTAATTTTCAAAAAAAAATACAAAATCTGAGTCTTTTTAATAGGGGATTTCAAACTCAAATCCACGTTTCACAACCTATCTAAGTACATGTTTTTTTTTGTAAAAATCCCCCACCTAAATAATCAACTATCATATTTATGAAGTTTCCTTTTTTATATAACTTTTATATTTCAATTTTAATTTTTAAAAGCTTTTTAAAATATATATTTTCACCTTTTTATACTATTAATAATATCTAAATATTTTTACAAATCTAATAACACCCATATTGCATTTTTTTACTCTTAATATTATTGTTTATAATTTTTTTAATTTGAATAAAAGTTATAAATACTCAAAATTTCATTCTAAAAACTCTTCATCTAAATAAAGAAATTATAAATATAATCATTTTAAATTGAAGGATTTTAAATGCTTTCATTTGAAGATGGTTCCATGTGCTCTGATTAATTACTGCTGATACCGAATCAGTGAAATGACAGAATTCATAAAAATAATTCAACAGTCCTTGGAAGGAATTCTGGGAGGTCCATATGAGAATTCAAAAATCCGATGCTTTGATAGAAAAAGGGATCTAAAATGGAATGATTTTGAATATCGATTCATTAGTAAAAAACCTTCTCCTACATTTGAATTACCTCAACGAAACACACTCTAGAAGATCCATTTTAATTAAGTAAATGCAACAATATATATCATTAAAAGCCAAAAAGTATGGAATAGAAATTTATCATTCAAACAAAAAAGAATGCAAATGAAATAAAATAATTGATTTATATTAAAAATAATAAAAGCGTTAAAAAATGTGTTTAGAAGGTAATTTATAGAAGCTATAAATCCATATGTATGCTAAAACAAATGTGTAGAAAATTTGAAAAAAGTAATAATTTAGAAGGTGATTAAGGGTGAATGTTGAAAATTACATTAAATTAAATTAATTTTCATTAAATAACAATGAAGAATAAAATAATCTTTTTTACATAGATTTAAGTTAATTTTCTTTTAAAATTAAATTAGATCCTATAATATTAATGATAATTGCTTTGGTAAGAAAATTGGTAAAATTTACGAACATTCAAATTAGATTAACAATGATTAATTAGAGCAAACTATTCTAATTAGTTCCTCAATGTATAGAAATCAAGAAATAATATTAAACACATAGTAAGATTTGTTTTTAAAATCTTGACCAATCTTAATAATTCTCGTATTTCATTGTCTTCCAATTTTATTATTATTATTATTATTATTATTATTATTATTATTTGAGGTATTCTTCTATATTTTATTCCTTGACCTAATGTAATTATTATTATTATTATTATTATCATATCGGTAGCTTACTATTTCATTCAAGAGGTTTATACGTTAATTAAGTTATTCATAGTTGAAGTTGCTTGCTATTTCTTTTTTTTACTTAATTATAAAATAATAATATATCAAAATAAAATGCTCATTTTTTAGCTAATGATTTTGAAAAAAATATAGAACTTTCATGTGTTTCCTATTATAACAGTTTGAAATAATTTGTTTTTTATAGGTTAATTAATATGTTATATGGTGTTTTAATAATTTACTATAATTTGAATTCTTTATTTTTGTCAATTTTGTTACCACTATTTTATAGACTATTTGAGATTTGTTCTTAATATAAAGCATGTCAAGTTTTTTAATTATGAGTTTCTAATATACAAAGCTAGCCAAGAACAATGGTCTCCTTGATTTTATTTACTTTGATTCACAATAAATCATTCTAACTTTAAAATTCTTAAAATATTTTCTTTTCGGTTTCATCTCTATCATCTACAAATCAAAAAATGAATTTTAGGATTTATATTATTTATATTTATCCTTTCCATTTTGCAAATTACACATCATTTTCGACAAATCTTGCCACACCAATTATATAAAAAAAGATACTAACTTCAAACTTGTAAAGATAAATGCTGAGGAGACAGGGAAAAAAATAGCTTTAGAGGAGTAGTTTTTTTTTTTTTCAAAAAAGTAATTTATGATGTGTATAATTAGAGTTATAAGTTCTTATTTATAGTGATAATATATATGTGTATAAGGTAGAAAATAAAGTGTAATTGTTGTTTTGATACTAATTAGTGTCAATTAGTATCAATTTTCTCCTAAATTAAGGTTAATATATGATTTAATTTATTTTAAATTTGCTTAATACTAATTAATATCAATTTTCTCCTAAATTATGGGTAATAGATTTTTGTAATTTGAAATTTGATTAATACTAATTATCATCAAATTTATTCTCAATTAAAGTTAAAAGATTTTTTTATAATTTGAATTTTGAATTTTGAATTTCGGGAATTACCATGAACACGTGGCATTCAAAACGTAACCATGTGTTGCAATTGTAACTTCTTTGCATTAATTAAAATTTCTTCTTTGCAAATGCGTCTCTTTTAAATTATATATATGATTTGTATTGTTTATATTCATCCTTTCCATTTTGTAAATTATAAATCATTTTCGACAAATCTTGCCAAACCAACTATATTTAAAAAAAAGATACTAAGCTCAAACTTGTAAAAATAGAGGCTGAAGAGATAGGAAAAAAAAAAGAGCTTCAAAGGAGTAGCTTTTTTTTTTTAAGTGATATATTACATGTATAGTTAGAGTTATAAGTTCTTATTTATAGTGGCAGTGTATAGTGTGTATAAGGTAGAAAATAAAGTATAATTGTTGTTTTGATACTAATTAGTATCAATTTTCTCCTAAATTAAGGTTAACATATGATTTAATTTATTTGAAATTTGCTTAATACTAATTAACATCAATTTTCTCCTCAATTATGGGTAATAGATTTTTGTAGTTTGAAATTTGATTGATATTAATTACCATCAATTTTATCCTCAATTAAGGTTAATAAATTTTTTTATAATTTATAATTTGAAATTTATGAATTACTATGGACTGGGGCATTCAAAAACGTAACCATAATTAATGGCTAATTTAATAATTGACTTGATGAGAAGTAATTGAAATAATAATAGATTTTTTTTCCATATATGCTACACGTAATTAGTTTGATTAATCTAGTTTTTAATTTTTTTGGTACAAATAACTAACTTATATCTATGCTATATCAATAATCATACGTGGTTAGAAAATTTGATGTGATATATAATTTTCACTTAATTCATTTCATAAAACTTATGTTTAAATCATAAAAATTTAGAATTTAAAATAGACTTGTATTATTAAATTCAATTATAGTAAATTAAAAAAAAAAGAACATTTGTGTCATTACTTTTGAGGTATCATAATGTTCTAATTTGTAATATATTTTTCATCCATACATTATAAAATGAACCTAATATAATTTTTTTTTGTTACAAAATATCCACACATTGTAAGATGAACCCAATATCCTTTTTTCTATGTTAACAAAGAAACTTGATATCAATAAAGAGTAGCCTCCACAATGGACAAATCTTGATAAGACATGATATGTTTTTTGAAAATTTCATTGTTCTTCCTACACATGAAAAATAAAATAAAATAAAATAATTTAAATAATAAACCTACAAATAAAAAATATAAAAAATAATGGTGATTCGTAAATAATATGTAAAAAAAATGAATAATATTTGGAGAAATAATTTCAACTAACTTTATAAAAAGAAAATATTATCTTGACAAACCATTAGTTCTCGAAAATTTCATTGGGTCTTTAACATATAAAAACAAAATAAAGTTACATAATTTAACTAATATACTTACAATTCAAAAACATAAAAATATATTTGGAGAAATTTACAATTAAACAAATAATACAACTAACCTCTCAAATGAATAGGAAATATAGAATGAGAAAAAAGATAATATGAAAAATATGAAAAAAAAATCAAGAAAACGTGTCAAAATATAGTTGAAAAAGTATTTAAAAATGTTAAAACAAAATATCATATATAAAAAAAATACAAAAAAATACCAACCTCAAATTTGTAAAAAAGAAAGTGTAGAGATGGGGAAAAAAAATAACTTTAGAGTAGTAGTTTTTTTTTTTTAATGATATATGATGTGTATGTTAGGATTGTAAGTTCTTATTTATAGTAGTATTATATGGTATATGTAAGGTAGAAAATAGACCATAATTAATGTTTTTATACTAATCAGTATCAATTTTCTCCTAAATTAATGTTCCTCTTAAATTAAGGTTAACAGATGATTTAATTTATTTGAAATTTGATTGATACTAATTAGAATCAATTTTCTCTTAAATTAAGGTTAACAGATGATTTAATTTATTTGAAATTTGATTGATACTAATTAGTATCAATTTTCTCTTAAATTAAGGTTAACAGATGATTTAATTTATTTGAAATTTGATTGATTCTAATTAGTATCAATTTTTTCCTCAATTAAGGTTAATAAATTTTTTATAATTTGAAATTTTCAAATAAAAAAAGATTAGAGCAACTAAACTCCGAATTAGTTATAATTCAATGTAACAATTCAATATCAATAGATTTATACTGAAAAAGGTAATTTACGTCTAACTTAAGATTTTTATGTCAACAACTTTTACCATTTTTTATGGATAATTTATTAATTTTACTCTTATAATCTTTTTAATAAATTGTATTAAAAATTTTACAATTTTATGAGATGAAGTATAAGATAATAAATACATAATTTATCGTGAAGTACTGAATTTTTAATTTCAATACTAAATAAGTCTATAAAACAAATATCTAATGCTAATACTACTAGGTTTCATTTACAAAAATAAAAAGAATTAATTGATTATTTCATCATTAACCATTAATGTAAAAATGTACTACTATTTATCCATGTATTAATTTAAAGTTTCATTGATTGTTCTTTTATTTTTAGCTGTAAAAGTAAAACACAAAATTGATGTGTTTCACTTGCAAGTACAAATTAATTAATTAAGCAAAAATCTATTTAAAGAAGGGGCATTTATCACGGCTCTTTTTTCTTTACATTTTTCTGTAGCTTTCAACTGAATATTCAGTTGCAATCATTTTAACGAATGATGCATTTTCGTATAAGCCATCCAACCATGAACATAATTTTTTCATGCAGAATTGGTAGGTAGTTGACTCACATTTTCTTAACAAACTTGGAGTTTGCCATCAACAATGATAATAATTAAATAAATAGAGATAAAAAAATATTTTTATAAAATTCTATTTGAGGGTAGTTAAGTTTCTATTTATAGAAATATTTTCATAATAAATGTTAATTTTAATGCTTCAGAAAATAAATTTATTTAAAATTTACTATCAATTTTGAAGAAATCAAATCATCAAGAGATAGATATCATAATTTTTCGACATTTTTTGGGCTAAAAAGTTTACATTTTGGTTAGGTACCCTTTCCTTCCATAGTAGAGAGAGAGAGAGAGAGAGAGAGAGAGAGAGAGAGAATGCCCACCCATACTTGAGTTGAGGGTCAAGAGTCAAAGCAAAGAATCACCATAGGCCCGAGCGTAGATGATTTCATCCCCTCTGCTTCATTGTGGGTGGATCCTCTCCGATCACGTCGGAGAATGAAGATTTTTTCGTATGCGCCAGGTTGATAGATGGATCCCAGTGGCGGGGACCCACCAACCCACATCGCGATTAGGTATCAGCTGACTCGGCGCGTGTTACTAAGCGCGTGGCTGTCATGTGAAAGTGAAACATGAAATTTCTTCTTTTTCTTTTACTATTAGGAAGCGGACGTATACATATTGGTTGTTAAAGAGCCATCACAGTTTTCCGGGAGCGGCTGCCTGAAACTGTGTAGAGAGAAAACTGATACTAATTTCCACCACGTGGTTGGGTTGAATTCGCTAAGAGAGTCCCCCAGACGTGACGTGGAATGTTATGGTTGGGCCTTCAAACTGTTCTTTTGTTTCCAACAGTCACTTGGTCATGAGACGTTAAATTATTGGCCCAAAATCAATAGCCCATTTAAGAGGACCATTAACTTTACAATTAAAAAATATATATTTTAGTGAAAATTAACGGCTGCCGAGGATGAGCCTTTGATGATTCTTCACATATTGAAGCAGATGGTTCTAATTAAGGGAAGTTCCAAGCGAACAAAATTTGGTACTGTTTTGCCCTGCGCCTCTTTTATCACTCCTATTAGCAGCTGATCACTAACGCTAATTGAATTCTGTTTAAACTTTAACATGAAGCAAATCTGCATTTCTCAGGAGCTTTACCTTATTGCCAAGAATAGCGTGGAACAGTTTTGCTGATGGACTGATTATTCCAAAGTAATATCTACATCTAATATTCAACACTTGCAAGCAAAAAGGAGCTTCACAACTACTTTTGGTGTCAATTTTATTCTTCTTTGATTAGTTGTCTTTGTGCCAAGAATTCCGCCACATAATTTTGTTTATGCTTTCGAGTGCGGGAGCAGGACGTTTCTAGGCATTAGGCAGACGTCAAAGTCACATTATCTGTTTTCTGCGTTTTTCGTCTGAGTTCGTTTTTCGGGAACTTTATCGGAACTTAGAAGGAATTTTGGTACAAATGTTGCGTTGGAAACAATTTAGAAATGATTTACGTCCTGAATATGGTTCGCGTTTCCTCTGCATCTAGGAGTCAAGAATTTTTCTCAATACTTTCTTTTTGTTCTTCTTTACTTTCTTTCCCTTTTTTTTCTCCTTTTCGCAAAAATGCTGTTGATACAAACCATTTGAAAATAAATATCATTTTAATCAAGCTATTTTAAAATTTTTTATGATTTTTTCCAAGGATTATAATTTTGACACTGTGCTATACTATACATTAGTGTTGGTCGGTGTGCTATACTATACATTAGTGTTGGTCGGTGTAATAGCGGCCTTTACGTCGATAAAAATAAGGACACAAATTCAAAAATAAGAACACAAATTCAACCTCCTGAATGCGTATTTGTTAGGAGATTTTTACCTTTAATATTCCAAACCTGAAAGGGATTACTCTTTTACCAATGATTAAACCAAAAATAGATATTATTATTTGCCATTTGACTAATGGGGGTGGATTAAAACGGTGAAGTCTTGGATTTGCGGTAGGCATCCGGTCCGGGGTATCCCCATGGAAAGATGATTTATAAGTCTGAAAAATTCGCAGTATTCTTAAAGGTACCAAATGGAAGAATTTAACAAATATTCCAAAAAGCAGTTTGCCACGGCCCATGGTTGAGTTGGTAGGCTGCAAATTTGCAGAAACATTCTGTTTCAAACCATTTCCGCTTAGCTTTTGCTGAAGAAAAATTTTTAATGTGATTTGAGAGTCAGAATTCAAATATGAATTATGAACCAAGTTTGAATGGCATACCTCACCTTTCAAAATCAGGAATTTGCGTACATAACTTAGATAGAACAATATGATTTCGTCGAGGGAAAACAATTCAGTCCTATAAGAATGTTGAAAATTATGATAAACCTCTAGTGACGGCATGTTTCTAGCCACTGTTAGAAGACATGACTAGATGAGTTTAAATAGAAGTAAACCCGTAATATGCAATAATCTTTCAAATCAGAAAAGATTAGAGCAGCAACTCATTCCTCATTTCTATTCATTTTCGTTTCGCGGTGCTGTTTATCATGCTTCAAGTTCAAAGAGAAGTTACAACATCTGTGCTACCAAAGGAACTAATAATTCATAGCTCCTTTGCATGAGCAAAAAGATTAGACCATTGGAGCACAACTCGTCTGAGGTGGTGGAAACGTTGTTTCTAAGGAAGAAAAATAATCACAAGAATCAAAAGAAATCAATCTCTAAATAATTACCTGAAGGCTTCACATCTACACCTGGAACCTTATCATTTGTAGGTACTTTTGCCATGTCAGGTCTGGCAGAAAAGTCCATCATGGCTTGTTTTGGCACTTCCGGTGGATTTGCGCAGCGAATGAGTGCCCAGTTTACACTCTGAAAGAATGGATGCTGTTTAACTTCAGTAGCCCCACGCCTATAAGCAAGCCGATGCTGTGGCTCTTTCACAAGTAAACCTCTGATCAAGTCCCTAGCAGCAAAGCTCACAGTAGGATATTCAGGAAATCTCAATGGCTGGCCAACCACATTAAAGAGAGTTGCGCGGTTTCCTGCCCCTTTGAAGGGGGTTTTACCAAACAAAAGTTCATAGAGAAATATCCCAAATGTCCACCAATCCACAGCACTTCCATGGCCTTCACCTTTAATGATCTCAGGTGCCAAATACTCATGAGTCCCCACAAAGGACATTGATCGAGCATTAGTAGGCTCTGCTATGAGCTCCGGAAGAGGACTCACTTGATGATTAGTTTCATTCTTTACCTTGCCCTTTTTTTCTTTCTTGGGCTTGCTTGAAAAAAATCGTGGTCCAAAACATGCAGGTTGGATACAATCTGGCTGCATTACACAAGTTGGCTCAATGCATGCAGGCTGAGCACAGTATGCTGAATTTTTTGATTCCAGGCTGGCATTTGAAGATTTGACCAGAGTTGGAGAGACAGCACATCTAAGAGAGAGGTCAAAATCTGAAAGCATTATGTGACCATCTTCTCTCACCAAGACGTTCTCTGGCTTAAGGTCTCTGTAAATGATGCCAAGCATGTGCAGATACTCCAAAGCAAGGAGAACTTCTGCGACGTAAAATCTGCAGTGCAAGAAAAGAAATCAATGCAGATTACAATATGTAAGCATTAATTTCTTGGCTTCAATCTTTTTACTGCAATCTGTCCATATCAGAGTACATTACCATCGTCTACAACTATTTTGTTACATAGTAGGAAGATATGCATCTGAAACTTCAATTCAGTTGTTATTCTTATCATGCACAAATAAACAGTGGTATACCACAAATTTAATATCTATAAAGACCTAACCAACTTAATACTTCAATTAATCATTGTCAGATAATAAGTACATTAATTAGCACAGCCATAGGATCTCTATCCAAGTCTCAAGGAAGCTTTACAGTCTTTTCATTGTTCTCATCACTGCCATCAACTACAACTATGCTTTAACTTAAAATTTGAAAAATTAAGGATGAAACATCAAATAACTTATAAGCTACCTATAAATTTAGTAGCCTAAGCGCAATAAGATAGATTATATTTGCAAACTTGACCCAGAAAAGTTTATAAAAAAACAATAATGGAAATGTTTTTAGAGTATCAATACTTCCTTAAACAAGATATGCTGACGAAACCTAAATGAACAAGATAACAATCAGGATGGAGTAAGACTGTTGTCAAAAGTCCACTATTAATTTTTAAAACCAATAGGAGGGAGATAAAAGTTTAATGATCAATATAAAGGTTATGCTGCCTAAAAGCTTAAAGAACAGGTAGAGAGTGACATCCCAGGGTCCCATGTTGCTCAACCAGAGATGATAATGTCATGGATGGACATAAGCAACCTGATATAGGTCATTCCAATTTACAGAGGTAACAAAGGAGTCATTTCCGTATGCAGTCCCCACCCCAGCCCAAAAGAAAAAGGGGTTAAAAAGACCTCTCTTTTGTTCACCAATTAGCCCCTTTATTCTTTTCTATTTTAGCATGGCTCTTTATGGAGAACCACAATACCAACATAAAATGTACCATGAATTTCCTTTTAGTGTTTTATTGATGTACCATGAGTTTCATAAAAAAATCTTAAACGCATACAGCATGAGTTTCATAAAAAAAAAAATCTTAAACGCATACAGCAGTTAAGTTAAAATGCAATATGCAGACCTGAGAATATAGAGCAAGGGATAGAAGACCAATAGCTAACCTGGCAGCTTGCTCTGAAAAGTACTTTCCAGGTTGTCTTTGCCTGAGAGCATGCAAGTCTCCACCAGGACAGAACTCCATAACCAGGCAGGAAAGCTTCTCTGTCTCAAAGTGTGTATACAAGGTTGGTAGGAAGGGATGATCCAGAGATTGCAGAATCTCTCTCTCTGTCTGGGCTCTCAGAAGCTTCTTACGACTTGCCAAAAGAGCTTTATCCATAACCTTCATTGCGAAATAAGTTTTAGTGCCAGTCAATTCCGATAGATAAACACTGCCTATATCGCCACATCCTAGTCTCCTCAGCACCCTAAAGTGCCTAAAGTCCAAGTCTCCCTTCCGAGTTCTAACAGCCTGAACTGCTTCCCATCGTATATCATTAGCTTTGTGGGGCTTGTAGATGGCACTGCTTAAACAACTAGAGCTGCTTTCATCACTAATATCACTGCCGGTGCTCCCTCTATAGATGCTTGTCTTCCTACTCTCAACTAAATCACAGGAATTACTCACGTCACCGCTTTCACCAGACTTGTCAACACTGCTTGCACATTCACTAACTTCTGTATTGGTGAAACTTTGTTTGGCCTCAGTATAAAGCGTGGCAGCACACATACTATGTGAAGGACTTGGACAAAAGTTTGGTTCAGATTGAGATGCAACATGGTTGTTCAACTGCACAACACCTCCTTTACATGGACCAGATGCAATTTTTTCTGATTCTAAAGACCCACTAGAATTAGAACTCTTAAGATCATCAATGGGATGTTTGAAGGAAGATTTGCTTTCCACTGTCAAAATCTTCTTCTGGCTGGCAACAGGAACCTCGTTCTTTCCCACAATTTCAGATTTCCCCTTGTTTAAATCATAATAGTGTTTTGCCATATTAGGCAATTCTTTGTGCTGCATGTTGTCAGAGGCTGTTTTGTGGGAATGCTTCTGATAGCCTATGGTACCATTTGGATGTCGAACTATCCTCACACCATGATTAAGAGTAGTTACATGAGATGCAGCAGAAGGCCCTTCATTTCTGGATTGTTTCGGAGACGGAGGCCGAGAAGGCCTAGGCGTCCCGGATGTGGAAGGAGGGTTATTGTTGCCTATGGCAGAACCTGGATTTTGACTCTTTGATGAAGAAATAACGAGTGATTCCATTGAATAATTCAACAGCACCTACCACTGCCAAACCAAAGCCCAATTCAGCAAAGTAAAGCCTTTCCTCTAGGTGATATCCCTACGATAAAGCCATTAATTATAGAATCCTCCACCTTAAATGTCCCAAATCACAAAAGCAACTGTTACAAAATAAAAATAGTCAAATCGTAAGCTCTTGGAAACCAAGAAATGAGAATTTCACGCCGCAGTCTTAAAACTCAAACAAAATAAAATCACCCCAATGAGTTGACAATTAAAGAAAACACCAAAGATCACGGGAATACCATTGATATCAAACAGCTGACCCTTAAAACATGAAATAAACCGTAATTAACAATCAAATTAATGCAAAATATTGTAATCATGCCAGAAAAAAAAAGGGCATAACTTTGCAGTTTCTCTAGAATCCAAAATGCAAGCTTTTGTTTCCTTTTTGATAGCTAAAATGCAATCTTTGGTAACTAAGAAAATGCACGAACAAGAAAAACAAATTAAAAAGAAAAAAAAAGAAGGACTTCAAACTTGACCAGTAAAAGAAAAGGAAAAGAACCCATCAAAGAAAAAGAAGATAAAAACCTTAAAGAGGCCAAAAACAAGTTACCCGATGATCATAGAACAGAGGAAACAATGCAGAGCAAGGTGAAATCTTTCATGAACTGGAAACCCCAGAAAGGGACACCAAAAAAACCAAAAGCTGTTTATATTTTTTGAGAGAAAAGTGAAACAGCTTTTCTTTGTAATGGGTTTTGCCTTGTCCCGCTGTGTGTTCCTCTTCTCCTAAGAAGCGCTTCAGATCCGATCCAAACAAGAAAAGAAAGGGAAAGAGAAAGAGAAATAATAATGATAATTGCTTTGTGTTTTTTTTTTTCCAAAATTTATTATTATGAATGAAAAGCTTAATGTTCTGCTATTTTTCGTCGTTTTATGAAGGAAAGAAAGATTAAGAGGAAAAACAAAGCTAACTTGACAAGCAAAGCAAAGCTTAAAGCCGTCTTTATCTTTGGATTGTTTCCTCCTCTCAATCTCAACTCTGAAGCAAAAAATAATTAATAAATAAAAAGAAAGCTTCTTTCTTTTCTCTCTCCCTGTTTGCTTTCCTTTGCTTAGCTTTGCTTTGGTTCCTCACTTTCTTGTTCCTTGTTCTTGTAAAATCTTGGTGTAGTACTAAGTTTAAGTGGAAACAGATGGATTAAATTTGGGCCCACCCCCACTTTTTGATAACCTCCCTCCCCCACACTACCAAACTTTTGCCATTAACCCCATTCAAGTACTATTTTCAATGCACATAAAAGCCTTTAAATGGGGGCACTTCTTTTTTTTTTTTTTCCAAATTAAATAAAAGATTTTTGTATCCTTTTTCTCACTTTAAAATACTACGAATATAATACTAACACAACTACATACATCCTTAATCTTTTTATTTTTTTAATTTATTTCTAGCAAGAAATTACATTGATACAATTGTTTTTCTTTTTTTCTTCTTGCAAATTAATACTTGTGGCTTTATTATAAACAATAAATAAATGACATACAAAAATTTATGGTATTTTATTTTCTATATCAAGATTTTTTATATCTTTTTTAGGTATAACCTTATACGAATAATTTATTATACATATAAGTCTATTATTTCATACATTATTAATGAAGTTTTTAAATTTTACAAGATTATAGTAATATTTGAGTATTTAGTTCAAATAATTGATGCATGCTTTACTGGGTATTGAAGTCTCATATTTAAAATTCCACCATATGTGGATTTAGTTTTTATTATTAGAGTATTTGTCAATCCTTTAATCGGTCTTATAGAGAGAATCTTTTAATTTTGATTGTGGAGTCTATAAATTACAGTGATATGGTATAAGGAGAAATTATTACATAAGTCCATCACATCACATCAGTCATATGACTAACCAATAGAATTTTGTTAACTCATAAATTTATCTATAATTACTAAAATTCTACCCTATTAATATCCTTAATTTTAGGACTTACCATATAAATCTCACTTCTTAAAACTATGAGTTGAACCTATTGCTAAATTATGGGCTAAATTTTAATAATTATTTTGAATTGACAAAGATTCTATTAGTTTGTCTCATAGATGACGTGGTGAGACGGCTCAATGTAATAATTTCTCGGTATATAAGATACTTCTTTTTCGAAATTATCTCATATAGTATCAGTATAAAATTTCGATGGCTAACAACTATTTTTTATAAATATTAATTAATTAATTAGGTAACGGAACACTTATTAATCATCTAATATGTTTGTGTAGTTAAAATTTTACACTAACAATGTATGAGATAACTTTTCATATATAATTATATATAAAGGAAATTATTATTTTTCAGAAAATTGAGATTCAAAGTTTTGATGTTCTTTTACTTTGCAATTATATTATCTCAAGTGTCAAAAATGTCTTAAAAAATCATTAAAATGCTTACTCTTAATTTGATTTATGAAATGTAAAGAGATATTGTGCCCCCAAAAAATGTAAAGATATAAGATGGTTTAGTACTTTAACAACGTCAGAGCATCACAACATTCAAAAATAATTCAACTTCAATCAATCTTAATTATTCAAAAGCATTAGTCAACAATTAGATTCTCTCAAAATTATTAGTTTTTTATAATTTCAATTGCATAGTACATTTTATATTTCAATTTACAAAAATAACAGTTTCACTGAATCAGCAGGTAATTTTTTACTAACAATTATTTATTAGACAGCTTTGAATCCTACATTCATTGGCTAGAACAACTAGATTCACCGTATAAAATAATTTTTTTCTTCAATTTTAATAGTCATTAAATTTTGGAAGGTAACAAAAATTATATTTAAAAGGAAAAAATTAATAGTAATCACATGGAGGAGATTAAGTAACCACAACAAATTTCATTAATTGTTTTTTTTTTTTTTGGCGGGAACGAGGAAAGGGCTTCACATGCAGGCACGTGAACATAAACAGAAGCACATGGACGGCTGTCATTATATTACCGTGAACCAGCGGGTGCACAACACAATCTCTGATTCTTTTTAGGGGCACCTTCTCCATAAATTTAGTAATTAACGCCCTTAATCACGGGGGCAGAATGGTATTTTCGCTTTGACGATCTTTTCTTTTTTTTTTTTATGGATTAATAAAAATACTACTATCAAATTGGGGAAATCAATGTCTAATCTTTGATACCAGCACCTTAAAAACACATGGGGTCATCCTGACACGCTGCAGGGTCCCACAATGGTGCTTTGGACTGGGGCACGCGTGGGACCCACGGGAGGGTCTTTTTGGGAAATTTGTAGGGCTGATGTAAGGCATAGGGTAGTTGAGTAGTCGTAGTTTCCCTGGCCTTTTTCTTTATCTCTGTCTCACAAGGGGTGGGTACCCCCTTAAACTGGGTCCTATCAACAAACATCCGTTCTGCTTCTTCTAGACCACAGAATTTTATAATGATCCGACGGCGGCTAATGAATCTCTCCCAATTGGACGGCCCCCAAGGAGGATTGAGGGGATGTTTGATGTTGCCAAGCGTCCTTGTCACGCTTCCTGATGTTGACACGTGTAATGATAGGTTGTTATCCAGACAGGGTCCAAATCTGTGGGACCCTTGTCACCCAATCACATAAACATGTTACAACAATCATTTTCAGTGTGCAACGTATGAAATCATTCTCTCTCTCCTTCCATGATTGCCACTTCCACAGAGGGGGAAGAGAGAGGCTTACATGTTACCATCTCCTGTGGCCAGGTTCAGATTAAGCAGCATGGAAGTGAAAATTATTACATTTTTCCTTACTTATGCCTCAACAAAACATGTCACCATTTTGGAACATGTTAAGAATGGTCATTATTACAAATTTACAATGATTTTTGATCCTTGGTTTGCTTTATACATTTCAATGTTAATCTTACTCTGTCGGGTAAGAATGCAAGATATCAATGATCACATAGTCGAAATTCAATTCGTAACAATCTCAAATATCAAAAATAAAGAAACAAATAAGAACCCGAAATGGGTTAAGTAAATGAAAGAAGCGCGGTTACCGACTTGTAATCCAAATTCATTTTGTGATCTTAAAGGGTTTTTTATGGTTGGCATAAGATTATGGAAGAGAATTTAGATTAGTTAAAAAGATGTGATCTACTTATATAATTTTTAAGGTCAAATTATTGAGTATTTTGGATTAAGAAACTGGGGTTTACCTAAAGGAACATAAAAACTACTACTATCTAGGACTTTGACAATAATGTCTTGCACTCACTCATGATTAGAACACTCAAACACGACAGAAGGAGCTGTTTTTGTTTTTGCTTTTTTTTTTCCTATTTCTTTATTTTAAAGAAAGCAGGATATAAAGTGTTGGATCATGGATGTCAAATCCTTACAGTTGGATCTGTTGGCAAGGCAATGTCCTTTTTTGGCTGACCGGAATGCAAGGAAAGATATGTAAATTTGGAAGGGTCTGATGCAGGGAATATGAGGTCACAAAAGCAAAAACATATAGTATAAAAATACAGAAAGCTCTCTACATATAGATATAGAAGAAATATCATCTGTTGAATCAATCATTATGTCAATGGTATAATCAAAGCATTATCCAAATTCAGGATTCATTCATTATCAGTTATAAGCATATTGATACAAATTTACCGAACAAGTTCCTTTCTACAATCTGATAATCTGCACTCTTTTCTCTTCTGTAAGTAGACATAAAGGTGATCAATGCATTATATCTAAGTAGGCAAAAAAATTTTTTATTCGAAACTAGACATCAAGACTGTTCTAGTAAGTTCTCAAGATATAAGTTTAAGATGTATCTCCCTGTCGACAAAACATCGAGCCTCTTCTCACTAGGTTCATACTTTCCTTTGCGAAGCTGGTACCGGTGAGTTACAGCTGAGATTGTGTAAGTTTGTCCTTCAATTGTCACATTCTCTCCACACTGCAAATTCTGATATACAGAAGGAACAATCAGAAGTGACAGAAAGGAACATAAATACCCCAGCAGTGGATATCTTGTCAAAATAGTTTTCTAGTTACACAACTGTATCGGACCTACCAATCCCCATGAAACAGGGTAGCAATATTGACAAGATGACAGATCATTAAAGTTCTTATGCTCTGTGCTTAGAATTTGAGAGAAGGGCCTGTTTTAGCTTTCTGCTTCTGAAACGCATGACGAAGGGCCCTTGACATTTATGAATACGATTCAATACACTAGTAATAAACTAGCACAAGATAGATAGATAGTCTGTAAATTTACAACCAATATACAGACCACCCATCTTCATCAGCTTCTTTTTTGGCGATATACTATCTGCTTATTAGTAATGCATAAAATATACAATTGACCTAAAAAATACTACTACTACTAGAAATAATATATAAAAGAGAAAACCGACATCTCTTTGGGGATGGCATTCCCATATGTTCCTTTCAAATCATTACATAATCTGCACAAGTATGATTTCCTAGAATCTTCTCCTCGCTAATTGCCTAATCTGCTATGTTGAATAATTATTTTCAGTATTTTTGAGAAACTCATTTATGCTGAGCAGGATAATGTAAAGTATATGTCCCCATTAAACGCAACTGTCTGAACCAGCAGCTGCCCCACTTTTGAGAAGTTTCCTACAAGGAAATTGGCCAGTCAACCTCGTTCTGTTGTTGATCTACTCTTTCTCTATAGGTAAACCCTTCAATTACATTTACATCATCTGTCTAAACTGGGTTACAAGCTTCCAATGTCTCATTGTCACCAAGCAACTAATATCATTGTCAAGCCAAACTAGTGGAAGGGAGGAAATGAACAAAAGAGAGCTCATCAAGAGCTCAACACTAGACTGCAAGCTATCTAACATTTACATCTGCGAAACACAGCTTTCAAATGCTTGCCTTCAGATAAACTCACCAAACATTAAGCGAAATCCCACTAACTTAAATAAGAGTACAGCCGGGTAAAATGCTTAGAAAATATTGGTACTCTAACCTTCATTTCACTTCATTACAACAATACATGTAAGCCACAAAAGTGCCATGTCTTGCGGGTAAAGGCTTAGACATCACTTCACAGTTGAGTAAAACAAGTAACCCTTTGCTTTCACATGGAGTCAATATTGCCTTCACATATCTTCTTCTTAGTTTAAATTATCTTAAATGAAAAATAAAAGATCAAGAATGCCATCAAAATAAGCTATAAAACACATCTTTTAATACCCAACCTTATATATATATATTTTTTCCTAATAAGGAACATGCTTGGGCATTTTTGCAATCTGACCTTTATAATTTGGAATAACTTGTTCATCCTAAATGCAAAGACTTCATTTTTTTTTTTCTGTAACCCCATTTCCAAACAACATGTTTGCAGACAAAAAACTGTACCAAAAAGGAAATTCAGACAAGAAAACAGAGACAGCAGGAAAATGGGGGGCTTACAGGAGGGAAGCAACGAACACCAAGGGACTTGGGCGGGGGCGTAATTTCGATGACTTTATAGGGGTAATTGCTGTGATGTTCTCTTCCTCTGTCTTTCCTTCTGCAAATTACCTGGAACCCCTGAGTCTGTCAACAGAATATAATATTATAAAGACACCCCCAATTAGGTCTTTATTTTTTTTTTAATCATAACAAAGTGAGAAAAAAATTTATAAAAAAAAAAAAGAAAAGAAAATAAAGGAAAATTTTTCACCTTTTGGTATGTACCCAAATTAGATGCTCCCACCATTGCCATTTTCTTTGTAAAGCAACTTCTTTCTGGGTTTTTTTTCTCTTTTCTTTGGTTGAACTTGAAACTTGAAAGAAAGAAAGAAAAGAGAAGAACTTCGATGATCTTTATTGATTTCCTGTGCTTCTATTTTATTTTAGATGTAAAACTCTTAACATTGTCCGGAGAGGAGAGCAGCAAAACAGTAGTACTACAAAATTTTTGTCTCACTCTGTTTTTTATTTATATTTTTTTTTCCCGAATGACAAAAAGTTTTTAAGACACAACAAATGCTACGGTGCTCGACCATTGCATTTGCAAGGACCGGTGAGATATTTTGGGAAATTGTGTGGTAAATAAAAAGGTTGCCAGTCGCGTCTTGTTGGCACTCTTTCCATAATTTTTAAAACACTTTTTTTTTGTCCTTGGTCATTATAAAGGGCATATAAGTTCGAGACGAGAACTAGATTAGTAGTCAACTGAAGAATATTAGTAATAGGTTAAATTGATGATAGTAATTAATTTTGATTCTAAACTCAAGGATTAGTAATAGTATAGACCTTTAACAAAGAGGTACTTTATTCATTCAACAATCAAGCATAATACGAGCTGCGGGTGGTGAAGCCAAAAAGGCCAAAAAACAATTTTTTTTTTGGGTGCCTGCTGTATTCATTAAAGAATAAATCTTACAGCTTGCAGAATTTGCATGTTAATGTCAATCGAGGGAGAAATACAAAAATCAGACCACTTAGCTCTCGCAGTCCAGCTAAATTAAAGCGTGAATTGGATGGATGATCAAATCCTTGAACCTCAAAGGTGAAAGACGTGAATCAAGAGAGAAACTAAACTAAGAATGATGACATGACAAGGAGCTACAAGGTACAAACTGAGACAACAATTAAAACATCAAAGAGAGTTTCCCATCAACAATCTTTTCTACCTTCCGTAAGGATGGTATCGACCAGTACCTGCACCACCATATCCCCCTCGACTTCCATAGAAGGAATTTCCACCACCAGCACCAGCACCAGCACCTCCGTAACCACCCCCAAGACCGGTGTCATAGCCACTACCATAGCCCCCAGCAGCACCAGCACCATATCCCCCATAAATATCAGCAGGCCCTCCATAGCCACCTCCCATATCATAGCCTCGGTTAAAATTTCCTCCATAACGACCTGAGTATGCAAAAGAGGGCTCTCCCCTGTAAGGCCCCATGCCGCCGCCGCCACTACCAGCACCACCATAGCCTCCATATCCACCAAATTCACCTCCCCCATATCCACCATAACCACTGGCTCGACCACCATAAGCCCCGGTTGATCTGTAACCACCACTACCAAATCCACCACCTCCATATCTACCATAAGCATCTGCAAATCCACCACCATATGCAGTCCTAGAATCATTATGTCGTTTGGAGGGGGCTGGGGGTGGGTTTGGTCTCTTTGGCTCCGCTCTTTTAATCTCCACCTACCAAATAAAAAGAAACACCATGGGACTCATTTTAGGTGTTGAAAAATAAAAGATAACATATAATATTCTAAATTTTGCATATTCATAACCTTTGAGTGAAAAAGGAATACTGCCAAGATAAAGGAAGACACAGGATTCCATAAAGTTTTGTTTTTCCCTATTTTTCATTATAAATAACTGCAATAGAAGCTAGAAAGAAAGCAACAGAGAAATCTCAAGAAGCAAGTTTTGAGGCCTAAAAGTACAGACTTTATATCAAACTGCTGCATGTTAACGAGAATGCTATCACTCAATTGCAGCTCAAGAAAAGGATGATAGCCCATAAAATATGTTATCATTGCTATTTCAAAAATAGAACCTTCATGACAACGACCTTAAATTATATGCTAATATCACAAAAGAGTAGATATCATTAAATTAACGTACATATCTCATTGTTGGAGTTAATGAAGGGTCAATTAGGACAAATGCATTGTATGGAGAAAATACAGACAAATCAGATCAATTTAATGGCCAATCGACATACCTGAGCTCCAGCAAAGTCAACCTTGTTTCCCTTGGCCAAGAGATCATCAACTGCTTGCTCTGTTTCAAATGTGACAAATCCAAAACCACGAGAACGATTGGTGGCATGATCCCTCATGATTTGGTGTTCTTTTACTTCTCCATATTGTGTAAAGAAGTCCTTGAATTCATCTGCCCATTTGCATTAAACAGGTTAACACCTTAACAAAGATGATCAAAGAATCAAGCCCATTGTGGGCAAATGACCTCAAACTTCAATGTTATATACATTCAAGGAAGAAAAAGATTAGTATCACCTTCTGATACAGTTGAAGGAATTCCACCTACAAAAATCTTCCTAGTCTTGAAATCCTTACTTCCTGCTGCTCCTTTCGGTATGGTTCTCTTAATCTCCACCTAGTAGGCCCCAAAAACAAGCCAAATACCAGTACTGCAAGTCAATAACTGAAGTAGTGCCCATTTGACTAGGGTGGCGAAACAGAACAATCATCTTAAGATTAAGACTAAAGCTGATTCTTACTTGTTTCCCATTAATAATATGGGTATCTTCAATGACTTTATCAACTACAGAAGGCTCTGCATAGGTGACAAACCCAAACCCACGAGGCTGCCCTGTTTTCCGGTCCTTCATTATCACAGAATCCGTAATTTCACCATATTTACCAAAATGCTCAAGAAATTGTGCTGCATAAAATAAATAAAAAACAAACAAATGGGTACAGACTAAAGGCCACGCACTTTGTGCTAATATTCAACAACATTAATAAAAATCTCTTACAAGCTAAAGAACTAACCAGAATTGGTCTCTCTCGCTAAACCTCCTACAAAAATTTTGCTGCACATTTCCAAATATTGAATATAGTCATCAGAAGTATTGATACTAATAGCTGACCGTTTAAAGAAAAAATACCTAATATATCACAATAATCCTAAAAAATGCAACTCCATAGCCTAAAAGTAAAATTAAATGAACCCCAAATTAAAAAAGAACGAAATGGGTATTTAAATTCACTAGGGATTTTTTTTTCTTCTTCTTTCAAGTCATTAACTAATAGGCAATGCAAAGTATCAAGCTTTTCCTCTGCTTTTCCAGCACTTTCTGAGGAACACAAACAATATAAATATAAAATATCCACGATATATAAAACGAGCCTTTCCAGTTTTCAGCTAATTTACATTTCTTCATGTAATTAAGTAAAAGGGTATCGAAAATCTGAAGACTTTCCTCAACTTTCCCAGCAGTTTCTAAGGAAACAAACAGAAAAGAAAGAAATTTACCCAGGGCTGGCGCCATCTCCTGTATGAGGATGAGACTTGTCGTCTTCGGGATGGTCAGAGGATCTATAATCGTTGGTTTCTCCGTCAATAATTGCTTCACCATCTCGAGGGTCCATGTCTAATTGGAAACTTCGTTAGAGAAGCTTGGGAGAGAGAAGAAAAGGAAAAGAAAGTTTAACCCTAAAAATGTTCGTGTTGGAAGTTTCAGCTGTGAACCAATTTAACGAAAGCCCTAAAATCTAAATAAAACCCTTCAAATGGAAAGCACCGACAGTTGTTCTCCGCTATATAAAGAAAGGTCACTTGTCTATTTTTCGGGATCATTTAATTTTTTTTGTGAATTGTGATTTCTTTTGAGAAAATTTTTAACCCATTTTAAATTTTACTACTACACATGCAAACGGTGATTATCGTTTAGTTATTTCAAATTTTCAAGTACTTTATTTTAATAAGATTATATATTCACATTAACAGTACGAGTTAATATACAAATTGAGACATAAATATAATTTTTTTTATATTTCCTTTTAATCATATGACAATTTAATAATAAAATTTTCACTTATTATATTAATAAAAGATTAGTATGTCAATTCTCTCTCTCCCTTTCACAATACATAATATTTAATACGCTTAAAAAACCAATATAAATTATTTTTAAATTCTTCTATAATTATTTTTCTCTTTCATTTTCCTTTTATATTACATAGCACTTCTTATGATTTCTATGAAACATTCATTTTCTTTAATGGTATAGATTATAAATTTATAACCCTTCCGACGTGTTTAAGCGTGTTTAAGGGAGATAGAAAAGTTATTGCTTTCCAGAATTGAAAAATGAAAGAAAAAAGAAAACAAAAATAAATGGACGAAATCAATTAGTAGTAAAATATTTAGAATGCTTGATTGAACGGCCCAAATCACTTTGGGAGTCTATACTCGATGTCTCAAATATATGAAAATATAAGATCTCTACTTGCATTCCAACTCAAATGTTATTTGATAAATTGAAAAAATAAGTGTTAAATTTTTAAGTCTGAGTTTGATAAATACTAAATTTGTATTGTACTCTTATCAACTTTAAGTACAGTACTGCTAATGACTTGTATTTGCAATTCTAAATTAGGGCTAATGACTCGTATTTTATTAATTCAACTATTAAAATTTTAATTTTTTAAATATACACCTAATCTTATTAGGACTAATTTAGCTCATGACTTATATTTTATTTATTCAACTATTAAAATTTTAATTTTAAATGTACAACTAATCTTATTAGGACCAATTTAGCATTGCTATTACAGTTGAAAATAGCTTGGTTTGAAAAGTGTGTTTAAAAAATGCTTCATAAAATTGTTGTGATAAAATGAGATGGACATTTTTAAGTGTTTGGTTTTATTGTAAAAAAGTGTAATTTTAATTCAAAAGCACATTCCAAATGCAAAAGCACTTAAATATCAAACTTATAGTTTGTACTGTCAAAACTAACTTTTAACAAAAAAAAAAAATGTATGATACTGCAGTTAAGGGTGTAAACGGTTCGGTTTTGTTGGAATATTAAGGTTTTAATACCCTAACGTTTCAGTTCGATTTGGTTCGGGTTTTTTTGCGGGTTTTCGGATAGTTGAAATCCATTAAATTTTGAATTTTTTTCTTTTATAAAAACTCAAATAAGATTATAAAAATTTTGGGTCTTTTAATTTTAGGCCAATAAAATCTAGTATTTTTTAAAATTTTAGCTTATTCGGTTTATTCGGGTTCCATTCGATTTATTCGGTTTTTATATGAACATTCCAAAACCCTAATCTAGTTACCGGTTCGATTCGATTATCGGTTTTTTTGGGTTGCTTGAACAGCCCTAACTGCAGTAGAGGTGAAAAACAATTTTTTGACACCCAAACCCGGTGCCAAACCCCCAGAAATATTTACTCAAGTCCAAGCAGAAACAATACAAATACAGTATACAATACTAATGAGAAGAGAGGAGAAAAATTAAAAATAAAAGAAAAGACGGAATTACTAAACCATTACAGACCGAGAAAATCTAGATCTGCTACATTTCCAATCTATATATACATAACGATGGCATTTAATTCTAGCAACAGCCTGCCTACGTAGCATAAGGATGATACCAACGACCTCTCTCTCCACCACCATGTCCTCCTCTATGTCCAACGAAATAACCTCCAGCACCACCTCTATAGCAACGACAAAGGGCGTCTGCACCATATTCTTCATAAATCTCACTAGGAGGGCCACCGTAGCCATGTTCCACATCGTAGCCTCTATTAAAACCATTTCTAGAACGACCTGGCTGTTCATGAAAAGGTTCTTCCGTGTATAACTCCATATCATCACCATACTCATCAAACTGCCTACCTTCAACATGCCTCAAGTGTTCAGCAGGCTCTTCCCCGTAAAGTTCCATACCACCACCAAATTCATCTCTTCCACAGTGATTTGAGTACTCAAGGAAGGGCTCTTCTAAAAGTGGCTCCATAACACCATGGTATTCTTCATAAATCTCACTAGGGCCATCATAGTCATGTTCCACACCAACGCCTCTCCTAAAACCTCCTCGAGAATGACCCGGGTGTTCATAAAATGGTTCTTCCACATATAATTCCAAATCACCACCATACTCACCAAATTGCCTACCTTCAACATGCCTCAAGCATTCAGCGGGCTCTCCCCTGTAAAGTTCCATACCACCATCAAATTCATCTCTTTCACAATGATTTGAGTATTCATCAAGGAAGGGCTCTTCTAAAAGTGGCTCCATGCACTTACCACAGCACTTGAACCAACCAAATTCACCTCGATGATGACCGGAGTATTGAGGGGAGCTTGTTTGCCTATATGGCTCCATGCCAGGACCATGTTCTGGATAGTGACAAAATTCACCTCCTCCACAATGAACTGAGTATTTAAAGGAAGGCCCTTCCCTATACAACTCCATATCAGTATCACCATATCCTCTATACTCAGTGAATTCAACATCATCATACACTGCATGACCAACATTTCCACCCCAGTGAGGGCCACTGTCACTTGATCCATGCTCAAGATTGTCAAACCTTTCACCAACACATCCACCATAAGAATCTTTAAACCAATCATAGGCATTCCTAGAATCACCAGGCCACTCCGGGAGGGGTGCCATCGGAAAATGTTTCCTTGGTTCTACCCTCACAATCTCAACCTACAAGAGTAAAACAATATGGACCTTGATTATCTGCCACTCAATCTAGATTTTGTTAAATGAAAAGTTAATCCACACCCTTAGATGTTCCATTCACTCTACACTTGGACTGGCATGAGTAGTTGATTCTGTAAATTTTAGAATTACTATGCAAGCCTTCAATTACAACCTTATGGAAATGTCAATGCTCCAGAACAGGAATTTATTACAATTAATACATGTGTGTTCACTATTAGAAGTCAATGAAGTGTGGATTATCAAAGAGAGAACAGCAGCTGATAACAAGAACCAAGAAATATAAGGAATGAAGTTAACTTAAGGGCCATTCTATTCACCTGAGCTCCAGCCAGGGCAACCTTGTTCCCGTTGGCCAGGAGATCATCAACTGCTTGCTCAGTGGCAAATGTAATATATCCAAAACCACAAGAACCACCAGTGGCATGATTCTGTGTGATCTGGTGTCTACTGACCATGCCAAACTGTGAAAAGAAGTCCTTGAACTCATCTGGACATTTGCAACATAAATATTAAAACCACAATTTACAAAATCTAATCAAACATCAATTGAATACAGTGCTAAAAAAGGAATGTACACAGCCATAGATTACCTTCTGACACTCTTGATGGAATTCCACCAACAAAAATCCTCCTAGTTCCTCTGTCTCCCATTGACATTGTTCTCTTTATCTCTACCTAGAAGAAACAAAAAAAACATGACGTGTCAATAAATCAAGTCAATAACTACCGAATCAACTTATGATTTATGCCAAGGAAAGCAGAATAATCAACTCAGCATTGAGTCTATGTTACTCAGATTGGGGGCATATGGCAGATGCAGATATATGTCCAACATGAATACTTTCAATTTTTACCAAGTTTTCCTTATATTTGGGGTAAAGACCCTCATACCATCTCTATCAAAGTAAAATAGATTAATACTAAGATTGAATCTTACTTGATTCCCATTGACAATATGAGTGTCCGTAATAACTTTATCAATCACAGAAGGATCTGCAAAAGTCACAAAACCAACTCCACGAGGCTCTTTCTTCTTCATTATTACAGAATCCACAATTTCACCATATTTACCAAAATGCTCAAAAAACTGTGCTGCTTGAATGATAATCAAAATCCAATTGGGTCAAAGAAAAGCATTGCATGTCATATCAACAGTATTAAAAAACGTTATGGCTAAGCAACTAACCAGATGTTGTATCTCTTGCTAAACCTCCTACGAATATTTTGCTGCAAATTTGACATGCTGAACAAAATTATAAAGTGTTTAAAATATTCAAACTAGAAATTTCCTTTTTCAAGGAGAAAAATAAGTAATCAATTAATCTTTCGTCAAAAGCATAAGCCATGAGGCAAATAGTTATAAGCAATTGTAAATGGAAATTTGAATGTGATAAAGGTTTCTACTTAAGATAGGTAAAATGCTTAAAAGGGTTTAGTTCCTCGGAGAGCACAGAATAATAGAAAAGAAATTAGAAGGAAATAATTAAAGAAAAAACCGGTTTTCCTCTCGTTTTCTTTTCAATTGACAGTCACTTTTCTAACAAATTAAACAAGGTCTCCAGAATTTTGATAAAAGCCAATATTCGAAGCTGGGTGCTTCTATGTTTAATTCATTAACCTTTGTTTTTCAAGTTGTTGAGCAATGAGAAAAGTAAATTGAAAAATTACCCTGACCTTTCTCCTCACTTTATCAGAAAGGCAGAAACCAGCCAAGCTGAAAGAGATTTACCCCGGATTTGCTTCACATTTGGTAGGAAGCAGAGACTTCTTGTGCTTTGTGTGGTTCAAAGATGAAAATTCCATAGTTTCTCCACCAATTGTCAACCCATTCTCTTCTGGTTTCAAGGATTCAGCAAATAATAGCAGTTTAATACCATCCGGGGGGAACACAAAACGAACAAAATCTTTGGTCAGAGCAGCTCCCATTCTTGCCAGGTAATCAGCACAAGAATTGCTTTCCCTGTTGATTTGGCAGAGCCTGTAATTAGGAATCTGCTCAAGTAACGACATGCACTCCTGAATTATAGGGGCTAGTGTATGGGGATTAACCGATTCTTCACGGATTAAATCTAAAACAACCTGTGAGTCCACTTCTATAATAACATCAAGAAGTCCTTCCTTCACAGCTAATCGCAATCCATCCCTGACCCCCCAAAGTTCTGCACAAATACTGGTTGTATGGCCTAACTTCCTAGAGTACCCCAAAATCCACTGGCCCTGATCATTTCTTATAATACCACCAGATCCTGCCTTTCCAGGATTACCAGCAGAAGACCCATCAGAGTTAAGCTTGAAGAATCCCCTAGGTGGAGGTTCCCATCTTGCACACACCTTATGCAGTAGAATCTACCAATTCAAGGAAATCAGCATTACAAAATCAATAAGCATTTATTCACCTAAAACTAGAAAAGTGCGTTCCATTTACCTGTGATCCTCCATCCAGTTCAACCTTGTTCCCCTTGCCCAAAAGGTCCTCAACAGCTTGCTCTGTGTCAAAAGTAATAAATCCCAAACCACGGAACAAATTGGTGACCCTGCCATAATCATATTCCACGATCCCATATTCCTCGATGTCTCCAAAATGTTTAAACCAGTTCTTAAAGTCATCTACCAAATGCAACAAAATAAATTAGGACTAACCAAAGCAATTTTTGACTACTTGTTCCAATTTCAACATTACCTTCAGACAGTCTTGAAGGGACGCCAGTCAAGAAAATTCTTCTAGTCTTGAAATCCTTAGTCCTAATAACTCTCTTTGGTCTTGTTCTCTTGATCACTAACTAAAATGACTCCAAAAATCATACAAAAAATGAAAATTAACCAAAACAATAACTCAATTATCAACTACTAAAAGATAATTAACTCGTTATTATTGAAATTAATTAAAGTTGAAGCTTACTTTTTTTGCATTAATTACATGAGCGTCCTCCATAACCTTATCAATTACAGAGGGATTTTGATAAGTAACAAACCCGGATCCACGTGGTGCCCCGGTTCTGGGGTCTAACATTATAACAGAATCCTTGATTTCACCGTATTTGCGAAAATGCTTGAAAAATTGTGCTGCAAAATAATCCTAAGCGTAAAATTTCTCAACATAAACTTAAGGGAGAAAAACAAGGGAAAGCAAAATACAGACCTCTGGTTGTTTTTCTTGGTAATCCTCCGACGAAAATTTTGCTGCAGTAATTAAAAAAAAATAACTTTACATTTCAATTTCCCGCAGTTTCTTGAGAAACAAACAAAGCAAAAAGCCGAGGAAAGGAATCAATTATGAATTACCCGGGGTTTCCTCTCGTGCGAAACGAATCATCGTATCGGATCACCATGAATTAGAATCGAAAATGAAGTCGTTTTTTTTTTTCTTTTTTTGCAAGTAAGGGGAAATGAAAAAGAAAAAGAAAAACTGCTACTGTAGGAAAAATTAAGGGAAATTGTCGTTTAACCCAGGACTTAGTCGGGTCCACTCCACTCTGAATTAGCCGGGTCCGGATACCGGGTTTATACAAAAAAAATTCAAGGTTAGAAGGATTTTTTTAAAAAATATATAAATTAAATTAAACCCGCGCAAAACCCTTTTCCAATTTTCCTTTCTCCACAGTTTTCAGGCAATCAAAGAAAGAAAGAAGAAGTGAGCAAGCCAGAGCAGGGCGGGATATTGGTGCCCGAACACCAACTCCACGAATAAGGTTGTGGCCCCTTTTGCTGACTCTGCTCAATACATTTTCTTAGTAATATTCTCTTATTTTTAATGTTGCCTGCGTTTATTCAGAGCTTGCTACTGCTGAAATTAATGAGGAATCAGATGATTCAGTTCACACATTCACCGGCCATACCCGTAAACATTTTGCCCTTCTGCTTTTCCTTTTTAACCTTTTCTCGATATGGGTGTCTTACAAAGTCTATAATACATCCTCACAGTTATCAAGTTCATGTCTTGGTGGAATCTCCTTTGATTTTGAAGTATAAATTTAGGTTATGTTTGGTATATGAAAACATTTTCTGTTTTCATTCTCTAAAAATATAAAGAAATCACCATCAAATATATATATAATTTATAAGAATGTATGCATGTTTTAGAAAATAAAAATGAAAATGGACCTAAAATTCAAAATAATTTTTTTTAATCTCATTTCTAGATATATTTTCATTTTCATTTTTTAAAATATGTATACATTTCCTCTCACTTCATATATCTTATATGATAGTTTCTTTGTATTTTTTAAAAAATGAAAACAAAAAATGTTTTTTCATATCAAACATAGCATTAATTTTTCACTTGGATTATCTAAATTTGAAGTTTCATTTTGAGGTCCGATATTAGTTAGTTCCTAAAGAATCTGTGATGTTTGATGAATTTGTAGTAGGCAATGCATAAATCAAGTTAATAGCAATCAGAGTATAATTTACTCAAACCAATCAATCAAATTAATATAAAAATAAACCAACATAGAACCTGTGAACTATGGGAGTAGAATCTTTAAAATAACGCTGTGTTCCTTCAGATTATTGTAATCTTTCCTTCTATATTGATTTGCCTTCTTCTACTGGAAGCGCCAGCTTTACAAGGCAATAAGCCTCTCTCTATTTGATTGCGAATTGAATTCATTTTCTGTTCAGCTTTTCCTTCTCTTGGTTTGGGAGGCTACAATTCACAATAGGTAAATACCAGGAAGAGAGTCATCCTTTACTTGCCATGAGAATAATTTAGAGTGATAGCAGTACATGGACGATGAATGTAGCTCCGAAATTTGCAAGATTTTATGTTGAATATTAACATGTTGCACGTGTTATCTTACTCAGGATTTTTTTTTCTTCATTTTAGTCTTGATTTTACCTTCCCTCCTCTCCAGGTGAAGTCTATGCAATTGCCTGTAGCCCAACAGATCCAGCATGGGTGGCAACTGGGGGTGCAGATAATAGAGGTGTCCTATGGAAAATAAAAGCGATTTCAACTTTCTTATTCCACTGAATTTGCAAATTCTTATGCTGGCCATACTGATTCAATCTCTAGTTTAGCCTTTAACAGTGATGGACAGTTGCTTGCTTCTGTGATAGACTTGTTAAAGTTTGGGATACATCAGGAAATCTCAAATGCAAACTCGAGGGCCTGGAGATGGCGTTGCCTATTGGCTACAGGGTGTTGTGACGGGAGAATACGTCTGTGGGGTTGTCTATCTGAGGAATGTGTGGAAACCTTTGAAGGGCACAAAGATGTCATCCGTTCCCCGTCTGTTTCTTCCAATTTGGACTTTCTTGTTTCTGTTTCGTTGGACGGCACCGGTCGTGTATTCGATGTCAGAAATTTCCGTTAACCAAAAATAAGCCTCTAACTCCGAGATGCCCATGTGGTTACAAACTATATTATATTAATTTTCTTATTAGAGTGAGAGGAACACTTTTTAGTGTATGTAAACTGAAATCTTACACACGACTGGGTTTTTCTAATATTAAAATTTGTAGTTAAAAAAATTTTGTCCAATTATTTGGAGCTTCACTGTTCTAATTGTTTACAATTGTTTGGTTGGGATTATAGTTTATGGTTATACATAAAATCTCATTAAAAAAAGAACTTAAACATGATATATTCCACGTGTATGAAAATCTTGTTCATTCTGATGCCAAATTCTAATGCCAGGCAGGATATTTACATGGAAGATGATGCTTGGAGTGTCTCTTTCTCTTGTATAAAATTACAGTGAAGCAGAGGATTTGACTTGTCAAATAATAGAACCAGGAAGATCATCATCATAATTCATAGCAGATGTCTCGATTCTACAACAGATTTGATATTTTTAGTTTGAAGTAACCTTTTTTGGTTTAACCAAAGTATCTCCACATTAAAACTAATCCCTTTCAGGTCAAAGAGCATATATAAAAGATAAAATTTTTCCAACAGATATGCTTCCAGTTGGTTGAACTTGTATCATTACCCTTATTGGGAACTGCAGCCACATTGACTAACACTTGTTGGGCAACTTCAAGCAGTTAAGGGGTCGTTTGGTATCGTTTCTGTTTTTTTATTTTTTGTTTTTGTTTCGTTTTTGTTTTGTTTTAGTTCTGTTTTTGTTTTGCTGTCAATTTTTTGAAAACAAAAACACGTTTAGACATATAATTTTGTTGTGCATTTTGGAAAACGAAAACACAAAATATGTTTGTTTGGCATAAAATTGTTATAAACTTCTTTTTATTGTCATTTTTTTCTCAAAATTTTATTTTTGTTATTTTTACAAAAATTCTATTTTTATATTAAAGTGCATTAATAAAAAAAATATAATTGTATGAAAGTCACGTTCCATTTCGTAATAAGAAATAAAAAATTTTAAAATAGTAGAATTGTATCATTTGAAAGTACAAAATATTTATACATTTTGATAATTTTCCCACAACTATGTTGCAATTTCATCCCTTACATGAGCCATTTGTTGGAGCTGACTTTGGGTGACATTAAATTCCAAATGATTTTGTGATGTTGATGCTCCAACATTTTCACCCTCATTCTCAATTATAAGATTTTCCCTTCCAAATTCTTCAAACATTAAATCTCTTATTCTATGTGTCCTAATAAAATTGTGCACTGTGCAACAAGCAATGACAATATATCTTTACATGCGTAAGCTATATGGTGGCATAGCTTTTAAAATGGGGAATCGAGCCTTTAGAACTCCAAAACACCTCTCAATACAATTACGTAAAGATGAGTGCCTATAGTTAAAAATCTCTTCTGGACCAGTTGGTTGCCGCCCTCTGCCTCTATAATCCCTCAAATGATACCTTTCTCCACGATAAGGCGATAAAAAACCAGGCATATTTGTGTATCCAGAATCAACAAGATAATATTTTCCTATAACATGATAAAATTCAAATTTAGCTCAAAAGATTAAAATAGTAAGTCATCTATGTAATAAAGTAAGAGCTAAAAATTACCTATTGGAGGCATAGGGAAATGATTTTCTGGATTAGATACGCATTCAAGAAAAACTCGAGAATCATTAGCTATACCTTCCCATCCCGCCATCACATATGTGAATTGCATATCAAATGAACATGCACACATAATGTTTTGCGACGGCTCTATTTTTTTCCCACGATAAGATATTTGTTGGTTAGCTGGAACTCGTGCACTAATATGCGTTCCATCTATCGCACCAACACATTTCTACTAACGTTTAGTGGAAAATAGTATTAGAAATATAAAAAGAAATAAACATTGGTATTATTAAATATAAAATTTGACCTATCAAATTTAGAAAATTACCTCAAAGTATGGATAATATCTTTGGTCATGCTGGATTTGAGGAAGAGTGGTATCAAACGAAGGTAGGCATATGATCTCTTTTCCCAAACGACATACTGCTTTCACTGCCCTCCTAAAATGACGAGAAATTGTTTCTCCAGAGTGTTGGAATCGCTCAGCACAAATACGATTTCTTTGGTTATGTGCCACCGTGAATAAAAAAATGCAACTTGTTCTTCTACTGTAATAAATTTAGAATTTTGAAGCAACCCCCTTTCTCTCAAAACATTGCAAAAGTCAATGAACACATTTGGTTCCATTCTCAATTGGTCATAACATCTACTCTCATGGCCATACAGAATTTCTTGAATAAATGCATGTCCAGATAGTTGAGATGTTCTACAAGGCTGCCTGCATATAAATCGACTATGATATTCTTCAAGAGCTAATATCATTAAAAGCTCCCCCGTGTCATCTTCCTCATCATCAAATGCATCCATACATGAAACTAACTGAAGAAGATTTCGATCCATATAACTTGAAAAGACCATAATTGACATAAATAATAACAAATAATTATTATAAGTAAGTCCTAAATAATTATTTCATCCATACAAACAAGTCCTAAATAATT
The DNA here is from genome assembly GCA_030664755.1 of Microcos paniculata. Taxonomy (NCBI): domain Eukaryota; kingdom Viridiplantae; phylum Streptophyta; class Magnoliopsida; order Malvales; family Malvaceae; genus Microcos; species Microcos paniculata. Next base: position 34,680,428 of record CP131462.1, on the reverse strand, counting down.
ATTTCATCAATCCATACAAGCAAAGTCAACTATGAAATCATCCGTACAAACCAAGTCACTAAATGTCATCCAAGCAAATAAAATACAACATATCCCACAAGTCTAAAAACATCATTTAAGGTTAAGCACCCAATCTTTCTTCCTATGATCAGGAAGCTGTAGGAAAATTTCTCTCCATAATTCATCATCATGAAACTTTTCTACAGCCTTTGCATAAGATGCCCCATCAATCCAATCAAGTGTGTCCAATGCTTCAAGACTTTCCTTTAGAAATCTCCTTCTAGGTGACCTAGATTCAGAAATAGCTTCACATGTAACATCTTGATTGGATGTTCTTGAAATAGATGAACTTTCAAGAAGTTTCTCCCACACCTCAACTTTTCTTTTAGTGTTCTCATTATAAGAGCTGAGAATAGTGGTAAAAGCATCAGAAAATTTCATTTTTTTCCTTGTGTTGCTGTTTGGTGGACTAAAAGGACGAACATGATCTCGAGAAATATTTGGAACATCCTCACCAATGCCATGATCTTCATCACTTAATGGTTGGCTTGGATCTTCCTCCCTCATAGGAGGGTCCCTCACATTTTCTTCACTATCAGAGGGGCTATGTGTCGAAGGCCTTGCATTAGATCCACTTGCAGTAGTGTCTCCATAAATAACAACAATTTCTCAAACAATGGGCATCCGTGCTTTCGAAATTTTTTGGCGAACTTATTAACCTATTAAGTAAACACATACACATGTAAGTAATAAAAAGATTTTGATTACCAAATTCAAATTCTCGTGTAAAAAAAATTACCCCATACAAGCGCTGCCAAGTTTCCTCTGAAGCTGTAATTTGTCCAGTTGCAGCAATATACCCAACACTGGTTTCCTTTAATAGCTTGCTAAAGTTGGTATGGCGAGATCTCAATTGATTAAACTTATTTCTTAACTGTTGTTCAGTATAAGTAAACTTAACCCTTTGACTAAGTTCACTTCTGATGGTTTTCCAAGCTTCTTTGGTGAATGTCGTTGTAGGTCTATTTCCTTTTTTAACCTCATCTTCCATAAGCTCAATAAATATTTTTTCTCTCTCAAATGACCAAATCTTACTGTCATCTTTAGAAACCCCTTGAACTTCATTATCCTCATAATCACAATCGGCTGGATTCATGTTCACCCCCTCATCATTTGCCATGTAGAAAACTTAAAAGACAAAAACATTTAAACTTTTACTCAATATTTAAAAGACAACAATAGCAAATGAATCATTTTTTAAACTTAAAAAGTTCCAACATATTAAATAAATAAACTAAGGATTTGTTATAATCAAACAGGCATGAGAAGAAGCTTGCTAAAAATATTGCAGATATCACGACAAGCTCTTGAGATTAACCCCAATCATTCATAAAAATATACTTACTATATATAATGATAGCACTACTGATAATGATAGCACTACTGATAAAATAATATTTCAACATGGCTAGCTAATTGCATAAATTAATAGCATTAATATAAACATAATCAGATTCCAAGGCATACAAACGAATAAAATAAACCTTAAATTTTCAAGTGGCACTGTTACCTTTCTTTCCTTTGCTGTAGTGTCTTCCTTCACCCAGATCCCTTTTCTAGCTTCCTTTCAATTGAATGTGACTCCAGTGAGATGAACCTAGCTATAAAAAACTCAGATCGGAACTTCTTTCAAAGCTTTCTCCAAGCTAAAACTATACTACAGCCTTGCCTTCGTTCCCTCCTCTCAAACCCAACGAACAACCACCGTGAATAGATCAATCCTGGAGATTCCACCATCCGATGAAGCTTTGTTTAGAGTATTTCGACTGTTGCTTTGAAGTAAACGTTTTTACCGTTCAGATTTGTAAAGAGAAGCTCCAATGAAAAATTCCCAATTTGCTTTCAAGAACCTTAAGCCTAGAAGGTCTGAACAGAGTGAAGTAAGAAAAGAGAATCTGATAATAGAAGAGGTAATCAAATCTCAAGAGCTTAAGCCTCAGAATAAAAAATTCCTAATCTAAAAGTAGATGAGAGTTTTGAAGAAAAGGGAAAAAAATCACTAATTTGAGTTAGAGAGGAATCATGCGAGACCTGAAGCAAAGAGAGATGAGACTGAGAGAGAAAAAATCGATGACTTCTTTTAAGGGAAGAGGGACAATGAAGAAAAAATCATTATTTTTGCCTGATGTGGGAATCGAATGATGGCCTCATTAAAAGACACTGTTCACGCGTGTTTTTATGTTGTAGAAGTGTTTTGGAAATAATTGATTTGGGCACATTTTTTATGTTGTTAGGGAACATATCAATCAATACCTACATTAAAAGTTTTCCCCGTCGGCTAAATGGAGAGAATTGAAAAATTAAATGCATAATAAAATGACAAGTGTCCCAAAGTTGATGGCGATTTTTGTAATTGTGGTTAATTTGGTAGGTCTTTATTTTGGGCTTTTTCTTTTTTCAATTCTATTTCTTTTGCTTTTGCTTTTATTTCTTTCTTCTCCTTTTTCCTTTTTCCTTTTCTTTTCGTCTTGTTTTTTTTTTAATCAAAATTTTCATCTTGGTTAAGTTGGAACTTTTATTTTTTTCAATTCTTTTTAACAAACATATATATATATATATTGCTTAATTTATTAAAAGAATTTAATAGTATTAATCCTTAATTATTTAATACATATCTATTAATTAATTTGGATGTATATGATTATTAAAAGTTATTTAGTGGGTAATGATAATATATATAAGGTTGCATTTATGATTATAATTTGGCAAATTAAGGTCATTTATTATTATTCTTAAGAGGTAATTTGATAGGTAATCATAAATTTCAATTTTAATTTTTAAGTAATTTTGTGATGAATTCAAGTATTATTTAATTATTAAGGTGATTATTATCACAAGATCATATTGGGATTATTTTGGTGAACCAAAGTTGATTTTTTATTTGATAATTAGAGGATATTCTATTGATAAAAAATATTATTTATTAATTTTTTTATTATTACAAAAATAACGTTTATAATTTTTTTTACAATTATAGTGATAATAATAACAAATAATGATGATAATGAATTAACAAAGTTTTAATTTATCATATGATTGAAGTATTGACAAAAATATAAAAGAAGCATCGTTCCAATAATTGAAAAATATAATAAATTTTACTAAAATATCATAATTTCATATAATGAAGGTATATTTGATTTAGGAGATTTGAGTATATTTTATGGAAATTTTTAAGAATCAAAATATTGAAATTTTTTGTTAGGTTCTATTAGAAAATTCACGATATAATTAGATATTAACAATAAAAGGGAAGATTGTGATTAGATTAAGAAATGTTATAAATTTTTCATAATTAGAAATGGTAAGTCCTATGAAATTTTAAGGATTGCTAGATAATCTATTAATTGTTTATTATTATTAATTTATTTGATCTTTAATTTAAGTTGTAAGTACGAAGTCTTAAGTTTGAATACCACCATGTATGAGTTTTGTCCAATTTCTATATTGATTTGATTTGTTAGTTATTGTTACAATAATGTTAGGTTAATTAGCATGATTTCTGAAAAAATATGAGATTTGTTTGATATAATGAAATTTCATTGTACCATTAAGAAAAAAAATTGTCTATTAATTTTATTAAAAAATATCTTTTAATTTATAATTTATAATAATAAATATAAGTCATTTTTTTGAATATATTACGAGATTTTTTTTGTTAAAAGTGTCAAATTTTATATCATTGACATTAATTTTAATTTAATATCTAGCTTTTTTTATTGCTATTATATTTTTAATTTAATGCTAAACACTTCTAAAACTTTTAAATGTGTCTTTAAAAAAATTTAATTTTTAATTCAAAATAAAAATATGACTCGAGACGAAGCCCGAACAACTTCTAGTAATATTGTAAGCTACAATGGAATGGATAAAGGGGTTTGTAGTATATTTTAACATGGAAAAAATCTTTTAACCTGACTAACATTTTCCCCAATTTGTCTTGTCTTATCCACGAAATTGGTCTACACATTTATTCTAGTACAAAAGATTGTCTTAAAGGAATAGAGTAATTCTTCTATTTCTTCTATATATATAAAAGCGCTAAAAATATGAGCCTGAGTTATGCCACGTTGTCAATTTACCATCTATTGAATTACTTCATAAGGTTATTTTTCTTTTTCTTTTAGATTATTTTATCGGTCATTTTATTAGTTATTGCATTAGTTCATTTAATAGTGGATGTTCTTTCGTGGTTCAACTACCTGACATTTAATTTTGGTGAAGCTTCAACGAAGTTACCAAGGCTAATAAAAAATAAAAAACTCAAAGAATGCATTTTACTTCAATAGTATTAAATGGTCCTTACTTACCTGTTGAACTCTGAATTTCCTAATTATTTTAGAAAAAAAAAGCAAAACAAACACGATGGAAGAAAGAAGAAAAATGAAGAAAGAGAGAGATAAAACTAAAAATAAAAAAGGTAAAAAAAAATTATCATCCAATGACAAGATAACACGTGCTAAAAACTTTAAGCAATATCCATCAGGTTTCCTATACTTAGTTATAGATTAGCTGACAATATCTCTTATCGACAAACAAATATTATACCAACATTAAATTGAGATAAGGTAATATTTAAATTTTTTAATGAGTCTTAGTATTGTGAAGTTTCATCAGACAAATACTCCCCGTCCATCTCAATTTCCTCTTTTGACTTTCACAAAGTTTAAGAAAAAGTAGTTGAATTATGTTGAATTACTTTATTATCCTTGATGTTTGTAAGTGTTTTTAGGGTTTTGTGCAATGATGTAATAGTAATAACAAAAAAAAAAGGAAGGGTAGAATTGAAAATAAAACTTTAGTAGTTGTTTATTTATAGTAAAGGACAAATAAATTCAAATTTCCAAAAGAGAAAAGATAGACAAAAAAAAAAGGCGGAGGGAGTATTATACCAACATTAAATTTAGATAAGGTAATACTTAAATTTTTTTAATGAACTTTGAAACATCATAGAAGTTTCATCAACAATTCATCATTTAATGCTATTGAAGTAAAATTCAACGAAATTGCCAAGCCTGATAAAGAATAAAAAACTCAAAGAACGCATTTTACTTCAATAGCATTAAATGGTGAATTATTGATGAAACTCCTCTGAAGTTTCAAAGCTCATTAAAAAAAATTAAATATTATCTTACCTCAATTTAATATTGGTATAATACCCCATTCGTCTCTTTCTTTTTCTTTTTTTTTATGTTTTCTCTTTTGAAAGTCCTAATTTATTTGTCTCTTACCATATATAAATAACCACCAAACTTTTATTCTTAATTCTACCTTTTTTATTACTATCACATCATTGTATAAAACCCCAAAAACACTTACAAACATCGAGAATAATCAAGTAATTTAACATAATTCAACCATTTTTTTAAAAAAAATTTGTGAAAGTCAAAGGAGAAAAAAAAGATTGAGACAGACATAGTATTTGTCTAATGAAACTTTAAGACTCATTAAAAAATTTAAATATTATCTTATCTCAATTTAATACTAGTATAATATTTTTCTGATGATAAGAGACATTGTCAACTAATCTATAAGTAAGTATAGGAAACTTGACGAATATTGTTTAAAGTTTTCAGTATGTGTCACCTTGTCATTGGATGATAATTTTTTTTATCTTTTTTTATTTTTAGTTTTTTCTCTCTCTTTCCCCATTTCTCTTCTCTTCCACCGTGTTTGTTTTGCCTTTTTTTTTCTAAACAAATCAGGAGAATTCAGTATTCAACAAGGTAGGTAAGGATTGGGCACATTTTTTTTCTTTGCTATTTGGTTAATTTTGAATATATATATATATATATATGTCCATGACTTCCTTTTTCTCAATATTTTCTTCCCTCCGTCACCCTTTTCTCAGTCTCCAAACTCTTTTTCTTCTTCTACCCTTTTTATTTTTATTTTTTATTTCTCTCTTCTTTTATCTTTTTTTTTCCTCTATTCTTCTTATTTGTAAATTTTTGATCATTTTCCTTTACTTGCGAGCTTTATAATTTTTGACCTTTTGTTTTTTAAATGATTTGATTTTTTTTTACATTGCAGATGAAGCATGCTGGAGGTCGCGAGCATACAATTGAAACCTGAGTTTCATGATTTTTTGTATATTTGAATTTTCAGGTCACTCTCAATTTATAGAATGTTCGTTTGTTTTCCTTTCTTTTATTTAACAATGAAGATTAAATTTTTTAGTTTTCTTGTAAGACCTTATTTGGTTTTATCGAATAATTGGTTCTTCTTTATATTTTTTTTATCAAAAGGACATATACTTTATAGGAATCTAATATGGATTTGTGGAAATATTTAAGGAATCTAAAAATATCTCTAGAGTAATAGTTTTACCCTTTTTTTGTTACAATAGTTTTATCTTTATGCCAATTGCTTCTTTTACCTTTTTTTTTTGGAATATATTTGAAATTTGTTCTTAATTATTGCCTTTCTTATACTTTTTTAAATAATTAATTAGTATATAGTCATGTCATCTGATAGGCAATAAGATTCTTTTCTTTCAAACTTGTTTAAATATACTAATTCCAAATTTTTATTCTTTTTTATTCGTTTGTTTTTGCAGGTTCTTTTATTTTTAAGCGTTTCAGAGCTTGAGCTTTGAATTTAGAATATGATTATTATGAAATTTTTACAAGTTTTAACTACTAACCCTAATATGATCTTTAATTTGTATAAAAGAATAGTTTAGGATTATAGATTCAGAAAATTTATGCAATCATGTGTTGATTGTTTCAATATTTTTAGAAGATACTTAGAGAGCTATATGCCATTAAAGTGAAAGACATTCGTTTACTCATTATACATTTGGACAAAATATTTTTTATCTTTGTAAATAAAGTATATGTTTCAGTGAGTCATTTTTGAATTACAGCTTCCTGTGTTATCTTCAAAGGTATAGGTAAGGGTTTTCTTAGAGAGCAAAATGAGCAACTAACAACTTTTAAGTGTTATCCTCAGACCACACACTTATGTAAGTGTTTTACTTATATTTCTTAAAGTTAAAATTTTTAAGATGGTTGAATATCTAATTTAGGCCTAAAACTTTGGTCCATTGCTCAATTTAAACTTAAAATTTTTCGGACTTACATTTTAAGCCTAAATCTATACAGGTTTATCAAATAAGGATCTTTTTGGATGAAAATTGGAAATTATAACACACACGCCGTTATCTCTTGTTTCTGCATCCAACGTGGCCTTTTTTACTTTCTTGACTTTCTTTTGACAATATTTCATCCAACGAGGTCTTTTTGCTTCCTTTTCTTCCTTCTTTTGACCATATCTTCATCCAACGTGGCCTTTTTTCTATTTTTTTTATTATTTTCCTTTTGTCTCATCCTTGTTCCTTTATCCAGCTCGCTCTATCTTCTCCTCAGATCTCTTTCAATCAACTACTCTTTCTCTTCTTTTTCCCTACCTTTTTAGTTTATTTTTATTTATTTTGGTTTTTTTTACATTGAAAAATCTCAAAAAAATCTCCAAATCACTTTTTCAAATACAAAAATTCCGTTTTATTTTTCTAATCCAGAGAGAATTGAATGATGGAAAATTCAAAAGATACCTCAAGCTGCTAATAATGAGGCTAATGGTTTGGGAAAGGCTGGGGTTCTTAGAGAGGATGATTTATTGGCTATTTTCTTATGGATTAACATGTTTGACAATGCTAATTTATGCTGCTATGTCTCATGTTTTTTCTGCCTCTTGTTCAGGTTGTTTAAAGAGAGCTTGATGGTGGGTTTTGATTTTTCTCTTTGTCTGATTGTCTGATTGTCTGATTGCTGCTTTGTTTTGACAGATTGCATTGGTTGTTGTTATGCTTTCTTGATTGCAATTTTAATAATACATCTGTTTCTGCCTTTCGAAAAAAAAGAAAAGATTGCAATAAAAACAAGATAAGGTAACATCGAAATAGGAATGACCACAAAGGGTTATGTGGTGTAGGCAGCTTTTCTGGTTTGAATGATGCATGATTTTTGTTGTTGCTTGATTTTGTTGAGTTCTGCTGTATGTTTTACTAGTGTTTATGGTGGTGTTTATGGAGCAAGGGTTTGGATAATCATGGTGTTGCTTGCCTTTCTTTTGTGAAGGCTACTGGAAGCTTTTCGTTTTTCTTTCTGTAATTTATTGTGATTGCTCCCTGTTGGTCTGAAGTTTTGCCTTTAGTATTGATTTGCAACTGGTTTCTCCGGTTTTGGCTTTTGATGATAAAATCCCTCTTTCTCCCTAAAAAAAATGAATTTTAAACCCATTTAGTTAAACTAATCAAACTTTTGGGCAGTGGCATGAAAAAGTAACTTTTTTTATCGTAAAATTAAGAGTGTTTGAAGTACTTGAGAATTGTTTAATTGGGTTGTTTTGTTCATGAAGGAGTCCACTTTTTTCATATGTTTGATTTTTGGATTTTGAGAGCTACAAATTTTTACAGATCCAGAAAAATCAAGATAAAATTTCAAAAATCCACTTTGATAGGTGAAAAGAGGAGAAAGTGAAAAAGTTGATGTGTTTTGGATTGGTTCAAGAATTGATGGGTGATTTCGGTGGCAAACGGTGCCGGGAACTAGGCGCCAGATTCTGGAAAATCTTATGTTGTTCTTGAATTTTATATATTTTTTTAAAGATACAAGGTCAACAAGAGAGGGAAGCAGGAGGAAAAAAGTCCACGTCAGCCAAAAAACTCCATTTCACGTATGAAAACGGCAAGTGTGTTTCACCTTCCACACTCCGTCAAAAAAGGTCCTTATATGGTAAAATCGTATAGATTTAGGCCTAAAATGTGACCCCAAAAAGTTTTAAGTCTAAATTGAGCAACGGGTCAAAGTTTTAGGCCTAAATTGGATATTTAGCCTTTTAAGATTAAATTAAATAGGTATCTTTTTAAGATAACCGGTTTTTAACAGTTAAGTCTTTTAAACTGATAACTTTTCATTTTCTATATAAAAAGTACTTTGTTACATTTAAAATTAATTCCATATCTTTCTAAATGCTATTCAATTTCATTGATTGTTCTTAAGAAGTTTTGTTGTATCCTTGTGTAAGTTGCTTTAAATTGCAAAGCAATCTTACACTAAAAAAAGCCAATTATGCCTTAAAGCTTTTCTTATTTCTTCTTTAATCCGAAAATTTTCAACAATTTATTCCATCCAAGTCGGTCTGCTGCACTAAAAGTGCATTGTATATTAATATTTGTACATAATTTTCTAAATTATTCGTTTATTATAATAGTTCTTTTCAAGCATTTTCTTCTAAATCAAAGAATGAGCTTTTTCAAGGACAAACTAGCAAGAAAACTCACACCTTAGTTTACATATATATGTGTGTGTGTTTGAAGATTGAAACGAAACATTACTCTAATGACTTAATGTCAAATTTATGTTTTTAGGTCTCATTGATAAGTTTATGGCCCGTGTAGTCAATCTAAATCAATACAATCTTTTCAAGTATTAGTACCAAAAGTAAATAAGATTCGGTGTTTGTAATATGTAGTTCCATTTATTTTGTATTTTCTGAATAGAGATTCTTGTTGGATGGCAATGAAATGGATGGATGGTTCCAATCGATGATATGAAGGGTGCATGACCATAAAAAGATAAGGGTGAGCACAACTTCTTTTCCTTTTAAAGGTAAATTGTGACCAGTGAGTTTGTTAATTCATTTTAAGCCAACTTCATGCACTGTATTCTTTAATCTGAGATACAAATGTCAGCCATAAAAGAAAAGCTAAAAAAAAAGGTGAAGTCTATGAGATTGAAGAGAGAGAAGAGACTCATAAGGAAGGATATCGTAAAACCCTTTTACCAGAAGAAAAAGGATGGAAGGATGCCAAGCTGGATGCCCTTGCTGCAACTCAGATGCCAGTTTCAACTGCTTCTACCCTGTGCAGGTAGAAGAACAAGTAAACTCACCAATTCTAACAGCAACCAAACTCAGTTTGAAAGGTATATCCTTATCTTTCACTTTTAGATTTTGCCATGCGTTGGATTTTTTTAATATAAAATTTTAATTAAATTATTATTCATATTTTTGTTTGGGGATTTCAGAGAGGTTAAAGCAGGGCAAGGCCTCCATGAAACCTAGCAAAGTAATAGGGAATGATTCCAAAAACAAGATAAAACCCTCCAAAAAGAAGGAATCTTTGACTCCATGCATTGTTTCTTTCAAGGTAAATCAAGTTTTTTTTTGTTTTATCTTTTTATTTTGTGATTTTTTTTGTTGGGATTGCTAATACTACTAACTAGGTGAAGTGGTGACCTGCGCTTCCGTGCAGGTATCCTTACAATAGGAAGTTTGGATTTTTTTTGTTTAAAGGTTTGTTAATGTAATGTTTTGAGGAATGATATTATTCTTTCTGATATTGTTTGAATTTTTCCGATTCAAGGTCTCTTCATAAAAAGCTTTAAAGGACTCTTTTTTCTTACTATCATAGCATTGCCCAAAAAAAAAAGGACAAAGATCATTCCTTAATATATTTGTCTTGTAACACCACAAAAAAGAAACACATCTTTGACATACCCTAAAATTCAATATAGATCATATGTAGCAGTTTAAATAGACAAACAGAGATAAGTCTTTCTTTGTAGTTCCTTTTCTTTTTTTTTGTGCATATGCAAACATTAGTGTTCATGTATTACAAATATAAATCTAAATTTGTATGTTCATATAATATAACGTTTCTCATAATTTTAAATACTTGCTAAATGTGCAATTAAATTTGTAACCATTAAAGGCAATCCAATGTTCCGTTTTTCTTCTGTCTTCAGTGTTCTTGCCCACGATCAAATAGATATTATTAGTGTCTTAGGTAACTTGCTTCCTTTGTTTCTCTGATGCTGAAATTTTAGTCTGTAATGGGGAATCATGTGGTTTACTTGTCTCATGATTATTGATTGGTTCTTCATTCTTTGGTCTCTCTTGCAAAGCTGGTCCTGCCATATATCTCTTTTCAAAGGTCTAAAGCTTGTTTTTCCAATCAATAAGTAAAGGAGACCAAAGTTGGTAGTTATTGAAAAGGATAAAAAGAAAAACATTTACCTGTTTTTTGATTCGATATTAACCAAATAAGCACAAAGGAGCTTATCCTAGTACCACAACTAAAACTTTCAAAAATAATCAATAACTATATAAAAAAAAAGACATATAAGTACTCAACATGCTTTCATTCTTTTATATTTCAACGTGCCACTTCCAACTTATCTAATCAAACAATGGGATAATCAGGATATTACCTTACCATAAAAGTCATGATGCCTTCTTATACTGCCATCAGTAGGACCTGTGAAGTCAAAATAAGACAAAGGTAATTGACAATCTTTTACTCAGTTTCTTCATGTGGGTATTCCATTTTGATGTGGAACATTTAAAACTGACAAACAATTTGAACTATCATTTCAAACATATGTAAATATATCAATTTATTCTTAATCATATATATTCAAACATGTAAAAGTTCATTAATCGTCATTTCAAGGACTCAGCAATTATTCTAACAAAATTTCCGCATGAAACTTTGACATTTTATATTTATTATTACTATCATTCAGGTTCTTCATACTTGGGAAAATTAAGCTAACCATAAGGGACTTGGTATTTGGAATGGGAAAAGGCAGGAAAGAGGAATAAGCACCAAAGGTAATCAGACATTCCAATGAAAAATAAATATTCAAATAGACAAAACACAGAAACCCACAAACCTCATCATTCTTATCAGATAGTACAATCACCTATACAGGAGATGGAAAAGTTACTTGAAGTAAATATAGAGATTCAGCTTGTCCCAAAACAATAACCAAAGCAGTCAGAGGCTGTAGATTGTCATAAAAAAGAAATTTCGTGATAAAAAACAAACTAAAGAGGAAAAACAAAATTGAATCTGTCAAAGGGAACTAGAAAAATTTGAGAGAAAAACCTGCACCGTACTGAATGAACAGTAAACCTGCACATAATTGAATGTCCCACCAGTTAGTGCTTTTGCAGATAGGATGAAACTTGCACTTGATTTGGTCCACTCATAATATTGCAACAATAGCTAAGGACTACAATTTGAATCGAGCAATATAGCATAAAACCTTAAATACTGTGTAAGAAAAGAATTATGCTATTTTAATGAAAAGATAACCAAAGATAGAACTTACCCAGCTTCCGACAACTTCACTTATTTGGAATAAAAGATAGAAAAAAAGTCCATCCACAATAGAAGAAAGGCCTAAAAATAAGCAGCGATTGGTATTCTAATCTCAAGTTGTAGCTATTAAGAAGAAACTTTAATGGAATAAAATGCATAAATGAAGATAAAGCAGCAGAATGGCTTAGCAACTAATTCAACTATATCAAATGTGACCAGTAGCCCTTTAGTTTTGGATGTAATTCTTTGATCCATTTCTCTGTGGACTCTATGGAATATTGATCCATTTTAATGCAGTGTAATATAAATTTGCTCCTATCCAAAATAAAAAGCAACCAATAATAATGAATCAAAAAGATATTCAACTTCTGAAATACATAAGCAATACTTTCGAATATTAGTGAAAGACTCAGACAGTGGTGGTGATGAAATGTAAAAAAATAAATTTCTTTTTTTTTCCTCCAAAACAATATGTTATTGCTACCTTTCATATTATCCTATTGTTCCAAGGTTTGAGCGGTATATATGATCGACATACAATATCAATAAAAATAATTCAACATGAGCACTATTCACTTTCATAGTTACCTTATCATACACCAAGCTAATTTAGATTTTCTAATTTCAAAAAAATTGTATTGAATCAACTAATCATCTAAATTTACTTCAAATTGAAACCTTTTATTCTAGATATAACAAAAAGAAACAATTTACTCACATTTTAATAGATTCATGTCCTTTTACTTCCCCTTTTCTGCAGCTAGACGGATCCCACCCCTGCTCCTCCATATTTCTTCTACTCATTCCATCTCTTTGTTTTGTTCTTAGCCAAAAAATTATGGGGTATACTAACACCTTAAAAACGAAAAAAGTTATGCACAGGCTAAAGTTAGCACTACAGAAGGTTTCGTTCCTTTTATGAAGTTTAAACCTGAAACTTCTAATAAATCAAAATCAAAAATTGCACTTACAAATTCTCTGTAAGAGAACATAATTCTTCTTACCTGATCATACCTAGAAACATCTTTCCTATCCACAATCGATGATGCCAGAGAAACAGTAAACCGTGGAAGCTCCAGCAGAAACGATCCTTGAACTTAAAGCTGACCTCCAAACGACACCCCTACCTAGCGTTTTCAATTGCCCTTGCCTATCTCCATTGTTCTTCAAAATCCCAAACACCCAATTAAGTAACCCAAAACCGAAACTACCCAGAAGCTTCAATTCTGCAAAACAAAAAAATTAAAGTAAGAGAAGCAAAGATGCGGGAAATTGAGCACAATAGAAAGAAGAAGATAAAGGATAGATGAAATCAATAAGAACAAATAAAAGAGTCCGACGGTCGGTGGAAGGAAGGGGAATGAAAAAAAAGAAAGGAAAGAAATTATAGATGAAAGGCAATAGACACAAACGGGTAGGATGTAATGACTTGCCTATTTATTTTCCCAAGAAATTAAATACCCGATTTTAAATATATTCTTAGGAAACACCACACAAATATATAAAGTATTTAATACAAAAATATTTTTCTCTAAATTATTTAATTTAAAAAATACTAAAAAAGATACGAATATTGCACTTAGAAGTTATATGCAGAGCCAGGTTATAAATGCACAAAAAATAAATTAATATCTCCCTAATTACAATGGAATTAAAAAACCACTAAGGAATTTTAAAAAATATCCCTTGTCTTCCATGCATTAAATATAATTGGCTATTTGAGATATGTAAAATTATAAAATATTTAATTGAAAAAACCACAAAGAATTTCAAAAGTTATCTTTATCCTTCATACATTAAATATAACTTAAAATATATAAAATTAGAAAATACCTTAAATATTAAAAATAAATAAAAAAATCCTACGTGACACACCTTTTTGCCCTACAATTGGGATTGCTTTATTATATTAGTATAGATATAGATATAAATATAATTGTTTATTTGTCTTTATATTTTATTGAGGTTATCAAAAAGAGTGAGCCTAATGGGAGGATGGACAAAGGTAGAGTTGGTTTCAATTATGAAAGAGTGATGATGAATATGAGAGGGATGAATTTAGTGGAAGGCTGCACAAGCAGAAAATAAGGAGGGTAAGGTTACTCCTCTGATCCATTTTTTATTTTTTCACTTTTGTTGTTTTCGTTTTCATTGTTGGTTGCTAATAATAGCAGAGCACCAAGACTGCCACATATCCAGCACCCATATCAAGCTTCCTTCTATCAAGCAACGTCTCTCAATCAATCAAGCTTCCACCTATCAAGCAACGTCTCTCTAAGTTGACTTGTATATAGCTAAAATCAAGGGATTTAAATTAAATCCCACATATTGTATTCTCATGTTGTATATATATAGCATTGTACCAGGAGTTCTAAAGATGAGAAAAACTAAATACAAAATTCTATTTCTATTTTTATATCATGGTATCAGAGCCTTGAAAGAGTCCTAGAATTTTTTTTCCTTGTCCATCATGACTTCATTTGACAAGAAGTCTACTTCTGCACAAAATACAGATTCCTTAACAACAGATGATTCCTCATCTCATTATTTTTTGCATCATTCAGACAATCCTGGTGTAATTCTTGTTTCACAGCCTCTTAATGGGCAAAACTATCCCACTTGGAGTCGTGCTATCTGCATGGCCCTTGAAGCTAAAAATAAACTTGGCTTTATAGGTGGAAGTATTCCATAACCTCCAATGACTTCTCTAGATCTCCCTCAATGGACACGTTGCAATAGTATGGTGCTTTCCTGGATTTTGAATGTGGTCTCAACTGATATTGTGAATAGTATCATCTATATAGCTACTGCTCGAGACGTTTGGACTGATCTCCAAGAACGCTTCTCTTAAAAGAATGCCCCTAGAATATTTGAGATTCATAGGAGTATTGCACTTCATACACAGGGAAGTGATTCCATTGCAAATTACTATACTATTTTAAAGAGTTTTTGGGATGAACTTGCCTCATACCGCTCTTATTCCACCTGCATTTGTGGCTCTCTCAAAACTAATTCTAATTTTGCCACTTGTAAATAAGGCATACAGTCTCTTATTACAAGAAGAAAGGCAACGATCTTTGCATAATGGTGCTATTCTGCCAATAGACCAGTCAGCCATGGCTGTTACACGAACCAGTACTCAAGTAAACCAAGGTGCTAAACGCGGTCCAAAACCATATTACCATTGCAACTATTGTGGCAAAGATGGCCATAGTGAATCTCGTTGCAACTTGAAGAAGAAAGGCATCATTCCCTTCAAAAAGAACTTCAACAATGGCCAGAAATCTTCAATTGCAAATTCCAACATTACAAGTGCCTCACTTCCGAATCAAAATGTGTATGCTCCAACCTTCACCACTGAACAATATAATCAATTGCTAGCTTTAATTCAAGCTAGTAATCCCATTCCATTGGCAAATGAGGGTAATTCCACTCCATTGGCAAATGCGGGTAATTCCACTCCATTGGTGAATGCTGCAAGTTTTCTATTTAATATGGCAGGTTTGTCACAATGCTTTACATCTTTTAATCAAGCAAATAGTAATAATTGGATAATAGATTCCGATGCCACTGATCATATGGCATCTTCACCTACACAACTTGAGTCACAATAAGAAATTTCATCTTCACCTATCACATTACCCACAGGACAAACAGCACCAATCACACACAAAGGCACTGTTACAGTTAGTCCATCACCAAAATTAGAAGATTGTCTTTTAGTACCTTTATTTCGTTTTAGCTTAATGTCAGTGCATCAACTCACCAAAAGACTTAAATGTCGTGTTGTTTTCTATGATGATCATTGTCTTATACAGGACCGACAAACGAAGAGGACGATTGGAGTTGGTAAAGAGCATGGTGGTCTTTACTATTTTGTCCCACAGCCTCACTCAAATATTGCCACATTGTCTTCACAACCTTCTTTTGATATTTGGCATTGGCGGTTGGGTCATCCCTCACCATCCATTTCGACTTTCTTGCTCCATGAAAATACGGGCATTTCTTTTTGCAACAAGTGCATTTGCACAATCTGTCCTTTATCCAAACATACTCGTTTACCATTTCCTTTGAGTACTTCACGTTCTGTTAATTGTTTTGATTTAATACATTTTGATGTCTGGGGTCCTTATAATATTCCATCTCTTTCAGGTGGACGTTATTTCTTGACTATAATTGATGATTTTTCACGTGCTACTTGGGTGTTTCTTATGCAAAATAAATTTGAATCAGTTATGTTTTTACGCAATTTTTTTGTCATGGTAGAAAGACAATTTGACAAGAAAATCAAAAAAATTCGAAGTGATAATGCTAAAGAATTTTTTTGTACTGCTTTTCAATCTTTCCTTACTGAATCGGGTATAGTTCATATGCATAGTTGTTCAGGCACACCACAGCAAAATGGTGTGGTTGAACGAAAACATCGTCATCTCCTTAATATTGCACGTTCTTTACTTTTTCAAGCCAACTTACCTTTAAAATTTTGGGGAGATTGTGTTCTTACTGCTGCATATCTTCTTAATCGAACTCCTAAGATTTTACATGGAAAAACTCCTCATGAACTTCTTTTTAAAAAATCTCCATCATACCAACATTTAAGAGTGTTTGGGTGTCTTTGCTATGGGCATAACGTTATGAATAAAAAACACAAATTTGACCATCGTTCCAAACCTGGGGTTTTTATTGGTTACCCACATGGTCAAAAGGCATACAAAATATTTGATTTAGCTACACAAAAAGTTTATACTAGTAGAGATGTTACTTTTATTGAACATTGCTTTCCTTTTCATGACCCACAACTACTACAAAATCCAAGTTCCACCATCATTCCCTTTCCCATCGAAGATATAAACCCACCTGTCACTCGCCAAGAAGACAACATTCCTTCTAATGTTCCTAGACGTTCCAATCGTACCCATCGACCTCCATCTCATCTTCAAGACTACTATTGCTCCACTGCCCAATCCAATCCATCATCTTCATCAGATAGTATTTTTTATCCCATTAATAATTACCTTTCATATAGTCGTTTCACACCAAAGCATGCTTCCTTTCTTACTACCTTATCTACTAATGGAGAACCTAAGTCTTTTGCTCAAGCAGTTAAAATTCCAGAATGGCGTGATGCCATGCAAGCTGAGATTAATGCCCTTGAGGCAAACCATACATGGAGTCTTACACCTCTTCCTCCAGGAAAAGAAGCCATTTGATGTAAATGGGTCTACAAAATTAAAAGACATGCTGATGGCTCTATTGAAAGATATAAAGCTCGCCTTGTTGCCAAGGGATACACCCAAACTGAAGGGATTGATTACCATGAGACCTTTGCTCCTGTGGCCAAGCTTGTAACTGTTCGAGTGCTTATTGCTGTTGCAGCAGTTAAAAATTGGCCTCTTTACCAACTTGACGTCAATAATGTGTTTCTTCATGGTGATTTATCTGAAGAAGTATATATGAAGCTTCCTCCAGGATACACCAACAGTCAAGAGGGGCAAGTTTGTCGTCTTAATAAATCCCTTTATGGCCTCAAACAAGCTTCAAGGAATTGCTTTTCAAAATTCTCTAATGCTCTTTTTTATGCAGGCTTCCTTCAATTTAAAGCAGATTATTCCTTATTTTATTGTCGCACATCCACTTATAGCTTATTTGTTTTAGTCTATGTGGATGACATTGTTATTATAGGGAACAATGATAAAGCTATTGGTAAAATCAAGCAATTCCTTCATCAACACTTCCACCTAAAGGATTTAGGCTGTCTTCAATATTTTTTGGGGCTTGAATTATCTCGCTCGAAACAGGGAATTTATTTAAGTCAAAGGAAATATGTCCTTGATATTCTTACCGATGCAGCTTTATCTGTGGCTAAGCCTGCCACTTCTCCCATGGAGCAACATCTTAAACTCACAATTGATGGTGGTGAACTCCTTTCAGAAGCATCCTCGTACAGGCGTTTAGTTGGGCGTCTTATCTACCTTACCATTACTCGCCCGGACATTGTCCACACTGTACATATTCTTAGCCAATTCATGCATCAACCTCGAAAGCCACATATGGATGCTGCACTCCGCTTACTCCGGTACTTAAAGGGAACACCTGGACAAGGCATTTTGCTCTCTTCTTCTGGTCCACTCCACCTCACAGCCTATTGTGACTCAGATTGGGCAAGCTGTCCTACGACTCGACAATCCACAAGCGGCTATTGTATATTCCTTAGTTCTACTCCTATTTATTAGAAGACCAAGAAACAACCCACTGTCTCAAAATCATCTGCTGAGGCAAAGTATCGGGCCATGGCCATGGTGACTTGTGAAATTGCTTGGCTTCATACTCTTTTGTCCAATCTTGGTTGTAAGCCTTCTTCACCGTCTACATATTGTATTGCGACAACCAAGCTGCCTTGCACATAGCTGACAAGCCAGTCTTTCATGAGCGCACAAAACATATAGAGATTGATTGCCATGTTGTTGTGAAAAGCTCCAAGCGGGTCTTATCTCTACATCCTACATCTCCACAAATGAACAAGTAGCAGATATTTTTACCAAGACCTTGGGAATCGGCCAATTTAGTTACTTGAAATCCAAGTTGTGCTCCAACTTGAGGAGGGGTAATCGCAGAGCACCAAGACTGCCACATATCCAGCACCCATATCAAGCTTCCTCCTATCAAGCAACGTCTCTCAATCAATCAAGCTTCCACCTATCAAGCAACGTCTCTCTCAGTTGACTTGTATATAGCTAAAATCAAGGGATTTAAATTAAATCCCACATATTGTATTCTCATGTTGTATATATATAGCATTGTACCAGGAGTTCTAAAGATAAGAAAAACTAAATACAAAATTCTATTTCTATTTTTTATCAGCTAAAAAAGAAATTTGTTGTTGTTCTTGATTGCAAGAATGTTTTTTTTGGAATTGGACTGCTATCTAACATTGAAGAAAAAATACTAAAAAAGGTGAGGGAAGATGATAATTATGGATAAGTGGTTAACAGATAAAAAGGGAGGAGTGAAAGGAAGAATGTTAGGCTTCGTTGGATCTGGCTTTGGCTTCAAACCAAGGATTTAGTTGTGGACCCTTAACCTTAAGCTTATGTATCTATTTAAATTCAAATGTTAACTTATGGAAATTTATTAAGTTGGAGTCTTGGAAGGAGTCGAGAAGATAATTGAGTTAATAAATTACTAAGGTGCAAGTTTATACTTGACTACTTTGGTCATGTGGAATTAATTGATGAATTTAGTAAAGTTGACAAGTTAATATTATTCCGATTATATCAACTAATGTCCTATTAGAAATAAATTGCATATTTGGAGTATGAAATTAATCAAGAGGATAAAATATGAGGTCAATTGAAAATGAAATAAAGGATCAAATGGAACTATTGTATGACATGAACATACAAAATGAATTAGTATAATAGGAATGATTGTTGACCAAAGTTTTAGAGGATTTGATCGAATAGAATGTTACAAGGGGACATGCAATAAGAAGCAAAAAGGTTTGGACTTGGGAGCAAAATAAGGGAGACTTGTTCCCCACATTACTTGTCTTTGTAAGCCATTCTCATGGCTCACTACCGTCAGCCATTCATTCCCCCTTTACCTTTACTTTATTTCATTTTGCTGCAACAAATATGGCTATCTCTTCCCCCTTCATTTACCATCGAAATGAACCATCTGCCATCTTGGCCACCACGCATGGTGGTTTTCCATTTCCCAAAACTCACATGCAATCCCAAATTATTAACTACACAACCATCTCTTCATTTTCAATATACTACATTAGCAATGGAAGCAAGGAAACTTAGGGAATCAAGTCTTAAAAAGGGCTACTAAGCCAAGCAAAAAGGGGCCATGAAAGAGTAAGTAAGCTACATGTAATTGGAACCATGATTTATGCCCCTTCTTGCAAACACTAAGCCAAAACTTTTATATTAATGCCCAGGAGACATTTGAAGGATCTTTTGAAGGCTGAAATCAACCTGTGGAAGACGTGTTTGGGATTTTGGCGAGTATAATTTGATGTAATGGTGTTGCATGTTGTGAAAGAGTGTTGTTTGGAGTCTACATTTGTGCAATGACTTTAGAACATCCTAACTTGGGTTGTAGTTGTCCGATTGATCTCAAATTACCACCAGTATCTTCGTTCTTGAGTCCTATATCTAATCGTGGAAGACCACCTTTCCAGATTTTAAGCTTAGAAAAAGATATTATAATTTTCCTAGAGTATCGCTGTCTATGAGTGCTCTATGCTATAACGACAGACAAGTGTAGTATAAAAGGCTTAATTCATTCATTGTATGATGGGATACATTTATACAGAACATAGACTTATCCTATTTTAAAGTTCAAACTGACTATTTGAAATACAATATAATAACAGAATATATTCACAAAATATTCTGTTGCAATCTTTGACTCGGTTTGTTGGAGCTGATTTGATTTGGTATGTTAGATTTGAAGTTGCATCAGATGAACTCTTCCTTACATGCCCCCGCAAGATGGGGAAGCCATCAGCTACATCAATCTTGGAACGTAAAAGAAGAAACTGTTGTCTGGATAGAGGTTTAGTAAGGCCATCAGCGAGCTGATCGTGAGTAGAAACATAGGCAACTTTTAACTGACCGGACTGAACATGTTGGCGAACAAAGTGATAATCTAATGTTTCATTCTAGAATGAAAGACAGAATTAGCACTTAGGTTGCTCCAATGTTATCACAGTGTAGAAGGGGAGAAGTAGGAGTTGAGATGTGAAGTTCAGATAAAAGATTTCTTATTATCCAAACAAGCTCAGCAGTTGTATTAGCAATTGCCCTGTACTCTACCTCTGCGAAAGAGCGGGCTACAGTTTATTGCTTAGCTGACTTCCATGAAATGGGATTCCCTCCAAAATGAATAATGTAAGCAATAGTTGAAGAGCAATCATCAAGATTTCCAGCCCAGTCAGCATCACTAAAAGCTGAAAGCGACAATTGGTTTGACCTTTTCAAGAACAAGCCATGATGTATCGTACCTTTCAAGTAACGAAGGATGCGTTTGAGATTCAACCAATGAGTTTGAGTGGGTGAATGCATGAACTGAGAGAGCTTGTTGATAGCATAAGCAATATCTGGCCTAGTAAGAGATAAATACTACAGGATCCAACTAATTTTCTGTAGGTAGTAGCATCAGCTGAGTTAGTACCATCTTGGAGCTGAAGTTTTGCGCCAGTAGCCATGGGAGTGGAGATTTCTTTTGAATTTGACATCTCAAACTTCTCTAAGAGATCCCGTATGTATTTATCTTGAGAAAGAAACATGCCTTGAGAGGTGGAAATAACTTCAACACCCAGGAAAAAATTTAATTGCCCAAGAACCTTCAAAGAAAATGTGTTTGCCAATTCTTGTAAGAAGGATTTTATGGCTATTGGATTTTTCCCTATAACAAGCAAATCGTCACATATACGAAGAAATAAATAAGAACCGAATCTTTGCCATAGACAAATAAGGATGCGTTAGATATGGAGTTTCGAAAACCATAGCCCAATAAGAAATTGCTTAGTTCTTGATACCAAGCTCTAGGGGCTTGCTTGAGACCGTAAATAGCCTTGTGCAATTTGCACACATAATCAGGCTTCTCTTTGTCAACAAAGCCAGAAGGTTCGACCATATAGACATCCTCTGATAAAGTTCCTTGAAGAAAGGCATTATTAACATCAAGCTACTGATATTCCAGCCAAAGGCAAGAGTGATGCAAAGAACAGTTCTGATAGTTGTTGGTTTAGTGACTGGACTGAAGGCTTCGGTATAGTCGATTCCGAGTCTTTGATGAAACCTTTCAACTATAAGACGAGGTTTATACCGTTCTATTGACCTATCATACTTCCTTTTTATTCTGAACACCCATTTGCAACCCACAACATTTTGATGAGAAGATGGAGCAATAAGAGTCCAAGTATTATTTTTGACTAGAGCATTGAACTCATTAGTCATGGCTTCTCTCCAGTGTTGGTCACTCATGGCTTACCTAACACAAGTTGGCTCAGGAGATGAAGGTAAGGGATGTTTGGTAGCTGTAAATGCCTTTTTTGTTTGTAAATATTATTTTTAAAGTGGGTTACCATGGGATGTGTTCTAGTAGGATGGGTTCTAGTGGTGGAAGAAGCTGGCATTAAAGTGGAGGAAGGAGCAAAAGATGTTCCTGAAGAAGAAGGTAAGCTGAGGACAGTTGGATGATCAGTCCGAGAAAGATTTGTGTCAGTACATGCCAAATTCCTTGAAGTTTCTGAAGTCGCAAGTCGAACATGTGATGAAAAAGTACGATGGTTGTAGAACTGCAATCGAAACAGATTGTAAAGAGACTTGAGAAGAAGGTGATATGAAGAAAACAAAAGGAAAAGATTATTCGTAAAAGAGGACATGATGAGTGATAGCCTAAATCTGCAAGCGAACACAATCGAGATAGCACAGATAAAGGAGTATTCAAGGTTGTTCACACTGAGATTAAAATTTGTTATCTAAACTAATTCTAGTTCAAGCAGGTTTAAAAATAATTGAGGAAGATAATAAATGAATCAAATTAAAGACTAAATTCTAAAATTAAGCTGAATAAAAGAAGGATTGAAATCAAATTATGAGAAGTGCTAGGGCTTCGGGATTCACTTAAGTGGATATTCAATTACTAAACATGATTAATTATTACGGTTGAAATAACGATTACACTAAGATATTTATGTCCTCTCCCAAGGTACACAGGTTTATTCAATTAAGTGATTATCATCTCCCGATGCATAACCTAATTAATCAAACTCATTAAGAATAAGTAATCTATTGGTTATCACCCTAGTTTAGGATATCCCTATCTCTAACTCTAAGATGTTTATTCTCCTAGTGCACGGATTATACTTCACCTCCCAGTTCTTCATATAATCCCTAAGAATAAATCTATGTTGATCAGGTACAAATCCAAAATTAAGATTAAAGAGAATAAATTCAACCAAAGTAATAATCAAATCATGCATTCATAATTGAATAATCCAACAAAAGCTAATCCCTAACCCTAACTAGGGATTTAGTTACACATAATTGGGTAAAAATCAAAAACAATTAAAATAAGCATAAAGAAAGAGTGTAGGAACAAAGTAGAAGAAAACTCCAAAACTTGCTTCTAGCTCTCCTTTCCAGCAAAAAGTCTTTAAAAAGAATAAAGATTATTGTATTTATACTAGATGACTAAAACCCTAAAAACCTAAAAGATTACAATGGACTTGGGCTTGAACTTTAATTCTTCAATTGTGATAACTGGCCCATAATTGGAAATTATCTTGAATTTATGTTTGCATGGGCCTTGACTTCTAGTAAAGCTCCAATTCTATCAAAAAATCCTTTAAATATATTAGAATTCCTACAAAACAAACAAATAACTAAAGTGAGAAGAAATTAATAAATATGGACTAAAAACATAATTAAAAGCCCATAAAAGTGTTCTAAAATAGTCCCAAATATAGGTGTAAAATACACCTATCAATGAGAGACAGAGATTTTCTTAGAAACAAAATCATAACATTTGTATGCACTATGATTGGTGGAGTAACCTAAGAAAACACATTGTCTTGATTTTGGTTGCAATTTGTGTTGATTATATGGCTTTAGCCAAGGATAACACAAACACCCAAAAATTTTTAACTTGCTAAAGTTTGGTGGATGCTGGAATAGAGATTCAAATAGAGATTTAAGGTTCAAAATTGGTGTACACAATTGATTAATCAAGTAAGTTGCAGCTTGAAAAGCATAGGACCAGAAATTTAATGGCATAGATGCATGATGTAAGAGCGTGAGGCCAGTCTCAACAACCTGTTGATGTCGTCTTTCATTGATACCGTTATGTTCTGGTGTATATGGTGGAATGGTGAAATGAGAGATACCATGAATACTTAGAAGCTGAGACAATTTTTGATATTCACCACCATTATCAGAGTATATTGATAAGATAGAAGTGTTAAATTGTTTTTTGACTAAGGCTTTAAAAGTTGGAAATAGACGTGCAACATCAGATTTATACTTGATGGGAAATAGCCATACGTATTTAGTGAAGTGATCTATGTACATGACATAATAATGAAAACCATCAATTGATTCAATTGGAGCTGGTCCCCAAACATCAGTATAAACCAACTCAAGAGGTTTGGAACTTGTTAAGCTGGATTGATGAAATGGAAGCTTATGACTTTTCTAGCAACAACAGGAATCACAAATGGAAAGTTTATTAGAAACATGAAAAGAAAGACCGTAGTGCTTAAGCATAAAATGAAGAATACGAGAGGATGGGTGACCAAGTCTATTGTGCCAGGCATCAATTGACGATTTGAGACAAACTAAGGCTATGGGATTCTGGAAAGATGGTGTCAGGTGTTGAGGTAGTATGTTGACGCCATCTTTAGTCGGACCTTTCATCAAGAGTGCCCTCATGCTTAAATCCTTCACCCAAAAATAAGAGGAAAAAAGTTCAACGGACACATGGTTAGTTTTGCAGAACTTAGAAGTAGAAATCAAATTGTTTTTCATAGAGGGAACATGCAAAACATTTGAGAGATGAAATGAGGTATTGTCAGTAGATAAGGTTGAGGAACCAATGTGTTTGATAGCCAAACCCACACCATCCATCACCAACATGAATTTCATCTGGACCACTATAATATGAATAAAGAGATAAATTGGAGAGATCAGATGTCACATGATGAGAAGCACCTCTGTCGACAACCCAATTTTTGTCATCGTTGCAATTTGAGGATGGGACAACGTTCCCAACAGGTTCCTTCACATCTTTACTGGAGCGACATGTTCTGGCAGTATGACCAACTTTGTCACAAAGCTAACATATTGGTTTAAAACAAAAAGCATTAGATGCGGTGTTCTGTGCAGGCTTTCTTCTTTGGTAATTGAAAGTAGTACGATTGGAGAAGTGTCATCTGGTGTTGCCTCTCTCCTAGAATAATAAGTACCCCTTGTTTTTCGGTCATGATTTGCTGTTACAGCAGGAATTGAAATTGAATCCTCTTGTTTGATGGCATTTTCAAAATCTGTGAGCTTGTCATGAAGCTCTTTAAAAAAAATGGCAGTCACTAGCTCTTATGGCCGTGGAAATCTCCTCGAATTGTATCTCTAAAGTATTCAGAATAAAGATGACCAAGTCATCATCTGCCACTGGTGCTTGAGCCAGGGCCAATTCATCAGCAATCCCTTTCATATAATACGTGTAGTCTGCAACAGATTTACCTTCTTGTGTTGAGACTGTAAGTTTCTTTTTAAGGGACATCACTCTAGACCGAGTTTTGCTGGCAAACATTCTAGATAGCTTCTGCCATGCATCTTGAGAAGTTTTGGCAATAGCGATAAGTGGGACAATGGATTCAGAACAAGAGGCAACAATGGCATTCAAAAGAAATTGATCTTAGCGATACCAGTAGGTGTAAGCGGGGTTTAAAATGGAGGAACCATTTGTAGTTATCATTTGGGTAGGGCAAGGAGTGGCACTAGTCACAAAACCAATGAGATTCATAACCTGCGAGCAAAGAGTTGAATTGTAGTTGCCATGAGGAAAAATTAATGGAAGTCAACTTAAGAGGAAGTTGAGCTGCAGCATTAATAGATATTGGATTTGGAGAAGGGGTGGAAACGTTGGCAACGGTGGAATTAGCAGAAGTCGACATTGGTGGAAAAAAACAATTTGTCGATTAAGCGTTGTGGCTCTGGATACCATATAATGACAGACAAGTGTAGTATCAAAGGCTTAATTCATTCATTGTATGATGGGATACATTTATACACAATAGAGACATATCCTATTTTAAAGTTCAAACTGATTATTTGAAATGCAATATAATAGCAGAATATATTCACAAAATATTCTGTTGCAGATCTTTGACTCGGTTTGTTGGAGCTGATTTGATTTGGTTTGTTAGAGTTGAAGTTGCATCAGATGAACTCTTCCTTACACAGGCAACATATTCTGTTTAGGCACCTTTGACTAAGCTAGAAGTCCCCAAAAATTTTGATATTTTGAGGATAGATAGATTAGTGAATTTTATATCTATGTTTAGAAGAACATTTTCCCAGATATGAGTTTACAAACTGAAAAAAATATGAAACTGGACTGTTGCCCTGTAAATCTAGATGCAAGAAGTGTTTTTGTGCAACAAGGTTCAGAGGAGTAAAACTTTTGCTGTATTGCTTCAATTGGGGTGAAACCAAACTTTTTTTGGTTATATTGGTGTGTCTAGTTATTTATCCCAGAAGGTCATTTTCCCAAATTATGAACCCAGACACTGCTAGAATTATTTTCCAGAAGCACCGCACTGAGATAGATAAATCTGTGCAGTTTTACTCAACCAAACTTTTGAATAGGTTAGAAGCAGAATTAACGAATCTGATACACCGAAAATTGTAGGAAACTCAACTAGCTTTCCAACGGTATAAAATTCGCCCAAATCCGAGTTCAAACATGGGAGAAATGGCCTCCACAAACTAAGACCAAGACAGAGCAAGGTTGCTGGCCACCATGGCCAGCCAGCTTAGCCATGGTGCCCGCACCTGCGCGCAGTAGCGCACAATGCTGCCCACACCTGGCCAGCTTGGTGGCCACTTGGGTCAGCAAGTTGGTTTAGGCCCTGGGCTCAATTATTTTGAGCCCATAACTTCAATTTTTAACCCGTTGGGTCTAGAGATACTTGAAAGCACGATGATGGGTTAAAATTTATTGAAAGCCCAATAGGTATAAATGGGCCTATGAGGCCCAATAATTAAAAATTCTAGCCTATGAAGCCCAATGGTTAAAAATTCTAGAAATTTGATAAAGTAATAGGCTCCAATGGCCTAATAAGAAAATGAATAAGCTAATTAAGTTTGGCCCAATTAGATGGGTAGAATATTCCTACATAGTAAAATTACCATTTTCTCCTTGATTGTAATTTTATTAAACTCTCGATCCTCTAAATTACAATTTTACCCTTGGAGGAAAAATTACTATTTTATCCTTAGGGTGTAAAGTCGCTTAAAAACCTTTCCTAAGCATGCTAGGAGCCTGTTTAGGCTATATCAAGTCCGCATATCGATGTATTTGTTTTGGAAAGGTTTTCTAATAATTTTCACATGAAATAGGAGCACCGGCGAAGGATCGTTACGAAGACTCCTACTATGCAATGGGGTTAGCACTAGAGTACACTACTCTCCCAATCCGTGAGTGGTTTAACCTCAATATTTAGTGACATTGATAGCAAATATTTTTAATTATTTTAAATTAAATATTTTATATGTTTTAGGATATAGTATGCCACTGCACAAGCATACATCTTTTTGTGGGTGAGTTCATATTGTGTGTGTGTGTGTGTGTATATATATATATATATGATAATATAAATATTTTAAATGATTTTATGCAAACCCGATCATGGCGTGATGAAAGTTCGTGAGTGACTTGCCCGATCGAGGTATATGTTTTTGTATAAATCTAATCGTGGCGTGATTACGATTCTTGTGAGGCATGCCCGATTGAGGTATGATATTAGTCCATGAAGGATATAGGGGCTTATTGCTAACTTAGTTATAGTGGCTTGTAGGCGTTCTCTAGAAGGGAGACACAAGTGCACTACCCTGGAGTAGAGAGACACGGAGGGTGACTCACCAGGGGATAATGTAGTTGTTTTGAGACAACTACGATAACATTGGGAGAAAATGGTATAGTATGTATATATATTTTTTTAAAAGATAATTTGATGAGAATTTCTTCCAATGATTCGAGCTCATCGACGAATGAGGCTCGTTCCATTTCAGCTGCTCTAACAAAATCATTTTTGTGAAAATGATTTTTGGTGGGAAATTGTTTTAAAAATGAAAATGATGATTTTAAATATCAATTTTGGTATTATTGTATCCCCCATCATCTCTGGCCTTTTATATTGTTTACAAACCATATCACTTGGTCCTTAGACTCACCCCGTGGTTTATTTTCATTTTTTAGGCATTATGGCTCATTGAGGAGCAATTACTTCGTGAAACGTGCGAACTAGCGTTCAGTTTATGTAGGTTCTCAATTCTTAGAATGAGTGATCCATTCGTAAGTTTTAAATTCCGCTGTGCGATATTTATGATTCACTCCACATACTTGTAAACACTTATTTTGATATTTTATTCATGGGGGATTTTATGTATTATATTTATATATTGTTTAAAAATATATTTTGAGTATTGAAATATTGTTTTATAAATGGTATTTAGTATTTATATTTATGCCTAATATTCAACGTCTTGTGTTGTTTCTGAGGCGAGACCGATCGACACGTACTTCGAGATAATATGGCGACTGTCACATGAC
This sequence comes from Microcos paniculata, assembly GCA_030664755.1. Lineage (NCBI taxonomy): Eukaryota > Viridiplantae > Streptophyta > Magnoliopsida > Malvales > Malvaceae > Microcos > Microcos paniculata. The sequence goes on along the minus strand of CP131462.1, from coordinate 34,651,909 downwards.
TGAACTTGCGGGTCAGGATGTCACATTTGTCCTTGAGGCTATGGAGATTGCAATGAACAAGATTTTTCCCCCACTTTTTTTCTTTCATTGTTTTGAGTAAGAGTGGCACATACTTTGCTTTACAGGGTTATGTTCATATTTGCATATATTTATTCGATTCCAAATTCCAATGAACTGGATAGGGAGATATGTTAAGGAAATAAAGTGGAAAAAAGGGAAAGGGGTGACAGATGAAAGAATAATTTTTTTTAATCTTTTGTATAAATGTGTTTACCATATCCCATTATACTATGGTTTTGCAAACTAAAAAAAATTGATTTAAAACAAAGGAGGAGAGATCAATAGAAACTATTACACCTAAAGGATCTTCTTTTATTTGGGAAAAAAAAAAGGATCTTCCTTTATTGTTGTTATATATTTCATAAAAGTATTAATTTAGTTTTATAAATTATTAATCCATAAAATATATGTGATGAAAATTTTACTTATCTACTTTTTATTGTTGAAAAAAGTAAGAATAAATCTATTTTTATTTAAAATAAAATTGTCAATCTATTTTTATTTAAAATAAAATTGTCTTACTTTTCTTTCTTAGTGACTATTTTTTACATCTCATCTAAAAAATAAAAAAATTATAAATAAAATCGAAAATGTTGATTGATTATAACAAAAAAAAAGTTAAATTGACTAACACATAAAATTGCATATATCAAAAATTAAATTTGCTAAAAATTAAAATTTTCAATAATAATAATGATGATGATGAATTTCAAACTTAGAATTTTCATTTCCTTTTCAAGTCTAAACTCAAAATTTTTAAACCATTTTGAAGCCTAATCCAAAAGAATAAAGATATGAAAAAAAAAAAGGAAGGAAGAAAAAACGAATCAATGGAAGAGTGTCATATGGTTCCCACCCTTCTTTTAAAACATCCCAATAAACTTTGTCCATTACTTTAATAGTTACTAGACACTTGCCTCGCTACTCGCGGGATAGGTTTATGTTTTTGCAATTTCTTTTTTAGATGATATATCGCAAATTTTGATTTACAATAACTTTCATGCACTGATAATAAAGTTTTTTAACTCTACAAGTAGTGTTGAAATATTGACACATACTCCCATAATTTTTTAAACTATTTAATTAATATTCAAACATATACCCTACAAGACACATGTCAACCCTTAAACTCTGCTTGTGGAGTTTAAAAATTTCACTGTCAATGAATGATATAATTTTCCTAGCTAAAAATAGTAAGAATGTGTAAAATTTTTGTAATATGTATATATACAAATAATGTTTGACGGTATGATTTTCATACCAAACTTCAATTATAGATTTTAGTATTAATCAAATTTTATTGCATTAATTGATATTTTATTTATTAATTGAACTTTATAAAAGTGTTATTTTTAATTTATTATAAATATTTTTTTGTAAAAATATAATATTTATTTATAATTTAAAATAAATTTATCTTTCCAATAGGCACACTCTATATGTCATTACAATAATAAATAACAGTAAAATAATTAAGTAGGAAAAATAGAATAAAAAACCAATTGAATTAAAGAAAAAATAGGAAAAATGAAAGAAAAGAAAACAAAGAAATATAAATGAAATAAAAGAGAAAAAAATAGGAGATAATTTCATTCCTCCTTGAATTTCTTAAGAAAAAGTAAAAAAAAAAAACCAATTGCATTAGAAAAAAAAAAGAAATAAACAAAACAAAGCAAAATGAAAAAAAACCAACCAATGGGAGGGTGCCAAATGCCCTTCCCATTCCTTGAATCTCCTTGAGGAGGTTACTTTAAATGTAGTTATTAAGATTATTATTATTATTATTAATAGATACTTATAATTTTGTTGAAAATATGAGTAAAAATTTACATGACCATATTTCCTTTTTTTAGTAGTATATTAAAAAGTGATATTGTTTCTTTTTGTTTGACTCGATCTTTTGATATGTTGGTTTGTAATTATGTTTCTGAAAATAGATTTAATAATTGATTGAATAATTTTGATATTTTCTATATATTCGCACTATGAATGAAGTTGATTAGATAACTTACATAGCGCATGTATTGGTGCAAGCCCAATTTATTTTCGTTTTTGAAAAGTTAATCTTACCTCTTATCTACACATTTAGATTGTGTTTGAATTGTGTTTGTATGGGAATTTTCAAAAGTTTGAAGAATTTTAAAAAGGAAGCATTTAAAAAATCTATCAATTTAAAATGACAATATTTATAATTATTTTGTTCAGATGAAGAGTTTTTAGAATAAAATTGTAAGTATTTACCGATTTTAATGAAATTAAAAACGGTATTATAAAAAAAATTTTAAAAATATAAAAATACGTAATACAAGTGTTATTGGATTTCTAAAAATATTTAGATGTTTCTAATAACATAAAAAATAATAATATATAATTTAGAAATAAGTTTTGTCATTAAAATTAAAAATATAAAAGTTGCAATTAAAAAGAAAATTAAGTTAATTATTCACGGAGGAATTTGAAAAAAAAAAACTATTTAGATGGATTTTGAGAAAGAAAATTGAGGGGCCTTACAATTTATATATCAAAAAAACATATATTTCAGAAAAATCTCCATATTAAATTACCTAAACAAAGATTATATTGTTTAGAATTTCTAAAACTTGAATTAAAAAGAAATCTCTTTATAAAAAACTTCATCCAAGCACACACTCTTGTTTGGTTCAAGGGGGGGGGGGAGGATTTTAAGGGAGGATGATCTTTTTTTCCTATTTGGTTGGAAGAGGAGTTAGGAGGAATTTAATGTATATTTTTACTAAATTATCCTCATATGTAAAATCTTTATTATTATCATTATTAATATTAATATATTTTTTTCTATATTGTCATGCCATGTAAAAAATAATCTTTGTCAAATAATCTTTATTAATTATTATTATTCTTGGTTTAAAAAATAAAAAATATAAATTAAAATAAATAAAATTTAAAAAAATGTTGGCGGTGAAGATTAAGAAAAAGAGGAAACAAAAAACTAATAAAAATTTACAGACCATAAATAAATAAATAATTAAATAAAGCAATCAAAATTAAAACATGAAAATGAAAAAAATTAAATTAAAAGAAAAATTAAAAAAACATTAGGAAATTATTTGGTAAAATATATAATTTTAAAAAAATAAAAAAGGAATGAAACAAAAAGGGGAATTTGAGAGAGAGAAAAAAAGAGAGATAAATTATATAATTAATATATGTTGAAATTATTAATAATAGTAAAGGGGCAAATTTGTCAAAAAATTGACACTCTCCCAAAAGACCCTAATTTGGGGGAGTGGAATATGAGGGGTTAGCAGGAGTTTTATCCTCCTCCCCTCACTCCTCCTCCTCCTCCATCCTCCCAACCAAACAAAACAAGTTTCCCCTAACTCCTAACTCCCCTTAAATACCCCAACCAAACAAGGAGTAAATAGCTTTTATACTCTCATACTCAAGGCCACTCTTATTTAATGTTTACATGTATTTAATGCTTGCTCTCACACTATTATCATTATTATTATTATTAAACAATACGTTAATATATTGAACAAACAGTCGAATGTCTTTTGATCATTAGAAAAGTCAACTATTCGATTCATGGATAATGTATTTACATTTAATATGTTCATTTGTACATTTAATACTCACACATTATTTGCCATATTCTTTTATAGTTATAATATTGCATTCTCACATGTCTTCTGTTTGTCTGTTATATTTCTTTATTGTATTTCTTTATTGCAATGCTGATCTCTCATACTTATAAATATTTTTTTCTATCCGCAATAAGTAATTGATGTCATCATTTAATCTCATATCTATACTACCATAGAGGAAAAATGAAGCATATTAGAGGAAAAGATGGTACAATTGTCATCTCCTCATTGGCTCTTCATTTTTTTCTCTTTTTTTTTGTATTTTGGGCTAAAAAGGCCCATTTGTTCTTTCCCTTTTTTTTTTAATTTTGATATTTACTTATATTATTGAAAATTTCAATATATTTTTATAAGTTTTTTTTTACCCTCGATAAGTCTAAACAAAAGGTTTAGTTTGGTGATTTCTTGGGGTTTGAGGAAATTTTTCATATTTTCATATATTATATATGCTATTAAAATTCATTTATTATTGAAGAATTTAATATTTGATTTATATATTTTTATTTAATGATTAATCAACATGTTCAACTTATATATACTATTTTATATATGTATTTTTATTTGTTAGTTCATTAACATAATCTTTGATGTGTATATTAAAATAATTTTTTTATATATTTTTGTATTACAATTTGATTTACATGTAATATCAATAATCATATGTTCTATTTTTTCTCTTAATCCTCACATATTTTTAGAAAGTAAAATTTAAATACTTAAAATTAAAAAAATCCCAGGATGTAGCCAGGGTCAATTTCTAGTATAATCATGATTTATATCTCACATATATGCAATTCTGAAATATATACATATATATATATATATATTAACATTATATTTATGCCGGGCCGAAGCCCGGGCCTCTACCTAATAATAATAGAGGAAGTAAAAAAGAAAAGTAAATACTAGCATTAAGCTGCTGGAGAACCATTCAATTAGAGTCTTCATCACCATATCCCTGTGTTGGGCAATTTCAAGCACATCCCGTTAACCTAGGCAAAGCCTCTACCATTATCCCTGTTGTTGAGTTCAATAAATTCACGGTTTTGAGTATACATACATGATACAACAAAATTGGGCATGCTTTTTGCCAGATTCTATCTTCTTACCACTACAACAGAAAGATAGTTCTAATGATCTATTGATGCAAAATGAAAGATTTAATACGTGTTCTGAGGATTAAACCTCCTCCTACCATCTCGCTTATAGGACGGAGTTTCATCTATAGTTCTTCTCACATAATCTACAAAAGGCTGAGGTGTTCGTGGAGATTGTTCATTGAAAACAATGGGACTGCTCCGCTCAGGCGTGATAGGTGCTGCTATGCTAGAAGTGCGAGGAGGGGTTGATGGTGGCCGAGGTTCAAAAGGTCTGAACAAGAAAAGCGTGGAGATGATTACTATGGTTATGATTAGGACCAGACTTGCGAGAACTTTTGCCCAATAGTAAATACTGATAGTAGCTTCTGATTCTGCTCTTTCATCTGGTTCATAGTTAACATCTACTTCTGCTCTTTGACCTGAAAAATAGAAAAATTGATGAGAAGCCATTCATCATCATCATCATTATCCACATCATTATAATCATAAAATCTGGATTTAAGACTTAGCTTACCGTTGGATGGGAGTGTAACAATAATTTTATCCTTGAATCGCTTTGTGCTTAGTGCTTTGACCTGAATTCAAAATAGAGCAATACCAATGAATTAAAATATTGGAGTTTCAAAACAACATAGCCAGTAGCCGTGGTTTATTTCATATATCATAAACTTAAAAATAACTCCATGAAACTTCGGACTTATCTACAATCTACAGGAAAGCTTATTAGGACTTTGAACCATTAATAGCATTTTCAACACAGAGAAAAACAAATATATTCTTTGTATGTGTGTGTGTGTGTGAGAGGAAACACTATCGACTCTAACCTAAGATCTTTAACTACCCTTCCAACTTGAGCTAAGCTCAGGGGGCTAAATTTATTGTTACTTAAGCAATAATGCAGAGTCTCACCTCATACTGTACGCGGCTACCAATGCCAAATTCTTCTTTCTGGATGGGAGTGATCACTAACAAATCTTGGCCACGCCAGCGAATTTCAACATCTACAAAAATAAAATGAGTAAGATAATTGAGGGCCAAATAAACAAAGGAATGCATCACAGAGGCATGTGCAAACATAATAAATGATTCTCTCTAGTAGGGAGCTGGAGCTGACGTTGCAGAAACAAAATCTATGCATCACTGAGCCTAGTGTACAGTGGCTGATGTTGTAACAAATAGACAACCTCAAGAATAAAAAATAATATGGGGGCTTCTCTAAAACCTCAATAAAACGTTACTCTAGAAGATTTATTATCAAAACAGAAAAATGTCAGACATGAATGCCACACACTTGCAATCATCCATCAATAAACTGTGGGGTTCACTCAGCAAAATTAAGTGTTAGCATATACTGGCTTACTCAGAAACCTTTGGCAAATCCTTTTACACTTCAGTAGAATAGAAAAGGCCAACCTTCTATGTATCTAATCGATTTCTAATGCCTAAAACTGAGGTTGTTTCAGAGAATTGCTACTACCTCTTCCCTCCAACCCCTCAGCCCTCTCTCTTCTTTGAGATAAATTAATAGCTTTAACACACTCACTTTCATACAGCCGTCAGCTGCTAAGTCTCTGTTGGTACATCAGAAACTTGGATTCTGTGCCCCTCTCTAGTCCATATAAAAATACAAATGGAACACAGGAGGAAGGAGGAAGGGCCTGCTATAAAAGGTTGAGCAGGGAGACAATAAGAGAGAGAGATGTCCGAGTAATGTACCTGTGTTTCCCAAAATGGTTATGATAGTCTTGTTGGAGTCTGGAGTCAGATTCAACTGCACTATATTCTGAAACATGCAAAAGTTTTACTAGGTCATTCATGATCCATATTGATGTTTAATGCAAGCAACTCATTCCAAAGGGACAGATAAGTACTGAGACAGTATTCAAAACATAAACCCAATACTAAGATTTCAATGATCTTATGGGACATACAAAAGAATCAAGGTAATTCAACATAATTATTCCTGCCAAAACAAAAATAAAAAATGATCTAAATCATCAGCCAGATACCTTTCCCATTTGCATTATGGAAAATCCCCCAACAAAAAGTGCAGATGTGGATCCAGAAACATGGCTATGTTCTTTCATTGAAGCATTGATGGAAACATATATATATGGTTTCATATCCTTCAGCTTGGGTATAGTGCGCACCAAATGCTCCGGAGAGTAAGGAAAGAAGAGGCAAAATGAGTTGCCAGTATCAAGATCCATCCACGGCTTTGCATAGCTGCAGTGAACAAAACCATCAAATAATTCGTGTATTATATACTAGATGCCTAGATCAACATTCAAAAGTTGACGCGAGAGAGAGAGAGAGAGATACCCAAGAAAAGGAGGGTCTACCCTACAATCATATGGAGCTCCTTTACCGATTCCAAGGGCATTGATCTTATCATTAGTATCACTGGTTTATGGTAAGATAAACACATTCAGAATTTTGCTTAATTCAATCATATTTGTTCTGCTCAAAAACAGCAGCATAAATAAGCACCAATCCTTCACAAACACACAAAAATTGAATGTCTCATGATTTATATGCAACAAAAGCATTCCAAATACAATGGTCGGCCAACTCCATAAAAAGGTCATAAATTTTATTTCTTTTTGCCTAAAATCAAAGAAAATTGCAATTCAGAAGAGGAAAACTAAATATTAGCTTAAAGTTTTAGTCCAGATTAGCAATGCTGCTTTTCATGAGATATACATCTCACAAATTTTGATGTCCCAAAACTACAATCTGTAGATGCAAGCAAGCCCTGATGGTTACATCTCACCTCCAATAAACCAACTAGAATTCTCAGACAAGCATTTACCAAAAGTTTCATAAGATCAGTTTGTATCATATTAATTAAGAATAAACCATACAGAGATAAAAAAGGTCAAGGCAAAAGGAGAAAAAAAAAAGTCAAAACCATACAGAGATTATATTACAATTTATAAGTACACAAATATTGTGACCAAGGATAGAAAGCTCATTCCAGATCAAAATTTATTTATAATCATTTGACTAATGTACTACCACATTACTATATTCCTGGAAGACACAGATAAGTAGCATGCTTCTGCTAATATTCGAAAGTTGGATTTGCCAGTAGTTTTCTTCTTAAATTTTAACCACTTAAAGTTTTAGAATAACTCTCAGCCTGCCAGTATCCAATTTATTAACCATAGAGTCAGGCTGCAAGCTGCCATAACACACTTAAAAGCATTAAATAATCTACAAACCTGAACTTCACGGAGAATCTATATCCTTGTGAGGGGAAAGGAACATTTGTCAGCATCTCCTTTGGAGCATCAACAAGAAGAGAACTTCCAGGTAGCACTGTGACCTTTGTATGCAGCTTGACACCAGAACTTTCAAAAGAAACTTCTCGGAAATAACAAAAATATAAAAAAGTTAGAATGACATCTCAATAAACAAAATGATAAGTGATGAATGCAGAAGAAAGATATCTGTCCCACAATGTTCTTAAAAGCCAGCACATTAAACACAGTGAAAGATATTTTTTACAATTATTTAGTACCCTGGGTCGAACCCTCCCCTACAGCTTCTGCCTGTCCAGATTGCATTTGTAAATATATAACACTTTCATTGGCACTAAGCCAGTGACCTGAAGCTTGATCATCGGAACCTACCATAGTGGACAAAAAATGAAGTGTTTAGAGGAAATATAATAACTCCTTTGTGGAAATAATATTTCACCATAAACCCACCTACTACACTGAAGTTAATAGAGCTTCCCTGTTGGAGAACTGGATTTTGGGGATGTATGTGGGCACCAACTAAAATCTGAAGAAATAAGGATTAAGCTTATTATCAACTGGAGAGAAACGACTAAAAAATACAAATGGAAGGATTCTGGCCAACTGAAGCAAATAAAGGAAATTATACTCATGCAAAGCTTTTTGCATTGCAATAAAGTGATGAATTTGAATAAAATGCATGTCAAAACTAGGCCTTAAGTCATTAGAAAAAGCTTAAGTAATTTGAGCCCACAAGCTCATTGCATTCATGAACAACCGAACGTAGTTCATGACACTTACAGAAATGATGTGCAATTTTCATCTGACAGAGATAGAGTTTGTAGTTCATGAAGGGTAAGTAGATACCAGCATATGGTCTGACTTCTGCGGACGATTGTCAATTGAAACTCGTAGAAGAGCTCTACCATGTCGCATTGCCTTCAAGCAGAAGTGAATGATTAAATGATATTACTTAAGGTAAAAGTGTTGCACGTTTGTGTGGGATCCTTTGAGAAAATGCACTCTATATGATATAATGCATAGCAACAGAAATGAAAAGAATAAAGATTCCTTGACTAGTCACCCAAATTTTAGAATTAATGTCAAAAGACTACAGACCTTGAGATGAATTATATTGGTATCACGGGTCATGTTAAGAGAGACTACATCGGGATAATTAGTTTCAACATGATGGAGAACAACATTAGATGCTTCATAAAAGGGATTTCCTGGCAAAATACAAAAATCATGAAAGAGTACTGATTAGGATCTGAAATAAGAGAGCGCAAAACATTTAACTAACATGATAACAATGATACCTAGAGCATCAAAATAGCTTATTGGAAGTTCAATTTCAGAACCAACAGCGAGGTCAATTGCATGGACTGGAAACTCCTTGCTTGTTATTCTTATTTGCTCCACCTAAAAGGAAATAGATGCTTTACTGAGTTTAAGAAAGAACAGGGAAGTTTTGAATTGTGTAGAATAAATTTCAGTAGAAATATTCAAACATCAATAGTACTCAATCAAAGGAATTGAAAAAGAAACAGTAAGAGGATCAACCAACAATATCAAATACGTTTGTCAAAAACTAAGAAGTGATCAAGCAGTAGACTATATAGTCAAATACGCTACCATTAACCAGCTTATGTCAATAACTTCTTTGACAATACAAGGAAAAGCAGACTTAATTTTATGCAAAGATCAGAAATAAAATCATTTTGCCAAAGGATATTAGGAAAATGTTGAGACACTTTTGTTCAACATTTCGCTCCATTGCCCGTTGAGGATGTAGAATAAATTAGTCTATGTGACTTAGATGGTTACAAAGAAAATTTTAAATACATGTTGACAATAATAATGTTTGATAGTCTAAAAGAGAACGGAGAAGGAGTATTAGCTGCTTGCTAGATCTATATCTTAGTTATTTACATAAACATTTAGAAAGTCGTACAAATACCTCAGCAACCCGAACACAAGAAGCAATCTCAGTTCTTCCACTGATATGATCTTTTCCCTGAATGCAGGCAAGATTATTGCTCTCTTTTGTTTTTATTTTATCCCCATCAATTGAAACAACATGCTGTGAGACTTCAGTTGTTTCCTCCCAATTTCTTAACAAAGAATAGATTATGCGTCCGTTGCGACTCTGACCATCTCTTTGCCCATGCGCTTCTGTTGACAAAGGCAAAATGCTAGATGTTGTATAATGGGGAGGAAGAACCCATGTGATGGGAGCTCCAAGTGCCAGTGGAAGATCAGACACCACCAGTAGTGAGATGAATGCACTGTAAGTCCTCGCCTCCAAGTGTGAACCAGAAGAAAGAAAGTCACATGAGAATGAAACTGCAACATTTGTCCTGCCAGGGGCCCTGGAGAAGAGAGAGAATTGCTCATTCAAAGGGAAAAAAAAACCCCTTGCGTAATTGGATAGTTTGGTAAGGTCAGAAAGAAGATTCAGTCTGCCAGCATTAAATTCTAGTCACTGAGATTAGGAATCTAATGAAGGTGCCACTGAGGCTCAGTGGTAGGGAAACTCTCATGTCTGGGTTTTTTTCTTTTTGTTTTTTACCCTAGCCTAATTTTTCTTTTGCTAAAAACCTACTTTCTTACAATTACGGGGTTCATTCATCTTCAGCATCCCAAGCATGTTCCTATCAGTTTCATATCATGTCCAAATCCATAAGAAGCCCTCAAGCTTCCATTTTGCCTTAATTTTCAGCTGTAAGACTAGATCATCGATGTGCTGTAGAACCAATAAACAAGAATAATCCCATAGTTAGGACCCATTTTCACTGCCGTAAAGAGGCAGAAAGGAAATTTTTAATAGCCGTCTTTTGTATTCCAAAGTCATTTTACTAGAATTCGGACTAAGAAAGAAGGGCTATTCTAATTTCATCTGTAGCTATATTCCAGGGGCCAATCAGAAGAATACTGCTATGTTGACCTTTGAGATTAAATAAAAAATTTATAAATCATTAATCAAATGAATAAGATGCAGCATAAACTATTCAACTACAAGCGTTCAAACTCCAGCAGGCTTCAATAGAGGTAAGAAGAAGGAAAAACAACATTACTCATCCCGGTGCTTCCCACCCCACCCCTTCTGAGAGAGAGAGAGTCAAGTTTTTCAAGTGCAGAGTGCTTCCCAGAATTCATCTATCACTTGTACCTATTTGAAGAGGCCAAAATCTTGCCCACACTAAACCCAGAATATTTTTATATGCGATTAAATCAGCCAAGAGTCATTGGTTTTATAACGCGATCGATAAGTAACACGGGTAATACCTTCCATACAAGACTCTGATAAAACCAAGTTCTTCTTTATCCACATAATTAAAGTGCTGCACTGTCCCTGAACCAACCAATGGGACCCCAAACTTCAACACCTAGAAAACAAAAGGAATTGATATGACAAAAATTCCAATCAGATGACAAAATAATAGATCGTAGACATATACAACTGGAGAAAACACTTAATCTAATGATTAAACCTCTTCATCTTCTATAGTCCACTTGTAATCTTTGCATAGCTCATAGAAAGAAAATAAGTCTCCCTGAAAATACATTGAACTAACTCAAAACTCAGGTGAAAAAAAAAAAAAACGGGTAGTTGATTGAGAATTTTTTTCAGGCTTTCAATACTTGCCTCAGGAAATAAAGGATAAATTGGGGTTGCACGACCAACAGCAAGCTGCTCACTTTGGACATTCAATATTGCTGATGATGGTACTCCCACTTTAACACTGCCATATGCTTGACAAATCGCACCATCTGCATTCCCATAAACTTTGGCAAGCATGGTCTGATAATAAAAGCAAAAGATACAGTTGAATTAAAACCTACAATTGATGCAGCGCATTAGCCCAGCCCATTTTTAGATTTATTTTAATTAGTTTCTTTATTTAGCTTTCTTGGTCTTTAAGTCTTTTAAGAGTCCTTGTTCGTTAAGTTTTCTTATTAGGTTAGATTTTATCTTTTAACTAGTATAAATAGTCTTTTTAGGGTCATTAGTCAATAGGATTTATTATGGATTTGTGATTATTTCAGAAATAAAGGTTTTGAGAGGTTTTAGAACCCTAAACCTAATTATGTTCAAATCTCAATTTGCTTCTAGTTAGCCTAGATCCTGGTTGCTATTCTATTTCTATTCCTAAATTGTTTTCTGCTTCCGCGCGCTACATCATTTGGCATCAGAGCAAAGGTTACCCTTAAATAGATCTCGTTGATCTAGGGTTCTTCCTTATTTATTATGGCTGATCGTGGTAGAGCACGTGGTAGAGGACGTGGGAGAGGAAATCAAAACCAGCAAACTGAATTGGCTGAGTTGAGAGGTATGATTGAAGATTTGTCGCGAGCTGTGCAAGCTTTACAGCGACGAGAACCAGTGGAAGCCCGAATGGAGATTCCGGAAGGTGACCACAAAACCCAGATTAAAGATCTTGGGGAAGAAAATCTTTTTCATGAAGCTGGAACCACAGATCAAGTGGCACGAGGTGGATTGAAACCGATTTATGATGAGTATGATGAGGAGATGGATGATTCGCAAGGTGAACCAATTTATGTCGTTTATGACGAAGAGATAGAAGAAATTGATGTTTATCCTTCACAAGGAGAGTCACTTGTGATGCGAAAAGTGATGTCAACAACAATCAAGGAGGACGAAGACGATTGGGGAAGGCATAGTATTTTCCAAACACATACCAGTTGTGACAAGGAAAAGGGAAAAGATAAGACAAAAGCAGTTGGGTTTTTTGCCAGCAAGCTAAGGACAATTTTGCATAGAATTTTGTATAGTGGTTGGATAATTGAAGAGAAGTTTAGAAGAGTTGATTCATATATCTACAAGAAGTACACTAAGGAGAAAAGCATGCCAAGGACAACTCGCCAGGAGTCGAGTTTTTGAAACCCGGGGAGTATGATGCAGCGCATTAGCCCAGCCCATTTTTAGATTTATTTTAATTAGTTTCTTTATTTAGCTTTCTTGGTCTTTAAGTCTTTTAAGAGTCCTTGTTCGTTAAGTTTTCTTATTAGGTTAGATTTTATCTTTTAACTAGTATAAATAGTCTTTTTAGGGTCATTAGTCAATAGGATTTATTATGGATTTGTGATTATTTCAGAAATAAAGGTTTTGAGAGGTTTTAGAACCCTAAACCTAATTATGTTCAGATCTCAATTTGCTTCTAGTTAGCCTAGATCCTGGTTGCTATTCTATTTCTATTCCTAAATTGTTTTCTGCTTCCGCGCGCTACATCAACAATATTATTAAAACTACTTCTTTAAGGGGATAATCAAGTGTAAGTGTATTGCTGTCTTGGTGAGGAACCAAGCTGGTGATTAGTGTTTGACCTTAAAAGAAATTTAAATGATGACATTAACCAAACTTATTTTAAGCCGCTATGGCACAGGCAGTGGGCCCATTTGTCTAACCCTATCAAATATCATCATGAACAGCTGACAAAGACTTATAGCCATCCACGTCTATGCTCTTTTAAGAGCAGCAGGTCTCAGTCACTTGGCAAGGTTGCTGAGTTCAAATGAGATTTTCCCTCTTCTGTTTGTGGCAGTAGAAAACTGAGAGACAGAGATAAGAAAATACTCCAAACAATGCACCTATAATGAACTAATGTTCTAGCCGCAAAGTGATGTCCATTCATCATAATCCATTCAATTGCACCATCTAGTTTTTTTAAAGCTGAAGTCCTAAGTGCAAGAAACTATAGCATCATTAACTACAATCTTCATGAGGATAAAGTTGAAAAGTTATGCATCCACCGCATTATGTATACATAGAAACAAAACAGTTTCTATTTTTAGTATCAGATGAGTATCAAACGTCATATCTTACAGTATTCCCAGGTGAATTTGCAGTCAATCTCCCTGAAGTTTTGTGCACTGTTGTGATGGCATCATCCATACTTGTATATTCCACAAAGGCACCAAATGTCGGACCTCCTTTCATGGTGAGCTAAAAGTATGACAATGCATAAAATATAAATACGATTAAAATATGAAAAAAAAAAAGAATTAAATTCTAAATACAGGGAAGATGGTGCAAGAAGTTACAGGTGAAAGAATATGAAGCTAAAAGTATGACAATGCATAACATATAAATACGATTAAAACATGAAAGAAAAAGGAATTAAATTCTAAATACACGGAAGATGGTGCAAGGAGTTACAGGTGAAAGAATATGAAGCCCCAGATAATATCAAAACTGCTCATAGAATGACAAGATATAAACAAAAAATAAAGGAAAAAAGAAAGAAGCATACCAAGTAAGAGGCACCTGGCACTAGGAAAATATTAGGCGGGTAAATTGTTGGTGGGGCATAAACTTCAACCTTTACAGCTTGACTCAATATCTCATGCCCAGAATGTTCTCTAGAACTAGCCTGTAATCAAGAAGATTAATCTTGAAATTTATGCAACCTAACTCTTGATGGAGAAATTTTAATGAGTTCTTAATAAAAGATAGATAAAAGATACTAGCAGGCGGTAAAATGACTTACATAAAGAGTTGTAATGCCAAGATATTTAGCCCTAATTTTGAAATTCTGTGCACCAATATGTCCACCACCAGGAGTTGAGATATCATCCTTGTCCACAAGTTCAACTATATCATCCTCAATATGCACATGAATATTCATGTATGCATACTGCAAGAAAGGATTCCATCAGGGTGAAAGAAAGAATGTGAAGAATAAGACTTACACATGTCGATGCATGGACATAGACACATCAGAAGCCTTTGGAACACAGGATGAACTGAATGTACAAAGATATCTTTCTTAATGCAACGAGTTATTTTATAAGATATGCCGTCAAAATAAGTTGAGTTGTGTGTATATCTTTTTACTTCCGACATAACCATTAGGACACCACAGAAGGATCCCATGCATGGGAGGACAAAGGGATGCATTCCTTTACAAAAGATAGAAGCTCTCTACATGTGTGCCCAAGATTTAGATGCACTCAATTTACCTAAATACCTATCACCCTTCCTAAGGCATTTATTCTAGAACATGTAGTCGCAAAGGATAGTTTGCCACATGTAGCCTCAGGTAAATGATAAAAGGCAATCATTTCAAACCTGAGAAATGTCAAAAGAGCTTCCATCATCAACCCCGGCCATCAGATCAATTGACTGTGAACTCCCTTCCTTTAAATATCAATTAGCAAACAATGAGAGCAGATCTGGGTTAAAAGCAGAAAAGGGTAAAAAAGAGAGAAAGAAAGATCAAGAAATTAAAGGATAAACCAAAAAACACACCATAAGGCTTATCTCTTCTCCAGATATTATCTTAATCCAGTCTATATCTGCAACTTGTACCTGTTAAAAGGTTAAAACAATGATCAGTTACAACAAAAAGGAGATATCAAACACGGAGGTATCATCAATAGGAGAATGCATAACTCTTGGCATGACATGAAGCAAAAGAGAGCTTATAAAAACATAGGATGAGGTAGTTTCAAATTAATCCAGCATTTAATTTCAAAGCAAACAAAAGAAAACTTTAGAAAAATCTAAGTAATTAGCCAGATATTTTCTTCATGAACACACCATGATAAAGAATTAAAAATCATAGTTCCACATATATCTATAATTAAAACAGGCACAAGGTTTCATTTATAGCTGAATTTAAACGTTTGAACTTCATAAATCACATCAATATTCTAGGCAATGAAGCAATGTGCTGAGGCTAGTTGCTTTTACATAAATTCTCAACTATGAGCGGCATAAAATCCACGGAAAGGGATTTCTTCTAGGTTTTCATTTCTTTCAACTTTGCCACAAGCCATATAGAGCCTCAAAGTTACTTTTGAGTAAATAAAAAAGCAGTTTTGATTACTGTAGCATGATTGAACCTTAAACATTAAAGGTCAAAGTCCATTATGTATTTCAAATTAGTGTAGACCATACTAAAGCACCTTACTTTCAGAAGCAATACATATTTTAAGTACTCCAAATGAAATTCTCTTGACAGTATCAACACATTGAAGCATGATGATTTCAGAGAAATGAAAGAATTTTCATACAAAATTCCCCTAAATTACCAACTCATAAAGCACGAACAAAATGGCTTAGAGATTACCACAACAGATGCTGCAAGATTAGGAGCAAGCCCAATATCATAAACAGTCACAAGTGCAGTCCCAAGGCCTTTAGGTAATAATGTCATTTGTAGGCATTGTAACCCAGGTGGGGATGGAGTGACTTCAACTACTCGAGAATCATTCACAACTGCTTCCAAGAAACAGCTCCCTCCAGTAATTGACAAATTAGCCTGAATGGAGTACGTGATTAAGCACATTGTAAAATATTATAAATGGACAGAACTCCCTAAAGAAAGCATTTATGAAAAGAATATGCAGAGTAATTATTGCTGGAAAACAAAATTAAACTAACAGGGTTAGTTTGAAAATAAACTAGGCTCGCCAACAGCCATGTGGTCTGTTGGTAGACTATTGGGACTCTTAGTTCCAGTGACCAGTGGTTCAAACCCTGGCAACTTACAAACCCAAAAAAAAAAAAAAAAAGAATTAGGCTCCGAAGGCTGAAGATGAGCTGCCTAAAATCCTACACTGAAAATTGTTAGTTACCATTAAAAATCTCACTCAATAAAAATAGTTATAACCCTTTAACATGAAACCTTAATTGACCTCCTATTGAACTAAGGACCAACACCATAATAGACAAATAAATAGGAGCTGGAACAAGACAAAATCCTTTTAACAGCCTAAGAATGAGAGTCACAGTGAATGTTGTTAGTGCTCACTCTCCTTAACGGCTAATTAGTATGATAAATAAATAGATAAAAGAAAAGAAAATGAGGCTGATGTGCTGTAATACAAGCTGGATAAAGCTGTTAAATTGTTGGTATAAATTGATGGCAATATAATATAACAATCATTACCCCAGACTTTACCATCTATCTTTTTCCCAGTTATCAAAAAGACATGCAATGATGAAAGTTTTTCCATGAAATCATAACTAGTTTGAAGCCTTAGATATCCATTCATTTACTTGTCATTGAAGGCCTTAAGAGCAAGCAATGCCATTATCGATTAAATTCCAAACGTAGTGAAAGGAAACTGTGGTAACAGTGTAATCCAAGCTAGTCATTAGTAATTAGAAGCCAATCTAATACTTGTAAAATTCCAAATGTAGCAACCAGCAAGCGGACCACAGTAACAGAATTTAAGCTAATAATTAGATCTGAAAAACATAATGGCCCAAAAAGCAGAAAATCAAGATAGCCACCATCACCATTTTGTTAAACAATTAACTGAAAAAAGGAAAGTTTACGGAAGGATTTAGATGCAAGAGTTCCATTTCTTCAATCATCAAACTCCTATTTCCATCAGCAACAATGCATGAATAGGTGCCATATAAAAGATCATCAAATGTTACTGGCCATAAAAAGGACCATCAAACGTTTTCAAGGCAATAAATATCACAAGGAGACAATGATCAAATCAGCTTCAATATCAATGTATACCATAGTAACATCATCAAACATGTTTCAAGGAGCATTCATAATGCATATTCATTTCAAATCAGTAAATCAAGTAAGCAGGGATGGTGCATGAATATACCTTAGCATCAGGATTGAAATATAACAAACTGAACTCTGGACTAACTCTTAGAGTAGAAACAAGCTGCAGATTAAAAAACCACAATATTAACATGAATTTTATATCACACATGCACGCACAAAAGATAAGCTTATTAGCAAATAGAAACAAATTAAACAGAAAATTAAAGGGAAGATCAGGCTTGTAACAATGGATTTTGCAGAACAGGAAAACTGGCAGTGTGAGGTATTTAACAAATTTCAAAAACAAAAATGGGAATATAAAACAGAAAAAAGAGCCTACCCGTAACCGTGCAGCATCTGTTAGAAAATTCTTTGAACTTTCTAGCAATTTAGCAGAATCCTGATCAACGGCAGAGCTACCAAAAAATCCAGTAACAGTGGCACGAATAACACACTGAAACAAGCAATTAAAATCTCATTTTATCACAACTTAACACACCAGGAGAAGAAAAAAACTGCATCAAGTATTAAATGCTTGAGAAGGGACTGATAACAAATAAAAGCCGGCCATCTAAATAGTATGGAATTTCTTAAATCCTAATAAGAAAATTACACATCAGTGGTAAATAATATCTATCGATATGATGATAAATACCACCAACGAGAATAACTAAATGCTAGTAAGAATCCAAATTGTAAAACTTGTATAACCTCTAAACACAACACGTAAAATAGTTCTTCAGATTCAATGCAACATTCATTATGCTCCAATAGTTCGTAGCCATTACAGAAGTGAGGATTAAAACACATAGGATGATAAAAAAGCTAGGTGAAGAAGCACATCATAGCTCCCCAGTCAGGTAGGGTTTTACTTCTCTAGTCACTCTATGACCTAATCTGCAAGAATTATATGTCTCCAACCTTATTGTTAATCCGTGGAAATCAATATTAGATGCCGAACAAAAGCAAAAAAGATATTTATGTAAATCACCGACTTCTATTTGAAGCCAATTTGAGCCAAACGCACTTTTATTTAATTTAAAGAACATCATCACAGTTACCCTCAGTGCATTTGAGTGAAACCACACTTTTTTCGACCTTGTCCTCCCCACTTTGACAAAGGCCTCTCACACCCAAAGTAAAACAATATGACAGAGCTATGAGGATAACATCCAATCCTTGATAGCACAAGATTATGAATAACATAGGAAGAAAATATCCTTATGATTTCCAGAGAGCAACCCAATATTGAATAAAAGTATGAATGCCAAAAAAAACTAGTCGAAGGACAAGGACCATATATCCCATAACCGAGAGAATGCTTATTTTTACACAGCTTAAAGAATGGCATACAACAATGAAGCAGAAAACTTTCCATGCACCTCATTTGGAAAATAAAATCTATCCTTAGATTCTAATAAGAAATGATGGTTTTTCAACTATTAGTTCATGGGAAAGATATTGCTAAAAATAACCGAACCAAAAATAGGACATAATAAAAAAAAATCCTGGCTGTACCGATCCTGATTCGTTTTGCAAGATGAGAAACCTCTCCCAACTAGACCTTTTAGAGCTGTCTGAATCATAAGCATCATCCCAATAAGCGAGATTGTCGCAACTGCCTAGTTCCCACTTCAAGCACAGGGAAGAAGAGTTTGCAAAAGGCTCTCCAGATATACTAATGCTGACAGCGGCCACTCTTATAGTTTGCCCATTTGCCACAGTAACAGGGTTGACATGAATTCGCCCTGGGCTACGGTCAGCTTGAATTGCAGTCTGTATAACATCTCGATCATTTACTGTATCATCAGGCCACACAACATCACTAAGTATGGGATAGAAAGGAATCAAATGCCATATTTCACATCTGTCCAATGTAGATCATTATATTTACCAGGTTCATCCACTATTACTACAATTGAGGATGGAAGGCTGCAAGCAAGAGACAATGAAACTTCTGCTATTGCAGGAAGAGGATGATCATCTCCAACCAAATTTCCACGTTTGAAAACAAGTTTCTGAACAATTAGGAACCATGATGCTGTATTAGAATGTAAGAGAAGAAATTGTAGGGGTATGGACTTCAACTGAAACTCAACGTGTCCAGGGAATAGCGCACAAGCTTACATGAGTCCCCAGTGTTTGGCATAAAACTCTGTACAAATTGCCGTAGCTGTTAGAAATCCGATGCATATGGACCCCATTTTCATGCAAGTTTTCATCAAGAAACTCCACTGTATCCACGAAAACAACACCATTGCCCCACCTTTCTGGTCCTCCACAAAGCATGACATCTAGATGTGTTCCAGGGGTAAGATATAATTTATCCAGATGCTTTAGTTGATTAGCAGCTTCTGCACCAGCTGTATTCACCCAGTAACCACCAAACGGGTTCCCATCACCTGCCTGATGCAGTGCAAGTGGCTCATAAGCTGCAATTCTTGATGTCGCTTTTAAAACAATGGGCCCACTAAAAGTAAGATCAAAATGATGATATTCTTTGGAAAATGTCGCATGCAGCATGGCTTGACCAGATTCAGAAGCATAAACATAAGTCCACGAACATGGAGGACCATATGCTGGTAAATAGAGTTCCAAAGTTTCTAGCTTTCCAAAGACCGGTGCTTCCCCTGTTGCATTGGTAATAATGAAAGACTCGCTTCCTGCTTTCCACCTTATAAAGGAATAAAACGCATCACATCTAGAAAAGTAGACACCTGGAAATGGTAAGTCAACTTCAACATAAGAATTGGCAGCGAAGAAAAGAAATTTCCCAAATGATTCTGGAATAAGGCATAACCGTTTGTCGCTTTCATTGTAACAGCAGCCACAAGACGTGATCCCACAACAGTCTCAACAGGGAAGTTTTGCAACATAACCATAGAGGATGGAATTGAAACTTCAACAACAACCTGTTACAAATGTTACAAAAGATAATTTCAAAAGAAAACTTCATCTAATGAAGTGGCATGTCAAATGGAAGCTATTACAGGGTATAAAACAAACAAGATAATATTTTAGAAATTTACGCGTCAGTGAAAAACCAGCGACAGCACCTGATATAATGCAGGATCTTTATCAATTTTATGCTACAAAAAGATTACCTCTAATTATAAGAACGAAGAAAATAGTAAAAAAAAAAAAAAGATGCTGAAATTTCATTACCTCATCATAATTGAATGAATCAAAACTTGACACCACCTTCACTGTAGCTTTACCAGGCTTCTTAGCCTGGACAACTCCATAAGCAGTGATTGAAACAATATTTGTGTCAGAAGAAAACCATTTATAGTCACTGGAGGCTTTAGCACAACCTATGATAGCATTGCAGCCAATTGAATGAGGTTAGAACTTGAAAAAATAATTTGAAGACTAAACAGGTAAAATGCTACCAACCTCCAGTAGCCTTTAGCTCCATCTCCTGATAAACAGCAGGCGCCCAGGGAAGGAGAATAATTTGAGATTTACCATTTATTTTTTCCAAGCTAAACTTTACTTGATCACAAACAATAACTTTTTGCTCAACCTCGAGAACCTGAATGCAAGGCCGATAGAGAAAAATCTTAGTTTCCTAGCAAAGCCTACAGGACTGCCATTGACGGCCAACGAGAAATTAGAAAACATAATGATGCTTAATATGATCATGTTTCTCAAAAGCAAAGAAGAAAAGGAAAAAGAGCAAGTAAATGACACCTGCTTAGTATCATGATGCCCATTATAGTATACTAAACAGGCGGTCAACTTCCCCAGCCCCTCTGAAGTTGCTTTCAGAATTCTTGAATTCCTCCAGCCATATCTGGAAGCAATTGGCTCTAACGCTGGCAGAATTTTCCAGTACCCAGATTGGTTGTCATAAAACTCAACATCATCATTCTGCAATGCAGGAAAGGAAGTCTGAGCGAAAGATAACCAAGAAAATAATGTGAAACTAATTAGCACGAAAATTACATTTATGAACTAACAAATGACAATAACAATAGGCTCTTACCTAAAAATGATAGAGCCCTTGAAGCATATATAAAAGGAAAAAGCGTCAATACAAGGAAATGAAGAGGAGCAAAAAGGGAAACCATAAACTGAAGAAAGTATGAGAACCCAATCATCGGGCACATCAATGTAAAAAGTACTTGATGCTACAAAGACAACATGACTAACCTATATCACTGCTAAATGGTGAAAATAAATACATAATCAATAAGGTACCTCTGTAATGTAGATTTCATGTGTGTAAGGCCCCAGAGAAAAAACCTTCAGTTCAATGAGGTATTGTTTGCCTGAAACAACATACCAACGTGCCACAGGTGGGATGGGTTCCATTCCTTCTATCAGTTCACCATCAGAAGATAACAGTGAAATGTACAAAGACAGGGTATCTGGCAAGACCACATTAAGAGATGAAAGTTGACAATGGCCATCAACTCTAGTATCTTCAACAATGACAATTGTTTCCCCCAATGTCAGAGCATTAATTACTCCCATCATAGAGTCCACTTGAGCGACTGAACAGTTTGATACAGACCATCGATGATGTGGCGATGGAAGAGCTACCTCTGCAAATACCAGTGAAAGATACTCATTATCCATCAATCAAACAATAAACAGCCAGTTTACTCCATATGAACCTAAAAGCATGTCAAATCAACCTCTAAAAAGTGTTAATGAAGGGATTCAAAAGTGAAAACCTTGAGGAACAGTCCCACGGATAACCTTAAGACTATAACGAAGAGTAGCATTAATGAGGACGAAAACAGGTGATGGTGGATCTAATGACATAGCTTCTGCTACAGTTAGAACAATCTTATCATCAAACCCCTTCAACGGTGGCTCAAGCAACTGCACCGAAACATTCTCATGGCCAATACAAATGCCTCTTACAACAAATAAATCAGAAAATACACCCTGCAGCAAATACCAGAGAATAAGCTTCAACATAAATGCCAAATACGTGCCAAAGCCCTACTATTGGAACTGTAGCATGGCTACCTTTTCTTCAAGTTGTATCTGGATATCTAAGTCACCACACAATCCACCACAATCACTTAGGGGTGAATCCTTCAAAGGAACATGGGCAAGGTGATGATGTGATCCATTAGATTTAGGCATCAGCTGCCACATGAATTGTAAACCCACCAATGACGAAAATACATTGTCTGCAGTGCATGTAGAGGTGAACACAAATAAAACCCAAAAAAGAAAAGAAAAACACCAAAAAATGGAATTAAATAAGGATGAATGTTCCTTCAACACAAAAGAGAACCTAATAAAAGATGCATTATCAGGGATAAGCAATGTATAAATTGAATAAACAATTAATTACAAGACTGCAAGAAGCAATGCACCCAGCCATAGGATCATAAGTGCATAATTAGTTAGTATTACATTAAGCCTAAGCTATAATTAAATGGAAGAATAACATACAGTAGCTTTTGAAACTATAACATAGTATCCATCAACATAGCATGTGCTCTAAGCTTCTTAAAGAGTTTAGAGGTTGCTACCTTCCATAGTTTCTTTCGCTGCCTTCCATAGTTTCTTTCGCTACTTTCCGCTAATTACAAAACTTTATTAACTAATAGATGAATAAAATTTAACCACAAATACAACATAATAGTTCCCTCTAAAACTAAAATTATGCATGTTGCTATTCGAATAATTACATTTTCTTCTGGTTCTTAATTCTTCAACATTATTGTTTTCTTTAAATAACATAATAACAACCAAACAGAGTTCACTTTAGCCTACTTCCTTTTGGGAATTACCTTCACTATCAAAGGCGCGAACACGGAGCGTAGCAAGTCCATCAAGATCAAGCTTAATAGAATTATGAAATATTTGAATTCTATCAAAATGATCGATGAAAACTTTGCAGCGAATCACAATTCCAGTGTACACGTCCCTAGCATAAACCGCCGTTTCTTTTCTACCGGAATACGGCGCAATCGATCTCAGCCGTGCACTTGTCGAGCAATGATTGGTAGCATTATACTCAGGTAAAACAGACAAAACCTCATGATGATCCCACGACCTGAAAAAAGGTACAGAAATAAGTAACTATACGCATTTGTAATTTTGTATACGTAAAAATGTACGTATTTTTGGAACTATGTTGTACGGAACGTACCATTTGAAGCAGCCGTCGCTTCCTTGAAGCCGATATTCGACGGGGTTCGTCATTTTGGGAGGTAGAAGTATGTTAACATCAGCTATGTGAGGACCGGAGCTCAAATGCCACGTCGTTCCACTCACCGCCGTTAACGAAACAGTTAAAATAAGCAGAACACTGAGCCGAATCATCTTCAACTTCAAAATTTTGCTAAAGCCAGAGCTATGAAGGTTTGGCCATAGTAAAATTTCGGTTACAGTGAGCTCTCTGAGGACTGAGGAGAAGAAGGAAACAGGAAGAGAAGAAGCCCTAAGAAGGAAAGAAGAAAACAACAGAGGTTTTAGAGGGGGTTTACGGGAGCGAAACCGCTCGCTATACGTGGCGTCAGAGGATTGGGGTGATAGGAAAGGGTAGTAATTTTAGATTTTGTTTCCAAAGTGAGGTTTGTGCTTGTCACGTGCTTCCCGACCGGGACATCAGGTTTTTGTCGTTTGAATTTCAGGCGAATTTACATGGGCGTCGTTTTGCTGTGAAGCCACCGTCCTCTCTTTTTTCGGAGTTGACCAGGTTGACTATTGAAATTAAAAAATAAAAAAATTAAATTAAAAATGTCTTAATACTAATTTGAATTTTATATTAGTAAATCAACATGTGAGGAAGATCGGCCAAAAGAAAAATCAACATGCAAGGAAGGAGGATAATCAAACCAATTCAAACCTATCTATTATTAACGTATTTGTTAGTTTTGTGTCTAATCTTTTCTTTTTTTATAGTAAATTCTTTGGTATCCCAACTAATTTGAAGTCCAGACCATATTGAATTTCAAATGAGAGAAAAAATTTTCAAATTTATTTTTTATTATTTATAAGATTCAAAGTTCAAATACGAAATCGCATCCAGTATCTTCTATCCTATAGTACATTTTTTGGAAGAGAATCTAATAACTTGTTAAATCACACTTTAAGTTAGGAACATTATTTTAATCATGATCACAATTTGAGTACTATAAAAGTAAAAGGAAAAAAAGTTTATTTATTGCAAAAGTTACATAATAAAAGGTAACTTGAATCTTATAAAAGATTTGATTCCGAAAGGCATAAGGTTTAAAAGATTTTTTAGAGATACTAATAATATAAAACAAGGGTAAATTCCATGGATAAAGAAACATCTCTTAACAGTCTAACAGCAATTTGGCCAAGAAAAAAACAGGCTAACAGCAACTGTAAATGTGGTTAATCGTACGCTAGTGTTGGGTTTAGAAGGATTTGGAATTAGATAGCTACCATGAAAATGCCTTGGCCAATGTGTGGACTATGGAAGGATTTGGATTCTTTTATGGGCTCATATTAGTTTCTCGGCTTTTTACTTGTTGGGCTTGAATTTATATGGACAACGTAGGAATCGGAGGGTACATACAGATACACTGCATGGATGAAGCCGAAAGATTCAAAGCAGGCTATCAGGGAAGGAAGGAATTATGAAAACCATCCTCACCATCCACTTATTTTGGTAATTAGAGATCTTCTGGATGAAAATTGAATGTGGACATTAAAGCACATCCCAAGAGAAAAGAATATGACTGCTTATTAGATTGCTAAATGGAGTGAAGAACAACAAAGAAACTTGATCTTTCTTAGCAAATCACCTACAGGCCTAAGACAAAATTTGTTCGCTGATGTAATAGAGGTTTGTTACCCTAGATCTATTACTTTGTAATTTTTGGATCGTTGGACCCGTTTACCTACCGAAAAAACAAAAGAAGCCGAAAGAAGAGGGGGCTCGAACTCGAAGACACTTGTCAAAGCTGCCTCCAGAATGCTACGCGTGCTGCACATCATGCTTGCATGGCTGATGGCATCAATTTAACAAATCCAAAAGATATACATACATCATATTTATAATAATTTAATAAAATGGAAGGCCAGGAAATCTTACAAAGTTAGCAAGATAATTTGATTGTAAGCCATGGACACCATCAGAAACAAGGAAAGCAGGAACTTTACAGGAGACAAGAAGACAATGAAGGAAGTTAAAGGTGTTGTTGATGATGCTGCTCAAGAAAAGGAACATTTGGAGGTCAGGGAAAGAAATGGGAATGGGTAGGAAACAGGGAAAGAAAGTGAAGGTGAGGGAGTAAAAGGTCTACCTCACCAGCAAGTTCCCCAGTCAGGAGATTTCTCCACTGAAGCCCTTGAGAAGTTATGAGAAGCCACAAGAAGTTATCACAACTGAATCGCATCACTCCTCTCTTTTCATATAGAATATAGAACTTTATAATATGTGTTCCCTTTTTTCTTTTTTTTTCATTGTGATGTTTGTTTTGACAAGAAAGAATCCATGATTTGCGAAATTTGCATACACCTTATGAGTTGTGCAGCTTCTTCCTCTTTCTGGATGCGAGATGAATTGAATTATTTTTTTCTTCGGTACAATAGAGCCGAAGAACTGGGTTTCCAATAACGCCACCTGATCCAATAGAGGGTGGGATAGAATTGAACTAAGGTTCCAATAGGATAAGACTAAGCTAAATTAGCAAAAAAATCCACACACCTGGTCACTTCACAAAAAATGTGGCGTATTTCCTCGACCCAACCTTCTCTTATCAATAAAGTAGGATCTTGCACCAAAATAGAACAAGATGCAAATTATCTACATTTTCCTTCAAAAACTTCACCACCAAAGCTACATCAAGTTCCACGATCATTTGAGTAAGATTTAGCCTGCAAGCTAGCAAGAGGCCCTTTCTAATCCCCCATAATTCAGCCATCAAACCATTTGTAACGCCATTATTCATAACAAATCCCTCCACCAAATTACCATTGCTATCCCGAATATAATAAGTCCACAAGCTGAGGCAAGACCAGAAGATGACTAGCACCATCAGTATTAAGAATGTAGCAGCCCGCACCCGGCGGCTGCCATGACATTACTGGCTAAAAAGGTCAAAAGAAGAAACGGTAGATAAGACAGTTTAAGAGAGGTAATTAATTTAATTAGGTAAATAAGGAGTATAATTAGGTAATGAGAGTTCCAACTACCAATGTATTGACACTTTTGGCTTCTTTGTCAAAATCCAGTAATTCTTTGATGACTTGAAAGCATTGAATAACTCTGGTTGCAGCCGAAAGGTACAGAATCCCACGGAAGAGCTTCCCATTTGTCTGAACTCGGATCAAAAAACCTCACCCCATGGCTTTGAATAACTCTACTTGCAGCCCATAACGTACAGCTTGCCATCATGGACAGCTTTCAGAGGATTCTTCATACCACCAATCATGCGAGAACTCACGGCTATACATATCCATGCAATAAATTTCAGTAGAGCAAGAGATCCTCCATCCTTACTCTCACATCCACGTAGACAGTATATAGTAAAGCCCATTTAATGCAGTGCAAGAATATAAGCCAAAGGTAGTTGAGATGAATGGAGTCTTGTTCGGGGCTTATAGTAAACCTTTCTGTAGGATCTACTGGGTCTTCAGTATCAGCAGCATGGTTGTCGACAGTGCTACAGCCACATTAACAGTTTTGTTTTGTTTGCGCTTTGGGGGCCGGGGACCTTTATGATAAACCAATGCATTTTCCCTTCAATTTTCAGGAGGCAGGAACTGTAAAATACATGCAGAAATCCTACGGTGGTTTTAGAATGAAACCAGGGATTCTGCTTGGGCACTAACTAATCGTGAATACAACCCACCCTTGAGTAGAAGCTCAGTATGGTTACCCATCTGACCAAAAATAAAGCCATAGATGCATAAGTTGGCTATAGTTGAGTTCAGTTAAGTGTTTATTTGGAATAGATTTAGATAATTTGGTCCTACCTCAACAATTCGACCACCATCCATCACAAGGATTCTGTCAACGGTCTTGATGGTAGACAACCTGCAATGTTAATTAGTTCCCTTGTTGCAAATAAGATCAAACCTAAAAGTAAAAAATTGAAGATGACAGGAGGTTAAAAAAGGACTTCACCTATGTGCTATGACAATGACGGTTCTTTTTGCTCTGCTTTCATTTCTAAGTGCATGAAGAACATCCTAAGATTATAGAAGTCGAAGCATAAGTAACAAACTCATTCATAACAAATTTCATATCATTTTACTTTAATGTTCTGAGGGAAACTAAATACTGCATACCTTGACATAGTACTCAGTTTCTGCATCCAGAGCACTGGTGGCTTCATCCAGGACAAGAATTGCAGGATCTCTTAGGATGGCCCTAGCAATGGCAATTCGTTGCTTCTGTCCCCCACTCAGCAAATTATCATCAACGATGGTTTGATAACCATGAGGTAGAGATGAAATAAATTCATGGGCACAGGCCTGCTTTGCAGCCCATTCTACAGCTTCCTCCTTGACATCTCTTGGGCAACCATATTTAATGTTTGACTTGATATCCATATTAAAAAGATGGGGGTCCTGACTGAAATGCAGATTAGAATATTGCATAGCTGTATTCAAGCATGCCTTGAAGAAAATGAAATATGTAGCCTGATTGTCTAACCTGTCCAACAAACCCGATCTGTTCTCGTATCCACCTGATGTCCAATTCATTGAGTGGAAGACCGTCTATATATATCTGCAATTAGAGGCACTTAGCATGTAAGCCCTGCTGCCTAACTTCCAGAGAGTACCACTACTTCAATAGTTGCATAATAAAAAGACTAAAAGAAAAAGGAAAACCATAAAACCTACAAGAGAGTATAGAAACAAAAAAGAATTATTAACATCAGGCATGAGCCATGACAAACCATTGAACAATTAATGATCTGACCATGAGAGAATGAGAAAGCTAACCTGACCATTTACTGGTTCATAGAGACGAAGCATAAGATTTACTAATGAGCTTTTCCCACTACCACTCAAACCAACCTTGCCAAGATAAGAATGACTTGTTAAGCTTCAAATCTTTGGTCAACACCAATAGAATACAGTGGAATTACCATGAAGTGACATTTCTTACAATTGCAACCACTTCGTTTGCTCGTACAGAAAGGTTTAGTTGATCTAGTACAGGTAACTGCTCAAAAATCAGAAAATTAAAACACAGCAGAGAGTACTTTTACTTATGATCCACTCTAACACAAGGAAATCAGGGTGAGAGGCCAAGAAGCAAGAATAGAAAAAGGTGGTGCATCAAAATGCTATATTTGTTGAGCTTATCTTGATCCAATTTGGTTATGTGGGAACTTTCTCAATAATGACAGAGTTGTGCAATTGGGGATGGCCTTCCCAAGACCCATTAGTTTAGAATCCCTTCCCCAGTTGAAGGAAGGATCTAAAAACAATTAATCATGATGCTTAAGATAATGATAATGATACTTTGCTATAAGGACATGATACGTACTGTTATCTGTGAAGCATAGTGAAAAGATACATTCACAAACTGTATTTTCCCCATTAGTCTCTGCAGTTTCACTCCTGTAAACAATTTGGTCAACAATTTGAAAAAAAAAAAGTTATTTGTAAGTTCAAATGAAGAAAAAAAAAAGGAAAAAGAAAAAGCAGACTCAAAAGAGAGCTCTGTTTCCCTGCTCTCTTTGGGTA
Source organism: Microcos paniculata (assembly GCA_030664755.1). NCBI lineage: Eukaryota > Viridiplantae > Streptophyta > Magnoliopsida > Malvales > Malvaceae > Microcos > Microcos paniculata. The sequence goes on along the minus strand of CP131462.1, from coordinate 34,622,690 downwards.
TTGAAATCAAATCAAAACAAACCTCTAAATCAAAAGATAAAATTGCAAATCAGAGCACTAGAATAGAATCAGCCATGATTCTAAATTCATCAGGATTCATCTTCATTTCGAGCATCTTTCATGAACAATAATAACAGAGCATTTGTTTCTGGTTAAACTCTTTAGAAGTTATACAGACAAAAGATGATGCAAGGTTCTCTGAATTGTTTAAGCAATCTCAAGCATAATCTTAATTTGAATCCTAGTAAGAGGCAAGCAATTGTGCTTCTCATAGTGTGGCATTCGATGAAAGTGCAAAAAAAATGAAGTGAGACAAAACTCCATTAATCTAAAGAACATCTATGCTTAATGGTTAGTCCCTGAAAATGAGGCAGAAAATACTTGCCTTTTGAGAAGAATTGATCAGCAGGCAAGAGATCCATTAATTGAAAGACCTTTTCACATGCTCCAACAGATTGCAATAGTGATGATGAATTGTCTACCACCCTCCAGGTAGCATAAATCAACCACTCGCAGTATAATATGTACTTAGTAAGCTGTTCAGTTGTTACATGGGAATTCATAATGCACATTCCTCCTAACAGCACTGCAAGAACCTGCAAAATATGAACGTTTATAAATCATATAATGAATCTTCATTCACATCAGAACTATTTTTTGTCACTAATAATATATCTTCTTATGTTTCATCATTTGCAGTGTCATTATAGTTCATCCAACCATTCATCCAACAAGAGGCAAAGGTAAAGGGTGAATCAAGAATGGTAAATACCTGTGCAGAACGGTAAAGAATGAGAAAACTCATATTCCAGAATCCGTTAGCCGCACTTTCTTGAATGCTTACAAAAGCTAATTCATCTAGCCAGTGCTTGTATCTAAAACCAAATGGGATCAGAAATATAAAATTATTAACCATTTAGTGGCATCAAAGCCTCAGCTTTCAACTTCTATGCCTACGAAATAAGTGCCAGTTAAAGAGGAAAATAGACACCCATAAATTTAAGAACGCCTAATGGAGAAAATTTTAGGAGAATCTTGCCTTACAAGTTCTTCTCCTTCTGTTCCATAAGCTCGGACAGTTCTCATCAAAGAAAGTGTCTCTTGTGCAACCTACATTTAGGAAACCAGTTAAATTAGAATGTTATGCAAGTGGCAGAACTCTTGGAGCAATATGAACGAGTACTGTGTTTTTACGTTGTTCGCATGGGCATTTAACTCTTGAAATAACCTTGCAGCTCTCTTTTGGTACCTATCAAAAACATCAACAAGAATAAGCATAATAATTTCAACATATATTTAATTGTATCTATCAAAAATTCAGATCCTGATGCAATTTAGAAAAGATTGAGGCAGGACTTGGTTTAATTTAAACTTCAAACTGAACTGAACTAACAATGTAAATAGGATTTGGCCAAGGAAAAGAGACAAGTAAAATACAATGAAAACGACAATCTGATACCTAAATTGAGGTGAAAAGAGAAAAAATACTCACTGGCCATAAATGGAAAATATTATAGCCAAAACAGAGCATATCACTAACGTTGGCAATGCTAGCGGCCAAGATAAAGTCAGTAAATTTATCAGTGCACCAGTTCCCTAAACATTCAAAAGGAAAAAGTAATCAATCAGACCCTCCCATGAAATAAATATTCATAATGGATGTGATATCAAATAAACATCAAAACCTGAATGACATTGCGGATTATCAGATGAATATCATTCCCAATAACATGAGACAGTCGCTGGCAATCTGCTCCAAGCCTACTTGTCAAACTACCAACTGTTTCCACGTCAAAAAAGGATATGTCCTACATCAAAAGCACCGGGAGCAGATAGTCTTTTACTAAACAAATAAACAAGACCTATATCCATTTTATGTGAATTTTATTTGCATCCAACCTCAAGTAGTACAATTCCCAACTAAATCACGTACCTGGAAAACAAGAGATGTATATAAACTTTCCCTAAGGCGCTTAACCTGCAAATAAAGTATTATAATCACCAAAAACTGTGGCAGGCAAAGTAAGGTTATGTCTCACTGAAACTTCTGCCATTTTTGTTTTCTCAGATATAATGTAAAAGCAAAATCATTTTCATTAAAGCACGCAAATGGAATAGTTCCAAATACAATAAAATCAGGCTTTTTCCGAATTTCATCATTCAAAAGGCAAAGGATTAGTAGCACTAAAATTAATAGACTCAAGATCTAAATTAAATTTTTCTCACCAAGATCGTATTCGCTGTCGCAAAGCAGCCACTTCGCAAGCCACTGAAAATTAGCATAAAAATATAAGCTCGAAAAGAAATAATTCAAATTTTGAAACAAAACAAATGTTCACGGCATGTAGAACACAAAATTACCTGGAAATTCCTGAGATAATTAACAATAAAATCAACGTCCGCGAGCCTCTAAAAAACGCTGTGGACTCCCCACTATTAGCAGCAAAAATTGACGCCGCCAATATCCTAGGCATCGAAATCTCCGAAACCTGGAATAGATTTTTTTTTTTAAATTAATAAATCAATTTAAATTTGAAAAATCTAAAATTTTCAATTGAATTATTGATGGCACGAACAGCAGCGACGAACAAAGCACCGAGCCCGACAAAGATGATCCACTTATCGTCTCCAATCAAACTCCACATTCGGTTAAGAGCTACCGGAACAGTAACTGGCTTCGACTGTGAGGAATTTGGAGCATCGATATCACGGAGGTCCCACCAGCTGTCACGTGTCCGGACGGCTCCCAAACCACAGGAGCATTTTTTGTGAAGAAATTTCGGAAAGTCCAAATTGCTGTTTCCGTTTGGAGGTGAAAACTGGGAAGCTGGAGGGAGGAAGCGTTGTCGTTTTGGTGCTGCGAGGAAAAGTGAAGGTCGGCGTTTGGCTTTGAGGTTGAGGATGGAGCAGGAGACAGAGATGGCCATGGAGATGCAAGATTAGAGAAATAGTTAGGGAGGTATTGGCATTTCAAGGATCAAAATCATTTCATCTTTTCAACGGCAACTCTCCTGACTCCTGAGAGTTGTGTTCGGAGCTTGAGCTTGCTTCTCGTTCTCGGAGAGACCCGACACCGTCAGCAACGGCTAACGGTAATAAATACTAAATAAATAATTATCCAAGCTATCAACCGGAGGAACGGTGTCGTTTAATATCCTGAAATGTAAGGGCCGAAAAGCACTTAAATGGGCCGGATCATTCGGTGAAAACGAAAAAGAAAAGAACTCCATTAATCGGCTCTTTCAATTTCCAAGTTCCGCTTTCCTCCTTTCTAGTTCTTCAGACTGAGAACTGAGATTGCTAATGTAATATCTCAAATTCAAGATCTAATTTAACGTCGCCAAATTCAAAGCTCTCCTAGAAGAAGCCATGGCCGAGACCAAAGAGAAAAGCGAGAAACCGAAGCCCAGAGTTAGGCCAATAGTGCGCCTCGGTATCTTGCTCATCTCTCATAGCTTCCTCGTCAGGTAAACTTATTCATCTTTCCCTTATGTAATTTGATTCTTTCTTTTTCTCGATTTTTCTTTTGAAGTCAGTTAGTAATGATTTGGTCTTGTGATGATATTTCAGTGTCGTTTGCTGCACTGCTGGGGTTTTGGCTCTGTTTCTGTTGCCTGTTCTTGCTAAAAACACTTACATTTCCGAAAATGCCCTCATGCCAGGTCGCTTCCTTCTCCTTACCTCTTGTTCTGTGTAAATAATTTTGAATCCATTGAAGTAGCAACTTAGCTGTATTCAAGTTAAGTTGAATGACATTTACTGTTTAGTTGGATGTAAAATGATAAATAATAACTTCTGATTCAGACACGGAAGGAAAAAGCTGATTTAAGTACATAAATTATGTTATGCTCGTGAGTTGTGATGTTCTTTACTAGCATTGGGTTCTTTAATAGATGTTAGAATAGTGGTAATTTAGTTGGAACCGTGTTCTTTTTTATTTAATGTGTGGCTTTAATATTATTTCTGTAGGTTCCGCGAGTCCCATGCTTTCCAATCAGCATGTTTCGGATGGAAATAGATTGGTGAAGGACCTAACTAGTTCAGACATGAAATCTTCGAAAACAGGAATGTATGTGTTGATCCCATGTATATGCTTTTTAAATCTTGGTTGCAAGGTTGTTTTTATTGCAGAGAATTTGAGTTTGGTAGCGTGTAGCATTTATGGAGGATGCTTGAGAAGTTTATGTTTATGAGTGAGTTATAGCATTCATGCCTATTCTTGGTTCGTATAGCATGTGGTACCCCATATTCTAGTGTCTTCCTTATTGCCATGAATCATGTCCTATGAAGCTGAAGCTGGACCAAGCTAAACTGAAATGGACAAACATTCCCTCTAAAGCATATTAAATCTTCTGAAAAGTGGTTTAGGGCAGCAATGAGCTTAACTAAGTTTAAGAAAGGCTGCTTGGTTCTGAATCTGCTTATATTTGTGGAGTGGCACTTTCCTTTTTGTGTTTATTTTGAGAAGCTTTCCATGTGGCATACAAATTAGCAATTGTGTCTTATAGTTTTTGTTTTCTGTCTATGAAGATTAGTTGCTGTTTCTTTATGTTTTTCCTTCACATATCAACATTCACTATTTTGGATTATAGGCTTGTAGTTACGCCCTACTTTTCTTAATAATACATGCAAGAAATTTGATGCAATTCTATTTACCTTGTTTTTATTATCATTTCAGAGAAAGCCAAAGAATTATAGCACAGTACATGTTAGACTTGGGTGCTGAAGTTAGTTTTCACAAATTTCATCCTCAGTTGAATCAGTTTCATCCACTTCACTTTTTCTCTAGTCCTGAGTCTGGTATAAGACAAGAGAACTTCAGTTGTTCATCATATGCTATCAATGCTGTTGGGATCATAAGAGCTCCTCGTGGTGATGGGAAGGAGGCTATTGTCTTGGTGACACCATACGATGCCCTAAAGAGTGGTCTTGGTGAGGCTTTATCTGTGGGCATTGCATATGCAGTATTTTCTTTGCTTACTCAAGTTACATGGCTAGCCAAGGATATTATATGGCTTGTTGCTGATTCACGATATGGAGAATATGCTGCAGTTGCTGCTTGGTTGAGAGATTATCAGACTCCTAAATTTAGCAGACTGAGTTCACTAAATGCTGAGATGTGTCCAGATATTAATAATCTGTCTGAGTTGAAAGTTAATTCCTTTGCTGGAAGTAAATTCTCCAATAACCTTAGACGTTCTGGGACTATGGCTGCCGCCCTAGTCCTGAAGGTCAGAGATGAAAGTGAACATTTTGAAGACACTATCAGCATTTATGCTGAGGCATCTAATGGACAGATGCCAAACTTGGATCTCATCAATGTTGTAAATTATTTGGCAGTGCATAGACAAGGCCTGCGTGTAAAGGTGGAGAAATTGTGGACCCTTCTTAACTCCAGTTGGCTCAAAATTTTGGGTGAAATCTTTGAATCTGTAGGAAAGGTGGCAAAAAGCTTAAACCCTGCATGGAAATTTGGCATCCCAGCAACAGAGTATGTTGATGGCACAGCTACACTTGCAAGTTCTTTGTATTATCAGGTAGAAAATATTCTTGTTTTCTCATCTGTGATTTATCTGCTGTTTTCGTCTTCTTTGAGTTCATATTTACCACAAATCTTCTATTTCTTATAGTACCGAATTGGATGAAGAACAAATTTAAGGGGTTGTACATTTTTGCTTCCCTCTGTTCACTGAGTAGATTTTTACTCTCTCTCTCTCTCTCCCTGTCCATATTGCTTTGTTCATTTTTAGGCACTAGGTGTACCAACAGGCCCACATGGTGCTTTTCGTGACTACCAAGTTGATGCAATCACATTGGAGATTTTACCCAAATTTTCATCAGATAAATTCAGGCGTAACGACATTCTTCTAAGAGGTGGCAGGCAAGTGTTCATTCTCAATTCTTTCTCTTCCCACTTGTTATTGAGGTTCTCATCAATAACTGTTTTCTAGCATGACTTTGAACCTCAAATGATAGTTGAATGATGGAAGTTATGATGTTTTATAGGAGATCATTGCATATAGATTGGTTTCATAGTATGTAGGTGTATATAGATTTCTTTTTGTCGCTTTCATTTTCTTGAACCATTTATGTTATTCATGCAGGTTGATTGAAGGAGTTATACAATCAGTAAATAATCTCCTTGAGAAGTTTCACCAATCTTTTTTCTTATACCTCTTAACGTCTCCTAGTAAGTTTGTGTCAGTGGGGGTTTACATGATTGCATTTGCACTTCTCATCGCACCACTTCCAATGGTTGCAGCTTCCCTTTATGTTGATGGAAATAGTCTGGGCCATTCTTCCAAAAATGACAAGTCCTCTCCATCTACAATTGCTGATGCTGATGAGCATGTCATTGCTATCAGATCATGGAGGTGGCTTAATTCCGCAAAATTAGTTTTTATTGTTCACTTATGGGGTGCTATTGTTTCATTACTTCCATATTTCATCTGCCAAATACCCGACTGCAGCCCAGCAACCAGCTTCATGATCTGGGTTTTGCTTTCGTTGATCAGCCTTACAGCCCTGTACTCAGTTTTGGCTTCTCCTACTTCTCGTGTTAATGCATCTCAAGAAAAAGAATGGGCCCTTGTGAAATCAGTGACCATCTCATTTGTGTTCATCGGTTTGGGGCTCATGTCAGTCATTAATTTTGCTACTGCAGAAATTGGTGCTTTATTGCTGGTCCCAATGTGTTTGCTTGCTCGACCTTTAAAGCTTGACCTTAGAGCTGGTAGTTTGAGAAGTTTTTCCAGAATAATTTGTAATTTGGTTTTAGGGTTTGTTGCTTTTCCTCCAGCTGCATTTTATCTGTTGAAAGGGATGCTTGAAGGTTTTGGCGGTGTCAACGTTGGCGACTTTTGGATGTGGGTTGAATCTCTTTGGGCATGGAATAGTGCTACATATCTATTTATTGGTATGGTACACTTGCCCTGTTGGGTATTGTGCATTCACATTTTGCTTCACACTTGTTGACACATCTTAGTTCTGTTTGGACCTGGAAACTGAAGATCAAGAGACTTTTAGTTCAATGTTTGTCTTCATATCTAATTGCAAACTTTTAATGAAAAATGAACTTGATCTGGAGAGCACATGCAATTATTGTCTTTCAAAGCCGCACGGTATTCTGGAACTTGAATGTTATGGGGTTGGTTTTGGAATTAGCTCGTTGCTGGCAGGATTACAATGAAGTTTGACATAGGTCTTTTAAGAAATGGTGGTATGACACAAATGGTTGATTGTTTTGTTCTGAATCGGCTCATAGTCCTTCTCAGCTAAACTCCGAGCATGAATGAGCTTAAGCTGCCCATTAATGCAGAGGTACACTTTTTGTTTCCAAATATGAAACAGCTATACATGTAGATTGCCTTATTTAGGGGCGTACACTTCCACTCACAAATGAATGCATGCATGTATACGATTTGCACGTGTTGAAATTCCATGGAAGAAAACAAGTCATGAAAGAGAGGATTAGGCAAGACTTTATTGTATAATCTTGGTCAGATTGGCATAGTTTCTTTAGATCGAAGGGAATCATGTGTTGTTTTACCTATTCTCAATGGTGTACCATTTAAAAAAGGCAATTGCTTTGCCCTGTTCTTAAAAGTAGATCTAAGTTGAAAGAAAATGATAAGGACTAGATGCCTTGCTGACCATTGGCTCCCAACAGAATATGATTGTTTTATTTGTCACGGATGAGGAAGGAAGATGCGAGATATCTAAGGACCATATTAAACACGCACTCATAAAGGTAAGGAACCTTTAATGGTAGCAAAAGTGATTCTCGTAAAGATTGCAAATTGATGGTCTATGGATTCTCTGCTCCCGTGGAATTTTAGATATGATTGCGCTGTTTATGCTCCCGAAGTCTTATGGTGATCAAGGTGTGTGGTCAAGCCTTCCCCACGAGTTTGAATGAGTTCAAATCTCTGATTAAAATTGCTCATATATGTTGTTATAGAGAGGTTTATTGTTATTTGTTAAGCTGTGATAATCATGAGAAGGGGACAAAAGTTTGAAAGAATAAGAATTTAGACAAAGAAATAGAGGCAGGGAAGAAAGGAAGGAAACCAGCTGAGGTAGAGGTACTGACCTCTGCCTTTTCTACCAAAAGCTATAAAACAACAAAATACATCCCTTTCCGAGGAAACTCCAGGAATCCATCAAACCACCTAGATTTCTCCGAGAGAGCAGAAAGTTTTAATCGGAATTGAATTTGTACGAGGAATAAGACAGATGACCCTGCCAAGACCTCATGGTTACCTAACCCAAATTTCTCTTTTAATATCCAACTGTATTTGTGAATCTAACCAAGCAACAGTATTGTAGAAGGTAACATAGCTCCTATAATCATAAAACGGGGAAATGGGTAGTTTTACTTTTGCTTTTATAAGATTAGATATTTAATGCGAGAAGTGATTCAGGCAGCCTCCTTGCCCTAACCATGGCAACAGGAGGTGTTAAACTGCTCGTACATTAAATATGACTTTTGCTCTTCAGACTTGCTGAGATTTTATTCCTTGAAGCTGGTCTAGTAAGCGTAAGTGCATTCTTTTAACTTTCTCTTAAACTTCACCCTTAATAGCTTGTAGGCTCTATCCCAACTGCAAGTTGGCTCAATTGCTTGAGTTCATTCAAGAAGCTCCTTGAAAAGATGAGTGAAGAAATTCAACAGCTACTTAAGTGGGGGATGAGAAAGAAAGAAAAAAAAAAAAAGAGGAAGAAAAAGAATTTGTTCCAAGAGAAAAATGATAGTTATTGAATTGGAATTTGGAATTGATAAGCATTGATGAAAAACAACACGTAAAAAAAACCATAAAAGAGATAAGAAAAATAAGGAAAAATAAGAATATGGCAATTTTGGAATTTGCTTCCTTTTTTTTTTTTTTTTGGAATTTGCTTCCTTATTTAAGTAAACACATTCATCATGATCATGACGTGGAGAGGCAAAAATGGTGGCTGGGAGTTTGGGACGTGGAGGCCAATGCCAACCCTATAAACGCGCTTTATGGAGTGAGTTAAATTACCACCTTCAAATTTCGAAACCAATATACATAGGATTAGGAAAATGAAATATCAGTCTGCTTAAAATAAAATAAAATACTAGCAAGCAGCTTCTTATTTTCCTTTGCCTCTAAGTAAGAATTTGGATGATTTCATAGTTCATAAAGTGTACACTAAGATTGGGGTGATTGATTTTCATTTTTCAATTTGGGGTCAATTATTAAGACTATGTTTGGTATGAGAAAACATTTTCTGTTTTCATTTTCAAAAAAATACAAAGAAACTATCATATAAGATACATGTTGTGAGAGAATATGTATGCATATTTTAGAAAATAAAAATGAAAATGGACCTAAAAATGAGATTAAAAAAATTTGTTCTAAATTTTATGTCCATTTTCATTTTCATTTTCTAAAATATGCATATATTTTTATAAACTATACATATCTTAAATGATGATTTCTTTATATATTTAGAAAATGAAAACAAAAAATGTTTTCATATACCAAACATAGCCTAAAGTTCTTTGCTATTTTATTAAAAAAAAGAAAAATGACAACACATTTAGGGTATGATTGGATCATGATAACTTACAACATTATAATTATTAAAAAGGTTCAAATGATTTTCGTTCTTTCAACTTGAATGTACAAACAAACTTGTAAAGAACTTGAACTTACATAATAGACAAACTGAATAGTTTTAAAAGGTTTCACCAAAAAATAAAAGTTTTAAAAGGTGGATTATAATCATTGATTTATTAAGTACTACTGAATTAAAATTTTGAGTGTCAAATTGAATAGTGTTTTATCAAATGACACGTGGGGAAAGCTTTTTATTCATTATTATATTATTATTATATTTACATTCTAATCATCTAAAAGATAATTTTTATTGGTTTAATGTCCAAATTAGTCCCTGAATTATGTCAAAAAAGATAAATTGGTCCCTCAACTTTTATTTAAGACAAATTGATCCCTAAACTTTTATTTTGAAACAGATTGACCTCTGAACTTTTTATTTTGGGACAGATTGCGATTGTCCCTGAACTTGACAGATTGGGACAAATTGATCCTTGAACTTTTATTTTGGGACAAATTGATCTCTGAGTTTTCTTTAGTTTTTTTTCATTAATGATCTATCCAAAAATAAAAGTTTCATGGATTAATTTGTTTCAAATAAAAGTTGAGGGACTAATTTACTCTTTTTGATATAATTCAATAACCAATTTAGACATTAAATTATTTTTTATTTACAGTCATCATCAGTTCTCATATAAATGTTAGACAATATTATCAATAAAAAGTTATTTAATTTAAAAAAAAACAATTCACTATCCTTAAATTATATGGAGAGAAAAAAAAAGGATAAAGCGCAAACCTAATTTTTTTTATTAAACCTGATCTAAATGATCATTCCACAAAAGCCTCCAATTAGAAAATTAATAATTATAGTAATACTACAAAAAATCTTAATGTTAATCTTGATGATGAATATATACAAAACTTCAAAAAGATAGCCTTGAAGAGGAAACTAGTTCCCTAAATGCAGTAACTTCTAAGTTCCCATCTGCAAAAATTATGGGAGAAATAGAAAAAAAGAATTATAGTTCCTGTTTCTATGGAGAAATGTCTTAGCCCCGACATGAAATGTCCTACACGCGCTTCAAACTGCGGTTACCGAAATTCTCAATCTCTTTGTGCTGCTGTCCATAGCTAATCCAACTCAATTTTCTCTCTCACCTAATCATCAAAATTCAACCTTTAAATCACAGCCAGAGAAACAGTTGTCAACGCCAAAAACAGAACAAATAAATAAACAACAAAGAACTCAAAGCCTTACAGAACATCAAAACTTCCTGGTAGGTATTGGAATTACCAGAAGAAACACAGAGAAAAAGAAAAGCCCCAGAGAAATTCTCTGAGGTTTGAAGAATTTGCCTAGAGATTATGGACAACATTTTCTGTGATGAACTACTGCAAGAGATTTTCAGAAGACTGCCATCAACTCCATCATCTTCTCTATCAGTTTCTCTAGTTTCCAAGCGTTGGCTTAATCTTTACAGAAGCTCAAAAGCTTCTCTTTCTCTCAGGGTTCTTCCGCATACTTCCATGATTGTTTCTCTGTCTTCTCTTCTTTCTTATTACCCTTCCCTTTCTTCTCTTTCTCTTGTTCTATCTGATACCACCACCAACTCCACCTCCTACAACGACAAACCAAGCACTTCCTTTCTTGATCATTTGCTTTTCATAGTTTCTTCTTCTTGTTCTAACCTGCATCATCTCAGGTTCTTGGGCGGTCCAGTTTCTGTTTCTTCTTTATTGTCTCTCTCAAAAGCTTGTTCCCACCTTACTTCTATTACTGTTTCTTTATCTAGGCCTCTTTCTTTCACCTGGGTTGCTTCATTTTCTTGTTTAAAGGAGTTGTGTTTATATGTCTGTGCAATTGATGGCGTTGATGATCGAGTTAGGGGAATTGGGTTGTGTTTAAATGAGGAATTGGTCGCAGAATTTGGTTTAGAAACTCTATGTTTGTCTGGAATTCAGGCAGTTGACAAAGGTGTTGGTTGGCTGTGGAAGAATTGTAAAAGGCTTAAGAAATTGCAGCTAAAGAGCTGCGAGAGTGTGGGTGATGGAGAGTCTTTTTCATCATTTATTTTGTGCGTGGAAGGTCTGGAAGAGGTGGAGCTAAGGAAATGTAGGAGCATAGTTGATGGGGTATTGTTAAGATTGGCGGAGAATTGTACTTCATTGAATTCTCTATTGGTTTATGATGGCGGTAGCAGAGAGGGTTTGCTTGAATTCATAAGCACTTGCAGGTGTAATTTACAGAAACTCGACCTCCGTTTACCGCTAGACCTCAACAATGATCACCTTTCAGCTGTTGCTATGAATTTGAGAGGTGTCTCAACACTTAGGCTCCAAAGTTGCTTTCTTGTTACAGGTGAAGGTTTAAAGACTCTTGGGACTGCCTTGCAGTCTACTCTTGAAGAATTGGCACTAATAAATTGTGATGTTGTTGAAAGAGAGATAGGGTTGCTAGCCACGCTGGGGCAGAATTTGAGGATGTTGAGGAAATTGGACCTGTCTTATAATGAGATGTTGCTTGATAAGGAGTTCATTTCTATGTTAGTTTCTTGCAATCATCTGACTGAATTGAAGTTGAGAGGTTGCAGAAGGCTTACTACCATGGCCTTGGTTTCTATATCAAAAACCTGCAAGCGTTTGGAGAGTGTTGATATTATGAATTGCCCGGGTATCGAAGCTCAGGCTGTCGAGTTCCTTGTCTTGAATTGTCCTCAGCTGAAACAGATACAGGTTGAGGAGATCAAGCTTTCAGACATTGCAAGGACATCCACATCGCGTAAAGTTATAGAGGTAACTGCTGGTTGATGAAAACTGATGACCGAAGTACATAAGTTATTGAAGTGCCAACAAGAACTATCATGTACCTCTAAAGTTTGCTTGTTTGCTGTAAATATTTCAATTTCTCCATGTTGTGGAATACAAGAAGAGCTGCCGTGCTCTCTAAATAATCATGTCTCAAATTGTATTTGCTGTTGTAATAATTTCACTGCATTTATGTTTGAATGTCCCTCTACCTGGAAAATGAAATGGGGGAAACAATCATTGTTACTCATGATATGTTGGTTTTTCCTTTGGAATATTGACACTGCAACAATTCTACTTAGGCCTTGAATCATCTTCACATTCATGGTTGAGTTATCAGAATGAATGTCTGTCTCTTTAGCATCTACTCAATCAAGCTACTGGTTTTTGCAATCATTTTATCAGTTAAACCAGTGCTAGAGGGAAAGCCGGCCCTGGTCTAGGACCTCGAGGCATTTGTTCGAATCAAATGTTAGTCATGGAAAGCTGCGGATTAGCCTCCCCTGTTCTCTAGCTATTCACCAAAAGAAATTTTTTTCGGTTAGGCTGTGAACAAATGTGTGTTTGTTATCACAAATTGGCATCCTTCGGTTGGAAACGGAGTTACATTTTTAAGGTGTCTTATTCATGGAGGGATATAAGGGCAAATTTAGCTGTTGACGTGTTTACATCAGGAAAGTATCATATCATATAATACAGAGAAGGAAGATATTTCCATTGATATTATAGCTTGCAAGTGTCAGCAATGCAAAAAGGTGAGCATTTCTTACCTACCTGTCCAATGATCCATCGGTTAAGTAAGATGTAATGGCGGTTTGCCTTTAAATTTTGCACCAATAAATGGAGAAATCCGATCATGGCAAATTGGTTTGCCTGGAATGCGTCAGGAGGAAGAGTTAAAAACTTTTTACTGTCAATTTCATTAGTTTACAAATGGACTAGCATTCTTAGCGTTTCCAGGATTTATGCTAAGCCTATTTTGCTTAGACGTGGTAAACTGAGTGATTCAATTAGCTTGACTTTATTGGTAGTTTTACTCAAAATGCAATAGTGATATTCTAAATTACTCTGCAAGGGTAATAAGATTGTTTGTTTTTCACATTGGAGGGCTATATGCCTTGAGGAACGGGAATGCAGGAGCTAGGATTCCCACCGGAATCCATGGATGAACCACCATAGCTAAGCCCTGTGTTCATAACACATAAGCATGTTTCTTTCTGCAAAATGAGTTGTATGTTTCCCAGAACCCAATGCAAATCATCCTGGAATTTGCTGATTAGTCATCCAAATATCTAGATTTCCGGCCTGTAAGGTTCCCAAATTTGTCAAGAAAAGGAAAGAAAGGATGTAGATGGGTTAAGCAAAAGTACCATTCTTGAAAGACATTCATCTGCTTATAAAACACAGCTTGCCTTAGCTTGTTGCTAGTAGTAACAACTAAGAATTCTGATACTAAAAACTTTAGCTGTCTTAATAAATCCTTGTAATTGACTAGTGAGAATTCCTACATGTTTTTCTTTCCCTAATGTTGCTTTCAATGGATCCTTAATTACTTTCGGTGAAGGTTAGGTTGGCCATTATGTCTTTCATTCCAGCTTCAAGTTCAACCAAGATCCCTTTTTTTCCTGTGCTCTGCTCTTTTATAACTGGATTGTCTTAAATTCCAGGGCATGGCTAGTTAATGTTGTAGATAAATGTCTTCTTCACACATGGCATGAAAGAACATATATATAAATATCAAAGGTTGCTTGCCATCTTTTCTGCTCAAATTCTTCCCTTAATCCTTTTTGAGGTAACCTTTTCTCCAAGCAAAACTTCCTGCTGGTTTGGGTTCAACTTAGAGCTTGGGGCTCATTGAACAAAATGTAGAAAGTTGGGCCCAAACAAGTTGGGCCTTGCTGACCCTAAAACAGTAATTGGGGGTGGCATAGGTTCGGACCTACCTGAGCTATAGAGGTTGGTAATAATTCCTTGGTCAGATGTGGACTCGTATATGCATTAGCCTTTGCAAAGGTATTTTGATTTTAGGCCCATCTAATCTTTACTAAAAATTCTAGACCAAAAGGGTGCCAAGTGATTCCCACTTTAAACGCCATTCAAATTTTACGAACATAAAATTTTCTTTATGTTAAATGGTAATGGCTTTAGTCACAAAATATGGGTAACTCTTATTAATTTCTTTCATCACCCTTAATCCCAAAATGGAAGGTAAAAAGACAATAGTTTGTGTATATATATAATAATTTTAACCCAATACTTTTCTTGTTTTAGTATTATAAGCTATTAGTATATTTGTTAAAATCGTACAATATTCGATATGTATCGTATAATATGGATTGATACATCATATAATCGATGTCTATCCATACAGAGAATCATCTTTTATCATGTACTAATGGATATCTATCGATGGATATCTATTGATAGACAATGATTGAATACATGTTGTACCATATGCATAATATGCTCGAATCTCGATGCACTTGTAGTACTTATGGGTTAGGTCCAATTAAAGCCTAGTTAGACCCAGTTGCCTAAATAAAGATGCATTTTAAATTTTTAATGGATTTTTTCTTTCCAAAAAATATTCTTATTAACAATATTGAATGCCCATCTTGGTCCGACACTTGTTTTTTTATTTGGGTGGTAAAAACTTTAGGTGAGGGCAAGTTTTCCCAATTTAATGTCAGGACATATTATAAGTTTTAGAGAGGACTAATAGTGGTATTTACAGATCATCCACTAATGAAAATCATTGATACGACTCGAATCTTGAACTTTTCAAGTAAAGATCTAAAATCTTACCTACTCAACCAACTTTAATTGGTAGTCCAACATGATGAAGTTTATTTATTTTTATATTTAAATTGGGTCTCCACCGACCATCAATATTGATTATCTATCTTTAAAATCTCAGCATTATGTTAAAACGAAACCTTAGAATACGTTTTAAAACTCAAGGTTAATATACTATGAATGATGAAATAAATTGTACAAAGATTTTCATATTAAGAGGAATTGTAAAATTATGTTAAGAACTAGAGATTTAAAAAGTTTCTCTCTTTCCTTTTCCTTTTTTTTACTTATAAACAAAGTTTCCTTTTTTTAAAAGAAAAAAAGAAAAGGGAAATACACTTATCTTTATGGACATTGTAACGTGTTACTCTTTGACCTCAACAACCTTAAGCTTTTGACTCTTTTGAGACCATCATAATTTTTCAACATTACACGTGTAGTTGAAAATATGCTTATGATTTTTTGAGAAAAAAATTATTAAATAAAGTAAAAGTACACACGGTATTGACAAATTCAACCAATATTCTTACATTTTCGACATGGTATTCTAAATTCTAATTAATCAAATGCCACGTTCATGCTAATTCAGTACAATCCGCAAATCAATAGATTAAAAAGAAAAAAAAAAGTCAACCAAGTGGACGCTTGAAATCAAATGGAGCCCATCAAAAGGGTCCCACTAAGAGGCCTTTGGACGGTTTAGATTGAAACCCAGTGGACCCACTGATTCAGCCCACAAAAATGGGCAGCCGCCATAAATAGTAACCCTGAATTCTTATCAGGAAAAAGAAGAACAAAGGCCCAGCCGTCCTAGCCCCGCCTTTCCCGGGCTGAATTCTTTATTCATCTTTTGGCGGGAAAATAATCCCTAAAGCTTGTAACCTAGGGCGATTTTCGCGCCAAAAGAAAGGAATTCCCGGGCAGCCGCTGCCGGGCAGAACCCAAGGGAGGGGCAGCCAGCCAATGGAAGGGCGGGGGACTAAACACAAAAACCTCAAAACCGCGTCAAACCGAAAAAGAGAGGCCGATGATTGGTCTGTGAAATAGGTAGGGTGCTACTGCTGCCATTATTGATTTTTATTTTTATTTTTCAAGGGATTTTTAGAATCTTGTTTTGTCTTTGGATTCCTAAGTCTGCCCATGTGTACATGTCTACTCTATTACCCTTTGTTTTTTGTACATTGGATTCCCCCTTTATTTCTCAACTTTGTTTTGCACCAATCTTTCTCTTCTTTTCTACTACATTAATTAGATCAAAACCAACCCATTATTTTGGTTAGACTTGTCTTTTGTAGTACAAATTTTTCAAAATCTTGTAAAGTGTGTTAGATTACCATGCAATTAATTAAAGTCAATAATGTTGAAGTTATTTAAAGGTTTTCGCATCGAGCATTTAGCTTAAATGTTTGATGCATGCTCATCTGATATCACTTGAAATTTTATATTTAAATCTCATTATATGTGGATTTAGTCGAAGGGTTTATTTAATCAGTATATATAGATATTGCTTAAGTTCAATTAATGATGTCGAAAAGTAACATTGAATTTTGAAATAGTAATAATTATTGTCAAAATAAATTTAAATGACCAAAGTGTCTTTAGATAGATATTAGTGAGGAAAAAAAATTCTTATGATTAATCCAATTTTTATTTTTTTTAAATATAGTGCTATTTTATTCTACACTTTGACAAATTTGTTGAGTTTTTTTTTCTAAAATTGTATAATAATATATTTTAAAATTAAAAACTTACCCTTAAAATTAAAATTTTTTATTTGGAGCTAAACTTTGACAAATTTATTGAGTTTTTTTTCAAAAAAAAATACTACAATAATATATTTTATACTTCAAAACTTACCCTTAAAGTTAAAATTCTTTATTTGGGGTTAAACTTATTTAAGAGTATTGTTGTGTTTAAAAAATTGTAAAAATTCAAAATAAATGAAATGCGCATTAATTTTTTATTTTTCGCACAAAAGTCAACGCAATAATTTCCTTAGTCTAATAATTTATTAATTTATTAGTACTCCTTTCATTTCTAAATAAATGTCGTTTTAAGATTATGCATAAAAGATTAAGGTTTAGAATAAATTTTTTAAAATCTATCAAAAAAGCATAAAATTACATATTTATCTTTTTATTGGGATAATTTACTCCCATTAAAATCACATATTCTCTTTTTAGATAGACTTTATTAATTAAGAAAGCTAGTAAGTAAAAGGAGAAGGACAAAATTGAAAAACAAATAATTAATGCTTCCTAAAATTATGAAAATGACAGATATTTTGAAATAGAAAATTTTTTCAAAAATGATACTTATTTAGAAACAGAAGAAATATATTTATTTGCTTAAGGATTTCTCAATTGATGTGTATGTTTATATAAGGTTTATCTTATTGTAATAAGATTTTATTATATTAAAAAAAGCTATTTAATTTTTTTCCTTTATCTTGATATTTTTTTTTGTATATCCCTTATAATAGTTAAATTGAAGCTGATTAATGCGGAGCCGAGTCGCATCAGACCTAAGCAAGTAAACTCTCCCATACATATTTGTTATATTCACAAAACTTAAATTCAGAATTTTACTTAAGGGATATGAGCTCTTTCCAATAGACGTAATAGTGATTATTAAGTTTTCTTGTTTGAATGCAAAGAAAAGATTCAAAAGATCATAGATTTTCTCATTTGATTGTACCTTTAAACTTAGACAAGCTAGTAAATTGGACCCAAAAAAATTGAATAAAAACTAGACAAAGTAGTAGGTCAAGTTGATTGAAAAATTAAAGGAAAGAGAACAATTATTATCTCACTATGACTGTTGAAGGATTATGATATTTTATTCTTTTTGTTTAGTACTTTTACTCCACACGGTTTTGCAATGCAATTTTCATATGTAACTCATGGTTTTTTTTTTTTTTTTGATACCGAATGTATATATAACTAGTGGTTGGTTGCGCCATTTTCATGTATAACTCAAGGATTGTTTTATCCAAAAAAAAGTCTTACGCGTGCTTGTTAAAACATGCTTGAAATATGAATTGTCAACTCCTTTGGCCTATCTAGTGACTAGAAATAACTTAGTTTTGTTTAATACTATTATGGAATAAGTGGCTTTTAATTCGATAAAGAATACACTCTCATTTTGTTTGTTCCTATTAATTTAGTTATCAGATAAATTCAACGTTAACCTTTATATTTATGAAAAAAAAACATACGAAATTAAAATTTCAACAAATATGTTTTAAAGAGTTTAAGATTCAAAATTTCCAAATCTTATTGTAAAAAATTTTATAACTATATATTTTTGTGACAAATGAAGATGAAAGATGAACTTGTTCGACAAAAAACATCAATGAGAGGACAAATTAAATAGAACAAAGAGTATATGTGCTTGTTATTGAGTTAAATATTCGGTAGAATATAATAAATTTCGGATCATTTCTTTTTTATGTTTACTGGTTACTAATCTAAACATTTTTCCAAACATTAACTTGTGGCAAATAATGACCCCATCAAAACGCTTCAAGTGTTACCATAAAATTGTTTTGTACTTCTAATTTTTATCTACCAAGTATTCCCTGGAGTGTATATTGGCTGAAAGCTCACAGTGGGTTTTCAAATTTTCCATCTCATCTGCTATGCTTAGCCAATAAATACTGTATCTGCCTCTGTTCTGCAAAGTAACTAAGTTACTATATATAGCCAAGATTGGGCCCTTCTTTTTTGGGAGAAAGTGATGTCTAATGTTTTGAGAACTTCAACTCAATAATACTTTAGATATTGTAATCAATATGGAACAATAATTCTCCAACTAGAGCTAAACAATTCCAAGTCAGAAGAGTAAGATTAGGCTTAGGCGTCTTCAAAGTTGAAGTTTAAAGCAAAATAATCCTTGTTTATCCACATCTCAAGATTGATTTGGCATAACTTTAGCATTAAACTAGTTTGATAACACCTGCATTATGGTGAAATTTTTTTTATTTAATTGGGTAGTAGATTTGGTCAAAATCTAGCTCCATTATTGATCATAATGAGGAGAGTGCATTTAGATTAGTTGAACAAAGTGCCAATTGGTTGATGGATCAAACATGAAAGGAGAAGCTGTTAAAAAATGAGCAATAAATTGAACTGCAAATAGCTATCCTGATCATGTCCTTATCAGGCTTGCCGGTCTTGTAACTTGGTCCCCACAGACAATGAAAAATCAAAAAAATAATAAAAACAGGAAGTTGCCCACTAAGATTTGGTGAGAAGCATTTGCAAGCAGGACAAGCAGAGAGAAGTCATGCACTTTGATGTATATCTTTCTCTAGCTTTATTACTTGAGAGATTATTATATGTGATGTAAGTGAGTCCATTTCAAGATGAACATTATGAGACAAGAGTAGTTGTTTTCATTGCTCAAGTACTCAACAACAATCCCATTTCCCCTTGTTCATTTGTATGCATCAGCCCTTTTCTTTAAAACGGAAGGCAACCAAAAATCAAAAGCTATTCTTTCCTTTTGTTTTTCATTGTCAAAAAGAACAAAAAGACACCCTTAGAAAAGCCATCTACTGCTATAGGCTGTTTGATTCAAAATATTGAGAGATTAATTGAATCTTTTGTGAAAAAGTAGTTAATTTCACTGGTTTAGACTTTCTGAGATTAGATAAATCTCTTGCTTCCCATGCGGGGACAACAGGAAAAGCCATAAGTAATTAAGTAAAGGAAACATTTTTTCAATTAAGCAAAAACAAAACCCTAATACAAACAAGCTAAGTTCATGTGATGGAGTAATATGTGTATATCAGGTGGTGAAGATTTGAAGACTTGGAGATTTGATGTATATCTAATCCAAAAGGAGTAGAATCTGACAAAGTAAAGACCTTGAAATTTTTACTACAGCTTTACCACTATATGCTTTGCTAAAGGAAGCTGATCCCAAGAAAGCCCTTTGTTTAATATGCAAAGAGAAGCTTAAAGATAAGGTTAAAACTCACTTCATCTCATGTTATAAATTTATTGGTATCCAGTAATCACATTAAATTCTGACTTAATCACATTAAACTCTGACTCATTTGGGTCCAACCACATTATTAGTATCATGTATTAGACAAATCCCTTGTCATGCTCACCATATCCTGTCTACTCCATTCTAAACAAAAATAGTACTACAAAACAATACAGGGTTTGTGTTGTGTGATAAACATGCTTGGAAATCTTATCCACTAGGAACACATCATCAGCTTTGAAATAATTAATAAAGAAAAGCCTAATGAGTCTACAAGCTGTACTTGCCACCATCAAGTGTTTTGAAAAATACTCACAATCTGAACAATTCCTTGGATTCCATGGGTTTAACTTGAAAGAAAGTTGAAAATTTGAAATTTGCCTTACCCTCAAGGGAAGACACAGCTGTTTGGTTTAAGGATCTCTCTGCCTTTGCCCACACCAAGTGGCAAGGGGACAAGGCTTCATTAGCTCTAAAAGAATAATGCTTTCTCACTGATTAAATTTGGATGGTACTTGTTACTTCCAAAATTAACGCCTAATAGTCTAAAGAAAAAAAGGGTTTTCTCGTTGTCAAAAAAACAAAAACCCCACATAGGATTCTAATCTACCACTCAATATTACTTTGTCTTTTTATAGTGAGAAAGCATTTAGCAGGAACTTGGAGTTTGCCTTTGCCATGGCATGGAGTCTTACAGGGGAGCTGAGCTGGTCAGGTTAAGTAGGGCTTATAGGAAGATTAAAGGGGGCTTGCCACTGGCAGATAGAAGAGCTACTCTGGGCTCTATAAGAAAAAATATAAGAAAGAAGAAAGATGTTAAATAGTATACTCATATATTATATATTTAAAAGGTGCTAAATATAGAAAGTTTTATATAATTAATATTTTATTTTTTTAATTCAAAAAAATTATTATATTAAATAAAAAAAATTTAAATAAACAGTTAACTAATCTTAAAAGATATACATGAATGCACCGCCAGCAAACCGAAGAAAAAATTATCAACAAGAAAAGAGGTTGGTGAGAATCAATCCCAAAATTATTTTGAAGCATCCGTGCAACATCTCAGCCATGTAAAAGATTTACATACAAAAATATATATTTGCTGGGACAACTTAACTTTTGGCCTTGTGTAATGCCAAAAACCTATGAACTACTACTAGTCTACACGTGTGTATTTTTGTGTGGAGTGAAGTCACAAAAAGAGAGAGAGAAAGAGAGAGAGTTGAGAGAAAATTGGAATAAGTGCAACATTGAAAAAAGATTCCTTGACATTTTTTCTTCTTTTTTTTTATCTTTGAAATAAAAATATCTTTGCCAATCATTTACTGAAGAGCCAGCCTCTGCTCTGACCAGTGAATGGAGCAAAGAATTTGATGACCAAAGACCAGAGAGATAGCAGCAACTTGTGATGAATTATAGACTGAAGAAAACTGTTTTGGAGCAAATTTTAAAGGCAGTTTGGTCAGAGCCTAAACCAGTTAACCTGCAAAACCACTTTCTTCCTTACAAGTTACTACAAGTTTACAAGTTAGAGTCACTACTACAACATGCTACCAGTACAAAGATTCTCTAAGCTGAACTTGCATGACCAAAACCTCTAGAAGTCCAATAATTTCCAAACAAAAAACAAAACTTTTCTTATAATCTTCAATCTTCAATCTTCAATCCAAACATGTAAAGCAGTACAAAGCTGTTCCATAATCCATACCACTCCACTCAATTTCAATACAAAGCACCCATGTAGAAGAACAAGTATGAACTAGTAGCATTAGCTAAAGCATGAAACTTGAACTATATGTAGATAGCTTTCTCATTACCAAAAGGAAAAGGAAGACTTCAACTGAACAAAACTAAGCTAAACTACACTACTCATTTCATAAATAAAAATATCATATCTTTGTACACCTCCAACTCCTCTCCACTATATTGCTTAGAGAAAGAGTTACTAATGCCAAGAGACAAAAAAAGAAAGAAAGAAAAAAAAGAACACAACAAAACCTCCTAACCTAAAAGCTCAAACTTTTACTCTAAATTAAGGGGAAAAAGGGGAAAAGAAGGCTAATTTTAAGCTCAATTTGCTTTCTCAACATGGCGCTTAAATACTGTTTCCAAGTCAGGAGGAGTAAAGAACTCCCTAACACCATTATAATGGCATCTTAAAGGAGGCCTACGCTTTCTTGGGGCTGGAGGGCAAGGCAATTTGTCTGGTATTCTTGTTTCTTTTGAAGTTGGAGTTGTTGAACATGCTTCTTCTTCATCTTCTTCACTTTCTTTTCCTCTTGGCTTTGTGTTTATTGGCTTCAATGAAGTCCTTATAGCGATACCGGCTATCACCCATTTCTTCCCTTCAGAGTCTAATATTCCATCTACTTGCGGCTTTTTGGAGAACCCCATTTGTATTCAGAAGAAAAGAAAGGATTTTGAACCAAAAACAAAACAACCCAAGCGACGAAATGGTTAGGTTCTTCTTCTTCACCAGATGGCTCAAAACAGAACAAAAACAGAGCAATCAAAGTGAAACGAAACAGAGCCCAAGCAGTGGAAAAGGTGCCGTCTTTGACTAAACCAGCCGAAAAAATGGAAACAAAAAAGGAGAGAAAAGGATGAGTTTTCGATCAAACGAAGAAACAGACAGAATAGAATAAAAGAAAAGATTTCGCGGAATAATAAGAAAGAAAAGGATAGAGAGCTTTGATTTTTTTTTTGTTGGGTTACTGGAGAGAGCTTTGTTTGAATGAGTAGAAAAGAGGGAGTTTTTGAGGGAAAATAAGAAAGAGCTGCGTCAAAGAGAAAGAGAAGTTTATATTAAGGTTTAATTTCTTACTATTTCTTAAAAGAGATTGGAGAGAGAAAGAAGGAGCTACCCGGATATTGACGGGCAGCCGAAACCGAGTGAAGGGAAAGAAAATATTTTGGCGCCAAGTTTCGGTAGTTTATTAAGCAACGGCTCTTTTTCCCGCCGAGATTTAAGGATGTTTTCCGGTTTTGCCCTTTGTTTCCAGTTTTTGACATTATTGATTTCTAGGAAGTGATGCTGTCCAGTCAGGGCACAATCACCGGCGTATTGGCAAAAGGAATGATGTCAACGACGCCGTTTCTAGTAAGAGTAGAGTGGGCTGAGAATTTAAGAGTGAGAATTTCTCGATTAAGCCCAGTTATCTTGTCTATGGAAAGATTGACCATTTTGTGGAGTAAAAATTGCTATAATAATGAAAACTTGTAGGATTTGGTCGTTCAGACCTATCAAAATTGGTCCTAAATATGTTGCATCGTATATGTTCGGAATAAATTTAGTCCATTAATACCCCCAGTAAATCCCCTAAAAAATGGGTAATTTTTAGCTTATAAGTATTTTGAAAACAAAAATACTTCTTTGCCGGCCTATATTTATTATGTCTACAACTCTCCTCCTAACTAACTTCTCTTGATTTGTCCAATTTCATATTTAAAAAATTACTTTATTTTAAAATTTATAGTGGTAGAATTTTAAAAATATGAGATCAATCATGCCAAATGGATTATAAGCGAGATGAATTACAGACAAGTTATGTAGCAAAATTCTTTTGAAAAAATAAATGCCTCAATAAAGGTAAGAACACAAATTCAATCTCCCATAAAAACACATTTATTAGAAGAGTTTTATCTTTCACGCTCTTAGTCCGAAAAAGAATAGTGGACCAACAATAAAATCTTTCTGAACAAAAAATTAAAAAGAAAAAGTGTGCTCTTAAGATCACTTGAGGAGAGGATCTTATAATTATTTGTACATATGTATTCTAAAAATACATAGAAATGTTCTTCAATAATTTACTATTGTTTAACTAGTTATAAATTGACTAGAACAGGACCGAAGGACTGAGTTTTTAAGATCATTCTAGGAGCATAAGAGGGGTTACCTGTAGTTAAATCCTAAAGAGATATCCGTCAACAGCTACATGACTTGTTGCTAGAATATTTGACATTTTAATTCTCATGACCAAAATTCAAATCTTGGTGGTATTGAAAAAAAAAAAAAAGGCCCTAGAAATATTGAATGACTAATTAAGATTACCATGTGTATGTATTTTTTTTTTTTGGCCAGAATCAAAGAATGAATTTTATTGCTAACTCAAATCAGTTCTTTACAACAAACTAACGAAAACATGTACACTAATTCTTTACAGAGAGCTATGTATGATCTCAATTCTCAAGACTAGTGTAAATCAGAAAGAAACTTATTGACCATGTGTATGTATTTAGACTAAAAGGAGAAGGAAAGAAAAATGGTAAGACTAGTTGGTATAAAAGGCAAGTATATATATTGAATGTAAATGACTGGTTGGTTCGTACTTGATGGGATGGGGAAGTAGGGGACAGAGCAAGGAATCCTATGCATGTTGAAGCTTGTCCCACCAACAAATGAGTAAATCCTCGCTGAATTTATAGACCCAAAAAAATCTCATCATTTTATTGTAGTATTATTATCAACAGAGAATTCAAACAAACTTCAATGCTAGATTTAGATTTTAGTATATATTAATTGCATGAGTAATAAACAAAAAAATAATTTAATGTGAAATTTTTCCCCTATAGCTAGAAAATTTAAATTTTGCTTCATTTATAAAGCTAGTGTCTGTCTACTATAGTTCTAGGTTTCAGCCCTGCTCCCCCACCCTCTTTACTTATCTTTTGCTGAATAATTATTCTAATTATTTTGCTTTGCCAATAATAATGAACCTTGCATTATTATATCATTATCTAAATATATATATATATATATATATTAAAGTTAATAGCATATGAAAATCCCAAAAGAATTTTTTTGACTTTTTATATGATGTCAAATTAAATGTCTTTTTGGTCATTTCTTAAGAATACATAAAATTCCTAAAATAACATTTATATTAATTACAACACATAATGAAATTTCATAAAGAACCCTATACTAATGTTGTAGTCTTAAGTTTAACGTCCCTTTTGGTATTTTCATAATAATTAAAAAATCCATTTAAATTCTTACAAAAAATTCAATATTTATTAAAAAAACCTTCTTAAGACCATACTATTTAAAAAAAATGAAATACACAAAAAAATGAAATACACATGAATTAAAAACTCCATTAAGATTATACTATCCTTATTCACAAAATAGATTATACAATCCTTTAAAAAAGAGAAATATGCATGATTTTTAATTAAAAAAAAAGAAATAGGCATTAAGAGCATATATTTTTAAAGCATGTGTGTTAATTTGTATTTTTCAATATTTATTGATTAAATATATTGAAATTAACACCATTAGAAATTCCATTTAAATATTTTAAAAAAATTCAATTCTTATAAAAAACCCCATTAAGACCATAATATTTAAAAAAATAAGAGGAAATATGCAGGAATTAAAAACCCCATTAAGATTATACCATGCTTATTCAAAGAATAGATTATATAAATCCTTGAAAAAAGGAAATATGCATGATTTAAAATAAAGATAAAAAAAAAAGTATTAAGAGACAACTTTTTTTTGAAGAAATGTATCAACAAACTATTTCACTTGATTTATTACTATTGTATTGGTCATATAGCCTTCTTTTTCTATAATAATGTTGTTAAAAACATCTATATTTTACCAAATATAAAGAATTTATTTCAATTTCATATAAATCAATGGTATTTATATAATTCATGATATTAGCACAAGTCTAATCTAATTTTTTTTATATATGCTTTAACAAATAAAATATATAATATATTATAATTTTATATAATCGGTAATCCCACAGAGTTAGTATGGATCAAAATTACTAGTTGTTATTATTACTATTATTATTTAGTTTAATCAAGAACATCCTTGGGTCTTATTGGTCCGAGAATAATTCTTTTCAAACTCAAAGTGTGAAAAGTAAAGTTTTTTTTTTTGGGTTATATAAGATGCCAAATTAGACTAAGTTCTCAGGTTAGATTGCTCCATTGCATCCTTTTCTTATAACGGGAGAAAATCCAAGGGAGGATCGATCCAAATTGTTGTCCCCATGACGACAACTTTCGGCACATTTATTTTGCTCTTTGAATATACAATGAACCTCTTTAACCCAATTTAGTATTTGCCCTTCCCAGATGCCCCAGATTTCTGCCATGAGGCTGTCCCAAATTAAAACCAATATGAGTCACAAAGCCTCAAAATGTGTTTTCAAGAGATTGAACTTATATCATCGCCATTTATGACTTTTGTCTTACTAGATCACTTGAACTTTATGTTTTCTTTCAATTAATTGTACATCATCATTAGTACTTATGTATATTAGCTAGCTTACTATGTCTAATAAATTAGGGTATAAATTATAATGTTGATCGTTGATGTTAGAATTTTCTTTAGTATTCATGAAATTTGGGTTAGGTCATTATAAGTTCTAAACTTTTGGGTTGAATAGTAAAAGATTGGAGATGATCGTATCTACTATATTAGGAATATCAATGATCAATCGATACACGATGGTACATCCGCAACATAAGTCCGGAATTATTCAAGTACATATGCAAAATATCATGGATCTTGAATCCATATATATGGACTTAAATCTATTTAATATACTTGATACTAGCAATTCATGTTGATTTTTTTTGGTTGATATCAAAAAAACTAGACTACAAGAGTGGTGTAAGGTCAGGGTTCGAGTTCTCATAAATCTCTTTTGGTAAGCGATCTATAAGTCCAAAAAACTCCACAAAATTGAAGTATGTAAACCCTCAGAGAGGTTAACAACTTGTTTTAATCTTGGAGGTGGGATAACCTGTCATACTTCTAAACCTTTTGTAACAAAAAAAAAATACAAGTACATTGTGTGATAAATACCACTTTTATTTTTGCTTATATTTAAAGTGAATGTGGTGCTATTTGATAAAATTGAAGTAATTAATTAAGCACTGAAAATTAAATGCTAAAAATTTATTCTAAATTTTTTTATATTGAATTTATTGTGTAAAAACTGTTTGGTAAGTTATTTTAAATTCTTTTAAAAGAAATATGACTCTATGGACAAAATGTATTAATAATGGATAAAATCATAAAAGGAAAGAATAGTGGTTAAAGAGAAAAAATATAACACTAAATGTAATTAAATAAGATTTTTTTAAATAAAATTGTTGAATAAAATAAATAGTTAAAAACTATTTATTAGTTTCTCGGTGCTCTTTCATTGAAGATTTTCAATTAAGTGGTTTCTAAACTTTTATTATCAAATACATTGAAAAAAATGAAAGCATTGAAAATTTAAGAATATATTTGGTATGAGAAAACATTTTTTATTTTCATTCTCTAAAAAATACAAAGAAACTATAATATAAAATATGTATTGTAATCGGAAATGTATACATGTTTTAAAAAATGAAAATAAAAATGAAAATGAAAATGAGATTATCAAAAAATTGTTCTCAATTCAGGTTTATTTTCATTTTTATTTTTTAAAACATGTATAAATTTCTATAAACTACACACATTTTATATGGTGATTTCTTTATATTTTTTAAAAAACAAAAAATGAAACTATTATCGTGTATTAGATATAACCTTCATTTTCAATGATTTATCAAATAGCCAAATTATTATTTTCTTACGTGTGGCGAGTTTAACCCAAGCGCAATTAAAAACACTAACATTGCATACAAGTAGAACCATGAAATGTGACTTCCACCTCTTGGCCTAGTGGCCAAAAGAGGCTGAGGAAGTCACCCCGCAGGGGTTCGACCCCTGCCATCCCCCTCCCCCCCTTGTATAAAAAAAAAACGTAAAACCATGAAATGTCACTGTCACAAATGGAGCTAATCCTAATTGAAGGATCTGGCTCCAATCCAGTGTCCAATATTCTCCAATACACCTTGAAGGATGACACATGACAAATATTTCACTTGTCATCCTCTAAGGTGTATTGGAAGGTACTAGACACTAAACTGGAGCCTTATCCCTAATTGAATGGATATGCCAAAATTATTTTCAACCACAATACCTTAATATTTTTTTTTGGCCAACCAATACCTTAATATTTAAATATAAATATTTTGTGTTTGCATTTGCCTTCTGTAGTCCTTTTGTTTTTTTCTTTTTTTCAAATTACTACATTTTTTCTCTTAATATAAACTATAAGAAGGCCCAAAAGTACTCACCCAAAAAAAGAAAAGAAAAGAAAAGAAGGCCCATAAGTAGAAATTACATTTTAATTTTTATCCTTTCAACTTTCAAGCAACCATCAGTCCACCCCACACTATCCCCTGGCCTATTCTAAAGCTCGTAAGTCATTCCCACTTTAAGCAACCGCTCGCGGGGAATTTCAAACACTTTATCTGTTTGCCTCAGATTCCTCTTTATAAAATTGAAAGCATAGTCTATCAAAATCTTCTTCCCCGGACCTGATCCTTTGCCCGCAACCATCTCATTGTCGCCCACCAAGTGAACCACACCAGCTTCCAATGCTTTCTCCACCAATTCAACTTCTTTGCCCACCATCTCTCGTAATTGCTTCACGTTCTCATGTCCTTCCACTTCGCCAACAACTTCATCCTCCAATTGGGTTTCCTTTTCAGCCATTGCCACATTACTGGAGAGCTTTTTGGCCAACCAAGTGTCTTCTTCGATGAACTCTTCCAATCTTTCTAGTAAAGTCTTCTCAAAGCTGTGTCGCTCATTGTGCACATCTGTGTACCCATATCTAACCACACAACGGAAAACATTAAGCTCCCTTGGCCCTGCTCTTCGAAAAAGAAATCTTTCTTCATCTGGAACCTTGCTGATCGGTAGTGATTTGATGGAGACGAAAACGATTACCGAGTGCAAAGCCGGTACATTTGCCAAATAATGCTTGAAGATGGGTGGAATGCCATGAACAAGCTCCAAGGAAATTATGACAAGTCCAGGAATTCTGCTGAAATTCGAGTTAGTAGTTATCTCCTTCAACTGTTCAGAAGAAATCTTGTGGTCAAGCTCATAACTGTACTTCTTCCGACATACATTGTTCCAAATGTACATCACACCCATTAAAATTGATGCAAGAGCCAATGGCAGATATCCTCCTTGATCAAATTTGTATAGAACCGAACTCAAGTACAGTAACTCCACAGAACCAATGACAAGACATAAGCAATTACGAAGAGAATGTTGGCTTTCCATATCATTATCATGATGAGTACCAACAATGATGATGTCAGAGCCATTACAAACACCACTTCTACGCGTATTATTTAATTTGTAAGCTTTTTACATATAATATTTGACAAGCGAAAATTTTTGACTATTTGCATTCTTACTCCCTTAATTATTTGTTTTTTGCATTCCTAGTCCTCAAAACTAGTGATAACCAAAAAAGAAAAGAAAAAGAACCCGACCCATTATCTTTTTTTTTTTTTAAAAAAAAGGCTACTATTAATATGATTGGGATTGGCCAAAAAAAGCAGCTACTATTGATATGGGATGGGTCGGAATCGGTTGGTGACGGATATTTTTGGTGATGACTTCGGTGCGCAGCGGGTATGGTAAGCTGCAAGTAAGCAGCGTTAGCCGGTTTTGATGGTTTAGTAAAATATAAAAATGTCAGGTATTGTCTTATCAAGTCAGATTTTGTCTCAATAAACTAATTGATATTGTTTGTTTATTGATATTAAATATAAAATTGAAATCTTTTGTCAAGTCCAATAAGCTTTTATCATGTCAACATTATTTGGAGATTGAATTTAAGAAATAAAAAAATATAGTAAAAGATAACTACAAAATAAAATTACTCTGTTAAACATACAACTAGAAAACAAAATTATTTATATCCACGAAAACGTGTTATTAATTGATAACCACCCCCATCAATTTTTAAAACTGAGGAAACATTTTATTTAATTAATGTGATGAAATAAAATAAATTCCCAACCACCACCATCAATATTTAATTTAATTGATTTTTATTTATTGCGAAAGGGAAAAATCAAAAATAAAAAAACTTGTCTCAGTTTTAATTTTTTTTAAAGAAAGGAAAAAATTCATATGTTATGCTAATATAAGGAATTTACTATTTTTAATTGAAATAAATAAAAAAAGGTAAGACATAATTTTTTATTCTATATTAAATTCACAAAATTTATTTTATTTAATTACATTTGTTAAAAATAAATTTTTAACATCAGTTAAATGACCACATTTAAATGAAAAGGTGTCAACATGTATAGATATTGTATTAGTGATAAGAGTTAGTAATAAATAAAATTTAAATGCCTAAATGATACATATTTAAAAGAATCTCTCACAGTTAATCAGATATCTAAGTTATATCCATTTCTTTAATCTTTTTAGTTTTCATTCTTATAATCTTATTTACTAATTCGTAGTCCTTTATAAGATAAGAAGATGTCAAAGGTCGTCACAAAGGTTTTCTACTGCCTTTTGGAGATATAGGAATGCAGTTTGCAATCATGTCTAAATATTTGAAGATCATGAATGTCTATTTAATCAATCATGATAATACATTTGGAGATTAGTTAAATCAATTGAGGATCATGGAAATTAAAAAAAAATATTATGGCATGCTCATAATTTGGAGGCTTGAAAATTCAATTTGGAAATTATGGGACTTTTGAATATTATGATGTGTAGATGATGGGACTCTATTTGGAGATTACGATATTAAATCAAAGGAGAATATACCGGTGTAAATTTCCTCATTCTTGATGTAACAAACAAGGGCAAATGGGTGCCGTGCCTCCCTTTATTGTTCATGTGAGATAAAATATATATAACAATCTATAAATAATTGTGAGCTTTTGCTTTTTAGATTGGCTCATGAGAATATTGTTACATTTGAGAATGGTTGTCTTCTCTTGTTACTGTGATTCTTGGGTTTGTTACTGTGTTTCATTCTTATAATTTTATTTGCTTTTTCATAGTGTTTTACAATGGACGATAAGAGGTCAAAGACTATCACGGAGTCTTTCTACTGGCTATATGAGCATGTTCTTATTTCTTATTTGGACATCATGGTAATGCATACTACGGTCCTGTCAATGTATTTAAAGATCATGATTTGTCATTTTGAGGCCAATGTATTTGGAGATCATGACTGGCCATTTGGAGATCGTGAAAATGTTTTTAGAGATAAATTAAATCAATTGAGAATGCTTTGAAATATATATATTACATCAATTGGAGATCGTGAGTTTGGTATCTATATATATATATATAAGATCCTTTGTCTAAATAAATATGCTTTGGATAAGGCGTTTCGTTTCCTTTTTCTTTTTCATTTTTGTTTGACCAATACTTTATGATTTGTGAAGAATGAAGGATTTTGTCTTTATTCATTACTCCATATGATGTGTAATAAAATTTTATACACACATACATGATGAATGAAGAAAAATAAGATATGAAATTAAAGATTATGCATAGAAAAAACATATGTGAACATGACATTCGTAGTATGATGAACTGAAAAATAATTTGAAATTGATAATAAAATACGTGTAACGGAGACATTTATTGAAATCAGATATATACACATGACTTGTTGATATGAACTAATGAAAAATATTTTGATTGGGTTAAACGATCATATTTAGAGGAGACATGTTAAGCATAAGATAATAATTAAACATTACATTAGTAACAAGTGATGAAAAAAATTTTAAACCTCATACTATTCAAGATGATATTTTTAGAAAATATGTTTAGGATTAAGAGGAATATAAATTACTGGTATACTTTATAGTTAGCAATATAAGAAAATGATTTTTTTTTAATATGCATGATTGAATGAAGAAATATTAAATAACCTATGAAAGTAAGAAGACATGTCTAAAAATAAGATATGTGAACATGACATTCATAATAAGAAGTATTATAAGTACTCACATTTAAATGAGACGGATTGGATTCAGATATTTGTAATAACTGCAAATGACTTAGTGATAATGCATCACATTTTTATTTGGTCAATGATCATACTTAAAGGAAATATGTTTTTATACAAGAATATTAGACATTACATTATTAATATAAACAAGTGATGAAAGGAATTTAAGATCAATTCAAGATTATATTCGTGAAAGATGTATATATATGATTAAACAATGATAAATGAAGAAGTAACGTATGAAAATAAGAAGCCGTGTACAAATAAGAGATGTGACCATGACATTAGTAGTAAGAAGTATTAATAATTACTCACTTTTAAAAAAAACAAGCATAGGATTCGGATATATGCACAAATGTAAATGATATAGCGATATGAACTAATGAACAGAGATTTAATTGAGTTGAATTAATAAGTTATGATATTAAAATGAGATATATATACTCAAATGATCAATAGATATTACATTAGTAATATGAAGAAGTGATTTACAAACTTTAAAAGATTATGACAATATAAAGGAGATGCCTATATGAGTAATTAATTAATATCATATATAAAGAAAACATGTGTATGGAAGTAATACATTTTATAATAAATGACATTAGTGAATTTGTAAATTTGTAAGTAAAAATTTATATTAAATCATTATATGAAAGTTAATAATGTAAAATTCATATAACATAAATCCATATATGAATAAGAAAAAAAATTTTCATATTAAAGTAATTAATTTTTTTTTAATTGGGAAAAATTAACTAATAAGATGATTTAGACATTTGGCATATTGAGAAAATTTAAGTACGTCTAAATATATACATACGGTCCCTCTTTTAACGTGACTATATCTCCAAATGTGAAGTGAAATTTATTATATCTCCAAATAAATTACATAATTCAAATATATCTGTAAATATGATATTAAAAATCATAATTTGACAAGTTTTTAATTAACGTAGTTGGATTTGGATAATATAATTTCATTATTATTTATTATTACCAGAAAAATAGTGACTGTTTCAAAATTTATAGTGACAGAAAAAAATTAATATATAG
This sequence comes from Microcos paniculata, assembly GCA_030664755.1. Lineage (NCBI taxonomy): Eukaryota > Viridiplantae > Streptophyta > Magnoliopsida > Malvales > Malvaceae > Microcos > Microcos paniculata. The sequence goes on along the minus strand of CP131462.1, from coordinate 34,589,590 downwards.
ATCCATATATATATATATATATATTTATATATATAGCACTCAATTTCCATTCACAAAAAGAAAATGTCATGTCAAAATTTAAAAAATCTATAGCGCTCAATCATCAAGACCAAAGAAAATAAAAACTTAAACATTCAAAAATATTCTATCGCTTTTATTTTTAACAAGAAAGAGAAAACAAATGGTTAAAGCTATGTTTGATATGAGAAAATATTTTTTATTTTCATTCTCTAAAAAATACAAAGAAACTACCATGTAAGTATGTGTTGTTAGGGGAAATGTATATATGATTTAGAAAATAAAAATGAAAATGGATCTAAAAATGAGATTAAAAAAAATTATTCTCAATGTTAGGTTCATTGTCATTTTTATTTTCTAAAACATACATACATTTCTATAAACTATACATATCTTATATGGTGATTTTTTTTGTATTTTTTAGAGAATGAAAACAGAAAATATTTTCATATACCAAACATAGCCTAAATTTGTTAATTTTTTTTAGTATTGTACTATAAGCATCTAGTGTACAGTTAAATTTTTTTTCTCCTTTTTCTCCCTTTGGTTTGTCTCATCCTTGACCAAATCTTAAAGTTTTATCCATTTGATTAATATTTTTAGTTTTTATTTGAATTTAAAAATTTGTGAATGTTTAGTTGTTGGATGTTATTTTGTAATTTATTCGGTGCAAATGGAAAAAAAATGAAAATAAAATTTAGGAAAATATAGGAAAAATAATTAATTTTATTTTTTAATATTTCAATCATAATAATGCTATTAAAGAGGAAAATTAAATAAGTACATGAGTTGATATATATATCTTTTATTCTAAAAAAAACTAATAATAGTAATAATAGTAATATTAAAATAAAATAATACCAAAAAAGTGGCGGAATTCCAAAGGCAATGGGCGGGATTTAGTAAAAATTTGAACAATATTATACCATTATTATATTATTATTATTATTATTATATATATTGCTAACAAGTATAATAACAACAATTGAAAGAGTTGACAAAACCTCCTGAAGGGTTTTAAGGCACGGGTTCGGGATACATATGGCGTCCCTCCATTGGCTACTATTTTTCCTTTTCATTTGATTTCTCCATTATTTCTTTACTTTATAGGGCAACATAGAGAGGGAAAGTCAAGTATATTCCTTGTTTTTTCTTTTCATTTGATTTCTCTATTCTTTCTTAACTTTCTCAAATCAAAGAGTACTCTGGGAAAGATATAAGCAAGGATTTGGAGACCAAAACAACTAGACCCTTCTAAAGAAAAACCAAACAAAATGAAAAAAGAGAGATGAAAAGGGAAGGAAAATGAACAAGGGAGGGAAAAGGGTTTGTTCTTTGGGTGAAGTGTCTTCGGTAGCATGGAAACCTGTTGTAAGAGCCTGAATCCATGGAGATTTTTTCTTCTGGACACTTTGCTTGTCCAATGTGCAATATCCAACTATCACTCCACTGTCCATGTCATGTCAGCAGATTAGACACATGGGTTATGATCTCAAGGCAACCCAATTCAAGAAGCAACCTAACCGGTTACTCATCCGGTTACCAATTCCTCAAGACAAACTTACTCTCACTTTACTTCCTATTTACCTCTCACTTACCTCCCTTTTATTTGATCTAACAGCTGATGTTCGATCTCATCTAATCCAACGGTTAGTAAAAAAGGCCGCTGATTGTCAGCTCATGGCACATGCCGCTGACTGTAGAAGCCACCGATATTTTTCCCACCTCTACTCAAAACCTATTAATTATTTAATATTTTTGCTATTACAAAAGTAAGAAATCGAAATTTGTTTCTAGACCATTAAAATATGATTGAAATAATCAAATAATAATTCAATAAAAATTAATACTACCAAATACCTTTTTTTTTTGCCGGGCTACTAAATACATTGTTTAATGTTATAAAAAAGGGCATAATTTTATTTATTTCCTAGCGCTCCAAAAATAGTGTGAAAATGTAAATAAGATTGAATAGAGGACTAAATAGAAAATGTAGCCAAGTAATGAGGGGCTAATCTGATCAATATTAATACTAGATTTGACAATTCATGTTTTTGTATTGTATTTATGTTTGTGTAAACATGTTATGTTAATAATCATTTGTCTATACATAAACACTACATAATTAATTAATCGTGTTAAGGTATAAAATACGTACACAAGACTGTTAAATTAACATACAACATGAGATAATATGACTAATACGGTTAATATGACTAACATGTTACACACAACAAGACATGATACATTTATACACCATTACACGGTTAAAAAGCACTATATTACTATATTATCTCTATAACAAATAAAAAATTACTTAGAAATTTAATAACTTTCTTTTTTTATTAAAGGTTAGAAATGTATTTTAATAGTTAATTTATTGTATTTTCATGTACTGTGTAAACAGTTAAATTTGTGACAAATGAACCCAATTAATTAAACGAGTTTAGACATTTTAATCCCATTTGGCATGTTTACGATATGAAACACAATAAATTTAATCGTATTAATACGATTAAAAACATGAAATACGTTAAAACCAAATGTGAACATGGTTAACTTTATGTCAGTATGTGTTGTTTAATTGTATTATGTCCAAAATTGCCATGTCTCTAGCTTAATACTTAGGGTCTGGTTAACCAGACTGGTTAAGCTCATTTAGCTAAAAAGTAACTTTGAATTCTGAAATAGTAATAATTATTATTAGAAAAAAAAATTATATTACAAAACTATCCTTAGATATATAATGAGAAAAAAAAGTTTCTTATTTAGGGTTAAGTTTTGACAAATTTGTTGAATTTTTTTTTCTAAAACCTTACAATAATATATTTTAAATATTAAAACTTACCCTTACAATTTATTTTTTTTATTTGGGGCTAAATTTTATAAATTTGAGGTTAAACTTTATAAATTTGGGACTAAACTTAATTAAGGATATTCTTGTCTTTAGACACTAATAAAAACATAAAATAAATGTTAAACACCTAAAACAAAGCAATTATTGAAGCAATTATTAAGACAAAACGCCTCCTAAACAATAATTGCTTGCTTACCGTTAGCAATTTCCTAATACTTAATCCTGATTAATTAGGAGGTGTTTTCTAGAAATGGTTTGCTTCCTGGATGTGGTTGGCTTCCAATCCGAATCTTCCAATCTGGGCCTTTTATTAGTGTTGACCTCTAAATCTGGACATTTTGCTTGCTGGCACTATTTTATTAACTACCATAAATGAAAAACTTACCCTTTTCTTAGTCTAATTTACAATTGCATTTGCTCCCTATTGTTTAATTTTGGACCTAAATGCTAAAAAATCTTTCACATTATAAGATAATAATAATTTTATTCATATGTGTATGTGAGTAGAACACAACATTTCCATTTTCTTAGAATCTTTACATTAAATTTTTTTTTTTCTGATAATCATCCTCTTTGTTGCTCCGCTAGCATTTGTCACCTTTATTCCAAAAGAGAAAAGGCCCAACATAAAACCATGAACCAAACAAAGAAAAGTCCATCGGCCCAAACCCAACAAACATTTAACCCAATAGTGCCTTAATCACTTGTGTCGCTCCAATTCTATTGGATATCGATATTCCCGTAGCCCGTACGGACAAATAAACAATGCCTTAATTTCAATTCAGTTACAAATAAACGGATTAAGGGCATATGATTTTGCTTTAGTTTAGTTAAGAAAAATTATAAGGTATGTGTTAATTCTTCTAGCACTGTATGTGAAGTCTAAAAACTTCACTAATTCCTCAAAAGAGATTTGTAGGAAAGAAAGATACAAAAGAAGCAACAAAATTACCTCGGAAGTTAATGGCAAGAAGAGCAACAACGAGGACGATGAATAAAAACTATCCAGTACCTAAATCAAAATGGGAAAAAGCTTAAAAGGCAGCCAAAATAAAGAACATTTTGGAGAGTTTTGGATTCTCGTGGAACAGTGCAAGCCCGAAAAGAAGCTTCTAAGTCGCAACAGGTATTTATCTTGATATATAATATTGCGTTGGTGGGGGTGGCAAATGGACGGCGTGGCCCGGCCACCCTTAACTATCCTAAAGGGAGCTGACGGGGCTCCACGTAGATCTCCTGCCTGCCTGGCCATCTTGCCGAGGTTAATCACATGCTTCTTTTTGGTCTCTCTCTCTCTCTCTCTCTCTCTCTTTGGACCCACAAAAGTGCTACCATAGGTATATTTTGTTACTAGAATAAGTGCACTTTTCAATTTCTCCTCACAATTCTATTATTCCTACTCTTTCGTCTTCCTTGTTCAGTCAATTCATTCCTATGTTTTAAACAATCTCATATATTATATTCAATAAATATCGAACATTAAGTCTCCAACATGTGTATCATCCTTTTGTTTTCGTTTCGATATATTTTTTTTCATTGAAAACTTTCAATCATAATAAATAAGCAATTGATTCGAGAATCTCCTTGATTGGCCTCTAAATCATAAGATAAAATCATCAAAATATAAGATTAACGGTTCTTAATTTACCGTAAATTAAATAAAAATAAACTCACAAACTGAGTCAAGTAATACTACTAAACCTAAAGATCTAGATTTTGGGACTAATTTTAACTAAAATAGAAAAATAAAAGTTAGAATCACACCCCTTCTCCCCCTTGAGGATGAAGCCAAGGAGGAAGAGTAATTGGAAAATTAGAAAAGAAAACTAAAGAATTGAGAGAAGAGAGAAGGGAGGAGGGGGAGCAGCTAGGTTTTTTTTATTAGTATAAAGTTCATTAAATTAAACATAACAGTAACACAAACTACATATATCATTATGAAAATGGCGGTATAAAAAAAATCATTATGAAAATGGATTGGTTCGTCCGTTTTGAATATTTTTTTAGTTCAAATTTCATGATCGATTAACATAAATTATGTATGTAAAATCTCAATTTAATTGAAATTGTATAGCTAATTTTTTATGCAATAAGCCGTTAATATGTATTAAACATGTTGGAGTCTGGATTGATGTGATAAAAATTTGGATTAACTTGTAACAAAAAAAATGATTAACTTGAAATTTTACGTATATGATACACGAAATTATATGGTTAAATCCAATAGTGGGTTTGGTAAAATAATTTTGTATGTTAGGTTATAAAAAATTTATAGTACCTTAAGTTATAAAAGGGTTTAAACCTACTTAAATTAAAACCAAATGAGATGTTATAAAAGAATTATCTAAATGAAGAAAAGATATTATTGGAAGATTATTTGCAGCTATTATCCAGGAGGTAATTAGGATTATCTAAGTGATAAATGTATATTTGTATATTTGTATATTTATCCTGGTAGATTAGAGTTATCACTATGTAAGAGTTTTAGTTATAAATAAGTCTTTCCAGTTTAGTTATAAACACATATCTCACAACTCATCAATTGGTATATAGTATCTATCATTTATTCAGTAATAAAATTCTCTTTGACTCTCTTTCTCATATTTCTTTTTCCACAACAATTTTTTAATTTTTTTTGTTATTATTAACAATGCGCTGTATTTCCTATTCTACAACAATTTTTTCACTTGTTGTATTATTAACAATGCTCTTTTGTTATTATTTCTTACTCTACAACAATATTTTTCATTTTTTGTATTATTAACAATGCTCTTTTGTTATTATTAACAACGCATTGTATTTCTTATTCTACAATAATTTTCTCATTTTTTGTTATTATTAACAACACGTTGTATCATGTGCGCTTCATTTTTTGTTTCTATTAACAACACGTTATATCACATACGTTATATCACATTTAACGCATGTGACATAGTGACTTGTTCTATTAAACTCATCAAATAACTCTTTCTCGAAAGAGTTTTATAGGAGAAAATTACTTGGAAAGTTATGGGTAAAGAGGAGCAGCAGTGAGGAATGACGATGATGAAAAAAAATACTTTTTACTTAGTAATATGTAAATCAAATTGGGAAAAAGCTTAAAAAACAGGCAAAATAAAGAAAATTTTGGAGACTTTTGGATTCTCGTGGAACAATGCAAGGCCGAAAAGAAGCTTCTAGGTCATAACATATATTTTAAATTGTCAAAAGAGGGTCGGTTAAAATGGTAAAAGCTTGCATCAATGATGTAAGATATTTTGATTTGAATTCTTACATATCCTATTTAGTAGATAATTTGTAAGTTTTAAAAACGTTCACAAAATTAGAGTTAATAAATTCTAAAGAAGTTTACGATTTACCCTAATATTGAAGGTGAGGTAATCTGTCATATTACTAAACTTTTTACAACAAAAATAACATATATTTTGAATCTGATGATGTAGCATATATTTTGTGGCATAAAAAATGGTCACAGGAATGACGACATTGTAGGGGTGAGGATGGTGGCCCAGCCACCCAGCCACCCAGCCAGGCTTAACCATCCTAAAAAGAAAGCTGACGGTGTTCCACGTCGACCTAGATCTCTGTCCTGGCCGCCTCACATGCTTGTTTTCTCATCTTTGGTCCCATTCTAATTTTTGTGGACCCACAAAATTTGCTACCATTAATATAGTATTTTGTGATTAGAATAATTACAGTTACACTTTTCAATTACTCTCACAATTCTATTATTCCTACTCTTTCATCTTCCTTGTTAGTCAATTCATTCCTATGTTTCAAACCATCTGAGAATACTATTTTTATTATTATTAGTTTAAAGTTCATTAAATTGTACATATATATCATTATAAAAATGGATGGTTTTGTCTGTTTGAAGAAGAATTTTAGTTCAAATTTCATGATCTATTCACTTCAATTATACATGTAAAATTTCAGTATTAATCACTAAACTTTGGTAAGTTTTCCATTAAAGTTTAATGACTAATAGTAAAATTTAGTCTTTAATTAAATTATATATATCATTATAAAAATGGATTGTTTTGTCTGTTAATTTGAAGGTATTTTAGTTCAAATTTCATGATTTATTCACTTCAACTATATATTTAAATTTTGAATTAATTGAAAATGTATAAATAATTTTTTATGCAATAAACCATTAATATGTATCAAATGTTGGAGTCTCGATTTTGATGTGATAAAAATATTGAATTTTCCACCAAAAAAAAAGAAGATAAAAATATTGAATTAATTTGAAATTTTACTTACATGATACATCACATTATATTGTTAAATTCAATAGTGGGTTTGGTAAAACAAATTTGTACTTTAGGTCATAAAAAATTTGTCATACATTAAATCATAAAAGGATCTAAAACAACTTAAATTAAAACCATATGAGCTGTTATGTACAAGATCATGAATCAAATTTTACCAATTAAATATTTGAAGTTTAAACATATTAATTGTTCACAGTGTGGCATCTTAAGTATTCCCTGCATTTCAAAATAAGTGTCATTTTTTAGTTTGACACATGGATTAATAAATCTTAAAATCTAGAAATAAATTTTTTTTCATGTCAGGTTTACCCCTATATTGAGATTATTGACTCTTATTAAAACACATACTCCCCCTCTTTTATAAATAAATTTTATTCAATACAATTAATTAGAAAGAAGATGGATAAAATTGAAAAAAACAATAATTAATGAAATACATAATTCTTAAAACGACATTTACTATGAAATAAAAAAATATTAAAAAACGAATCTTATTTTGAAATGAAGGAAGTATCAAAATTGTCTAAGTAATCGGTTTTTGACAAAAAAAAAGTCGGTTAGAATTATTCTCATGATTCAACCTGCCTATACTAAATTCATGATTCTAACCTTTCATTTTCCTAGATTGTAGACATTATTTATGGACATCAAAATCAATGGAGAAAGTCATAAAAGCTCAACTCATCTACCATTCAATTCTCTGGACCAAAACCTGTCAACTCATTCAAATATAGAAATTAAACCCAAATCCCCTTATCAACGAACGTTAGAATTGAAGGAAAATGTCACATTGAGATGGACCCACAAAGAAGCGTCCATTATCGATATAATCTAATGGGTTCTTATTTCCTATGGACCGACCGTGACCAAAATGAATGGCCTCCTCTTATTGAATTCAGAAATGACATATGTTTATGGCTTATGGCTAATGGCCCTGCCCAACCTGTATTCATGTGGTTGCTGCTGATCATAATTCATAGTAATTATATATTATTGAAAATGGGTGGATAAAGGTGAAATCCAATGTGCAAAAACCAAACACTTTTATTTGAATTTGAATGATTTCGAAAACATCAATTACAATTTGTGATGATCATCCATTTGTTGTCTGTTTTTATCAAAGAAACTATAGCTTTCAAAGTTACTTGTACTGGTACTTTATGCAACATGGCCTCAACTATCAAAATCTAAAAGAATTTGATTGAAAACTGAAAGCAAATTGGGAGGCCTTTGAATCAAGGGTCCGTTTAAATGGTTCACATCACCGTATTGATTTCTCGCACATCTGAGATTCCAGCCTGAGCTTCTATATTCCTCTTCTCCTAAGAGGATACCTCTCAAGTATATGAAATTTAGGATCCTAACATAAATTATGAACTCTCTTATCGTGTAGTTAAATTTCAAAGCTGAAACAAATGACCTAGACGGAATCTCAAAGTGGTGACTGGCGAGCCAAATCCAAGAATTTCCTAAATAAAAAAGAAAGTTGGAATTTGAAACATTACACTATAATTTTTTTTTTGCCACAGAAACAATTATACTGTAATTTAGAAACAACTTTTGGTTCCAATTATTTGCCTAAAATTCTTCAGTTTCTAGCAAAGTCTAAGCTGTTTTTTTTTTTTATAATAAAAAAAATTAAGATCGTGGTAGGTTATCCCACTTTTAAGGTCAGAATAAATCGTCAACCTCTTTGAGGGTTTCGGACTTCAATTTACGGAGTTTTTTAGACTTACAGATTACCTGCTAAAATAGGTCTGTGAGAACTCGAATCCAGATATCTTACACCACTGGTCCAAACTCTTACCACTTTAATCAATCCTCATTGGCAAAGTCTTAGTTGTTTACCTACTTGTAGTTCTAGACTGCGGTCCTTTGATAAATTATTGATTGATTAATGGTGCAATCAACGTTGCAATAATAATAAAGTCCAAAAAAGTTCTCAATTGCTGCTTATTTTAAATCAAAATGAGAGAGAGAGAGAGAGAGTTGCAAAAGCAAAAAGGCACCCCAAAATATAAAAATTTTCCCTTTGTTGTGGAAGGTGTATTAATAATAATTGGAACAAGAAACAAGTAATATCAGAATTAAATAAACAAGGGAGAGAGAGGAAGAGAGAGAAAAGAAAAAGAAACGAAAAGGAGAGAGAGAGAATATAAGAAGAAAGATAAGAAGAGAGAAGAGCTTTTTATTCATTCACACTTTCATCAGCGCTTCAATGCGCTTTTTATAAACGAAATAGTTACTGTGCAAAGTTTGAAAATTTTTGCATGTGGGTCCCACGGTTTGAATATTTTATACATGAATAGTAATATGCACTATTCATCGATAGTGATATGTACTATTCCGTCGGCAGATTTGTCCAGATCTCATAACACTCCCCCTTGGACAAATGCCACTATTAAAATTTGGACGTGTACTGCCTCGTTAAAAACCTTAAGTCGGAAAAACCCAGTGGGAAAAAAAAACCGAACATAAGGGAAAAAGAGTACAATACAATTAAGTCCATCTAATATGTCTTCAGGACAATATGTGCTTGTCTTCAGGACAATCTATTTGTCTTCAGGACAATATAGGTAGGCCTACACCAATGGCCTGATTGGACGTGCTATTATTGCCTCATTAAAAACCTTAAGCCGGAAAAACCTAGTGGGACAAAAACCGGACAGAAGGAAAAAAGAGTACAGTGCACTTATGTCCATAATCGCTCCCCCTGAAATAAAACAAATTGCTACTTCTGGAGCATCTAAACTTTTCCACTTCTGGGGAATTCAATCTTGCATTTTACTGACTCGCCGCATACCAATGCCATAAACTAATTTCTCAAATGTTGATGTTGGCAAAGATTTGGTAAATAAATCTGCAAGATTATCAACGGAGCGAATCTGTTTAACATCAACTTGTCGACTTTCCTGGAGTTCATGAGTATAGAAAAATTTTGGCGCGATGTGCTTGGTCCTATCACCTTTAATATATTCTCCCCTGACTTGTGCAACACAAGCAGCATTATCCTCATAAATTATAGTGGGAGAATCTATCACCGGTTTGAATCCACTAGCATTATACTGTCTTCAGGACAATATATCATAGATCTTAACCAAACACACTCTCTTCCGGCCTCATAGAGGGAAATAATTTCAGAGTGGTTGGAAGATGTAGCAACTAGTGTTTGCTTAGTGGAACGCCAAGAAATGGCTGTATCATTATAGCAAAATAGATAACCGGTTTGTGAGCGAGCTCTGTACGGATCAGATTTATATCTTGCATCAGCATAACCTACTAAACCAGAGTTAGTAGTATTCTTAGAATAGAATAACCCCAAATCAATGGTTCCTCGGAGATAACGGAAGATATGTTTAATCCCATTCCAATGTCTCCGGGTTGGCTCAGAACTAAAACGTGCCAACAAATTTACCGCAAAAGCGATATCTGGTCTCGTGCACTGTGCCAAGTACATTAAAGCCCCGATTGCATTGAGGTATGGTACTTCAGGACCAAGTATATCCTCATCAGATTCTTTAGGACGAAACGGGTCCTTTTGGGGGTCAAGAGACCTTACAACTATAGGGGTGCTCAATGGATGAGCCTTGTCCATGTTAAAACGTCTAAGCAATCTTTCAGTGTATGCTGACTGATGGACAAGTATTCCATTCTTTTTGTGCTCAAGCTCTAGACCAAGGCATAATTTGGTTTTACCCAAATCTTTAACCTCAAACTCCTTTTTCAAATATTCAGCAGTTTCAGATAACTCTTCAGGAGTCCCAATTAAATTCATGTCGTCGACATAAACTGCTATAATAGCAAATCCGGTTTCAGATCTTTTAATAAACACGCATGGGCAGATGGGATCATTTATATACCCTTCCTTTGTCAGGTATTCACTTAATCGTTGGTACCACATGCGGCCGGATTGCTTTAACCCATATAAAGATCTTTGAAACTCTATTGAGAATAAGTTGCGGGGAGTGTATGCTTCAGGCATTTTTAAACCTTCGGGAATTTTCATATAGATATTGGAATCTAATGAACCATATAAATATGCCGTCACAACGTCCATAAGACGCATTTCAAAATTTTCTTGGGCAACCCAACTTATAAGGAAACGAAAGGTAACTATATCCACTACTGGTGAATATGTTTCATCATAATCTATCCCAGGCCTCTGCAGAAAACCTTGGGCTACGAGTCGGGCTTTATACCTCACGATCTCGTTTTTCTCATTTCGTTTCCGGACAAAGACCCATTTGTATCTAACAGGTTTTACATTGTCGGGGGTTTTAGTAATAGGCCCAAAAACATTACGTTTGGCAAGGGAAGTCAATTCAACATGGATTGCTTCCTCCCATTTAGGCCAATCTTGCCTATGACGGCATTCGGTTATAGACCGAGGTTCATAATCATCATTCATAATCTCATGAGCAACTGAGAGAGCAAATGCATCATTGATGATTATCTCATTTCGATCCCATATCTCATTATGATAACTGATGGAAATTTCAGTATTCCCAAGGTTGGTGATCTTTTCATGGGTTTGTACCACTTCAGGGGCAATATGCTCATGAACTTGTGCCACTTCAGGGGCAATATGCTCTCTTTGAATATTATGTTGTGGCACTTCAGGTGCAATTTGCTTTCCTCGAGAAAGATTAATGTGCTCATCTGGAGCAGAATTATACTCATCTGGAGCAGATTCTAAATTCCTCCCCCTTCTTTTTCGAGGAACAGTGTCTTTTGATCCCATCGGTCTACCACGCTTCAGGCGCGGGACATTTAGATCCATTTCGAGTGGTTCTCCAGGAACATCTATCCTAGCTGGAACATTCTCAGCTTGGATATGAGACTTTGTAATTTTAGCAGTCTCATTAAATGCATCAGGCATTTGATTTGCAATAGCTTATAAATGGATCAATCGTTGCACCTCATTTTCACATTCAGGTGTTCTTGGGTCTAGATGAGACAAACTTTTCTCATTCCCTGAGAAAATCTCGACCTTTTTCTGCTTTCCATTTATGGAAGCATTTGGTATCCCAAGTGATGGGAATACTGTCTCATCAAAATGACAATCCGCAAATCTAGCGGTAAATAAATCACCCGTCAATGGTTCAAGGAACCGAATAATGGACGGTGAATCAAACCCAACATAAATGCCCAAACGGCGTTGGGGACCCATTTTGGTCCTTTGCGGTGGTGCTACAGGCACTTGTACCGCGCAACCAAAGGTGCGAAGATATGAAATGTCTGGCTTCTGGCCCAAGACTAACTGAAGGGGGGGATACAAATGAGAAGTAGTAGGGTGCAATTTAATTAAAGATGCAGCATGTAAAATAGCATGACCCCACGCTGAGGATAGGAGCTTTGTCCTCATCAACAAAGTTCACATTGCACGTTGCTAATAGGCAAACATGGGACCATCTGCAGGATGCGTCCACTAGTACCATGAAATATCTAAATGGTCCACTCGCAGGCAGAATCGGCCCACAGATATCACCCTGGATTCTTTGTAAGAATGAAGGGGATTCATAATCAACCTTTGTCATGAAAGGTTTAGTAATGAGCTTTTCTTGTGAACAAGATTCACAAATGTAATCTCTGGACAACAACACCTTTGTATCTTTTAAAGGGTGTCCACGAGTATTTTTAAGGATTCTTCGCATCATTGTAGCTCCTGGATGACCAAGGCGATCATGCCAAAGTCCGAACACATCAGGGTTCATTAGTTTCCAGGGCATCGTAGCATATGATTCTATAGCTCGTATTGGGACAAAATATAATCCCATACTAGAAGCTTCCAGCTTCTCATGGATGGTCTTCTGGCCTATCTTGTAGGAAGTGATGCAAAGTAATTCCTTATTTTGCTCATTAATTGTTTCTAGATGGTACCCATTACGGCGTACATCTTTGTAGCTAAGTAGATTTCTTTTTTAATCTACCGCTCAACAATGCATCTTCAGGATACAATGTTGTGCCATTTGACAAAATAACTGTGGCAGTCCCATAGCCATCTATAATATTAACAGGACCAGATATTGTTTGAACATTTGCCTTGCGCAATGTCACATTTGAGAAAAAGTGTTTGCCACAAAGTATAGTATGCGTTGTAGCACTATCAAGCAAACATATATCTTCCTTTTTCTCAATGTGTCCCATTTGCATTTATCTTGACAACTTCAGGTGTCAAGTTTCATAAAATTTAACAAATTAATAATATGATGCAAAATATAAATCAACAAGTATGGAATAAAACATAAATCAATAATATGATGCAAAATATAAACCAACAAGTATGAATAAAACACAAGATAATGTGTTATAAACAGCTTATGGATATTGTCCGCTTTGGTACTTCAAGACCTCACGGCTTTAAAACGTCCACAAGTAAAGGCTTCAGGCCCTGTTTATAAGCACGCACACAATCCCGTGTGCGAGTGATGTAGGAACTTCAGGTTCACAACAATGATTTTATTGAAAACCATATTTATTTAATATCTTCCTTGGTAACATAATTATCCAAGGGTATGGCAAAACATAGATGAAAACCCTCAGGATCTATTTCTGAGGACTTATTATTTTCATCAACATTATCAAATGAAATCAAAAACCTCAAAAGGTTTTTCATTGCCAAGAATATGACAGTTTTCATTGACCAAAACCTTATTGACTTCAGCATCATTCACAGTTAGGTCAATGGCATGGGTCTTAATGTGCTTGCCTTTATCCTTCTGGGATGCTTGGTATAGATCAACCAAATGTCTGGCCGTACGACAGGTACGTGATCAATGACCAGTCATTCCACAACGATGACAGGTACTATCATCATGCTTCTTCATAGGCTTTTTACCTTTAGGGTTGTGTGGGGAGTTATTTATATTACTGTTAAATCTCCCACTACCCTTACGGAAAAAATTCTCATGCCTGCGCTCACGGCCTCTAGGACGGCCAACATTCTTACTTGAACCGGCATTTGCTTCAGGAAATGCCATAGAGCCAGCAGGTCTTAAATCATGATTTTTAAGCAGCAACTCATTTGTTTGTTCTGCAGTCAACAAGACTGAGATCAATTCAGAATATGTTTTAAACTGGTGCTGCCGGTATTGCTGTTGCAATACAATATTCGAAGCATGAAAGGTGGAGAATGTTTTCTCTAAAAGCTCAACCTCAGTAAGCTTAACACCACAAAGTTCAAGCCGTGACACCATGACAAGTAGTTATTGCCACTTACATCCAAAATTTGGAATTTGGGCTTTTCAATATTTGCCATAATTCTGAAAAAATGGTCTCAATTAAGTTGACAACTTCTGGTGTCAAAATTTGGTTGACAACTTCTGGTGTCAAAAATATTTAGAAGTAAATCTTTACACAATAAAATTTAAATTAACTAGTGTAAAGAAAATGTTAAATAAAATAATAGAATCAAACCTTAAGAACTTACCAGGCTTTAAACTTGCTTTACTTTATAACGCTCGTGCTGACAGAGCCTCGTGCTGATAACGTGTTGTGGAAGGTGTATTAATAATAATTGGAACAAGAAGCAAGTAATATCAGAATTAAATAAACAAGGGAGAGAGAGGAAGAGAGAGAAAAGAAAAAGAAACGAAAAGGAGAGAGAGAGAATATAAGAAGAAAGATAAGAAGAGAGAAGAGCTTTTTATTCATTTACACTTTCATCAGCGCTTCAATGCGCTTTTTATAAACGAAATAGTTACTGTGCAAAGTTTGAAAATTTTTGCATGTGGGTCCCACGGTTTGAATATTTTATACATGAATAATAATATGCACTATTCATCGATAGTGATATGTACTATTCCGTCGGCAGATTTGTCCAGATCTCATAACACCCTTAAATTTCTAGTGCTAATATTTCATAAATAAAAACCTTATATTAGTTCAAAAGGCAAAAATCAAGTTGGGTGGTATCTTTGATTATCCACGGCGGGGCGGCAGACAAAGACAATAAAACTTTCGTTTGGTCGGTTGATTGAGATTCTTCAACTTTTTACAAAATTCAATCAGTGACATGTATGCACACATCATAAGAATTCTTGCCAGCTTGGAATTCTCTTTAATCTAATGGCAAGCTAACGTGGCGCTTATCTGAACAATTTTGTACCTTATTAAACAGTTGAGGTGCCCTAACTCATCCAACTCTTTCACATTTGGAATTTATTTTAGTAATTAAATGAAATATATAAATTATTTAAATACATCTTTCGTTTTATTTAAGAGAAGTAGATAGTATTTTTTTTTGGCCAAAAAAAGAGAAGGAGATAGTATGTAATTCAAGTGGTCGGCGCAATATCCACCATGTACGTGTTTAATCCAATAATATATCAGTTAGTTTGTTAGTATATTAGTAAGTGTTTAATCCAATAATATATCAATTTGTTAGTATATTAGTTAGTTTTTTTTTGGTATAAACGCTTCGATGTCTGGTAGTCACATCAGACCTAAATTAATCCGGAGTCGAGTTACATCAAACCCTTAACGGGGGAAGTTCTACTATGTTAATTTGTCTTTCTTTTTTTTTTTTTATAGATGGTATGTTAATTTGTTTGTTACTATTATATTAGTTTGTCTTTTTCAATAAATATATCAGTTTATGTGAGATTTATTTGATTCTAATGAAATTTTATTATATTCCTCGAGAAAAAAAGAAAAGAAAAAGAAGGGGATCCATCCTTTATTTTGGATATAGAAATTATATGCACTCATCATTGAGTTAAATGTGCAAAATGACATACACGAATAAATTCAAATATTGAGCACAAAGTGTTTATCTAAAAGTCAATGACTATACTTAGATTGAAATTTATTTCACACAATACCTTTTCCATGTATGATCAATTTGCTATATAAATATGGCAATGATAGACTTTTGAACATTACTTTGCTTATATGACGTAAATTGGACCTACAATTAACTCACACAAATATTTTGGACTTTTTCAAGCTTCAAACCCCAATTTTCATTAGAACCATGCATGTAGTATACAACATGCAAACATGCCTCACATAGAACTGCCAAAGCAATAAAGATAATTGAGGCATGCATCAAGCAAATTAAGCTGTCCCTTTTAATGTTCTTTTCATGGACATTTCAATTCCAACAGCCTTCCTTTCCATATTGCCCTTGCCATTTCCCTCAAAGTTTTCTTGTAAAATCGGGAAGTCAAATCAATGTTTAATCCAAAAAAAAATCTTAATTTGAGTAAATTTTCAACCGCTAATATAAAGTAAATGTTTAATACCCTATTTTTTTTTTATGCTTGGAAAATATTATTATTGGAAGTTCATAGTTAGCGAGACAGATTCCTTGGGCACCGAATGATGGGACCTCACCATAGAAAGCCAACTGTGACCACATAAGACATTTATATATATTTAAATAAATTAGATAGAAGATTAGATTCCTCATGCATGCTTTGTTAAGATAAGTATTTAGCTTTGAAAATTCTTAAAAATCATTATTATCATTGTCATCATGAGGTAATATAGTCTTCAAAATTAATCATGAATGTTACCAGTTAAACTACAAATCTACAACCACTTTTTTGGTATTGGAAAAAAAATTCTCTTGTCCTCTAATTCAATGCTTTTTTAGAATCAAAGTAACCTTGAATTGATATCTTTCACTTTTTCAAAGTAGGTAAATTGGGGAAGCCTTCTTAATCAATGTTATGCTTAATATAAAGGCAACAAGGTAGATTTCTAGCATGCAAAGCTAGAGACCTCATGCTTCTGCTTCAATCCCACTCCAGTTCTATGGCAGAATGGACTTTGATTTGCTTCTGTTAGCTTTCTAACAAACTAACTATTGTCTTAATACGGAGAATGGAGGTTTTTTAATTTTATTTTTGAGTACATAAGAGCGGATTAAATCCGTTTTAACCTATAGTTGTCTAGTCAATGCCTATTGGATTGAGTGGAAGGAGTTCGATACCTTGTCAATAAGGTCTTGGATTTGAGTATTGTGAATAAGAAAACAGGTTTAGGAAAGCTTCTCTCCATTTGAGGTTCCATCTATGCGACTTTACTCCAAATCAGTTGGAGCCTACTATAACTATCGGATACCGGTGGGTTTATACAAAAAAAGCTCATAGTTGCCTGAGGCCTTGCTACACCCAAAAGGTCTCCTTGTACATGGCGCATCCGTTGGCCTTACCAACTTTGTCCTTGGGAAGACTCTAAGAAGACCTAGCTCTAGACGTTTTAATTTTACAGTTTGGTGTTTCCATGTTGCATGGTCCGGTTGGTGTGGAGAATATGAATATGACTGGCCAAAGAAGGCCGAAGATAATAAAAAGGAAAAGGAAAAGTAAAGAAAAAGGTGAGTTAAGAGATTATGGTCACAACTTTAAGGTTAGATGTAAAGAACTAACCTCAATTTTTAATTTTCAAAAAGGTGTTGGAACCCCACGGGACAACTGATTACTTAGCCTTGAGACAAAAAGGAAAATGTTGAATTGGGTTTGGCAGCTTCTTTCTGATAGTGGAAACATCTCAATTAAATTCATTCTAAAAACAATTGATCCAACCGAAAGATATATAGAGCATTTTCAAACAAAGCTGTAGCAGCCTCCCAAGGCATGTGAAGCGACCAACGAGTAGGGCCATTTACATATCTGGCCAACTCAGCCTGTGTATTAGCAAATACCAAGTGGCATTTGTCAGCTTATAGCCTACTTTAACAATTTCTATGTCAGCAAGATTAGTATAGATATCTAACAATCCATCACACCCCTTGAAAGAGTTATGAAAGTTTCAAAATCATAAGCAGGTTCCCAATTTAATTTGAATTCTAAGTACTTCTGCATGAAAAGATGGCAACTGAAGCAGAGATCATTCCAGAACCCATTTCTATAGTGGTATCCTTCTCTCCTTTATTACATGGTTTTGCTTTGTGTTTTTGAATTCTTCATCTAATGATTTCCAAAAAGGCTCCCTGCCTTTACTCATAAATTTTGAAGTGCATACTCTTTTACTACTCCTACTCCTACTACTACTAGTGCTCATTCTGAATATTAAAGTACATACTTTGTAAGCAAACTTTACTCCATAGTATGCCTAAGCTATAGGAAGCGAGCAGGATCACATGTTTATCAAGAAGAATACAGCAATTTCGGAACTGAAATATCAGAAAGGTGATCATGCGTCAGGTTTCATCTTTTCTTTAGCACTTTTCAAGCTTTGGGTGTTCCTGAAACACTTAAAACATCCGACGACCTCTGAGCTCTTTTCTTATTCTTTTATGAAGCACTTTTCAAGCTATGTTCTGTCCCTTTTTTAATCAGCATAAAGACCAAAAAATGGTTTTGGTTTTCCTTGCTTTTCCAGTAGGGCATTACTGATAGATCCCTTCTCTTCTCTTTCTATAAAACTAGTTGGTTTTCAAAATAAAGATTAGATTCAGTAAGTAAAGATACTGAATCTGTTCAAACTAGTTAGTGATGGCAAAGGTTAAGCTTTTGACCCTCAACAGATTAAGCCAGCAAAACCGGTTTCATGAAAAAGTTTTGGGAAAATAGCTTGTAGTTCATACCGCAGAGCATAGTTTCCAGTTCTTGATTTCTTTGAGAAGTTTTCCACCTATTGAATTATATCAGATTCTCAAATGAAGATGCTGCTTATAGTTACCATTAGGAAAATTTCTAATATATTATGAAAATAGTACCTGCAGTTCTTCTCAGTTAAAATGTTATAAAGATGCAGCTGACATTTCATTTTTCTTTTTCTGTTTGGTTATGTATCTCTAAACTAATAAGTAAGCCCTTCAGGATTAGGCCAGCTGAAACATTGGTTTCTGCAGATAAACAATAAGAGATCATTTACATTTACAAACCTTAAGATAAAAAACATAGGTAAATAATCTCTAAACAGAATAAGTACAGAGTTCAAACTGCATTTCATGATCAGTTACATCAGTATTATACAATTGCCTGTTTAAATGGATTTTGTTAGAGCAAATGATCGGCAATTAGAAGAGGTTAACCCCACGTACGTAGGTTCATGCATCAAAATCCTCAATATATTTGATTCAATCTTAGCATTACAGATATAGAAATATATCTACAGACAGAGTAATCTGATAAATAGATCTACTTGCCTAAGGCTAAAATATATTAAAATCTGATCCGATATAATAATCTGACAGCTGATTCGCTTTAATGCTCCTATATCTAGAGATTCCTTTCGGCTGAATACTTTCTTCCTGTTCTTCTTTTATTCGGATTATATGC
The DNA here is from genome assembly GCA_030664755.1 of Microcos paniculata. Taxonomy (NCBI): domain Eukaryota; kingdom Viridiplantae; phylum Streptophyta; class Magnoliopsida; order Malvales; family Malvaceae; genus Microcos; species Microcos paniculata. The sequence goes on along the minus strand of CP131462.1, from coordinate 34,570,205 downwards.
ATGCAAAATTCACAGTGGGTTTCTGTTATTATGAAGTGGTAGTTTCATCTGAGCAGTATTAAGGGGAAAATGAAATATTATTCAAATAAATAGTATAATGCTTGATGCTGAAGTTGATGGCTGAAGTCATTTTACCACTAGAATTCTTAAGAGCTTGAGGAAGCACCGCCTTTTTCCTTTCTACTGCATGCCAAATGTAATTTCAACAAATTTCTCTGAAAATAAGATTTGTCCATGCTAAAATTGGAAAAAGAAATAGAAGTGGATAATTTACTATATCAGGCAAGAAATTGGTGGTTACCAAATTTTTTAGCTGCCTACTCTAAACTAATTATACTACCATAGAAGCCTATCTTTCCAAAGAATAAAAATGCAGATTTCTACAACTACTCTGTACAAGTGAATGATAAAAAATAAAAAAACATTCTTCTTCATGCAGAAAACAGAAGAGAGCAGACACTTGACCTCAGAGCTGTGTGATAAAGCTGTTGAGTTTCTACCAGTTGATTTGAAGAAGTTCGCTTGTGATCTCAACCAGCCTGCTGAAACTGTTGAATGTTTGTCTAAAGCAGAAAACATGCAAGTACCAAGTGATAATGGGGTTGAAACCAAGAGTACCATCTCTGAAGGCAATGCTGAAATCTCAAAGGGTGAAGGTTTTTTAATATCACCTGAGATTGTCACGGTTGCCAGCAAAGAGACCTGTGAAATGTCTGAGCATAGTGAGGTTGATGTCACTCAAATTAAAGCAGAGAAGATACCAGAGGATGAAAAACAAAAGGTGAATGAAAAAAGTGGAGATGCAGAAGATGCAGGAACTGGGGAAAATCAAGTTAAGACAACAGGAGGCAGTTTGGAAAAGGGTGACATGGATGTGCAGGAGAAAAGAGTGGAGGTTGAGATGATCACTGACCAAGATTCTTCACTGATAGAGAAATCTGGGAGCATTGAAGAAGAATCAAGTTGCTCACAAGAGAGTAAACGTGAAGGGACAAAGAGAGATGAAAATGCTGATATTGAGTTCAATAAAGAAGTTCTCAGCATACCAGAGGCCAACTTAGAGCATCAGAAACAAGCTCCAGTTGGTGCTTCTAATCCAGTAATTGACAGCTTGAAGCCTGATGAAACAGTTACTGAGATCAGTAACTCCAATCTTGTTGAAGAAGTAGAGGAAGAGAAACACTCTATAGAAGTCAAAGACAAGGAACTGGAGAAGCTGCCTGTCCTACAGGGAAAGGAAGATGGCACTGAAGCAATTCAACCGATGGAAACATCAGAAACTCAGAAGGCATCAGATGAAATGAAGAGGGATGAGGAAATCACTGTTCCATTGTCCGAGGGAAACATTAGTGAAGTGGAGAGTGTTGATGTTTTAAAGCAGAGCCAAGAGGGAAATTTGGACGAAGCAAAAGTCCTGAAGGAAAGCTTCCAGCAGCAAAATGAGGCAGAAACGGAGAAGCCTGCATGTCCATTAAATGCAGTTTATGAGGACGTCAAAACTGCCATCTCTACTGAAAATGAAGAAACAAGTACAAGCATCAAAGAAGTTGCATCCATAAGAGAACATGAAGAGAAATTCGAGAGAGAAGCGATGGAAGACGCAACCACCAATACTAGTGCTGTCAATGAGAATAAAGAATCAAAAGTAACGGTCAAAATACTTTCCTGTCCTCAATATTTATTCTACTTTTTTTTTTCTTTCCATATAATTCCAAGAGAGTTATAATCATATCTCCAGTTCCAGAGATTTGACATAATTTCTATCATTCTTGCAGGACAACCTACAGATTGAAGTAAATGAGAATACAGAAAGTGTGGAAGTTGAGATTCCATGCAAGAATGCTGATGATTTACATGTTGCTGATTCATTAGTCGGGCAATCAGTGGAAAAGGACAACGAGAAGCAGTATGAGCTCTCCAATTCTCAGCTTGAAGAACAAGTAGATGAAGCTAATATAGAATCCAAGGAAAAGGAAGAACATACTGAAGATGTCTCTGAAGAAGAAACAACAACAGATTTAAAATCAGAGACGAGCGAAATGGCTGAGGAGAAAGTGAAAGAGGTTTATCGGTTGGACTCTGAGAAGTGTTCAGAGACAAATGATGCTATAGAGAGCAAACAAGATGGGACACAAGAAGAGGAAGAAGCTAATACAGCAGAGAAACCTGAAATTGAGAGAGGAGGTGAGTGTGAATCCTAGAAATATATAAACTCCAAAGTTCATAAACATCAACTAACCACATTCTTTATGAAGAACTTCAGGAGATGGCCTGCTTGAACCCCTATAAGCAAACAATATTCCTTTTCTTCCCGTTCCATGCCAGTGAATGAATATGATATTATCCTAGATAAATTTCTTTCTTAGAATCAATAAAAAGTAGTTAAACTTGAAAATATATTACTTGTGGAATATGGAAGTTTTCTCAATAATAACTAAGAAAGGTTTGAAAATAATCAGTTTAAAATTATCTTTGGCATCTTATTTGACAAAAATTTTACTAAGTTTTCTACATTTCTTATGACCACAACATTTGTCTTGCAAAAGAACTTAAACATGAATCCAAAAGTTTGTCTAAATTGTTTTATATCTATGCATATTTTTGTGTGTGTACGCTTGTATGAAAAGAGAAAGAGAGGCAAAGGAGGCTGGAAAGAGAGAGATAGCAGCTTGCTCAGGGAACTAATTGCATTGAAACTTGGTGCAGGCGATACCAGTGAAAAAGATGTAACTGACGAAGGCAGAAGTAACACTGAGCAAGATGAGACTAAAGAAAGGAATGAAAAGAAAACAGTAATAGCTGATGAAGATTCTGAACAGATCTCACCTGAAATTGAACCACAAGAGGGAACTGAGACAGTTACTTCAAAAGCTAAGGAAATTCCCTCCCTCATGGAAGAAGAAACTGTTCGGGACTTTGAAGAAACTACAGAGAATGAAGAGAAAGTTCAAGGGGAAAAAGATGATAACAGCATCAAAGACAAGGACATTGAAAAAGAGGTGAAAAAATAAACCTCAAATTATCTAAAATATTTTTTTTGTCTGAGTTTCTTTGCTAAAATGATCATACTATTTCGTTATGCAAGAGATAAGTTAATGAAATGATGCTTTACAATGCAGGAGGTTGAAACAATCACAAAGGGATATATGTTGGAGTCCAAAGAGCAACCTGAATCCAAGGATGCTGTACAAAACATTGCAGAAAACTCAAAACAGGAAGAAACTGGACAGGTAATTTTAGGGGATGAAGACTGGCTCTATTCCAATCTCTTCTATTTTTTACTGTTTGCGTAGTAAGGAAAGGAAAAACAAACGAGAGATCATCATTGTAATCATTAGTAAAAGTACACCTCATTTGTCATGCAGGTTTGTGAAAGTCCCGAGCCAATCATTAAGGAAAAGTGTGCTATTAAAGAGGACATAATAAAAGGTATTGAAGAGGAAACAAGTACAAGCATCAAAGAAGTTGCATCCATTAGAGACCATGAAGAGAAATTCGAGAGAGAAGTGATGGAAGCCACAACCACCAATACTAGTGCTGTCAATGAGAATAAAGAATCGAAAGAAACGGTCAAAATACTTTCCTGTCCTCAATTTTTATTCTACTTTACTTTTTCTTTCCATATAATTCCAAGAGAGTTATAATCATATCTCCAGTTCAAGAGATTTGACATAACTTCTATCATTCTACAGGACAACCTACAGATTGAAGTAAATGAGACTACAGAAGGTGTGGAAGTTGAGATTCCAAACAAGACTGCTGATGATTTACATGTTGCTGATTCATTAGTTGGACAGTCAGTGGAAAAAGACAATGAGAAGCAGCATGAGTTCTCCGATTCTCAACCTGAAGAAGAAGTACATGAAGCTAATGTAGAATCCAAGGAAAAGGAAGAACATATTGAAGATGTCTCTGAAGCAGCAACAACAACAGATTTAAAATCAGAGACAAGCGAAATGGCTGAGGGGAAAGTGAAAGAGGTTTATCTGTTGGACTCTGAAAAATGTTCAGAGACAAATGAGGTTATAGAGAGCAAACAAGATGGGACACAAGAGGAAGAAGAAGCTTCTACAGCAGAGAAGCCCGGAATTGAGACAAGAGGTGAGCATGAATCCTAGAAATATATAAACTCCAGAGTTCATAAATATCAACTAGCCACATTCTTTATGAAGAACTTCGGGAGATGGCATGCTTGAAATCCCTATAAGCAAACAATATTCCTTTTCTTCCCCTTCCATGCCAGTGGATGAACTATGATATTGTTCTTGATAATTTTCTTGCTTAGAATCAGATCAGTAAGAAGTAGTTAAACTTGAAAACATATCACTCATGGAATATGGGAGTTTTCTCAATAACAACTAAGAAGATTTGACAATAATCAGTTAAAATTATCTCTGGCATCTTATTTGAAAAAAAGTTCAGTAAGTCTTCTGCATTTCTTATGACCACAACATTTTGTCATGCAGAAGTACTTAAATATGAATCCAAAAGCTTATCCAACTTGCTTTATATCTATGCATATTCTTGTATGTGTGTGCTTGTATGGAAGAGGAAGAGAGGACAAGCAGACTGGAGAGAGAGAAAGCAACTTGCTCAGGGAACTAATTGCATTGAAATTGGTGCAGGTCATATCAGTGAAAAAGATGTAACTGAAGAAAGCAGAAGTAACACTGAGCAAGATGAGACTAAAGAAAGGAATGAAAAGAAAACAGTAATAGCTGAAGAAGATTCTGAACGGATCTCACCTGAAATTGAACCACAAGAGGAAACTGAGACAGTTACTTCACAAGCTACGGAAATTCCCTCCCTCATGGAAGAAGAAACTGTTCAGGACTTGGAAAAAGCTACAGAGAATGAAGAGAAAGTTAAAGGGGAAAAAGATGATAACATCACCAAAGACAAGAGCATTGAAAAGGAGGTGAAGAAAATAAATCCCAAATCATCTAAAAGTTTTCTTGTCTGAGTTTTCTTTACTAAAATGATCATACTATTTCCTAATGAAAGAGAGAAGTTAATGAAATGACACTTTACAATGCAGGAGGTAGAGGCGATCACAAAGGGATATGAGTTGGAGTCCAAAGAGCAATCTGAAACCAAGGATGCTATTGAGAACATTGAAGAAAATCCAAAACAGGAAGAAACTGAACAGGTCCAATTTTAGAGAATGAATACTAGCTCCATTCCCATCTTCTTCTATTTTTAACTCTTTTCCTAGTAAAGAAAGGGAAAACAAAGGAAAGATCATTATTGTAATCATAAATAAAAGTACACCTCATTTTTCATGCAGGTTTGTGAAAATCCCCAGCCAATCATAAAGGAAGAGTGTGCTATTAAAGACGACATAGCAAAACCTACTGAAGAAGAAACGCACAAGAGTGTCCGAGAAGATGAACAAGAGCGACATGAAGCCAAGGATGCTGTCGAGAACATTGAAGAAAACTTAAAACAGGAAGTAGCTGAACAGGTTAATTTTAGAGAATGAACACCTGCTCAGTTCCCATCTTCTTCTATTTTAACTCTTTCCTAGTAAAGAAAGGGAAAACAAAGGAGAGATCATCAGTGTAATCATTAATAAAAGAAAACCTCATTTGTCATGCAGGTTTGTGAAAGTCCTGAGCCAATCAGAAAGGAAGAGTGTGCTATTAAAGATGACATAGTAAAACCTACTGAAGAAGAAATGCATAAGAGCGTCCAAGAAGATGAACAAGAGATACCTAAAATAGAGGTGCAGTTCAGATCGTTTTTAAAATTTTGCTGAGCCTTGTTCGTATGGTTAAGTTGAAATGCCCATGTTTTGCCTCACCAATCTTTCAATTTATGTTTCTTCCAGGTATTTCAGAAGGTGGAAACAAACAACACAGTTGAGGATGCTGAAAAACAAAATGTCAAGGAGGAAGACACCAATGAGGACCGGCCTATACAACTGACGGAGACAGTGGAAGAGATATCTAAAGAGGTGAGTAGACTGTATGATATATCAACAGACACCACAAAACAACCATTACTTGCACTTACACAAGCACACAATTTGAAACAGCAAAGCAGAAAGTGAAAATGATAAATGTTCTGTGTACTGTACCCCATATGAAGGGCTGTGGATATAAATTTTTTTTGCTTTATTCTACTTCAATTCAAAGTCTTGTAGATTTACATAGGATGTCCAATAATTCAAGCCACTGATGACGTTTGATAACATTGAAATGCAGAAAATAGAGGATGACAGTAAAGCTGAGAGCAACTTTAAAGTGTCTACATCAGAAACAGATAAAGAGGACTCTTTCGAGAACAAAAAAGAGGAAAGAGAACCAGAAAAAGAGGTTAGCTCTGTGTAGAATGTAATTTTGGTGCGTGATGTATTTTATATGAACCATTTCTCAAATATGCTAAAAATATGATACACACACATTCTCTCAATTAAGGCATTCAAACAGTACATAGATAGTTCAACTCAAGAAACTTACAGCACATAGATGACCCTTGGGCTGTTGTGGTGATTTGTCCTCATTTAAAACCTAAGCTGTTTTCAGTACTTTGTACAGTTAAGTTGAAATGTTGTTCATTACACAGGTGTGTGAAGAATCAGAAACGGCATCTTTGGGTATGGGTAAAGAAAATCCAGATATGGATGAACATCCTATAGCTGACATCTCCAACTCATCAATTAGCGAGGAAGCTGCGAAGGAAAGCATAAAGGAAGATGAAAGTAGCTCAATGAAGTTAACAGAAGAGGTAAGCTAATAAATGAAAGTTGATTTAGATCCAACAATGGTTTCTTTTTCACCAGTATTAGTTGCTAACTTAAACATTCAAGTGTTTTACAGGCTACCAACTCAAACATTGAGGAAATGGACTCAACAGCAGAAACAACTCTCCAGACCTCCGAGGAAACAGCAGAACCAAATAATAATCCTAGTCTGCTAGATACTGTGAAGGAGTCAAATGAAACAACAAGAGAAATCAAAGAAGACCTTGTCTGTAGCTCTTCCGTTGAGACAGAGAAGCCAAAAAAGGACACTGAAGAAGAAACCTCAGCAAAAGGAACTATCGATGCTGATGGTTTGGACATTGCATCAACTGCAACTGAAACGGAGGAAACAAACATAAAGGAAGTACAAGCAGAAGAGAAGAAGCAGGACATAAATAATGTTATTGCTGTTGAAAAGAATGGCCTGTCAACAACTGAACAAGAAGGGATTGGAGTAGACAATGCTGACATTGATGTGAAACCAGCTGACTCCATCTCGTGCGAGAAGAACACGGAGATTCCTCAGGAAGATCAACTGGAGACAACTGCTAGAGATGTTCCATTAAAAGAGATATTAGGAGATGAAGCAAAGGAACATTCCACCATTCCTCCAGAAGAACATGAGCTCGCACCCACTGAAGAGAGGAAAATAACTGATGACACTTCAGAAAATGAGCAGGTTCCAGATGAGCACTCAGAAACTCCAGAGGAAACATTAACCCAAAATGAGTATAATCCCACATTAGATGTCCCTAAAGTAGAGTCTGAAGATACTGGGAAGCAGAGTGAACATGACGGACCCTTGGCTGAGGAACCAAATGTGCATACAGAGAAGGAAAGTGAAAAATGCATCTCTGTATCAGAAGCCACCGATGTCTCAAAGGTGGAAGAACCTAGAGAACTAGAGAATCTGAGTGATGCTTGTGAATCAAAAACATCACAAGAAGAACAATCATCAGATTTAAAATTGGAAAGTGAAAAAACAGATGATCAAAATTCATTAGATGAAGCCACAAATTTTGGAGAAACCTCCAGTACATGCAAGGATGGTGAAAAGGCTTTGGCTGAGAACTTGTCAAAACCAGAAAGATTGAAGGAAGAGACTGAAGTAGAGAGAGAAGAAACTGAACTGCTAACACAAGCTCATGATCAGATGGCTGAGGCCGTTAATGATGCAAAGGTTAGAGAAACATTACTATTTAGACTCCATTTTGGTTTAAAAGATACTAAATCAAGTTAAAGATAAGGAAACAGTTATCACATCAATTTTGACATTTTCATTTTGCAATCATGTTGAAGATCAAATCTTATAAGCAAATGAGTCTTCTAAATTTTTTCTTTAAAAAACTAGAAAAAGAACATGACGAAAGACGATAATTTATATGCCACAATGGAATCTGGCTGAAAAAAGATATATGCCTAATGGAACACTAGACTCGGTTGTGTAATTTTATAATTCTTTTAACCCCATTGAGAGCTATATTTCTCAAATGTTTTTCTTCATCTAAGACGCGCGCTTTTTGAGCCTTCTACTAATTTGTCAATTTGAAGCAGAATGTTGGGATAGAACTAGCAGGTTTTGAAGAGAAGCCGAAATCTGACTCCGAAACAGTGGCTGAAGACCAGAAGAAGGAAGCATTCCCTGAATCCAGCAAGAGTCCAGCTGATGAAATCAGCACCGATGTTCAGAATCAAGAAACTAAAAAACAGATAAAAGAGGAACTGGAGGAAAAATTGGAGGATGAAAACCACATTAACAGAGAACAAAAGGCAGATGAGGTTACCAAGGCTGTTATCTCGTCTGAAGAGGTAAAGCACTTTTTGAATATTTTCTACATATGATTATTTTAGGAGGAGCCTTTTTGTTATCGTTAGAATATCTGTTTAGCAGGTCGATAAGGAAGTTAAGAAAGCTGAAGATAGTGAAGACATCAAAGAACATGTCACAGAGGAAGAACACAGGGGCACTAAGGAAGATGCAGAAACCGAGAAAAGCCTAACAGCGGAGGAACTGAATGAGAATGAAGTTGAAGAAACCAAAGGAATACCAGAGACATCATCTGACTACATATCTCAAGGAGTTGAAACTATTGTGGAAGATGATATTAGTTCCCATAACACTCTCCCAGAAGAGAAACAAGAGGAGCAACTTCAAAGTTCAGCCTCCGCATTGCCTGCTGAGGATGAAGAGATCAGAAGTGCGCACCAGGTTGAGAAGATAGAAGAAGAGATACAGAAGGATGCTGAAGTAGTAAAATATGATAGTCTAGAAGATTCTTCCAGTGGGAAGACAACGGAAGAAGTATGCTTGCAAATTGTTGATCAAAAGGAGCTTAAGGCTGTCTCAGAAGAAGAAACCATTGCTACTCAGGGTCTTCAAAAAGAGGAACCAGAAGAGCAAATTCAAACTACTTCTACATTGCCTTCAGAGGAAAGGGAGCATGGAACTGGAATCACAACTGAGGAGACGGAGGAAAGGGAGCACGGAACTGGAATCACAACTGAGGAGACAGAGGAAAGGGAGCACGGAACTGGAATCACAACTGAGGAGACAGAACATGACAAAACAAAGGAAGAAGTGCCTGCAAAGCTAGATGTTCTTTCAGGAGAGGAAATAACTGGTGAGCAGACTCTCTTGGCTAATAAATCAGAGGAGTGGACTACAAGCTCTGCCTTGCTTCCCAAGGAAGAGGAAGAACTTTTAGGCATGGTTGAGGAGATACAAGAAGAAAACATAAAGGAAGCAGAAACTCCAGACACCAAGATTTCAGAAGATTCTTCTGGTGAAAGGAAAATGGCAGAGATATCCATGGAAAAGGAAGAGTTTCTGGAGCTTGAAGATGCTAAGAAAGATGAAACTCCTGCTGCTCAGGATCTCCAAGCAGACGAACAAAAAGATCAGTCTACAATTTCATCATCCACATTGCCATCAGAGGACGTAGAGCTTCGAACTATAGCCAAAGCTGATGAGATAGAAGAAGAGAAAGTGAAGGAAGTGGAATTGTTAGAAAAAGAACGACCTCAGGAGACAGAAGCTGTTGTGGATCAAGAAGAGAAACAAGAGGAGCAGCTTCAAACTTCAGCCTCCACATTGCCTTCTGAGGATGAAGAGATAAGAACTGCGCACCAGGTTGAGAAGATAGAAGAAGTGATACAGAAGGATGCTGAAGCAGTAAAACATGATAGTCTAGAAGATTCTTCCAGTGGAAAGACAACAGAAGAAATATGCTTGCAAAATGTTGATCAAAGGGAGCTTAAGGCTGTCTCAGAAGAAGAAACCATTGCTAGTCAGGGTCTTGAAAAAGAGGAACCAGAAGAGCAAATTCAAACTACATCTTCTACATTGCCTTCAGAGCAAGGGGAGAATGGAACCGGAGTCACAACTGAGGAGACAGAACATGACAAAACAAAGGAAGAAGTGCCTGCAAAGCTAGATGTTCTCACTGGAGAGGAAATAACAGGTGTGCAGACTCTCTCAGCTAATAAATCAGAGACTACAAGCTTTGCCTTGCTTCCCAAGGAAGAGGAAGAAACTGTAAGCATGGTCGAGAAGATAGAAGAAGAGAATATAAAGGAAGTAGAAACTTCAGACACCAGGACTTCTGAAGATTCTTCTGGTGAAAATAAAACAGCAGAGATATCTGTGGAAAAGGAAGAGCTTCCAGAGTTTGAAGCTGCTAAGAAAGATGAAACTCCTGCTGCTCGGGATCTCCAAGCACAGGAACCAAAAGATCAGTCTTTTACTTCATCATCTGCATTGCCATCAGAGGATGTGGAGCATGAAACTATAGCCAAAGCTGCTGAGATAGAAGAAGAGAAGGTGAAGGAAGTGGAATTGCTAGAAAAAGAAAGACCTCCAGAGCCTGAAGCTGTTCTGAATCGAGAAGAGAAACAAGAGGAGCAACTTCAAACTTCAGCCTCCACATTGCCTTCCGAGGATGAAGAGATAAGAACCGCACACCAGGTTGAGAAGATAGAAGAAGATATAGAGAAGGATGCCGAAGTAACACATGAGAGTCTAGAAAATTCTTCCAAGAGAGAGACAACAGAAGAAGTGTGTTTGCAAAAGGGAGAACAAAGGGAGCTTAAGGCTGCCTTAGAAGAAGAAACCATTGCTGGCCAGGGTCTTGAAAAAAAAGAAGCAGAAGAGCAAAGTCAAACTACATCTTTTACATTGCCTTCTGAGGACAAGGAGCATGGAGCTGGAGTCAAAACTGAGGAGATAGAATACGAAAAAACAAAGGAAGAAGTGCATGCAAAGCAAGATGCTCTTACCGGAGAGGAAATAACTGGTGAGCAGACTCTCTCAGCTAATAAATCAGAGGAGGGGATTGCAAGCTCTGCCTTGCTTCCCAAGGAAGAGGAAGAAACTGTAAGCATGGTCAAGAAGATAGACGAAGAAAACATAAAGGAAGTAGAAACTCCAGACACCAAGATTTCTGAAGATTCTTCTGGTGAAAATAAAACAGCAGAGATATCTGTGGAAGAGGAAGAGCTTCCAGAGCTTGAAGATGCTAAAAAAGATGAAACTCCTGCTGCTCGAGATCTCCTAGTGCAGGAACCAAAAGATCAGTCTTTTACTTCATCATCTGCATTGCCATCAGAGGATGTGGAGCATGAAACTATAGCCAAAGCTGCTGAGATAGAAGAAGAGAAGGTGAAGGAAGTGGAATTGCTAGAAAAAGAAAGACCTCCAGAGCCTGAAGCTGTTCTGGATCGAGAAGAGAAACAAGAGGAGCAACTTCAAACTTCAGCCTCCACATTGCCTTCCGAGGATGAAGAGATAAGAACCGCACACCAGGTTGAGAAGATAGAAGAAGATATAGAGAAGGATGCCGAAGTAACACATGAGAGTCTAGAAAATTCTTCCAATAGAAAGACAACAGAAGAAGTGTGTTTGCAAAAGGGAGAACAAAGGGAGCTTAAGGCTGCCTTAGAAGAAGAAACCATTGCTGGCCAGGGTCTTGAAAAAAAAGAAGCAGAAGAGCAAAGTCAAACTACATCTTTTACATTGCCTTCTGAGGAAAAGGAGCATGGAGCTGGAGTCAAAACTGAGGAGATAGAATACGAAAAAACAAAGGAAGAAGTGCATGCAAAGCAAGATGCTCTTACCGGAGAGGAAATAACTGGTGAGCAGACTCTCTCAGCTAATAAATCAGAGGAGGGGATTGCAAGCTCTGCCTTGCTTCCCAAGGAAGAGGAAGAAACTGTAAGCATGGTCAAGAAGATAGACGAAGAAAACATAAAGGAAGTAGAAACTCCAGACACCAAGATTTCTGAAGATTCTTCTGGTGAAAATAAAACAGCAGAGATATCTGTGGAAGAGGAAGAGCTTCCAGAGCTTGAAGATGCTAGAAAAGATGAAACTCCTGCTGCTCGGGATCTCCTAGTGCAGGAACCAAAAGATCAGTCTTTTACTTCATCATCTGCATTGCCATCCGAGGATGTGGAGCATGAAACTATAGCCAAAGCTGCTGAGATAGAAGAAGAGAAGGTGAAGGAAGTGGAATTGCTAGAAAAAGAAAGACCTCCAGAGCCTGAAGCTGTTCTGGATCGAGAAGAGAAACAACAGGAGCAACTTCAAACTTCAGCCTCCACATTGCCTTCTGAGGAAAAGGAGCATGGAGCTGGAGTCACAACTGTGGAGATAGAATATGAAAAAACAAAGGAAGAAGTGCATGCAAAGCAAGATGCTCTTACCGGAGAGGAAATAACTGGTGAGCAGACTCTCTCAGCTAATAAATCAGAGGAGGGGATTGCAAGCTCTGCCTTGCTTCCCAAGGAACAGGCAGAAGTTGTAAGCATGGTTGAGAAGATAAAAGAAGAGAACATAAAGGAAGTAGAAACTCCAGACACCAAGATTTCAGAAGATTCTTTTGGTGAAAAGAAAACAGCAGAGATATCCGTTGAAAAGGAAGAGTTTCTGGAGCTTGAAGATGCTAAGAAAGGTGAAACTCCTACTGCTCAGGATCTCCAAGCGGAGGAACCAAAAGATCAGTCTTTAATTTCATCATCCACGTTGCCATCAGAGGATGTAGAGCATGAAACTACCGCTAAGGCTGATGAGATAGAAGAAGAGAAAGTGAAGGAAGTGGAATTGTTAGAAAAAGAAAGACCTCAGGAGACTGAAGCTGTCATGGATCTAGAAGAGAAAGAGGAGCAACTTCAAACTTCAGCCTCCATATTTCCTTCTGAGGATGAAGAGATAAGAACTGCACACCCAGTTGAGAAGATAGAAGAGATAGAGAAGGATGCTGAAGTAAAACATGAGAGTCTAGAGGAATCTTCCGATAGAAAGACAACAGAAGAAGTATGTTTGCAAAAGGTAGAACAAAGGGAGCTGAAGGCTGCCTCAGAAGAAGAAACCATTGCTGGTCAAGGTCTTGAAAAAGAGGAACCAAAAGAGCAAATTGAAACTACATCTTCTACATTGCCTTCTGAGGAAAGGGAGCTTGGAGCTGGAGTCACAACTGAAGAGATAGAATATGACAAAACAAGGGAAGAAGTACCTGCAAAGCAAGATGTTCTTACTGGAGAGGAAATAAACGGTGAGCCGACTCTCTCAGCCAATAAATCAGAGGAGGAGACTACAAGCTTTGCCTTGCTTCCCAAGGAACAGGAAGAAGCTGTAAGCATGGTTGAGAAGATAGAAGAAGAGAACATAAAAGAAGTAGAAACTCCAGAGACCAAAATTTCAGAAGATTCTTCTGGTGAAAATAAAGTAGCAGAGATGTCTGTCGAAAAGGAAGAGTTTCCTGAGCTTGAAGATGCTAAGAAAAATGAAACTCCTACTGCTCAAGATCTCCAAGCAGAGGAACCAAAAGATCAGTCTTTAACTTCATCATCCACATTGCCTTCAGAGGACCTAGAGCATGGAACCATAGCCAAAGCTGATGAGATAGAAGAAGAGAAAGTGGAGGAAGTGGAAATACTAGAAAAGGAAAGACCTCAGGAACCTGAAGTCGTCCTGAATCGAGAAATCGCTGTTCCTCAGGCTTCACTAACAGAGAAATCACTGGAAACAATAAGCTCATTTGAGAAGCTAGACGATGAGAAAACGAAAGAAGCAGAAAAGCTAGAAAATGAGAATTGCGAAGATTCATCAGCTAGAGGAACAGAAGAGATTTGCTTGCAAAAAGACGAGCCAACGGAGCTTCATGTGGTTCCAACGGAAGAAATTACTTCTGGTCAGACTTTCTCAGAAGAGAAGTCAGATGAGCATACTTCAGCCTCTACCATAACTAGTGAAGAACAGGAGCATGAAACTAAGAAGATAGAGGATGAGAAAACAAACAAGGAAGAAATCATAAAAGAAGAGAGTCCTGAAGATGCTTCAGGTGCAAGTACAGTAAAAGAGATATGTTCACAAAAGGAAAGGCCCATCGACCTTGAAGCTGTTGTGGAAGAGAAAACAACTGATATCATTCTCACCGAGAAGAAATTAGAAGAACAAGTTGAGAATCCAACCTCTGCACCGCCTTTGAAGGAAGAGGGATTTGTAAGTACAAGTGAGAGTCGAGAGAAAGCAGAATGTTTACAAGATGATAAAGGCAAAGATGTTAAGGAAGAGCTTCAGGAGGGTGAAGCTCTTGCAACCTCTACATCGCCTTCTGAGGAAAAAGAAGATGAAAGAAAGGAAATGGAATTGCAAGAAGAAAAGAGTCCAGAGAAGATTCCAGAACAAACAAGAGAGATTGAAGAAGCCCCAATCAGAAAGAAGACATGTGAGAGGGCTTTTGACAATGAATTGCTAACTAAAACAGAAGATGTTGCAATTGAGGAGAAAGTTGTCAAAGAGAGCGATGAGGCAAGGAATGAAGAAAATCAGTGCAAGAAAACAATTGAAGAAAATGAAAATATACTGAATGAAGTTTCAAAAGAGGTAATCAAGACTAACCTAAACCTTAGTAATTTCATGTATTTCTTATTCATTCTCGTTTGTATTATTTCTTTTGTCATAAAAGTTTGTTATCTCGACAACTGTTGTTAATTGAGGGGGCAAAAAAATTTGACAGGTCATAGAGGACAAGGAAGTAACTGAAACATCTTATTCAACTTCCCTGTCCGAAGAACTACCGAAAGATAGCAGTGAGGGAGATCCGCTAAAGAATGAACAGGTAGAAGACAAGACAAATGAAGCAATTGAAACCATAACATGCCAAAATGAAGAGGTCAGGAAACATACTAAACGTCGCTTATCTTATTCTATTCTTGCTTCTCTATTTTCATGTAAAGCTTTTATTTATAACAGCTCATCGTGGAAACTCGAAAGTCCAGTGAAAACGAGATCATTGAAAAGCAGATTGTCTTTGAAGATAAAACTGTTGAGGATCCAGGCCAGGTTTCAGTTGACAGGATTGATAACACCGCAATAACAGAAGAGGTCAAACTACACTTAATCCTCCTTTCAAACGGTCATTTTCTCATTAAATAATGGGATACTTGATTAAAGAACTCTACTGCTTGAAACTCAAATAATATTGAGTAGGAAGTGCAACAGTCTAGTTAATTTCATGAATCTGTTCAAAACGTTGATAAAGATTTCCATGGTTTAGTAATAAAATAGTAAGTTCCTACAAAGATGAAATAATAAAAAGAATTTAGTTCATTGAAGGATCAAATGAAATCAAAATATTACGAGAGAGAGAATGGAGTTGCAATAGATAAAATGAGATCTTATTTACAAGGGGAAAAGGCAAGGAAATTTCTTGAAGCTAGGATTTGGTTTTAAATGTTTGTATCATTATTATTTTAAGTTTCTATCAGGTCCCTTGATCACTCTATGAGCTATAAATGAAGTTTATGAAGTCTAAAAACATCTTAGAGGCTGATAAAATTACTCATATTAAGAAGCTCCATGCTTCATCTTTTATCAGGAATCAAGCGTTGAATTATCACAGGCACAAGGCACAAAGGACCTTGGAGAAGGCAATGAGATAACTGATGATATTCAGCAGCCACAGGAAACCAGTAAAGCATCTGATGAGCAGATTCCAAGGGAATTAGATCCCACTGAGATCATAGATGTAAGGAGATCAATTGGTAAGGAAGATTTACCAATAGATTTGCAAGACAGAGTTGCAGAATCCTCAGAGAAGGATGAAATTGGAGACATCAAAGAGGTTTATTCAAAAGTAGAAGAAGTTGAACACGGTGCAGAGCAAACAACAGATGACTTACGTGAAGAAATAACCAAGGAGTCTGTGACGGTGGAGGATTCAACAAAGGTATCATTGTCTGGCCACGTTGAAAGCTCCTCCAAGGAAACTGTGCAAGTAACAGCTCAAGACGTGGCTGTAGAGAGAGAAGTAGAAGACAAAACTTGCGCTACTCAAATTCCGGTGGAGAAACCAGAGGAATCTCCAACTCAGTCATCCAAATTTTCTTCTGAGGAAGGGAAGCATGAAGTTAAAGCTAAAGTTGATTCAGTGGAAGAAGAGGAACTAAAGGAAGTTGAAACTCTAGATAAAGACTCTTCTGATACAAAGCCAGGAGCAGAGATATGCTTGGAAAAGGAAGAAAACAAGAAGCAAAAAGCTGTTATAGAGCACGACACTATTGCTGTTAAGGCACCAACAGCTGAGGTTAGACGTTTGGCAGAACTAATCCTAACCTTATTGATTTAATGTCTTCTTTATTTTTTCTATTTTCTCTTCTGGTTTTGCTGTAATTATTTGATTATGCACTCAAACTACTGCTGATGATGGGAGCAAACATGACAGCTTAAGGAGGATAAGGAACTTGCTCAACCAACAGTTTCCCATTTTGAAGATGTCCAGAAAGAAGGTGAGAAAAAAGAAGCAACTGTTGAAGACATGACAAAAGAAATCTTGAAAACACCAGCATACGAAACTCAAAGGGAAGAGGTCAGTATATAGACATTCAACTTTTGAGCCTTAATCTTTTCTCGCCTGTCTTTTGATCTTGAAGATTGAATTTTAAAACAGCTCTCGGTGGAGACACAAAAGGATGGTGTAAACAACATCATTGAAAGAGAGAACGTTGCTGAAGATAAAACTGTTAAGGATCTAGAACAAGCTTCATTTGGCATGGAAGAAGAGAGAACCGTAAAGGGGGAGGTGAGTATACATACTATCCTCCTTGTCAACTTGCTGCTTCATAATCCTCTATAAAAACATGCTGAGTAGCCATATGTTTCATTTACATCAGGAATCTAGCTTTGATTTTCCCACCAACTAATTTAAAATTTGACAAACAGCTTCAAGGAGAACCAGATGCTGTTGAGAGCACAGGGACAATAAGTTCATTTGGCAAGGAGCATTTTCCAACAGAACACCATGACAGAGCTTTAGAAACCACAGACAAAGCTGAAGTTAGAGATCTCGAACCTGGAAAGGCTCAAGAGATTTGTTTAGAAGCAGGAGTTGATCATGGAGAAGAGAAGAAGACTGATAATTCAGGTTTGGAAATAATCCAGGAACCTGCATCAGCAGATTCAGCCAAGTCATCATTGACTGACCTACTCCAAAAATCCACAGGAGCAAAACTGCAAGTGGCTAAAGATGCGATTCAAGAGAGGGAACAGATAGTAAGCAAAGAGGAACCACACGTAGAGAAAGAAGAAACCGTTCAAGCTAAAGAAGCCAAAACAGATGAAGAGAAAGAGGAAGGCGAGGGATATGAACACAGTAAGGCAGACTCTGGCTCGGATGCTCCTGTCATGGTAGAAGCACCTAGAGATACTGACACTAAACCACATAAGAAATCTCATAACATACTATCAGGCATGGGATCAAAAGTTAAGCATTCAATTTCCAAGGTGAAGAAAGCTATTACTGGAAAATCTTCTCATTCAAAAGAACCAAAGCCAACATCGCCAAAGGAGATTGGAAAATGATGGTGATCCCCAGTCACAGCCATAAAAAATCAAGTTCACATATTCTTGTATGTTTTGTAGGGGCTTCTTTTCAGTCAAATATTTGTTTGATCACACTGGTTTTCAAGTTTGGTGTGTCGTTGTGCAGCTTGAATAAGTAGATGTTTTTTTGTATAAAAACAATGATACAAATTATATGATTGTTACATCTTACGAGTTCCAATGTCTCTGTTCTAGCCATAATCAATATATACACAATTTTTAATCAAAGGCTGTTACCAGTTTTTCCGGCAGGGAAGCTAAAGACAATTTCCAGTTAGAAACTTCAGACGATACCAGCTCAAACACTAAGCTAATAAGTGATAAATCTACAAGCAAACCGCTCTAAGGAACCAAATTGGCAATTGGTTTGCTCTTATACAGCCATAATCAACCAATGTAGTCAAAAGCTAAAAGAAACTTAGAATCTATATTAAGCATAAGGACTGAACTAATTCCATTAGTTGATTGATGCGGGATGCCAATGCAAGTAAAACAGCAATGGAATGGAATCAGAAATGACCCACTGAAACCAACTTCTAATAACCATAACTTCGAAGTTAATAATAAAGCAAAGATCATCTTTCTAGTTTCTTGCTTGCAGTTGCCATTGCCATGAAAAGTAGCAGAACACAAGGCTGATTGCAAACAAACACCCTATAACAAGAATTGGGATCCTTTACCTCAATACTTATTACCTCATTCAGCATTAACCAGCTCTATGATGGAATTCAACTCCAAGTGGAATGTGCCAATTGAGGCCTTAAATCTCAAACTTGAAGTTGGCATTTAGCTACATGAATATCCATTTTCACCATTTCAACCAGTCAACAGCTAAATCGTCTTTAATAATGAAATGCAAAATCACCTCAGAACCTAAAATAAAAATCAATGAGGATTTAACCATACCAAAATTCAAAAATTACCCATTTCGAATATCTTATAGAAAAAAGAAAGTACACATAAACCTTAGCAACTCAGTACCATTTAACAATATAACAACTACTAAACTTGTTCCAGCCAAAAAAGACACAAAATTAAACGCTACCCAAAATGCAAAAACATAGCAAAAAGTTTAGAGAACCCATCAAGTCCATGGAGCCCACCGCTTAAAACCTCCTCCCGGGTCCACCACCGCGGCCAAACCCGCCTTGAGGAACCGCAACAGCAACGGGATCAACCTTAACGAGGCCAGGAATATCAGACATCCCAAGAACCGAAAGCATATCGAGAGTCTCCTTATCGACTTCGATCTGGTCGACCTTGATAGCTGATTCATCGGGGACAAAATCCATGCGGCGCTCGCGCTCTTCCTCTTGAAGCTTGAGGGAGATGCCACGCACGGGGCCCTTCTGGATGCGCTTCATGAGATGGGTGGAGAAGCCAGCGATCTTGTTGCGGAGCCTCTTCGATGGGATGATAGCCACTTCCTCGATGATCTTCTTGTTTGTGTGGAAGTCGAGGGTCATGCGAGAGTAGTACCTCTCGATGACTTGGCGGGACGATTTCTTCACTGTCTTGGTGCGGACGCGACCCATGGCTGGAACTTCGAGCGGCTGCTGGAGGCCTGCAGAGTGTAAATGGAATGCTAGGGTTAGGGTTTTTAAGTTTGGGGAGTTAAGGGGTTTTATATATGGATGAGAAACTTTTTGGATCGGGCCTGGGGTTTATGTCTAGTGTTTTCCGTTTGGATCTCTTCGGCCTTTAGGTTTCCATGGGCTAATTATAGGCAGTCTCAATTAGCTTACTTTCAGCGTTAAAATAGTCCCATTTATAGGCCCAAAATAAAAGCTAGCTCTATTTCAGGTAGGCTATATGCTCAATTCGGGACCTAATATTTTAAAATTAGTTCAATTAAGGTTTAAAAACATAACTTGAATAAATTGAAACCCATACTTATGACAAATTGAACTCATCCCTATATGAAAATGAATGCTTGTTATATGTATGAATTAATTTTGATAGAAAAAAGTCATAAAATTAATTAAAAATTAAACAATATTAATCAAAATAAATTCAATACACGTGGCATGATATAAGATTTTCATGTACTTTTCAATTTATATATATGTTACACACTAGAATTAACTAATAATGAGTTCAATTTGTCACAATTTACTAAGTATGAGTTCCAATTTATTCGAATTGTGTTTTTAGGCCCTTAATTGAGCTAATTTTGAAAGATTAGGTCCCAAATTGAGCATTTAGCCTTTTAGGTACAATGAAATTCATTTTTATGTACTATTTAAAATACATAATATATAATGAAATTGTTGGATGTTATTGGGCTACCGTGCCCTGCCAACCAGACGATTATAGGGTTCTCTCCCCTGTTTTTTTCGCAGGAGAGGGAAAAAGTACAACTATGGCTAACTACTATAACAACTAAATTACTCTATAGGAAATTAAGCAACTAAAGACCTAAATTACTAGGCCACTGCTATGAACTACTCCTAAGAACATATTTGAAAAGATAATTGGCTTTAATGTCGTTCGACCTCCCTTACTTTTTTTATGCTTCTGCTTTTATGCTTGAGATCCTACCTTAACCACTCCATGTTTGGCTTGCTGTTCATCCACGTCACGCACCTCTTCTAAACTTTCCTGAAAGTTGCTTGAATTTCTCCCATCTTTTCTGGGAGTTACTTGGTTACTTTCTCACCGGCCAGGCATTGCTGAGATTTGAAACTTTCCCTTCCACTACTAAGTAGCTTCCCTAGCTTATTTTCATTGTTTATGGGCTTATTCATCCGAGACTCATACTGCTGACTATTTACTTTTAGGCTTGTCTTACCCATGGTTTTTTCCTTAGCTACATTACCAGCCTTCTTGGTCACTTGGGCTTTGCTTTTGGCTAGGCTTGCATCTTGGCATCCGAGCTTCATGTCTCGATTTTAGGCTTTTGTTCCCTTATGCTACTGCCTATGCTCGACAACTTCATGGGCTTGACCCGAGTCTGACCCATGACAAATTGGGGTATAAAAATTTGCCCCTAAAAGATGTATGGCAATTTAAACCTAGTGCATGTTTTCCATACAGAACTTGGAATGATGACTAACTTTGCAGTTTTCCTGCATCTATCAGTCTTCTTGAAAATACTCTACAATTTGGCATGAACAGGCGTAATGTCTTTCCACTATCTATCCAATTGGTTTCTCTTAACCACTGCATTCATTAATGGGATGTTAGATTTCCCACATCTATCTGGATATAAATTTGCAACTTCGAACTTAGAGGCTTTAATAACTCTTTACAGTTTTTTTTTCTTTACTTCGTTTCTTCCCCAGTGTTTTTTTCCTTCTTCTATTTCCTTCCAATTTCTCTTCCAGTTCCAGTAGAGATCTACTCTCTAAGGACCATAACCTGAAACTTTTCTGATTATACTAATGTTAATAGCTGCCTCGAAGCTATGGAGCCTCTCGTTCCTTCCAAAAAACTAAATTTTCTTTTTAGTACCTCTGATGGTGTAACCCCAGGTCCATCAGCCAACTCTACTTATGGATTTTCCAACTGGATGCCAGCTCCTCCAAAGTCAGGGCTTCTTCTTCATCAAACTGCCATTCCAATGTGCCTTTTTCTTCGGCATTACACCTTATCGATACTTGGCCTGCTGTTGATTTTGTTTTTAACTCATGGATGGATAGGTTAAGTGATGAGTGCTAATTGTTCAGAATTTAGTTATCTAATCATTTTTATTTAAGCACTTATCTACTTTAATCAAGGTAATTAGAGATGTTTTGTGATTTGGGTACTTCAAAGGAGAAAGATTCAATTCCGACTAAAAAGAAGGTGAAATCGATCAAAGTGTAGATAAGAGAAGAAATTTAGTAGAAAAAGTACCAGGGGTACTCAACCCGAATATGCTATACCCAGCCATCGAGTTACAAAGGCCAGAGAGCAACATCAAATGTAAACTGGTGATTCGTACCCTATACTTGGTTGCCAGTATGGCCCGATAACCCTGTTCCGAAAAGAGTGAATTTTGACTCGACCGTCGCATAGCCGAGTCCTCTCACCGAGTTGCTTTGCAGGAATAATAGTTTAGGATTTACTCTTTCGTCTACTTAGGCTAATCCCTTGGGCTTCGAAAGCAAAATGAAGTTCGAGATTATGAAATTACAAGTCTAAAACATTCAGAAGAAGAAGAAAGGCTTTTGAGAACCTGCATTTAACTTTGTAATCTTTTAGCTTGTTTAGGCTCGGTTTTTGAAGGCCCAGTGAGACTTTTAGGTTTCTTAGATCTTAGTTTTTATAGAGCCTAGTAGGGTTTTTGAAGGGGGGAGAGACGGATTTTTCCAGAACCTAGAAAAATTTTTGTGTTTTCTCTCTACCATTAGTAGTTAAACTTTTTCTTCTCTGATTTAGAGTTCTGATTCGATACTCAGTTTTAATTGTGAGACTTTGATATTCAATTTAAAGATTTTTCTCTTAGTTATTCTATAATTTTCTATTAATTGAATGTTGTAATCTTGTTTACGATATTGCAATTGCATGTTTGGTATTGATTAGTTATGAATGATTGATTCTTAACTTACCCTTCTATAGAGATAGTGTGGTTATAAATTTGATAGCGCTGCGACACACTTATTATTAAGTCCTTTTTTCTCTTCTCAGTGGGTTTCTAGCTGCGCCTATGACTTTATGATGCTTTACCAAGAAATTCCTTCTTTGGACTAGAATATGCTAGGTCTTCTATCTCTTTTTTGGCTTTCTATAGATAGTTTATTCCTTTTCCTTGTTGGAGCCCTCACAATGACAGTTTGTGATTTGGCTGTAATAACCAATCTTCTTCCAGAGGCTAATTTTGACATTGACTACTTTTTTCCCAAAGCGGACACTTTCTCATTTTGTTTGTCAAAACGCCGCAGGGAATATAAGGAGTTTATCTGGGAGAATCACCTTACCAGTGAATTTCATACTAAACAGGAGCATATTGCATTTTTACTGTATTTGCTTTGTAAATTTGTGTTTTGTCTTCACGATGATCATGTTCATGGACCTCTTTGGTTGCTCCAGATTTGGTTCAGCATGCACTTCTCCAAGTATCTCCTCGATGCCCCAATTTAAAGTCTATTTCCTGTAGCCGAGACATAGGTTCTTTATTGATAAAAGCTCCTCCTTGCCCTTTTCCTTTACACTAATTGCTTCATAGGGTCATCACTAGTGACTATGATGTTGCCACTTTCTTCATTCCCTATGAGCACCTTTGCTCCAACCAATCTCTTCTGTTCCTGGCTGCCCCAGACCATACTTTCTCTATTACCATTAAATACTAGCCAGTTGCTCATGCTTAGGTGTCCTATCTCTACAACCATGACTTTCTTACTGGCTTTAACATCAACAAACCCAACAGCGTTATGAATGCAATGCCTTATTGCCCTTAATTCTATGGTCGCCAATTTGGATTGGTGCAATGTATACCTATCCTTCCTTTTTATACTTCATGTCCAAACTTTGAAGGATTGACTAAGATACATGATGTTGTAGAAGTCTACACCATCAAAGCTATCAAAGCCACATTATTCAGCCATTTTTTCCATTTATTCCTTCCATTTAAGAAACTTCCAATAGCCACTAAAGCTTACATCAAATGGTGGAAGAATGAAGCTCTTCCATTTGTTTTGGCACCTGCCTTGCACATTATCCTTTATAATCTCAATTTGCCTAGGTAATTTTCTTAATTAATTACGTTTTCTGCTTTTTCTTAATATTTATCCTTTACATAACTTACTCTTCCATTAAATTGGTAGCACCATGGTCTTGCCTTCATCCCTTAGGACCGATATTTATTCTTTTTCTAAACGTAGGCGAGTGTCTCCAATTTTAGCTTGTGAAGAGTCGTCAATAGCTTCTGCCAAGCCTTCTGCTATCATTTCCAAAGTAGTTAAGTCGTTAAACAATGCCTGCTCAGATTCTTCGAAAAGTTTATGTTCCTCAATTGACACTTCTTTTGAAGTAATGGTTACTCAAGCTCACTCTTTTATTCTTTTATCTTTTTCCCATTTAACCTTCTGTTTGGATTACAGTTGGATCTCAAAGTTCCTAGGATTGACTTTGAAAGCTTTTAGGCCTTACCCCTATTTCCATCTTGACCTCGAAGGCCTCCTTTTCAGAACTTCTTTCTAGGTTTGAAAGTATTACTGGTGACCTAGACTTAATTTCTGGTGATATGGTTGTTACAGCTTGTGATTTGCTCGACAAGCTCCAAGCTTTCTTCCCCACATCTAATGACAACCATAAGGGTTCGAACTCATCTCAAGTATGAGTTGCTAGCTGTTACAGCTAAATACTCCTTTCACCGCCGTAAGCATGCTGTTGCCATAGAGAAGCTCACAAAGCTTACATGCTTGGAGGCAGAGCTTAAAGAAATGAGCTTCAAGGAATTCCCACTCTTGAAGGAAGGTTTCTCTTAATGCTCGGCATCCCCTATGCTTGCTTCCAACTACCTAAACTTTCAATGAGTTTATTAGAAGAGGAAGCAAGATTATCTCATTTTAAGGAATCAATGCGACAAATACATCAAGTGCAAAGAAAAATATGCTACCACTTTACTTTATATAAAAAAAGGAATGGGGGAATTTGTGCAAGTTTGTTCTTACCTTGACGGTTTATAATTCTTCTCTTAATCCTGGCGCTAGCTCTCAGCCATCCACCTCCAAGTCCCCATGAACAAAATGTTAATAACTTTTTTTATGATTTCTGTAAATAACATTTTAGTTGTAGGCCCTTAAGGCTTTTTGGTTTTCTTTTGTTATGACTATAGAGTCATTATTCTTCAACTTTAACATCAATAGAGAAATATTCTTTTGCTCATATTTGCTTTTTACTTTTATGGAAATTCTCCAAGTCTTTTCATTGCATTT
Source organism: Microcos paniculata (assembly GCA_030664755.1). Taxonomy (NCBI): domain Eukaryota; kingdom Viridiplantae; phylum Streptophyta; class Magnoliopsida; order Malvales; family Malvaceae; genus Microcos; species Microcos paniculata. The sequence continues at coordinate 34,545,721 of CP131462.1, read as the reverse complement.
TACTAGAATTTCTCCATTTGGCATTTTTATGGTCCTATTCATCCCAAATGCTAGGAAAGTACCTTTTCAAGTATTTCCCATTGATTGTTCTTGGATGACCTTTTCCATCTAAATCCATTAAATGGTAGGCATTACCAAGGAGCACATTCCAAACTGGGAATCTTCGGTCCTTCCATACCATATCACCTAAATGGAAAGTTTTTGGCCTAACCTTTTTGTTATATGAACTTGCAACTTGTTTCTTTTGTTTAGCTAGATTTTCTAAAGCTTGTATCCTTATCTCATCTAGTTCACGTAAGTCAGCATACATCATTTCTTGATTTTCTTGTCTTGTAAGATTCTGTTAGAATGCCAACATCAAAGATTCTACATTGATGTATGAGGGCATAAGGAGCGACCCTTGTTGCTCCTCTTTTTGAGGTATTGGAAGCCCATAATGGATCATTTAGTTTCAAATGCCAATTTCTGGGATTATCCCCCACCATTTTCTTAATGGCCTGTTTCACTATTTTATTGGCATGCTACCAATAATATGAGAATGAGAAATTGACGCCATGAATGTGGCTTTTAGTTATTATCTAAGACTACATTAAATTATATACAAAAATGATCATGGACATATTTTTTGAATTTTCTTTTTCTTTTTATTTATTTTTTAAATTAAATCAATATCATTTTGGGATTAAATTTGCTTGAATCCCTTCCGAAACCTCAGTTGGAACTTATGACAAAATCACACCCAAGAGAATAATAGAATTATTGTAACCACAATAATCCCATTATTTTCCATTATTGGTCCTTTAATTAATAATTAAGGATGAATATGATGCAAACACAATGAACGTGTATAAGATATTGAAGACGTTAACATAGACAATGTGATGACAAATATGGGATGGGTGTACAAGCATTTTACTTATTTATTTATATATTTTTTAACGTAAAGCTATATTCATGAAATACAAGGCTTGATGGGAAAATTGTAATGAAAATGCAATGTCATGATGATGGAACACGTGATAGTCTAAAATGCTACAAACACAAAATACCATGTAATCAATTATGGCATGGATATGTAACATGCAACTATGTGTGATGGTGGATGCAACTGCAATTTTCTTCTCTGTTCTTCTTTATTAACAAGTCGGGGCCCTTGTAATATAGCCATGCGATTGAATTAAAGGCTCAGAATTGAAACCATCTAAAAGTAAGGCTAAATAAGAGGGATCTGGATACAAATACTATAAGCCTAAGTTAAGTGGTTATACCTACAAATTCAGCACCCCGTGGACTTTGAACTTGATGCGAAGGTTGACCCAAAGAGTAACTGATGCAGTTGGGTCCGATTGGGCTAACCCAATGACAATTAAAAGCCTGAAAATAACTTTACCACACTAGTACGCAAACCACAAGGAGTAACGTCAGTTTCTCTTTTTCTCACTTTTGCTGCTTCTTTTTCCTTTTTCAAACAAAGAACTTCTTCTTTCCTTTTCAAACTATTTTCAGATCAAACTACCCTTTTTAGAGAAAAGTATGATGAACACCACCTTATGAACCCAAGAACTATCACCTGAGCCGCTGTCAAAACCTCATCAGAATCCCTAAGCAGCCACACAACTTCTCTAAAGTGGTCTTCTTCTTTCACAAAAACTGAACTTAAATCTCTTTTCCTTCAAACTACTTTCAAACATCTGGATTTAAACTCAGCCTTTTTGGTTCCCTTATGCTCCAATCTCCTAAATAATCTCCATACCCATCGTCCTCTTGATTTCAAGCCCTTTTTCTCACAAGATGACTCTTTCTCTTCCAAATCTCTGAACCTGATACCTATTCACTTTCGTTCGAATGATCTCCAGTTGAAACCTCAACTAGAAATCAACCGATTTTGCTCTTCACAACTTAGAACTCTAAGCTATTTTCTGATCCTCGAAACCCCTTCGCCCTTTTGAACCCAGTAGCGTATAAACCTCCAACTCTAAAACATCTCTCTTTTACTAAGAACCCAAAACTCAGAAACTTTCAAAACCAAGAAACTCTCCAATTTTCTTTCTCTGGACCCTCTCCTCTTTGAACTCTCCAAAAAACCCCCTGTAAATTTCACTGTTCAGGCTATATATAACAAAGGCTGAAGAGAAATCAAGGGCTGAAAATCAATTTCGACTTTTGCATCCAAAGGCTAGCATTTTTACCGCCTTTAGCACCCACTGTTTTAGAGCTTTTTCTGGTTTGCTGGTTTTCAACTATTGTTGGCTTGTAGTGTTTTTTGCAGGGAAGTGGTTGAGCAGAGGCTGTCTGGCATGGCTTCGAGGGTCAATGGCTATTCTTCCTTTGTTCTTGGAACCATGAGATTTTTCAACCCTTTTTTTGTATTGGGTTTCAGAGACAACCAGCGATTTTGAAGGGAAGTGCCAGTCTCCATTACTGCTCTTTGTCTTGAAGTTCTTTTAACTGGTTCATTAATCTTGTTTAGTCTTAATTAATCACCTCTTTAAATCGATTTTTCTCCATATTTGCAGGTTCGAGCAGAACCCAGTGATTTTGCCTACCCGAAATGGCAAAGTTGTCGCATTGTTCTCTGTTCATCTGATGCCTTACTGGAAGAGGAAAGTTGTAGTAATTGCTACTTTTGGCTGGCTTGCAGCTATCACTCTCGGATCCCCACTTGTTTGGTTCGGGCCTGCAGAAAAGTCTTGGTCCAAAGTCTTGCACATGGCTTAAATCTGTGATTTAATATTTTGGGCTTCTTGCAAATTAAATGACAATTGTGTTCCATTGTAACCTTAAAATTCTTTACTTAATGAAATCAAGCTTTTAAATTTCTAATTTATGTTCAGCCCAAATCTTGGAGCAAATAAGGTAACGGACCCAAAATGGAACAAAATAGAAAGAAATAAAATAAATCAAAATAAATAAATCAAAAGAAAAGAAAAGAAAAGAAAAATAAGGTGTCTACAACAGGTAATTAATTTAAAACACGAATGTGTATTAATTTTAACGCCATCCGTGCATGCCAAAAAATTGAATAGAATTTACCTAAGCAGTTAGTTTCAACTTTGATTTGATTGATTGTTGCAGTGGGGTTTGGGAGAATGTCTTATCAAAAGTTGGTACCGACACAACCTAACCAAGGTAATTTGGTTGTCACATATCACATAGACAATGAAATTCCAACAGCTTGGTATAGTATATTGTCCTTGTAGTTTAGCACCAAACTATCGGCATTAAATTTTTAGCTATCTTCAATTCAAGTATTTGGAGAACAAAAAGAAAGTTGGGTTTTTTTTTTCTCTTTTGGAGCATGCAATGGCTTTTGTGATTAGATTAGGCTTTCTATCAGAGGAATATTCAATAAACTAGGCTATTGTTATATTCTTCCACTTTGTGGAGTATGATATTTGGTGTCATCTCATCTACCAATCTAGGTTTTCTTAGAGCCATTGGGCTTTCTTTTCTATTCTCTATCCAAGGGTGATCCAATATTAACATCCAATCAGTCCAAACTCCAAACATTATGTGTAGGAGTATGGGGCTGTTCAATTTGATTTCTATAATATAGTACGTATTAACAATAAAAGATAAGCTAGCACTAATGGCACATGATTTTTATTAACAACATGAGGTTCTCAATTGGATTTAGTGACATCCCATAACATTGGTTGGTTTTGGTATAAAAGACGACCCAAATGTCTCTAATTTCCTAATTTATTTATGAGTAAGTATGAGTATTGTATATAAGTACATATCCATATTATTTTTTTGTATTCTTAATCACAATACCATTACCAAATTACAGAGTGGGAAATCACAAATCACAAATACATATACATATAGTCATTTTTGGTAAAAATACTTAATAAAATTGGCAGAGTTTCTTTTTGTTGTTATTAGCAACAAGTCAAAATCATGTGGCTGGCTTTTCCTTCATTTCAAAAGATTAGGCTGTTGCAATAAGAGAAAAGCTTGATTAAGTAAGTGATCAATAGAATCAAGCAGAGAACTAAGAATGAAAGCTTAAAAGGCAAAATTAGTACTTAGCTTAATCAAAACTTGGGAACCATGTTTCCTAAAAGGGAAAGGGAACTGGTCCCTTCCCTTTCTCTCTCCCTTTCTACTGCTAGTTTGCCACTATCGTCAAAGTATAGATTGGCTTCCTCACTCTTGGCAAAAAAGACTAGAATTTTCTCCCATGTGTTAATCAAAAGCCACAATCATAACAAATCACTTCAAACTAGTACCTCACTAAAAAAAATACCTTTCCACTAATGAGACAAAGACCAACCCTAGCCATAGGATTCTGGCCAGGCTCCAATCCTAGCCATTGATTCAAAAAGGGAGAGGGGTAAAAGTGAGATTACTGCATTTAGCCATTGGATGTAGAGAGATGAAATCCATTTTCTCTTTCTGATTGCATCCCAAAAGGCAATGTAAATATCTCCTTAAAGAGAGAGAAACACAAATCCTAGGGGAGAGAAAGTTTAGAGTTTTTAGAAGAAAAGAATCAATGGTTCAGTAGTTAGGGTCTTGAAACCACTTAGGGTTTTTGAAACTGAAATTGGGGATTTTCACCAATAGCAAAACTTGTTTCATTCATTGGCGTAGTAAAAATAGGTTAGCAATGTGGCAAAGCTAGCAATTACTGATTCAACTTGGTCGAAAATCGATACGAAACAGCGAGATTAGGGTTTTTCTTCTGAATTTAGGGGGTTGTCGATCTAGGCTTTTGTTAGGAAATCCAAACGGTGAAGTGCACAGGGTTGGGAAGTAGATCAACATAGTTTGATGGAGAAAAGATTGGACAGTTGGATTGATTAGGGTTTTTATAGAGAGAGAGAGAGAGAGACCGATAAGAAGGGAGAGTCATTCTAAGAGAAAGAAGAAAGTTTGATAAAAGAAGAAAACTGCCTTTTCCTTAGAATGCACCTATGAGGCTTCTCCAATTTGCTCTCTGGGAGCAATTTTGGACTTTTGGCCTATCTGGACAATCCTATCGAAGGATCAAGGCGAGATCTTGGTATTTTAGTATACTCGCCTCAATCTACGTTTTATTAAGTTTTCACGTATTTCCATACATCGGTCTAGGAGAGATCTCGGCTCAAAGTTAGGTCTAGCTTTTTGTTAAATTTTAATCTTAGATTCGAGATCTAGAAACTTTGAGCGGATGATTTCGAGTTTTCTTTCGGTAAACGCATTGTAGGCATCGCAAGGATCGCCTGGATAAGTTCGTCAGATGATTGGCAATCGAATGGCGTGAAAAACGGAGCAAAAGGCTCAGTTCCAGAGCCTTTTGGCTCGTCTCCAGTACGGAAGCCGTGCAGTCCCACGCGGAGCCGTGTAGTCCCACGCGGAGCCGTGTAGTCCCGCCTGGAGCCGTGCAAGTCCCGTGCGGGAGCTATGTAGATCCCGTGCGGGATCTTCCCAACCAGCACGGGAGCGGCCTTTTGGGCCCAATTTGATGCAGGGCCCGGCCCAGTCGCATGGGGAGCCCACGAGCCCTTGGGGGCATTCTAGTAATTTTTCTTCAAGTGTCCGATTTTGACCCCGAAACCTCTTGGACATTTTTCTAAGCCCGAAACACTTCCAAACACTGTCTTAGGTCATGCTAGAGCCTCATAGGTGCATTCATACTTTGATTATGAATGCTAACACGATTTTTGGCATATTAGGGCTCCGGATGATCGAGTGCGGCGATGCTCCGGAGATTAAGCTATGTGGCGCTTGGGAGTATACCAATCTCCCAATACTGTGAATGGCTTAATTTTCTCTGTTTAGCCACTGGGCACAAAGGTTTTTAAAAAGGTTTTAAAAACATAAATGTTTTTCAAAGGTTTTAGGATACGGGGAATCCATACGCGCACATGTTGCTTGGTGATATACCCACGTAGAGAGTGTGATGTTTTAAAAGAAAATATAAAGGATTACATGTGTGTTTTTATTTGTTTTAAATATATATGTTTGATACATATATATATATATGATATTTATATGGATGGGACGCAAGATGAGCGATTAAGAGTGGTTCCTCAAGGCTCCATTATAAGGGAGCGTGGACCGAGTTTGAGAGGCATGAATGAGACGCAACCGTGGACCGCTTATCGATGAGCACGGTGAGCAGAGACCCTGGGAGAGGCACAAGGGATAACTTCCCAGGGCTCGAGGTAGCTGTGTTCCACCACGGTGATTGGCACCACCGAGGTAACAAGTTAGAGAAAGAAAAAGTTTTATAAAGAAAGAGATATAACCCTCCGTGGAGTAAGGCATACGGCTGGCCAGTCGTGCCTTCGGTATATTTGAGGCCAGCTCGTTTTATTTATTTATTATTTTAAATGGTTTTTAAAATCAAATTCTCGCTGGAGAATTTGAAAGGAAGTGTTGAAAACAAAGATTTTTATTTTATTATTATTATGTTTTGGATTTTCCTCTATTGCCCTAACCCTGATGGAGATTTATTGAATCTCTGTCACTCACCTGTATCTAATGTGGATGGATGCAGATTCGTGTACGAGGTCAGCTATTGTATCAGAGGCTCACTAGAATATGTTGTTTCCGCTGTGTAGGTATTCTTTTAAATTAATCCACCAGTACATCTTTTAAAGTTTATTATTTTATTAGATGATTTTTAATTAAAGATTTAATTGTTTTGTAGCGATGGTATCCATTTCCATGCCTTGCGGTGCTTCTGGTGCGCAACCAACTGGTACGTACTTCGAGGTAGCACGGCAGTTGACATGTGGTCGACCCGAGTGGGTCGGGGCGTGACAACTTTAATGGTATCAGAGCGTTTAAACGATTCTAACCGTTTTCAAAAGTTATAAAGAGTTTTCAAAGTATTTTTGAATGTTTTTAAACGTTTTTAAAGCCAGTGGATTAGATAGGTTTAAAACTCCAGAGTTTAAGTACGTGGTTACTCAAATGCATCATGAACTCCGAAACTTACTCTTAGAATACCTTCTTTAGCAGCAAGCCACCAAATAAAGTACTCGAGTGTGGTCTTTCCAAGAAATTCCCCAAAACCAATTATTTGGCTTCTAATGTTCTTTCTATTTAATAGTTGAACTGAGTAAGGGATAGTAAGTCCCTTGAGATGACGAGATAGGTGATATCTCATCCAACCCTCCAAAATAGCCAAATCAGAGGCTCACCAATGAAGAAAATTGGTTCGATGTCCAACGTTTGAGGTTGTGGGCATCGAGACTCACTAATGAAGAAGTGAATTTGACTTTTAACCCTAAATTAGATACGTTTCCCCCCATTCTTTACATTAGTGACATGTAAGACTTGGGAGGAAGTGTAGCGGCTAGAATGAGGCAAGGAGCCAAAATGGGCCTAGTATACATGAAGGTTAACCCCACTTTTCTCACTCTTTACACCATTAGTGTGTAGCCTAGGAGAGAGAGTTGGGTTAGGATGAAAGAAATTAAAGAAATACAAGATTATGGAGGGTGAGGTTGACAAGTCCTCAAAACATGAAATAGAGCATCCGAGTGAAAGAATGAAGAAGTGCAGCCAAGGAAGAGCTAGCCAAGTGAAGAGATCATCGAGGAGCCCACATGGAGCAATAAAACCCTTGGCGACTAGGCTTTGAGGAATGCTGCAGTGCACTGGTAGTCGAACGCCTAAGCCTTAGGGTAGCATGTGAGGTGGTTGGGCTTTACCCAACACCATGGTAAGCCTGGTGGGATGAGCCCACAGGTTGGTAAGTCTGGTGGGATGAGCCCACAGATTGCCTGGATGATGCTTCTTCAAGTGGGCAGGAGGTGAGAGAAGTTACAGCAAAGGCTAGCCAACTATTCTTGTTCTTACACTATGATGTGTAAGTGGTGAAAGAAAAGGGGTATTGATGGATGAAAGAGAGCCCACTTGGAGTCAATCGAGGAGACACATTCAAGTAAATTGGCAGAGATCGAGTGAGCCCAAGATCATGAGAAGTTAGATCAGGGAGAGTCACTCAAGGATATGACAAGGATTGAAAAGAGAAAACCCTAAATGACTCGAGGATGGCGAAAATGATAGTAAGGGAAGAGGAACAACATAGAAGCCATTCTTGGGAAATAATGAGGAGGAATAAGGCAAGGATAACAATGTGGAAAATGAGGAAAAGAATGAAAAAAGATCACATCCTTATGGTCAATGAGTTGTACATCCGTTACTACTTGTCTGACCATTGGATGCCAATGTTAAAAGAGGATCTCGGAGAAAAAAGAGAAAGGAAATGAAGATGGAGGAAACAAAATAAGGAGAGAGATAAGTAGAAACCTCCATTCTTAAGGGGATTAAAGGTGATGAAACCCTTATCGTAGGTTGATAATGAGAGTAAGAAGGAGGAGACCTTTAAAGGATAATAAGAGATGATCATGATGGAGTCAATAGGATGTAAGCAAGCGATAGAAGTAGAATGCACGGTAATGGTGGAAGTACCTACATGCATGTAAATTATGAGTATGAAGAGAATGTTCCTCAGAATTGAAAGACATCACCAGAAGGAACTAATAAGAAAGAAGAAAGGGAAAGGAAAAGAGAAGCAAGCCCTTAAACGAAGGATAAAGAGATTGCATGATGCAATACGAAAGCTTTCTTAATGAAGAAAGAAAGCACAAAACTACAAGTAAAAGAAAATTCTAGGCTAATAAGAGAAGAATAAGGCCTAAGAAGAAAGAGAAGCTTAGTTCAGTTGATGAACTAAGTTTTGTTAACTAGGAATGGGGCCTTAAAAGAAAAAAGGCATAACCTATCACTAGAAAACTTTAACCTTAAATAGCGATAATTCCATAATGAATCATAGGTTAATAACTCCAAATGACTGACTAGAATTAGTAAAAGAATAAGACTAGGAAATTAGGTTTCGAGACAAAATCTAGGTAGACAACATAGGGATAGGTTAAAGAAAGAGAATAAAAAAGGGTTTTAAAATACCTAAAAAGATGATTAAGAAAGATCTAGTAAATGAAAGCGAATAAAAGACTTAGAAACGGATGTTAGCTAAAGAAAAGTTGAGCATAATGAACCCCAAACTCGAGTTTAAGCAAGGCACTTCATCACACTACGAAGAGATCAAAGAAAAGAAAGAATAAACAAGAATGATTGGAGATCAGAACTTTTGTGATAAGAAGGGGTTAAAAATGACAATTAGTGAAAAGAAAGGAAAGGAAAGCCTTGATGATTAAGGTTATAAAGAGGAAAGTATGAGGTTGGATAGAAAGAAAAAAATTAGAGAAAAGATAAGAGAAGAAGCACTTGAAGGAAACGAGTGAATGGGGATGATTATATCCTAATGGATGATAGGTAGTAATGGATGATATCAGTAAAGAATGAATGGAAGAGAAGAAAAGAGAAATAAAGAAGTGAGGATACCAAATCATGGTGGAGTAAACAAAGGTGAAAGGATGATAAAGACGAGAATAATGATGATGATGAAAATTGAAGAATAATCAAACACAAAGAATAAGGAAAATGGATCGACTTAAATAAAAGTTGAAGAAAGAGTAAGGATAAAACAAGGATGAATATGATGATAATTGAAACTGGAGAAGACAAAAAAAGATGAGAGCATGATAAAAGAGTGGAATAGAAGGAATTTAGAGTAAGGAGTTAAGGAATATGGAAGATAAGTTGGAGATCATAAAGGAGGGGAACAGACCAACTTTGAGAATATTCTCCCCGAAGAATGATAACTGAAGAAAGGATGTGGGAGATGGAGTTAAGCCAAGCTAAATGGAAATAGCTAAGCGCAAACAAGATTGTGGACTAGGTAGCATAAAGAAAGGTGTTGCCCGCAACAAATAAACCATGATATGGACAACAAAGAAAAGATATCAAGGAACCAAGAGCCGAAGACGGCTAAGTTAAAGAAAGCCCACATGTGAATAGCAAGAGATGTGGGAACTGAGATAAAAAATATGACAAGAAAGAACCTTGCGTACTCAATGGAAGGGGTACGGGGATAAGGAAAGAAATTGATCAAACTCATAAACTTTAAAAGCACAGCCAGTGTAAGGAGAAAAAAGGGAATTCTAACACCCAAGAGAAGCAAATGTGTGAAAAGAAAAGGGAAATAAGAACGAGGACAATGACGAAAGCTAGAGAAAAAAGCAAGAAAAGAAAGAATGAAACCAAGGTAAAGGAAACCTTGGGTAAGACATGAAAGATCACGTAGATCAAGGTAAAGGAGTGTGGAGAAGTGAAAGAATATGGAGATGACCCTAAGGAAAAAGGGTATGGAGATTACAAGAGCTGCAGAATGATGCCTAAGGATGGCAATGGACCAGAGAGAAGGTCAAGTTAAGTGCAAGAATGAGAAAGCTCATGAGAGAAATACGGAGATGAAGAAGCTACAAAGGATGCCCTATGAATGTGACGTGTATGAATTACGTTGTTCCACTTTGGCAGGAAGGTAAGAGAAAGATGGACCCCATAATGGACCATGGGTGAATGGAAAGAATGAAAAAGGTTAGAGAGGGGAGTAAGGAAACCCTCAGATAGTACTGTTGATGAAAGGAGGAAAAGAAGTCGACCATTAGCAAAGAAGCGAAAATGAAGAAAGGAGGTCATAGGAGATAGAAACACACGACACCTCCTGAAGCAGACCCTCCAAAAGAGTGAAAGATAGGAGAAAACCCTAAGAAGCCAAAGAAATAGCATGGATGGCTATGAAGTCGAGGCTCAAGTATGGATGACTTGGGAGCCATGTGAGGCATCCCTATAAAAGGAAGGATCAGAGATCGAGATCTTGAGGATCTTTGTGATGACCACTAGAGATGACCGACCCAGAGTATGATTGGGGAGTGCATAAGGCCACCCAGAGTTCTCTATCCAAGAGAGGATTAGAGATGATATGAGATGGGCCAGGGCCCTATTTGAGACAGAGATAAGCAGTTAGAGTGTGAGAGCCGAGCGGGCATGATCTCTAATTCCTTTGTTATGATGTGGCCAAGTGTGGGCCAGTGTGTACAAGAGCTCGACTCATACGCCACAAGATTTGAGAGGAAGAAGATCAAAAAAGAAAAAGAATGGAACCAAGGAACGGATTAGAGAAGTAAGACCAAGATATTGAAGAGACAATTAACTCATCGTATCCTCGCCGAGATGGTGAGGAAGTTAACTTAGGGTCTTCCACAATATCTTGGTTACCAAGTCGAGGACAAAACCACGAAACGACGAGGAATGCATCGGAGAATAGCCTCAAAGTGAGAGGCAGTGACAAAGAGAGAGGAGAAGAGACTCCTAAAAAAGTAAGAGGCGTGGAACCTCAGAAGTAACAAGAGAGTAGTCTCGTCAGGATAGACTTTAGTGAAAGGACAAAATCAAAGCGAGAGGATCAAATAAGCATAGCTAAGGCGAAGGAAGAACCTCCAAGTGGCACAGCTGAAGTGAAGTAAGCATAAACCATAAATAGGTAAAGGTAGGCTATACTAAGGGAAAGATGAGGTTCAAACTCAAGAACAGAAGAGTGATAAAGCTGTTCTTGACAAAGCATAATCGAAAGAGATTAAGGCGTAAATTGATGAGCGCAGCAGTGCATGGTGGTGCAAACACTATTTGAAAACAAGATGAGGGCTTGGAATAGAAGCCAAATCTCCCCAAGGTACCTCAGTTAATTTCGAGGACGAAATTTTTAGAAAGAGGGGAGAGTTGACACACTCGGACCTAATCCGACTTTTCCCTACAAACGGAATTGTGTAAGATGGCGTATTAATTCAACAATACATCGTTCCGGATGTGTCTAATTAAGAAGAAAAGTTAAGCTTAAGATAAGACATAGTTGGAAGATGAGATAGGTGACCATGCATGGAAATATAAATTGAACTTCTTTAAGTCCATAGCCAATGGATTAGATGTCCATTGGTGAATTGGTTGGTGGATTAGGCCTAAGATCGAGATTATGAGAGGTTACAAGGAGGGAAAAAAGTATGGCCCGGGGTTCGAGTAGACCCGATGTCGAGCTTATCTATAAATAGGGGGAGATAAGCTCTCCTCTTCTCATTTTCCTTTTCCTTTCTTTCTCTCCTCCCATTTGCTCTCCGGGAGCAATTTTAGACTTTTAGCCCATCCGGAGAATCCAACCGAAGGATCAAGGAAAGATCTTGGTATCACCTTAATCTACATTTTATTAAGTTTTCATGCATTTTCATGCATCAGTCTAGGAGAGATGTCAACTCAAAGTTATGTCTAGCTTTTTGTTAAATTTTAAGCTTAGATCTGAGATCTAGAAACTTTGAGCCGATGATTTCGAGTTTTCTTTCGGTAAACACATTGTAGGCATCATGAGGATCACCTAGATAAGTTCGTCGGACGATTGGCGATCGAACGATGCGAAAAATGGAGAAAAAGGCTCGGGTCACCCACGCGGGACTTGTGTAGTCCCGCTTGAGAGCCGTGCAAGTCCCACACGGGAGCTGTGCAAGTCCTGCACGGGAACCATGCAGTCCCTCGCTGGAGCCGTGCAAGATCCCACGCGGGAGCCTTGCAGATGTCTTGCGGGACTCGGCCTAATCTGCTCGGGAGCGACCTTTTGGGCCCAATTCGATGTGGGGGCCCGACCCAGTCCGCGTGGGGGGCCTACGGGCCCCTAGGGTCATTCTGGTAATTTTTCTTCAAGTGTCCGATTTTGATCCCAGACCTCTTGAACACTTATCTAAGCCCCGAAACACTTCCAAACACTGTCTCAAGTCGCTAGAGTCTCATAGGTGCATTCATACTTTGATTATGAATGCTAACATCATTTTTCGTGTATTAGGGCTCTAGATGATCGGGTGCAGCGATGTTCCGGAGATTAAGCTACGTGGATCGCATGGGAGTATATGAATCTCCCAACACTATGAGTGGCTTAGTTTTCTCTGTTTAGCCACTGGGCACAAAGGTTTTAAAAACATAAATGTTTTTCAAAGGTTTTGGGATACGGGGAATCCACTTGCACACACGTTGCTTGGTGATATACCCACGTAAAGAGTGGGATGTTTTAAAAGAAAATATAAAGGATTGTGTGTGTGTGTGTGTGTTTATATGTTTTAAATATATATGTTTGATACATATATATATATATATATGATATTTATATGGATGGGACGCGAGATGAGCTATTGAGAGTGGTTCCTCGGGGCTCCGTTATAAGGGACCGTGGACCCAGTTTGAGAGGCACGCATGAGACGCAACCGTAGACCGCCTATCGAGGGGCACGGTGAGCAGAGACCCTGGGATAGGCGCGGGGGATAACTCGCCAGGGCTTGAGGTAGCTATATTCCACCACAGCGATTGGCACCACCGAAGAAACGAGTTAGAGAAAGAGAAAGAGAAAGTCTTATAAAGAAAGAGAGATAGCTCTCGGTGCAGTAAGGCATACGACCGGCCAGTCGTGCCTTCAGTATATTTGAGGCCAGCCTATTTTATTTATTTATTTATTATTTTAAATGGTTTTTAAAATCAAATTCTTACTGGAGAATTTGAAAGGAAGTGTTGAAAACAAAGATTTTTATTTTATTATTGTTATGTTTTGGATTTTTCCCTATTTGCCCTAACCCTGATGGAGATTCATTGAACCTCTATCACTCACCTATATCCAATGTGGATGGATGTAGATCTACGTACGAGATTAATTGTTATATCAGAGGCTTACTAGAAGACGTTGGTGGCACAAGCTTAGTAGTTTTCGCTGTGTAAGTATTCTTTTAAATTTTTCCACTGTACATCTTTTAAATTTATTATTTTATTAGATGATTTTTAATTAAAGTTTTAGTTGTTTTACAGTGATGGTATCCATTTCTATGCCTTGCGATGCTTCTGGTGCATGACCGACCGATACGTATTTCGAGACAGCACGACGGTTGCCATGTGGCCTACTCAGGCGGGTTGGGGCATGACATTCAACTCATAAGTTAAACCTGACTTGGTGTGAAGGATCTGTTTTGAAATTTTGGGTATATTTTCCTAATCCTTTATTTTATTTCAGTTTGTTTATTTTTTTCTTTTATCTTCTTTTTATCTAATAATAATAATAATAATAATAATAATAATAATAATCTTGGTTTTATTTCATTTTTAAGCCTATTTCTCATATGTGAACTGAACTTTGATAATTTAAGAGTGTGTGCACGTACGTGTGTGTTTGTTTTTTTTTTAAAAGAGAGAGAAAGGGAAAAGAATAAAAGGAATAATAATAATAATAAAATTAGTAATATGGGATGAAAAAGAAATAGATGGTAGAAAGTAGCAGCAGCAACAATCATGTGATAATGGTGAATCTGAAAGGCATGCAAGCAAGTAGTAAGTACACAAGACGAAAGTCAATTAGTAATTGGTTTTTCCCCTCCAAGTAAACATCTAATTCTATTCAACAAATACTAAGCATATTATTAAGAAATGCTAATTACTATTAGATTATATACTACACTTTACCAAAGATGGCTCACTAGTCCTGGATTTAGCCACTTCTTACGCTATAATATCTAAACAACTATGCCAGAAATTTGACCAAGATGGCATATGAGGTAACATAGCTAACTAATTCTCTATAAGTTGTTCAATCCAAATTTGTTATTGTGTTTTGTATATATGAGGAGTCATATCTAGTAACTGGTATTAATTTGTTGGCATTATTATTTGGTTCAGCATAAGCTGGATCCTCTTGTGGGAAGGCAAGAGAAACTAGAGCACATGATGGAGACATTGTGTAGGAAGAGGAGAATAATCCATGCCTAATCGATGATCTAGGCATTGGTAAAACTGCTATTGTGGAAAGACTTGCCTAAAAAATCATTGAGGGAACTGTTCCTCCCAGACTATTTGGCAACCAAGTTTTAAATTCTTTTTCCTCTGATTTAAATGAATTTGGAATTTAATATAACAGGGCCATTACATTTTTAATTTTGATTTTTCATTTGAATTTTGTATTGTATTCCACCCAGATATATGCACTGGACATGGAACGTTTAATCGCTGGAGCAACAGAACAAGATATCATAGGAATATTAACCAATGTTGTTAACAAAGTTAAAAGAAGTTCTGGGCTAATAATTTTATTTATTGATGAGCTTCACACCTTTTTTGCAGCTAGTAGAAGAGTAGGCCAAGCCACTGCAAACATCTTGAAACATGTTCTCGCCAATGCAGAACTCAATGTAATGTTTTTGTGTTTTATTTTTATAAATTTAAACTCTTACAAATTTATTTGTCTCCTATAACTTCATTTTGCATAATTTTGATTCGTCTTCGTGGAGTGCATCGGTGCCATAACCCCCACATAATACAGGAGATACATAAAGGATGATACAGCTTTTGAAAGATGGTTTCAATTAGGTCAAGTGCCTGAACCATCCATATGGACTAAATAGTACACATACTACGATGGTTAAGCTAAGAATATAGGACTCACCACAAAGTAAACTACATGAAGAGTTCTTTAAAAGTAGTGGTACATTTAGCTCACCGATATATCAATACATCTTTTTCAGTTTTATTATTGCTATACGTTCCCTGATGTATTGAGACACATACATCTTTTTTGTTTTATTGCTATAATAAATTCTGTGACGCTTTCCTGTTTCTATACGCTTTAGTGGCCATTTTTTAACCAATAAAGTAGTAGACTTCATTGACTTAGCCACCATAAATATACAACTTAGTAACCAGTAGTTAAACCCTATGATTTCGGATGTGGAAGAAAAGAATATACGCAAGTTATTTCTTTCTCGACAAGCATTCCTGTTGAACAAGTTTTGCTTAAAGGCAAGCTCTTAAACCTGAAAGGTGCCCTAAAGATGTGCATTAGAGGGAAAGATCATGATGTTGAAGGGATTAGATGGGCTATACGCCAAGTAAGAGTTAGTTTACGAGACTCTTCCTACCCTATAGCAAGCTTTTCGTTCACTAGTCCAACTGGGGTTAGGAAAATAGAGGCAGCTAAAGCTTTGGTCGTAACATATTAATTTGGGTTCAAAGAAGCATTAACTGTATTGGTCTTGAGTGAGTACATGGAAAGATATTCGGTTTCAAGGCATTTTGGCTTTACACCAGTATATACCGGCTATAAGGAAGGTGGTCAACTGACAGAAAACATTCGTCGTAGGCCTTCCATAATTGTTCTCTTTGATGAACTTGAAAAGGCTCACGATGATGTCTTGAATATATTGTCGCAAATTCTGGATGATGGCAGATTAACCGATAACAAAGGCCACACTGCAGATTTAAAAAACTGCATCATAATTATGATTTCCAATGTTTGTCAGTCAATTACGGTGAAGGAAAATGATGAACATGAGGTGAAGGTTGTTGATGCCATTTTGGTCGGCTTGTATGGATGTGAAGAAATGAGAGCTCTAGCCATGGTGATGAAGTTCCTCCAAGCCTTAATCCCTGTAAAAGAGTGAGTTGGGCACTGGCTTTAAGCCAGTGGGGCCTCCTTCAGTGTAATAATCAGTGTAGGTTCTCATATTAATGGAGAATTTTGGAGAGAGAGAGAGAGTAAAAAGAGCAGAGGAGGTAGAGGGAAAATGTTGGTGGAGAGATGAGAGGTTGAAGATGATGAATAGTGATAGATATTTTACCTTATATATGGACAAATGAGTAGGTGGCATTAAGTGGCATAGGACTTATATGTGACTACCTGTCATAGAGTAGGCGTACTTACTGTCAGGGCTCGGAGTGGACTCTGCGCTTATTGAGGGTTTTGGCCTCTTAGGGAGTTTGTGCTAGTAGGGTCTGCGCACATGCTAGGTAGTCTGTGCATAACTGGGTACTCTGTGCTCCGCGCAAATCCTGGGGGCCTATGCTAGTGAGGTCTGCTTTTATGGATTTATCACGTGGGCTTGCTCTACTAGGCCTTTCAAGGCTTATTTCTTTGGGCCTGTTAAGTTGTGCTCAATAAATGCCCTCCAGGTGTGAGGGGGTTATAAAGTGGCCCTGTAAACGACTAAAAAACATGATGTCGAGTTTGCATTTTGAAGAAAAATATAGTGTAATTGTGGGTTGGGTGGGTGGTAGGCTATTATCTTATGAAAATAATATGTAAAGAATTTCCTTCAGAGTTTGTAAGTACACAGAATCCCCGATGCGAGGATGTTTGTATTTATGGTATATCTAGGGGTGTGTATTTATGTCACGCCCCGACCCGCAGGCTCGGCCACGCGACAACCGCCGTATCACCTCGAGTTGCGTGCCTCGTCAGCCGGGCAACCAAGATGGCACAAGGCTTAAAAATAAAGGATATTCGAGCAATATATGAAAACATACGAAATTATCATAGATAATATGGTTTAGAAATATTTCAAAATAAAGTATCACATCTTACGATGTTCCATGCAGCGGAAGGTATTATTTATAAATACACAAATATATATGTAAGATGTAATAATATTCCGAGCCAAGATATACCAAATAAAATGAGGTGGCACCTACAATATAGTGTCCACAGAGACGAACTGGGATCACTGGCCACCAGGACGTCCGCCGTCCAAATACTGATGATCTGAGAACAAAAGTGAATGGGGTAAGTACATAAACTTGTACCCAGTGAGAGACTCGGTTATAAAGACCGATCACCTCAGGCTGGGGATATGAAATAATCCAAATATCAATTTAATAAACCATTTACTGAAATATATGAAATCCCAAACCAAATCAAATATCAAATCCATAACAATATATCCAAATGGGCTGGCATCTGAAATCGTCCCAAAAGGTATACCCGTGCACTGGGGTATCCATTGAACCGTCAAGGGTTACTTTATACTTTTAAAACATTTTTAATTTTACTCTCTGGCCCATTCCCTTGACGTTTGCCTTGCCGTGGTGGAACACAGCTATCTCTGACCTGGCGAGCTTTTCTCCGCGCCTCTCTACTCCAGGCCAGTATATTCTCCGTGCCCTTTCAAAAAGAAACGGTCCACGGGAACCTCATATATATTCACCGTGCCCCTTCAAAAAGGCGGTCCACGGGAACCTCATAAGTATGCCTCTCCCTCGGTCCACGCTCCCGCATATTGGAGCTCCGAGGAAATAGCTCAAACTCTCATCTCTCAGGGGTACCGTTCCCCAAACAATAATCAATAATATCAATATATCAAATTTATTGAAATTCTCACCCTTCAAATCATTTATAAACTTAGTGTGTGAGGGTGGACAATTCATATCCCAAAACTTATATAAACAATTTATTAAAGCATTTATAAATAAATTTGTAAACGGTTAACCCTCAATGGTCAACCAATATAATCCAAGCCACTCACAAGTGAGGAGAGTTGTATACTCCCCGATTACCCACGAATGCCTTAGCTCAATTTGCAACCGGTCCAAAACTCGTACAATCACGTACCTAAATAATCAAATTAAAAATCTAATTGGATTAATAAAGGCATTCAACCAACAATTAAATCACAAATCAAAATCCATTTAAGGTCTCGGAATAAAATTGGGTAAGTCCAAAAGTCAATTAAAGCTAATTGGAGTTAATTGGGGTCAAATGGGATCTAGGATTGCAAAATGACCATTTTACCCCTGGACAGTAATGTTCCGGCGCCGGAACTAGTCAGAACCGGCGCCGGTTCTGTTCTGGAAATAAGGCCGAGTTTCGGCCTAAATCTTCTTCAGCTCGATTTAAGTTCGATTCACAACCAATCCGCATCAAAATTGAAACACAGCAAGTTTAACACATGATCTAAGGATTTACAGCTTCAAGAACGGAATTAAACAACCAATCATGCTCGAATTTTGAATCAAATCACTAAGAGTTGACTTATCTCGGACAAAACAGAAATATCAACTTCAATCAACGAATTCTCTTAGCTCAGACCATGAAATCAAGCGTATAAACTATCAAATTAAAGCTTGATGAGTCTAGAACAACATACCAAATTCTCAGCCAAAACGCACGGTTGAATCAAAAGATATGAGCTGATGAACAATCTGTCGCCAAATTTCCAGATTTCTAGATTTGAAGATTTTCTTGGAAATCTAGGTGTTTTGATCCTCAAGAAGACAAAAGAAGTTGATGTTGATGTTTGATTTAGTGTTTGAAAGGAGGTTGAGGTTTTGATTCGAAAGAATCGAGAGAAAGCTCGGAGAAAACTGAAGAACAAGGAGAGAAATGAAATTAGGGGTTCTCGGGTGAGCCGAGACCCAATTTAATCTACCAATTCCGGCGCCGGTATTGGTCAGTTCCGGCGCCGGAATCAACAGAGTCAAGTTGACTCCGGTCAACTCGGTCGAACATCCTTGGGATCCGTGCCCAAGTGGGACCCACATCTCGGAACTTCAATTTTAGGATTTTTAAGCTTGAAATTGAGCTATATGAAGTTTAAAACATCCATGGGAAGTCAAATTTGGTATATTGACTAAACAAAAATACATAAATATTCAACTTGACACGTGCGGACTAGGTCCGGGCGTGTCAACTCTCCCCTCCTTACAAAAATTTCGTCCCCGAAATTTAACAAACTAAACATCAAACAAATGAGGGAAATCATGTCTCATGTCATTCTCAGGCTCCCAAGTCTGCTCCTCAATCTGTGAGCTTTTCCACAAAACTCGCACTAAAGGTACCGATTTATTCCTCAACGATCGAATCTCTCGATCCAAAATGGCTACAGGTCGAACCCTAAAGCCCAAACTTTTCTTCAGTTTCACAGGTGGTGCTTGAAGAACGTGTGACGGATTAGGTACATATTTTCGGAGCATAGATATATGAAAGACATCATGTATCCGAGTCATGTCAGGTGGCAACTCCAAGCGATACGCCACTGGTCCAATTTGTTCAGTGACAAGGAATGGACCAATGTACCTCGGGTTGAGTTTTCCCGCCTTGCAGAAACAAATAACACCTTTCCAAGGTGAGACCTTCAAAAACACTTGATCTCCCACTTGGAACTCCAAAGGTGTCCTCTTTTACTGTGCATATTTTTAATCTCAATCCTGGGCTGCCTGAAATCGTTTTCGAATGAATTTAAAATTGCTCTTCTATTCTTGAGTTTGAACCTCATCCTTCCCTTAACATAGCCTACCCTTACCTAATTATGGTTTAGGTCTTCTTTATTTTAAATATGGCCTTTGGAGGTTCTTCCTTTACTGTAGTTATGCTTGCTTGATGCTCTCACTTTGTTCTTGTCTCATCCTTCAAATCTCTCTTGGTAAGACTATCTTTTTGTTTCTACTGAGGTTCCACACCTCTTACTTTTCTTAGGAGTTCCTTCTCCTTTTTCATTGCCATTGCCTCTCACTTCGAGGCCATTCTCTGACGCGTTTCTGGCTGTTTCGTGGCCTTGTACTCATCCTTGTAGTCAAGTTATCGGGAAAGACCTTCACTTAACTCCCTCGCCTTCATGGCGAGGATGCAAAGAGTTAAATATCTCTCCCCCTATCTTGGTTTCGTTTCTCATTTCATATATTGCTTCATTCTTTCTCTTTTGCACTTCCTCCTTTCAAATCTCATGGCATATGAGTCAAGCTCCAATACATATTGGCCTACACTTGGCCATATCATAATAGAGGAATCAGAGACCATGCCCTCTTGGCTCTCACAAGCTGACCCACTCTCTGACCGCCCTTCAAAATCACAAATAGGGCCCTCGGCCCATCATATCACATATAGGGTCCATGGCCCATCTCATCTCATCTCACATCCTCTCTGGGATGGAAACTCTGGGTGGCCTCAAGCACACCCCAAATCACATACTGGGCCGGTCATCTCGAGTGGTCATCACAGAGATCCTCAAGATCTCGATCTCTGATCCTTTCTCACATAGGGACGCCTCACATGGCTCCCAAGTCATCACATTTGAGCCTCGACCTCATACCCATTATACCATTTCTCTTGCCTCATAGGCTTCTCTTAATTTTTTTATTTTCTTGAGGTATCCAATTCAGGAGGTGTCACGTGTCTCTTATTATTCTGACCTCATTCCTTCACACTAGCTTCCTTGCTAAAGGTCAATCTTTTTTCCCTTTTTTCTCATCAATAATATTTTCTGGGGTCTCCATATCCCCATTTCTTTCTTTTTTCCTTTCTTCATTTTTTAGTTCCGCCCACGTCTATTGGGGGGTCCACTTTCCTCTTGCCTTCTCATCCATTGTGGAATAGCGTAATTCACGCTTGCCACACACATGTTGCATTCTTGGTAGTTTCTTTCTCTTCACACTTCTCTTGAGGTTTCATCTCCATTCTTTTCACTTGATCTTCCTTATGGTCCATTGCCATCTTTAGGCATCACTTGCAATTCTTGTCATCCTTACACCGTTTTCTTTGGGATCATCCCCGTGTCATTTCTTGTCTTTATATTTCTTTTACCATGATTTACGGTATTTTCCACTTCTTATCCAGGGTTTCCTTTGCCTTGACCTCATTCTTCCCTCTTTACTCTCTTCTCTGACCTTCTTTATCTTTCTTATTCTTATTTCGCTTTTCTTCTAACACCTCTGATCCTCTTAGGTGTTAGAACTTCCTTTCTGTTTTTCATACTGGCTGTGCTCATAGAAGTTTATGAGCTTGATCGATTCCTTTCCTTATTCCCGTACTCCTTTCCTTGAGTACATGGGGTTTCCTTTACCTTAGCCATCTTCGGCTCTTAATCCATCGATATCTCTTCTTTGTCTTTCGATGAGATCTAGCCATCTCCTTTGCCGCATGTTCAACTCACGCTGAGTTCATGAAATGTTTGAGACTCTTGTGATCGGTGTAGATACGACAGGTTTCACCATATAAATGGTGACGCCAAATCTTCAAGGCGAAGACAATGGCAGCAAGCTCCAAATCATGTATCGGATAATTGACCTCATTCGGTTTCAATTGACGAGAAGCATATGCAATTACCCTCTCGTCTTGCATCAACACATACCCAAGTCCGTTGCCTGATGCATCGGTATACACAGTGAACTCTTTGCCGTTCACAGGTAAAGCAAGTACCAGTGCGGTCGTTAATTTATCCTTTAGCTTCTGGAAACTCTCTTCACATTCTTCTGACCAAACGAACTTAGCGTTCTTGCGGGTCAGCTTAGTCAATGGTGCAGCAATCGTGGAGAATCCATCCACAAATCTCCGATAATATCCAGCTAATCCCAAGAAACTTCGAATCTCCGTAGGAGTTGCAGGACGTTTCCAGTTGGTGATTGCCTCAATCTTACTGGAATCCACATATATGCCATCCCTAGACACAACATGTCCAAGGAATCCAACTTGCTGCAACCAAAACTGGCATTTAGAAAGCTTAGCATAAAGCTGATGATCTCGAAGAGTTTACAACACAATGCGAAGATGATTTGCGTGCTCTTGCCGGTTCCTTGAATAAACCAATATATCATCAATGAAGACGATAACAAATCGGTCTAAGTACTGATGGAATATGCGATTCATCAAGTTCATAAATGCCGTTGGAGCGTTGGTAAGTCCAAACGACATCACACAGAACTCGTAATGTCCGTATCTGGTACGAAAAGCAGATTTACGGATATCTTCATCTCGGATTTTCAACTGATGATAGCCTGATCGCAGATCAATCTTAGAAAACACTCCTGCTCCTCGAAGTTGATCGAACAAGTCATCAATGCGAGGTAATGGATATCTATTCTTCACAGTCACCGCATTCAGCTTGTGGTAGTCAATGCAGAGTCGCATTGAACCGTCTTTCTTTTTCACAAACAAAACTGGGGCTCCCCAAGGTGAAGTACTCGGCTGAATGAATCCTTTATCCAGCAATTCGGCGAGTTGCTTCTTCAGTTCAATCAGTTCAGTGGGTGCCATTCGGTATGGAGCCATAGAAATTGGATCCGTACCAGGATAAACTTCGATCGGAAAGTCAAAGTCTCTCTCGGGTGGCAAACCAGGTAATTCATCAGGAAATACATCCGGAAACTCATTAACTACCGGGATATCTTCAATGTTAGGTTTTTCCACAGATTTATCTACTACATGGGCTAATACAGCTTTACACCCTTTCAGTAGTAGCTTACTTGCTTTAATGGCAGAGATGACATTCGGTGTGTCTCTGCGCTCACTGTAAAAGTTGATCATACTGCCGTCAGGTCGTAGAATCCTCACCAAATGGTGCTCACAGAAGATTTGAGCACGATGTCTCCCAAGCCAATCCATTCCCAAAATGGCATCAAAGTCAGACATTTGAAGTGGAATTAAGTCTACTTCAAAAATAAAGTTTTCCAGCTTCACTGCACATCCTTTGTACACCGTATTTCGAACCATTTTCTCACCCAACAGTGTATTCACCAATAGCTCGTACCCCAAGGGTGATAACGATCGATTCGCATGCACGGCAAACTTGGTATTAACATAGGACAAGGCAGCTCCAGTGTCCATATTCACATTTACCGGTTGATTGAAAATAACTACAACGCCTAACGTTCAAAAATTTTCTAAAGCGATTACTTTTACTCGACAAGCAGTTACGAGTACCATGATATCTTTATTTGTGAAAAATAACTGTCCATGAATATTTAAATATTTACTTACCGGTGACTACATCAGGACGTGCGTCAGCGTCCTCCTACGACATAACATAAACCTGAGTATGTTGTCGCTGCTGCGACTGCTGTGGAGGTCGTCTCGGGGTTGCTGAACAACTACCAATACCCAAATGCTGCTGAGAGGTAGAAGGTGCTGCGAAAGAATGTCGCGCAGGTTGAAATGGACGAAAACCTCCATAGTTACTCTGTCTGACAGGTGGCTGACTAAAACTCTGCCTGGGTGGTACAGAAGTAGTAGTTGGACATCTACGTGCTATGTGGCCCATACCTCCACACTGAAAACATCGAAGTCCAGCCCTACACTGGCCAGAATGAAAACGTCTACAGTATGGTCATCGAGGTCCAGATTCCACTCTCTTCTTCCCAAACCTTCCTTTGGCCATAGAACCAAATCCAAACTTCTCTTTTCCTCGACCACCTGGTGAAATCGGTGGCATCGGTGTCGGCATTAGTGGCGATGGATGAATTGGTGGTGTAATGCTAGTAGTCAGAGGTGCGCCAGTGGCCATCAATGATGAAAAGAATCTACTAGCCCAAATATCAAACATACGCTCTAAATCAGCAGGCGTAAACTGCACCAACGTGACAATCATCGGAGGTGGGGGTGGTGGAATATCAGTATGAGTATCCTGATGATGCGTATCATCAACAGGCGGAATAGGTGGAATAGGTTCGTCCGGAATCTCAGTGATCTCAGGGTCTACGCTAGGCTGAATCTCAGGCTGCCTACGTGGTCGAACTCTCCTCCTAGGTACAGAGGGATCAGGGGTATGCACAGAAGGATTCGAAATATTCCTCCTTCTAGGTGGCATGGCGTAACTATATATAAAATCTTTGTCAGAAAACGAAAAATATTTCTATGCCAATCATACTCTCTATTTTTAACCCTAAAATCAGAAATCTCAAAATTATATGAACTGCTTGGCTCGGTATAACATAAATATATATTATATTTTAAAACCTGGCTCTGATACCAATTTAATTGTCACGCCCCGACCTGCAGGCTCGGCCACGCAACAACCGCCGTACCACCTCGAGTTGCGTGCCTCGTAAGGCGAGCAACCAAGATGGCACAAGGCTTAAAAATAAAGGATATTCGAGCAATATATGAAAACATACGAAATTATCATAGATAATATGGTTTAGAAATATTTCAAAATAAAGTATCACATCTTACGATGTTCCATGCAGCGGAAGGTATTATTTATAAATACACAAATATATATGTAAGATGCAATAATATTCCGAGCCAAGATATACCAAGTAAAATGAGGTGGCACCTACAATATAGTGTCCAAAGAGACGAACTGGGATCACTGGCCACCAGGACGTCCGCCGTCCAAATACTGATGATCTGAGAACAAAAGTGAATGGGGTGAGTACATAAACTTGTACCCAGTGAGAGACTCGGTTATAAAGACCGATCACCTCAGGCTGGGGATATGAAATAATCCAAATATCAATTTAATAAACCATTTACTGAAATATATGAAATCCCAAACCAAATCAAATATCAAATCCATAACAATATATCCAAATGGGCTGGCATCTGAAATCGTCCCAAAAGGTATACCCGTGCACTGGGGTATCCATTGAACCGTCAAGGGTTACTTTATACTTTTAAAACATTTTTAATTTTACTCTCTGGCCCATTCCCTTGACGTTTGCCTTGCCGTGGTGGAACACAGCTATCTCTGACCTGGCGAGCTTTTCTCCGTGCCTCTCTACTCCAGGCCAGTATATTCTCCGTGCCCTTTCAAAAAGAAACGGTCCACGGGAACCTCATATATATTCACCGTGCCCCTTCAAAAAGGCGGTCCACGGGAACCTCATAAGTATGCCTCTCCCTCGGTCCACGCTCCCGCATATTGGAGCTCCGAGGAAATAGCTCAAACTCTCATCTCTCAGGGGTACCGTTCCCCAAACAATAATCAATAATATCAATATATCAAATTTATTGAAATTCTCACCCTTCAAATCATTTATAAACTTAGTGTGTGAGGGTGGACAATTCATATCCCAAAACTTATATAAACAATTTATTAAAGCATTTATAAATAAATTTGTAAATGGTTAACCCTCAATGGTCAACCAATATAATCCAAGCCACTCACAAGTGAGGAGAGTTGTATACTCCCCGATTACCCACGAATGCCTTAGCTCAATTTGCAACCGGTCCAAAACTCGTACAATCACGTACCTAAATAATCAAATTAAAAATCTAATTTGATTAATAAAGGCATTCAACCAACAATTAAATCACAAATCAAAATCCATTTAAGGTCTCGGAATAAAATTGGGTAAGTCCGAAAGTCAATTAAAGCTAATTGGAGTTAATTGGGGTCAAATGGGATCTAGGATTGCAAAATGACCATTTTACCCCTGGACAGTAATGTTCCGGCGCCGGAACTAGTCAGAACCGGCGCCGGTTCTGTTCTGGAAATAAGGCCGAGTTTCGGCCTAAATCTTCTTCAGCTCGATTTAAGTTCGATTCACAACCAATCCGCATCAAAATTGAAACACAGCAAGTTTAACACATGATCTAAGGATTTACAGCTTCAAGAACGGAATTAAACAACCAATCATGCTCGAATTTTGAATCAAATCACTAAGAGTTGACTTATCTCGGACAAAACAGAAATATCAACTTCAATCAACGAATTCTCTTAGCTCAGACCATGAAATCAAGCGTATAAACTATCAAATTAAAGCTTGATGAGTCTAGAACAACATACCAAATTCTCAGCCAAAACGCACGGTTGAATCAAAAGATATGAGCTGATGAACAATCTGTCGCCAAATTTCCAGATTTCTAGATTTGAAGATTTTCTTGGAAATCTAGGTGTTTTGATCCTCAAGAAGACAAAAGAAGTTGATGTTGATGTTTGATTTAGTGTTTGAAAGGAGGTTGAGGTTTTGATTCGAAAGAATCGAGAGAAAGCTCGAAGAAAACTGAAGAACAAGGAGAGAAATGAAATTAGGGGTTCTCGGGTGAGCCGAGACCCAATTTAATCTACCAATTCCGGCGCCGGTATTGGTCAGTTCCGGCGCCGGAATCAACAGAGTCAAGTTGACTCCGGTCAACTCGGTCGAACATCCTTGGGATCCGTGCCCAAGTGGGACCCACATCTCGGAACTTCAATTTTAGGATTTTTAAGCTTGAAATTGAGCTATATGAAGTTTAAAACATCCATGGGAAGTCAAATTTGGTATATTGACTAAACAACAATACATAAATATTCAACTTGACACGTGCGGACTAGGTCCGGGCATGTCAATTTATCCTTGGTAAAGGAAGATGCCTTTAAGGTTGATGACGGTGAATGATGCTTGATTTATTGGAGAGTGTTCTCATTATTTATTAAAGAATGGAAGGTGCCCTTATGTAGGATGCTTGCTTGTTTAATGTAGAAGACTCCATGTGCATCTCCACAATGTAATGTGTTAGAGGAGAACACTTTCTCTGAAATCATAGGTATGAGAGATGGCTGAAATAGCTTTCGCATGGAAAGTGCATTTTCCATGTATTTTCCAACGATCAGATTTAACAGAATGTGTTCTTTATCAGATTGCTTTATGAATCAAATGAGTCTACTCCAATGAGCATGAATATGGAGTCTGCTCCAATAGGCATGAATATGGAACTCCTTTTGTGATATGGTTGTTTATTGCTTAAGTAACTTGCATGTTTCTTGTAAGTGATCAACTTTCATATAAGCAATTGTGATTTTATTATTTATTTAGTTAGCATAAATTTTATGTTTATGATTATGTAACTTTATTGTTTCTTCAATTAATATTATTTGGAATAAATTAAAATTTTAATTGATGATCTATTTCTAAAACGGGTATTTATAGGGTTCAGGTAGTTAGCGGGTAATTAGAATTTTAATAGGGTAGAGTTCGGGTAAAACTTATAGGGCTTTAATCGGTTGTTAAAGGGTTCGGGTATCTTAGATTTTTATAGGGTTCGGGTTCGAGTAGTGGAATTTAAGCGGGTAGGTACCCCTACCCGCTGCCATTCCTAGGTTATTCACAATACAAAAGGAGATGTTAGTTTTCTTTTTCCTAAAAGCATCGGTGTCGCTGACTCAAACCTTGTAGAGCTTATGGCTATTATTGAAGTTCTCTCCCATGTTGTTGAAGTGGCTGCTATCCCCACTCCTAAGCACATATTGAAAAACGGCTCAAAGGTGGTGATATCGTGGATGTCTAATCCGCTTGGTAGACATTGGAAATACAATAACGTTTTCAATAAACTTGCCAACTTGTTATCAATTTTAGGAGAAATTTCTTTTACTCATGTTTTTAGAGACGTACATTTCTTTGCCGACTCTTTAGTCAAGTTTGATGTCTCAAGAAATTAAAACTTGTATGCTTGGTTGTAATCTTCTCACATTCTTCCATAAATTCCTTTACTTTTCAAAAAATATATATTTATTTATTTGTTGAATGTAAAATTATAATGTGATATAAATATTACTTTTAATTTATTTATTAAATCATATATATTTTTCTTTGAGTTTTTTATTTGACTTTTAATTATTCGATTTACAAAGATAATATTAGAATTAAAATCTTTTGAGGGTTTAGAGATTTTTTTTTTGCATCTTTCATATAGGTATATGTTTTTGACATATATGCATTATTGATGAATTTATATATATTTCATCTTTTTTTGTGCGTATATTAAAATTATATTTTTTATATATTTTGTATTATATCTTTGATCTTGATGTGTTATTTATCCTTATATTAATCTATATTTTTTTCACAATTTTTTTTTAAATATTTAAAATTAAAGAAACTTCCAGGGGTCATTTTCTAGTGATAAGAAAATTGTCATACTCAAAACTCAGGTCAAACACGCGGGAGAGATCATTCCAGGGAATTTCATACTTTGACCCCGGCGGCGCGTGATATTAACACTATATTTGGTTATAAATAATTGTTGCTATATGTGCAACGTAAAAACTGCACAAACGCAGAAGTGTAAAGAGAAGAAAGATGAAGACTGTAGGGAGGAATGAACTCAAACCGGGTGATCACATCTTTTCTATGAGGAAGTCAGGCCTTTACTATCACCATGGTACAGTACTGATCTTTGTATTTCTTCTTTGTGTTTTCAGATGGTGAAATTTAAATTTAATTATTTTCCATTTCTGAGACAAATTAAGGATGTTTTTATGTTTGAGAGGGCATGCAGGCATCTATGTGGGCGATGACATGATAATTCACCTTATGGGAAAAAAGACCAGTGACAGTCCTCGATGCGACAGGTGTGGGTTCAAGCATGAAGGAGGAGGAGTGGTCAAAACCTGCCTCAATTGCTTCTTTCAAGGTCACTGCTGCATCTACCTCTATGAATACCATGTCTCCAGCTGGAAGTTCAAAATTGCAGAGCGTGGCTCTTGCACCATATTAAAATCCAAACCGGCCGACAAAGTTGTTGAAAAAGCCCATGATTATCTTCAAAAACAAAGCTTCGGAAAATACAATTTTTTGCTCAACAATTGCGAGGACTTTGCGTGCTATTGTAAAACAGGGATATTCCAACTAAGCGCACAAGCATCTAAGGTGTTTAGATTTAACACTGTTCTTGCTCTTCTCTTTTTAACTGCAAAAGGGGTCCAGAAGCTCGTCCACAAATAATATTTGGGTTAATTCTTATGAAATGTATTGGGCATCAGCATAAAGAAAATTTGGTGTAATAAATGAAAAAATTGATTGTTAAATGTAATGATAGAGATATTTCTAGTTTAGTGTAATAAATTTGAGTTATTTTTTTTCATTTTTACCCTTATCATTCAAAAATTTATTTCCTTTTTTACTTCAAAGTTTATCTTTTCTTTTCTTTAATTTATTTAAAGTTTTTCTTTATCTTTTATTTTATTTAATTTATTGCTTTTCTACTTTTAGTTTTTAATTTTATTTAATTTTTTTATTCTTTTCCTTTGCACTACCATTTCACCACTCAACCTCTTCTTTTTCTTCTTTTTTTGCCTTAAATTTCCATTTCTTTTTAATTTCATTTTATTTTATCTTGTTTTATTTTTCATTTTCATTTTTTGTCTTTATTTTTCTTGGAGAATGACCAATCTCTACATATAATCTATAATATCTACTCTTTATTTTATAATCTATATTTAACTTATTGACTACTACTAAAATTATCATAAAAGTACTAACTAATTAGATATCATATAAATATTAGAGCAATTAAAAGTATTTATTTATCTTACATATACATTTGTTTAGATTCAACGTATATATTATATAATAACTTAGATAACACATTTAGTATAATTTTATTGACATTAATAAATCAAATTTCAACTTATTCATTAATAAATTTTAATTTTATAATAATAACATATTGATTAAAGTTTAATACATATGAAATTGGAAACCAAAAATACATAGCCTAGGCAAATAAAGTAGAAGAAATATGAGACCCAACCAACTACAATAAAAAAGAAAAAAAAAAGTCAGTAGAAGAGTTACATCATTAACTTATATCTCTTTGCATTTCTCAAAGGGTAAAATAGGTGATTCATTAGGAATCCATTACACTCAAGTGGAAATATCTATGCCATTACATCTTCCCCTCTTTTTTTCTTTTCATTACACCAAATATTCATTTTTCCTTTCCCAATACACTTCTTTATATTTAACCCATAATATTTTTCCTGTGTTTTCATATACTTGGACATTATTGGAATTTGAATTTGAATTATTGGGATTATTTTTTCTGAAGAAATAGTTATTGGGATTAAATGCCCATTGCTCTGTAGTATATATTAACTTGGATTTTTAGGAAAACTTAATTTTTATTTTTTAGATAATGATCTAATTCAATGTGTCATTTATTTTGTTCTCTCTTCTTCTTCTTCTTTTTAAAAAGAAATTAAGATTAGAATTTTATAAATCATAATAAAACACAACAATATATATATATTTATATATTATTTTACTTTTCAATATGGCCTTCAATGCTAATTACTAGGATGTTCCGCTTTTCCCCTTGGAACCACCATTCCGGATCATGCAATTCGGATCGTGGTTCCTTTAAGGAGTTTTTCTAAAGGTAAGGTAGCTATA
Source organism: Microcos paniculata (assembly GCA_030664755.1). Taxonomy (NCBI): domain Eukaryota; kingdom Viridiplantae; phylum Streptophyta; class Magnoliopsida; order Malvales; family Malvaceae; genus Microcos; species Microcos paniculata. The sequence goes on along the minus strand of CP131462.1, from coordinate 34,515,169 downwards.
AATCTTTATTTCTAAATAAAGGTACTTTTTTTTATTTCCCAGAATGAGATATTTCTTTACCATATCATCACTCCCATCCACATCATACTTCTTCCTTTCAACTTTTCTTCTTTCTCTTGCTACAATCAGAGTCCTCCAGCAGCCTTTTTTTTTACTTCCCGTTGAGCCACGTCATCGATTTCCTTTGGCTTGTCATCTTTATATCAACTAGGTAACACCCGCGCTTCGCGGCGGGATCGTACAAAATTTGATCATTTGTAGATGAGACTGCACATGGAGACATAATAAAGACCAATAGGATAGTGGTATAGAGCAGCTCACTTCAAACATATCTATATATTTATAAATTTATGAGTAAAGGTTACATAGTCAGCCATACATAGTTACATTGCACGGTTTTACACAAATCAATTTTTTCATATAAAGACCACAGATTTGAGTATTTGCCTTGTGGGATGATAAGCTCTTGCTTCAGCATTCGTGCATTACAACAATAGTAGAATTCAATTGAGACAGCACATTCGTAAACATTGAGTGCTAACAATCAAAATAAAAGTCCTATGACACTTCAGGGTAAAAAAGAGTTTCTTGCAATACGAGTTGTCATATGGTTTTTGATGTTATTCCAAAAGAGTCCATGTTAGTTTCTGATGTTGTTTTAAAAGAATCCATCATGAAGAATCCTCAGTACATTGTGCATGATAAAAAAGTAAGATGTAAGCACATATGGTATCATGAAAATGGGGAAGAAAGTTGTGCTGAATTGGGTTTGTGCAGTGTGCATGATTTGAGAACCAACGCTTGAATAAAAAATAAGACACCCTTAAAATAATTATCAAACCTGCTGAGAAACTATAAATGATCATTCCATCATAAGTTGCAATAGGAAAAATTATGGTTTCAAATTTTTTCATTCACTAATTATCAACAACAAACAATCTATCAAAAATGCTAATCAAAGGGCTGGAAGTTTTCCTTACCTAAATAAATGCTAGTTCACTGTCCTAGCATCATGCAAATTTAACAAAACAAAACAATTTATCATCAAAGACCACACAATGCCCAACCTATAATCATTCAGGTTATAGCAATGCCATTTTCTGGAAGCACTCAAGCAATACAATGCATGGTAAACATACAAATCAAATAATCTCATGCTATTATATTAAAAATCGACAGCCAATATCTTAATCTACCACAGCAACATGTTCAAACCAAATCTAAAACTGTCTTCACCCTCAAAAAAGGCAAACTATTAAAATTCATGGAAATTTGCATTATAAACATGTAAAATTACCTAAGAACATAGTGTAAGAATCAATGCCCGCATCAAAGTATCTTTCAGCCAAGTCTTTAGCATCGAAAGTCATGACTTTTAGTAAGAAATTTTAAAATTTTCATGATGCTTACCTTCGTCAAGGCATCAACGTAAGGATGTGGCCTAATATTAATATTAACTCTTTTTCTATTATCAAGGGCTCTGCATGCATCCAAATAAAAGAACTAAGAAAAAATTAATCACCCAAATAAAAGAATTTTTGTTGAAGTTCTATAGAAAGATTGCTTGAGATAAGAAAGGTCAAATTTACATTCCTTTTAGGATCAACCAAATTAAAATTCGTTTGAAGCATTGAAATACAACTAATAAGGAATTCACATGCACATGATAGTGAGTGCTTACAATGAGGGGTAAGCACTGACCTTTTCTTTGACTATGTTTAAATAGTAGTAAGTAAAAAATAACAACAGAAGCAGACAAAGAAACATTCTAGGTGGATGCAGATCTATTGGGATTGGAACTCAGATAAATGGTTGATGCAGTGCAATGCTTCATACTTTTCTCAACTAACCAACAACAAAAAGGATTGAGATTGTTTATTTCCACAAATTAGAAATACAGGAAAAAAACCCATGTTCAAATCTCATAATAAACATCTATGAGAAATCTGGATCGATACAACTGACACTTTTAATGGGCTGAAGGCTTTTTTTTACTTCGTTTTCATTTATTCACTATTAATTAATATTTCATCAAAATCAAATTAACTTCCCTTGAAAAAACAAAAATAGTATGTGATAGTTGTACAGATTTTAAACCTGATAGTTTGATATAAAACTAAGCCACCAGTCAAGTCCTTATATAATAGTCAAATAATCTAGAACCTTTCGAAAACGAATAACTACATTTCAGAAGACAACAGGAACAGAATGCAAATGGTGAGTAAGGCATTTACCTAGAAGCAGCATCAGAGACCATCATAACTAAATCCTCATCCTTGACACCAATGCATTCAATTTCTCAAAGTTGTTCATGTCCCTCCCATTGTACAACAGTTGTTGCTACTACATTGGCACCATACTCTGCCCGTAAACCCAAACAAACTCAAAGCAATTACCATAAGATAAAGTGCACAGTGAACCATGAACACTGCAAAAATTTTGCAAAAGAGAAGGGATAAAGGTGAATCTTTTACTTACTAACAAAAACTATTGAATCTCAAATATTAAATTCCAAAAACCCTAAACCCTAGAAAAGAAAGTAAAAGTTGCTCAGAGTTAATCTAGAGAGGATTCACTAACCTAAAAAAGAAACAATTATAAGCAAGGATAATGATCTCTGACCTTTACCTCCAATGAAACTTTCCAATTTTCATTATATCACAAAGGACGCAAAGAAAAGTTAGTAAAGAAATAGAAATTGAAAAAAAAAATTAGAAAGCAAGGTAAAAGGACATTTAACAATTTCATTAGAAGCAACATCAAAGCTAGGGATATTTTCGTCTTACATCCTTACAATGATTCTCATCTTGGCCTTTGGCTTGTCAGATCAATTTTAAAAAACACATAAAAATCCTTGATAGAGATGTTGTTGTGCTTTCTGTTCCCCTAAAGATCATAAACAAATTCAGTTGTCAAGTAAAAAGATGTAGCAGTAAACACATGAAAGGAAAGAGAAGAACAATGATTGAAACAATGAGTACTCAAAAATAGAGAGTTGAACAATACACTGATAGGCTTATCATCAGCTATAACAGCCACCTTTTGGAGAGCCATTTGATTATCCTGGATGAACATACAAATACCAAATCCATCATAACCATGATTCCAATAAGTATACTAATTAACGACACTACCTATTTAAGGAAGTTCCACCTGCACATGGTGGCATACACACATATTACTCATAGAACATGTAAAACATGAAACAAAAAAGAAAAAAAAACCAGTTGAAAGAATAAAACATATATAGTAAACCAGAAAGTATAATCAAGACAAATAAACTTAAACATTTAAAAATATTCCATTGAATAATTGATCAATAATCTAGAAGACATTCAAACCTTACAACAGATATTCCTAATGGAGCACATATTGATTTATTTAAAAAAGTTATGAGACAAAAAATCACCAAGCTAAATATCTATTAGAAAATATCACATCATTGATTAAGAGACAAATCAAAGAAAGGTTCCAAAGATGCGACCAAATTTACAATATACCTGTAACTTGTATTCACATAATTCCTAACTATTAATACCTAACACCTTATAATCATATTTAAGAAATCCACTTACCAAAGACAGAAGAAACATGCTCTAATCAGTGGAATATGTCATTTAGCTGCATTTAAAATAAAAAATCATAGTAGCAAAATAACTATTCTTTCTCAACTTAAAATCCTTTTCACATAGAACTAAAACAGTTATTAAAATTCGAAAAGTTCATTTGAATCACTATCAACTCATACATATCAAGTCATTTCTCATAAGCAATTAAACTTGCTATAACAGGATCATTTGAGGAAAATATAGAATCAGCAACAATGCATTTAAACATCACTCATTCATGCTAGCTAGAATTACAGATATGAACAGACAGATAACCTGAACCAAAGTGAAACATCAAGTACATTTGTCCAACGTTATGAATAGGTTATTCAATGTTGAAATTATCTGAGAATAATAACCTGTAAAATTAATTAAATATTTTCAAGAGAAAACCATTAAGGAAATAGGCAATTAATTAAAATCAGGCTATTCAACATTAAACTCAACTAAGAAAAAAAAACTCTAAAATTAATTAAATCTACATCAGGTAGGAAAAATAATCAAAAAAGGGCAATGGATTACGTTGCTCCAAACACATCGAAAAAACATGGAGCCTATGTAACAAGACTAGACATGTACTATGAAGTGTGTGCGCTAAAAAAGAAAAAGATGACAATAAAATGAATTCATTATTTCCTTAAGGAAATACAAAAAAAAGGAAGTTAAAAATGTAATTTCTATTGAAAATTTTCAAAAAAATAACAAAAATAAACTAAGATCAAAGATGTTACCTAAATACATAAAACTAATAACTGCATCCTCAAAAAAAAAAAGAATTATGCTGTTAGGAACCCTCAAAAGTAGAAACTAAGAAAAAACTTTCATACCTAAATAGTAGATATGCAGTCCATACTCAAACTCTTCTCAAACGCTTTCTGCTTTTGCTTCTACTCGTACAATTCTGCTTACTAAATATTGAAAAGAAAAGATGTTAGGGATAAAAAAATTAACTCAGTACCAATATTTAGAAAAACTAATAAATATAGAAAGCAAATTTTCCAATGTAACAAAGATAAACAAACCCGGAAGCATAAGAATTAAGATAGAAAATCTAAATACATATTAAAATCCCTGGTAAAAAACCAAGAAAAAATAGAAAATCATGTGAGATTTGAAACAAATAAAAAAACGAAGAAGAAATTGCAAAATATTTGGAGAAAATTTACCGAAAGATGAGAAAAAATGGATGAAAAATGAAGATGAAAGTTGGAAGGAAGCGTGAAGAAAAAAGAAAAAGAAAACGTATGAAAAGAGTGAAAATGAAAATGAAAAGAAAGAGAAACAACCCACAATGACATCATCTGCCAAATCTTCCTCTCTCCTTCTAGAGCCTTCAACCTACTTTTTCCTTTTTTTTTCCATCATCTCTTCAGTCCCTCCACCTACCCGCCACTCTCAGCTCTCTTCTCTGATCTCTAGAACCTTCTCACCTCTTACTTCTTTTTTTCCATCTGATTGCCCAAAACGATGCTGTTTTAGTTCTAAGTGGGAGGAAAAAAAAACAAAAAGCAACCAATCAAGGGTTGAAAAATGGGTCAAAAATCCCTCTAATAGCCCGCTTGCACTTCCTTTTTTATATGAAGGTATAGAAGATATATATATATCAACATATTTACTCTTCATTTTCAATTTGTTGACTTTGTTCCTCCCATTCCTTCATCCCGAATTTAGTTCTCCTATTTGCATTGACTTCGTTGTCCTTCGTTCTTTCATCACAATCTAATAGTAGTACTATTTTTATAATGTGAACACATTTATTTATTATGTTAACACCTAACTTCTTTTAAACTTCTCTTCAATTTTCAAGTTGTTGACTTTTTTGGCTCCTATTTCTTCTTACCGAATTTAATTCCCCTATTTGCAACGTTGTTGACTTTGTTGTCCCTTGTTCTTTTCGAATGATACTTTGTTCGATCTTGTTTCTTCTTACAGAATTTAGTTCCCCTTGTCGAGACGTTTTACCACTCTGATGAAAAATATGACATGAAAAATGCTCAGGACTAAACAGTCGGAAGACAAAATGGAGTCGCCACTAACCTTTTATTTGATTAGGTGTACCTATTTATTTAACTTAACATAAATCTAGAAAGATTATGTCGAGTTAAGAAAAGAAACCGGTCTATGAATAAAGAGAATTTAGGTTTGGGATTCGGTTACGCTTGAGGAAGGATTAGCACCCTTAAGATGCCTGGAAATCGGTACCGCGGAAGTCTTAAAAATATTTTACTTAAAAAATAATAATAAAATGTGTTTAAAAATATTTTAAGAAAAATATAATTTCAAATGTCGAAGTAAACATTCCTTTTAATATGGGATAAACATCCCATTATAAAAAAGACTAAATTCAAAATTAAAAGACTGAATGTCGAAATGAACATTTCTTTTAATGTGAAAATCATAAGCCTAATTTTGAGTTTGAAGAAATTTTCTCCTTGGAATGAAGATTTGATTTCCAAACAGGAGTAAATATTCTGGGTCTTTGATTAACGGTTGAGGTTTGCTTCTATTTCTTGATCGAAGGGTCTGTCTCCATAGTGTTGTGATGAAATTTGATGATTTGGTAGATTTTGTGACATTTGCTACTGATGTGAGCATTATTTTGTCGCTTGGAATTTCCTGTTTTGCTGATATTTACACATCTGGCGTTTTGGTACTGTTTAATTGGCTCCCTATTCGAATCTTTGTGTGTTTGGGAATTGCTAGTCATGTGCTTTAGCTGAGAGATCACATGGCATGGTTCAATGCCTATGCTCTCTCATAGGGAACAATCTCTGTCTTCCTTGTTTTATGTGGCAGAAGATGAGGGGGACTAGTTTGCAAACTTGGTCCCTAAGCTTGATTAAGCTAAGTTTCTGATCCCTATTTTGCTTTAATCTCCTCATTCTCTTTTCACTAATCAGCTCACTAACCCTATTCTCCTTTACAAGTTAATATTATTTTGACCGACAGTGGAAAGGAAACTCGGCTGTCATTTTGCAAACTTCGGTTTAGTTTTTTTTGCCAAATTTGGCAATTCTCCATTGCAACCATTTCTGTTCGAGTCAAACTTTTGGAGCTGGATTAGGATCAGATTTGGGCACCAATGATTTGTTTCGGGCCAAACAACTCCTGTAATACAATTTGGGCTTTGTCAAGCAATAGACTCGGGCTTTGTAATTTGGACTTTGAGAATCTTGGGCCACTTGTAACTTTTGGCTTTTGTAATCTTAAGACTTTAGGCTATTGGGGCCGATATCAACAAAATTTCTTTTGTTTGCATCTTGACTCGAAAACCCTTTCCATTAAATGAAATTAAAATAAGAAACCTACAATAAGAATCTTGATACCCATTTAAATTAAAATTAAGATTAAAATAGTGTCTACATAGTGAATGAGAAATTAACATCAAATAAGAGGTAGCAAAAAAATAGTGTCTACAGCTGCCCCTCTTTGATTATTTCTTATTGATCTAGAAGTGTAAGCTTCTGGATAATTAGGAAATAAGTAAAGATGTAGACACTTCTTACTCCAATATATACTAAACAGTACTTGTGTTTTGAAAAAGATCACTATTAACAAAACTGATTTTAAAATCAAGGAAATTGTCCTAACCAGAATCAATTTTGACGAATGACTCTAAATAGAAATGATTTTAAATTTGAATAAATAGTCTTAAATAGAAATAATTTTAAGAAATCACCCTAAACAGAATGATTTTTAACTTGAATAAATTGTCTTAAATAGAAACAATTTTAAGAAATCCATCCTAGATAGAAGTGATTTTAAATTTGAAGAAATTATCCTAAACAAAAATACTTTTGAGAAAACCATCATAAACAGAATTGATTTTAAATTTGAAGAATTGTCCTAAAGAGAAACAATTTTGAGAAAACCATTATCCTAAATAGAAGTGATTTTAAATTTGAAGAAATTGTCCTAAAGAGAAACAATTTAAAAAAAACCATTCTAAACAGAAGTGATTTTAAATTTGAAAAAAATTATCCTAAATAGAAACAATTTTGAGAAAACCATCCTAAATAGAAGTGATTTTAAATTGGAATAAATTGTCCTAAACAGAAACAATTTTGGAAAAAACCACTCTAAACAGAAATGATTTTAAATAAATTCAAACTTTTCTCAAATAGAGTTGGATCATTATAAACAAGAATAAATCATTCTACATATAAAATAGTTCATTCTAAATAGAATTGAGTCACAAATAATTACCTTGAACAAGAAATACCTTAACGGAGTTTTGAAGAGTTACCTTAGAAGCTTTTTATACAAGACTAATCTCGCAATTTTGAATTGGACTTACATCTGTAATCTTTGAACAATGACATGATGCATAATGAATACACTTTTCGATACTCAAAGAATGAGCAAAGATGTGGACACTTTTTATAAAAGCACAATGATGATCAAAAATAAGATGAAATCAAAACCCCAAGATAGGGAAAAATGACCAAGTAATGATCCAAGGCAAAGTAAAGTGATTATAAAACAACGACTCAGGATTAGGTACAATAACAATGACCCAAGATCAGGGTATGATAATGACAATGATCCAAAGTTTGGATATAATGATAATTACGGTATAACATTAAAAATGATCCAAGATTAAGGTATGATAATGATAATGACTTAAGATTAGGGTATAATGATACGAAGATAACTATCTATGATTAGAGCAACCCACGATCAAGGTATGATGATAATGATAGCCCACGATTAGAGTATAATGCTAATGACCCAAACTTAGAGTAGGATGGTAATGATAACCTAGGATTAGGGTAAAATGATGATGACCCAAGATGATGATGATGACCTAAGATTTGCGTATGATGATGCTGATAACCCAAGATTAAGGCCAGATGATAATGATAACCTATGATTAAGGCAGGATGATAATGATGACACAAGATTAGGGTATGATGCTGATAACCCAAAATTAAAGCCAGATGATAATGATAACCCACGATTAGGCAGGATGATAATGATGACCCAAGATTAGGGTATGATGATACTGATAACCTAAGATTAGGGCCAGATGATAATGATAACCCACGATTAGGGCAAGATGATAATGATGACCCAAGATTATGGTATAATGTTGATGACCCATGATTAGGTTTAATACTATGACCAATGATTAAAGATAAACAATGAAAGATTCTTTCCAATATAAGAGTAGTATTGATAAATTGATGCCCCCAAAGATATGATGTGACTAGCTTTGTTGACCTAGGATAAGGGTAAAATGATAATCTATAATAGAATATGATGATGGAATGTTAGTAACATGATGACCATATGAAGACAATATGATGATAATAGGATAACACTGATGAGATGACAATAGTGATGAGCTAATGACAATGTGATAATAGAATGATGATAATCACAATGTGATGTAGGATGATGATGGTGCAAAGTGTTGAATGGATGCTCATTCTCTTTCTTTCAAGGTTCAAGATAGCATCTGAGCTAGATCTGATTTTGATCTAGAGATTTTCTACTTAAGATCTGAGAAACATTTCTTATGATTGCTTCTATTCTCTGATGCACACAAGCTTTGAGTGCTAATTTCAAATGTTGCTTTGTCAATATGGCATAGATGCCACATGGATGTGGATGACAATCCTCATGTGAACATATTTTAGATACGAACTTATTAATTATTAAGCCTCGATCATTTTAACTTAACACTTTCTTACCATTTGCTTTGATAACTGACCTCATGTATTACGATATTTATTTACCTATTTCTCATCTGTTATGATAAAAATGTTATGCCTTTCACACTTATTTTAGATGCCACATAGATGCCACATGGATGTGGATGACAATCCTCATGTGAACATATTTTAGATACGAACTTATTAATTATTAAGCCTCGATCATTTCAACTTAACACTTTCTTACCATTTGCTTTGATAACTGACCTCATGTATTACGATATTTATTTACCTATTTCTTATCTGTTATGATAAAAATGTTATGCCTTTCACACTTAAAGTAAGTACATGGATCACATGAGGGAGCAAGAAATGACAAACATATTCCAAAGATTCATGATAAGAAAGGTAATGACAGAAAGGTTCACACAAAATATAAAAAGGCAAGATCGATCATAATGAAAAGATAGAGAAAAGGAATACATAACTTCCAAATGCTAAATATGCAAACAACAAAGCTTCGATCGTCCCATCTCCCACCTTTGACTGATTCATTATGGATGACACTAACAATGTTTGACTATTTCTGATTATCTTGGTCTCTATAACCAAATAAGATATCCTTTGCAAGCTCGATACCTTTTTTGTAGTGATTTCACTTTTCTATATTGTTTTCTTTGGTTTCTAGCTTTGGAACCAACCCATTTGAATTTGAACCATTCTTTGAGTTTTCTACTTGAGCCACGTTTGTTCATTTTTTTCGTTTCGCTTTTCTTTTAATGACCATTCCATCATGCATATAAGGATCAAAACTTATTCAAACACCCTTTTAAGAAAGATGATTCAGTAGGAAACGCTTTTCAACTCAAAGTATCCATCCTTGATCGAAATGGACTTTTCAAAGTACGTAACATGGGTTAGGGTTAAGGGTTCTGAAAGAAAGGATAAAGAGGCTCAAAATTGTGTTTCCAGGGAAATTGAATCAAGGACCACTTCTTAGCCAGGTAAAGGATTCTTTATCTGTGCACATCCTTTCTCTTGTCCCGACTTCATTCATCTCCTTATTTCTTTTCTTTCTTTTCTTCCCTTTTTGACAAAATAAATCTGAGGCTTTCTTGATCACACATGATTTGTTTGGCCTTAATGTAAGAGTTTAAACAATCTTTTCATTCTTGCCCCAGTGTGGGGGTGATCCTTGATTAAGTTCATAAGAAAGAAAGTTCATTAGGCTCAAATGGGACAGCAATGGATAATTTGGGGACATGAAAGATGGCCATTTTTCTTCCCAAGTATGATCACCTCTATTGAAGAGTATTCCCTCAAAAGAATGCAATTTTGAAAACAACGATTTTTGAAAGCAATGATTTTCTTTGAAAACTTTCAAAATAGAGGTTAAAACCTCAAGGATGCCCCTCATGCATGATGTTGTGGTCAATTTTTTCACTTTTTTTTTTAATTTTTCTTTTGTCCTTTTTCTTCACTTTTCATTTATTCTTTTCTCTCTCTTTTTTATGTTGCCATTCGGATTCCCAGGATATAAGTCTCATTATCTGCCATATCACCTTGTGCAATCATCTTGCTGCCACTGGGCATTAATTCCCATTAGAGGATATTAACATAGCTCTTATTCTGTGCCCCAATACATTTGATGCCACATCAAAGTACATTCTCTGCTTGTCTTCCTCTCCTGTCTCAGTATTGAATTCAAGAGAAGGGGGTAATCATCATTATTGCTATCATCAAAATCATCTGAATTAATGAACCAGACAAAGTTAGGCTCGATCGGGCCATCTTTGTTGTTACATTCATCACTTGGGATCTTGGGGATTTAAGAGAAAGACAAGAAATATATACATATATGTACATTATCCATGAATAGATAGACAAACAAAAAGATCGAAGGATAAAGACATAATCATATATACAGAGGGAAAGAATAAGGATTAAAAAGGCAAGACTATATGAAAGACAAAATACGTACATGATAAAAAGTTTTACCGAAATGCATGACATTAAAATCATAAATGACAACCAAACAGAGAAATAAAGCCCACAACTCATGGAGATCAACCACCAACACTCTTAGGCAAAAGTGTGGAATAAAAGACAAAATTGAGGCTCAATACATATCAAATTCTGCTATCGACATGTCAAAAGGCTCCCAATTGTTCAATATGGCTCATGGTATTGATAGTCAAACCATGTCTATTGAAAGTGCTCGATTCTTCTTGCTCTAGCATCATTGACTCATAACCGATGGCATTCACCCCATTCACATCATGATTAGGTAGTGGATTTGCCCCCCATATTTGGCTGTGCGCCAGTATCAAAAGTTAATCGCCCTTCATCAATCATCCCATATATCATTTGTTTCAATCGATTGCAATTTTCTGTACTATGCCCCTTAGTTCCTGAGTGATATGCACAAGTAGCACTTTCATCAAACCACTTTGGACATGGAGGTTGAAGAGGTCTTAGGAATGGAGCTGGCTCGATCATTTTGCTTTATAGGAGTTTGGAGTAGAGCTCGGTATAAGTCATGTTGATAGGGGGAAGTTGTTTCTTTACTTTAAAAGTTCTTTGGTTGCTCCCTTGGTTCCAGGTCGGAGTGATGGGTCTCATGGTTGTGGTGTTTTGGGAAACAACATAACTAGCATTGGGCACTGGATATTATTGTGGACTTTGGTGATGTGGATAATTGGTTATGGGATATTGGTACTGGTAAGATTTGTAACCTTGTTGAGGGTACTGATATTGGTACCGGTATCCTTCATAACCTATGGCATGCACTTCATCTTCATTCTTCTTGGGGCTTTTCTTAGTATCACTTGATTTGCTCCTTCAATCTTGTCGGTCTTGATGGCATTTTCCACCATTTCTCCAACCAAAACCATGTCAGTAAAACTCTTGGTGGCACCAGCAAGCATATGGCTATAATAATGGGCCTTCAATGTATTCACAAACATCTTTGTAGTATCTTTTTCTGTCAATGAGGGCTAAATCTAAGCTGCCATATCCTTTTACCTCTGAGCATATTCAGTATATGACTCAGTATCCTTCTTTTCCATATTCTGCAAAGATAACCTGTCCGGTACCAAGTCTAACATGTGTTTATACTGGTTGACAAAATCTCAAGTCAAATCATGCCATGAAAGAATACTATGCCGATCAAGCTTGTTATGCTATCGAGTAGCAGACCGGTAAGACTATCCTGAAAGAAATAGATCAACAACTTGTCATTTTTCTAATGCGCAGCCATTTTCTGACAATACATGGTGATATGTTCATGAGGGCATCTTGTTCCATTATACTTTTCAAATTTCGACACTTTGAACTTTGGCGGGATTACCAACCCATTAACCAGACTCAACTCAGTTGCATCGATAGTACCATAGGCGTTGGTGCCTTCTATAATTCTGAGCTTTTCCTCTAGCTGACTCAATATTGCTGATTTCCAACCTTGCCAGAAGACAGATCCTTTTCAAATTCTCTTATATGCAGATTAGGGATTACAACTGGATTGGTCGGAGTATACCCAAATGCTAAAGGTGCCATGGCATATATAGGAGGAGGAATTTGCTTAGTCATAAATGGAAATCTTCCACTAGTAGTTCCAAGTGGTGGAATAGGTTTGTTGAGGGTTGGAGGTTTTTGCGAGGCTGAAAGGGCTGCACTTGGTCCTGAATTACTGGAGTAATAAATTGGCAGAAAATGTAGTAATAAATTACTAAAAAAAGCTTGAATCATTGCCAACAATGATAATATCATCAACATAGACAAGCATATAGGTAAGAATATTACCATCACTATAGATGAAAAGAGAAGTATCAACAGTTGAATTTGCGAAGCCAAAATATATCAAAAAGGTATTGAGTGCCTTGTACCAAACACAAGGAGCTTGTTTAAGGCCATATAATGCCTTCCGCAGCTTGCACACAGGATATGGAAACAATTTATCATGGAATAAAGGTGCCTGCTTCATATATATGTCTTCAGAAAATGACCATTCAAAAAGTCATTGTTGACATCCAGTTGATGTAATTTCTAGTTGTGAGAAACTACAACACTATGACCTAACCTAACGTTACAGGTTTCACCACAGGGCTAAAAGTTTCCTTATAATGAAGTCTAGCCTGTTAAGTGAACCCCTTGTCAACCAACCGATCTTTGTACCTTGAGATAGAACCGTCAGGATTTGTTCTGACACGAAAAACCCATTTACAACCAATGATTGCTCTATCTGTAAGAGGGGGAACAAGCTCCCAAGTGTTGTTCTTTTGAAGAGCTTGTAATTCATCAAACATTGCTTGTCTCCAATGTTTAGATTTAATAGCTTGAATGGCACTAGTAGGCTTGATAGATAAGGGTACTAGATGTTTGGTAGCGGCATTGATTCGCTTGGGTTTGTAAATATTGCTTTGTGATCTAGTAACCATGAGATGTCTATGACCTATAGGATTAGATTGAAAAGGAAGTGGTATGACAGGTTGTTCAATGGAATTTGTAGTTAAATAGTGAGAACTTACCTTATTGAAATTAGGCACTGGAAAAGTATCAAGAGAAACCAATTGCTCAGAATGGTGAGAATTGCCCACAGCTGTGGGAGAAAATGATGAGAGGAATGTTGGAACTGGAATATCAAAAAATGAAGCTTTAGAGGAAAACTGTGAAAACTACAGCTTATAATGAAATTGAAAGGGAAACTTAGTTTCATAAAAGAAAACATGACTAAAACATAAATCTTGTTGGTTGACAAATCAATACATAAATAAGCACTTTTATTTATTGAATAACCAAGAAAGACACAAGGAGTAGATTTGGTTCTAGTTTATGTGAATTATAAGGTTGAGCCATGGGTAACAGAGACTACCAGATACTTTTTCAACTTATAATAATTAGGTTCCTCATTAAAAAGACATTGAAAAGGACTTTTATAAGAAAGAACCTTTGATGGAAGTCTATTAAGTAAGTAGATAGTAGTTTGAAAAGCATAGGGCCAATACTTAAGTGGCATGGAGGCTTGTTGAAGTAGTGTAAGACCGGTTTCAACTATGCTTCGATGCTTGCATTTAGCAATGGCATTATGTTAAGGTGTGTAAGGAGGAGTCTGCAAATGTTGAATGCCATGCTAAATAAAGAATAATTTAAGGGCCTGATATTCTCCCCTATAATTAGAATAAATTGCTTTGATCTTTGTCTCAAAACAATTCTTAACCAAGGATTTAAAAGATTGAAAAATTGAAGACACGTCAGATTTAAGTTTGATACGAAACATCCAAGTATACCGTGTATGGTAATCCACAAATGACACATAATAATGAAAGCCTTCAGTGGAAATTATTTTCAAAAAACCCCAAACATATGTGAAAGCAAGTTCCAAGGAAGCAGAAGTAGTAAAAGACAAGGAGGAAAGAGGAAGTTGATGAGCATTGTTGCAAACACACGAAGTACATAGTCCAGAAAAGGAATTATTTAAACATGGTAAAGCAAAGGCCTTTTATGATGGAATGAAGCGTTGGGGAAGTAGGATGCCCCAAATGTTGATGCCAAATATTCTAGGTAGTTCAGATGCCAACTAAAGCAAGAGCTTTAGGTTTGAGAAGAGGTTCAGCCACTGGAAACTCATAAACGCCATTCCTATTTGGGTCACAAGTAAGAGGTGTCCTCGAGTACAGATATTTCACCTAAAAACAACATGGAAAGAACTCACATGAGATACAATTTTGGGCACAAAATTTAGAAACAGAGACAAGTTTATTAGTGGCATGGGGAACATAAAGAACATCATTCAATTTAAAGGATTTAGAAGAAGTGGTAAGAGTAGAAGAACCAATATGTGTAATTGAAAGACCAGTACCATCACAAGCAAACACCTCATCAGTGCCACCATAAAGAGTGGACAAATCCAAATTTTAAAGCTTGTTGCAGAATTGATAAGAGGCAACAGTATCAATAAGCCAAGGTGATTGCTTACTAGTTGGTGACACAGCAGAAAAAGATAAAACATTATTAGCTTGGACATGGTTCTGAGCAGATCGTGGCCTTATTTTGAAACAACTTTTAGCAAAATGTCCGAGTTTATCATAAAACTGACAAGTGACTTTAGCAGAAAATTGATTAAAAACTTTCTTTGAAGGAACAAATGATTGATTACATCTAAAAGATCAATTAGTGGATTTGAAACGCCCACCAGAGGAAACAACTGATCTTTGAGCAACATGAGCAGTAATCATTGTAGCTTTAGAAGAACCATCCTGTTTTTAAAGAAAGGCTTCATAATCCAACAACTTGTCCATTAGATCTTCAAAGGATATTGGGGATTCACAAGCCCAAACTCCTGCGGTAAGTTCCTTGTAATCTAGACCAACACCATTGAGAGCATGAATGACCAAAACATCTTCCGAGACTGGAGAGTTAACAAGAGCCAAATCATCAACAACAGTTCGTAAGAATTGAAATTATTCAGTAATAGACCTTCCTCCTTTGGATGGCATAATTTATCCCGTAAACTCATCATTCGGGATCTAGATTTATTGGTGAACATATGACACAGCTTGTCCCAAGCTGTTTGGATGTCTAGCATGAGGCAATAAAAGGCACGACAGATTCAAGATGAGTCAAGATGAGTAGGAAGAGATTGCTGGGATCCATCAATAAAATCAAATAGCTTGTCTCCAAGGAGCAAAGAATGAAACTAGGCATGCCATAAAGGGTAGTTGTGAGTTGAGAGCTTGATGGGAAGCTGTGCAACGGAATTGATAATGATAAGAGATAAAAAGGAGGAGGAAATAATGCTAAGAACAGGCTTGCTAATGGTAAAGGAAGAAGAGTCTGACATTGTAGACATAAAGAGGAAAGTAGATGAGAAAGATAGGATCAAGGAAAAAAAGAAAGAAAAATGTTGTTAAGCAATAGCTCTGAGTACCATAAAGATTATTAAAATAATTGTAGAAAAGCAAAAATGACTTTTGTATTAGTTGTAAAAGTATTTATAGGTACAAGGAGTATAGGTGTTAGAGTTACAATAGAAATACATTAGCTTACCTAATCTAATTTGTTTATATTCAAAGTTCAAACTCTAGCTGATAAGCTAGTATCTCTGCCTTTGACTAACTAAACGCATTTACATCCATTAGTCCCCTTGTTTTTTTCCAACAATTTCTTCTTGTTCCTTTTACTTGATGTGACAACTACCTTACACTTCATGCTTCATTAAATGAGACTTTATGATAAGTTCTTATTATTTCTATGCTTCATTAAATGAGACTTTGTGATAAGTTCTTATGTGTCTCCTAGTTGAGTTTATAAATTGAGGCAACTTTCTTTGATTTTCACGTCGTCTGGAAACTAACTTTTCCTACAAAAATTATCCTTCTTGGTAATGTGTTATACTCTCCTGAAGTTATGTCTTTTTCTTTCTTTCTCTTATTGTGTTTTCCTTTCTTTCTTTTTTAGTGCTTTGTGATGGGTTCTTTGGCTCCACCATAAGCTCGCTTTCGCATATGCTTTCTTGTACTTTATTTAATGAGACGTTCACGGGGTGTTTAGGTGTGACCTCTTTGGTCGATAATCTAAGTTTATTTTCATCACCTTGAGAGCTGGTGGGAACTACTCCTCATATATTATCCTTCTTTGTAAAGTGGTCTACTTTTTTTTGAAATATTTTTCTTTTTCCCTCTAATTGGAAAGGGGGAATTGATTGTCCTTACTTTAAAGTCGATGTCATTTGTTCATATGTTTCTTCTTTCGATTTACTTGCCTTTGATCTTTATTTGCAAAGGCATTCTGTCTGCAATCTCTACACATTCCTCTACCTTATTGATAAATTAACCACAATGGATGACAATGTCTAGGTTTCACTGATATGTTTTTATATCCTTTTGTTCTCTTTTAGATGATGATATCATTTATTCAACTACTTTGTTTTTCTCTATATCTTTGACCATCTCATGCATGCTTCTATATTGGTGGATATGCTGAATTTGGGCTTAGTAATATGGTTTTTTCCCTATCTAAATGTAACTTTTTCCTTTGCTCCTACTATTAAAATATTTATTTTGCTTTCTTTTGAATTGTCTATCGATTGATTTCTTTTCCAAATTCATTAAATTGGTCTCTCTTACGAGTTATGAAGATGAAATCATTTGAGATCTAGACCATAGCTTTTTTTTTTATTATTTAATACCCAAATTGGTCCTTATAACTACACCAAAAATGGTAAATTGATATCTAAACTTTTATTTGAGATACTTACATACATTTTGAGACAAATGAGTCCTTTTCTAGGTGAAAAATAAAATGGAGCTGTTAACTCTTTACCTAATGCTAACATAGCTTTCCCACTTCAAATTTTCACTAATGTAGCATTTCCACAACATACTGAAAAATAGAAAAAAAAATCAATAATATTTATTTTGAATTAAAAAATGAAAAACTGTTAAGCAAAGTTGTTTCAATCTCTCTGTTTCTCTTTCCCTCGATTGGAAAAATTCCCCTTCACTCTTGTTTTCAATATTGTTCTAGTTCCTTACAGTTTTCTTTCTTTTTTTTTTCACCAGTTGACCCATCTCATCCTCCTCTCTTACCATCACTTTTCAACATCCTTTTTACTCTTTTAAAGATCAAAAGCCGAAAATATTGAAAAATAACAAAGAACAACAAGAATATTTATAAACCCTCTACCCAAAAACCACAATTTGAGAGAGGAGAAAATAGACTAGAATGATTTTCAGCTCAATCCAAAAGGTGGAGGGATAGTCTTTGGGTTGAGGAACAACATACTAAAATCCACAGCCATCCAACGGTGGACATCAACAGATCGGACAATGATAGTTGCGATTTTCGTTTAGCTTTTTGGCAAGGTGTAGGTTGGTTCTCATGGCAATGGTGTAAAAGGAAGAAGGAGAGAAAGTGGTTGTTACTTTTATGCTATTTCTCCATCAATATTTACTTCTTTCGACATGCAGGTACCTCACCAACTTTTACACCCAGGCACTTCTCAAAGAGTCAAGAGGCAAAAGTCAAAATTATACTTTCTTTATATAGTAAATAAATGATATATTCAATGGAAAAATTTATGTATCCAACAAGAAAAATGAAGGTAAAGAAGTGACACACCCGGACCTACTCCAACTTTTTTGTATAAATGGAATAATATAAGACGGCGTATTAGCTCTATTATACGTCGGTCCGAATATGTCTAATTAAAAAAAGAAGTGAAAATTAGGATAAGACGGAGTTGGAAGACGAGATAAGTAACCATGAATGGAAGCACTGATTGGACTTTCTTAAGTCCATAGTCAATGGATTGGATATCCATTGGTGGATTGGTCGGTGGATTAGACCAATGATCGAGATTAGGAGAGGTTAAAAACATGGGAGAAAGTCTGGCCCGGGGTCTGAGTAGGTCCGGTGTCGCGCTTACCTATAAATAGGCGAAGCTATTGTCACGCCCCGACCCGCCCGGGTCTGCCACATGGCAATCGCCGTGCTGCCTTGAAGTACATGCCGGCCGGTCACGCACCAGAAGCACCGCAAGGCATTGAAATGGATACCATCGCTGCAAAACAACTAAAACTTTAATTAAAAATCTTTTTAATAAAATAATAATCTTTAAGGTAGTACCAGTGGATTAAATTTAAAGAATACCTACGCAACGGAAACTGTTAAGCCTAAGCCACCGACGTCTCCTAGTGAGCCTCATTTCTATTAGTTGACTCCGTACGCAAATCTGCATCCATCCACATTGGATATAGGTGAGTGACAGAGGTTCAATGAATCTCCATCAGGGTTAGGGAAAACCGGGGTAATCCAAAATAAAATAAAATAAAATAAATAAAGTAAATAAAATAATTTTTTTTCAAAATCTCTTTTGAAATTCTCCCAAGGAGAATTAGATTTAAAATCTTTAAAATAAATATATACTCAATGGGCTGGCTTCTAATACACTGAAGGCACGATTGGCCGGTCGTATGCCTTACTGCACCGAGGGCTATCTCTTTTTATTTTGAAACGAATTTCTTTTCCTTCTCTTTCTCTAGCCCGTTCCCTCGGTGGTAGTTAGCTGTGGTGGAACACAGCTCTGGAGCCCTGGCGAGCTTCACTCCGCGCCTTTCCCAGGTCTCGTCTCACCGTGCCCCTCGACAGGCGGTCCACGGCTGAGAATCTAGCATGCTTTCTCCAACTCGGTCCACGCTCCATCATATATTGGAGCCCGAGGAGCCACTCAATTATATATCTCTCGTCTCTCATCCCATCCATATATTTATCATATATAAATACATATATTCAAAACATTTATGTTTAAAACATTTAAGCACACAAAAGCCTTTAGATTTTAAAACTCATCCCACCCTCTGAGTGGGCGTATCACAAAATAAAAAGTGTGTGTCGTGGATTACCCTTATCCCAAACCAGTTGTAAAACCTTTTTAAAACAATTTATATTTTGAAAACATTTTAAAAACATTTTGTCCCTAGTGGCTAAACACTGAAAACAGGGTCACTCACAGTATTGGGAGATTCGTATACTCCCAAGTGCTCCATGTAGCTTAACCTCCGAAGCATCGCCGCACTCGATTCACCCGGAGTCCTAATACACGGAAATATACATTAGCATTCATAATTAAATTTATGAATGCACTTGCGAGGCTCTAACATGACCTAAGATTGGGCTTGGATGTGATTCGAGGCTTAGAAAAGTGTTCGGGAGGTTCTGGGGTAAAAATTAGACACTTAGTGAAAAATTACGAAAATACCCCTGGGGACCCGTGGGCCCCACACTCGGGCTGGGCCCTAGCCCGGTTCTAGGCCAGGTAGGCCCCCCACGTGGCTGGGTCGAGCCTAGCCTGCTTCAGGGCCCAAAAGGCCCCTCCACGTGAGTTGGCCCGAGCCCAACTAGGTTTGGGCCCAATCGCACGTTTTTGGCCAAAAGGCCCAGTCCGGCACCGGACAGGCCCAAGTCCCGCGCGGGACCTGGGCTGGCGGTCTCTCCCATTGGGGAGAGACTCAGCTCCCGCGCGGGAGCCGTCCGCAGGCCTCAGGTTTCGAGGCTTTTCCTCGGTTCCCGAGCCCCTCGGTCCACCGTTTCACGTAAAATTCGAGATAAAGGTTCCTCTCACCTCCCATGACGCGTTTACCGGAGCAGAAATGAGAATTACAAGCTCAAAGTTCCTAAATCTCAAATCTAAACTTAAAATCTAACTAAAAGCTAAAACTAACTTTGAGCTTAGATCTCTCCTAGACCAATGCATGAATATGCGTGAAAACTTAGAAAATCAAAGAAGGAGTTAAGAACAACTCACCAAGATCTCGCCTTGAACTTGCGGTCGGTTTGTCCGGATCAGTCAAAAGTCCAAAATTGCTCCGAGAGAGCAAATGAGAGGAGAGAAGAGAGGGATAAGAGAAAATGAAAAGGGGAGAGCTCATCTCCCCCTATTTATAGCAAGGCCCGACACCGAGTCTACTCGGACCCCAAGCCAGACTTTTTCCCCTCTTTGAACCTTTCATAATTTCGATCCTTGACCCGATCCACCAACCAATTCACCAATGGACGTCCAATCCATTGGCTATGGACTTAAAGAAGTCCACTTTAGTGATTCCATGCATGGTCACCAATCTCATCTTCCAACTACGGCTTACCTTAAGTTTGACTTCTCTTCTGACTTGACACAGTCGGACCGACATATTGTTTAATTATTGTGTCATCTTGCACTATTTCGTTCGTACGAAAAGGTCGTGCTAGGTCCGGGTGTGTCAGCTGAGCTCTCCCTCTCGTTTCTCTCTTCTCCCTCTCTTCATCTCCTCTCATTTACTCTCTAAGAGCAACTTTGGACTTTTGGCGGATCCGAACAAACCGACTGTCAAATCAAGGTGAGTTTCTAATGTTATCCTATTTACCTTAATCTACATTTTACTTCGTTTTCATGTATTTCCATGCATTGGCTTAAGAGAGATCTAAGCTCAAAGTTAGGTTTAACTTTTAGCTAGATTTTAGTTTAGGTTTGAGATCTAAGAATTTTGAGCTTGTGATTCTCATTTTTCTTTCGGTAAATCTATTGTGGATGGCGTGAGGGTCGCCTGTCCAAGTTTACGCATCAAAAGGACAAAAAATCATTGATGATATTATATATACTATTTATAACAGTATTATATAATATTTTTACACTATAAATGATAATATATTAATATATATATGCTGACCCCACTAAATACCAATCTTTGCCACTGACTAAGAGACGCAAAGGGTGACTCACCAGGAACATTTGTAGTCATTGAGATGACAAATGGCAACTTGGGAGAAAAGGGCATAGTATGAATATATATATATATATATATGTGTGTGTGTGTATATGTATATATATATTATTTTTAAAAGATGATTGATAAAAATTTCTTCTAACGGTTCGAGCTCATCAACGAATGAGGTTCGTTCGATTTATGCCGCCTAATTAAATCATTTTAATGAAAATGATTTTATTGGTGGGATTTATCTTATGAAATAAATTGACGATTTATGAATGGGTTTTTTGGTATTATTATATCCCTCACCATATTTAGTCTTTTACACTGTTTTCAAACCATGTCACTGAGTCAATGGACTCATCAACGTGATTTAATTATTTTTAGGTTTGAGGCTTGTTGAGAACAGCTATCTAGTTAAGCATGTGGTCTAGCTTTCAGCTATAATAGGTTTCTCTACTTTTAGTTAGAGTGATCCATTTGTATATTTTAAATTCCGTTGTGTTTGATTTTATATCTCCCTACACGAACTGAAATTTCTTTATATTTTGATATTTTATCCTCGAGGGAATTTGCTGATATAATAATGTCATATTATAATTAAAAGTATTGTTTTAAATTATCAAAATGTTATTTTATGAAATTGACATTTGATATTAGTTTTATGATTTTGTGTACTATGCCCTGTGCTGTTTCAGATTCGTGGGTGCACACAGTACTTCGAGGCAAACGATGGCTGCCATGTGGTTAGACCTACGGGTCGAGGCGTGACACCACCTATTATGAAACTTAGACCTCATCACGGTATACCAAGTTAGATAGGTTCCGATCTACAAAACAAAAACAGGTTCAGGAGTACAATTATATGTGGAACCCATCAAATGACGGTATCAATTAATTTAACATTAATTAGGCCTTAACAATATGATTTAGATTTGCATTTTTAATCACTAATTCTTGATTTTATTGATTCTTTCGTGAAATTAGAGAGTTCCCAAGAAAACAACCATCACAATTTCCTTGAAATCTTTATTTATTAAGAATATTTTTGGTAGAAAAATGAATAAATTTAAGGGAAATTGGCAACACAATTCCCTTAGAAATTGTCTTTTAATAACTCATTCCATTTTAACGCTTTCACAAAACATGAATAAACCGTAGGAGAAATTGACATCACAATCCCTTTAGAAATCATCCTTTTTAATGTTCTTTTTTTGTATATATTTTTTAAGGTGAATAATTTCCAAGAGAGATTATTGCAATCACAATTCCCTTATAAATTATTGATTGATTTTTTAAACATATTTTGGAATTCTTTGAAAAATGAATAATTACTAAGAGAGATTGGCATCACAATTCCCTTAATAATAACTTTTTTATTAATGACTTAATTCCCTTGAGTTTTCTTAAAATGGAATTTGAGTTTTCTTAAAATATTTTTTAGAATTAAAAATCAATAATTATTAAGAGAAGTTGCCATCACAATTCCCTTAGCAATTATTGTCACGCCCCGACATAGTGATCGAGCACGTAACAACAGCTACGAATTCTTGAAGTGCATTTTATAGCGTTAGAATACACCTCAAAGTTTCGCAAGGCTAAATGATAATTTTACATTTTATTTTCACACAGCAATCACGTAGTTCTCAAACTTCAACCGTTTATAAGAAAACAGGATCATTTGGTGCAAAAATCTAATAACAACTCAGGAGATAAAAATTCGAGTCGCAAACTTGCACATATCTACAAAAATGCCATTTGATTTTACGACATATTTTTTTACAATATTTTCCCATATCTATAGTACTCAGATAAATACCATAATAGTTTCAAATATTCTAAGACGCACTAAAGAATATAACTGGATAGTTTAAAAAGTCGTGTATACCCTCGGTGGTATTTACATGAATTTTTAAAAAATATTAATAAAAAGTTGACTTTTTACCTCCTTGGTTAAACTCTTCCTAGGTATGGAACCTTTTTGCCACCGTAACCTTCCTAACAACACGGATAACGTCTATGGCTTGAAAATGATTTTATGATGAAACACGGATGAGTACTAAGTACTCGGTGAGTGGATAACCAGTAAAACACATTAATAGTAGTATGGAAAAATACCAAAATAAGAATAAGTTCAAATATTTTAATAGTTCAAGTAATTAAAAGTAATATAAAGGAACAATTAGAAACAGAGGGTCTAGAAAATAGGCCCATAAGGTCGAAAATACTGTCCATCAATTCCTCTACCCAAGCTGTCACTTTGGCCGAGGTCGACACTGGGTAAATGAGTTCCATTTTGCCCGGCAGTGCCACAGAACGAATTCACAAATGCCTTGTGGGTTTCCCCCTGCGCTTCCCATCAAGGTAGAAACCACATTCACTCATGCCCCTCAAAAGGCGGTCTGCGAGCTACTTAGTTACTGCTATAACGATAAATTCCCCTCCTAGGGCTGCCGCGAGTAACAAACTTACAACCCAGATGGCCTTTACACAATAGTGTTTTAGCACATAAGATGATAGCATCAACATTTTGCAAAACATAGGTTCCTTTCTCAATCTATAAGTTTAAGAAATAAGTTTTATCTTAACACAGTAGAATTTCATAAAATCTCATAAACCCACTTATCAATACTTTAGTCTAAGGAATACAAGTAAACCAAAGCATTAATTTCAAAAATATTAAATAAAGTAGGAAGGCAAAATTTGAGTTAGTCATCCACTCACTATTCTTGGCGACTGATTTGTTCTTGATTTTCGCCTACAGTTTGCTTTCCTTTAATTTATACAGTGCCTATATACAACATCGAATGTTGGATATATCCTAACGTTTAAGTATGAACTACTAAACATTACACAAATTCTAACCTATATACATGGAATGCATGAAATGCAAGACTAATTACTGGACTTTTGATTTCTCCCTTTTTCCCAACTAACTTACATATTTTTCCTTCATCAATCTCCATTCAAGTTCATAAATTAACAACACCAATTGCACCTCAACATTTTCGGCCAACACCCCCAATTTCACCAAATTGACATTTTCCCATCTTCATATTTACACGTAAACTAGTACAAAAATATAATTAACTAATCAAATCTTGCAAATTGGGCATAAGAATATTTTTCTTTAAAATTTTCGACACCCATTCTTTTATTTTGTAAATTCTTTCTTCAGTTCATTCAAAAATCAAATCCTAACAATTTAATTCTCCCACACTAATCTAATTCAACTTGTAAATTCTTTTAACTCATATATTTCATGAATAAAAATTCATAACATAATCATTCTTTTATTCCTAAATTTCACATACAAAATTCACATTTTATGCCAAATTAACCTAATATTCATAATGAGCATGCCAAAATCTACAATATAACTCAAAATTAGGCATACTTACCTTATGATTTTTCCAACTTCAACATAAACCCTAATTCTTCTTCTCCAAATTACTTCCAACCAAGCTCAAATTCCTCAAAATTGATAGAGGGCTATTGATGGGCTTGTTGAGAGTTTCAATTTGACTATAAACTTGAAGGGGTTTTGATGGATTAACTAGGAGAACTTAAGGTGAGAGAAAATTTGGTGGAATGGAGAAAAATGAAGAAAATTGGAGAAAGTTGGAGAACTTTCTTGATTTCTCCCAAGGCATGGCCGGCCAAGGCCATTTTATATGGCCATTGGCACATGACCAAATGGATGTTATAAATGATGTCTTATGATTTTGAAGTGGTGTATAGAAAGGGTGTCACGCCCCGACCCGCCCGAGTCGGCCACGTGGCAACCGCCGCGCTGCCTCGAAGTATGTGCCGGCCGCTCACGCACCTAAGGCACCGCAAGGCGTAAATGGGCATCATCGCTGTCAAATAAAACTAAAACTTTAATTAGAAAATATTTAATAGAATAATTAACTTTAAAAGTAATGCCGGTGGACTAATTGAGAGAATACCTACACAGCGGAAACTTCTAAGCCTAAGCCACCGACGCCTCCTAGTGAGTCTCCTTTCTATAGCTAACTCTGATCGCAGATCTGCATCCATCCACATTGGATACAGGTGAGTGACAGAGGTTCTAAGAATCTCCATCTGGGTTAGAGATAAGGGAAATCCAAAATAAAATAAAATAATAATAAAATAAATATTTTTCTTTTAAAAACTCTTTTCTGGTTCTCCTGTTGAGAACCCTCTTTTAAAAACCCTTAAATAAATAAATATATATATCAAATGGGCTGGCATCTCTATCATACTGGAGGCGCGACCCGTCGGTCGTCTTATACCTCACTGCACCGAGGGTTATCTCTTTTTCTTTCTAAAAATATTTTCTTTTTCTCTTTCTCTTTCTCTTTCTCTTTCTCTTTCTCTTTCTCTTTCTCTTTCTCTTTCTCTAGCCCTTTCCCTCGGTGGTGCCTCGCTATGGTGGAACACAACGAACTGGAGCTCTGGCGAGTTTCCCTACGCGCCTCTCCCAACCAGGCTCGACTCACCGTGCCCCTCGATAGGCGGTCCACAGCTGAGTATCTTGCATGCTCTCAAACTCGATCCACGCTCCCGCAAATTGGAGCCTCAAGGAACCCTCTCAATCACTCATCTCCCAAGGGCATTGTACCCTCAATAATCATAATAATAATATTCCATAAATTATATATATATACGTATAAAACATTTATATATTTAAAATATATGAATCACACACATATAAGATTTATATTTCTTTTTAAAACATCCCACTCACTGTGTGGGTATATCGCAAACAAGTGTGTGTGTGTGGATTTCCCATATCCCAAAACCTTTTGAAAAACATTTATGTTTTATAATCATTTTTAAAATTCTTTCCCCCAGTGGCTACACAGAGAAGTCTAGGCCACTCACAGTATTGGGAGATTCGTATACTACCAAGCACTCCATGTAGCTTTAACCTCCGGGGCATCGCCGCACTCGATTATCCGGAGCCCTAGTACACGGAAATACATGTTAGCATTCATAAATAAATTTATGAATGCACCTATGAGGCTCTAATATGACCCAAGACGATGTTTTGGAAGTGATTCGGGGCTTAGAAAAGTGTCCGGGAGGTTCTGGGGTGAAAATTGGACACTTGATGAAAAATTACGAAAATGCCCCTGGGGACCCGTGGGCCCCACACTCGGGCTGGGCCAGGCAGGCCTGGCCTGTTCTGGGCCCAAAAGGCCCCCCTTTGCTGATTGGGCAGAAGCCCACTCGGCTTGGGCCCAAAAGGGCCCAGTCCGGCGCGGGACCTGGGCTGGCTGTCTCTCCTGCGCGGAAGAGACTCGGCTCCCAAGCGAGAGCCACTCGGCCACCTGGGGATCCGAGGTTTTTCCTCGGTTCCCGAGCCCCTCGGTCCACTGATCGTCGTGAAATTCGAGATGGAGGTTCCTCTCACCTCCCACGACACGTTTACCGGAGCAGAAACGAGAATCACAAGCTCAAAGTTCCTAGATCTCAAATCTAAGCTAGAAATCTAACTAAAAAGTTGAACCTAACTTTGAACTTGGATCTCTCCTAGACCAATGCATGGATAAGCGTGAAAACTTAAATAAACGTAGTTCAAAGAGTTAAGAATAGCTCACCAAGATCTCGCCTTGAACTTGCGGTCGGTTTGTCCGAATCGGCCAAAAGTCCAAAATTGCTCCAAAAGAGCAGTTGAGAGAAAAGAGAAATGAGAGAAGAGAGAAGAGGGAAAATGAGGGGAAGAGGCTCGGCCTCCCCCTATTTATAGGGCAGCCGGCACCGGGTCTACTCGGACCCCGGGCCAAACTTTCTCTTATCTTTAAATCTCTCAAAACTTTAATCCTTGGCCCAATCCACCGACCAATTTCACCAATAGACGTCCAATCCATTGGCTATGGACTTAAAGAAGTCCACTTAGAGATTCCATGCATGGTCACCAATCTCATCTTCCAACTACGTCTTGTCTTAAGCCTATCTTCTCTTCAGACTTGACACAGCCGGACCGACATATTGTTTAATTTATACGTTATCTTGCACTATTCCGTTCGTACGAAAAGGTCGTGCTAGGTCCGGGTGTGTCAAAGGGTGCTTCTAATACTGTGGTAGATACTCTATCTCGACAACCCCAAGCCACCCTGTATGCACTCTCAATCATTTCCACTAATCTAATCCACATGATCAAGAATTCTTGTCTGCAAGACCCTTACCTTGCTCAAATTATTCAGAAATTGAAAAAAAGCAATATGCCACAACCCAAGTACTCTTTACTAGATGATCAACTATGCTGAAAAAGAAAGTTGGTAGTAGGCAATGATCCATCTTTGCAAAGAGAATTTCTTCATCATTTCCATAGCTCTTAATTTGATGGTTATTCTCCCATGGATGCTACTATGAAAAGGCTAGCCACTGTTGTGTATTGGAAGGACTCAAGAGGGATGTAAGACAATTTGTAAGAGA
Organism: Microcos paniculata; assembly: GCA_030664755.1. Lineage (NCBI taxonomy): Eukaryota > Viridiplantae > Streptophyta > Magnoliopsida > Malvales > Malvaceae > Microcos > Microcos paniculata. The sequence continues at coordinate 34,487,239 of CP131462.1, read as the reverse complement.
ATATGATGTCTATCCGCAGTCCAAACATGAGAATGTGGCTATGCCTGGTTTTCTTTAACCTCTACCAATCCTTGACAAAGTGTGGACAATGGTTTCTATGGATTTTATCGAAGGATTGCCCAAGTCTCATGGTAAAGACTCTATAATGGTAGTGGTAGACAAACTTAGCAAATCTGCACATTTTATTCCTCTGAGCCATCTTTACGTGGCCCTCATGTTTGCTCAGGATTATTTTGATAATATCTTTAAACGTCATAAGGGCACCAAAAGCAATAATTTCTGATAGAGATAAGATATTCCTCAGCCATTTTTGGTCTAAGTTTTTTCACTGTTGGGAACCAAGCGTCATCTTTCTACAGCTTACCACCCTCAGCCTGATGGTCAAACAGAGGCTGTAAACAAAAACTTGGAGACACATCTCAGGTGTACTTATGGTGAGGTTCCAAAGGACAGGTTGAAATGGCTTCCAACCATAGAATGGTGGTATAATACTAACTACCACACAACCACAAATTTTACCCCTTATGAAATTCTTTATGGTCAACCTCCACTGGTGTATATGCCTTATTTTCCTATAGAGTCAAAGATGGCAATTGTAGATAGGAGCTTAAGAGCTTAGGAAGCTACTATTCAACTTCTTAAGTTTCATCCATAGAGGGCATAACACTGCATAAAATAGTAGGCAGGCAAAAAAAAGAATTGATATAAACTTCACATTAGGTGACTTAGTTTATTTGAAGTTGTAACCATACAGGCAAGTTTCAATGGCCCGCCAATCCAACATGAAACTTGATAAAATTCTTTGGACCTTTTCTAGTGTTCAAAACATTGGTATAGTGGCCTATGAACTCCAACTACCACCTGGGTCTAAGATTCATCCAGTGTTTCATGTATCTCAATTGAAAAAGCACGTGGGAAGGTAACTTGTCCGGCACAATTACCAAGGAACCTATTGCTGTGTTGGACAAACGTATGGTCAAGAAGAACAATAGGGCTGTTACAGAGGTTTTGATTTTATGAAGTAACTCTTTTGTTGAAGATGCCACTTGGGAAACCTTGTTTGACCTTTAGTAGAAGTTTCCCAATTTTAATCATTGAAGTCAAGGATTTCCTTCAGTGGGGGGTATTTGTTACACATCTCAAGTCCAGGAGCCCATCATCAGTCACAAGCCCAGCTCAGCTCATAAGATTTATCATTGAATCCCTTTCAATTAGTTTTTATTTTGGTTAATCACAATTGTAACTAGCCATTATATAGTACACAACCTTTGTATGAAGCAAGCAAAAACAAAAGAATACTCTTAACCTCTCTTTACAAACTCATATCTTAGATCCTTTTTTTCATCTCCTTTACTCTCTCTATTTCTTTTTTCAATTTTCAATAACACCCTACTTTGCTTGTCTGCTCTGTCTATCACATTTCTCTCTTCTCCACTCCGAGCTTTATCAATGCCGGCTAAATGATGCCATTGTTGAATTATCCCCTAATTTAAGTATTGGCTTTCTCTCAATTAATCAAATCTATTCACCGTTTGAAGTGCCAAGATAAACCTTCAAACAAAAATTTCTAAGCTTCGGATTATGAACCCTAAATTCCCTTCTCCCTTTTTCCTTACTAAAGCCCTCACTGCTTCTTTCTCTCTGAGACTCATTTCTTTCTTCGATGACTTCATTGATTCTTTAAACCTTCAACTTCCCTTTCTCTATTTTCCTCTCCTCTTTTGAAACATTAGGTTGCCTATTATTTTCTTCTTGATTTTGAATGCTTTTGTTTTATGAAACTTTTAATGTTACTGATAGATTCTATCTGATTTTGAGTGTTTAAAGGTGATGCTTTTTTCAGATTCGAAAAAAAGTGGTGAAAAGTTTGATGTTGGGAAGATTGAAAAAGAACTGGCTTTGGTGATGGCTAAAGCGATAAACTCATGGGAATAAGTGGGGGTTATGGCAATGGGTGTTGGCTCACTCATGTGATTCCTTTCTTTTTCTCTCCTTTTGGTTGATTATTTTTTACTGTAATGGTGACTAATAAGGGATTTGAGCATGGCAAACACAATGAAGAAGGGAACTTGGCTCTCTGTATTTCAGTGTGTATTTCTGTAGAATGTTTCCTCTCTCAACTTCTATCTACCACTCTCCAAAAACCTTGCAGCCAATTCCCTTTTGCTTATGGTTCATCAAAAGGTTTATAAAAGGGTTCTAATTTCATCAAAGGGCTCTCATTTTGTTGTACAAGTTGTATTAGAAGGCTAAGATTAAGAATGAAATATTGCCAAAATTTCATTGTGTTTGTCTTCAAGTTTTTGCCTTTGTCTCCTGTTAGTATGTTTTGATTCGTAGGTAAAGTAATATAGTCGGATATATTACTTACCATGTAATATTACCTGATATTTCATGTCTTTTTCCTTTTCCAGGTTGAGTTCAAAACTAATATTACCAACATTTTTTTTTCTTCTTATTTGGTTCATTGTAGTACATTGCTGGACAATCACAGTCTATAACAATAAAATTCCAAAAATAACCTACTCATAATAATTTAATTATTTAATTATTTTGATTAATTAGTTAATTAATTATTTTTTAATAGTTAATTAATTATTTAATTAATTATTTCATTTTATTATTTAATCTAATTTAATTTAATTATTTTTTATTTTTATTGATTAATTAATTAATTAGAAATTAAATTAAATTAAAGCATAAAATTAAATTAAATAATTACATTCAATAATTGAATGAAATAATTAATTTTAACATTAATTAAATAATAAAAACAAGTAATTAATTAATTAATTACACAAAAATTAATTAATAAAAATTACTAATTAATTAATTAAAAATATATTATTAATTAATTAAATGAAATAATTAATTGAATTATTAATTAAATAATAAAAACAAGCAACTAATTAATTAAATTAGATTAATAATTAAAAAATAAAATTAATTAATTACTTGTCTTTATTATTTAACTAATTATTTCATTTAATGATTTAATTATTTTTATTATTTTTTAAATTAAATAAAATAATTAACTGAATAAATTAGATTAAATAATTAAATGAAATAATTAAGTAATTATATAAGTAATTAAATAATAAAAAATTAATTAATTAATTAAAATTAAATAAAAAAAACAATTAATTAATTAATTAAATTATATTAAATAATTAAACAAAATTAGATTAAATAACTATGTAATTAAATGAATTAATTAATTAATTAATTAATTAATTAAAACAAGTACTTAATTAATTAATTAATTTAAATAATTAAATAATTAAATTAGGTTAAATAATTAAATACTTAAATGAATTAATTAATTAATTAAAACAACTAATTAATTAATTTTATTTTTTAATTATTTAATTTTTCATAATATGATTATTTAGTTTAATCTTTTCTAAGGTTTTTCATATCCAAAATCTTTTAAAATCAAGGGTATTTTTGTTAAAAAAAATTAATTTAGATTATCATGAATGTGGTAATCTCAGATAGCCACCTCCCCCTATGGCTATCTGGATTACCACATTCATGGCAATATATTTACTTGTGGTAATCTCATATGTCTGGCACATATTCATATGAATAGAAACCAAACGTAGTAATATTTTCAGATTACCATCAAATAGCTAATTATATTTTCAAATAGACGTGAATCAAACGCCCCCATAAAGCAGAGCATGGAGAAAATTTGAATTGGTGTTGACATCTTGTGGAGTTGGTGAAGTTTGTCCAATCGGGGAGGAGAGACGTGCTTCTTGTCTAGTTGGAATTTGACAAATTTTTCTATTTGTTCTATTTTCCATATTGTATTTTGGGTATTTTCATATTTTTTGTATTTTTGTATTTTTTTTTCCTAAATTGAAATTCCAATTCAATGGAAAGTTGGACCTAGTTTATTTTAATTTGAAATCCAAATCAAATTGACCCACTAATAAAGCTCACTACCCAAAACAAATGGCCTAATTACATAATTAGCTCAACTATTAAATGGAAGTCCCAACCCCAAGTAAAAATGGCACTGTTTATGACACACCTGGACCTAATTCGACTTTTTCGTACAAATAGAATAGTGTAAAACGGCATATTAACTCAACAATACGTCGGTCCAGATGTGTCTAATTAAAAAAAGAAGTTAAGCTTAAGATAAGACATAGTTGGAAGATGAGACAGGTGACCATGCATGGAAGCCTAATTTGAACTTCTTCAAGTCCATAGCCAATGAATCGGATATCCATTGGTGAACTGGTCAGTGGATTAGGCCAAGGATCGAGATTATAAGAAGTGGAAAAATGGGAGAATTAAGTCTGACCTGGGATTCGAGTAGACTCTATGTTGAGCTTACCTATAAATAGGAGGAGTTGAACTCTCCCTCTTTCATTTTTTTCTCTCCCTTTCTTCCTCTCCTCTCATTGGCTCTCTCGGAGCAATTTTGGACTCTTGGAAGATCCGGACAATCCGACCGACGAATTAAGACGAGATCTTGGTAAGTTATTCTACTCACCTTAATCTACGTTTTACTAAGTTTTCACGCATTTTCATGCATCGGTCTAGGAGAGATCCAAGCTCAAAGTTAGTTTAGCTTTTTAGTTAAATTTTAAGCTTAGATTTGAGATCTAGGAACTTTGAGCTTGTGATTCTCGTTTTTGCTTCGGTGAATGCATCGTGGAGGTACGAGGATCGTCCGTCTCAAATTTCGGGCCAAGTCATGGACCGAGGGGCTTTAAAAACCGAGGCAAAGCCTCAGGACCGAGGCCAGACAATGGCTCCCGCACGGGAGCCGAGTCACTCCAGGGCAGGAGTGACCATTTTGGCCAAGTCCCGCGCGGCACTTGGTCAGTCCCTTGCGGGAGTGGGCCCTAACCCTAGGGGTAAAATCGTAATTTTACCTCTAATGCCCGATTTTGACCTGACACCTCTCGGAATCTTTTCTATGCCCCGAAACACATCCAAACACTGTCTTAGGTCATACTATAGCCTCATAGGTGCATTCATACTTTGATTATGAATGTTAACACGTACTTCCGTGTGATTAAGGTTCTGAATGATCGCGTGTGGTGATGCTCCGGAGGTTAGGCTACGCGAATCGCTTGGAAGTATACGAACCTCCCAATACTATGAGTGGGAGTATACGAACCTGCCAATACTGCGAGTGGCTTAGTTTTCTCCGTTTAGCCACCGGGCACAAAGGTTTTTAAAAAAGGTTTTAAAAACATAAATGATTTTCAAAGATTTTAGGGATACGGGGAATCCACATGCACACACATGACTTGGTGATATGCCCACGTAGAGCGTGTGATGTTTTAAAAGAAAATATAAAGAATTACGTGTGTGTGTGTGTGTGTTTATATGTTTTAAATATATATGTTCGATACATATATATATATATATGATATTTATATGGATGGGACACGAAATGAGCGATTGAGAGGGTTCCTCGGGGCTCCGATATGAGGGAGCGTGGACCGAGTTTGAGAGGCATGTAGAGACGCAGCCGTGGACTGCCTATCGAGGGGCACGGTGAGCGGAGACCCTAGGAGAGGTGCATAGGGAAACTCGCCAGGGCTCGTTGTAGCTGTGTTCCACCACAGCGTCTGGCACCACCGATGGAACAGGCTAGAGAAAGAGAAATAGAGAAAATGTTTTAAAAAAAAGTGATAACCCTCGGTGCAATGAGACATACAACTAGCCAGTCGTGCCTTCAGTTTGTTTGAGGCCAATCCGTTTTATTTATATACTTATTTTAAATGGTTTTAAATCAAATTCTCACTTGGAGAATTTGAAAAGAGGTTTTGAAAACAAAGTTATTTATTTTATTTTTATTATATTTTGGATTTTTCCTATTTGCCCTAACACTGATGGAGATTCATAGAATCTCTGTCACTCACCTGTATTCAATGTGGATAGATGCAGATCCGTGTATGAGGATAGCAGATAGATCGGAGACTCACTAGGAGGTGTCGGTGGTTAGGCTTAGTAGTTTTTGCTACGTAGGTATTCCTTTAAATTAATCCACTAGTACATCTTTTAAATTTAATTATTTTATTAAATGATTTCTAATTAAAAATTTAGTATTGTTTTGCAGCGATGATACTCAATTCATGCCTTGCGGTGCATCGGGTGCGTGACTGTAGACACGTAGTTCGAGGTAGCGTGGCGGTTGCCACGTGACCGACCCGAGGCAGGTCGGGGCGTGACAGTTTAAGTCTAATTAACTAAATTTCAAAAAATTAGCATCATTAGGTCTAATAAAATCGAGTGTCTGCAACAATAATTTGAGGTCTAATTTTTATTATTATTAACTTTTAAATTTAATACTAAAAAACTTATAAAAATTTTAAACATATCTAAATTTTTTTTATTTTAATTAGAAATAAAAAATTGATCCCAGACGAAACTCTGGATAATTTCTAATATACATATATATTATTATTTTATTTATTTTATTCATATAAAAAATAGAAGGGGTCGCTAAAAGGGGGGGCACGTGTCACCCACTCATTGGTTGTCCCCTATTATATGTTTTTCATTTTTTTACTTTGTTCGTATTTATAATTGTTAACTTTTATAATTCTTTTTATTTTTCTTTTTTCTTTCTTTTTTTAGTTTATTTTACTTTTAATTTATTCTTTAAGTAATATTTTCTTTTTAAATGGGCATACAAAAATAGGTTGACTTTTTTTTTTACTTTAAGAGAATTCTTTTCTATTTTTTATATTATAAATCTTATTAAAATTTATTTATTATTAAAGAATTTACTGTTTGATATATATTTTTATTTATTGATTAATTAATATTTTCAACTTATCTATTTAATATATTTTATTTATTAGTTGATTAACTTTATTTTTATAGTTTTTATTTTTTTGAACATATAATTAAATCATAAACTTTTAATTAGACTTTTTATCATTTGATTTTGGAAATAAATATAATTGTTCTCTTTAAATACTTTAAAATTTATCAATTGAAAATATATTTGACCTATATAATAGGATAAAATAATATAAAATTTTTCAATACACCTTCAAATTTTATTAAATTTTAATTCAAAAGTTGCCCGGCAGCTTCTAGTATGTTACAATTCCCGAGGCAATGTATCTGGTAGGTGCTAATATTCAGCCCTCTTGCTGGGCCGCCATTTCGCAGAACACCTAGCTTTTACTTTGTAAGATATGACAATAAGAAACTGACGTGTTAGCTTAGCATCAGCATGAATTGTATGAAGTCATACATCATACATCATACATCATACATCATATATCATACATACATACATACATACAATACAATACAATACAGATAAGAATCTGAATGTGTTTTGGGAGATATGCTATGTGTATTCCCATGGTTGGTTGGTTGGTTGATTGGAAAATTACTTTTTTCCCTTTGGGTTCTGATGTGTGTTTGTTGGGCTATTGATATTCTTTTGGCCCATTGATGATTAAAAATGATGAGGTTCGGTGGTTGAGAATGGCGGGATCCAACAATAAACGATTAAAGATTTAAAAAATGAAAATGGATGAGGTGATAAGGAAATGGGCCAAAACACTATCAAAACCCAATAAACACACATCAGAAGCTTAACAAAGAAAAAATGAAAAAGAGCGCGGTTTGATTGTTGAGTGGCGGCGGGAGGATCCATCAATAAATTATTAAAGATTAAAAAAAAAAAAAAAAAAAGGAGGAAATGGGGGATGGTTTGGGACTTGATGTCCTTCCCCCATAAATTTCCTCATTTTAAAGAATGGGAAGGTTTGGTCGCAGCAACCTTCCCGACCCCCCCCCCCCCCTCCCCCCCTCCCCCCCTTTTTTTGCCCTTTTATGCTTTTTTTTTTTTTTTGCTGGCCCTTTTTCCTCACTTTACCTCCCTTTAGAGAGCGGGTTATGGGTTGATTCAGACAACCCGCAACAACAGCAAAAACATGGGCCAACAACTTAAAGCCCAACATAATCCATGTGGTTTTTATCCTTAGCTATGCAAAATTGTTGCAATGCACCACTTTTGTCTTCTATCGGGAATATAGAACAAATTTATCTGCTTAAGGAAAATATATATATATATATATATAAATCTGCAATACTCTACTTTAGTGATATAATATTTTTGACGCTTTATACTACATATTCCACCATTTATAAACCTTTTAGCCGCTCAATCTCATCCAATTTCATTTACAAACATTCATACTCGGCAGCGAAGCACGGTGCCAACCACTGGTAATACTAGAACTAGCAACACAGTGCAGCCATGTAGGTTTTTACCTGATCTTCACTCAATACCAGCGAAAGAATCAAATCAGTAATTTCATCATATTTCGTTTGTATCCACAAGTTGAAGCAAAAGGCATGGTGCATGGAAATATGAAGCGAGTTCTTTTATATCAAAATGTAAATAACATCATACATAATTTTGGCAAAATTTTAGCCAATTACAACACTAATTGGCAGTGACTTGAGAAACCAGTAGCAACTTTAAGCCAAACAATGTTACAAAAATTAAGAAACTTAAGCATTTTTATTCTTCTTCTCAGATTTCTGAGCGGCTTCAATATTCCTCTTCCGCTCCTTGAGTTTTTCGACACGTTCCTTCTTCCGTTGTTTGCCCATCTGATCAAAGAGAAACAAACACAAGTCACACCAACGATGAAATTCCAGTAGTGATGTGCAAGGTACAGCAGGTGCTAATTAAATGTTTTAATGAAAACTTTAATCATCATCAGCTCCCCTTTTCTTTTCTCCCAAGGATACAGAAAAGACCATCCAGAAGTATAATACTATAGCATGTTTTACTAGAAATAGGAACTACAATGGTTAAATCCCATATCAAACAAATCTCTAAAGGCAACCTGTCCAATTATTCAAACTTAGTCTACTGGAATAAAACTCAACAACAAGGAAACTGTGGTGTTTATGACAAAACTATGATAACCAGGCCAACAAAGTTACCTCAATGGCCATAGCAAGCCCCCTTTTTTTACGTGACATCATGAGTCTTGATGGATCCTCAGAATCCAAGGCACTTCGTTGCACATCAGGAAGAGATTCTTCCTTAGATTCCATATCATCAGCAGAGGTCTGCTTAATAATACTTGAGACACCCTGAAGTTCCATTTTTAGATCATCATGATACCGCTTCTCAAGAAGCATCATCTGCAACCAATCAAAATTTTGATGCTCAGTAGGAGTAACCATGATATCATAGGATCCTGTCATGTGGGAGCAATATAATTTTGAAAACTCTATGCTGTAGTCAGTTAACATATGTCAATAACTCCAGTCACGTACCTGTCTCTTCTTCTCAGCAGCTTCCATAGCCTCTGTTCTACTGATAAAGCCTTCAGCCAACATGTTTTGAGGGTTATCCAAGTCATCATTTCCCATACCAGGCAAAGGTTGAACATCACTCTTTGCTGCAGCCTGTAGATGTTTAATAGTCTTGGCATAATCAGGAACATAACCTTCAGCCTCGTCATCAACAAAAGGTGACAGATGTGGAGGTGGATCCCTATTGGTAGGAAGACAGCACATATCAAATGCTTAGGACAATTACGTAACAAGAAAATTTTCCATCTTCAATTGCAATTAAATAATTCATTTTTAATTCCAGAGGTATGCAGACCACTAAAGTATTTCAAGTTTATCCTATGGTACACACGCAACATATCAAATTGGAAAAAGTGATATTCATTCTGTGATATCAAATGCAACGAAGTCCAACAAGTTAAACACTCAGAAATCAAACATATACATCAAGAGTAAGTTCCTAAATTTACCTCCCAACCATATATGGCTCAGTTGGTAAGAAGATTCGTGCATTTACACAGTCATAGACCCACTGAGGTTGAATATATTCTCTTGAAAGGTATACATGACCCTGGGTTGGTCTGTCAACAATCTACACGCACCAAAAATAAATAAATAAATAGCAATAACTAAAAATGGAAATCCCCAAGGGCAAAATCATAGCTAGCTGTAAGTCTCACACATGGACCATTTATTTGCACACCTGATGAGTAATGCTGTCATCAGCTTCTGCATATGGAGCTCCATCTCCTTCCCAAGAAACAATACCTCCAAAAGCAGGAATGACAAAGAGCAAAGACTCTCTCGGAACCTGACCACGTAAGAGTATTAGGAACTATTCCAACAGAAATAAACTGATATAAAGAAATGGAAGCCACTTATCATACTGCCACGCTCATTGAATTGAAACAAAATTATTATTATTATTATTATTATTTAACAAAAGGGACCAACATTCCTACACTGACATTGTACAAAATTCCAGCAAGGAACTATTAGTCTCACCTCACGACTCAAGAAAAACTTCTTATTTTGAAAAAGTTTCTTGCAGTCTCTTGTAGCTTCATCTTCTTCAATTTCACTAGCTGCATTTTGAACAAGGTGCATCAGTGCACCAGGTTCATTTGCAGGCAGTTGATGCTGAAGTTGAGCAAGTCTTAAGTCAGACTCCTCTTGCTCTTGCAATGATCCAGATGACCCAGCAACTTGAGGTTCTTGTACAGAGGCTCTATAATTAGCATCAAAATACCGCGACAGTGCATAGAGATCTACATTATTCAGAAAACACAAGATTGCTATTTACCATTGACAGCCAGGAGAAAGAAATTTTCAAGAATGTTCATGCTAAAAACTTCAAGGTCACCACTTAAAATTTGCTTATAACCCTGAACAGAATGTGCAAGTTTCATTACAACATGTAAAGCAATAAAGCAAACCTGCTGCCAGAGCTTCCAACTGAGGATCAAGAATAGGAGGATACTTCACATTTATAGAGTGATAAAGTTGAAAATTGACAAAGCCAAGAAGTGCCTGCACCCAGAGCAAGTATAAGAAAAAAGAAACAAAGCCAATCAATTGAAGAAAGCTACATACAAGGGGATAAAGTAGCTTGAAATGATCAACAAAAACAGGGCAAAAAGTAGCATGGCAACAAGGATGGAAATTTTCACCCGTTAAATTAATAGATAATTCTAATTTTATTATTAATATTAAAAAGAAAAAAAGAAGAAGAAAGAAATAAGCAACAAAAGCTCTTCTATTTATGCCGGGCTAAAGCTTATTTTGCTCATGTTTCTTGGATCTTATGACACACTATCCTTCCTTCACCAGTGGCAGTACTCACTAATGAAAAGAATTTTTTGTCCTTATGCAAAAACTGGGGGGGTGTTTTTTGTGTGTGTGTGTGTGGGGGAGGGGGGGGGGGGGGGGGGGGGAAGGAGATGTAACCTCATAGAATTCCAAAAATGTTAACATGACGTTGAAATCAACATCATCAGTCAATACTTGTTGCCGTGCATGCGGTGCTAACCATGTGATTTTTTGACCCTCAACGTCAGCCTGCACAAAACAGAGAGTCATTCTAAGCAACATGCATAACAGCAACAGTAACAACAACAGCATTACAGCAGCAGCAGGAACTACATCAACAATTAATGATTAAAGAAAGCTGTAATACCTGATAATATATACCCTTTACAGCAACAAAAACCTTACGTAATTTATGAGTACGACAAATATAGGCTTGCCATTCATGACACAACCTGCCAAAAAGACCAAGAACAGCAAGACAAGGATGCAACCAATCAGTTGATATAAGTAACGTAACCATACAATCTCTATCTTTCCTTTTTATTCTCAAATCTCACTTAATTAAAAAAAAGATCTATTAACCTTCGACAATTATGGATGCGCTTCACTTCAATTTTCAGCCTATCAATTGCAGGCAACATTGCAAACAGGTGCACCATTGTAAGAGGGTCATCCAAGTCTCTAAGTGCATCAATAAACGTTGGATACCTAAAATCCCCAAACATTACTTAGATACTCAAGAACTCACACCATAACTTATGACAGGAAATAAAAAAGAAATAAAGATATAGCTTAACAAACCTATCCCGGATGACCATATCAAGCTTGTATGAAGGTGCACGAGATAGAAGAAGCCTTGCTAATTCATCATTCCTTTTTGCCTTAGCTTTCTTTATCTTTTTCTGATATGCCCTTATTTCTCTAAACTTCTCGAGTAATGGATCATGAAGAATGTACATAACATCCTTCAAGTGATAGTAAGTGTGATGGTTTCCCTTCACCTTCTTTTTCGGCTCCCTTGGAAATACTCCTTTGTGAATGCATAATTTCCTGCAATATTAAATAGATTAATAAATGAGAAAAGCTAACACTCTTTCTACTTGAATGCAAAATTAACTTTCCCTAGCAGAATAAATCCAAAACTTCCTCCATTCTGCAAGCATTTCACTCTAAAATTAAATATCAATCTAGGTTTCATTGGGTTATTGCTTTCTTCTAAAAATAAAAATCTTGTCAAATCATACTAAAATAATGCAAAAACTTCAAAGATGTTTTCCAAATGCATTTCTTCTTTTTGCTTCGGTTAGCTAAAAGCAAGTAGCAAACATAACAACCACACGCTACCTAAAAAGAACTAAACTCAGCTTAATGAAGCTCAATAGTTTCACATGCTTAGTTAATTAATCTTTGGAGCTAAAAAATAAGGCTGAAAATTAAATAGAGGAAGGTAAATAAAGGAACTTCAAACGTACTTTAGCAAATTCGGCAAAAAAATAACATAATTTAAAAGAAAATTTTTGAAGGTTAGGAAGAAGAGATGAACCTGAAGTCTGAGAGGCTAACTTGAAGGATTTTAATGGCTTGTGACCTTGTCACATATCTCGCAGCATTTCCTTCCTTTTTCTTTCCCTAGAAAATTTCACCAGAAAGTGTCAGAAAACGCAAAAAAAATAAAAACAGAAATTGAAATTTTGAATTAAGGATATAAAAGCTAGCATTGAAGGAGAAAGAACTTGCCGGAGGTCGGTAGTGTTTTGGCTTCCCCATAGTTGTTGAGAGATGTGAGAAACTGCGAAGGCGAAGAAGAGAGCTCAAGAAAGAGAATAAAAATGCTAGGGTTTAAGCTAATATAGGATCCGGTTTCATTAAACCGAACTGGCCACTCTGGGTCAAAATCTCATTCTACGGGTTTGGACTTTGGATTTTAGTTTGCAATCATGGCCAGATAGTTTTCAAACTTATACCGTTTTACTGTTGATTCGGGTTGGGCTTTTACTTGGGCTTGTGAGAAATTTTTCAATTTTTAGTTTTTGTTATACTTATTTATTAGTTTTAAATCCGTGCAAATACACGGGTAGAGGTGGCAACATAAACTCGAACCGAAAACCAGCCCGAATCTGAATTCGACTAAACTCGATTTGACCAAAAAAGTCAACGATCAGAACCCGAAATAGCCCAAATCCAAAATTACCCGAACCTGACGAGGCCCGAGCTCGAATCCGACCTAAATCCGAGCCCGAGCCAAACCTGAACCCGAACTTGAATTTAAATTGAAAAAAGTAATCTTATAATATTTTTTTATAATATTTTCTATAAGATCAAAATTTTAGTTTTAATGTTAATAATTATTTAAAATAATGTATTCTTTTTTTTCCTCTCTTAATATTATTACTAGTTATGTGTCATATCTTATAAGTTATTAAACTATTATTTTCTTTAATACAATATATATTAATAAGTTAATTATGATAAAAGTAAAATTGATTAATTACATTTCTAAAATATGTCAATTGGTTAATTATCAACCTTATTTAATAAATAAAATATAAAAATATTTAATTAAAAAATAATAAAGAGTTTTAATTTAATTCAACAATAACACTAATATTTGTGAAATATATTTGAAAAACAATGGTACTTTAGATGATTGAAAAGTTTTTAATATTCATACTTTTATATTATATATATAAGGATATTAAATTAATAAATAATTTTAATATTTGATAATTAAAATTAATCTTACTAAAAATCATTAATTATTAATGTGAATTAGTATATAAGTCATTGCATGATTATATTAGGATAAAATGAAAACAACCTACACACTATAATAAGTGTCAAAACTCAAATATTATAGCAATAAACCTCTAAACTAAATAATACTAATGTCATCAAAATAAAGAAGAGCACTATTTATAGGTAAAGTAGGATTAATATAGATTATTAATGGAATTTTTATATTTGAAATAAATTTTAAAGAATATGTATTGGAAATTAGATTAAATTTTAGATTCCCAAACCCTTCCAAAATCTTCTTTCAATACATTTTTAATGTAAATTAGATTCCAAATTTTTTTTTTTGATACAATTCGGGGTCTAAGACCCAAGAGCGGGGGGTGGCAGGGGTCGAACCCCTGCCTTGGTGACCTCCCTTGCCTTTTGGCCACCAGGCCAAGAGGTAGAGGTCTAGATTTCAAATTTCAACCGTATCTTATCCATTCAATTTAAAAAAAATCAAATTATGCAAACGTGTTTTAAATTAATTCAAATATATAGGTGCAATCCTATTGAAATCCTATAATATTTTAACTTTATTGAATTGAATATTATCTATGAATTTTTTTCAAAATAATTGAAAAAAAAATACTCTACAAAAATTGATAAAGATAAAAGTTATATTTAACTATTTAAATTAAAATAAAAAATAGTTTAAACTTTTGATGAAATTTATTCAAATTTAAATTAGATTAAATAATGGAATAAATAAATAAATAAATAAATAAATTTCAGTTTTTAAGATAAATTAAATGCTAGACACATGGTAATAACATAGACATATCATGTGTCGATTATTGAGACTATAGCTATATATATATATATAAGATTTATTTATTTATTTTTCATTCTATTCGAAATAAAAAATACTAACAATTGACTAGTTTAAGTAGTTTGGTATTTATTCCCTTTAATTAAGGTCTTGAATTCGAGTCTTATGGATAGAAAATGTCATTGTTAGAAGAGCTTTACTGTATAGTGGACCGACTCGACTTAAATAGAATTAATCATAGATTAAATGAATACAAATACTTTTAATTCACAAAAAATAAATAAATAGTAAAATTATTGAATAAATGCTTTTTATGCAAATATTGATGAATTTCTATTTACGATTGATATAGCGCATTTTATTTTGGGTAGGTATCATTACAATACCAATTTTTAACCCTAAACAAAAATTGATTTAACCACCCTTTGATTTATATTTTCATTTTGTTAAGCCATATCCAACATTTGTAATTTTATTAGCAAGATCGTTAACAAGAAAGTTAAACTTCAAAGGTTGAGTTGAATAGCAAGCAGGTATGCACCTCATCTTGTTGCTCAAGGTTTGAACTAGGGTTAGGCCACAGCCCACAAGAAGGTAATATCCTTGGCGAAGTTGCGAATCTCCAATTTCATATCATCTACAATTACTTTTCCTATAATCTTACAATTATACTGTATTGGCCTAATCACAATAAAATATTTTGTGAGGCTCTACTACTTATAAGTGTAAAATCCATGGTAGACCCTACAAAATTCTAAAGTTTGATTGATAATTGGAATGTAGTATCTATACATGATATCCTCCCACATATCTCCTAGTTGCAGTGTGGATTATGGACACTTTATTTTTCCCTTTGACCTCACAAAAATGATGGACTTAGTCTATATATCTAAATCTGACAATTTTGAACACGACACGTTAAAACAACATGAAGTTAACCGTATTCATGTTTAACTTTCGCATGTTTCTTATTTTAATCGTATCAACACAATTAAGATTAACATGTTTCGTGTCTTAAGCATGTCAAACACTATTAAAACACATAAAACACATTAAACATGGTTGGTTAATTGGGTTTATCTATTACACATTTAACTATTTAAACGACACATTAAATACAATAAATTAACTATTAAAATACGTTTTTAACCTTTAATATATTATAAATATATTGAATTTTAAGTAATTTTTTATATATTATAGGGTTAATATAGCAATATTATATAATCTTATTTTTAAATTAATTTTAGAAATTATATCAAATCGTATAATTGAGTCAAGTCGTATCATGTCATAACGTGTTAATCATATTAAACATGTTAATTGTGTCATATTGTGTTATATGCTAATTAAACAGTTTCGTGTACATGTTTTATACCCTTGACATGATTAATTAATTTAATCGTATTGTGTTCGTGTATCATATGACGATAAATGGCCCATATGTAACATACGAATATAACACGAAAACACGAATTGTCAAGTCTATATGTATCCATAAATTGACATGAGAATACCATTTGACCTTTGCCCAAGAGAAAAAAAAAATTGTAGGAAAGTTAGACCTACAACTTCAAGGCTACAACCTTGTTCCTTCATCAATATATAATATGCCCAATAATCCTTTAGTTTTACTCTTTCCTCCAAAAGATGAGCTTTTACCCTTAACAGAGAAATAACTTGTTCACATATTTCTATGACGAGCTTGTACTAGGTAATTATTTTGACATTAAAAGGAAAGTTAAGATAGAAAAAAAGAACTCATCACAAAAAAGATTACTTTAAATTTGGTTTAATATATAAAATAGCTTGAAACTTGTACAAAATTTTTATTTTGGCCCTTCAACTTTTATTTTGGAATTTTTGGCCCTCGAACTTTTATTTTGTACACAATGTAGCCCTTGATGCTGATGTAGCCTATCTATATATTGACACGTAGAATTTTCTTATTGTGCTACATCAATACCAAGGGCTATATTATACACAAAATAAAAGTTTGATAGCCAAAAATTTCAAAATAAAAGTTGAAGTGCCAAAACGACAGTTTTATACAAGTTCGGTGGCTATTTTGTGTATTAAGCCCTTACTATGAGAACAAAATAAATAAGATATTGATCTATAAATTTGGGGACCGAAATAAACAACTAATATCATAAATATAAAAAACTATAAAACCGCCAAGATTTATAATTTAGGGAAACACTTTATAACATATAGAAATTAATTGAAAAACTACTCTATCACAAAGTTTCTTCTCCTCCTTAGCAATAAAGGTTAAGGAGTGCCTGTGATTAAAGAAAGAAAAACTAGAGAAAGAAAAAACTCAAATTTGACGTGTTCTCAATGAAGTTAACTTTGAAATCTTTCTTACTATGATTCTACTAATAGGAGCATATGAGATTTAATGAATCAAATGCCCCTACTAAATTACTAATAAAATGTTTTGTTTGAGTGATTAAGTTAATCACAAATGTGTTAGTACTTATTGTAATATATATGTATTAAATTTAATTACTTAATAATAGTTCATTTGGCATTGCTTTGGGTGTGAAAAACAAATTTTCACCTCCATGGCATTGCCAAATAAGACAAAAGTTAATTTTGATAGCAAAAGCCCACCAAATTTCAAAAATTATATTTTAAATATTATTATGTTTTAAAAGTGTAGGGTAAAAATAATTAAAAAAATAATTTTTCACAGCAATATTAAACAATTAGAATTTTCAAACCACATTTTTTCACAACTTCTTAAAACACTTTTTAAACACATCAACAACAAATGCAAACTAGCCTTAAATACCCTTATTTGTATGTTTGAATAGTAAAATCTCAATTAAGTTAGAATAAACAAATTTAAGTATGTATGTGGTTTCTTTTTGTATGTAAGAGCCAATTAAATTTGCTTTCACTTACAACTGCCTAATGCGTTTTTACACCCAAATGTCTTCTTGTAAAAACCTAACCGCTTCAACTAGTTTACAAAGCAACTCAAACACCTCAAAAGGCCCTCTATATGCCCAAGTAGCCAAAAAAAAAAAAGATTTCTGCACACATATTAGCTTCTCTATATGAGAAATACTACAAACCAATCAGTAATTAAAGAAAAAATTACCCAACCCATGACTAACTAGCTATAAACAGTGCAAAAAGGAAGAAAAATTACCTCAAATTTGATGAAAATGCTAGCTAGTGGGTTATTGAAGTTGCATATATTTAGGGAAGGTAGATATATGGTGATTTTTGGTAAATAAATTTGGGGGATTCTTATCACAATTCCACTCAAGGAAAAAATGAATAAATTGTTAGTAATGGTGTAAATTAAGTCCCTAAGAACATAAAAGATTATGCAACTAATTTTAATCATATATTAAAGGTTTATTTTGATGAAAATATCAAAGTTCAAAAGTTTTTAAGGAAAGAGAATTGTAAATGGAGAATGCTGTTGAGCCGTCGCTTTCAACTGAAGAACTGGATCACCTTGATCGCAGTATGAAAAAAGTTAAGGAGGGTAGTGAAGAAATAGTCATGCAGGATTCACCCACTCGAACTTTTAAGGATACATTGGTGGGTGCAAACAAGGCTGTTGGAGATTTCGGGTGGGTAGGCTTGGTTGACAAGGACTCCATGAACGATGTGGAGGAGTGGTCGGATGATGATGAAGAGGACAAGTCAGGAATGGGAGAGCCCAGGACGCTGACGGGAGACAATATCCCGCGCATCAATTTGGATAAAGAGTTGAAGGGTTCGCTTCGGAAGCCTTGGCAATCGTCTTTAATCATCAAACTGTTGGGTAAATCTATTAGTTTTCCTACTTTGCAACTGAGAGTGTAGAAACTATGGAACCTTCAAGGGAAGATTGCCTTCATTGATTTGGGGTTGGGCTTTTATGTGGTGAAATTTGATAACAAACGGGATATGGTTCATGCTTTGACAGATGGTCCCTGGAAAATCATGGACCATTATCTCATGGTGCAACGATGGAAACCGAATTTCAAGCCATCAACTGCCTCTTTTGGGAAAACTGCAGTATGGGTGCGGTTGCTTGAACTTTCCATTGAATATTTCCATGAATCCATCTTGCTGAGGGTGGCTCGTTTGATAGGAAGATCGATTAAATTAGATGCTAATACTAGTTCCGCAGTCAGGGGGAAGTTTGCACGTATCTGTGTGGAAGTGAATTTGTCCAAGCCGCTGATTTCGAAAGTTCGAATTGGTAATATGGTTCAAGTCATTGAATATGAGGCTTTACACACTGTTTGCTTCGATTGTGGAGTGGTTGGTCACCGTGTGGAACAATGTCCCCGGAGACAAACGGCGGTGGTGGCTGTGACTGAAAATCCAGATAGGAATGAGGTTGATTCCTTAAGCGAGAATTATGGGCCATGGATGTTGGTCAAGCGAAAATCATGGCGCGGTCAAGAAGCAAAAAATAAGCAGTTTCCGGATGCTATGGGTGAAGATTCTAATAATAGATTCAAATTTCTTGATAATAGTTTATTTGATTTGGAAGAAGAGGCCGATACTCGGGGGGTTAATGAGGGATCCGCAGAGCAGTGTACTAAGGGGACCACTGAGAGGATTCAAGATGAGAAAAAAGAGGAACTTGAAAGGGGTCGGACTCATGTAGTCAGTGTGTTGCAGTCAACTTTGACAAGCAATGATAAGATTCAGCCGAAGTCAACTTCGAAGCCAACTCCTAAAAAAGGTGATAAGGTTCAGCCGCAGTCATCTTATCGTAAGGGTGAGACAATTCAGGGTTGTTTGCAGTTTAATACTAATAAGGGTACCAAGGTGGCTTTAAAGGAGAAAAGCAAATTATATGTTGCTAAACCTACAACTCAGGCGCCTTGTGATGGGGAATCAAAATTTTTAATTACAGGCAGGGAGGAAAAGATAAGTGTTAAGACCGGAAGTGTTACTGGGAGTGACGATAAATCGGCGGATAATTCTAGTATGGAAACTGAATCTTCCAGAATTTATATGGAGGCTAAATCCCAAAATTTGGGTAATAATTCGTCTATCAGTATTGCTCCTTCTAATGTGGCCCGCTTTAGCCGAATGGACAAACCCAAGGTCGGCTCTTCCAGGGTGCATGGGCTCACGACCCGCCAAACTTCCAATTTTAAGGCCTTAGGCTCCAAATCTGGCACGGGGGGAGGAGGTAGTGGCAGATCTTTAGCTTCCTCTTCTTTCCCCAAGGGGTATGATGTTTTAACAGGAGAGCTCTGTGCTGTTGCTACTAACTCACATGAAGCAGAACAGATAGTGGTAAGTTCTATGGAGCCTCCAGAGACAGCTCTTGTTGCGCACCACTCTAAGCACTCCTTTTCACATCCATCTGTATCTGTAACTAAACCACTTGATGATGGAATGATTAGTGATACTAGTTGTCAAGTTGGAGATGTCCATAAGGACAAACAACCTTCTCACTCTTCTCAATGAAAGTTATTACGTGGAATTGTCAAGGAATCCGTAACAGGAAATGTATTCGCAATTGTAGGGAACTTGTTAAAATTCATTCCCTGGACCTTTTGCTGCTTTCAGAAATCAAATGTGATGATGAACTTGTTGGTAAAAAGCTTTGTCTTAGCTTGGGGTTTGACGCCTATCGTTTTGTGGCTTCGGTTGGTTTTGCAGGGGGCCTTCTTCTATGTTGGTCCAATGGAAATTTCTCGGTGGATTGTTTAACTGTTACAAACCAGTTTATTCATACCCGGATCCATATTGATGATGTTGAATGGTTATTTACAGGGGTGTATGTTCAACCTCACTGTCTGATGAAAGAGTTATTTTGGAACCAACTTTCCCAACTTTCCATGTCTTGCTCCTTACCATGGATTGTTATGGGTGATTTTAATGATATTGCTGCCATTTCTGAAAAGACTGGGGGAGCCCGATTTTGTGCTGCTAAAGCGCGTAGTTTTGTTGAGCGCTGGGACTCTTGTAATTTGTTTGACCCTGGGAGTATTGGAGCTCGCTTCACTTGGGTTCGAAGGCGAAATGGGCGTGTGATTCTTCGAGAAAGGTTGGATCGAGCGTTATGGAATTTACATGCTCAACACTATTTTTCTGAAGCTAAAATAATAAACTTGCCATGTTTGAGTTCAGACCATCATCCGATTTTATTGAATACCACCCTGACTACTGCACCTAGCAAGGCGCTTCGGCCCTTTAGGTTTCAGGCTGCATGGTTAACACATGAGGACTTTGATGATCTTTTTAAAGCTTGTTGGGACCGTGGGGATGATTTAATGTCATCAATTGGGGTTGTCACTTCGAAAGTCCAGACTTGGAATGTGGAGGTCTTTGGCAATATTTTTCGTCGAAAGAGGTTATTGTTGGCACGTATTAACGGCATCCAAAAAAGCATTAATTTGGAGCATTCCACTACCTTACAGAAGCTGGAGTCTGAACTTCGATAGGAGTACCAATCAGTTTTGTACCAAGAGGAATTACTTTGGTATCAAAAATCGCGAACCCAGTGGATTTGTGATGGGGATCGGAACACGCGCTTCTATCATACATCAACCATGGTTCGAAGAAATAGAAATAGAATAGCACGACTTTTAATAAATGATGAATGGGTGATTGATCCGGGAGTTCTTCAGCAGCATGCGGTTGAATTTTATAGGAAGCTGTTTGCTAGAAAGGAGACTGTTCCCTTATCGAACTCCTTCGCTAGGTGGCAACCGATGCTAAATTTGGATGAACAGGACAGTTTGATTCAGCCTTTTTCGGTAGACGAAGTTAGGCATGCTATTTTTGCGATGAAGGGTCTGAAAGCCCCGGGTCCGGATGGGATTCAACCTTTGTTTTATCAGCGAGAGTGGGAAGTTGTGAAGGCTCACGTGGTTTCCTTTGTTAACCAAGCGCTTGGCGATGGTTTCTTTCCTTTGGATTTCTCTAAAGCCTTGATGACTTTGATTCCTAAGACATGTATGCCCCGTACCATGGCTGATTTTCGTCCGATTAGCCTACTAAATACGTCTTATAAGATTTTATCGAAGTTATTGGTGAATAGGCTACGTCCTTTGCTGCAACAGTTGGTGGGTCCGTTCCAACAGAGCTTCCTCCCAGGCAGATCTACTAGTGATAATATTATTATCACGCAGGAGGTTTTGCATTCTTTACGAAGAAGAAAGGGTCGTAAGGGGGGTTTGGTTTTGAAGATTGACTTGCATAAAGCCTATGATAGTGTGGATTGGGATTTCCTGAGGCAAGTCTTACTAGATTTTAATTTCCCTACTCCGTTGATTCGTTTAATCATGTTCTGTGTTACTTCGAATCAGATTTCGGTGCTTTGGAATGGTGAGGCTCAGCCATACTTCTCGCCTCAAAGGGGTCTTCGACAAGGGGACCCGTTATCTCCGTATCTGTTTATATTATGTATGGAGAAACTTTCATATATGATTCAGGAGAAGGTTTATAGGAAACAGTGGAAGCCATTAAAAATTGGGCAGTGTGGCATATCTCTTTCTCATTTATTCTTTGCTGACGATTTATTGTTGTTTGCCCAAGCGGATGAACATCAAATTGGATGCATTATGGATTGCTTGAATGTGTTTGCTGCCGCCTCTGGTCTCTCTCTTAATCTGGCTAAGTAAAAAATGTTTGTGTCTGATAATTGCCCCCGCAACCGTGCAGCTATATTGAGCTCTTTATGTTCTATTCCCCTTGTTAGTAACTTGGGACATTATTTGGGAGTGCCGTTAATCCATGGGAGGCCCTCTCGTCAGTTATATGTTTATCTTGAAGATAAATTACGATCAAAACTAACTAGTTGGAAGTGAAATATCCTTTCAAGGGCTGGTAGGAGAACTCTGGTGCAATCAGTGCTTAATGCTATTCCAGTCTATGCTATGCAGACTGCCTTTCTTCCAAGGGCTACTTGCAACCAACTTGATAGGATTTCTCGCAATTTCCTATGGGGAGGGGATGAGAATTCTTCTCGAGGACATCTTTTGAATTGGCAAGTGGTTTGTTTACCGAAAGCTAATGGAGGATTGGGACTTCGCTCCTCGCGAAGGGCTAATATTGCTTTATTGTCTAAGTTTAGTTGGAAGTTGGAAACTGGATGCGAGTCCTTGGCTTGCTCGGTTCTACAACAAAAATATCTTCAGCATGACAATTTTGAGTCGGTTCCTTTGCGAGTTGATTCATCGTCCACCTAGCGTGGTTTCTTAAAATGTAGACAGCTTCTTGACGTTGGTCGCAGATGGAGACTGGGTGATGGTGTTACTATTCGGTTTTGGCTTGACTGGTGGATTGGTGACCGTCCGCTTTTTCATAGTGTTTTGGTTCCTGTTGCAAACTTTAATCTTATGGTTGCAGATTTTATTACTAGTGATGGGGAATGGAACTTAGTTTCGGTACAATCTTTGCTGCCACAGCATGTGCTTGATGAAATTCGTGCTACTCCGGTACCTAGATTACATACTCGTCTAGACCGAAAAGTTTGGGGAGGTAATAATTCTGGTATTTTTTCTACTCGGTCAGCTTACTCTTTTCTTCAGAAATCAATGCAAGTATTGCCGCCAAGAGAGCATCGGTGGGTGTGGAAACTTCCTAGCCCTGAACGTGTGCGGTTCTTTATCTGGGTACTTCATCATGATAGTTTAATGACCAATGAAAATAGAGTGAGAAGACAGATGACGTTGGATGCCTCTTGTCCTTGTTGTAATGATCCTTTGGAGTCGGCATTGCACTTATTCAGAGATTGTACTTTTGCTAGAGATGTTTGGTCTTGCTGGACGATAGCTGGTCTGGACTTGGTAAATTTCTTTTCTTTGCCTTTTTATGAATGGCTGGTAGTTAATAGTTCATGCTGGGATCTTAGATACGATGATGTTCCTTGGTGCCTACAGTTTTGTTTAACGCTTTGGCTGCTATGGAAGAGTAGAAATTCTCTAATTTTTAATCATTGCCTTGAGGACCCGAGCTGTGTTTGGGATAAGGCAAGAAAGTTTGCAAAGACAGTGAGTTCGGCTATGTCCCTCAAGATAAAGCAGCCTAGTGTGGGAAAATTAGTCCGTTGGATTCCTCCTGATGAGGGCTCTTTCATTCTTAACACAGATGGGGCAGTTAAAACAGATACAGGGCTTGCCTCTGCAGGTGGTTTAATCCGAGGTAGTGCTGGCAATTAGGTTCGTGGCTTTGTTGTTAATATTGGACACACAAATAGTCTAATGGCTGAGCTTTGGGGAGTTAGGGAGGGTCTACTTTTGGCTAGGTCGATGGGTTTAATCTCGGTTGTGGTGGAACTTGATGCACTTATAGTGGTGCAGTTCCTGTAAAAGGAGGTTAATGCTTGCCACCCTTGCTCCTTGATGATAACAGATGTTGTAACCCTTGTTCGTGAGGGTTGGGTGAAAGAGGTACGCCATATTTATCGAGAAGGTAATCAATGTGCTGATTTTTTGGCAAATTATGCTCAGACTTGTCCAGCTGGAACGTTGATGTTAGCAGATCCGCCTCCAGCCATGCTTCCTTTACTTGAAGCTGATGCTAGTGGTCGAACTCGACTAAGGCTATAAGCCATCTTTGGCTTCTTATGTACCGAAAAGTTTATTTAATTATAAAAAAAATTAAAAGCTTATTTGATTGTAAATAAAAGTTCAGCCGTTCCAATACTTAATTGATTACAATAAAATTTTTGTAGCTTAATTGATTTTTTAAATAATTAAGTTCAAAGACTTTTTTATATTTAAACCCATGAAATTAGATATCGATATCTTACCTTCAAAATTATGGATATATCGACAAAAAAAATATCGATATCACAAAAAAGGTAAAAAATGATAAAAAAAAATCACAGATATTTATAATAAACGTTAGAATTTTGAAATGAAATTTCATCGTATATTTCTTTACATATTTTAGAATCATAATATCTTAATTAAAGTATATTTAAATGTATGATTAATATATTTATAAATATTTAAATCGACAAAAATATATGAAATATAATAATAAAAAAAGATAACCAAGCATATATGTGAAATATTTATGTCCAACAACATTAAATATTACAAAGTTTAAGTGATATTACAAAGTTTCCAACAACATCATTTAATATCACATTGAATTTTTTGGAGGCTCAAAAGTATTAACTTGACTTCCATTGCTAAGTCGAATTAAGCTACAATATTCAAGTAAGCTCATGGTATTTCTATAATGATTTACATAATTATGCACATGGGCATAATAATCAATTGTACAAGCTACCAGAAGATATTTAAAGCAAGGGAAGTGACTATAATTCACCTCTAGTTGTGCTGGTTGATCATCATAAAAAATTTGTTATTCATGGGAATAATATGACGGATACTGATTAGATGAATATGATGCTCCATAATCATATTCCCCATATCTACCATCAAACTAATTTCCACAATTTGATTCTATTGTTGCACTATAACCGTTTGAACTGTGTTGTGTGATTATACTCATGGAGCCAAATCATCATCAACAAGATTATCCATAGTTATTTTCCCCTTTTATCCTCTAGCTCCATGCCTAGCTTTGCGAGATTCATAGTCCTTATCTTATGTAGCATGTGTAAAAGTTGCCTCACACATGTAAAAGGACTCAATGATCTATAATAATCACTTTCATGTAAAAAATCATATCTTGGACCATCTTCTATAGCTCTTTCTCAACCCCCCCAGCTTAAGTCCTTATTGTTGTAGTCCTTTCCCACCTTCCTCCATCATCATTATCATCTTAATTCATTAAATGGCTTTTGAATCTAAGTGGAAAACTAATGGTTTCATCTGATGAAGAATCTAAGCCTACTTCTTTAGATATCGCTTTATCAACATCAATCATAAATTCTTAAGCACGACTATTGATCTTTGGATTAGGCTTCCTATTACGGCCATTTAAATGTGCAGACCTAATCCATTGACATCTTATCTTATACAGCTTCCATATCTTTAACTCATAGTCTCATATTATAGTAACAAGCTGAGGATGAAACAGTTTGAGATAATACCGCAAAACCAATTTATGTAATATTGGTGCACTTTCGCTTGAATTTGACAGCGATTAAATTTAACATTTAGGCTAAAGCCTTTTGCTTCCACAATAGGCCAAGCAATTTTCCATTTGAGTCAAGCTTCCAAGTAATTCAAATTGGGTTATGATTTGGATTAGATTACAAAATTAAAGGTACAATAATAAAATTTTTCTAATGTTACGACTAAATATTTTAACAGAAATTTAAAATATGGTAATATATCACGGATATATGAATATATCGATAGGTATCTTATGGTTTGAAAACCACACTAGATATATCGCAATATCGATA
Organism: Microcos paniculata; assembly: GCA_030664755.1. Taxonomy (NCBI): domain Eukaryota; kingdom Viridiplantae; phylum Streptophyta; class Magnoliopsida; order Malvales; family Malvaceae; genus Microcos; species Microcos paniculata. Next base: position 34,461,263 of record CP131462.1, on the reverse strand, counting down.
TCGATTACGGATATATCGATGTATGGACGGATGTTGAATTTTATGTTTACACCTAAAAAAATTATGGGCTTACTTAATTATGATATTATAAATAAGTTCAGGGAATTTTTTTTATTTTACATTTAATTTTTCTTCCCAAAGTTACCATACCGACGGCCAAAAAACCCCGCCGTCAAGGACGCGAAAAAATAAATTTGAGTTTTCCCGCCAGCTCAAAATAGCCAACACCTCGCGCCAAGCCAAATGAAATATAAATATTTCCCTCTCCAATTCTTTCCAAAATTTTCCATTTTCCATTTTTTTTCCTCTTCAAGATCTCTTTGTCTAAAGCGTTTGGTCTCTGCAAAATGGAAATGGATTCTTCCAAATCTCATTCTTTCTTCTACAGCGTCAGATCCAGAGAACTCAGTAGCTTCCGAGGCAACTCCCATTCTCTCTTTTCATGTCTTCAGTTCTTTTCTCTGTTTGTTGTTTTTCCTTATCTAAGATAAATGTTCGTTTTTATTTTTTTCAATTTTCAGTTAGAAAACGACCATTTACTGATGAATTAATTTCGGATTTTACCGAAATCGGAGCTGTCGCCATGGAACACAACGCTGAAGAGACACCTCCTCTGGCCATCTCCTTTTGCAAGGTAATCGTTTTTTCTTCTTTTTTTCCCCTTTTTTTATCAATCATACAAATTATTTCATATTTTTAAATATTCTTTTTTCATTTTTAGTTGGATCCGGCTCTTGCAGACAAGTATAGAGTATTAAATTAGCCTTGATTTATTTCAATTGGATTATCGTAAAAGTTTTGATATGCAAAATCCCAATTTTCAGGCAAGCAAAAATTCCCATATTTTTGCTGTCTCTGATGAGGATGGATATGTAAGCCTGTTTGATTCTCGTAGAAAGCTTTCTACTGTCGCCTCTCATCAGGAGAATGCAGGTTCATTTCATTAAATTCCATTTTGTTTTATCTTTTCAAATTTCAACTGTGCGGGCTATAAGTTTTAACAGTGGTGATCCTTTTCCAATAAATTTTGTGCAGAGAAAGCAAGAATCATTGATTGGGTTGCACATGAAAATGCCATATTTGATGTATGCTGGATCAAGGTACGTCGCAATTTTGCTTTCCTCATTCATATGATTCTCAAGAGAATATGAATTTAACTTAAATCTAGTGGCTAAAATTTGAAATATGTAATAGTGCATTTTCCAATGATAATCTTTTTAACCTGTAGAATCCGTAGATTGTATCTTAGGAGTTAGGACCATCCACATGTGGGCTCGCCGTGAGGCTTTAAATTTCATGGGGATTGCTCAACTGAGTGCATTGAAAGTTATTGGTTGGAAAGCTACCAAAGGATGGTTGATTCCAACTTTTTGAACATAATCAGCAAGGACTTGAGAAATTTTCCGAGTCAAACAATAGTGTATATGTCTGTTTTTGGTTTAACTGAAGCTGTATGAACTGTGAAGAGGTCATTGCCATGCACAATCTTCTAGTCAATGCTTCTATGCTCAATTTTTTCTTTCCCTGATTTTACTGCTATTTCTTGCAGGAAGATACCCACATTTTAACAGCTTCAGGGGATCAAACTGTAAGTCGTCATGCATAGAAAAAGAGTCCGTTTTAGCATTCCAATTGAAAAAGAAGCACTAAAAGTAAGTGAATTGCTTTTCCTTCTGGACATTGTGCAGATAAAGGTATGGAATGCACTGGAAAAGAAATGCATTGGAGTCTTGATGGGGCACACTGGAAGTATAAAATGTTTAAGTTCTCATCCGACTAATTCTGGTAGGTTTCTAGCAACTTTCTTTTTTTCTTTGTTCAGAAAAATCTGGTCTTTTACCATGAATTTTCCAACAGATCTTGTTCTTTCTGGTTCAAGAGATGGTTCCTTTGCCATTTGGGACCTAAGATGCAAGATTAACTCTAAAAGTGGGTGCAATGAAGTTTGCCTTGCGTAAGTTACTGCCACTTGCTTTCTCTTATGTGGTTTAGCAATCTATCCTTTTCATATTCGGTAAAACTTGCCATTATATTCATTTATGTTGTTTTTACTTCATCCAGATCAACTTCCATGGTCAAAGCAGCTCACCCTGCAACTCCAGCAAGGCGGGTTAGGCGTGGCAAGGTTTGCTCACTGCTGGAGTTTCTTTAAGATATTGTAAGCAATTTTTAATACTTAATGTCCTTCCAGGCTGCTGCTGCAAGCATTACATCAGTTCTTTATCTCAAAGATGAGAATTCCATTGCTACGGCTGGAGCAGCAGACAGGTATGTTTGAAGCCACTGTGACATTCCTAAGATGAAATATTGAGCACTTAACCATAAGCTATATCGTTCCTAAGATGAAATATTAAGCACTTAACCATAAGCTAAATCATTTTGTTTTAATCTCCTCTCCTGCTATTCCTAATTGTTTCAGTGTTGTGAAGTTCTGGGATACCAGAAATATGAAATCTAATGTTGCGCAGGCATGTCCCCACCCAGAGTCTTCAGCTCAAAAGGTTGCTTTCCTCTCCTGCAGTATGTTATACGTTGAAAAGAAAAATAAGTACTTTTAGCAAGAATGATGGGAATTGGGAAATAAAAAGTTACTCCCATAAATGATTTAAACATTTTTGTCCGATCCGGCAATCAGCTGCCACAGTCCAATGATGACCGTAAGAGGATTGATAGAAATCCATAGATCCTGAGCTTTTATAGCAGTTAAATATTTAGGCGTGTTGCTGATACTTTTTTCTTTTTTCTTTTTCTTGATTTCAGGGTATATCCAGCTTGTCCCAGGATTTGAAAGGACTGTATCTCACAGCATCATGCATGGACAATAGGTATCGATGCTGACAAGCATATATTTCTTTAAAGCGGAATATACTTAACTGTACAGCCAGAGTTTCTGTTTTGGCCGGCTGTGCACTAAATAATATATGTTTTGTTAATTACTGATCAATGTCTAATCTGGGTGCAATTTTTCCTTTTGCTAGAATATACTTGTATAATGTACTGCAGCTTGATAAAGGCCCAATGCAGACTTTCTCTGGAGCTCGAATAGAGTCTTTTTATGTAAAGGTACGTGCTGTTTCATTTAATGCAGTTCATCCTTTAATTTAAACAATAATAATCCCAAGCACACAAATGCTCTTGTTAGATTGGTAATCTGTCCTATACTTTGAATTTGTACGCAATTGCAGTCAGCAATTAGTCCTGAAGCAGATCACATACTTAGTGGTTCCAGCGATGGAAATGCTTATATATGGAAGGTTAGTTCTTAAAAATGAACGTTCTCTGTTCTGTTTGGTGAATTTGGTCTTGTTCTGTTTCAGTACATAAATTAGTGAGCAACGGAAAACAGGTAAACAAGCCTCAAGTGGAGCCTATCACCTTGAAAAGTCATGATGGAGAAGTTACAGCAGTAGATTGGTAATTTCCTTTTATTTCAACCTAAGTTACTGTTATTTTCCTATTCGCATATTGCCATTTTAAAACGGTTAAATTCTTTCTTTCTTCCTTCTGCAGGTGCCCATCTGAGATTGGGAAGATAGCAACTTCTGCAGATGATTTCACAGTGAGTGTTAAGATTAAGCATTAGAAATATTTTGCAGGCTGTGCTTCTCATTACAAAGAATTGCATAGACTTTCCTTTTGCCACTAGTTTGAATGATTCTACGAAGTCACCCCCACATGTAGTAATATTTTGTATTCTTCAAATCTTTACTTGTTATGTTAGGTACGGATTTGGAACATTGAAACCAGCTACAGCTCAAGCTCAAGATCACCATCTGCCATCCGAAGAAGAGTAATGGCGATTCCAAGTGCGGAAAGCAGAAAATTGTTGATGAATGACGATGGAGAACCAACGGGTCAAAGAAAGGAAACTGTTAGTGTCTATTCTTCAGATGAAGCATTGCACCAAATTAACTCATCTAGCCCTCCCACCGCATCATTACTTAGCACTCCTGAAGCCCAGAAGAGAAGGTTCTCATTATTTTCAGATTCAAATGAAACCTTCGAGAAGACACCAGAAGCTGCAATGAAGAGTCCATCTTCAGTGTTAAACCCGCCTTCCTCTTTGAAACGGAAAACCATCCGAGATTACTTTCTAGCAGTTCCGTGAAAGTTGGTGGTACATTCCTGATGGTCAGTGGTAGATATGCTATGCAGAAGGCTGTATAAAGAAATTGGTGTTTAGTCTTGTGTCAGAAAGGTGGATAACTTCGGATTTTGCTCAGAGTAAGTTCCCACCTCTTCTTCCTTTCTTTGTGTTCCAGAAGCGCAGAAGCTTGGTTAAACCACAGGCTTAATGTGTAGGTTTTGTTTTGCAGGTTTTGTTATTGAAATGTACAGCGGGAAACAAGAATTGCTTGTTTGATTCACCCTTTTGAACACCCCCTAACCCAAAGGTTTAAATACTGCTAATATATTCCGGAAAATCTATTGTTCTCAAACTCTCTTTGTCCATGGTTACTGTTATATACGAACATGTTGAGTGATAAATTCATCAGAGAAGCAGCTGGCCGTAAATTTTGGCTAATAATTCTCCGAAAAGAATTCATTGAGCATCTTGGGTGCACGTACGCGAAAGTAGCAGACAAATCCAAGCCTGAATTCTCCAAGGAATTGCAAACGCAGTTTTTAAGGATGACAGTCTAATCACTGTAGCTTAAACTAAACATAATTTTGAAGTTTTGTCCAAGTTCTATAGGCGGATAAGGTTGTTTTCCAATTTCCATACAGATTCTGAGATTGATAATAAATTAATAATGAAACGTGTAGTAGCTGATCCAAGGCCGAAATAGGTCCTGCCAATACAAGCATGCAGAAACGAGTGCAACACTAAAACTGAAATTTACTGAATTTGCCAATAGTCATTTGTATTCACTCTTCAATAATTAATACAGGAAAAATGAAATTCATTGGCTTAAAATTCAGTAAATTGAACTCATTATCATTCACATTCACATTCACATTAAAAATAATGGCAAGATTGTGATCATATATGTTACAACAGCAAAACATGTACACGTGGTTTCGTTCGTCCGATCGACATAACTAATACCACATGCACTTATCAATTTCAAGTGGAATAAGTCATGCTGCACTACAAGCAAAAGAAGCCAACCGCCAAGAGGAAGCTGGAAGAAACTGTAATAAGAAATAGAAAGTTAACTCAGAAAAGACAGAAATTCACTTGAACACGCATCTGCAATAACAGCTGATAGCAAGAACGCAAAGAACAAGTCAACAATATACTAACCTCGGTGGAGAGCATGCTCAGAGTTTTGTCTATTGGATAATGTAAAGCTCTTGTTTAGCTATAAAGTAACGACCAATGAGATTTCCAGGTTCCATTATGAATTGTTCCTGAAATGTACCCATTCGCTTAATTGGAATATCAATAGAAAGATCTTTAAAATTAGGCATTCCCTCTGCCTGTAAGCCATCCCCACATATAAGAAACTGATTTCCGGTGATGAAGGATCCTGAGACACGGATCACAACTCCATCTTGACCATGAGCACGGCATTGTAGTTTTTCTACAACATGCACAAGTTTTTCAGGGGGCCAGTCACCGGATAATGTACTCCGGATATTGGACAACATTGCATGGATATCATTAGAACCAACAAACTTTTTTCCTGAAAAACTGCAGACAAATAGGAAAAATTGTCTTAGTATACATAAATCATAATGTCACAAAGTGCTGCCTAAATAATTTTAAACAAGTTCAAACATGTTTTGTAACTAAATTACTTCTATCCACCTCATGCACAATACATTTTGCCATATTGAGCTTAACTTGTAAAGCTTTTAGATAGTCACATCATGCTCTTCTTAATTAGCTTCTACAAAAAAAGGTTCTCCAGATGAGTTCTCTTATGTGGGTTTTTGTTCACTACGGTAATAAGTTTGTTGGAAGAAGAAAAGAATTAAATATCTTAGAATAATGTCCTCGAAGGGGGCTAAAATGCATGTAATATCTAAGTATAGGGATCATTCTATTCTGATTTACCAAGTAAACCATGATAGGAAGACTATCACTGGATCATTACCTAAAAGTTGAATCTTCATTGTATAGGGTCCTTGTATTCTGCCAGGTTTCATCGGGTCCATCAAATAGTAGGTAATAGTGTATTGTCAGCATCTGATCATGTAAATATTAGTGTTAGCATCCATTAAGCATAAATATACAAGAGAGGCTCCTTTAAGATTTTGTCAAAATATTATATGTCAATTCCAAGCTCCAGTCCCTTTTCTATTTTGAATCAAATATTGTTAACTTCAATGAAAATCATAGCATGACACCATCTATTTTATGCTATGCCCACGGTTTAGAGAAGATTTTCATTCTGCATTTGTCCATAGATACTGAAAATACTGAGATGGATATAAATCAATGGATAGATCAGGTGATACCAGTACACCTGATTGTCTAGTCATCTTTGGTGAAGCCAGAGACTATTAGGGGCAGGAAATTCTTCAACATACAGACCCACTAACCACCATAATCAATGATTGATATTCTAAATTTGATCATATAGTCCCGCAGCAGGGTTTCGAGTCCTATGCCCTGGCATAAAAACCCACGAATGCTAACATACGTAATAATTAGTCCACTAATCACCATAATCTAAGATTGATATTCCAACTTTGGCCTATAGTCAGCAGCAGGATTCCAGGTCCTATGCCCCTAAACTAAGTGAGAACCTAAAAGAAATATTAACATATAAATCAGTAATGATATAAAATGCCAAATGCCGTACATATTTATATAGCATTTGGGCTTATATTTGAAGTTTAAATATTGCAAACTTGACATCTACATCCAATGTGATGACTCAAAGATGAAAAAGAATGATACCTCCGTCTCATGCATGTGCGTAACTCTCTGAATGTGATTTAAAATAAGAAGTCCATATACTCACATCAGCCAGGTCTTTCAGCCTTTGAGTTGGATCAAAAACACGTCGAACAATTGCCGCTAAGTCTACTCTAGAATGCTCATGCTTTTTAATAAAGGGGTGGGAAAGAAGCTGCAATCAGACAACATCAATTCAAAATATGATAAGTTTAAACTGTCATGTATTCATTCTATTGAGTATAATTTACCTGCTCAGCTGTTGGCCTAGCATCTGCATCCTTCTGCAGGCACGCATCAATAAATGAGCAGAACTCTGGCGAAAATTTGTCTTTCGGTGGTGATGGTGATGGATCATCCAAGATCTTCCATGAGAATTCAGCAATTTTGATGTTAAAATAAAATAATTAAGAGATAAAGTTTCAAGCAACATTCAATAGAGAAAGATCTTTTGTAAAGGCATTGATACATTACCTGCAACATGAGATTAACCGGTCCTTCATTAGCTGTATATGGGAATTCTCCAGTGCCGCATTCAAAGAGAGCAAGACCAAGGCTCCATATATCAGCGGGATAAGAATAGCTCTCATTTCTGATTCGCTCAGGTGACATGTATGTAACAGTTCCAACAAAAGTGGCGCACTACAAACAAGCCAGAAGCAGTTGTCAGATATTATACAGAATTTTAATTAAATAACATGTAGTGTTCTTCAAAAGCAACTCCATTATAAATATCTCTGAAAACAACCAACATACACAAAAGCCAATGCCAGTCAACAGCAAGCAGAAATTGATTCATATTTAATGACTAACCATTGCCATTGAATTATCTAGGCCAGCACTTATGCCAAAATCGGTTATTTTTGGCTCCCCCTTAAGATTCACAAGCAGATTTGCAGGCTTGATGTCTCTGTGAACCAAATGTCTAACTCCATGCAAGTAGCTTAGTCCCTTGAAAATCGGAGGATGAAGTTGGGGTTTTAGCTTAAGAAAGATGCAGTACATACTCTTAAGATGCAGTACATACTGGCCAATAGCAATCCTTTTTATTAAGGAAAAACCCTAACTGAAACAAAATGAGATATTATTACCTGCAGGAGCTTCTGAAACATAGCTGAAAGGACTGGTTCAGGTATACTTTTCTGCAATCTTAAAATATCTGCTAGTGACCCTCCATCCATGTATTCCAAAGCTATGCTTATTTGCCCTGAGTCTGGGGTATAGAAAGCTCCATGGAATTCCACAAGACCCTCAGAACAAGGTGACTCACAAAGTGTCCTTATTTCTGTGAGAAGCTGTTGTCTTTTCTCCTAATATGCAAATAAGTAATATGAATGTAAGCCAAATCTACAAACTGGATCATACGCTTCACTATGGAAACAAATATCCACCTTCTAAGTAATCATTGGTTCATACAAAGCAACAAATGAGCATATCGTTGCATCAATAGTACCTTCTCAAATATATTAATTTTCTTCAAGGCAAGAATTCTATGAGATGGTATATGCATAGCTCTCTGAACTACACTACTTGCACCACTACCTATTGCCCCAAATATCCTCATCTCATGAGAAGCACACCGATATGTCTTTTCGCCTTGATCAGCTTCGTCCACAGTTGAAGATGTACACTTTTGCAATCCAAGCTCATTAATGTTGTATACTCCATATGATCTACTAAGTAAGTTGACAGTTCCACTATCTGACAGCTACACAAAACCGAAAAAAAACAATGTATCTAAGGGATTGAAACTAGCTTCAAACTCACAAAAACTCATTCTTCAATGTGCAGCTTACCATGTAAGAATCACATGGATCAAGTGTTGATCCTGCCGAGAAGCCCTTCTCAGCATCAAACAATGGCGCTAGCTTCTTCCTTAACTCTTCTAATCCAGCCATTATAACTTCCTATGACAGTAAAGTATAAATTGATGCATTCACTCTCAAGACTGTCCTGCGCAGAATTATTCTGATTAATTCAAACTTCTTGAAAATATTCTTAACAAACAAGTTCCATTTAGAATTGAACATATTTCACAGTCCATTTACAAGGAAATTCAAAGTATTTAACCCCCCAAAAAAGGGAAATTCAAAGTAACCAATCATGATTAAGTAATCCAAAAAAATTCCGTTGTGATTATTATCTCGTAGCCCATCTAAACACAAGGGTCCAACCCATATTCCCATGAGATCAGTAAGGAAACTTCCTTCTGAATATTCGATCTTGCAAGAAAATTTTGGAAATTTCCATAAATAACATCAAATTTCAAGTTCAAAAGTTTAAATTTTCAGCAGCTACATGATCACAGTAAATCTAAATCCACACAACAACCAGCTTAAAAAAGGAAAATTTGAAAAAAAAAAAAAAAAAAAGAATCCATATGCCACTAATTTGTAAAAAGAAAATTAAAAAAGAAAACAGAAAAAAAACTTACAAGTTAGAATCCGTACAGATGAGTTTTAGAGATTAACTGGTAACGGTAGACACTTCTCATCAGTTTGTTAACTTTCGCAGTTTATCGGTTCTCTTTTCCTCATCCGACAAACGATCCAGCTCAACTCGTATCAGTTGCGTTCTTTGCAGGTTTTTTTTTTTTTACTAATCATGGTGTGCCACGTAATAGTTCAACGAAAATTTTATTCCTTTTCGTTTTGGTAGAGGTTTTAAATTATTTTTCTTTATTTAGGTCTTTGATGAAAAATGCTTGATTTGGGGGTCTAACGTTTTTAATTCTGTCTAATTTTGGGGTTAAACTTTTTGATTCGATCGATTGAGGGGTTAAATGTTTTAAAATCGACTTAATTTGGGGTCTATCGTCAAATGAAAGAGTACATAAATTACAGGCACCGTTAGATTTAATGACTTCTTATGTCTATCATAGGCCTTATTTGAAAAACAATAATGGTTAGGCCTTTATTTGAATTTTTTTGTTTTATTTTTATTTTATTTTATGATTTTATTATATATTTTTATTTTGTTTTTTGTTTTTTGTTTTATTTTTATTATTTTTTTTGTTTTTTGTTTTATATTATATTATATTTTTGTTTTATTTTATCTGATTTTTATTTTATTTTTATTTTTTGTTTTTTTATCTTAAATTTTTTTTTGAATTTTTTAAAAGAGGGCCCAACCTTTTTGGATTTTACAAAAAAAAAACTCAAACTTTTAAAGTCACACTCCTAATTTGGCATGAGTAATTCACGCGCCTCCAAATTGATGGCAGCCGCATGCCACAAATTGAGTTGATTTTGGAACATTTGGCCCCCGATGTACCAAATTAAAAGTTTTTACCCTAAATTAGGCAGATTTGAAAACTTTAAACCCAAATTGAGCATTTAGCTTGCTTTTAACATTGATAAATAGCACAAAAATAAAAAATCTTTGGTTAAAGGCTACTTCCACCCGTGATCTTGAAATTCCCCTCCATATAAGAAATAAAAAGAAAAAAATGGATTAAAAGCATTTAGTTTTAATTAAAATTATTAAAAACTTTTAAAACTAGAAGTTTTACATCAGAGAAGTAAGTTGATCCCTCCCCAACTTTGGAAAGGATCAACTTACATTCTGTGCCATAACTTAACGCATGATAAAACTCAAATTAATTTAATTGTTAAATTTCATTCTTTATTCACGTTGATAATGCACAAAAATTTGTGAGTTAATTTAAAATGATTAGCATGTTTGTAATGCAAAAATTGAATTTGATGCCATTTGGCACCAATCAATCGGTGGATATTTTTTTTGGTAATTTTTAAAAAATTTTACCCATAATTTGTAGGCATGTCACATGTGGCAAAACGTAAGCCAAAGGCCGCGTTTGTAATGCCCCAAACCTCGTGTACGCCACAAACACGCCACAATCATCGTGTTGTCTCGAAAAACATGTTATTGCATACCGGACACCACAAGGTACTTTAAAACATTACTTATTTGTATTCCAAACGTTATTTCAATAGTATTTCTATTGTAAACATTTAAATATGTTAAAATAAGATTTAAAGACACTTTAAGAAGTCTTAACACAATATAGTAAAATCAAGGTAATTTAAATAATTCTTTATAAAATATAGATTGTAAGAAGTGTAATAGGGCAAAAAAGTACCCAAGAATATCTCATAATTTATGAACCCCTTTTCACAAGTGTATGTGAAATCGATTTTCCAAAATTTTCCCTCATGGATCACCATATAAAAGGAAATGTGCATCAATGAGGTAACTTATTCAAAAATATGGTTCTTCTTACTCGAAATCTACCACCAAAAACTTATTAAGTGCTCAAAGGAAGACGCGGAATCTCTAATCACATGAGAATAAACGACACACACATGAGTATAAAAATACTCAATGAGTGACATAGACATTGTGCTTTATGAATGATTTAAGTATAGGCCTAATCCAAAACAACATACTAAAACATGACATTGAATATTTTAAAACACAAGTTCTAAACTCTTTTTTTTTTTATCAATTCACCATATCATCATATAATTAACACATTAAGTAACATCAAATCCAATTTCATAAAGTAAGGTGACCCTAGTTCAAGCCATTGGATTGGCTGAAAGCATGTTCCCTTCCTACAAGTCTTGGCCGAGGTCTAGGATGGAACCACCAAGGCATTTTGTACACAAGTTTTCAATCTCGAAATGTTTACCCCGTCCTTAGTGTTGGCCTTAAATCTCTAACGTGGTGAGACAATATGGAGTCCAAAATATGAAATCATAGTCATTGAGTATTTTTTTACTCTAACTCATATGAAAAGTATATATTAGTCAAAAGGATTCATACTAATCCACCTAAATCATAATCCTAACACATCCATATGGTTTTGTGATGACAACGGTTTTGTCCAACTCAAAAGGCGTCTCACAGGTAGAAGGTGGGTCTCACTATATATATCACATTGAAATCCTACATCCTGACGATGTGGGATTGGGGTGTTACAATCACTCCCCCTTGAAGGCTTGACGTCCCTGGCAAGCCCAACACACATAGATCCAAGACCACACCAAGCGTTGGGATTCTAGAGGTGGCTTCCACCGCGTTCACGCGATGTAACACTTAGCCCCCATGGGATTCTAGAGGTGGCTTCCACCGCGCTCACGCAATATAACACTTAACTCCCATGGGATTCTAGAGGTGGCTTCCACCGCGCTCACGCAATATAACACTTAGCTCCCAACCCGTCTGGATCCTGCTCTGATGCCAATTGTGGAGACCTGGTCCAACCTGCGAGGTATTGTCCGCTTTGTCCCGAAACCTCACGGTTTTGTTCCACTCAAAAGGCGCCTCACAGGTAGAAGGTGGGTCTCACTATATATATCACATTGAAATCCCACATCTTGACGATGTGGGATTGGGGTATTACAATAAGTTTAGGAGTCCAATCACCAACACACATTTACAAACATCTAGGGCCCACCCTTACAAAACAAGTGTAAAAAAGACTTAGGGTCCAACCCTTGTAGCCAAATAAATCATACATAGTTATCAAAACAAGCATAATTTTGCATCTAAGGTTAATGCGTTTCGCAAACATGTTTTTCAAAAGCATTTGGAACATGTCATACTTTAAAACATATATTTCATAATCATTCAACATTTCTAAAATATTTAAAAGCACAAAACAGTTCCACATCACACACAAGAGGCATATCACTCACAAAAAAAGGGGAAATTGTATACTTTCGAAGTCAATCCAATCGTGTGGTCCACTCGAATCGAAGATACCTTCTCTTTGAGAACAAAAGTAAGGAACGCATAGAAGTATACACATTATACACAATTCAATGTCAAAAGATGAATGCATTACCAATGCATTTACTGCTAAATCATATTACCCGATTGGTAACATGCTCCATTGAGCTATTTTGAGTTCAACACTTCTCCAATTTTAGCTCAAGTGCCTAATTCTCAATATAAATTTCATTTGGGAGGTTTATCCACCTTAAACAAACTTTTACGCACACTTATTTGAGGTTTTGGGATGCGCAGGGAAGTCAGAAATAGATTAAGGAGCAAAATAAAGTGAAATGAGGCAAAACAAAGGAATGCTTACTAGCGCAACCTGAGGATCGGCTCGGCTCGGCCTATCCCAAAATCCCCCTCCACCTTGCTTTAAACCAATGTCTGGCTTGGAAGGGTCCTAGGGCCGGATCCATTCGAAAACTCACCTTTTAACACCCCTTTTTCACTCCAATTACACCCAAACTCCATTTTAATTCAATCCCACTCAATTTCACCTAAAATCATCATCAAATTTGCTTAGAGCATCATTAATTGCATTTTCAACATTAATCTAGCTCAAATCTAAGAAAAAAGTACTCAAAGAACCTACTTTCTTGCTCCAACTTCTAAAATGCATAACTTTCTCATTTCAAATCAATCAACATGATTCCAAAAGCATTTTGAAGTCACAATTGTGTAGAATAATATACCTTAAATTTACTTTCCAAAAACTTGTAGATTTCAAAATGAAATCATTTCCTTCTTAGAGCTTAAACTTGCTAAAATACCACCAAACTTGATTGTTCTTCCTTCAAATGTTTAACTAATGAAACTACAAACCCCAAAGGTGATTTTGATGACTGTAATTCATTATTTCCTTGAAGATTTGATAAGAATTCCATGGAGGATTGATTTGGGTAAGTTGGGGCTAAGATTGCTTTATTATTCTATGTGAAAGAAGAGGAAAATAGAAGATAATAGAGAGGGAGAGCTTTCTTCCTCTTTTTTCTCTTATCTTCCAAAATTGTCCTTTAATTAATCATTCAAAAGTCCACATTGTCCTCCGAAGGCCACATAATCATAATTTTACCTATTCTCTCCATAATATCATAATTACAAATGACTCCTTAGATCACTTAATTTGTATTTTAAACTTAATCCTCAATTTCTCAATATTAATCGTTATCCCTGGTGACTTTAATGTAAAATTTATAATCTTCCTTTTTTTTGGCCACACAATTCTCTTTAATAACTCTAAAATTTATATTGATTAACTTATAACTTTAATTTCACAAGTCCAATTGACTCTAAAGGAATTCATAAATCAACTTAAAACTTTCATAATGCATTTCCATGATAAATCATCACTTCAATTTATTCATTATGCCAAGCAACTCCGAATCAATAAATAAACCAACTTAAGACCTTAATGAATGCATTTCCACGAATATCATAATCTGAATTAATTTATTACGCCAAATTCAAGTTAAAAATAGGTTCGCAGTATAATCGAAATTTACATAGTTTATATAAAAGCAAGCAAATCAAGACATGCATGAAAACAAACAACCAAAAAGTTGCAACAAAATCTCCTTTTGACATCATAAAAGTGAAAAATCAAGCTTGTTAAAGCTGCCTAACTTAGAATCTTCTAATTATCTAATGTTCATTGTCAACCGACATATGTTTCTTACAGATATATCCCAGTAAATATGAAGAATATATTCAACAAATATGCTTGCATGGTTCCTAATAAGCTTTAATTAATGTAGCTTTCATAAACTTGGCACAAATGGTTGAAAGTGCATGTTGTGCGTGTTAAACACTTAGGTGGTTGGTGTGCTAGAGATTAAATCACCTTACTAATTTATGAAAGGATGAAATTGTGCAAATAGAAATAGCACAAGGGCAAAATGGTGGGGGTACTTGATGGGAGCTACCAACACAAATTTACAAACCCGAATCGCAAACCTGCAGCAGAAACAGAACAAACAATCCACTGACAACGAACCAACCAACTTTGGCCAAGCTAAACAGCAACACAATATCCACAAGCAAACAACTTAAACTGATAGCAATAATAAAAGCATCAAACAGAAAGAACGCCAAGAATTTTTACGTGGAAAACCTCCCTAAAGTAAGGAGTAAAAACCACGGGACTGTAGTCCACCAAAATCTCCACTAATCAAATTGATGGTTCTACAAATCTTCCTAGATCAACTAGGAGCTCAACAACATCATCAAAATCAACTCTTGGCTCACCACAAAGTCATCAACACAAAGGTTGGATACAAAACATGAAAGAAAGTAAAACCAGAAAATTTCACCTTCCAACAGACAGTCACGATGCGGGCCCAATAGCTAGAGCTAGAGACATTATTTTGACGATCCGACCGTTCAGATTGTAGAGCAATACGTCCTGAACAAACTGTCAAAATTTCAGCCCGATCCAACGGTGAAATTTTCTCCGGCAGCCTTTTTACTCCGACTGCTATGCATAGAAAAATTCTGCTTGCTTCTCCCTTTTCAACTAGGGATTTCTCTCCTTTCTTTCACACTGGCTACGTTCTCTCTCTACCAAAAACAACTGAAAATTGGTATTTATATTGGCTAAGGAAGTGTCTAGAATGCCCTTAAATTGGGCACAAGTTGGGCCTTCAATTTGGAGTGACCCAACCCAACAGTACTTCGGTGTCCAATGGAAAGGTGCAAGGAGTTTCTTCTAGCTGAGGTACTTGGTGATTTTAATAACTTTATATGATGGGTTTAGGGAAGGTTGTGTTTTAAGCAAGGTTATGTTTAGTATGTGATAGACTGATAGGTTATGTTTTAGACAAGGTTATGATTTAGTATTATTAGGTTTTAGTATTATGTAATTAATGTATCCATAGTATTAAAGTGGAATGTTAAACCCAAGCTCCAAGTTAGTGTTTTTGTTATGGATTGATGGTTTGTTGTGTATAATTTGGAGCTTTTATTTTTATGGGAAATATTTTTTGTTCGGAACCCATTTGAATACAATTAATAACAGGTTTAAGGTTTTATTTTTTTATTTTTTATCAAATAAAGTTTAGGAACAGAGTAGGTTATCCCACCTCCAAAGTTAGGGCAAGCTACCAACTTCTTTGAGGGTTTATGGACTCTAATTTTGTGGAGCTTTTCAGACTTACAATTACCTACCAAAGGGGGTCTGTAGGAGCTCGAACCCGGGTGCCTTACACCACTAGTCCAAACCCTTACCACTTTGGCCAACCCCTATTAGCGTTTAAGATTTTATTAAGAATGGAAACTCATGAACAAATTTTATTTTAGTATTTTTTACTTAAAAATAAATCCAATTAATAAACTAATTTTTCATCCCTATTAGTTGTAAGTTCATTTATTTGATATAAAAATGACAATAAAAACATATTTCATATAAAAATTTTGTTTATAATGAGTAAAAATTAGTTTTTTCAAGATAATTTTTCTACATGACCTGTTTAAATTTATCTCGCCCACAATCTACCTAGGGTGGCTTTTTATTAACTGGTCTGACTTTTTTTTTATTCTAAAACTCTATCACTATAATTTTTAAAAAAAGAAAACTTATCTTATAAATAAGTAAACTTTTTAAAATGTAAAACTAAACTTTTGTAACACGCAAAAAAGTTAGACAAATCAAGAGAAGCCACCTAATGGGGGTTGTAGGCTACATAGATAGATTTAAGGGAGTCAACAAGTATTTTTCTTTTCAAGATGGTTGGTGGAAGACTTTGAATTGTTGGGATTATTTACTCAAATCTTTGAAAATATTTAATTAAGATTTTTTTAAGGATATTATTTATTAGGTAAAAAAACTTGTAGGCTATGAAATCATAGATTTACTTGTTCAATAATTGAGTGGGGTGATAAAGGGGTGAAATCTAATCACATATATATTATTTAAAAAAGACACATTTGTTAATAAAAGAAAATAAATGTATAGGCTCTATTACAACACATGACATACGTATCTGAATATCACGTATCCTTCATGAATCCTGATAATTTTAAATTCACCCTTTAGTCAGAGAGAAATTTAAGATAATCTCTATCACTTTCAATTTTCCCAAGAAAAAATTAAAGATGATGAAATTTCAAACCATCAATTTCATCAAATTTGTTACTATAAATAAAATTTACAACCACTATAAATAATACATAATTTCACAAACTCGCTCATTAGAGGTCATATACTTTTTTCTTAACAACTATTCTTTTGAAGGTATACATTCTTTTGTCACCCTCTAGCTCCTTTTTTTCCACCATATATAGCCAAAATGTTTTTCAACTTTTTAATAGGAATGAACTCAGAAGAGAAAGCAAAATGATGAAACCTCACTTCTTGTTTATTTTTCTCTACTTTGAATGAAAAAATGGCTCTTTAATGGAAAATTATTTTGTCTCATACACGTTGGTGTAAAATGTTAATTTCACAAATAGGGTTAAATGATGATTAAGTGTCTCACTACCTCATTAATTAACTAATTAATATTTATAAAATGATGCTTTTCAGTCATTTATCATCGTTTATGAAGTTAAAATTTTACACTGTGTATGAGACAATAATCATTCTTTTAATGTTGAAAAGAAAAATATCTTCAATTAAGGGCTACTTTCCACCTGTCATCATCAAATCCCCCTCCCTAGCAAATCCCATATAAGAAAAAAATTGAAAAGAAAAAGAAAGAAATCTTACTTAATTACTTTTAAAGTAATTGTAAAATTTGGCTCCATAGAGTTTTAAATGATAATTTTGATACTTTTTTAATATTTTATTGAATTAAATGCTTCTAGAAAATATTTTTTATATAATTAATATCTTTAGATAAATATCCAAAGGGATAACATAAAAAGATTATGATAATATCTTAAAAGACTTTTGATTTTCCTAAAAAAAATTTAATGGCAATTTTTTTCCTCTCAATGTCATACTTTATTCTTATATTATCCAATTTTATATAAAAATTATAAAATTTGAAGGTAATTATTTTGTCACTTTTTTTGTTGATTTATTTAAAATTTTATAATGAAATTATAACGATCTCGACTTAGAACAATGATTTAAATTTAGTAAAAATAAAAATTGATTAAAACCCTCTAATTTTAAGCTAAAAGCACTATTGAAATTGGGCCCATGATGATGTCCTCAAAGCCTATTCAAGCCCATAACAAGAAAGGCTCCATATATGAAAAATGCATATTAGAGACCTGTCCAACACATGATTCATTCGCATTTAAGGAAAAAATAACACATGATCCATTTTGATTTCAGCCCAAATTTCGATTAACCGTTAGAAATTTTTGTTTTGAAATTCATAAATAAATCTTGTAGCAACCAACTCGAGTTGCCTAAAGGTCAGGTTATCCACCTAAGTCCTAAGGTCCGTTTGAAAAATAAGGGGGGTCTGAATAAAAAAATAAGCCCCAAATATCGGGCCTTAGACAAAAAGAATAAGCTCATTTAGAAAACGGGTCAGGCCTTGGGCTCAACCTTTAAAGTCCGAGTTCATCCTGAGCCCGGCCCGTTTTTCACATAATATAGTTTATATATTTTTTGTTTTTTTTTTTGCATACATATATATTTTTTGTTTCTAGAAATACTAAATATGTATATAAGATTAGTATTTTAAATATTACATGTTAGATATATTTTTAATAAAAAAACATAATCCTACACAATTCTAAAAATTATTTCATAATTCTTGTTTTTTTATAAAGAAAACAATGTTATAATTCTTATTTCTCTAATTTTTATTTACGGTAAAATTTTTGGACGGACTTTTGTACAAACCTTGGACAAGCATATTAAAATCTGTACGGACTTTGGACATAAGGTTAAACTTGAATAGTCGGGCGGGGTCGGGGTTGGACAAGCCAACTTTGTATTTTTCTTAAGCCAAAACCCGACCCAAACTCGACTCGACTTGACCCATGATCAGCTCTGCAACCAACAAAGACGATAATGAATTGGAGCTTTAAAACTCTTGGTCTCTTTGATTATTTGAAAAGTTTTTGAGAAAGTTCTGGGAAAAATAAATTATAGAAATGGAAAGAATGTGTGAAAAAGCATAGTTATTAAATCAGACCGGCTCAGCGATCGGATCGGTTGACCTGATGACTCGGGACCTAATCCAGGTTGATTAAGCTTTTAGGCCGTTTGTGCTTTTGACATGTTTTGAACGAGTAAAACTTGCTTTAACTCGTTGACCCGGCCAAGTTTTAGTGAACCAGCCAAGTTGAATATAAATAATTTAAATTACATTTAAATCATATTCTAATTTAAATTTTAATAAAAAAATATGGGCTAATATAGTCCATTAACATGATAAATAAATAAATAAAAACTAAAAGAAAAATAAGATAAAAGAAAAAAAATCATTGTAAAGTTCAAAGTTCCAATAATTTAATAAAAATATAGTTTAATTGCATCACAAATATCTTAATTCTTAATTTATATCTTTGTGCAGCATATTTTATGTCATAAATTTTAATAATTTCGTTATATAAGTATTAAAATATATTTGGTATTTAATTTATAAAATTATTAAATATATAAAAATAATTTTTATAATATTTTATTAACTCGATATTGACCCTATTATTGAACCAATTAACCCGTGACCTAGAGCTTTGAACAAGTCATTATCCGAAACGATTTTAATAACTATGGTGAAAAGAAGCTCGCGACTATTTTTTTGGATTTCTTTGGGAATCAAAAGATAGAGAATCAAGGCAGAAAAAATGATGACGGTGAGAGAAAATTAGAATTAAATCCTAAATCGGATAAATTTGAAAAGTTTAGACCCTTATTTAACTAAATTGAGTAATCGGCCAAAGGCAATGTCCTATTTGAGCAATTAGCCAATATTTTTCGCGGCCAAATGAAGTAAAAAACAAAAACAAAGAAAATTGGGAGGAAATATCTTGGATTACAAGTCACCCCACTTGCTTGTTAGATTGATGTGATTATTGAAGTCATCTTGATCATCTTATATTGTTTTGAAGTGTAAAAATCATTAGTGGAATCTGATACCTCCCTAGCTACAAATCTATGTGACTAAGATTTTTGATCTATGTTGCAAGAGATATTCTAATCTTGGGTTGTGACTAAAATTTGAACTTTATTAATTATATATAAGCTGGAGAAAAGACGTTTGAGATTAGACCAAAATTGGCAAAAATGTGCTAATTAATGAATCATCCAAAATATCCAAAGCAATCACTAACAAAGCCTAAAATGGTGGGTTAAACAGTGATAAAATGTGACAAATAGAAGGGTATATTCGTACGATAAAAGCATTTTTTTATTAATAAATATTAAATCAATTATTGTCTCATATCTTTTATTTGGATAATAAAGATAAATTTTTAATAGGAACCTTGATTCGATTCTCAAATTAATTAGTGAAAGATGCAAGTAGAACTGCTCAGGGACTGGGTTACCCATCTAAGCCCGAAGGTCTGTCCAAAATTTGGGAGGATTTGGACAAAAATATTATGCTCGAATATTGGGTCTTGGACAAGAAAAGAGGCCCGTTTATAAAACAGATTGGGCCTTGGTCTTAAGCTTTGAACCCCGACCTGACCCGTATTTACATATAATATAATTTTGATATTTTTAGTTTCTAAAATATTATATGTGTATATAAGATTAATATTTTAAATATTGCATGTTAGAAATATTTTTAAAAGAAAATATAATTTTAAATAATTCTAGAGATTATTCTAAAATAATTCTTGGTTTTTTTAAAATAATGTTATAATTATTATTTTTTAATTTTTATTTGAGGTAAAAAAAATTTAGGTGAACTTTTATGCGGACTTTGGACAACTATATTCAAATCTGTGCAGGCATTAGACAAATGGTCAAGCCTGAATTGTCGGACCGAACCTAGACAAGCCAAATTCATATTTTTCTTAAGCTAAAGCCCAACCTGAATCTGGCCCAGCCCGGCCCATAATCACCTCTAGATGCAGGTAAGTCTTAGCACATTTTTGTTTTTATCTATAATTTATTTATAATTATATTATATTATTATAATATATATAAAAGTACGAATGTTGTAAAACTTTTACATGGCCTAAAATATTCTTTTCTTTCTATATATTTTAGAAATGCCATTGATATTGTCGAGTAAAATTAAAACTTTTCATTTATCTTTTATTAAATATTTTTATATATTTATTAAATGATTATAGTAATTAACAATTTTAATTTCATCAAAATTAACTTATTACTATATTATAGTAAAGAAAATAGTTTAATTACCATCCAATTTCTTGTAATTTAGTTTAAAGCTTACTTTATAGTTTAATTATCTATTTTTAATTTTTTTTATTTTTAAATTTTTTGTTATTATTTATAACGTGTTGTATCACGTGCAGTACACGTGACAAAGTCACCAGTATGCTTAAAATTTATACATGTTTTGTTACAAAAAATGTATACATTTTCTTTTCACTATATATATATTAGGGTTGATTACATGTTTGGTCACTTAATTTTCTGTAATTTTTTAATTTTGCTCACCAAACTTTTAAAAATTAAATAATAGTACATTTGTAAAATCTAATATTTTAGTTACTCAACTATTAGCATGTATACCACCATATCATCATGTCACGTAGCATATTAGACCATGGATGACATGACCATGCCTCAATCAATTTTCTAATGATTGGATGAGCAAAATATTAAACTTTTACAAACTTTAATTATCATATTATTATCTTTTATAGTTGAATGACCACAACATAATTGAAAGTCTTTAAGGGCTTGTTTCGTTTAAAGGGGGGAAGGGAGGGGAGGGGAGGGGAGGGGTGAGGGAGGGAGAGGAGGGCGGGATTTTAAGAAATGATGGTCATTTTTTTCTATTTGGTTGGAAGAGGAGTTATGAAGAGTCCAATGTACATTTTTATCAAATTATCCTCATATGTAAAATGTTTATCACTATCATTATTAATATTAATATATTTTTTCTATATTGTCATGCCATGTAAAAAATAATCTTTGTCAAATAATCTTTATTAATTATTATTATTCTTGAATTAAAAAATATAAAATATAAATCAAATATAAATTAAAAAAATGTAGGTGGTGAAGATTAAGAAAGAGAGGAAACAAAACACTGATAAAAATTTACAGACCATAAATAAATAAATAAATAACTAAAGCAATCAAAATAAAAACATGAAAATGAAAAAAAAATTAAATAAACATTAGAAAATTATTTAGTAAAATATATAATTTTAAAAAAATAAAAAAAAAGAATGAAACAAAAAGGGGAATTTGCGAGAGAGAGAAAAAAAAGAGAGAGATAAATTATATAATTAAGATATGATGAAATTATTAATAATATTGAATGGGGCAACTTTGTCAAAAATTTGCCACTATCTCAAAAGAATCCAATTTTAGGGTGTGGAATATAAAGGGCTAGGAGGAGTTCTATCCTCCTTCCCTCAGCTCTTCTGCTCCTCCATTCTTTCAATCAAACAAAACAAGCTCCTCCTAACTCTTCCTATATATCACAACCCAACAAAGGGTAAAACTTAAGTGGCCCATTATGTAATTTATCCTTTTTTTACTTAATCCTTCTTCTTATTACTAGCTAAGCAGAAGCAACCATAATTAAATATTCTCCTATCATCATGTTCATGTCTCCAAAGTCCAAGCCGAAGATGCATATTTCTTTTTGGGTACATAAGATGCATATTTCTTGGGGTACCATTTCTAATCTATCTAAACAAAAGAATTAATTAATTAATTAATACTAATAAACATTAAAATATAGTATTAAACAGAGTGCAATATATACTATAAAAATACATTAATTGTGCATCTTTAATTTATGAGCTAATAATAACATGTCTAATGATTTGGGCCATGCCTGATCAATTGAACTTAAAAATATTCCTCTTTATCCCCATTACCCGACTTTTCTCCATCACCCATCACAATCTGACCCAATTCAATAATTTGCATAGAATAATCTTAAGCAAGAATCAGTGCATCATTGCCATTCCTCTCACCGAAAAGGCTAGCTAATTAATTAAAACTACTGCTCGTAAACTTTCTAACTATTATTATGCCCATAATTAATAGTTCGATTTTGATTGAGGCTCCAATCTTTTCTTTTCTTCGTGACCCTTAATAAGCTATCATTGCATCACTTAATATGATAGAAAAAGAATATTAATTCATTCGATTTGTGTGATTAATGAGAAAAGATTATAAATTAAATTAATATGAAGGGATTTAGGAGAATATTATTCGTACGCATGCAAAAAGAAAAGCAGATCCAATGTATCATAATGAAGCCTATCTAAATTAGATTATCATGAGTTGTCAATCATTGTTTACACCAACACCCCCCCCCCCCCCCCCTTTAATTTCAATTCCATAATTAATTTATGTGAGTCACCCCTTCTTCTATATATATGCACGATATTTCTATGTATCTCTCGAGAATATGTATATATATATATATATAAGTAATTAAATAAGTTTCACAATAATCATGTACCAAAAAAAAACCTTCACAATAATAAAGTATTATAAATCAATACCATATACTATCTAAAATTCTAAAGTATAGGCAAAGTGTTAGTTTATAAAACAAATGTAAACGCCTCCTAATTATTTTGATTATCAACCTAATCAAATTAACATTTGCAAACTTCAATTCATGCCGACCGCCTCGGTATGGCTTCACTCCGTCCATATAGGTCATAGTATGAACTTCATGAATGAGATTAAAGGGTCGAGTACTCCTTGATTAATTTATGTAACGCACATATTATTAAGGAAAACCATCTCATGTACTGTCAATGAAGTTTTCAGAATTTATAGGCAGGTTAGAAGGTTGACAAACACAACTTCCACATGGTAGTATATCTTTTAAATTCAATTAATTAATAGTCCTTATCATTAATTATATAAACTAGTAATTTGTCTCTCGCTAATGCTACGAGTATATATGAAATTTGATTTGATCAATTTGTTGAGAGAGAAACAAAAAAAATATTGATATGATGTTCATCAATAACAATTAAATAAAATTTAAAAAATTAGTAAACTTATATATGAGAGAAAATAAAAGGAAACTATAAAGTTAAAAAAGAAAGATTAAATGTCAGCATATATAATTTTTTAGACATTAAATTAGAAAAGAAAGTTAAATTCTCACATTTAAGTATTTTCAATATATTTTAAAAGTATTAAAAAAGGAAGTTTTTTTTTTGAACAAAATTATGAAGTAATACACTTTTAAATTATCAATTACCAACTTAAAGTTCAAAAAAGAAATTTTTACACAACATTAATTTTTATAACAAAAATTACAGTTTAACCAAATAAACAAGTTATCTTATGCAAGATTAGAGGGATTGAAAATAGATTTACTATAGGACAAAAATAAGATATAAGTATAGAGGTATTCCTTTGTTCTTCCCTTAACTAACAACTATTTTTCGTTTCTTTTTTTTTTTTTTGTATGCATAAGACTTACAACCTTAAGATACGGTCACCAGAGACGTATGTAAATTAAAAATTGTTGGCTACCACCAATTGTTGAAATATCTTACATTTGTGAAGAGAATTTGAATCTTTAGGCTAAAAATTCAAGAGTACAAATGCGGCAGGCTGTGGCGTAGAGGACAAGATAGGGTATAATGAAAGAGCAAACTAAGACTGATGAAAATGAGAGTCGACAGACCCAATAGGCAATACCACAGTTTTATTTGGTATCCGTCCTTATAATATACATAATAGTTTATTCATATAATAATATTATATTACAAGACTTACTTCTGTCTGTCAGTAAAAAAGATCTATCTCCACCAAAAAAAAAATGGTGTACTGTGGACCAGAATTATCAGTAATAGAAAGCAACAGTGAAGGGTTTTTCAGAGCTTCTTTGCTAGTAATAGTTAAACTCAATGATAGAAGCCAAGAGAGAGAGAACAGTCGCAGAGTACTCCTGACTTTTAATTAATGCGTGTTCAGGGTCGATAACAGGTCTGGACTTGGAAGAATTAAGGAGATGCCATCATTTTCAAAGACTTTTCACTATGGAAATGGAAGAGAGAGAGAATAAAATTACCCTTAGCTAGCGGCAGCAGGCGGTTTACTAAATTGTGTGTTGATTGGCTGATTAGTTGACATTTTGGAGTATAAACGAATACTTGTGCTTTTTGCGAAGTTGCTCAATTACTTGACAATTAAGGAGAAAAGACTTGCAAAGATTGTTTTGCCAATCCTTCTGATATGCTATTTGTCCTTTTCATATTACCTAAATTGTTTTCCTCTAATTCTTCTTCTCTTCTGTCGGTTTTATTTAATTGATGTCCTAATAATTCCAACCTCATATTCTACCCTTATCCTTGACAGAATTCAAATCTCTCGCACTTGATATCAAATCTTAATTGGTATAATAAACTCCGACGCCCTCTAACTGTTTCTGTCTTGCTTGCAGACTTTTCGATTGAAGCTCGGTCTGATTGTAACACTATAGATGTTAGCTATCATCAAATGTGCTAGATTGAGGACTTTTGAATTTGACGATCCAACTCAGTTCACTACATGACTTGTTGTACTCTTGAGTAATAATTATGATATAAAGTGTTTTTTCCCTATAATTAACTAGCCAAGATAAGCCCATAACTAGCTATGTATATGAACTTCCAGTAGTAGTATTTTGAAACATTTTTGGTTTTTTGTTTTTCTTTATTTTGGGGGGAAATCTCTGTGGACTGTAGAGATGTGATTATTGATTCAAGTTGGATTCACCGGTTCTTGGAACAGTGGGTTGATATTATTATAATTGTGCAGTCATAGTCATCCTTTTGGTAGCCCCATTTATTAGCTTTGTCTTTTGCTTTCCATTGTTTCTCACTAAAATGCTCTTTGCCTCCTTTTTTTCTCCCATCTTCCTTGCCTTTTGTCACTGTGTTTGCTGCAGGCCTCCCTCTCTGTCCTGCAACTAGGGTTTCCTCTTTAAAAACCTCTCACATTCAATAATAAGAGCCTATAAGGAATTTTTCATCTTTCTGTGGCTGCATAGTCTTTTTCATTGGGACAAACAAGCAAGAGGAGACACTAAACAGAGATCTTGGAAGAACCTACTCATCAAGGGGGCAAAGAGGTAGTAGTGGTAGTGTTCTTTTCCCTTCTACTCATTAAACTACCTAGCTGGTCATAAATAGCTAACTACAACTACAAGCAGCTAAGGAAAAAACCCTTTTTAATGCTTTTATTCTTCTCCTTTTGGTTCATTTTAATTTTGAGCTACTGCGTCATGCGTAACTTTACCATAATAAAATCTGATCAAATTGAGCTTTTCTTACAAAAAAATTATTTGACAACAAATATATATTATATTTTTTCCACATGAAAAATATAAGGATCTACTATATGTTAGCAGCTCTGTTGTGGGGTTTAATTTACATAGTGCAACTGAGCTCTATGGAATCTAGAGAAATATTTGTGGTCCTCATCTAATGGATGGAGGGTTGCTTCCATTTATGCAACTGTTTGACCAAATTCAAGAGAATAGGAGGGTGTGCATGTTTATGTAATGATGCATGTTTTGTTTCTTCACTTCCATTTTTATTTTTATTTTTGTTTTCTTAGTTTGTTTTTGACTTTTGGGCGGGGGGTTATGTATATTTTGGTTTCAATTTAAGATGAAATGTGTCTGACAACATATATATTAGTGATTCAAGGAAAGCTGCTTTGGCAGGTCAGAAAAAGTAAAAGTTGTTTGAAAAGATGGCAGAGAATTTTTCTTTATGCAATTTTTGGTGAAAATTTTTATGGTCCTTGTACCCTAGCTAGATGTTTCTCCAAGAAGTCTTGGTATATTGAATTCAGAACAAAGGCCTTTTTTCTAGTTTAACAAAGTCAATGAACTTCCAGCTTTCATGAGAAAATAGAAGATAGCACTAATACAACCACATAACTTAGAACAGAATTTAATTTGATGAAAGAAAAAGCAATCACATTTGACAAATTATGATGCTTGAGGCATGCATTAATCCGTCTTTGTTTGACACAGAGAAGATGGCTTCCTCCAGCTATTCCAATTCTCCATGTGCTGCCTGCAAATTCCTGAGGAGAAAATGCATGCCAGATTGTATCTTTGCGCCGTATTTTCCACCGGAAGAGCCACAGAAATTTGCCAATGTTCACAAGATATTTGGTGCAAGTAACGTTAGCAAGCTGCTAAATGAGGTACCGCCCCACCAAAGGGAAGATGCAGTGAACTCCCTAGCCTATGAAGCTGAGGCACGGATGAAGGATCCAGTTTATGGCTGTGTTGGAGCCATTTCAGTCCTCCAAAGGCAGGTAATGAGACTCCAAAGGGAATTGGATGCTACAAATGCCGATCTAATTCGCTATGCCTGCAATGAAGTGCCACCGGCTGCAGCATCCCACTATGGAAGAAGAACAGGCCACGGCAGTGGTGGGGGAGGTGCTGCTTCTTTCAATCAGAATTCTGGTTTTTACTATCCCTCTGATTGGAATAGTAATGGAGACAATGAGAGCACCGGGGGTGGAAGCATGTGATTGCTGAGTCTGTATGACTTAATAAGCTAGGCAAAAAAGCAATGTAGCAAATATGTAAGTTAATTTGTAGCTTCTTTGTGCAAAAATTATTATTAGGTGGGAGACCCATTTATTTTATCTCTCTCTAGGGTTTCTTGTTATGGAATTGAGATAAGAGGGACTATGTGTCATATCATGGTATTTTATGGTATGTCACAGTATTTACCCTGCTCATGAAATGTTACTGTGTCTATTAATAATTAATTCTGTGAAAAATCTCCATATATATATATAGTATATATGTACCATTTGATGTGACCGTTCTTGCCATATATATTCAAAGTTTCTGAGTGTGCTGATGAAACTTTCCATGAATATATATAAGCCAAACTGATATCATAACCAAAATAAAATACTGTAATTAATTTCTTCAGGAAAATAAGAAAGTGTAGCTTCTCAGAAGGTCTGCTTAACTGCTTATATTTTATGTGCATTGCTAGTTTAAGCAGCTTGGATATATAGGACGTGATCACATTCAAACCCAGAATATGGAAACATTTTAGCAGGGAAAACTTGAAAGTTGCATTTTTGTTAATTCTTAATAGGAAAATTAATGATATTAAGAGGCTTTCATATATATGGTTAATTAACTCTAATTAACCTAGATTGTGTGGTCATAATTATTTTGGTCCCTATGAGAATTTATAGACCATATATATATGATCTTGGTTGGAGGCCACCAAACCTTCCATAGTTTATATAGTATAAACGTCCACTCACCTTGGCCAAACGTCAACTGTCACAAGCCACTAACTGCTTAAACAAAATTTATATTGGTTTATATGTAGCTTAGGTATACAGGATCTTACACGAACATTTGATTCAATAGTTGGTGCATAATCTGATATGAGAATTAAGAAGAGTCTCGGCCCCTCCCACAAAGAGGGAACAAAAAAAAAAGAAAGTACTGTACACATGCTCTTATATATTGATCTAATTTTGCATATGTTTAACATATAATATATATATATATATATAGACACACAATCCTAATTTTGTTGCTCTAACATTCTGTCAAATTTAATTTCTTTGCCCTTTCCTTGACAGTAGTGCATACTAATTGTATTGTGTCGCTGATTTCCGGCAGTCCAAATGTATAGAATCTTCTCTTTAAAGTGGTCTTTTTTTTGGTCATCATTGACTAAGTTTACCTCAGAAAATCTGGATAAGATTTGAAGTGGTAAGTTTCTCTATCACTTTATTTACTTGGTTTCAAATGCTTTACAAAGATTTTATATATATGTAGCTGGAAGTGTTCTCCCCTAATCACCATCATAATACAAGAAAAGGTCGTTAAGAATAAACTACCTCAAATTAATCTAATCCAACAGAATAATACTACTCCTTTTGAACCAAGCACATATCCCATAGAGCCATAGGACCTAAGTGTGAACAAAGGAAAACAAACAAGAGATTGTTTCTAAATATATTCATAAAGCCCTTTTTGGGCACCAATTTGTCAAGTCTGTTCCATCACAGAACCTGATTGCCAAGGACAGATAGTAAAAGTAACACTGTAAATTTGTTGACTTCCCCAGCTTCCTTCTCCCTCTCCTCCTTCACCAAAACTATATGTATATAAAATTATTTCATGTAAACCTCCTAGTCTCTTTCTGTGTACCAATTTATTAAAAACACTGTCACTATCTGTAACAGTGGGAGGGTACAGGTGCCTACCCTTGTAGGAAGGCATCAGGGGATTGTTTTCCCATGTGAGGCTACGTGTTCCAAACAGAAAATGAAATTGCATGAAAGATTATAACATCTTTTATTATAAGTTTTCTTTTCTTCCTTTTTTTTCCCCCATTTTCTCACCTTTTTCCTCAATTTACCCAACAGTAGACCAACATTTTTACTGCTGCTTCACATGTTCATGCATATTGATAATACCCAAAGAAGAGACTCCTGTGTTACTATGATTTCTGCCACTCATATATAATAATTAGCCATGTAATTCTACATTGGAAGGCCTCCAAAAAGTAACCATAAACACAGATTCATCACTTTCCCTTAGCTATATCTTAATGATATTCAAAAGTACACAAAAAATGAATATTGATGTGATGAGTGCACATGTAGTGTATACAAGTTAAGCAACAAGGTCCCAAAGAGAAGGATATTGGAGAATCAAGCTCAATTAGATAACAGCCTATGCACTTAAAATTTTTTTTCCATTACAAGGGAGGAAGAAAATTAAAGAAACTTAAATAACTTTAGGCCAAACTTATACACCCCAAGTATAAACTAGCAATATCAATTTTGAACTATAGGTCTATCTATATGTAATGCTGAAGACTAGAGAAATGTCTCAGTCTCAAATCACATCTATTTTTTTCAGGGAAGAGGGAAGAGCAGTGATCTATATATTTATTTTTTATTTTTATTTAACCAAATTAAATATGAGATAAAGTTAAAGATAAAACTTTTTCAACAAGTGCATTTACATAGTATCCTAACTTATATCTTAATCATTATTGGAGTAAAAACTATTATTATCTCAACTAACACTTACTGGTGACAATGTTCGATCTTTGATCCTTATTATCTTCTAGATCTTATTTTCTTTCCTTTTATATTTCTTTGAATAAAGAAAACATTGACCATGCCCACTTGAGCTAACTGATTGGATGCTTTTCTGATCTTCTATTCTTTTGTAATATATTATCACTCTAATACTACGTTTGAAAAAGGGAGAAAAGAAAGTGAAAAGAAAATGTGTGAGGAAAATACAACTTTCTTTTGTTTAGTAAGATAAAAATATATTTAAAAAAGGAAATAGAAAGAAAATGAGAGAATTTATTTTTTTAGAAATTATTTCCGTCCAATTTTTTTCTTTCTTTTTTATTTCTTTCCTTATTACCAAACAAAATAAAAAAAATATAAATTTATTTCCTTTCCCTACCTATTTACTTTCTTTATCTATTTCTTTCCTTTATTATTTTCTTCCCTCCTATCAAACATAAACTAAATCAAACAATATAGTTAAAAGAAAGAGA
The DNA here is from genome assembly GCA_030664755.1 of Microcos paniculata. Lineage (NCBI taxonomy): Eukaryota > Viridiplantae > Streptophyta > Magnoliopsida > Malvales > Malvaceae > Microcos > Microcos paniculata. The sequence continues at coordinate 34,431,061 of CP131462.1, read as the reverse complement.
AAGCGTGTGTATATATATTCATATACAAAGACCACAGTTGTATCATGTACCATAGCACAATCATTAAATAAATAATATATGTAAAGGGTACGACATGTTTGGAAAAGGAATCAAAACTACCTTAGTTAGAATATTAAAAAAGAGCATACATTATAATTGTCGAGGGTGAAACTGTGAAAGATAACGTATCCCGAAGAATTGTGACTTATAAAATAATAAACACCACCACTTTTTCCTATATAGACCCTCTCTTTTTCAAATGATACAACCGTAGGGACAAAGCTTAGAAGTGTAAGTTAACCTGAAGCAGAATTAATACCTCAGTCATAAGGACCACCACCTTAGACCCAAATCAATAAGCAGGACCACCTCATCAACTCGAAATCAATCCTCAGGCATGGCATAGGACGACTGTACCTCAGACATAAATCAACCAAGGCATTTTTCTTTATCTGTGCTTGAGCTGAAGTACGAACTATGCAAACAAAATTCCCTCTAAAATGATACGTAGGTGCCCTAGCTAGGGATGTCAATTGGTCAAGTCATGGGTGGGGAGGCCTGGAGGGTGGGTATTGAATTTTGAAGAGTAAAAAGTTAAAGTTTGGGTGGGCAAAGAATAAAATAAGAGGAATAATATAAAGGGATTGTAGAGGAATAGAAAGGAGGATTGAGAAACGAGAGGGAGAGATAAAGGGTGTTGGGGGGGGGGGGGGGGGGGGGGGTTGAGATTGTGAAGAATATTTTTGAGGTTTTTGATGGCCTCAAAGATCCCATATGTCTTTCATAGGGACACATACAAAGAGAGAAGCACGCGCGCGCAAACTCGGAAAAAAGGCGCCAAAAGAAAAGGTGATGTTAATAGGGCTTTCGTTTTCAGAGTGCGCACAACGGGCCACCACACAACCGCCCAAAAAGGATTAAACTTGACCCAAAGGGAAGTCCAAAACCAAAACCACAGACGACAGCTCTATTACAAATGTTTAGCATTGGAGATTGATTTTTGATTTGATTGATTGATAAGACGTTGCCCCTTCAAAGGTGCAATTAAGGCCCAGCGGGCCTCAAAACATGTCTTATGAACAGTCTTTAACTCTACTGATGATGATGATCTTTTATAATTAATCAAATGAAATGAACTGATCAAATAACAAAAGACCTCAACATCAAGAAGATGAGACGGGGATTTGATAGAATGGAAGGTTGCTCTTTTTCGGGTCTCTCTCGTTGCCCCTGCCCACAGCCACTGCAGCTGCAGGCCACAGCGGGCCATTCCCCTTTCGGGTTTTGGCTTTGGTTGGTGCAATAGTTCGAACGGATGGGGGGTGGTCCAGCACCCGCACGTTCGGCTTGCCATTTGTCAGTTTAGGTTTCTTTTCATGTATTATGGCGCGAGAAATGCGGCTTCTGTTTACATCCACATGTTTACGTACGTGGATAGGTGACAACCATGTAGCCCTTCTCAAAATAGCAATTGTTGTCTTCTAAATAGTTATACGTATGTATAATTTACCAAATATGATATATTTGGTCGAGAGCATAAGGAGTTTGATGTCTTTAAATAAAGTTTTAGATTCAAGTTTTAGAAGTGAAGAAAATAAATTTGATAGAGTTCACCTGTTGAGAATTTGACACGACTCGATTCCAGATTAATTGAAATTTAATATGATTACTAGATATCAATAAGTTTATAATGAAAAAAATTATATGTATGATGCATCCAAGATGTAAAAGATAAATTTAGTTTAACTCACATGTTTAATCTAGATATTAAGCAAATGGAATTCTACATTATTTTACTACTCGGGTTCGAGATGGAACTGACTCATACAATAAATAATATGATGGAACGGATAAGAGTAGTTTAAAAACTTTGTTATCCTTTCCTAATTAATTTCAACTCTTAAGTGTTCTTTGGTTGCTTATGATTTAATGAATTCTCTTTTGTATTTGATTGTTTGCTAGATGGAAGAAGTTATCCTTTTATGAAGTGGCATTATTGGCTTTAATTCATGTTCAAGAAAAACCAGATTATTTTTGGTTGTCAAGAGAGGAACCTTTTAGTTACTAAAGTTAAAAATTTAATATTCTACTAACAAATCTTGAGAGTGAGAATAGGGAAGGATCCAGAGCGATGCCTTGAATATTTAATATTTAATTCGCGACTAATCCTTGAGATTAGAGAAAAATCCTAAATCCGTCTTGGGTGAGAGGATTAAATATATATTAGAACAAATGTTTCTACTAACCCCGCAAATGTACAAAATGTAAATTTAATTGTATTGATTATTTCAAACAGGACAACTTTGATTTGTAAATGAAAATACAAAAGAAAACAAATAATTTTACATAGATTTTGATAGAGGGGAGGAACAATATTTTACAATTAAAAGTAGGAAAAAAACTAATTTACATAAAATAGAAAAATACCTAATCAGATGACATCTCTCTTACTTTATTTTGCCTTATATATCTTTTCCAACAAAATCATCATACTAAAAGATAGCTACTGTAAACTTGTCATGGTTTTGTTAAGAAGGGTATTCTATCTTTGCAAAAAAAAGAAGAAGATAACTATTGTATATACATATTAGTAAGAAAAAGGAAAAAAATGAAATAAATAAAATTTTTGAAATAAAAGGAAATACATAGGGAAATATACTTTGTAAACAATAAGAAGAAGTATGATTGCCATGGACGCGCAACATACTTCTCTTCCTCTTCTCTTCTACATCCTCTTTGTCTTCTTCTTGCTCCTTCCCTTCTCAATTCCCGATCCTTTTTTATTCTTTTTTTTTTATTTTATCATCTAGAGGCTAACCACTTTGTTTTGATTCCTAGAACACAAAAGAAAAGGGTAAATTAGCGGTTTCCATATAAAATTTTCAACAACTCTAATGATGATGATTGAAATTTGAAGAGGAAGTTTTTACTTATTATACTTTACATTAATTTTTATAGGAAGAGAACAAGTATTTTTCAAGAAAACTGAAGAGGGAAGAGTACATATAAAATATAAAGATTTAAAAAAAGTTTGAAATCAAATGATGATGTGGATAGTTTAAATGAGTTATTTTAGGGATAAACCAAAAATTTCAATTTTTTTTCTCGTATCAAATCAGTTTTGATTAAAATTAATGTATACATTCATTGGAAAAGGAATTACATTGACTTTGTTAACAAAAAAAAGAATTACATTATTTTTTTAGGGGAAGGAGAAGGATCCATAGCGATGCCTTGAATATTTAATATTTAATTCGAGACTAATCCTTAAGATTATAGAAAATTCCTAAATCCGTCTTGAGCGAGAGGATTAAATATGTATATAAACTTGGATGATATATTTATTTATTTATTTATTATTCTTTTTTTTTTTTGCATTGGATGACAATTTTTTTGGTTTAATTAAAGGTATTTATTGACTCAGGATGAAAAGTAGAATCCTACCAAGAAGTGTACTTCTAAGAGGTTGAATATATATTCTCATCATTATAGAGTTTACCATTATTACCTTGATCAACACTTATTGACGTAAATGATAACTCTTGAATGATGCCGCGAGAACATTATAGTAGCATTTATGGGTTCAGATTCAATCCAATATCAGACCTGAGAAGTTATAAGTGCAAGCCAGCCGAGATGTGAGATAGAGGGCTGAAAGACCAGAGCAGGGACTCGAGCAACAGTTCGGGCAGAACTAGTTTCCCGGTTTGATTCAATGCAGCGGCAAAAAAAGCCTATTACAAAGGGCCTTAAGCCCAATACTAGTCTATTAGTCTTACTGTTAATCTCGAAGACCATTTCAGAAAATGGACGAAGCCTAGAGAGCCAAAGCCCAGGAGGAACGCTCTCTGGAGAGAAAGGTCATACTCTCACTCATGCCAGAACAAAAAGACGAAACCCCAAGACACTTTGCTTTGGGGAGAAAGAAAACTTGGAAACAAACACTGACATGAATAAATGAATGAAGAATGTCTTATTGTGAAGGATGCATAAATGGTTTTTAACCAACACAAAATCAGTAATCTGTGTGTCAATAAATTATAAGCAGCATCTGAAATGGAACCCCACTGAATAGGAAATTCAAGTTTTACTTTTACATTACATTTTTTAACATCTGAATTTTAAACTACTTTGCTCATTTAGTGGTAAATTTTTTAATGAATTTTATTTCAAATTGTTCTGATGTGTCATTGATTTTTGCAGCAGTTGATTAAGAACACTTTCTTCTTATTATAGTTCAGTAGAAAGGACAAGAGAGGAAAGAAATGTGCATGTTAACAAAGAAAATGGCCATGCCCACTTCTTGAAAGTTTAGCCAGAAACCATTACTTGTTCCCACGCAAAAAGCACAACACAACAATTTTGCAGAACGGGAATGGAAATGTGGCAAAAAAGAGATGTGGCTTTCGAGAAAAATGGGGGCAATCAAAATTACAAGGATGGTTTTAATTCTCTTTCCTTTATTATTATTGATTTTTTCCTTTTTTTTGGCACAGGAATCATAATGATACTTGTTTCTCATGCAAAGCCTCAGCTCACCATGTCATCCCTTACGTGTCTCCACATTGCAGCCCTCAACTTCTCTATAAAACCCCCCACCACTTTCAACTCTCTGCTTCACCTCTGCTCTTTCACCTTTTTTTGCTTTCTGCCGTTAACTTATAACATCAAGCTTTTCCTATTTTTGCTAAAGCTCATATCTCTAGAGATCAATGGCTGACCGCCAATACCAACAGCCTCACCAGGTTCAGGTTCATCCCGCGCAGGGCCCCCGCTACGACCTAGGTGGCAAGAACTACCAAGGCCAACAAGGCGGACCGTCAATGACCCAGGTTCTGGCTGTCCTTACCCTCCTCCCTGTTGGTGGCACCCTGCTTGCATTAGCAGGGCTGACCCTCACCGGCACTGTCATTGGGCTGTGCGTGGCCACACCACTCTTCGTCATCTTCAGCCCAGTTCTTGTCCCAGCTGGCATTGCTGTTTTCTTGGCTGTGGCGGGTTTCTTGTCCTCAGGAGCTTTCGGGTTGACGGGGCTGTCTTCACTCACCTACGTCTTTAACCGGTTCAGGAGGGCCACCGGCACGGAGGAGCTGGACTTGGACCAGGCTAAGAGGCGCATGCAGGACATGGCAGGGTATGTGGGACAGAAGACTAAGGAAGTTGGACAGAAGATCGAAAACAGGGCTCACGAGGGTCAGGGTGTTAGAACATGAATTTCAAGAGGGAAGGTAAAGGGTTCAAAAGCATGAATTTGAAGAGGGAAGGTAAAAGGGTTCAAAAGCAGGGTACAATGTTGCAGGAGAGGGCAATAAAAATGTAGTTGTGTTTTTCAATTTCAAGGTGTTGTCTTTGCAGTCGTTTGTGGATGTCTGGTAATTAGCCTGTGTAGTCGAAGTTGAGAGATACTGGCAATGTATTAGACTGTGGCATTTGCTGTCTGTTTTTGAGTTTAAATTGTTCAATGTTCAATTTCAAGTGTGCTTTTTTCATTTTTTTGGTCTTCTCATTCTCTCAAGAGCTACTGAATTTCCGGTTAAATATCTAAATCATTCAGCTTTAATATCATCAACCCACACCAAACCACCAAGAATCAAACCCAGATTCTCCCTTGCTACAGCTAATGCTTGTCTGATCTGAGATTCTCCCTCAAGGCTATAGCTAAATTTTGTCTCATCTGCTCCTCTTGTAACGTATCCTCGGAACAGAAGAAGTGATCAACCCAATGTTGCAAGGCATTTCAGTAGCTTCGCCTGTGGACAAAACTTTCAGGTTTATACTGAAGCCGTAGTTTTGTCTAGGGATGGACATTGTTTAATTTTCACTATCTATAATCGAAACTATTTAACTATTCGTTTAATTTTCACTATCTATAATCGAAACTATTTAACTTTTCACTATCTAAATCTGTTTAATTTTCACTATCTATAATCAAAACTATTTAACTTTTCACTATCTGAATCTGTTAAAAGACGCTTAATTTTTAGACCTAATATCCCCGAAATCGTTTAGTGATATCCAAATTTGCACTGTATAACAGTTTAAGTTAAATGCCCCGAAACCGTTTAGTGATATCCAATTTAAGTTAAATGCCCCGAAACCGTTTAGTGATATCCAAATTTGCACTGTATAACAGTTTAAGTTAAATGGATATCCGTCTAAATCCGAATTCTAAATCATTAATTTTTTAAGTTAAAATTAAAAAAAATTATAAAATTCAAATACTTCAACATATAACTAAATCAAATAGTAATTAATACAAAGCTTAAAAAAAAGTTTACAGATTCCAAATCCGAGAAGGAAAAATTTAAGATTTCATATCATTATATTTTAATATTATTTTTAATTTAATTTTTTACTTTCTAATAAACAATTTTAGAATGAGTTTTAATGGACAAATGAACTATGAATTAACAAAGTTTAAAAGACTTTTGGATAGATATTCACTATCCAAATCTATTTAACTTAAACGATTTCGAATAGCGGATATCCAAGGCCTTAAAACCGAAATCGCTTCAAATCCAAGATCGATAGTGATTTCATTATCCAAAACCGCTCCAAAACCATTTATTAAACGGTTTAAGGTTTTAAGCGGTTTTAAACAGGACCGCTCCAAAACCATTTATTAAACGGTTTAAGGTTTTAAGCGGTTTTAAACAGGACGGATATCTGCTTAATATCCGTCCATTGCCATTCCTAATTTTGCTCTTATGTGCGCCCTGGCTTTTGACAGATTATTATCAGTTTATCAACTTGAGTATATAATATACCCAAACTACTTAAGAAGCAAAGATTAATTTCAGAACACTTTAAAATTTTCCAAAAATATGATTAATTGCGGATTTTACAAAGTGAAACCAATCTAAACACGTTAACATTAACAAAATTCTTCTGGCCGGCATTAAAATGGCACACAGGATCTGGTTTCACAGAGAAAGATATTGGTTCATTGACTAATTTGCAGGGATTAAGTCCTGGGTTCACTGACCAATTTGTTCAGACTGAGCCCCGGCCTGTGCGTCTGTGGAACCAGGCTCACCGGCTGGCTTTGAATTGTTATTAGGTATCCAAAATGTAAGAACAGTTGACGCAGCGACGAACATGGCCCTACGAGGAGCCCACTTCAAGCATGATGCAACACCGATGTGGCTGTTCCAAGCAGTCACCTGCATGAGAATTGAAAAAGCCAACAATTAGCCGCATAGGTGATTTCAAATTGCCATTTTACTACGTAATAGATCATCTTGCAAGCACATGGTCCTTAATGAAATTACAGATCATTATTCATTCATAACAACAACAACAATAATCCTAATAAATAGCTCCTTAGAGAAGGATGCCTAAAAACATCATAACAGAGAGATTATAAACGGATTCGGAAGTTATTCACAAAATGAAGCATGATAAGCAGAGTAAGCAATGAACAAAGTACTTCATGTCTGAAAACGGGGAAAAAGGGAAACATAAAAAGGAACTCGCTTGAGAATTGATCCCCCATCAAAGAAATAATCAGAAGAGCGCATAAATAGCATAAAAGGGTTCAAAATGCAAACGTAAAAGAATGATTTTGCTTTTTTTTTCTGGCAGTTTTCAAAGACTCCTGGACTGATAAATACTGTGTTAGTGACCTCACTGGATCTACACAAGTATACAAAACAAGAAGCTCTGTTGCAGAAGGGCTTTACCTCATTTCGCATGTTGATGTTCCAGGCATGCAAGGTTCCATCTCCTGACCCTTCAAATAGGTAAAAACTTGAGCTCAATTAAGATGTTTCCAAGCAGATACAAAGGAAAGGTAAGCAGCAACTTTATCAACAAAAAGAAACATTCGCAATTATCATTCTAGCACTAAGACAATTACTTTGCTTGAAGCACTCAGACAACTAATCGATGTAAAATAAATATGGAAGGTATCATACATGCATATACTGTTCTCAAGTAAGAAGATGGGCAAGGAATTGGTACCTGAAAGGACGTACTGACCATCCGGAGTGAAGGTTGCCTCTATAGTTGTATTTGGAGATGGTTCTAAACTGAACCCACAACGCTGCACAAGTAAAACTTACGATAATTACCAGACCCGCATATCATGTTATAGGATACAAACATTGGCCCTAGGAGAAGACTGAGCCATAGCATTTCAACAAACAATTTTTTGGACGCATTGACAAGGCAAGTTTTTCCAGACAGAGCCATTCTAACCTTCTCTCCTCCATATGCATCGAGAACATAAATGTTGTTATTTGTCGTTGTCAATAGCATTGATTTGCCATCATTGCTGAATTTGATATCGCAAACCTCAGCTGTGTCTCCACCGACTAAAAATGTGTCAAAGGGGCCCTATATTTGGACAAATATATCAAACTCATAACAATGATTATCAAAAAGGAAAAAGAAAGAAAGAGAAAAGGCAAACTCAAAAATGACAACAGATTTAAGTGCTTAATGGATTAAAACTTAGAACCTTATCATAGGAGCGTGAGTCAAACAGCTTGATAGCACCTCCTTCCATAGCCACAGCAAAGACAAGGCCTTGTTGGTCATATGCTACAGTTGGTCTACCACGTAGTCGTAAAATTCCCTGAAAACTACGGCAGTAAGCATAAATCACTTTTGTGTATAATTTAGAGTTGAAATGCAGATAAAAACTGCTCATATACAAAATGACTATCACAGCAAAACAGCTGGATAATGATGATTGCTCAATCTTGAAACTTCTTTTCTGCATTGTATATAGTTAGCATCCCTCTCTGACTTCTTTTGCTCTCAATTAATCATTTCCCTTTCTTATACAGAAGTAAATTTCCTTCATAACTCATGGGAAACCAGAAACCAACCTGACAGGCATTTACACGAAGATCCCATATCCTCACACTGTGGTCAAGAGAACCCGACATGAAGCTATCATTTACCGGAGACATGCAGAGGGAAACAATTCTGCAGCCGCAGATATGAGAATACTTTTTAGCATAATAGTATTGGAAAATTACAGAACAGAAAAGACTGTGTGAGGGAGAAGGCAAAATTAAAATAAACAACTCCTTAAGAAAGAGAGGTAAAAAAGGGAAAAAAAAAATATGAGTGGAGGTAACACAAAAAGGAAACCGAGATTCAAAAGTTTTCATATTTTTATAGGTTCTTGAAACAAGTGATGCAGATAAATTTTTGAATTCACAGCATGAGGTATCAAAACCTTGCAACTTGAAGCTAACATCTAAACCTTCATTAAAAACATCCAATAGTTGAAGTAACATTAAACATCGATAATTGAGTGGCTCTGTCTTTTTTATAATACATTTCAGAGCTCCTTTTTAGCAAAAGGTCAAGACTTGTGCTTGGATTAGACACTAATCACATGCCAACAAGACCTCCTCTTTCTCAACCTATCTCCATATGCCAAGAATCACCAACCTCTCTTTATGTCCTTTGAAGTAGCGTAGGCATCGGTTATCATACATGGAAAGATACCGCAGGGCCTCTGATAAAAAAGAAACAAGCATTAAGAGTTAACACTGTTCTGTACCAATACAAAATATGAAGACGCTCAGAATAAGACCTAAACTATCCCAAGAACTCACCTCCGGTCGACTCCAAATTATGTCTCGAAGAGCATATAACAGAACTCGGATGATGAGTGAAACATATTCGATCTGCCCCATGTTTTTTATGATATGTTGTCTTTAACAACCTGAAGCACATGTCAAAAATCAAAATGATCATCCATGCAACCAATTAAAAGGCATCTAACACTTAGGTGAAATTACGGTCAAAGCAAAGCGAATTCCAACACTAAGACAAATAAATATAGGTGAAATTACAGAAAAACTCAGAAATCCGAAACACCCACAGTGATTTCTAAATTTTGCAGCGGATTAAAAGCAATACGATGCCGAAACTTGCAATGTAGGTAATAATTTAATTTTCAATTGAACTTACAACATTATATTTTTTCCTATCTTCTAATTGACTAATAGAGTAAAAGGAAGGAGAAAAACTAACTTAGCATTGGCAATGTCGTAGAGACGAACTGAATCATCCTCGCTGGCAGTCACCAGTAGATCATCTTTCCGGTGAAAATCAAGTGAGTTTATCTTTCCTCCCTGAACATATAAACAAATCAATGAACGCAATAAATCAGAAGCTTGAAGCAAGCAGCTCCCTTTTTTCTTTTTTTTTTTGTATCTTAGAAAATAATACTTTATTTGCCGATTTAATGGGGAAATTAAGAGAAAAGTAGCGATGTAATATTACGAAGTCGGAGAAAACTGCGCCAATCGACATGCTGCGCACGATTTCGTCGTCGAGCTCTGTGATTGACATCTTCGTTGTCGCCATTCTTTTTTCTTCTGTATTTGTGGGAGATAGAGGGTTTTAGGATTTAAGAACAAGGAGTCAAAGACAATGTGAAACGACGCCGTTGAAGAAAGATGACCTTATGGACAATTAACGATAAAAAGAACAAAAAGAACGAAAGAAAGAAAGAAAGAAAGAATTGGTTTAATATCTAATTTAGTTCTTGAAATAGTGAAATATACATAAAAGAATGGATTGGTCCATAAACATCTTTTTGAGATAAATTGATTCTTGAACTATTATTTTTGGACAGATTGATTCTTGAATGGTTAAAAACTTGATGATTGAGATAGATTAGTCTATAAACTTTTATTTTGGGACAAATTAATCTCTGAGTTTTTTTTTTCTATTTTTTTATTCAAGACTTATCTATCTAAAAAAAATTTAAGAACTAATTTATCTCAAATAAAAATTTATGAACCAATATATTCTTTTTAATATAATTCAACGACTAATTTAGATATTAAGTCAAAATGAATTTGCTAGCAACTTTTTCAATAGGGAAATCTATACTAGGGAAATTCTTGGGCTACAATGCCTGAGGTTTGGGTAGGGGCCGAGAGTATAAGGTGCATTTGGTGCTTTACATGTAAAGTACTTTGCTAGGAAAATGATTGATGTGAGAGTGATTCTAGATAATTTAATTAGTATTAACGTTTATAATATTTGGTATACGAAGGGAAGTGTTTATTAAAATCCATTAAAAGTTATATTGTCATGTTTGGTTAAAAATTTAAAAAGTACTTTGCTAGGAATGTTTTATTGAATTTTTCATATTGCCCTTCTATATAAAAACCTTACGATTTACACTTTAAAAGAATAAATAGTTTAGATAAACAAACATAACACCCAAATTACAAAAGTCCATAAATTTTAGATTTTATAAAATCTAAAATCCAAATTTTAGATAGCAATAGAAAATCCAAAAGAAATAATAAAGATTTTAAGGAACAAATTATATACTTTTAAGGGTTGATGATATTCTTTGTCAAAAAAAAAATGATAGAAGAATGATGGTTAAGGTTATAGGCTAGGAAGAAGAGAACTAGCAAAAGAGTAGTAAGGTAGAATAATAAGTTTTGTTAAAGCTGTACGTATAAAAGAAAAAATAAAAACATTTCTAATGGGCAAAAGAGAAAGGAAAAATATTTCTAACTTTCCCAACTATGAGGTAAAGTAGGATCCCAGCTCTCCCCCATAGAAAGTGAATCCATCGTAGTGATTAGAGGTGTCAAATGGGTGGATTGGATGAGTTACGGGTTTGGGTCAATCAGATCGGATTAATTTGATCCAAAAAAATTTCGAATCAATCGGATTTTGGATCATTTGGGTTCGGGTCACACGGATTTCGGGTTATTTAGGCTTGGATTTTTTGGATTTGAGCCTCGGGTCATTTTGACCCGGGTTGTTCGGGTTTGACCCATGGGTCATTCTCTTTGGGTTTTTCAGATTTATTCCTTTAGTTATTTTGACATGAGTTATGAGTTCAGTTTGGGTTTTTAGGTTAATTCATAAATCATTTTCATTTGAGTTTTCAATTATTTATTTAAAAAAATTTAAATTTATAAGTTAACTCTTCAATAATATATCAACTAATTAACTAATCGAAGTCAAACAATTATTTACTGTCATCTGCCAGCATGAGTCTTCATGAACATAAATTACGTACCGTTAAACTTGTAATTTATAAATCTTAATTCATAAGTAACAAACTAATAAGTAACTCTTCAATCTTCAATTCTTTATGGTTTTTCGTTGCACTCTCCATTTCCTATTTCTAAGTAATAGTAAATTTTAATTTTATTAAGTTGAATTAAAATAAGCAAGTAATTAAAAAAAATAAAATTATGCGTTCCTGCTTTTTAATATGATTTATACAACATATTAACACATATACAAATGATAAAATCAAATTAAAGTATTAAATCTATAAATATATTAGGGTTATATCGATTTATAATTTATGGGATATGTGACATATCTCATGTAACATGTCATACGTTACATATGATAAAGATTAAGTAGATTTCTTTAAAGACTATCCATCATTCTATCTCTTATTAAAAATATAATATAATGAGAGATATATTTAAGTATAATTTGTAATTTATAAATTGAAGGAGAAAGATTAAAATTTAAGAATATGAAATATGTTTTTTATTTCAATTAAATAAAAATTTAAATTTAATAAGACACTATTTTTATTTTTATTTTTTAACAAATTTATTAAATAAATTTGATAATATCTAAGAATGAGAAGGTAAAATATTACTTAAATAGGTTTCTGGGTTATTTCGGGTTAGTTTCTCAGGTTAAACCGATTTCGAGTCAAACAAGTTTTGGGTCAATCGGGTTTCGAATTGGTCGGGTTCGGATCGTTTACTTTTTTTGTCAAATCGAGTTAGTTTAGTTTCAGATTTGGGCGGGTTAGGCGAGTTTCTCGGGTCGGGTCAACTTTTGATATCTCTAATAATGATGGAAAGTAAATCTATTGGGTCCACCACTTTTCATAAAATAATAACATATCAAACCATGAAAAGTCTTTCCTCCTGCTTAAAATCCATGAAAAGTTTGAACTTTCCACCATACCAAATTGGTTGTAAGTATTTTATTAGGACAGGAATTAAGGGCATGTTTATTATACCGAATTGGATCGAATATGATGAAGAGAAAAGTGGTAAAAGTACCCTACAGGTCCCTCTACTATAGGAAAATATTCATTTTAGTCCCTGTACTATAATTTGGGTCAATTTAGTCCATCTACTATCAGAAATTGAATAAATTAGTCCTTATTATTAAAAAAGTCAACTTTTACTATTAAAATGATGACGTGGCAGTGCCACATCATCACAGTGCTAACGTGTCATTGCCACATCATCACAAATGCTGACGTGGCATGCCACGTCAGAAATGTTAATTAATAAAATTTTTAGAATGACTAATTTGTTTAATTGCAAATAGTATATGGACTAAATTAAACAAATTTACATAGTATAGGGATTAAATTGAACAAAAATATAAAGTATAAGGACTTACTAGAAACTTTAACAGTAGTGCTTGAAAATTTTTTCTAAAGTTATAAACAAATTTATATAGTATACAATTATTAATTGAATGTCTTTTTACATAATTAATGGTAGGAAGAAAGTGAAAATAAATTAATAAATCAAAAGTGTATACTATATTTTCTTTTTTTATTATACAATGTTAAACATTGATTAGTAATTATATAAAGAAAAAAATTCAATATTATATAAATTGACACTTATTCTAAAGATTTTTATTTAATTTTTACTTATTTAAAAATTAATTTTCAGACATTTAAAATATAAAATTATTAAAATTAAAGAAAACTATATTTAAATTCAAATGTAACTTTATTTAATTTTTCAATAGTTTTATATATAGAATTTATTAAAAAATTGACTACTAGAAAAATAAAATCTAAACAAATATTTTTATAACACGTATCTATTTATATAATATAATATAATATTGAACAATTTTTCTTAAATTATTGTAAGTAGATATAATTATCATTTAAGATATTTTTATGTAATGAATGACAGAAAGAAAGTAAAAATAAATTAATAAACCTAAATGATTATGTATATGTTTTGAATATGATTATAATAAACAATGATTTTTTTCAATTTTTTTATAAAAGTACTCCACATGTCTTCTATTAGAAAAATAAAAATTAAACAAATATTTTTAAAACATGTGTCTCTTTATATAATACTAAACACTTTTTTTTCATATAATTAGTAACCAATGTTCAATTTTTTATAATAAAAAAAATAACATGATATAATACTTTTGATTTATTAATTTATTTCCACTTTCAATCATTAATTATATAAAAACACATTCAATTAATAAATCTATATTATATAAATTTGTATATAATTTTTTATTATTGATGTTAAAGTTTCTAATAAGTCCTTATACTATATATTTTTGTTCAATTTAATCCTTATACTATATAAATTTATTTAATTTAGTCCCTATACTATTTATAATTGTACAAATTAGTCTTTCTAAAAATTTTTTTAATTAACCTTTCTGGCGTGGCATGCCACGTCAACATTTATGATGACGTGGCAATGACATGTAAGCACTGTGATGATGTGGCACTGCCCCGTCATCAATTTGAATAATAAAAAGTTGACATTTTTAATAATAAGGACTAATTTGTTCAATTTCTGATAGTAGAGGGACTAAATTGACCCAAATTGTAATACATGGACTGAATTGAATATTTTCCTATAGTAGAGGGATTTGTGGGGTACTTTTACCAGAGAAAAATTACATATAATTTACAATGTGGTTTTATAATATTGATATAGATTTGTATTGTAGGGAAGATTATTCATAGGATGACTTAATCATCTAGAAATGATAATGATTATCTCATTCTATGAATAATTTTCTCTACAATGTAAATCTATATAGATCTGTGTAAATAATATAAAATCACATTACAAATTACATTTAATTTTCTCACTCATCCTATTCAATTCAATCTGTTATAACAAACATGCCCTAAGTAAGTAAATAATTTTATTGGTTGCTAGAATTTAACTTAAATTTTGTTTTAGTCCATAAAATTTAAAATACTTTATTTTGGTCGCTAAAATTTGAAAATCAAAGCATTTTGGTTCTTCAATTAGTACTTTTATTAATTTTGTGCCAATTTACTATATATTGTCTAATATTATTATGATACTAATTTTTAATTGAAATTTATTTATTTATATCTTAAAGAGATATATTATATTAAAAAAATTTATTTATTTCTATCTTAAAGATATATATTATATTAAAAAATTGTAAAAAATTATTAAAGTAAAAAAATATAGGGACGGAAATTATTTATTTTTGAAACTATAAGGATGAAAATAGAACTTTTTAAACTATATAGACCAAAACAGTCTAACTTTCAAACTTTAGGGACCGAAGAGCATGTCATATTGTAGGATCAAAATAGAATTTAGGTCAAACTTTAGAGACTATTGATGCTATTTATTCACATTTAGTAGAAGTTTTAAAAATTACTAGTATATAGTATTAACAAAATAAATAAATTTTTAAAAAATTACTAAAAGTTTGGTAAATAGTGTGGACTACTACTAATTACTTGATTTGAAGAATGAAAAAGTACTTCAATTAAACTTAAAACTCTTGCTAGTATTTATACACCATTTTTTTTCTAGGTGCATAAGAGAGTGAATGACGATTAAATCCTTAGACTAGGTGTGTCTGATCTATTTCTCTCTGATAATGGAATGAGGTCCACTGGAGGATTGGTCAAAACTATGGTACCTACACGACAATGATGTGCCAAATTTGTGAGAAAATCTGCACATTTGTTGCCTCTCTTAAAATATGTCTCACATCTCAAACCCAACCTTCTTGCATCAAAGATATAACATCTTGGACTAACATTGAGTAAGTATGAGCAACATCGATGTTATTATTAAGAAATTTAACCACCATTGCTACATCTAATTCTACCACCACATGAGATATCCTAAACTACGAGCCAACAAAAGCTCTTCTTTAATGCCCTACAACTCAACCATAAGGATATTTGTGGCACCAATATTTGAAATAAAACCCTTCACCAACTTCCATCATTGTCTCAAATAAGACCACCTGTTGAAGCACAACCAATAGATTGTTTCACCTTTCTATCAGTGTTAAGAATAAAACAACCAGTATTCGAAGGTTGCCATACTTTTCTCTTCTTCTTTTCATTTCCTTCTTCTTGTAAAATATTCCATCAATGGAAACTATGTATTCCTAAGAAATCTTTCTAGGTATTTCTTTACTTTAGTGCTTGGTGAAGTTTAATCTTAGTTGCTTACTACTTCACCTAGTATGCAATGACAGAAGTCATATGCTCTGTGATTGCCACCATTGGTGGACCCTTTGCATCAGGAATCTCTATTATCAATTGTCTATAGACTAGATGATCCTAAGGAAATATAGTTTAGTGACTGTCGTTAGCTTGCTGTCATGCTAAAACTTTGATGGTGTCATAATGTAGGTAAGAGCTTTAAGTTTCATGTTAAGTTTGATGATGTCATAATGTGTGGGTAAAGTATCCACAAGAGTTCAGCACGAATGCTCACCGTTGTTAGCCAAAAAGGCATTGTTAAGCTTAAACGGTGGCTAGAATACCTTGGTCTTATACCTACATGTTAAACGTCAAAAAATCATAACACAGAAGTACTCTCTATGTTCACAGCCTGAACTTTATCCTTGACAATACAAAGAAAATCCAAAAACCTATCTATGACCTAAATGGTGTAATCCCATCTCCATGTGCCAACATAACAAAGCATGGCATTCTTGATCATTTTCTAGAAGAATAAAAAGCCCAAGTTGCCATTGATAAACTAGTCTATGATGGCAAGTTTACTGGGCCATTTAATAAGCCATTGTCTATTGATGATCAGTATTACCCGACACGACTTGTTCCAACACCATGGAACCTATTCTAGTAGATTCTAGAATTACAACTACATTCATCCACCAAAAAACCCTTTTAAAGGAATTGAAAACTCATATGATCCAAATGAAACAATTTCCCTCGTAGATAGTGAAAACGCTGAACTCACTATACTAAATAAACTTAGGAGACCTCCTTATTTATGATAAGAAGTTGGAAAAAGACACCAGTCCATTACAATGGACAAGGTCAAAGAATGGACTGAGAAGTTAAAAACAGGAGAAGGTTCAAGTAGCAGGAACAATAAACAAAACCAAGAATCATTCTAATACCATGATCCATATCAGCACCTCAAGCACCTTAGCCCCTTAGATTCAAATTACTCGAATTCTCAAATTCTAAACTCACAGTTGAAGAAATTAAATATTACAAAAAACTAACAGAAGAAGAAAACAAAATATTCTCAAGACTCGAAGCACTTGAAGAAAAACAATTTTTTTCCACCAAAGTCTCCTAGTCCACAAACCCCACTAACAATGCCAATGAGTCCAAACACCTCAGAGTAATGGAAATGGCTAAAAGTTCGGATACAACTTCATACCTGAAGGACAATAACCATTTAAATTTTCCATGGGATGAAGATTAAATAATATTAGTTGTGTGATGAGTATCTGTGCAATAATATTAGTATGAAAAAGTATGTGAAAATATGTAAATGTCAGCATTATTCCTAAGTTCTATGGAGAATTAGAGTGTATAAATTTTTGTCTTGAACTTCTTTTGACCCTAATTACACTTCAAGAAACCCAAATTAGCTTCCGAAGTTGTTTAGGCGCATTGGGAATCTAAACACGAAGCAAAACAAGGAACAACAAGTGAGTAGGAGAAGAAAGAGCTGAGTTCGGCACCGGATTGGTTCGGATCCATTGTAGGACCCATATTGGTCGACAACCTGAGCTCGCCATTCTTCTCATTCTCTTCTCATTTCTTCTTCTTTCTTCCTTATCCTCATCTTTCACTCAAACCACCACCTCAACCACCCTCTAAACACTTCGTTAAACTTCCCAAATCAAATCTCTAACTCCCTTAAGCTCAAAATCAATGAGGAGAAAGGAAAACACGAAAAGGAGTTTAGAATAGCCACTGTCATCGTTGGAAAGATTTGACCATATCTCACAAACCAGCCGGTGGTTTGAGATGAGATTTTGGTATGTTGTAGTAGACTCAAAGAGCTTTCCAATGCCCTTAACCTTGCATCAAACCATGCCTTAGGTCAAAAGTTATGCTAGCTCAAATTTAAGTGCTAGCTTTTAGGTGTTAGATGGAGCTAGGTTAGAAAGTTGTTGATTTTGAGATTTGTTTCGATGAACTTGTTGTGGATGTTGTTTGGAAGTTGTGCTTCAATTTATTAGTTGATCCATAAAGAAATAGACGAGAAACGAGGTAGGAAAATGTTGAAGAAACCCATTTTTGGGATTCTGTCGACACCTCCTACGTGAAAGTCATTTTGGGCAGCCAAAATGGCCACCCCGACCAGGTCTTGTGCAGGACCCACCCGGGTCCTCAGTGGAATTTTTGTAATTTTTTCTGAAAAGCCTATTTTTGAACCAAAACCTCACTGGACACTTTTCTAACCCCCGAATCACTTCCAAACACTAATTTTGAGCATATTAGAGCCCCAAAAACCTTTGGGAAAGTTTGAATTAGAATTCTAACGCATTTATTCACGAATTAGGGTTTTTAGGCAATCAAGTACAATGACGTTCCAGAAATCAATCATGATGGAACATTTGGGAGTATAACCTCCCAGTACTGTAAATGGCTTAGATTTCATTGCTTAGGCATTATGGTTAAATGTTTTCCAAATGTTTTATATATAAAATGTTTTAAAAATGTTTTAGGATATGGGTAATCCTCCGCACAAACTTTTATTTTGTAATACACTAAACTAGTGGGTCGAATGATTTTAAGAAATTATAAATGTTTATGTATGTATGTTTACATTTATGTTTATATATATATATATGTTTATATAATTATGAGATGAGTGACGATTAACCAACACCACCTGACACAACCGGACCTAATTCAACTTTTCCATACAATCGAAATAGTGTAAGACGGCGTATTAACTCAATAATACATCGGTCCAGATGTGTTAAGATGAAGAAGAGAAGTGGAAATTAGAATAAGACGGAGTTGGAAGATGAGACAAGCAACCATGCATGGAATCTATAATTTGGCTTTTTTAAGTCTATAGCCAATAGATTGGATATCCATTGGTGAATTGGTCGGTGGATTAGACCAAGGATCGAGATTATTAAAGGTGGAAAAGAGGGAATTGAGTCCACCCCAGGATTTGAGTAGGCCCTGTGTCGGGCTTACCTATAAATAGGGAGACTTGAGCTCTCCCTCTCTCATTTCTCTTATTCCTCTCTTCCTCTCCTCTCATTTGCTCTCTTAGAGCAATTTTGGACTTTTGGCTGATCCGAACAATCCGACCGAAGGATCAAGGTGAGTTTCTAATATGTTATTCTACTCACCTTAATCTACATTCTATTAAGTTTTCACGCATTTCCATGTATTGGTCTAGGAGAGATCCAAGCTCAAATTTAGTTTAGCTTTTTAGTCAAATTTTAGCTTAGATTTGAGATCTAGCAACTTTGAGCTTGTGATTCTCGTTTTTGCTTTGGTAAATGCGTTGTGGAAGGCGTGAGGAGCGTTTGTATCGATTTTCAGGCCGAACCATGGACCGAGGGGCTCAAAAATTGAGGAAATGCCTCGGTTCTTGAGGCTTCCATATGGCTTCAGTGTGGGAGTGGCCATAACCCTAGGGGCAAAATCGTAGTTTTATCCTAGTGCTCGATTTTTTACTCAAAACCACCCTGACACTTTTCTAAGCCCCAAAACACATCCAAACACCATCTTAGGTCATGCTAGAGCCTCATAGGTGTATTCATAGGTTTGATTAAGAATGCTAACACGTATTTCCATGTATTAGGGTTCCAGGCGATCGAGTACGGCGATACTCCAGAGGTTACTCTACCTGGATCCTTTGGGAGTATACAAACCTCTCAACACTGTGAGTGGCTTAGATTTCTTTGCTTAGCCACTGGCGACAAAGGTTTTAGAAAGGTTTTAAAAACATAATGATTTTTAAAGGTTTTGGGATGCGAGGAATCTACACACACACACACTTGCTTGGTGATATACCTATGCAGAGAGTGGGATCTTTTCAAAGAAAAGAATAAAGATTTATGTGTGTGTGTCTATATTTGTGTTTGTATGCTTTAAATATATATGTTTATACATATATATATATATATATATATGATATTTGATATGGATGGGATGCGAGATGAGTGATTGAGAGGTGTCCTCGATGCTTCGATTTGAGGGAGCGTGGACCGAGTGAGAGGCATGCATGAGCGCAGCCGTGGACCATCTTTCGAAGGGCATGGTGAGCAGAGACCCAGGGAGAGGCGTGTAGGAAAACTCGCCAGGGCTCGATGTAGCTGTGTTCCACCACAGCGTCTGGCACCACCGAGGGAACGGATTAGAGAAAGAGAAACGTTTTAGAAAAAAATGAGATAGCCCTCGGTGCAATGAGGTATACGACCAACGGGTTGAGCCTTCAGATTATTAGAGGCCAGCCCATTTTAGATGTGTATATATTTTTATTTAAATTATTTTAAAAGTAGATTCTTGCCTAGAGAATCTGAAAGAGGTTTTGAAAACAAACATTTATTAATTATTTATCATGCTTTGGTCCCTAACCCCTGATGGAGATTCATTGAACCTCTTTCACTCACTTGTATCAAATGTGGATGGATGCAGATTCGCGTGCGAGGATAATAGATAGATCAGAGGCTCACTAAGAGGCGTCAGTGGCTTAGGCATAGTAGTTTCCACTGTGTAGGTATTCCTTTAAGTTAGTCCATTGGTATTATTTTTAAAGTTAATTATTTTATTAAATGATTTCTAATTAAAATTTTAGTTTTGTTTTGCAGCGAAGATACTCAATTCATGCCTTGCGGTGCCTCGGATGTGTGGCTGCAGACACTACTTCGAGGTAGTGCGGCAGTTGCCACGTGGCCGACCCCTCTAGGTCGGGATGTGACACCACCTGACAAGGGGTGCAGTAAATGAGATAGAGACTTGAAGCTCAGATGCGAGCGGCTTTGAAAAGAGTGAGTGGGTTGAGCGTGTAACACCCCGATCTGAAGGTTGAGAATATGACAATTGCTGTGTGCTATGAATTGTGAACGGAGCGTTTTGCCTATAACTCGAAACTCGCAAGACTTACAACACTTTGAACCCAATTAGTAAAATAATTGTAATTCTTACACATAATAACCAAGGTACTTAACATATATATAATACAAATTTAAATAATAGTAGTCAGTTTATAAAACTCACACATTTGTTTTTCTATGTATTTATTTATATCAACATGTTAAGGTAGGAAATATTAATAGATTAACTCTTACAAAAGCATAAATGATATTTGCACATTATAAAATAGTTCCAAAACAGACTCATAACCATGCAGGTGGATTCGATTTTAGTAGTAGATAAGTCGCGCGGACTTACCATCCAATGTCCGAAAGATAGCCGCGCTTCCCAGTGATTTACTCCTTATAAGCGTCCTACTAGTCTGAAAGCAATTTGAAAAGAAAAGAAGGATGAGTATATAAATTATTCTCAATAACTGAAACTAGACCAACTTTTAAAATTTAAATAGGCGAAGTATAAACACATACAATGTAGAATCGAAATTAAAGTATGTAGCAATTCATGAAATATCAAATATTTATCCTTCTAAAATTGTAAATTTATTTATCTTAAGGTAAAGAAAAATCAAGTCGAGTATTCCAAGATTTTATGATGTAACAGTGGATGAAAACAACAACAATGCTATAAGAACTTATTTCTTGGCTTGCCAAAAATCTACTTAAACTCACATCTAGTCAAGATGGAGTTTGAGTCCATCGAGGGATCGTAAGTTTCATTTAAGTTCACCAAAATGCCCAACATTGACGTTGGCGTGGGCCTTCACCACTGGTGGTATGTGGCTATATCCATTATACTCCCACAGGGATCAAATAATCAAATATCAGTGTGCACAATCAACCCTTGTACCATTCATCCTATGTGGGAGTTAACCGCTTACTTATACTGCCTCCACAAGGTCGGACTGTGAGAAGCTCCACTATAGTGACTAACATTTCGTCCACCATGATCATGATGTAAAACAATATAATTCGATCATATACTATATGGCCAACTGGTCCATTATCGAAATTAAATTCCATAATATCAATTTCCATTGATCTCACCACATGTCTAAACATTTGATTGCAAAAATTATAGAGTAGGTTAATCCACATTAAGATCATAAATATTCAAAATTCATAACAAATATCAATTATCACAAACCAATTTAAATTAAAAATCAAGCCTTTGCATTTAAAAGCAACTTTAAATAGTAAAACATTTTTATTCATTCAAACTTGAATTTAGGTTCGTAAAAGTTTCATTCACGAGTTTGGGGAGGGTCTACACTCCCCTTATTTCACACATTTCTTGTCCTTAGAAGAGGATTCACCACCTATGTGTTTATATTTGAATAATGTGTCAACATATGATAATGGAAAAAGATTGTTAGATGAGCATGCAAAAATGTATACTTTACTAATTACTAATTTGAAATCTAAATGGTGGTTTTGTGTTCTTGGGCTTAGATACATGAATTTAGGGTATGAGCGAGTTTGTTTCGCTTAGCGAAACTTGCTTGTAGACCTAATTTGATGTAATTATGTAAAATAAAAAATTTAGATAATTTTACTCCTAGAAGATAAAAATTTTCGCTAATGGATTTTTAGGTAGGAAAAATTTTGTCATTTGAATTTTCAATGTTTAGGCACATTACTAAAGCACAAAAACTATAAGGAAACTAAATTGATATGCTTACATTAGGGTTTAGAGCAAAATGTTTAAATTTTCCTAAACTTGGGAAGGACCATTTTTCTCCATGAAACTTTTATAACTAGACTAAGTATTCACATCAATTTTCCACTACATTCATAACTTGTATAAGCTTTGAATGGCATCCAATTAAATCCTTATACTCTACTTGTCCAAGATGACTATATTATAACATAAACTAGGTTTATTCTATAATTATTAAACTAAGTTTCTTTCTATTATTTTCTTGATTTACATTCCTTTTTAATCTTATCAAATTATTATTTATAAAAATACCATACTTTCTCTAGGATGACATTTTACCACATAAATTCACCTAATTAAATATTGGCTTCATTTAAGGAGTCTTTTCATCAAATTAAATATTCCTAATTTCAATTAAGCATCTATGAGCATAATTTACTAATTTACATCCTAGTTTTGTTAAATAAAATATCCTGGGGTTTTGGAGTTTGAAACTATATTAATATGCATAGATTTACATGAATAAAACTTATAAAACAAAAGTTTTTGAAGAGAATTTACATACCTAATTGGAAGGAAAAGAAAATAGAAGAAAACTCCTTGAAACTTTTGAAGAAATAAACTTGAATTTGCTTGAAGAACTTGATAGTTAATCATTGAAATTCTTTGATGAAATGTTTAGTTTATGGGTTTGATAAAGATTTGCTTGGTTAGGAAAGCTTGATGGAGAAATTTGGGAAAAATGGTGAGTTTAGAAATCAAGGGAGCATGGAGAAATTTGGTGTTTATGGAAGAAAAATGGAGGAAGAAGATGAAGAGGAAGGGGGGGGGGGGGTGGCAAAAGAAATCTTGTTTGAAAAATCTTGTATTCTTTTAAAAAATTAAGACTTTTCTTTAAATGACAACAATGTCCTCAATCAATTTTATAAATTCCCCCTATGTCCCACAAAAGAATTTATCAAATTAGGAATTTTATGAAATTAATTTGAAACTAGGTTGCTTCATAAAAAGGAAGCTCAACTAATCAAAATAACTATCCGATTTAACTATCTAAGAGAATGCACTCTAGGTTAGAATACATTGTTAAGTTTTTCAAGGATAAAATAGCAATTATACATTAGATTTTTACGCAGCAACTAGGCAATTCTTAAGTTTCAACCATGTATAACAGTGTGGAATTCTCCAATACTGTAGGAAAATAATTTTCGATGAGGAAAAATTCAATTTGTAATTTTGCTAATATTTATGAAGATACCATTGGACATTATGATATTTTTTTCTATAATTTTTTTTGCCAACTTAGGATGTTAAAAAAAATAACGTAATAGTCTCTAATATTCTTAGACACAGTAAGAAAGATAATTGGGTCGTTGAAAAAGTCATATATACCCTCAGTGAGATGTACGGAATTTTTGAAAATTAATACAAAAGATTGACTTTTACCCCCAGGTCAAAATTAGTCCTAGATGTTTAGAAGCCTAGATATTCAAAATGGGAAGAATTTCACTCGGTAAAAATTGTTCTTATTCTTACTAAGAGTACATCCATATACATACCTATTACAAAAACTTTCATTACATCTATCTTTGGCACTAACTAGGTAAATTTAGGGCTAGGCAATACAGAGCGGGGCATGCCACCGACTAAGTAGCTGTGGACCTCCTTCTGAGGGACACGGTGAGTGAGGAGACCCTAGGACTGAGAGGTGCGGAGGGTAACTCGTCAAGACTATATGTAGTTGTGCTCCACCCACAGCGAATGGCATCGTCGAGGGAACGGGCTAGAGAGAGAGAGAGACACAGAGAGAGAGAAAAATAAATTTTTTTATGTTAAAAGAGATAGCCCTCGCTGCAGTAAGCTTATGACCATTGTGAGGTCAAGCCTTCAGTATTTTACAACCAACCCATTTGAAGGATTATTTTATTTAAATTATTTAGTTAATTGATTTATATATGAATTTATTAGTTTTTAAAAAGGTTTTGGGAAAAATATTTTAAAAATAAAATAAATTATTTTATAACTTCTTTTGGATTTTACCCATTTCCCTAACCCTTATTGGACATCTATTGAACCTCTGTCACTCACCTATAGCCAATTTTGTTAGATGCAGCTTTCGCTTGTGAGGATCATTAGACAAGTTAATGGCCCATAGGAGTTTTTCAATTTTCGCTACTTATGTATTCCTTTAAGTTATTCCACTGACGTTTATTTTAATTTAAATTGTTTTATTACTTGGTTTTATATTATGAATATTATTTCTAATTAAAGTTGAGTTGTAAATTGTTTTGCAGAGATGATACTTAACTATATGCTTTACAATGCTTCGGGTTCGTGACGACCAACATGTACTTCAAGCTAACATGGCGGTTGCCTCATGGCAGATGTTTCGGGTTGGCGCGTGACAAGGATGATATAATGCTTTGGTCATATTTTAGTTAACACGCCCGAACCTAGTCCGCACGTGTCAAGTTATGAAATTGTATATAGTTGTAAAGCCAAGAAATGAAATTGGACTTTTTTTAGATATTTTGAACTTCCTTTAGCCCAATTTCGAGCTTAGAAACCCTAATTTATAGTCCGGAGTTGATTAGGTACACTAGAGGTTCGAAAATAGAGGCAATTGGGATGAGGTTGACAAGTCAACCAACTTTATGTTGATTCAGTGCCAGATCTGACCATATCCGTCTCCGGATCCATCGAATTAAAAGGGAGGTCGGTTGCCGACCCCCCTATTTGCTTATTTTCTCTTCTTTTTCATTTTCCCCCGAGCTCTCTTCGAATCGCACCATTTTCATCTCTTCAATCCACCTTCAAACACTCCATTAATCATCACCAATAACTTTTTTAGCTTCCAAGAAGATCAATAACATCAAATTCGTTAAATTTTCTTCAAATCTTCAAAGTTAACAACTTGGAGTCATTGTGTTCTTTAAGCTATGTCTTTCAATCCAACCATAGGTTTTGATTGATTTCTTGGTATGTTGTTCTAAACTCTTTAAGCTTCAATCTGACTGTTTATTTGCTGAATTTCGTTGATTGAGCTGAAAGTTATGTTGAATTGAATATCAAAACCCATTTTTGTTCAAGAACCGATTGCACCTTTGACTATTGATTCAAATTTCTTGCATGATCCACCACTTGTTTCAGTTTTTGAAGGTATGATCTTTTAGTTTAAGTGTTGATGAGTGAGTGTTTTGAATCTCATGTTGTTTGGTGCAGAATTGAACTTGTGTTGAACTTGGGAAGATGAACAAGCAAGTCTCGGCCTTAGGCTAGAGACAGATCCGTCGCCGGATCCACTAGCATCCAGTGCTGGACTGAGGCCAGGGAAATCTCGTAAATTTAGCCACTCCCGCGTGGGAGTAGGCCAAGGGGGAGCCGGAGCTACACTGTGGCAAGGGCAATTCGATCATTTTACATCCCTATACCCCAATCGACCATAATTAATTTCTGAACCTGTCCAATTTAGTTTCGAGACCCTAGAAACCCTAATTAGGTCATGCTTTAATATTTAATTATTAGTCGAATGCCTTTAGTAATCAAATTATATTTTAATTTGATTATTTAGTAAGAGATTGTACGAGATCGGGCAGTAGCATTTGAGCTAAGGCATTTAAGGGGATTTATTTGGGAGTATACAAACCTCCCTTACAAGTGAGTGGCTTGGATTATAGTGGTTGACCACTGAGAGTCAATCATTTTCTAATTGCTTTATAAACTGCTTTATAAAATGTTTGTGATGTTTTGGGATATGGATTGTCCACCCTCACACACGAGTTTATAATTGGCTTTAAGGGTGGGTTTTTAAAAGAATATATGAAATTATATTATTATGTTTTATTGATGATTATGACCTATGGGAGTTGAGCGATTGAGAGGTCCTCGGTGCTCCAATTAGAGGGAGCGTGTGGACCGAGTGAGAGGCATGCCACCGACTAAGTAGCCGTGGATCGCCTTTTGAGGGACACGGTGAGTGTGAAACTCTTGGAGATGCGCGCAGGGAAGTTCGCCAAGGCTCGATGTAGTTGTGCTCCACCACAGCGATGGCAACGTTAAGGGAACGGGCCAAAGAATAAAAGAAAATGGTTTTGAGATATGAGATAAAGCCTTTGACAGTCCAGCGAGGCACCCAAGTGTACGGGTGTACCTTTAGGACGATTTCAAATGCCAACCCATTTACGAGATTTGTTATTTGTTTTGGGTTGGGATTTCATATGATTTCATAAAATGGTTTATTAAAAGAGTTTTGGATTATTTCATATCCCCAGTCTGAGGTGATTGGTCATTATAACTGGGTCCCTCACTGGGTACATATATATTTGTACTCACACCATTCACCTATTTTTATCAGGTCATCAGGCTATAGACGACAGGCGTCCCGGTGGACAATGTTCCCGATATATCACCAGCGAACATGATTTTAATGCTTGGTGAAGTTTAATCTTCGATGCTTACTCTTACGACTACTACGCCTATAATCTTCGATGCTTACTCTTACGACTAATACGCCTAGTATGCAATGATAAAAGTATTATGCACTGCAGTTGCCACCCTTGGTGGATCCTCTGCGTCAGAAATCTCTATTGTCAATTGTGTACAGACCATATGATCCCAAGGAAACATAGTTGAGTAATTGCTATTAGCTTACAGAATTCAGGCAACACTGAAGTCTGGGGTGTAGGATCACCGTGAACATCATGCAATTTAATTTTTCTCTCGCTTACCCACTTGCATATAGATTCTAGATATGGCTACTGCTTTTTCTGGGTGTTGTGGTATATGGTACAATATCTATGCAATATTCCCAATAGCGACCCTCCATTCAGTACCAAACACAGGTTGTTAACGAATGGCCCTACAGATCTTTCCATGATACCTCAAGTACAAACCCCTCCAAAATGGAGGATATCCATTTATTTTTTGTAATTATTTCTCCAAAGCGATTATAAGCCTTAAGAGCATAGTTATTAAATCGAGATACGTATCGTATATCAAAATCTATTTTTAAGTATCGAGTATCCAGTATCGTATCGTAAGATACAGTTATATACATTAAAAATTGAACATAAATATTATTTATATGAACGAATAAAAAAAATAAGAATTTTATAGTTATTAATAAAATCGAGTGGTTGATATAAGATTGAAAATACTATTTAAACATTTATATATACTCAATTATTTGATATCGTGCATATCGCATGCGTATTATGTGCATCATAAGAAACGTACTAAATCACTTATGTATCTATAGATACATAATAAAACAGATACGTTATATAGATTCGTATCGATTATGTTGTGTATCAAATCGTATCGTAAGATATTGATAACTATGCTTAAGAATGATCAAAACCACAATAGATAAAAAATAGTAACTCATCCTTTTGTAACCTCCCTGTACGTTACAAGTTTTTGTCCCTTATAATAGAAGAACGCATTTTCCACATATATTCTATAACATGTCAAAACGCATTTCGTCACATATTCATGCAATAGGACATGCAAAGACAGCATCACCCTATAGCCAGGTTATCCTTTAGTCATTACAAATTTTCACTAATCTGATTAAAATCTAATTCCATCATACCCTTCAATAAGTTGTCCTACATTGGATTATAAGCCCTTTTTTTGTAACTTTGATATCTAACTCTTCAAACAGTAAATGTGTAATTTTGCTCAACAAGACAATAAAACTCTAATAATATTCCTCTAGTTTAGCTCATCAATATTGGACATGCCTGCAGCCACCACTCCGACCTAAATGAGCCACTCGTTTAGAAGAATAGGCTATCGGGAATTGAATTGCAATTGATAGATGAAGCAATTGAAATGAAGAAGGAAAGTAGATATGGAAAAGGCAAACAACATACTTGAAAATCTTAGTGATATATTCGCACCAATCCTGTCACGCCCCAACCCGCCTCGGGTCGGCCACGTGGCAACCGCCGCACTACCTCGAAGTACGTGTCTGCAGCAACGCATCAGAGGCACCGCAAGGCTTGAAATAGATATCATCGCTGCAAAACAAAACTAAAATTTTAATTAGAAATCATTTAATAAAATATTTAATTTATAAGCAATACCAGTGGATTAATTTAAAAGAATACCTATACAGAGGAAACCACTAAACCTAAGCCACCGACGTCTTCTAGTGAGCCTCCTTTCTATAGCTGACTCCGTATGCAAATCTGCATCCATCCACATTGG
Source organism: Microcos paniculata (assembly GCA_030664755.1). Classification (NCBI taxonomy): domain Eukaryota; kingdom Viridiplantae; phylum Streptophyta; class Magnoliopsida; order Malvales; family Malvaceae; genus Microcos; species Microcos paniculata. Next base: position 34,402,092 of record CP131462.1, on the reverse strand, counting down.
ATACAGGTGAGTGACAGAGGTTCTAAGAATCTCCATCTGGGTTAGGGCAGTTAAGGAAATCCAAAATAAATAAAATAATAATAAAATAAATATTTTTCTTTTGAAATTTCTTTTTAGTTCTCTAGCCGAGAACTCTCTTTTAAAACTCATTAAATAAATAAATAAATAAATATACACAAAGTGGGCTGGCATCTCTATCATACTAAAGGTGCGACCTGTCGGTCGACTTACGCCTTACTGCACCGAGGGCTATCTCTTTTCTCTTTTAAAAAATATTTTCTCTTTTCTGTTTCTCTAGCCCTTTCCCTCGGTGGTGCCTCGCTGTGGTGGAACACAGCAAACTGGAGCCCTGGCGAGTTTCCTTATGCGCCTCTCCCAGGGTGTCGTCTCATCGTGCCCCTCAATAGGCGGTCCACGGCTGAGAATCATGCATGCCTTCTCCAACTCGGTCCACGCTCCCACATACATTGGAGCCCCGAGGAGCCTTTGGTAGCTGTTGGACCGCAGTCCACCACCACCACTAGCCCACTCAATCACTCATCTCGCAAGGGTATCGCACCCTTAAAACTCATAATAATAATATTTCATAATTGTATATTATATATAAACCATACATTTTTGAAATATATAAACACAAACACATAAATCTTTATAATTCTTTTAAAACATCCTACTCACTGTGTGGGTATATCACAAACAAGTGTGTGTGTGTGGATTTCCCGTATCCCAAAACCTTTTTGAAAACATTTATGTTTTTAAAATCATTTTTAAAACCTTTTTCCCCAGTGGCTAGAAAGAGAAGTCCAAGTCACTCACAGTATTGGGAGATTCGTATACTCCCAAGCGCTTCATGTAGCTTAACCTTCGGAGTATCGCCGCATTCGATTCAACCGGAGCCCTATTACACGGAAATATACGTTAGCATTCATAATTACATTTATGAATGCACCTATGAGGCTCTAACATGACCTAACATTGGGCTTGGAAGTGATTCGGGGCTTAAAAAAGTGTCCGGGAGGTTCCGGGGTAAAAATCGGACACTTGCTGAAAAATTACGAAAATGCCCCTGGGGACCCGTGGGCCCCACACTCGGGCTGGGCAGGCAGGCCTGCCCTGAGGTTGGGTCAGGCCCAACCTGAAATTTGGGCCGGAATGCTCAAATTCTCGGATTGGGCCCAAAATGGCCCAAACGCACGGATTGGGCCAAAAGGCCCAGTCCGGTGCCGGACAGCCCAGGTCCTGCGCGGGACCTGGCTTGCAGGTCTCTCCCGCGCGGGAGAGACTCGTCTCCCACTCGGGAGCAGTCTGGCCTCCTCGGGATCCGAGGCATTTCTTCGGTTCCCGAGCCCCTCCGTCCACCGTTTCGGGTAAAAATCGAGATGGAGGTTCCTCTCACCTCCCACGACACGTTTACCGCAGCAGAAATGAGAATCACAAGCTCAAAGTTCCTAGATGTCAAATCTAAGCTAGAAATCTAACAAAAAAGCTGAACCTAACTTTGAACTTGGGTCTCTCCTAAACCAATGCATGGATAAGCGTGAAAACTTAAATAAACGTAGTTCAAGGAGTTAAGAATAGCTCACAAAGATATCGCCTTAAACTTGCGGTCGGTTTGTCCGGATCGACCAAAAGTCCAAATTTGCTCCAAAGGAGCAGTTGAGAGAAAAGAGAAAGGAGAGAAGAGTGGAAGAGAGGAAAATGAGGGGGAGAGGCTCGGCCTCCCCCTATTTATAGGGTAGCCCGGCACCGGGTCTACTCGGACCCCAGGCCAAACTTTCTCTTCTCTTTTAATCGCTCAAAACTTTAATCCTTGGCCCGATCCACCGACCAATTCACCAATGGACTTCTAATCCATTGGCAATGGACTTAGAGAAGTCCACTTTAGTGTTTTCATGCATGGTCACCAATCTCATCTTCTAACTCCATCTTATCTTAAGCTTATCTTCTCTTCTGACTTGACACAGCCGGACCGACTTATTGTTCAATTATTACATCATCTTGCACTATTCCGTTCGTAGGAAAAGGTCATGCTAGGTTCGGGTGTGTCAAATCCCCTGTTTTGCTTGAAGCCTTGACTGTATAAGTATTTAAGAGAATAAAAACAATCATAAGTTAGATCCAAAAAAATAAGGAATTCAGAACAAAAACATGATATTTTAAACCAAAAGAGCTAATTAATAAAGTAACCAAATATAGGTAGGTAGCTGGGTTTTTCCACATTGGAATATTTTTTTAACAAAAGGTCTGTGAGAGAGAAAAAGGCAAGAACTTTAGGACTTACTAGCCTTTATTCTCTTGATCGGAGAAAGTCATTAGACTTCACACTTTGACTAGAAGCAATAATTTAAGCCTAAAATCCTTTAAAACCTCTCAAGTATTACCTTATTTCTTAATAAATAAGCCAAAAATACAATAAATTGGTAACTTTATGAAGAGTAAAGGCCAGGAGAAATAGTTTCACTTGTGGTACTATAACACAGTCCGTGGTTTGGTTGTGTAGAACAGAGAGCTTAAAATGACACCAGAAGTGGTCTCATAACTAGAAGGGGTCTCATTAGAGGAGAAAACTAAGATCTTAAAAATAAGGTAAAGATGCAATTATTGAGCAAAAAGATACAAAATTTTCCACGTAAATTTAGTTATAAGTATGAGCTTTTATTGACCTTAAATAGAATCCAAAGATAAAGTTTACAATAGAAAGATCCACATAGAGGAAAGTAATCTTTAATTCTTTTTGGGTTTGGGAAATTTGGAGAAGGATTAGAAATAGACTTGAGGATAAAAGTTTGGGAATTTTGGAGAAAGACCAAGGATAGAATGGGTCATATCGAGGAGTTCTTGTTCTTGGGTGTTCCCGTCCTACCCCTTTTTATTTTGTACTTTTTTTTCTTTTCTTTATTTTATTGGATTGGATTGAATTGTATTTAGTTTTCTCTTTTTTTTCTCTTCTTTTCCTCTTTTTTCAAACTTGCCATAAACAAATGTCACATTCATTAAGAAAATTTGGTTATCAAAACTTTGCTATTACAGAATTTCCAATATAAATATAAAATAAGCTTCAATCTTGACTATGATTAAACTATTTAGAGCCAATGGTAGAATTATTTTATTGCTTTTAATAGATTTTCATGGTGCTTAGAAAGGAATTTTTATTTTTTTTGAAAAATAAAAGGAAAAAAAAGGTGGGTGGAGCTTGTAAAGAATTAATGCTAATATTCATTTATTTTCCTTTGAGAAAATGAATTCCTATAAATTAAATTTCACCTCACATTCTACATTTTAGGTGGATTAGAATTGGATGAAAATATAGATCTTGAATCATAATGCTTGATCTTGCATAAAACTAGACATTAACTCCCGATCCGCGGGGCTATTTTTATATTTTTTTTGCGTGTGTCTGTGTGGTGACCATTTATAATGTTCTTTTCATTTTTTTAAACATTCAAAAAAAATTTAATAAATATTAGATTTAAAACAATCACTTGTAATTTCTAAGCATGCGTATGATAAAAATTTAAAATATAATATTAAAAAATTAATTTATTATCAGGTATGGATAATGGATATCCTGAAGCCACTAACCAACCCCTACTTGAACTCATCACAGATACTAAAACTACTCGAACCCATCATGGATACTAAAATTACTATCCAAACTCGATTATAAAGTACTCTAATCTTAATTAGATAAGGTAGTTTATGCTACCCTATTATAAATAAGCCATTGCATCCTCATTTCATTTTGCCATCTTACTATGTCGCTATTTATTTTAGGACTTAAATTGAGATGTTCATGAGGCCCGATCAGGTCAAGATATGTTATCAAGATAACACTTGATTTCCCCAAGCCCAGTCTGATTAATTGGCCTATAACCTTTTTTAAACTCATTATCAAGGCCTCTACATACTCACTTATTTTTTATGTTTATGTTAAAAAGTGTTAATTGTAGTATCATTTTCCGGGTTTATAATTTGAACCGGGTTTGGTACGTTTTTTAAAATGAGTTTTTTTTCTTTGTCTAAGACCCAGAAGAATGAGTCTAATATTTTTGTTTAAATTCTTCCTCTTTTTGAACGAACTTTCAAGCTTAGACAGATAAACTCAACCCTTGAACAAGTCTAGGCTTAAATCATTCTAATTCTTTTATCTAAAAAAGACCTCCCACTCTCCCATACACTACACTAAGCTTTTATAGATAACTTTCAATTAACACATATTGGACTAAAGAAAACAAAAATTATAAGAGAAACGTTGAGAAAAAAATGTAAAGAAACCATACGAAATTCATATATTGTGGCAAGCTGAGCATCACCTTCAATGAATCCTTTAACATTTTCATTCACTAACTTTGATATGAGCACAAGACTTGAAATTACCTTCGATGAATCCTTTAACATTTTCATTCACTAACTTTGATATGAGCACAAGACTTGAAATTACCCTACTACAGCTTTTAACCAAACAAAGTAAATGCACAATTGTCCGACGTGAATAAGCAAATTTACACTACGTTTGGTTCGCGACTATTTGAAAATATAGTCGACTATCTGCTAATAATATGAAAATATTGCCATGTTTGGTTACTATTCACATGGATATGTGTCAGACATATAAAATTACCAGATGTAGTCAGATTACCATGAAAGTGGTAATCCAAATAGTCATATAAGGAGGTGGCTATTTGAGATTATCAAATTCATGGCTATCTGAGATTATCACATTCATGGCTATCTGAATTGAAATTTTTTACCAAAATACCCTTTTTGTTAAAAGATTTTGAACATGAATAACCTTACAATAGATTAAATTAAATAATCATACCATGAAAAACTAAATAAAATTAATTAATTAGTTGTTTTTATTAATTAATTAATTATTTATTTCAGTTAGTTGTCTAATTATTTAATCTAATTTAATTAATTAATTACTGTTTTTATTATTTAATTTATTATATAATTAATTATTTCATTTAATTATTTACTTTAATTTTGTAATTAATTATTTTTATTTTTTATTTTTTAATTATTTAATCTAATTTAATTAATTAGTTGCTAGCTTTTATTATTTAATTAATTATTTAATCTAATTTTATTTATTTATTTAAGCTAAATTAATTAATTAATTGTTTTTATTAATTAATTTTGGTTAATTAATTAATTATTTACTTGCTTTTATTATTTAATTAATTTTATAATTAATTATTTCATTTAATTATTTAATTTACTTATTTAATTTAATTTAATGTAATGTTTTAATTTAGTTTGATTTCTAATTAATTAATTAATCAATAAAAATAAATAAATTAAATTAGATTAAATAATAAAATGAAATAATTAATTAAATAATTGAATGAGATAATTAACTAAATAATTAATTAACTACTAAAAACAAGTAATTAATTAACTAATTAATCAAAATAATTAAATTATTAAATTATTATAGGGAGGTTATTTTTGAAATTTCATTGTTATAAACCATGGATGTTTAGCAATGTGCTACAATGATCCAAACAAGGAGAAAAGAAAATTCTGGTAATATTCATTTTGAACCAAACGTGGAAAAAAAAAACGACTTAAGATATCAGGTAATATTACATGGTAAGTGATATAACTGACTATATCACTTTATCTGGTAAAATCGCATAACTGACACACCCGGACCTAGCACGACTTTTTTGTACGAACGGAATAGTGCAAAATGACGTAATAATTAAACAATATGTCGGTCCAGCTGTGTCAAGTCAGAAGAGAAGATAAGCTTAAGACAAGACGTAGTTGGAAGATGAGACATGTGACCATGCATGGAAACACTAAATTGGACTTCTTTAAGTCAATAGCCAATGGATTGGACGTCCATTGGTGAATTAGTCGGTGGATTGAGCCAGGGATCGAAATTATGAGAGGTTTCAAAGAGAGGAAAAAGTCTTGCCCGAGGTCCGAGTAGACCCGATGTCGGGCCTTGCTATAAATAGGGGGAGATGAGCTCTCCCCCTCTCATTTTCTCTTCTCCCTCTCTTCTCTCCTCTCATTTGCTCTCTCGGAGCAATTTTGGACTTTTGGCCGATCCAGACAAACTGACTGAAGGATCAAGGCGAGTTCTTGGTATGTTGTTCTTAACTCCTTGATCTTCGTTTTTCTAAGTTTTTACGCATCTCCATGCATTGGTCTAGGAGAGATCCAAGCTCAAAGTTAATTTCAGCTTTTAGTTAGATTTTAAGTTTAGATTTGAGATCTAGGAGCTTTGAGCTTGTGATTCTCGTTTCTGCTCTGGTAAACGTGTCGTGGGAGGTGAGAGGAACCTCCATATAGAATTTCACGCCAAACGGTGGACTGAGGGGCTCGAAAACCGAGGAAAAGCCTCGGATCCCGAGGCTTGCAAGTGGCTCTCGCGCGGGAGCCAAGTCTCTCCCGAGTGGGAGAGACCCGCAGCCCAGGTTCCGCGTGGGAGCTGAGTCTCTCCTAAGTGGGAGAGACCCGCAGCCCAGGTCCCACGCCGGACTGGGCCTTTTGGCCCAAAACGACCTGTTGGGCCCAAACCGAGTTGGGCTCGGCCCAACTCACAAGAGAAGGGCCTTTTCCACACCGGGGGGGGGGGGGGGGGGGCTGCCTGGCCCTAGTTGGCGGCCCATGGACCCTAGGGACATTTTCGTAATTATTCAACCAGTGTCTGATTTTTACCCCGGAACCTACCGGACACTTTTCTAAGCCCCGAATAACATTCAAACATCGTCTTAGGTCATATTAGAGCCTTATAGGTGCATTCAGAAATTTAATTATGAATGCTAACGTATATTTCCGTGTATTAGGGCTCCGGGTGAATCGAGTGCGGTGATGCTCCGGAGGTTAAGCTACATGGAGCGCTTGGGAGTATACGAATCTCCCAATACTGTGAGTGGCCCTGTTTTCAGTGCTTAGCCACTAGGGACAAAATGTTTTTAAAATATTTTTAAAATATAAATTGTTTTAAAAAGGTTTTACAACTGTTTTGGGATAAGGGTAATCCACAACACACACTTTTTATTTTGTGATACACCCACTTAGAGGGTGGGATGCTTTTAAAATCTAAAAGCTTGTGTGTGTGCTTAAATGTTTTAAATTTATACGTTTTGAATATATATATACATATGATGATTATATGGGAGATATACGAGATGAGTAATTGAGTGGCTCCTCGAGCTCCAATATATGCGGGAGCATGGACCGAGTTGGAGAAGCATGCTAGATTCTCAGCCGTGGACCGCCTGTCAAAGGGCACAGTGAGACGAGATGACACATCCGGACCTAGCACGACTTTTCGTATGAACGGAATAGTATAAGATGACATGATAATTAAACAATATGTCGGTCCGGCTGTGTCAAGTCAGAAGAAAAGTCAAACTTAAGGTAAGCTATAGTTGGAAGATGATATGGGTGACCATGCATGGAAACACTAAAGTGGACTTCTTTAAGTCCATAGCCAATGGATTGGACGCCCATTGGTGAATTGGTCGGTGGATCGGGCTAAGGATTGAAATTATGAGAGGTTTCAAAGAGGGGAAAAAGTCGGACCCGGGGTCCGAGTAGACCCGGTGTCGGGCCTTCCTATAAATAGGGGGAGATGAGCTCTCCCCCTCTCATTTTCTTTTCTCCCTCTCTTCCCTCCTCTCATTTGCTCTCTCGGAGCAATTTTGGACTTTTGGCCAATCCGGACAAACCGACCGCAGGATCAAGGCAAGTTCTTGGTAAGTTATTCTTAACTCCTTGATCTACGTTTTTCTAAGTTTTCACGCATCTCCATGCATTGGTCTAAGAGAAATCCAAGCTCAAAGTTAGTTTCAGCTTTTTAGTTAAATTTTAAGTTTAGATTCGAGATCTAGGAACTTTGAGCTTGTGATTCTCGTTTCTGCTTTGGTAAACACACCGTGGGAGGTGAGAGGAACCTCCATTTCGAATTTCACGACGATCGGTGGACCGAGGGGCTCGGGAACAGAGGAAAAGCCTCTGATCCCAAGGGTGCTAGACGGCTTCCGTGCGGGAGAGACCTGCAGCCCAAGTCCCTCACTTGACCTGGGCCAGTCTCGCTCCGGACTGGGCCTTTTGGCCCAATCCAGCCTAGTGGGCCTCGGCCCAACCAGCAAGGGGGGCCCTTTTGGGCCCAGAAACAGGCCTGGCCTGGCCCAACTTAGGGGGAAGCCTGCCTGGCCCAACGCGAGTTGGCGGCCCATGGTCCCTCAGGGGGCATTTTCGTAATTTTTCACCAAGTGTCCGATTTTTACCCCGGAACCTCCCGGACACTTTTCTAAGCCTCAAATCACATTCAAGCCCAGTCTTAGGTCATGTTAGAGCCTCATAGGTGCATTCATAAATTTAATTATGTATGCTAATGTACATTTCCATGTATTAAGGCTCCGGTTGGATCGAATGTGGCGAGGCGCTGGAGGTTAAAAATTACATGGAGCGCTTCAGAGTATACAAATCTCCCAATACTGTGAGTGACCTAGACTTCTCTGTTTAGCCACTGTGGAAAAAGGTTTTAAAAATGATTTAAAAAAAAAACTTAAATGTTTTCAAAAAGGTTTTGGGATACGGGAACCTACACACACACTTGTTTGTGATATACCCACACAGTGAGTGGAATGTTTTAAAAAAAAACATAAAGACTTATGTGTGTGTGTTTATGTATTTTAAAAATGTATGTTTTATAATATATATATATATAATTATGAAATATTATTATTATAAGTTTTAAGGGTGCGATACCCCTGCGAGATGAGTGATTGAGAGGACTCCTCGGGGCTCCAATATATGCGGGAGGGTGGACGGAGTGAGAGGCATGCTTGTGAGGTTCCCGTGGACCGCCTTTTTGAAGGGGCACAGTGAATATATGTGAGGTTCCCTTGGACCGCCTATTTGAGGGGGCACGGAGAATATGCTGGCCTGGAGTAGAGAGGCGCGGAGGAAGGCTCGCCAGGTCAGAGGTAGCTGTGTTCCACTACAGCGATGGGCACCACCGAGGGAACGAACTAAAGAAAGAGAATATATAAAAATATTTTAGAAAGAAAAGAGATAGCCCTCGGTGCAGTGAGGCATACGACCAACAGGTCGAGTCTTCAGTATAAAAGAGATGCCAGCCCATTTGTGATATATATATATATATATATTTATTTACTTAAAGAGTTTTGAAAGAGGGTTCTCGGTGGAGAACCAGAAAGAGTTTTGAAAAGAAAATATTTATTTTATTACTATTTTATTATTTTATTTTGGATTTCCCTTATTTTCCCTAACCCCGATGGAAATTCATAGAACCTCTGTCACTCACCTGTATCCAATGTGGATGGATGCAGATCCGCGTACGGAGCCAGCAAATAGAATGGAGGCTCACTAGGAAGCGACGGTGGCTTAGGCTTAGTAGTTTTCTGCTGCATAGGTATTCCTTTTAAATTAATCCATTGGTGCACATTTTAATTTTTATTATTTTATAAAATGGTTTTTAATTAAAGTTCTAGTTGATTTGCAGCGATGATATTCATTTCAATGCCTTGCGGTGCTTCTGGTGCATGACCGGCTGGCATGTACTTCGAGGCAGCGCGGCGGTTGCCATGTGGCTGACCCGGTCGGGTCGGGACGTGACACGAGACCCTGGGAGAGGTGCGTAAGGAAGCTCGCCAGGACTCCAGAGCTGTGTTCCACCACAGCTGGCTACCACCGAGGGAACGGGCTAGAGAAAGAGAAATTATGAAAGTGATTTTTAAAAGAAAAGAGATAGCCCTCGGTGCAGTAAAGCATACGACCGGCCAGTCGTGCCTTCAGTGAATTAAATGCCAGCCTATAAAGTATTTATTTATTTTAAAGGTTTTAAATCCAATTCTCCTTTAGAGAATTATAAAAGAGATTTTGAAAACAAACTTAGTTATTTTATTTTTATTATATTTTGGATTACCTATGTTTTCCCTAACCCTGATGGAGATTCATTGAACCTCTGTCACTCTCCTGTATCCAATGTGGATGGATGCAGATCCGCGTACGGGGTCAGCCAATAGATTGGAGGTTCACTAGTAGACGTCGGTGGCTTAGGTCTAGTAGTTTCCGTTGCATAGGTAGTCTTTTAAATTAATCCACTGGTATTGCTTATATATTAAATATTTTATTAAATGATTTCTAATTAAAACTTTAGTTTTGTTTTGCAGCGATGATATCTATTTCAAGCCTTGCGGTGCCTCGGATGCGTGGCTGCAGACATGTACTTCGAGGTAGCGCAGCGGTTGCCACATGGTCGGCCCGGGCGGGTCGAGGCATGACAATAACTACAAATCAAACGGCCCCTAAAGTTATGTATATAAATTTGATATATATATATATATATGTCTCCTTCAAATGTGATCAATTACTAATGCATACATACTTTCATTAATCTTAATTTCATCTGAGTAATTCCGAGCTCCATAAAGTATACACCTTTATGTTCTTAACTCCACTCAATATCCAATTATCCATACTACAACCTCTTTACAATATGCTCTGTAGACACTATATTTTTACTTTATTATTTTATTTTATATTTATTCTTATTTTTTATATATTTATATTTTCATTATTCTTATTTTTAATTCTATTATCAATTCTGTTTACATTTTGTACTCTTTATTGGGTCCTGAGTGCTTAAGGTTTGCTTGGCTAAATTTTGGACTACTTATCAATTGGAATTAAGGGTCCAATTTTTATTAAAAAAGGAATTTGGGATTACAATAATAAAGCCTAATTCACCAAAGTCCAAACATTTTTTTATATATATAAATATAGATATCTCACAAAAATATAACACAAACAAAAAGAAAAAAAAACAAACGAAAAATGCAATTTGAAAAAGAAAAAAAGAAAACAACAGAAATTTAGGATTGGGGATGAGAGCATGTCTCTTCCACCCCATTGGCTGCTTTGTTTTTCTAAGTGGCCTCTCTCTCCTCACGTCTTTTCTTCCCGGATGCCTCCAAAGATAACAGAATGGAGCCAAAATCTGAACAGCAACAGAAGAATTGTTGGGTTAATGGCCTCAGCAAGTTCCGAAAGTGGAGCAGCTTTTATTGTTGCTGCTAATTGAATTATTTGCAAAGGACCCCAGCGTCCTTGTCGAGTTGGCTTTGTCTTCTTGCAATTTCCACCGCTTTTATTGTTGCTGGTAATTGAATTATTTGCAAAGGATTGTCGAGGCTTTGTCTTCTTGCAATTTCCACCGCTTTTATTGTTGCTGCTAATTGAATTATTTGCAAAGGACCCCAGCGTCCTTGTCGAGGCTTTGTTTTCTTGCAATTTCCACCGCTTTTATTGTTGCTGCTAATTGAATTATTTGCAAAGGACCCCAGCGTCCTTGTCGAGTTGGCTTTGTTTTCTTGTAATTTTCACCTTTAATTCAACGCAGCCTTCAGCAAATTTTGTTAGCTAATGATTGTTTTCAATTGCTAAAAAATTCAATGGAGAGAGTTTCTGAAGTAATGATTACTTCCACTAAAGAGCTGTTTGGAAGATAAGTTTTGAAACACGAGAATCTTGAAAATTATTTCAATTCGGAAGAGTATGGAAGCTTGAGCAGATTGGTGACAACATACTTGATGGCACTTTCAAGACAATCCATAAAACAAATAGTGCACCTGCTGCTCCGGGACAGCTATTACTATTTCTGAAGAAATAGGCTATTGATGACGCCTCATCACTTCAGCTTGTTGATTCACTTAGCAAAGGTGTGCATGTGGTTAGTTGTGCTCCCGAGGACGACAGTGTATTCCTAAGAGAGTCACTATTCCAAAAGGCCATAATTTTCTCGTCAGGCAGCAGCCAAGACAACTAGCAATCCTGCAAAGACAGTTTCTATGTGTTAACGGCGTGGATCTTCGTGTACTTAGTGCTTGCCTCGTTGCGGTTGTTTGTTCCTCAGAGCAGCCACCACTTTGGCCCCTTGGAAGCCCTGCTGGGGATGGTGCATCTGTTGTTCTAAAATCAATTCTTAAAAGGGCTACTCAACTTTTAAGCCATCCATTTGAAAATTGCAGCATGCCTAATTATACTTTTCTGTAGGGCCTCGTTTGATGATTTTTTTCAAATATGGGACCATTATACAATCAATACATAACAAGACCCATTTGTCATTTCAAATAGCGCAGCTCCCCCACGTGATTCTCTTACCAGCTGAATGCCCTGCAAAGACACAAAGATTGAAATCAGCTAATTATGCTTTCTGTAGGGCCTCTTTGATGAATTTTTCAAATATGGGACCATTATACAATCAATGCATAACAAGACCCATTTGTCATTTCTAATCAACAAACATCTCCACGTGACTCCCTCAGCCAACTTTTCTCCTTGTCAGCTTCTCTCCTTGACAGCTGGGTGATCCTCCAAAGACAGCAAAAGTGGAGTTGGTAATATAAACAACCAATTGCAGCAAAGAAAGAAGGGGTGAGGTAGGGATTACAAGGCCAATAAATGAGGACCTTTAGATCAAAATGGGAGAAAAAAAGAAGAGCCAACAGATTAAAAAAGGGAGAAAGGACTATAAAAAGGATTTTTTCCTTCAGCAAGAGTGGAGGAAGGGGGCCAAGCACAGCCGATCACAAGAGAAAAAAAAAGAGAAAAGAAGAAGAAAAAGAGGGAGTGCAGTTTTTGTTCCAGAGTTTTTTTTTTTTAATTGGGGTCTTCTCTTTGAAATCTAAATTGTGGAAAGTTAGATTAGGGTGGAGAGAGTAACATACTTGCTTTCAGGAGAGATCCAACAGTGTTTTTTCTTACATCAAACTCTCTAGTTTTAGTTGTTCTTGAAGTGGATCTTGATATTTGTGGGCTACTTCAGTGGAAATAAACCTTGGATTTGAGTTTGAAGTGAGGAGGAAAGCGATTTTTTGGGAGCTGGAGGTTCCGATATAGTGGCTGATAGTGTCCCGTTGGTTAGGCTCTTGGTGTTCGTAAACGAAAGTGGCATAGTTGGGGTTTGGTGATTCAAGGATCATCATTATCCAACCAGGGACTCACACTTTTTGCTCGGCTGGCTTGACTCATTTAGTAGCAGCAACCTTCCTTTCATTATTATATATATATATATATATATTGGTATATTTCCACTCCACTTTTTATTAACGTCATATATTTAGACTTGGGTTAGTTTTCTATTTGCTTTTGTTGTTTTTATGTATGACTAATTTAATGTTTACTTGTGATTTGGCCTGCATAATGTTACGGTTAAGATGGTTTCAAAAAGATAAAAAAAGATATATAAAATAAAAAGGGAATAATTTGATGATAGGATAATAGGTTGAGTGATAAGAAAACCGTATTCCTTGAGTAATGTTTACTTTTTTGTTAAATCATATTCCTTGGTGGGAGTAATTCAATGCCGTTAGTAATATAAAATGGGAGAATAGAAATACAAAGGTTTTAGTTAACAAAAGGAAATAAGATTTTCTTTATAAAAAGGAGTAGCATTTTTTTTCATTGAAAATAAAATAAGAAGACGAATTAATTCAAAGTTAGATTTCCTTCAAGAGCATCATTTTTCATAATTATTATTGTCATCCATGCGAGTAATGATATGCAGGGATAATGAGGATCCGATCATGGAATCTGGTTCGGAAAGGTGAAAATTCACACCCGATCAGGTTCCTAGGTAAGATATCCACTTTGAATCGGACTCAAAATTGGGCGAGGTTCATGGCGGGTTTTGATAAAATCCTTACTATCGTTATTTTAAAATTAGCAAAATAACATTTTATATGCCATGCATTTAGGCATATAAATAAATTATAGATGTTAGTTTTAAAAAATAAATAAACCAATAGTGATAAATTCTTAAGCCAGTAAGGACAATAAAACCTTTACGTTAAATAATAAAAGTAAAAGAGTGATAACCTATGCCTATAAAAAATCCTTACAAGTGGTTTAAGTGATGAGGATTCAATCATGAGATCCGGTTTGGGAGGGTGAAAATTCACATCTAGTCCGTATTTTTAGATAAGAAACCCACTTTGAATCGAACCCAGAATTGGGCGAGATTCACAATAGGCCTCGATAAATCCTCACTATTTTTATATTAAATTGATAAGGTGGAATTTTGCACTTCAAACATTTAAATATCCAAATAAAGATAATGATTTAGAAAAAATCCTAAAAAAAAAGGGGCAAAAATGAAAAGAAAAATATTTCAAAAAAAAAGTGATAAAATGTATTTTTTTTAAAAAAGGGCATTATTTGTTGGTTTTAATAAAAGTGTAATTTCCTAAAAGAAATTAAAGCTTTTTTTGTTTGAATAAAATGAACTTTGGAATTTGAAAAAGATCAAAAATTAAAAGAAATTACTTGATATTCTTCCTAAGATATTGATTTGAAAATGAAAGCAATAAAACCCAAAAAATTTTGTTTTTGTTCAAGAGCACATATTTATAAAAAAAAGGGTGTTTTGAAATTCGTTTCTTTTCAAAAAGTTAAAAAAAATTATTTTGGAAATTGTTTTTTTTTAACTCTTACAAATAAAAAAAAAGGAATGTTTTGTTTTGAAACATAATTTTCATTTAACTTTTCACTTGACAAAAAAATGAGAAAAGGAAAAATATTTTGAAACTTGTATTTGTTTGCTATAATAAAAGAAATAAAAAATGTTAATAAAAAATAAAAAAATCAATCAAAAAGGGAAAAATTATAAAAACATTTTTAATTAAGGCCTAAATACTATTAAATTAATCGGTATCGTCATCTTGACGAGCGTTGTGGGGGTGCTTATCCTTCCCCGCGTGTAACCGTACTCCCGACTCCAGTTCTCTGTTCCGCAGACCGGAACCTACTTAGCTTAAGTACGCCATCTAACGGCCAATGCTAAGTTGAGTAGATTTTTAGTAGGTGACTAACCAACCTAAACAAAAATGGTTAGTGGCGACTCCATAAAATTCTCTTAAGTCCCAAATCTGTCGTCGTTTCGGATAACGTTGCGACATGCTCAACACCAAATTTTCTTTATCTCATTGGCACTACACTTGTCTATATTTATCCCATACTATAACTCACTCCACTCAGTTATTGGTTATTAAGATTTAACATGTACTCAATACTCAAATTAATATTTATCTTTTTATAAAACCAATCTGCCATCTTCACTTTCTTTCGATAATTATACTCAAAATCACATATCATAATTTAATAGCATACCAACGTTCAAAAATAATTTATACTTCCTCTGTTCCTATTTATTTGACCACAATAACCGAATCTCTTAAATTAAGAAAAGTAGTTAATTTAAAAATTCTGTACAAATTTTACTTTGTTTTACAAATTTATCCTTGTCATTTTCTCTCTCCTCTTGCCTCTTACTAGTATTAAATAGATATCTCTCCAACTAAAAAAATTAAAAGTAGAAGAAGGGTAAACTCGAAAAAAAAAATTAATGTTTTATTGAAACTACAAATGAGCAAATAAAAAAGAACAAGAGAAATTGTCAAATAAATAGGAACAAATGGAGTAATATATAAATTATGATTAATCTATTATATTAAATTTCGAATCAATATCATTTTTGAACCATATATATAACCCTATATTCAATTTTAAATCACTCAAACTACAATTATCTCTTCATATTTTAAAATAAAAAAATATTTGACATTTATTCAACTATCATACTAAAATAAAATCATAACTATTAATCCAATCTATCAAACTTGTTACGTCGCACAATTACAAGCTCATTTGATTTTGATAGATCAAGTATAGAGTATGAGTGAGCATTAAGGAATATGAATGGAATTTAACTATAATCCTTTGTTCTTTAAAGTTTTGATATTCAATACATAATTTACCATGATCTCAATTTATCACATTGAAGTCTCACTCAAAACCATGTTCAAACTTAACTTCGGTAGTTTTTCTAATCATTATGCTAGAAATTTTAATTTTAATTATTATTTTATCTCCATTAATAATGTCTTTACAATTGATTACACTAATGATATAAAATGTCAAGTACATCTCCATAAATTTTATAATTATTAGATTCAAATTATTCAAGTCCTCAAACAATATTTCTCTTTAATCATGTACAGAACTTGATAAAGTGACATAATAAATCTCTAATCTCTACATTAACTCCTAAACGATTTTTAATATTTTCAAACCAATAATTACCCAAAATGTAATTTCCAAAAATATTCTCAATTTGAATCACAAAATATTATTATAAATTTCATAAAAAATGTTGTCTTAGTTGTCACGCCTTGACCGGCAAGCTTGGCCACGTGACAGCCGCCGCACTGTCACGAAGTACATGTCGTGTGCCCATGTATCTGAGATAACGCCAGGCATTGAATATCAAAAATAAATATAGATATTAAATACCATTTACAAAACAATATTTTAATATTCAAAATATATCCTTAAACAATATATAAATGTAATAAATAAAGTTCCCCTTAAATAAAATATCAAAACAATTGTGTTTACAAGTGTGCGGAGTGAAATCATAAAACACATTGCAGCGAAATTTAAAATACACGTGGATCACTAATGCTATGAGTAGAATACCTACACAAATTGGAAGCCTATCCGCATGCTTTAAGAGGTAACTACTTGTCTATGAGCCTTAAGCCTGAAAAATATAATTAAACTACTGGGTGAGTCTAAGGACCCAGTGATATGATTTGAAAACAATGTAAAAGACCAAAGATGGTAAAGGATATAATAATACCAAAATCTTTTTTATAAATCATCCTTTTATTTTCAAATCAATCCCACCAATAAATCATTTTCATTAAAACGATTTAATTAGGACCGCATAAATAGACCAAGTCTCACCCGTCGATGAGCTAAAAAAAAACCCGTTAGGAGAAATTCACATAAATCATCATTCAATTTTATTGAATATATGTATATATATATATATATATATATACACACACACATATACTTCGCGCCTCACAGTCTCAGGAAGATACACTTGTACCTCCCTGATGGAGCGTCCACAAACCATCAATAGCTAGCACAACTTACCCTTCATGGGCCAATCTTATACCTTAATCGGGCAAGCCTCATATGGACCATAATCACGCCATGATTAGGTTCATATAAAAACATATATATCGATCGGGCAAGTCATGTACAGACTCTCATTAAGCCACGATCGGGTTTGCATAAAATCATTTTAATTTATTTATATTATCATATATATGATATATTACCCGCCCTCATAAAAAGTGTATACTTGTGCAGTGGTATATCATACCCCAAAACAATTAAAACATTAATTTTAAATAATTAAAAATATTTGCCATTAATGTTACTAAATATTGAGGCCAAACCACTCACAGGTTGGGAGAGTAGTATACTCCCGTGCTAACCCCAATGCATAATAGGAGCCCTCGCCACAAACCTTCGCCGATACTCCTAATTTCGTGAAATTTCATTAGAAATCCGTTTAAAATTCAATAAAAATGTAAATACGAACTTAATTTGCCTAAATAGGCTTCAACCAGCCCTAGAAAAGGTCCGAGGCTAAACCGGGATCGATTAGGGGTAAAATCAGAAAAGTCAAATTTTTGGTGAACAGATCAAAGTCGATTGTCAAAAGTTAATAGGTAAAGGGTCAACTGGTCAAGTCGTTGGACTGGTGATCAGACGGCTGTTCCAGATTCCGGTGAGTTCATGTTTTTGGCAGTTTTTTACCTAGATTTCGAAAATCAATATCTTTCATTCCACAAATCAAATTAAGGTGTGTTATATATGTAATACCCCAATCCCATATCGTCAAGATATGGGATTTCAATGTGATATATATAGTGAGACCCAAACCCAATACTGTGAGGCGCCTTTTGAGTGGGACAAAACCGTGAGGCTTAGGGCCAAAGCGGACAATACCTCGCAGGTTGGGCCGGGTCTCCACAATTGGCATCAGGCAGGCACTAGGCGGGCTGGGAGCTAAGTGTTATATCGCGTGAGCGCGGTGGAAGCCACCTCTAGAATCCCAACGCTTGGTGTGGTCCTGGATCTGTGTGTGTTGGGCTTACTGGGGACGTCAAGCCTTTAAGGGGGTGTGTGTTGGGCTTGCCGGGGACGTCAAGCCTTTAAGGGGGTGTGTGTTGGGCTTGCCGGGGACGTCAAGCCTTTAAGGGGGGTGTGATTGTAATACCCCAATCCCACATCGTCAGAATATGGGATTTCAATGTGATATATATAGTGAGACCCAAACCCAATACTACGAGACGCCTTTTGAGTGGGACAAAACCGTGAGGCTTCGGGCCAAAATGGACAATACCTCGCAGGTTAGGCCGGGTCTCCACAATATATCTTTAGAAAGCTTTAGGAGTCTACTTCAATAAGTTCTTTTACACCAAACTCTAGTTCTCACTCCAGCTAGGTCAAAAATATTATCAAAGTAACTGTCATCAAATTTCATGTTTTCCAAGCAATAGAAACTTCAACAATTTATATCTTCGAATGCAAACATT
This sequence comes from Microcos paniculata, assembly GCA_030664755.1. Classification (NCBI taxonomy): domain Eukaryota; kingdom Viridiplantae; phylum Streptophyta; class Magnoliopsida; order Malvales; family Malvaceae; genus Microcos; species Microcos paniculata. The sequence continues at coordinate 34,383,643 of CP131462.1, read as the reverse complement.
TTGTGGGAAAGACTTGTGAACGAAAGTTGTAGCTAATACATCAAAGATTCTCCAGATTAATTTTAATAACAAACAGAGATTGTTTACCCAACCAAAACCACCAAAAAAGAGAGTGTAGACAAGAACTAAAGTGCAGAAATTTTGGTAATTTGCTTCTAAGCATGCTCAGCCATTCCTTCACCATTTAAACATGCAATAACATACTTTAAAGCTTTAGGAGAGGGACTTCACTTACCAAGAGTGCTTAGCTTGAAGACACAATGATTTCACTAAGCTTCACTCTTAAACCCGAAACTTTGCAAGGTTACTACGCTTCAACCAGAAAGTTTTAGCACAAATGGACACCACCAATGGAAAGTATACAAAAAATGCCTTGGAAAATTGTCCTTGCATGCGAACTCTGGTGCAGTATAGAGGGAGAACAAAGAGAGAGAAGATTTGAACTTCAAAGGTTCAAAAATAGTGGAAATGAAAGAGAAATCGGGGGAGGAAGAAGATGAGGCTCTTTTCAGTAGAGGTGGCAAAATGAACCCGAACCCGAAAACCCGCCCGAGCCCGCCCGAACCCGAACTCGACCAAACCCGATTTGACCAAAAAAGTCAACGACCCGAACCCGCTTGAGCCCGAACCCGAAGAAACCCGAACCCGAAATTACCCGAACCCGAAGTAGCTCGAACTCGACCTGAACCCGAACCCGAGCCCGACCTGAACCCGAAGTTGAATTTAATATTAAAAAAAGTAATCTTATAATATTTTTTTATAATATTTTCTATAAGATCAAAATTTTAGTTTTAATGTTAATAATTATTTAAAATAATGTATTCTTTTTTTTTCTTTTCTTAATATTATTACTAGTTATGTGTCATATCTTATAAGTTATTAAACTATTATTTTCTTTAAGATAATATATAGTAATAAGTTAATTATGATAAAAGTAAAATTGATTAATAACTATTAATTACATTTCTAAAATATGTCAATTAGTTAATTATCATCCTCATTTAATAAATAAAATATAAAAATATTAATTAAAAAATAATAAAGAGTTTTAATTTAATTCAACAATAACAATTATATTTTTGAAATATATTTGAAAAACAATGGTATTTTAGATAATTGAAAAGTTTTGTAATATTCATACTTTTATATTATATATATAAGGATCTTAAATTAATAAATAATTTTAATATTTAACAATTAAAATTAATCTTACTAAAAATCATTAATTATTAATGTGAATTAGTACATAAGTTATTAATTATTAATAATTTTTTATCTTCTAATACTCAATGATAAAATAATTATTCCTATTTCTGAATAATAATCGTTTGAAGTTGTTATATAAGGATTAAGAAAGTTAATGAATTTCCTAAAATCTTTACAAAAAATTGATTATGTGATTAAACTACCAATTTTTTATAGATTATGAATTATTTAAAAATTCATTAAAGTAACTTGAAAATAATATAAAGGAAGAATGGTAAAATTGATAAAAAAAATAAATACTTTCTTGATTTTATAAAATGACAAGTAATTTGGAATAAAAAAATTTCTAAAACGATTATTATTTAGGAAGGGAGGGAGTAATAATTTTCCAATTCTCTTTTACTTAAACTCATATTAATCATTAGATAATAAATATTTTTAATATTATCCAAGAAATACTCTTTCTCTATTCTTGAATAATAGTCATTGAAGGTTGTTACATACTCTTTCCATCCCAAAATATATGTCACTTTTAACTGCTCCATCTATCTATATATAGATGTCATAGTTAACTGAATCACACTTATTAAGAAAATCAGTTAAAAATAGTTATTATTATTGATTTAGTCCAAATTTATCATAATTTTTCAATATTACCCTTTACTTTAATTTACCTAATTTTTCTCTCCAATTTTAATATATTTAATCTCTTCCCACTAATTACTCTCCCCAAATTTCAGTATATGTATGTTTCCAAAGAAAATATTCCCTCATTCTTTTGTTTTACAATTTGAAATTTTGTTTGAATTAAAATTTTCAATTCTATCTCCCTCCAAATTTTTTCTCTAAATTTTTTTAGAAGTTTTTCCCGCCAAAATTTGTTTTATAATCTAAACATTCATGACTTAAATATTGGTTCTTATTTATTCATCAAAAAAGAACTTACTAACATTATTTAATTATGACTTCAGTGGAGATACATCAAATGTCATTCCTTGAAATATATTTACATGTAATTTTGATGCATTCAAATATTGATAATTAATGTAGTCAACAAACAATTTCAATGGAATAATAAAATCATCAATTACCAAATCTTAACATTACTATAGAAGAAAGTTTTCTTGCTAACCTCCACTTCAGTCCGAGTTTTTAAGTGACTGAATCATCAAATCAGTTTATTTGAAAACGTATGCAGTAATATTTTATTTAGATCCAAATTTATAAGAAAAATTAACAAAGAGTAACAACTATAGTCATTAATCCTTCATTGGGAACAAAAAGAAATTGAATAGGCTTCTCTGTTGCCCAATACTATCTGCAATATTTAATTTGAGTAGTTGACAATATTCTTTATTTTATTATGGGTAAAATAGGAAAAAAACTAATTAATGCTTTAATAATTTTCTAAAGTAACGGATAAAAGGGGACAAGGAATCTTTCTAAAATATGACATCTATATAGGGATAGAGAGAGTATTTTATAAGACCAAGAAAAATAGTTTTTTTTTAAATTTTTGTATTTTTCACTTATTTATCTATTTTATCCCTAATTTAACTTTTCTATCATTCATTGAAGAGATGAGACATGAATTAAATATAGGATTTTTAACCTTACAAGGATAATTTTAAAAATACAATAATATTACCTTGGTTTTGTAAAAGTGGCAAATATTTTAATACAAAATTTTTTTTCTCAAAGTGACATCTATTTTGAAATGCAGAGAGTAAGGATTAAGAAAATTAATAAATCTCCTAAAATTTAGACAAAAAATTAGCTATGTGACTAAATTATTATTTTCTTGAGATTTTAAATTACTTAAAAACTCATTAAAATAACTTGAAAATAATGTTGAGAAAAAATGATAAAATTGATAAAAATGTAATAAAATGCTTTCTTGATTTTGTAAAATTACAATTAATTTGAATTAAAAACAATTTGTTAAAACGATTATTATTTAGGAATGAAGGGAATACTTTTAAAATAAATAAAAACAAAAAGTTGTAAAATAAAATTCGACTTATAAAACAAAAAAAAATTAATTAAAAAGTGAAAACCCGAATTTAACCCAACTTAAGTTCAAATCTGACCAAACCTGAACCTGAACCCGACTTGAACCCGAGCCCGAGCCCGACCGAACCCGAACCCGAAAAAGCCCGAACCCAAAAATACCCGAACCCGAAGCTACCCGAACCCGAAACTGCCCAAACCCGAAATCGCCCGAACCCGAAGTGACCGAGCCCGAACCCGACCGAACCCGCCCATTTGCCACCTCTACTTTTCAGCCATTTTTTTTTGTTTTTATACCATTAAATAAAAGCCCAACTTTGCCTTTTAACCTTTTAAACTAACACAATTAAATCTTTGCCAACTTTCATTCTCTTCAATCAAGTTTAATCCCCTGTTTTTAAAAATTTCAATTCCATCCATAATTACTTAGCAAATATTCAAATGAAATAACCATAATAAAATATATAACTTAGCAAAATTTTAATTGGGAGCTAAGTTCATAATTTAGTAGGGGCCAAAGTCCACATTAGTGACTCCAAAACTTTCAATTTTTGCAAATCTAGACTGATATTAAGATGCTTATTTTTAACAAATGTGATGAAATAAAATAAATTTTGTGAATTTAATATAAAATTAAAAATTTATTTCTTGACTCTTTTAATTATTTAAATTAACAACCAATAAAATACATATAAGCAAAATAGAGGAATATTCCCATTTCTTTCAATAAAATTAAAGCAGAGAAAAGATTTTTCTTTTTTCAAAAATAACAATAAATTAAATTGAATAATATATTTAATAAGTATATTTTGGTTCTTTATGTGTGGGAGTGAGATTAATTTTGGCTTCTAGCTTCGTGTTTAACCAGAATAATTTTCTAGTTGTCTTTTACTACATTTTTTATTTTTAAAATTCATTCTCAAATAATGTGGATTTGACAAAAACTAACTTAACTTGACAAAAAACTACCATATTTATACTAGTATTTAATATCAAGAAATAAATGCTTAATACACAAAATAACCCTTTAACTTATACAAAACTTTTGTTTTGGCTCCTCAACTTTTATTTTAACATTTTTGACTCTCAAACTTTTATTTTGTGCATGTAGCCCTTGATGCTGACTTGACATATCCATATATTGACATGTTAAATTTTTTTATTATATCATGTCAATGCCAATGGCTATATTGTACACAAAATAAAAGTTGGAGGCCTAAAAATTCAAAAATAAAAGTTGAAGGGCCAAAATGATAATTTTGTACAAATTCAAATGCTATTTTACGTATTAAACCATAAATACAATTAATTTCTTCCCTTCACAAAGATTTGACAAAAAGCTATCATATTCATTTATATTTACAAAATGTGAATGGGCTGCTTACTTACAGCGTACCTTTAGTATGCTCACGGAAGTCTCACTTAGGGTTGTGCAAGAAAATAAAAAAAATCGACAATCGAATTGAATCAGTAATTCCATTAGGGTTTGAATTATTTATATAAAAACTAAATTGTTCAAATGGAAACCAAATTATCCAAATGAACTAAAATTTAAAAAAAAATACTTGATTTTATTGATCCAAAGATTTTATAATCTTATTTGAGATTTTGTAAAGGAATAAAAGTCTAAAATTAATTTTATTGGCCCAAAATTAAATAACCCAAAATTTTTATAATCTTATTTAAATTTTTATAAAAGAATAAAAATTCAAAATTAAATAAACTCTAATTATTCAAAAATTTATAAAAATCCTTGAATCAAATCAAACTGAAACAGTTTTTAGTATTAAAATCTTAATACTGAACCGAACCGAACCGAACCGTTTGCTTTCCTCGCTATGGGCTCCTCCTCCTCCTCCACTTCCAGTAGACAGTATTCAATAGTCACAGACTTATAGTCCTGACTCGCATATCGAACTGGGTGAATTTTATCTAGTCGAGTGGCCGAGTCAAATATTCTCTCTGTGAAAATGGACTTATACACTTTATTACTGGAGAAAACCCGGGTCCCCCAACCTTCCCTCCAAAAATTCGCTGTAATCTCAATCTTCTCGAGGCTCCGAACAGCTCCGGTTCACCTCGGCCCCGATTCCGAACCGGGAAGCGACGCCATCTCCCAATGCCTCCAATCTTCTTCCCCTGCTGTTGTCGACCAGTCCGTTCGCGAGCTATGCCGCCTTGTTTTAGACTCCAACTTGGACCTCTCTCGGGCCTTGATGGAGCTCCAATCAGCCTTGGAAGGTTCCGACCCGAAGTTCGTCCCACTCTTCGTGAAATCCCTTGGATTCCTCGTTTGCGCCGGGTTCGAACGCAGTCACGGGTCGTGGAAACCCGAGTCCCATGAAGATCACCCGTTTGTCAAGGTAGGCCTTAAACTAAGTTGAGTTATCATCATCATCATTCTCATTCATATTATTAATGTTAATTATTTTTGAAAATTTCAGATCCTTTCGAGTAGGAGAGAGGTTGAATCGGAGCTTGTGAATCAAATTTTGTTATTTATGGCAAAAAATAAGGGATTCGGAATGGTGGAAGTCTGCGAATTCTTGAGACCATTTTTGAATTTTTCGATTTTAAGAGTACCTTTCTCGGATGCCGCATTCTTTTTGTTTGTTAGACAGTTGATTTCATCAATAGCATCGTTTTGCTGTGCATCTCCAGACGACGCACTGCCCATTTTTAGGTTACTCATAAATTGCCTGAAATACTTCCCTCGCAAAAGCTTGGAAGTAAGTTTGCTGCTTACTTTTTAACTACTTGATTGTTTCTCTCAGTCCAAAATTAAGTTTGAATAATGAAATTAAAACTCTTTACCTTTTTTAACAGCCGAATACACGATTTTTACTTTTGAAAGCATTCACTTTCAATACGTGTTACATTTAATTATTTGCCAATTTTTAGTTGCATATGATTTTGATTTTGCTTTGAAGAATTAAATCTAAACCCTTTAACTTTTGTTAGCAGCAAATTCCATGATTTTTACTTTTATAAAGAGCAATTACTTTCAAATTTCAATGCCTCTTACATTTAATATTTGCTAGTTTTGGTTGCACATGATTTTGATTTTTCATTTTAGTAACTTTTTGATAGCAGAAAGCAAGTAGCAAAAACAATGCACGGAATGTTAGTTTGTTTCTTAAATGAGTCATGCTGATTAATTTAAGAAATTATACAAGTTCAAGTCATGTTGAGTATGGGTTTCTCTTATGTAAATTCAAGTTGTTCCAATTTCTAAAATGATAGCTCTATTTAGTTTGGACCTTATGGTATCTTTGAAGTGTCGGGTTTATTTGGTTCTATATTCTTGAAAATTTTCAGGAAACCAGTAATTTTCATTATGTAGCAGAATGTCTGGTTGACTCTTTTACAGTGGTTTTGAGACAATTGGTTGGAAAAGGATTGGTAAGTTTTCACTCAGACCATTATATTTTGACTTGGAATTTGTACTACTTTCCCGGTGATGTTCATTGTAATGATTTTACTGCTATGCTATGGTTGCCTTTTATCATTCCATATTTTATTTGCTTTTGGTCCATGTTAGCAGTTGATTTCTGAGGCTCGACTCTGTGGGGTGGAGTTACTAGAGAACGTGCTTTCACTTTATACATCTGCTGACAAGCAGTTTGATGCAACTGAGCCTATAGTTGAGTTATTGAAGCACATGTTGACTGCTCAGAAAGATCTTGCACTGCAATACATACCGGAACTATCATCAGTGATACTATCTTTATCTGTTTTACTCGCTGACTCTGAGCTTGAACATGAACAGCTGTCAATATTGAAATTCCTCCACTTTCTTTTGAAGTGGAAAAATGAAACAGGTATACTTTCAATGCTGCTATGTTGGTTCTCATCTTGATGACCTGAAGTTGTGTCTTCAGAACTTTTTGCTATATGCTGGATTTTTTATTTAATCTTAAATTTTATTTTCATGTTTCTAGTTTCTAATACCTTGCTTGATTATGCGTACTTATAGAAGAAGTGCGCTAAATATTAATACAGTTATATTTGAGATCTGCTTAGGTTGTTTAGCTATTCGGAAGTCTCAATTTATTTTAAAGCTTTGCTTTATAATAGTTTTGCTGTTGCTGTTGATATTGTCCATTGATTGTAGCATGGTTTGTTCTTTGCTTTCTAAATGAACATGTAGGCCAATGGCCTGCCCTCTCTCTAACTTGTGCATGTAGACTGTTTGAGGAATGCTGGATGATCATTTATCACTTTTTGGGGTTGAATTCCTGGACCTATAGCACTTACGGTATATTCTTGGACTCACTTTTGTAGAATATGCTGTAGATGGAGCGGAATATTTCCTCAGTGAAGAGCTTTTAGTTTTATTTCCCATCATCAGCCTTGTATCATCTCCCTCTAAATCAGTTAAAGGAGCGGCAAGTGATTTGCTTGTCCTTTTTGAAAGGCTTTTAGTAAAATTATTGAGAACACCAAAGATTGAGCTAGCCAAGAAAGGGAGCTATCCATCTATTAGCAGACCTGAACTGTTTGCTTATAGGCTTTTACAACATCTATGGTTTCAGGTGTGATCTTCCATCCCAATTTAAAAGTTCTATTTTGAATTCTGGTGTTAATATCGTCTAGAAGAGCTATAATGTTTGTTTTTCTGTCTTGTTCTCAATTAAATAATAGTTGTTGCTGGTGTTGAAGATCATAGCTAAAAGACATACTTTCCACTTACTGAAAACACTTATTCAGCTTTGTTTTTTCCAATATTTGTGAGAAGGAAGATACTAATAAATGATGTAAGAAAATAATACTGTTACTATTAGTTGCAAAAGTGATTGAAGAATCATCCTGTTAATGTTTTGTTTTACAGGACCAATTTTCATTGTCAAGTTCTTTCTTCCTAAGTTTTGCTTCTTGTCATGAAACTGGTGTTGAAGAAATGCATGGCGGAATGAGATCTTGGGTTTATCAACTAAAAGATCTTGCTCTATGGATTGTTGAGACAAGAAAATCGGGTCTACCTGTCCCACGATCTAAAGAAAATTTTCTAACTGGTAAGATGCTTGCAAATTCTCATTGTACTTGGATTTTAATGCTGAAAGTATCCAGTGTATTTGTTTTTGAGTATATAATATGTACTTCTTTTTGTATCATTTGTCTTTGTAGAAATGCCCTTGCTACTTGGAGCAATTGCTGCTATTTTGGTGATGCATCCGTCACTTGGGAGTGCTGCTATAGATACTTTGGCTTCTATTGGCATTATGAATCCAAACCTCGGTGTTCCTTTGTTGCTAACCATTCTATTTTATAATAACATATTCACCAAAAAGGAAGTTGTCTACCCGAATATGCTGGTAAGAGTTCCTACTTCAAACTTCCCCACATACCGTGTCAACTCCTTTCTTATGCTATAATGCAGGGCACTATGGCTGCCTCCCTCTGTGATTTCCTTCATCTGTTTTTCTTTTTCTTTTTCTTTAATAAAAATTTTGCAGTCAAAGCTTTTGGGAATGCTTCCGTCACTTGCATCGCAATCTGGGATGATTCCAATTGTAATTCAAACTATCTTGCCAATGTTGCACAAGGATGCAAAGCCGTATGTGCTTTTTAGATAACCCTTGCCATTCTCTTCATCTATTTTGTGTTGTTTGCCATGAAAATGTCATTGTTGTATGCCATGTTTAGCACACTGTTACATGATATCAGTAGTAATTTTAACATGGAAATTCTATCCTCTTTCCAACTTTTATGCTGTTATTGTTGTTCTTAAGAGGGTGGCTGTTCGTATGCTTCAGAAGTTGTATTCTGGGAAAGGATAAGAATCCCCTTTTTTCGAAAATTTTCAATACTCATTTGATTGCTTCCTGAGGAATTTAGCTGTACTTCAGTGCTCCGATGCTGTTTTCTGATGAGCCATTAGACTTTGCTTTTGTTATGAAGAATCATTTGTAGCCTGTCTCAGCTTATACTTATTTCATATTCAGAGTGTTGTATGCCACAGCCACTCGCTTGCTTTGTCGAACCTGGGAGATGAATGACCGTGCTTTTGGAAGTTTGCAAGTAAGAACTATAGAATTTCTTCCTTTACTGTGTCATGGTAGTTAGCCAACTTAAGACTGTAGTAATTTAGCACTTAAAATTTTGTATTTATAATTATTTTATATTGTATTTATGTTTATTTTATTTATATGTGTGCATGTACATCAGTCTGTCCTTTACCTTTTCGTTTTCGGTCAAAATCTGTGAAGATTGATTCAACTTTTCAATTTATTCAATTAACTCTATCTGGAGGAACCTGCTCATTTGTGTTTTGAACATTTAAAATTGCTGATAGGATGAATTTGACAAATATGGATGGTAAGGCTGAAAAACTGTTGTATCTCTCTTACTCTATTACTCTTAGGTCACAATTGTCTAAGCATTTGCCTGACTAGGCCTAGGGCAGGGCACTATTTTTCTTGCTTTTGAAATAAACTGGGTTGTCGAGCCCGCTCCTATGATCAATTACTAGACCTTCTGTGTAACATGTTTGCCTGCGTGTACAAAATTTAATATCTAGTATAAACTCTTAGTTTTAAGTGAATTAATTGGAAATAATGCTAATTTAAGGCATTAAGCTTAATGTCCGGTCCTCTGGTCAAATCTGACAACCAGATATCATGGATTCAAGTTGTCTTCATCTAGGGCCCAGCTATGTGCACGGGCCTGATATTTCATAGCTAGAACCCATATTCATTTTCCTAAAAGTTCAATTTAAAATGTTTTTGTGTGTCACAGTTAGAAGCCAAAAATAGAACTTTTACCTGTTCATGTTCATTGCTTTGCCTGTTGATTTTTGAGAACCTGCATTAGGGTGATTGACAGTTGCTTTTCAGTGCTTGCACCTAGTTCCTCTGGCTGATCTACAAGCTGTCTTTTAATTCTTATTTTCTTTTGCTGGGCATATAGGGAGTATTACTTCCAAAAGTGTTCACTGAATTTATGTCTGAGAGAACTATCCGTATAAGTATGGCCGTTTCGATTCGGGATGTTTGCAGAAAGAATCCTGATAGAGGCGTGGATATTATCTTGTCTGTTTCGGTATGAAGTTTTCCAGAGCTGTTTTCTGTTTTCTTGTTCTTTTTGGCATCATTCTTAGATCCCCTCCAATTAACAGGCTTGCATTGAGAGTCAGGATCCCACAATTCAAGCTCTTGGTTTACAAAGTCTTGCCTACCTTTGTGAAGCTGATGTGATTGGTAATCTTGATTTTCAAACTTAAAGAAGCATATCTTTTGCTTTTCCGGTATTTCTTTAAGGATTATATTTTCTGAGTTCTCTATTTTAGTTGAAAATTTCACTATAAGTCTGTCTACTATACACGTCTTTATCTGCATCTAGTCCTAATCTCTCCTCATTCCCTGGCCCTGTCTTAGAAGGGCTTTTTAACATTCTACTGTTAATTTGCTAGAATAATGGGTGATGATAAGGGAACATTGTAGCTTGAGAATTTTTGTGAATATCCTTAATGCTATGATGGCTGCTATGACTGATGCTGATAAATTGTATTTGTAGTTTCTTGTTTAACTTACTCTATAGTCTGGTTAATTTATTATGTTATGCTGTTCAAATTAGTTTCTTGAGTCATCAGTATACCTCTTGTTCTCCTTTTCTTCCTTTTCAATCTTATGAACTTGTCTTGCTGATTTTGAATATGTGAAGTATTCTGAATGTGTATTCTATTTATTTCATCCATTCAGATTTTTATACTGCATGGGATGTTATTGCAAATCATGTGCAAGGCTATACTGAAGACCCAGTTCTTGCCTATAGGTAAAGATCTTTTGGTGATACTGGACAATTTCCTGATCAATATTATGAGGTTTATGGCAAAGTTGAGATTAAAATTAACAATCATAAGCTAGCCTTATGCGGTCTGCACACTGCTATCTAGTCGACGAATAGCTGAGGCCTGAGGCTTGCTGAGATTGTGCTGCCAATAATTCAATGGTGCAGTGGTGTATGTCTGGGGCTAAAGATAGCAAAATGGGGTTTTAAGCAATGAGAACACAATTTTATGCACAACTTGTTTGAGAGGAAAAGGAAAAAAGATGCTTATAATATTCCTTTGTTGTGGTGACAATGCATAATTATGCCAGTAATTCTAGATTTCTGCCGTGGAACATGTAACTTGTTTAAAATGCTGAACTAGTAATATTGTTCTTAGCCCAATGTGTTGTACTGTTATTACCCACATGTGAGAGTCACTTCTGATGCATATTTTGTCTTACGGTATTCCCTTTGTTCAATACAACTCTGAGATTTACATACAAATTAGATAAATCATTACTTAATTGCCTTTTCCAATTTAAATGTTTCTCGTACTACAATACTAATCTCTGCTTGTTGGCAGTGTCTGCCTTCTTCTAAGATGGGGTGCAATGGATGCTGATGCATATCCTGAAGCCTCAAGGGAAATAATGAGGATTCTATGGAGTCTTGGGTGCTCCTTACGGATGGGTCATGAATCAGAATGGGCAAAGGCAAAGGCCTCTGCATTTGAGGCCATAAACCAATACGAGGTTTGAGGAAATTGGAACTATCTTTCATCCTTTTTCCGTGCTTCTCTTTGTTTGTTCCTGTGTGTTCTTTTATTGTTGTCTTTGTGGTACTTTTCCATAGACTATTATACTTTTGGAATATTCACAAGATCTCTCCTCTAAATTGTTAATGTTTTTCCAGGCATCAAGTATTGTGAATAATCTTTCAAACTTTAAGCAATTGCTCATGAATCTACTTCTCTCTGAGACAAATCTGGACGTACTTAAGGCTTTAGAAGGACTTCAAGTCAAAATTATTAGACATGAGCATAGGTGATGATTAATGAAATTATCCATGGTTGGAACATGCTCGTCAATGTTCTTACATACTGAAGAAAGTAGTCTTGTTTACTGTGCTCAAAATTTTTTGCCAACTTTCTCCAGTGTCCGGCGAAGATTTGTCAAGGAGAAAAGGGTCACAGCAAGTAAGATTGAGAAGTTGCTGGATGTGTTTCCACAGGTTATTTTCTCTTCAGGTATGAAGAGATTGGTTGTTTTGCCTACTGGGAGAAGTTTTCGTTTTGAGGAAAAACATTGACTGCAAATTGAAATCTTAACATGTTGACCCCGATCTTTATGTCCTTAATGCAAGTTAGTCCATTTCAATTGAAATCTTAACATGCTGAGCCCTGATCTTTATGTCCTTATGGCAAGTTAGTCCGTTACAAGAAGTTTATTAGCTTGTCCGATACAAGGGAGTTTATTAGTTAAATTACTTCATTTTTGGAACAGTTAAACGTTAAAAAGTTTCAACTCTTGCATTGAAATTTAGTAACATATTCTCCTCTAAATCTGATCCCCATATGACTGGAACTATATTATTTTATTCCATTAAATGAGTTTAATCATTTAGCAGAGCAAAGCAGGTGGGTTCTTGTATGTTGATAGTTTAAGGTATAGGTTGCATTTTATTCACTCCCACAGCCATTCTTATTTTATTTGCAGGAAAAGGAAGTAATGCTGGAGACCTACCTGGTGCAGCCTTGTTATGCGGTTCCTTTACTTCTAAGAATTTGAGAACCCAAGGCTCAGCAAGAGTATATGATAATCTGAATTGTTAACTTCTTTTCATTCGAATTCACCATGCTTGCTGAGTCTGACAATTTTAAGGTTTTAGGGGTTGTTTGAAGATTCCCATTCTGGATATGAAGATATGATGGTTCAAATAGCTACATCTCTTCAACTCTCAAGGAACATTTTTGTTGCACTTCTTTCAATGCAATCATGGAAAGCCTTTCTGCGGCGTTGGATGAGGACTAATATTTTGTCGATTGGTGCTAAAGTCTCAATTATTGTTTCAGATAAGACTTCTAAAGCTGCTAATGATATTCTGAAGGTTTGAAACTGCCTTGCTGGTATTACTGTTCTATGTTGTATTCGAGTCATTTTGCTGTCTCTTCCAAAAGAATGAATTTAACAAAATTGATACTTGCCTTCCTCTAATTTTATCATGCAGAGTATGATGCGACTAGCAGAAGAATCTATCCCAAGAGCTGCTGAAAATATTGCGTTGGCAATTGGTGCACTTTGTGCGGTGAGATTTGAAAGTGATCCTAACATCATCTCTAGACTTCATTAATGGACAGCTTGCTAAATCTTGCCTTTGACTATCGGGATAGATGACAAGATTTGAGGGACTCTCATACAATAATTTTAGTACCAATTTCTCCTGATGTCAGGATTTTTCTTGCTATTGTTAGGTCTTACCTCCATCGGGCCATACCATTCAATCAGCTGCTTCGAAGTTTCTATTGGGTTGGTTGTTTCAGTATGAACATGAACATCGCCAATGGTCAGCAGCCATGTCTCTTGGATTGATCTCAAGTTCCTTGCATGTGACGGATCATAAGCAGAAATTTCAGAATATTACTGGACTTCTTGAGGTAGTCTTTTTGATACTGGCTTTGACCTTGCCCCCCTCTTCCCTAGATTGAGCATTGAATATACCAGTTGTAATAGCAAAATTATAGTTTTGTCTTGTTATCGTATGGTACACTCAACTTCTAGAATGTGAGAAGCAGCTGGAATTTAATAGCAAGTTTTCTTTTATTAAAAGAATTGAATATTGCTGGTGAGCTTGATAAACTCATAAACAGTTTTCTTGTTTTGATTCCATTCTTAAGGGTTTTCTTGTCTAAGGAAATTTGCAACCCAGTCGGGTGCTAAGTATAGGTTTGAATTATATGTCACTTATTCGAGAAAAGTAGACACCAGATTTCTTGGAACTAGTCATCATTAGTTACTAATATTACAGAATAATGCTTTGTTATCTCCTTCGGTTGTTAAAAGGATGTGGCATTTCATTCATCACTTTTTTTTCCCTAAGAAATTCATGGCTTCAACATGCTTTTCACCTGTACTCTCTCTCTCTCTCTATTATATATGTATACACACATATATATCGATATATCTATCTCACAAACAATAAAGAAAATAGAGAAATATATCTATCTAACATTTTATCTATGCAAGATATAAAGAAATCCACATGAGGAATCCACATATATCTATGCAAGATATAAAGAAAATGTAGGATATGATCAAGGAATCCACTATTTAATAAGCTCCATGTATACACGTATTTAAGATGTGACACGACAATAAAGAAAATGTTGGTTATAGGGGTTTCTGAGAATTTTTTTTGGTTGTAGAAGCATCCCATCCCGCCAATTCCAAGCTTCTTCTTCTCTCCCTCCGATCATTTGTTATTTTAGAGTCAAGAGGAATAACTATTCAATTATGGAGTGGTGAATTTCATAGTGCTTTTGTAGTAGATCAAGGAGCTTCAAAACAATTTAAGCAGTTGCAATTATTAGCTAAAGGGCTCTATGTGTCCTGAGAAATATATAAAGAATTATTGGCAGTTTTTTTACTGGCAGTTTTTTTACTGGAATTGATTGGTTTCAGGTTTTGTACCATAGCAAAAGCTCCCTTGTCAAAGGGGCCTGTGGAATTGGTTTGGGATTTTCCTGCCAAGATCTTCTTTCTAGAGTGGAAGCAACAGATGATTCTAATACGAATGAAGAAAACCACAAGATGCAGGAAGAGAGACTATTAGCAAGAATAGTTAGAACATTATCTCTAATGTTGTGTCCAGTTGTCGACTCTTCAGCCAATACCCTAGAAAGTCTCTTTGAGCATTTCCCAGCAAGTATAGATGATAGAGATACTTGTGTAACTACTGACATGTATGATAATTGTGATGACTTGGAGGGTGATATTTGGGGTATAGCTGGCCTGGTCATCGGTTTGGGGAGCTCTATTGGTGCAATATTTAGAGCAGGTGCATATGATGCTGTGCTCAAAGTAAAAAACTTGATCATATCCTGGATTCCTCATGTGGATTCCTTGGTTCGAAACTTTGATTCAACTAGCCAAAGATCTGAGATGCTCTTATCAGTAGGATCCTGTCTTGCACTTCCCTATGTGGTGGCCTTTTGCCAAAGGGTGGAAATGGTGGATGGTAATGAATTAGACCAGCTAGTCAATGGCTACATGGAGCTTATTTCTGAGTTATTATCTGTTAACAAATGTGGCACCTTTCACAAGAGTTTGTTGATGGCATCAACAGCTGGAGCTGGAAGCCTAGTTGCATGCATCTTAAATGAAGGCGTGCACTTTATTGAAGTGGAACGAATAAAATCTTTACTTGAATTGTTTAGAAAATGTTACTTGAGTCCTTACCCTCCTATCATCCATCTAGGTGGGATGCTTGGAGTTGTTAATGTTTTGGGGGCGGGTGCTGGAAACTTAGTTGATTTTCATCCTTTAAACCCCTCGGTGCATACTGGTTCTGATGAAAAGGTAGTCATATTGTTCTGCTTTATGTTATTTTCATGTGAGCCTACGTTTTGTTGGTTATTGGGCACCAAAGTATTTACATGGTTAGTCAACAGGAACATTCTTATATTTCGGGTCCCATACTTGCCAATCCTGTTTGTGAAGAGCATTCAACGTCATTGATGCAAGAGATTTTTCTCACTGCTCAAAATTCTGATGACCATCAACTGCAACAATATGCAGCATGGGTGGTTTCATTTCTTCGAGATCGATTGTGGTCGAGAGAGATATTAAATAGTGCTAATGGTATGCAAACTGAGTCTGCAGGCTCAAAATCTGTTTCACAAGGTGTTCCCGAGGACAGTGCAGTCATGAAGCTTGCTCTGTGGCTAAAATCTTTTAATATTTCGGGGGTAAGTTTCCTTATATTAAATAATTGATGAATTTCATTTTTCTGGCTAAGATGTGATGGATGCTTTGTTGAGTGACATATTCTTAATTCTTATGCCTTTTTTTCATCATTTTTTCATTTAAAAAATGGTATCATCCTTTATGACATATTCTGTGTGACATGAGACCAAGTAGCTAGGCAAGCCCATGTTATACCTTAATTCTTATGGATTAACTTTTTGTTGATCATCCTCATCTACTTCTCCTCCACTTCTAGTTTGTAATTTATTTTATAATTTCTTGCTCCAATAAGTTCAGACAGGTATCAGTACACATATATGTA
This sequence comes from Microcos paniculata, assembly GCA_030664755.1. NCBI lineage: Eukaryota > Viridiplantae > Streptophyta > Magnoliopsida > Malvales > Malvaceae > Microcos > Microcos paniculata. The sequence goes on along the minus strand of CP131462.1, from coordinate 34,367,374 downwards.
CGGTAGCTGCTGTTTTGAGATGCCTATCTCTAGCTCCCAGATTGCCAAGCTTGGATTGGGGTGCAATTATCAGACGCTGTATGAGGTATGAAGGTCGAGTTACTGAGTTTACGGTGCCAAATATAGCCCTAAAGGAAGGAACCCTCAGGGAGGAATGCTTGCAGTTTGCCTTGGTCCATGCAACGCAATTTGATGCTCTCCTAACCTTCCTTGATGAGCAGTCTGACCTTTCTAGGTTCAGGACACTTGAGCTGAGTCTCCAATCTTGTCTGCTCAGTCATCTGGCAGACCTGATAAAATTATTCTCAGGTTCAAGGCTAGAGAAATTATTGGATGATGTGACTAATTACTTGTCTTCAGTCACATCAGACCAAGTACATAATTTGGAGCAGAAAAGTTCATTACGGATTTCTTGCTGGAAGGGTCTCTACCATTGTCTGGATGAAGATTCTCTTGACTCTCTAGAATGCATTACAAATATTGAAAGGTGCATGGAAATGCTTTTTTCTTTGTTACCCACACCTCAATATCAGTTGAATTCTATTGAGTGGTCTGAGGCAGTTAGAAGCTTGGCAAAGGCTCGGCAGAGCTGGTTATTGGATTTTCTGCAGGTATGCACAATTCCACATTTCTTCTGTCCATCTGTATTATTTTATTAGAGCACAGATCATTTTTGTTGAAGTTAATAACTAATTGCAATTGATTTTGACATCATTCAAATACATACTGATAGCATGATATTCTCCGATGGATACTTGTTTGATTTGTTAACCCTCTGATCTTCACAGGTTTCACATTTGGATTCGGTTCAAAGAGATATTCAGTTTGTGGAGGTGCTAAAAAAGATTCAAGCTAAAGCCAAGCTAGTTAAGATTGGTTCCATCCCACTGACAGAGTTGGGAAAACTAAAATTTTATTTATTAAACTCAGAATCACCAGGTTAGTGTTCTTTTATATATATATGAAATATGGGTAACAGGATTGTTGTCACCAAAGGGGAAAAAAAAAAAAAACGAGTAAAATTTGCTTGTTGTTAGTGGGGTAACAGGGTCTTCTTTTGGTATTCTTCATAGTTTCTCTCGTATTCAGCTTGAAGATTGTTAATTTTGCAAACTTTCGACTTTCTTTATTCAGGTACCTGGGGTGTGCTTCTCGAAGTTGTAGGAACTTTGCAATATGCAGGGGGAAGTGTAAAAAGACAATGGCTGGTTGATGCGGTAGAAATCAGCTGTGTTTCAAGATATCCTTCCACAGTATGCACTAATCTTCCGAAAATTAAAACAATATATCTCCACCATGCACATATGTACTCACTAAATCATATCTCCACTAATGTAAATTGGCATCCATGTTTGATTTTATTTGCTTGCCATTTTGGCCAATAGATGAAAGGCATAGCTAACTGAAAAATTCTCCATTAAGATTGGAGAGCCCAGCTTAAATTTGTTTTCACCTATGCTCTATGTTTTTAGAATTGTTGTTGAAATTGAATTTCTCCTTTGTCTTCCTACAGGCACTGCAGTTCATTGGTCTTCTATCTTGTAGCTGCTGCAAATATATGCCCCTTCTTATTCTGGACCAATTTTCAGTGCTAAATGATCTACCAGTTACCCTTACTTCTCTTCTATCAGACCCCAGTTGGGAAATCATTGCCGAAACCTTTACCTCCTATCTTTTAACATTGACAGAACGTGTCTACAGGTGGGCTACCAGATTATCATTAGGTGATGATACACCCAGCTTACAACCCATTGATGATAGTGAAAATGATATGGTGCCATTTCTATTGCGTGTGACACATCATACTTGCGTTTCTTTGAAACATTACTTGCCTTTGGAGAAGCAGCTAAAACTTGTAAACATGGTTTTGGTGTGAGGTATGTGCCCTTCACTAGGACATGACAGTTGTCACAGGGACTGCTTGATTTTGTCAGATAACAGTAGTTTGTATATATCGCTTATTGGCTCTTTTTTAGGTGAGAAAGAAAGCATAAAGCTAAACTAGTCTAAAACCTCTTGGAAACACAACACCCCATGGATCAGCTTGTTTCATTTTTCATCCATTGCTCCTTTTTGTGTATATAGTATCACTTTTCTGTACATAGTTGGTGTAAGCTTGTACAGACTAGGCAAATTTTAGGTACAATTATCTAACACAGCATGAAAAGATGTTTCATTTTATTTATACAATCCTATTCATGTCAAAATTGTCTCAATATGTTTATGATGTGAGAATATTTGTGTTTTATGGCGGGTTGTTTTTCTTAACTCACATATGATCCATTTATTTGTGTTTACCATCAGGATGGTGTGATTCATGCTGAAATTTTTGCACTTGTGTAAGAGATTGCTAGTGGTTACTGAGGTTAATACTTAAGCTAGTTGGATAGTTGCCAAGGGCTAGTGTTGAGGATGTCAAATTCTTAGCTTCCTTGTGTGATTCAATGTCTGTAATTTCTATCGTGTTTTCTCCTGCAAGGCTAATGATTTAGCCACGTAGCTTAGCTTGGCAATTGTTGTGATTTGCATAGTGAGTGAGCATATATGGGGGGTCCTTTAACTTCCTTTTTTGGGTCGGATTTACCTTCCATTTCACTTCATGATGCAATCCAACATCTAACATGAAAGTCTTCCATTTTTCACTTTCAAGACAAAACGAGAAGAGCAAGTGACCGAAAAACTCCTTACCAAGCAAGTCCAAGGTAAAGATGAGAAATGTTTCATTAATGAAGGAAAACTCTTACTCTCGGAACAATAGGGAAGTAGGTAATAGCTTTGAATTGAATCCATGGAGAGAAAATCATGTAGCTGGAAAGACGATCAAAACTTCAAGTGCACCCCAAAAAATCGAATGTACAACTTGGAAAAAGAAATTCCAGCTACAATATCGGCTCAACCCTCATCTTAAGGAATACTGACAGGAAGAGGATTAAGTTTGGAGTATCATGTCATCTACTTTGATTTTTCTTGCTTTCCTTTGATATGGATTATGTTTCTAAAGCTTGTACTAACTAGTTTCATTAATCTATTCCTACAATGAAAGCCATCTTTTCAATTAGAGCAATTGGGGTGGCCTCGTCACCCTAATTGCTCCACACTCGTTTTTTTTTTTTTCCTCTTTGGCTTCTTTTCCGTTTTTCTTTTTTTTTAAAAAAAAATTGTTTATTTATTTTTTATTCTTTGACAAAGAATTAGTTAGGGCTCACCTCACGGTCATAATCGAGTTGTCAATACATATCTACCATCTAGATCCAAAAGATCAAGTCTATCTATACTAACTATGAAAGTTATCCCCCTCTATTAATAGCGTTATCTCTCTCTACTAATAGCATGAGATTGTAAATTTAAGTTGATGATTTGTTGTCAAGTATCTCATAATTGGGTGGTAATTTAGTGATGGGGTTTTCTTATCGGGTGCCTATAGGCACCCGATAAGAAACAATCATTGTTTAAAAAGTGATGCAGTAATGATTAAAATGATTAATTACACCATAAATTAAAAAGTATTTGGTAAATATTAATTTCTTTTGACAAAAACACCTTTACATATATATTTAATAAAAATATCTTTATGAAGGTGAAAATTTTTATAAAAATTTAATATATAAATTAAAGTGATGATATAATTATAATATATATTTAAACTAAAATTTTACAAATAATAAATATTTTAAATATTAAAACTTATCCTATAAATTAATTTTTTAATTAGTGGCTAAACTTTGACAAATTAGTGGATTTTTTTTTAAATCCTACAATAATATGTTTTAAATTTTAGAACTTACTCTTAAAATTAAATTTAAAAAAATATTTGAGGCTAAATATTTTTTTAATTAGTGGCTAAACTTTGACAAATTAGTAGATTTTTTTTTTCTAGAACCCTACAATAATAACATATTTTAAATTTTAGAACTTACCCTGGAAATTAAATTAAAAAATTTATTTGGGGCTAAATATTTTTTTAATTTGGGGCTAAATATTTTTTAATTTGAGACTAAATTTTATTAAAAGATTGTCTAGTTAGAATAAAAAATTAAAATCACACCATTATTACACTTTTATCTTTCCAAAAAAAAAAACACTATATCATTATTAGACTTTTACTTTTCCCAAAAAAAAAACTTCCAAATTTAGTGCTTAACGGGTGCCTTATGGCACCCGTTAGCATTTTCCTTTAGGGATTTATGGTTAATTGAGTAGGTATTTATTTAGTTATTTATTTAGCCTTTTCTTTCAATTATTTTTCTTTTTTTCTCTTTTCATTTTCCCCTTTTTAAAGCATTTATTTAGGATAAGTTGAATTTTTTTTGTTTTTTCAATTTTTTTTTCATAAATACATTTTTTTATTTCTTAATTTATTGAAAGAATTTGACAAATTTAGTACCTAATTGTTTAATATGTATCTATAAATTTGGATTTATATAATTATGAAAGAAACATTTGGTGATAATATATATATATATATACATACACAAAGATGGATTAAGGGTTAATTTGATGAATTAAGGTGTGGAGACCTGATCCAACCTGTGAGGTATTGTCCGCTTTGTAATACCTGCACCAAATATCTGTTTCTTTCCGTCAATTAGGGCGTACGCTAGTTAGTAAGAGATAGAGAGTGGTAAAGCTTTACTTAAGTGGTGAAAAGGACATGAATGAGATTAAGTGATTAGTTAAGAATTTGTAGTAAGGTTAGAAATTTAAACCGAAATTGTTAACAAATGACAGGGGATTTGAAAATTTCACTGCAAATGGTTCAGGAGTAGACGGTCTGAAGAGTAGAATTCTACACTAAAAATTTCATTACACTGACTTGGGATATAGATGGAATTTTAGTGATTGTTGGAGGACAAAATGGGAACTAAGAACAAAGTTACCTTTTATGGATTTCATCACATGATGACAAGTATCATTGGCTTAGGAATGAATGGCCAAGATTTGGGACAAATTTCATCATCTTATGGAAGAGTGAAATCCGGCCATCAAGCTTAGAAAAGCCTAGAAAATTCAACAAGCTTCAAGTTGTCTTCAACCTTGAGAAAAGATGAGCAAACCTCTATTATTGAAGCCTTGAAAACCTCACTCCATAAAACATAAGTCCTAAATTCTCCAAGCAAGCCTATTAAGATTACCTATCAAAGTAAACCTCTTGATTAGCCTACTAATATTCCTCAATCAATTTCACTAAATTCAAACTAAGTGAGGAGGAATTTCAGTGGGAAAGTTTAGGGTTCTTGATGGGAAATTGAGATTCCAAGGTAAGCATACTTAAATTCAATACTATATGTTAGTTCTTGATATGCAAATCATGAATATCAAGCTAAATTTAGCATGAATTTCATTGTGTGCTTATGAATCTAAAGAATTAAAAATGTTATGGAGAATTCTTAAGTTTGAGATTTAAGCCAAATTTGGATTCAAGGAAGATTGAGGTAGAACATGAGAGTTATGAAAGCTCACTACACTAGAAAATATGATTAAATTGCATGAGAGAAGAAACCCTCAATTGTGTAATGTAGTGCTGAATCTCTAAAGAAGAATAGCCTTTGGTTAGTTGAATAATTCAATGGAAAGGTAGTTGATTTGGTAGTTAAATTGGTCTCCACGCCCAACTACCCGTCGACGGGTAGGTAAATAATCCCCTAACACTGGAAGTCAGAAACTTTTACCCGTCGACGAGTACATGCTTAGACGTTGACGGGTAGGCAGATAACCTGGTTACGCACGAAGTCAGAAACTTTTACCCATCGACGTGTATATATTTAGACGTCGACGGGTGAATAAATGAGTTGGTTTCACCAAAGTCAGATATTTCCATCCGTCGACGGTTAGGTTGGGAGACGTCGACGTCTAATGCTAAGTATACCCTGGAAATGTTAGCCGTGGACGTCCACCCTCAAATCCGTGGACGGATGGTTTGGATTTAAAAATAGTGGTCATCAAATGGCTTACCCGCATACGGCTAAAAGTCCACACGTCGACGGGTATGTGTATAAATTTTGTTCCTATTTTAACTTGTTGGTAAATTGTAGATAAGAGGTAAACAATCAAAGAGGAGCAACCAAAATGGAGCCTACGTTCCTTCCAAGTGGCCAGGCCTCTTCCGAGGAAAATTAGAGGGTCGAATAGTGGGAGTGTATACCCTCCCCAAACCTGTGAGTGGGACTTTACAGACCTAAATAAATGTTTTGCTGTTTAAATTGTTTTTAAATGAAATGGTTTGATTTCCTTGAGTTTCAATTGATTTATGATAGTTATTTATGATCTTGGCATGAATTGATTTATTTTAATATTTTTGCAATCAAGTATTTGGATTATGTGGTGAAATTGACTGAAATTGGTTTTATTAGAATTGACTTCGATAATGGGTCAGTCGGCCAAATGATATTCAATTGAATTGTGATGTGTACATTACGAGTTTGGTGGATGAGATGTCAGTCACTGCAGTGGCGCCTCTCACGGTCCGAGCTTGTGGAGCCAGCGTGAGTAGGCTTTTCACTCCCATTTGGGGTGGATGGTACAGGGGTTTTGTGCACATTGTTATGTGAATATGTGACCCCAATGGGAGTACAGCGGACATAACCACGTACCACCCGTGGTGAAGGCCCGTGCCAACGCCGAGTAGAGGGTTTTTCATTTCATAAATAAAACTAGAGGAAAACCTCGGCGGGCTTATACTTCATCTTGGCTGGGTGAGGTGTAAGCAATGTGTTTTGGCAAACCCTAAAATGTTTTTTTACGGATAATCATTCACTTTGACTACTGTTGAGTTATGACAATCCTTGAATGCTAAAATTGAAATTTCCTTATGCTGTAATGAATAAATGCTTGATCGCTAGTAAGGCGACAATTTAGATATTTTCGAAATATTATGAACCTTCGACTCAAGATTTCATAAACTGTGTGCTTATATTGTCTTAAATCTGGATTTTATTGATGGTCTTGTCTCACTCACTGAGTATAGAAAAATATACTCACTCCATTTTTTTTTAAAATTTATTTTCCAGGATAATTAACGGTACGAAAGGGGTAGACCGCTAAGTGTCAAGACTCGACTCTGGACACCTCACAGTAAGTCTAAGCGACTTATGTGTGTTTATTTCTGAATCCACTGGCATGACTTAATTTCTGCTAAAATATTAATTACCTACGTTTCTCGATTTAAAGGATCGCTTTCTTTTAAATTTCAAACTGCCTATATATATTTTTAATAAATCTATTTTTTTCATTTTGCATAAAATTTTTAAATGGATTTATTAAATGAGTTCAGGATGCTGTAAGCCTTGCGCGCCTCGAGTTGTGGGTGAAACGCGCCATTCACAATTCGTGGCACGCGGCGGTTGTCATATTCTCGACCTTCGGATCTGGGTGTGGCACGTTTTGGTCCGAAGCCTCACGGTTTTGTCCCACTCAAAAGGCGCCTCAGAGTATTGGGTTTAAGTCTCACTATGTATAACACATTGAAATCCAACACCCTGACGATGTGGGATTGAAGTATTACAATCACACCCCCTTAAAAACTTGACGTCCCCGGCAAGCTCAATACACACAGATCCATGATCACACCAAGCGTTAGGATTCTAAATGTGGCTCTCACCGCGCTCACGCGATGTAGCACTTAGTTCCCAGCCTGTCGGGTGCCTGCTCTGATACCAATTGTGGAGACTCGGCCCAACCTGTAAGGTATTGTCCGCTTTGGCCCGAAGCCTCATGGTTTTGTCCCACTCAAAAGGCGCTTCACAATATTGGGGTTGGGTCTCACTATATATATCACATTGAAATCCAACATCCTGACGATATGGGATTGGGGTATTACATAAGGTGTTCTTATTTTTCATGTATCTATAAATTTGGATTTATATGATTATGAAAGAAACATTTAGTGATAATATATATATACAAAGTTGGATTAAGGGTTAATTTGATAAGGTGTTTTTATTTTTATTTAGAGGTAATTTGAAAGGTCATAATGAATTTCAATATTGACTTTGAGGTAACTTTGATGAAAGTTATTATTCAAATATTATTAAGATGATTATTAATTTTAAGATTTGATTTGGATTAGTTTGTTGAATTAAAGTGGTTATTTTGTATTTGATTATTAAAAAAAAGATTAAATATATATATAAATAATTTTTATATAATTATTACATGCGCCTTTTGAATTAAATTTTTTTTAAAAGATGCAATGAAACCTCATTATTTTAGATAAATTTCACATAATCAAAAACATTGGTTAAGAAATCATTAGATTAACATATAATTAGACTAGACCCAAATCACACATGGGTGGGATTTAAACATAAGACTTCAAGTCTCTAGAATAATGCACCTATACCACTTAGAACCCGTTTGGTATGATGGAAAGTTAAAACATTCCATGGATTTTAAAAAGTTAAAAAGACTCTCTGATTTGATATATGTTAAAAGTAGGGAAAGTTATGATTTCTTTAGAATCACTCTTCTTGATATCAAAGAAAATGATTCTAGGGGAAGAGGTGAAAAATGGATTTCCTTATGTAAGGGAAAGCACTCTCACTAGAAAAATTTTCTAGAGAAAACACCAAACGGACTGTTAAGTTAAAATTTCTTTTATTTAGGTCAAAAAGCGATATACTTAAGCAAAAATTTGGATGCTTTAGACTTAAATTTTTGGCAATTATAATGCTAATAATAACAACAATAATGATGATGAGTTAAAATTTTTTAATTTATTAGATAATTGAAGTATCAATAATTAAAAACATAAACGCTTATATGTAAAGGAAAAACAGTTACAATTTATTTTGAAAAATCAATTAAGCCATTAATTTTTTACTACAATCAAATAACCCTTAAATTTTTGTTAATACTCAATTAGAACTCGATCCTAATATGATTAAAATTCATCAGATGTTATGTTAAACTTCAATTAGTATCTAATTAAACTTTCAATATGATAAAAATTCTTTAAATTTACGGCTTAAATTTTATATATTGCAAGATGTTTATTGTTAAAAATGTCAAATTATATATCATTGGCAATTAATTTGAAATCTAACCTTTTTATTGTTACTTTGTTTTAAATTCAATACTTAAAAACCTCTCAAAATTTTAAAAATGTCTTAAAATTTTTTACTTTTAATTTAAAATAAAAAGATAACCCAGGGCAAAGCCTGGGTAATTTCTAGTAAGACTTGTTGCTTTATTACCCAAAAAAAAAGTGTCTCAGGACATGAAAGGAATTTATTAAAATTTTAATGATAGTGTTGACATTTGGTTGAAAATATTAGGAATTCTGTATTTAGTCAATTTTAGAAAATGGATGAAATTTTTTGGGCTTTTATCGTGGGTTTTTTGTTTTCTTATGTTTACGAAAAAAAAAAAGTTTACGAGTCAAATAAGAAAAATAAAATTATAAAATTTCCTTTTCTTTGCAGCTTAGTTTTAATTAAATTCCTAACAAATAAGTTTGAAAAATTAAGCTCTAATCTAAAGCATCATTAAAACATGCATGGATAAGTAGAGATTGAGAATAATGAAATTAGTTGCAACTTGTTTATAAAAAACATTAACGAAATTGTTTTTTTTTCTTGGCCAGAAATGAAATTGTTGATGGGCTTGAGTTTCATATTTATTAAGTGCTTAATTTCTTTTTTTCTTCTAAGGCATTAATGTAGTTAATTTCTTATTCCCAATTTGCCAATGGCAGTTGACTACGCCCCAAAAACAACATATAAGACAACCCGAAGAAAAGCATAAAAAAGAAATATACTGGTTTGGTTAATTGAATCCTGCTAATTAAAACAATTAATTCTCGAACAAAAAACAAAAATACCCAAAGTAAGCTTAACGTACGTGCTAAATTCCAAAGGCTTCGTGCAATATTTGGCCATATGATCGAACAGAGCGTCACAAAATGCACCGACTCCACGCAAATAGACCATATCCTTCACACATCATCAGACCATATCTTTTCTACACATCATCAGACACTAGTCTCTAGCACTAGGTGTTGCTGTCGGAGGTGTTGGCACCGTTGGTGGCATGGGAGGGACAGGCACTGTTGGTAGAGTTAGTGGCTGGGAGACACGGAAGACCCAGGAACTGTATGTGGAGTAGGCAGTACCGGGCATACAGAGGGTTTTTGGACGTATACAATTTGATCTTCGACCACACTTCCTCCGCGGAATAGCCGCTGGTGCAAGGCTAGCTAAGTAGTCTTGCCATGTGTCAAGGTCCACATCAACCGTTTCGATCCTTCAGTCTTACTCTTTTATCCCATAAAAGATGCCTCATAGGTTAAAGGTGGTTAAAGATGATACGAATACTTAGAGCATCTCCAATATAGTACCAAATCATCAAAGGTGTAAATTTGATAAAATTTTCACTCCAACAGTACACCATTTTTATTCAATCAAGAGAATAATTTTGGTGCAATGAATAGTGCCACATCAAATTTGGTGTGGCACTATTCATTGCAAAATTTTTTAATGAGACTAAGAATCTTAAATGACCAATCTATTTTTGTTCTATTACCTTAATTACTTGTGTATGTTTTGAACATTTTTAAGTAACAATTATATAATTTAATAAATATTTTATTTTAAAATTTAAATTAATATTAAAAAATTATATTATTAGAGAGATATCATTTAGATTTTTAAAATGAGCCCAATATTAAATATATTTTTTTAATGTATTAATTATAATTATTTATTATTTTGATAAATTCAACAATATAAAAAATAATTATAGAAAAATGTATTCAAATGAAATTTAAATATTAATTATTTAAGGTGAGTAATTCAGTTATTTTAAAATATTATTAATTATTATTTAAAAATTTAATTTTTAATAAGTAAAATAACATTGTTTATATTATATAGATATAAATTAGTTTCACCCTCAAATAGACTAATTTGATTTAGACAAGGTTAAATTCGTAATTCTATTTCAAAAATAAAATAACAATAAAAATTAAATTATTATTAAATAGTGTATGCATCAAATTGGTGCACAACGTTAGAGACCAAATATTTTTTGTGCAATAATATTTCTTGAATATTTCATTTGTGCACTAATTTGATACAATGGTGCAATCCCCACGTTGAAGATGCTCTAATATCCTAAAATCAACTCTAGTACACATCATTTATATCTTAAGACCAACTCTAATACATAATCGATGTGGGATTCATGACTCCTAACTTGGGACTGTAACATCCTCACCTACTTATAAGAGAATCCACTGTCCTTAGTGCCACGTCGCTAGTATCCCCAAAGCTGACTCCGATACCAAATGTCACGGTCCTCACAGGTTGAAGGTTGTGTAAACACTTATATCTCAAGACCAACTCTAGTACACAATACTTACATCTCATGACCAACTCTAGTACATAACTTATGTGGGATTCATGGCTCCTACCTTGGGATCATGATATCCTCCCCCACTTATAAAAGGATCCACTGTCCTTAGTGACACATCGCAGTACCCCAAAGCTAGCTCTGATAACAAATGTCACGGGCCACACTTACCTACAATGTATTATCTTCTTTGACCCTCCGGTCTCATGGTTTTGTCCCACAAAAGACATCTCATAGGCTGAAGGTGGTATGAACACTTATATTTCAAGACTAACTTTAATACACAGCCAATGTGAAATTCATGACTTCCAACTTGAGACCATTACATCTTCCAAGTGCTAACTAGCATAAAAGGAAAATGGTAGCAATTAACCATCTCATTCTTAAAATTCGAATTGATGATGAGCTGATGAAAAACTTATGACGAATGCAATTTTTGTTTCATATGGAGAACGGATGAAAAAAATAGTATGGTTATGAATTTAGAGTAAATTTATTTTCGTTTTTATAGTATACCTAAAGAATTTTATTACTTGGCTTTGGAATTCTAAATTTAATAGAAATTAGATTTCTAAACACCTAAAGAATTTTTTGAGAAAAGAATTTAAAAAAAAAAACACCTACAAAATTTTAGTTGCTTTGTAATTCAAAATTTAATGGAAATTAGATTTCTAAACAATATGGAATTGGCCACCTCTATTTCATGCATAATTTGGATTAATTTATACTTTCTCTAATCTTATTTATGTAACATTTCATTTTCAGCTTCGTTTTATTATCTGAATATATAAATTATTTTATTATAAGATATATATATTAAAAAAATAAATAAGCAAAAAAAAAGAGAAAAATGGGAGGTGACACATGGGTGCCATCCCATTCACCTTTAGAGCCTAACTTTTATAGTTTGTATGATTTGGATTTGAAATTATTATATTACTAGTGAGGTGTCCCGCGTTAATGCTGTGGGTGTATTTAAGATTTGATTAAATATCCCAATAAGAGTAAATTATTTTACTGTCGTTAGCTTCATAAAGTAGCTTAAATACTAATTGGTCAACTACTCAACTTCACATGTATAGCTTGAAATTATAGTAATGTAAAGCTTTAAAGTGTACTTTATAGAATTAAAGATATATTTTTTTTAATAAGAATTCTCTTTCCTTCATTAATTGTCTTAGTCTATTTGTTGTCCTATGTTTATAGAGTCTTGGTAAAGCCAACACATATATGTCGTTGGAAAGATTATATTTTTCAAAGCTATATTATGGTTATCTATGTATTATAGCAAGGTAAAATTTGTAAAATTTAAGCTATGTTTGGCATGAGAAAATATTTTCTATTTTCATTCTCTAGAAAATACAAAGAAAGTACCATGTAAGATATATGTTATGAGGAGAAATGTATATATGTTTTTGAAAATAGAAATGAAAATGGATCTAGAAATGAGATTAAAAAAAATTGTTCTCAATATTAGGTCCATTTTCATTTTCATTTTCTAAAACATACATACATTTCTATAAACTACACCTATCATATATAGTGATTTCTTTATATTTTTTAGAGAATGACAACAGAAAATGTTTTCATATACCAAATATAACCTTAGCTTCACAAAACCAAATCTCTAGCTTGATGTAAAGAATATTTATTTAAAGAATGATGAATAAGCAAATATTAATGAAGTAGGATTACTATAATTAAATGAAAATTCCATAAATATAGTTAAATGATTATAGCTTAGCCTACCACTCTGTGGGCTTCTATTCCCTGGTTGTATACAAAGGATCTCTCAAGAAAATGGTTTGCTAAAAGAATTTCTCTGATGTCCTTCCCTAATCCTCCTCATTCCGTGAAGGCCTTTCCCACTCTTGCCAAAGGGCTTCCATATTGGAATTAGTTGAATCAGTTTAGTTCTCTTTTAAAGCTCATTCTCTCTTCCACTTAATCTGCATTTCATGGTTGAGATCAAAAAGATGTAGTTAGTAATCATTTGCTGGACAACAAACTCATAAATAGTAAAGAAGGAAAAATAATGTTGCTTTTTTTTTTTTTTTTCTCTTTTTGAGCAGAGGAACTCTATTATAATAAAAGACAATCAGTTCTTGGAAGCTATATACTATATATAAAATTTATAAATGACAGAAATATGTAATAAAGTTTTATCAATATCATATCAGTTCTTTGAAAACTTTTAGATGGAAAGCATAAATTGTCAGCTAAAGAATTTAATAGGGAATATCACTATAAATTTTCAAAGACCTCTTTGTAAACGATATTTCTAGTTTTATTTGTTGTTTGGCCATTATCGTCGATAATTAAGATCTTTAAACCTTGTGGGGAGGTGACTCGGGAGGGGGCTACTTATAGTGGCCATGTGTAAAGACTGACTTCGGCAAATATATAACCCAACCATGTCTGTATCAAGATTGTCTCCTTCCATCCGTTTTGAAGTGAAGACTTATCAAAGGGTAGTTTTTTTATGAGACTAATGACAACAGTAATGCATCTGTCAAGCCTAATCAGAATCAGAGATTAACATTTTCTTTTGGTTATCAAAAACCAAAAGAGAAAAAGAAATCGCACATTTAAATGATGTCCTTTATTATTTCCATATCACATGTTCTTAAAACTAACCAAGAAAAACCAAGCCTGATGTATAATTCAAACAAAGACATGAGCAAAACAACTTCAAACATAATCTAAACCAGGAGAACTAAGAAAAAGGAATGTGTCAGAACTATATAGCTTAATGTGGAAGAAAGAATACAATTACCAGTAACAAACACCTTGCACACTTTGTATATTCGGTAACGTTGGCGAATGCTTCCTTGCAATTCCACCCAATCCGTGACAATAATACCGATTAACCAAACACAAACACCAATGAGGTAAGGTTTTTAAGAGATACACTACCAATAGGAGAGGGAGAAGATTGAGATGAAAATATGCAAGGTTTGAAAAGATGAAACTGATTTTTTTGAGAAGAAGAAAACATTTATATTTATATTTTTAACTATTAAAATACAAAACTCAAATGCAAGACAAAGGGTTCTCAAACGTAAGAATTTTAGAGTGCCACATATCAAACTTTGGGAGCATCAAGGGATAGAATTAACTGTATGTATAAATGTATAGATGTATAGATGTATAGATTATTACTAGAGATTTTTCCCTAACTTTTCTAATTGAAAAGGTAAACAAAATCATTTTGATATTTGATAGTTAATTTCCACTGATATCTCATTAGTCTTTCAATGGAAGGTATTATAGTTTGATGAAGTTTGATTTCAAACTCGCCAGCTATTTTGAATTCTTTGAGGCACAAGCTGTCCTTTTCATTCTCAAACTACTTGAACTAATCAATTGTTGATGATAGTAGTAATTTCTTACATGGCTTTGTAGGTTGAAATAGAAAATCTTGCTCTATTGGGCCGTGCTTACAGGCCCAATAGATAAACATGTCCAAATCTAAATGGTACTTTAGCCGAACCGGAGGCTCTTTATTACGAATATGAATGTTGGTCCACTTATTTGATTTCATTTTTGTTTTCCCAAGTTTAAACAGCTTCCGAGCACACTAAGCTCTCTGTTCACTGCTCAGCAGCGTACCCACGTATCAATCCGATTTCGGATCGAAGAACTAATCAAAGATTTGGGCTTCTGCTCTTTATTGGTTTAGGGTAAGCTTCTTTTTAACCGAATTTTCCAAGTTCTTGTCTTCTCTCTTGCACGAGATGCCTGATATCTTTGATGGCTTCAATTTGAGCAAACTTTCAGGTTTTCTAATGAAGTTAGTTAGATACTTATGATGGATCTTCATTTGTACATATGCTTTAGGAGGATTTTAAATTTATTATTTTCATTATTATTTTGAATAAATGCTGCTTTTGGAGTAACTCTAGCATCTGTGAGCATCAAAAGTTTGGCAAAAAAATTTCTTTCTGGTGATGGTCGCCATAACCGAGATTGGAATTTTTGTCTCATTACTGCTTAAGGAACCTTAATTAGAATGAGTGTTTGATGGCTAATGAAATAATTGAGATTAAAAAGAGTAATAAAAATTGATTACTTGAATGTTCAGTTTGATGCTTTACCATAATCTTTAAGCTTTAAACTGATAACTAAAATTATGTGTGTTGAGTTGCAACTTCAATTCCATATGTTCGTTTGATTGATGATGAGTTTGTATGTGTTTCTTATATTTGATGCCAGCTATTGGACTTTTTAAAGTATTGGTAACATTAAATTTTATATTTTTCTTTTACTTTTATGTTCAACAGGTAAATATTATGTAATGCAGATATATTGAAATGGTACGTTGAAACAAAACGGTTTAGCTACATACCATTTTCAGTGCATAAGCTAAGCCCCCACTGGTATAGTATTGACTAACTTTCTCTCTGTCATTCTTCTTGATGACTCGAGCTTCACTCAATCCCTTAAACCAAAGTCTAACAAAATCAGCCAACTTCTATGTCAACTTTATACTCAAACTACCCTTTTCTTCTTCGTCACTTCAAATAATTGAAAACTCTCACACCATACCGCCATCAAATCCCCTTTACAATCTTCTTCCTGAAACCCGAAACCCTAATCAAATAGTCAACCTCATTTCCTCATCCCTCAAACAAACCAATTCTAAATTAACCCATCTCGAAAATGACATAAAACCTCTTATTCCTCATCTGGGTAGCAATGAAATCACAAGGGTGTTATTGAGATTCCAGTCTGATTATGTTTCAGCTTTGACTTTCTTCAACTGGGTCAAAAATGATCTGGGTATTAAACTTTCTTCACATAACTATTGTTACATTGTCCTTATAGTGGCTTGGTCCAAAAACTTTTCTTTAGCTATGGAATTGATATGTGAATTGATTGATCTTGTGAAGGGTCATTCAAATTGTGAAGATGTTTTTCAAATTTTGGTTTTTTGTAGTAAAGATTGTAACTTTGATCCTGTTATTTTTGATATGCTTATTAAGGGATATGTCAGAAAAGGTATGGTTAGAGAAGGTATAATGACTTTTAGGAACAGTTTGGAGGCTGGTTTTTTACCCAGTGTGATTTCCTGTAATTGTCTTTTGAAGGGGTTGTTGAGGTTGAATTTTGTTGATCAGTGCTGGCTAGTGTATGAAGAGATGAGTAGAGTGGGGATTCGTCCAAATTCTTACACTTTTAATATATTGACTCATATTTTCTGCAAAGAAGGAAATGTAGATAAAGTTAATGAGTTCTTGGAGAGCATGGAAGAAGAAGGGTTTGATCCTGATTTGGTTACGTATAATACGCTGATTAGTAGCTATTGTAAGAAAGGGAGACTGAATGATGCATTCTATTTGTATAGGATTATGTATCGACGGGGTGTGATCCCAGATTTGGTTTCATATACTGCATTGATGAATGGTCTTTGTAAAGGAGGGAGAGTGAGAGAGGCTCATCAGTTGTTGCATAGAATGGTTCATCGAGGACTGAATCCAGACATTGTGTCATATAATACTCTTATTTCTGCTTACTGCAAGGAAGGGAGGCTGCAAGAGTCAAAGTATTTGATGCATGAGATGATAGTAAATGGGATTTGCCCAGATAGTTTTACTTGTCGAGTTCTTGTAGAAGGTTATGCAAAACAGGGTAGGTTGCTTTCAGCTTTGAATTTGGTTGTTGAGTTAAGGAGATTTGGGGTGTCTATTTCTTCAGATATTTATGACTGTTTGATGGTTTCTTTATGTCATGAGGAACGGCCGTTTGCCGCAAAGAACTTCCTTGGAAGAATTTCTGAGGATGGTTATGTGCCTAAACCGGATATCTATAATGAATTGATTGAGTCATTCTGCAGATGTGATTGTGTGACTGATGCATTGCTCCTAAAAGCCGAAATGCCATATAGGAGAATAGAGGCTGATCTTGTCACATATAAAGCTCTAATATGTTGCTTATGTAGAACAGGCAAAAGTCGCGAGGCTGAATCCTTGATGGAAGAAATGCTTAAATCTGGTATTCTTCCTGATCCAGAAATATGCAGGGCACTGGTACAGGGATACTGCAAACAATTGGATGTTGATAAAGCAGAGTCATTATTGAGCTTCTTTGCGAAGGAATTCCAAATATTTGATACCGAAAGCTACAATTTTCTAGTCAGTGTATTGACTGAGGATGGTGATATGAACAACGTAATGGAGCTTCAGGATAGAATGCTGAAGGTTGGGTTTGCGCCCAATAGCCTGACATGCAAATATGTAATCCATGGTCTATTAAAAACTACTAAGCTGGTAAAACCAAAACTTCTTGTCAGCTGAAAATTTGAAGGGAGACTGCCTGAGGTTCCTTGGAATGGATAGAAAGATAATGAGGGAAAACGTTGGAAGCAATGCAAAAAACGTTGTAAGAATCAGCCGGTTGATAACCCAATAACCAGTTGAACAGTCAGTACAATAGGGTTCTTTTGTAATTTGTAAGGATTATTACATTTGACCCTAATATTTTAGTATTTAAAAAGGTCCCCTGGGGTATTCAAACTGATGCCTCATTCCATGATATTTACTCTTGTATTCTATGTTATCACCCTTTAACAAAAGGAAAAGTTGTCCATGGATAACAGAGTCCCATCTACAAAGTCATTTACTTAACGAGTCCCAACTCAGTAGACTCGGAAGAAAGACCCTAGGCCTGAGAGGAACATGGAAATTTCACTTTCTCAGATTTTTGCGTTGTAATTTTCTTTCTATTTTTTGTCCTCGTCTGTGTAAACATCCTGGAGATTTCAGACTCCGAACCAAGGAGCATTTGCATAATGGTTTTTTTATTTTCCTTTTTAAAGAAAAAGGCATTTTTCAAAACAAAGAACTGAAAGATCAAAGTGTAATCTATCCTTAACAAGGAAAGTCAAGTATGGATGGATTTTTATGACGACTAATCATATTAGTAAAAATCTATTGAAATGATCTTATTATCCAAATGCTCACATCAGACATTTTAGTATCTTATCCAAAAATAATAAGTATAATAAATAATTAAACCATTGAAATCTAATTCAGAAACTGTAATGAAAAAATAAAGCAACTTCATAGAGTCAACTGTCAGGAAAGAGCCCAACAAGTCACCATCTCCATCCGAGAGCAATGCATCAGAGGAGAATGGAACTCGCTGGTTTTGAGGATAAAGAATAAAAGCAATAAATGTCAACATCGAAAGCAAACTCTATCAAGCAATTTAGCTGTGCAGCAAGTCAACTTGCAACGGTAATGTAAAGTGAAACGGTGAAGTGGGAGTCGGTGCCCAAAGATTTTTTCATGTAAAATTTAAGTTATCTCAACGGCAACTTTTCACTTTAATTCTTTAGTCCTACAAAACTAACTTCAAAAGACGATACAAATCGCCACCACAAGTAACTGTTAACCTTGTGCTGGCAGTGAAAGATCAGAATATTTCATCTTTACATATCCCATGCATGAAACAAGATATATTGGAAAATGAAATTTTCAGTAATTGAGAATGCAAGACTGCTGAAAATTAGAACTGAACATTTTACCTCACTGTACAAATCCAAAAATAGCCCACCGTTAAAATTTATCGCCTTTAGGTGACTCTTTCTCACTAGACGTTCGGGATGGACTATGCTGTGAAACTTCAGGTGATTCCCTATGCTCAACAAAACTCTTTCCTTCTGAATTCTCAGATTCCCCATTGCCTGAAGCAACAGCTTCTTGGGAGATGCTGCATGCTAATTTGTCTTCTGTCTGGACATCAGTATCTAAAGACCCCTTGGGTGTGGAAGATGAAGTTTCTTTGCAACTAGGGTCATTGCTAGAATTGCTAGATGTCAGCCATGTGAACTGCAAATTGTTGCCTTGCCAGCATTTACCATTTACAAATGCCCTCTCTGCCGAGCGGCGTGAGCTGTAAGTTATAAGAGCTGAGCAATTCTTCAATGCCTCTGATTCCACATCATCATCTTCGTCCACATCTTCTAGCTCCAAAGCAAGAAGATCGCCAAATTGTAAGAAGTGATCTTTCAAAACATCAACCTAATAGACACACAGATTTGCATTACCTCTCATTGACATAAAACAAAAACATAAAAACACTTTAGCGTAGGTATTTTATACCTAGAATCTTAGGTAAGCTAAGCCATATTCAATTATCAATACTCAAGTAAACAACACAACTTTTATGTGCAAGGACTAAGGCTCATTCATTACCACATGCCTTGTGCTATGCCTTTAACCTTTTGAAATAATTCATCATTTAAAATAACTAGACATACTAAGATGGCTCATTGTTGAGGATATGTGCAGCTATTCATTTTCGAAAGGGAAAAATGAGAAGATAAAAAATCAAGATAGACTCCATCCTCATAAAAGATGAATGGGTATCCCCAGTGTTAGAGCTCGAAAATTCATCCTGTAGACCTCAAGTTCAAATCGTAGGATGGGCAGGCTGGGATTTATAAGGTGTGAGAGGGCTACCTCCCATTGTGTAGCCTAATCATCATATTTACCAAACAAAAACAGGATGGAAGGGAATAATTTTCTAGAGTACAAGGAGAGAGAGTGACTCACATCTGCAAAACCAGAAGGCAATGGTGGAATAACTCTAAAAGCAGTAGGCCGATTGTCCAATTTGTATCTATTCATCAGGAATGAATGCCCTACAGGTGTTGACGAACGAGATTGCTGCTTTGAGCTAATAGATTCCTGCGATGCCATGGTGGTATTTGATTTTGGATTGTGAGACACAACATTCTCTGTTGATTTGTTCTTATCATTATTCCCTATAGTGCATGATATTGCAGAAGCACCAGGTTCAGAGGACCTCGGAGTTGAAGCTTTTGCAGTAACAGCTGTGATTCCCGCCTTTTGCCTCTTAGCAGCTTGTTCAGTCAACAGATCACCTTTGACTCCACTAGACTGCAAAAGTTTAAAAGACAAACAACTGTTAAACCTTACTAAAGTAGGGGATAATATCCCAATTAACACTTTAAAACCCTCATGTGCTGTTCATCACCCTCTTACAACTTGTCTTTAGCATGTGTATCTAGTCAAGCTATTGTAACATGTGCACCAAATAACAAGCATGCAAGTTTCGCAAACTCATTTGCCACCAGCAAAGTTTTTCATGTTACTTATCAGTGATACTACAAAAGCATGCAATTTTCTCAACCTGATTTCTACAAAGAACATTCTCGACAAGTAAAATTACTCAAGAAGTAAACATCTCAAAATAGTATAAGAAAGTAAAGAAAATTCTCAGTACTTGTTTCTCAAGTTTGTCCAACTGGCGCCTGAAGTCATTCCGCTTCTGCTCCAACATTTCCTGCTTCTTGCGAAGTTCCTCTTTCATCTGCTCCAGAGTCTCTAACTTTTTCTGCATTGGAGGTGGAACCTTGGGACCATTTGTACTGACAGGCTTAGGGGAATTCAGGGAAGGCACATCATCACCAGGGACAATATTGTTCTTCTGAGCAATAGGTTGAAAATTATCCTTTCCTCTATTAGCAACTGATAGTTGACCTGGAATAACAGAAGCTGTTGGACCACGTGGAGTTACTGATATGCCACTGCCACTGCCACTGCCACTGCCATCATCAGGTATGCTATCCCGATTAGCCCACCAAAGCTTAACAAATCGGTTACCCATTACAGCATCAGGTGCCTTTAGAGCAGCCTCTGCCTCTTCCCTCCTTGAAAACTGGACAAAGGCCCTTTCACTATTTAATGGAATATAAATATCAATAACCTCTCCAAACTTACGAAAATGAGAAAGAAGAGCCTCTCTTTTGTTGCTTTTCTGGGGAATACCATTGACAAAAAGTGTACGAAGTGCCTTTTGTGTTGGTTTTCTGCTATTACGCACACTATCGGTCTGTGACTTGAATGATGAATCCATAACTTTAGAGCCATTATCCTCAATGCTGATCCGCTTTACCTGACGGGAACTGCTTAGAGAGTTAGGAAATGCTTCTTGTTCTTCCTTGGTTTCATTCTCAAGGTAGTCCAAGGGTGTGGCATCAATTTTCTCTTTTGTGTCTATTCTACTTCTTGAGCTACCAATTCTACCCCAAACAGACACATTACTGCCCTGTGACACATTGCTTCTAATTGGCAATTCATTATGAGCACTATCCCGTAACCTGCCATTATGACGATCAGAGATATCATCATTTAGCAAGGGTTCAGCTTCATCAATCTTGGGTGAATGTAGTCCCGAAAGTGCAGCCGATGCTTCAGGGCCATTGTGATTCCACAAGGGTTGATCAGGATCATATAAATCAGTACCACTTGCACTAGTAGAACCAGTATACGCTGCACCGTTCAAACCTAAGACATCATCAGTTATTCCAGGCTTGCTACTTTTGCTATGTATCCCCTTGGTGTTCGTCAAAGTGGTTGAAGGGGGAACACCTGAAGGTAGTGGTCCAGGTCCAGCAGGTGTTGCCAGTAGTTGCGCACTTGGAACCGTAACAGGGAGGTTAAACTGCGACAGACTCTGCAAATCATAAAAGAAGTTATTATTACCTTGAATACATGGAGAATGCCCGTTGTTCTAAAGTATGATAAGGAATCAAAGCCAAGTTCCCCCAAAAGCAATTTGGATTTCAGAACAGTCTATTTATTATAGATGAGATAATCAGTCCGATGATACTATAAAAAATTGGAAATAGCCATTCCATTGAATATAGATCACTGAGCAAAAACCAGGATGTCACAAAAGTCTAATTGCACAGATCTCTGCCAGTGCGATACATTAATCAATGCGTAAAGCAGAAAATTCATCTATAAGTATAAAATTTCTTGATTTTTGTAAGTATCCCAGCATACTAACAGGAACTTCACTTCAAAAAGATACTCTAAAACTAACAGTGATAGAAGTTAATCCACCCCATACAGAGAAGAAGGTTATCAGACGGGTATGTGTTACATTTTTGGTTGAAGTAAATAGGAGACCAACACAAGTAGAAGAAAAACTAGAGAGGGGAAAAAAGGGATGAAAGCAAATGCAGTTACTAGGTGTCATGCAAGAACATAGAAAAAGTTACATAATATATGTTGCAGTCAGAATGTTTAAACTAAAATCATAACAAGGCTATACCTCAGTAAATGAATTCAAAGAGACAAGAATATAAAGCCATGTCTCTGGTGGTAGTGCAACATTACAATGCATGTATCCCACCACCAAGAATTATAAAAGTGTTAAATAGAAAACATTTACAGCCAAAAACATCTTTAGCACATTGTTCATCCTATACTTTTTGTTGGTATAAACAGAGAAGATAAACTGGAAGAGTATGGTAACTTCCCTGGCTGGTCCTTAATGAAATTGCATTGCAACATGACAAGATTTTCATTTTTCTTCT
This sequence comes from Microcos paniculata, assembly GCA_030664755.1. Lineage (NCBI taxonomy): Eukaryota > Viridiplantae > Streptophyta > Magnoliopsida > Malvales > Malvaceae > Microcos > Microcos paniculata. The sequence goes on along the minus strand of CP131462.1, from coordinate 34,344,675 downwards.
TCATCAATTTAGTATAGACTGAAGGAAAACAATATAAGCTATCACATGTCAGTATCAAGACAGATATTGGCAAAATAAATACCTGAACATCTTCAACAACAATACGATTGACCCCATGCTCCATGGGGCACATGTCTCCTCTTAGACAAAATCCACGCTCCTCAAAGTCTCTACACCGTTGGCGAGGAATGCTCATATTCAATGAAGAATTTATTGGTGGCCTAAGCGCCCCTTGTAACCCAATAGGATGGAGTGTATCTAGGCCGCCATTTGGCATTCCTGGCACAAGTCCAAAGGCACTCCATGATGGACTTTGCGCATTTGAAACATTCGACATTCCCCTTCCAGCAAAGAGACCTGGAGCAACAGATCCTGGCTGAACCATTTGAGAAGCAATATCGAGTGAGTTGAACCTAGAATCACGTTGATTCCAAGAAAAGCTATCCCTTCCTCTTCCCCTACCAGGGCCAGAATCTCCACCAAATGTAGGGTGAGACCTAATTCCTCGGGGAAATGGTACTAATCCAGGGCGCCTTCTATCAAACTTAGATGTCAAGTCTTTGTTCAGAGGCAAACTATTATAATTTTTCCAGGTTTCACCTGCTTGGGATGCATTTTCTCTAAAAGGAAGCCCATTTTCAAAAGGTTTATTCCTCTTTCTGTATGGTCGCGTAAAAACAGGATCCATAGAATCTCTTTCTAGTGATTGAGAGCGTGTCTCCCTTCTACGATGCTTATGGTTCCGGTCATCATCATCCTCATCGCTGACTTCCTTCTCCTCAGGATCACTAACACAATCAGGAGGAGAAAGGCCACCAGGTTTGGGCGATGAAACTTTCATCTCCATTGGATCCTTTTAAATAACTAATAAACCCCTCTTATTTTACAGCATGCAAAGTCTCAAACTCTAGCCAATTGCAGCAGTCTAACAACTTGAGAAGCAAGGAAAACCTAATAATAGGAAAAAGAGTTAAGGTAGGTAACAATAACAAAAAACAGTCTCTCTGAGAGCAATGCATGCAAAAAGTAACTTAAGTCGTAGATGTTAAGCAGAATTACATCAATATAAATGCCTAAGGGAAAAAATAATAGAAGCGTTCAAAAGAATTAAAAATATTGTAATCCATAGCTCAGAGACAACAGAACGTAAAGTATAAAACGAACATTAGAACCACAGCTCAAGCAAGAGACAATGTAGTAATGTTAACAAGCCAAAACTCCATCAACTTACCAATCTATTCTATTGTATTTCTTCCTCAAGCAGATTAATCTATTCTTTACACACTTCTACTGCACTGACCATAACAACCACATGTAATGTCCCAATGAAGGTTTATTTAATCCACAGTCCAAAAACCATAAAACCAATTTGGACAGCAAGCCCGACGAGCAAGCCTCTATACAAATTCAACGCATTTCAAATGGCTGCCAATAAGGTTCCTGCTATTGCAATAACTCTGTTTGCTACTCCAAGAGTCAATTAAGGAATACCAAGTTCGATGCTTTCCATAGTTTTATAATAGGTATGTTGCTATAGGCCCATATCAGATATTAGATGTCAGTTTTCAAATCCACATCTATCTACCAATGCTACGTAACACAAAACAAACAGATACACATCATTGTCACCATGGTTTGAAATTGGAAAATTGGTATGTCTGACATCTTAAAGTACTTTATGGTCCACATCAAGAAAACCTGCATCACTAGCTTATGAAAACTACCTTCATGTTATATTTTCTATGAAATATGACTAGTACAAAGTCCAAAGCGATCTATGCTCAATAAAACTGAGTTATTCAAATGCCTAAAACCAATACTAAATAAATACCCGAAGAACATAGAGATAAATGAAAATACCAAATGCATTTAACTAAAAACTATTAAAACACCAATGCAGTATTCATGCCCCTTAAACTCTTATGAGAACTTTGGCCGAAAAGAAAACAAATATCAGAACTAATGTCACAGCAAATAGTACCTATAAATCTATGAAACTTCCTATTCGCTCTATGTACTTCAAAAGTTATGGAATTAGCATAAACCAAATAACTTTAACCAAATACTAAAAACCGCCAATCAAGACTGAAATCTAATCATAAAAAATAACTGACAATCATTCACAAACAAATAAAACTAAACTATCATTGCCATAGATGATAAAAAACCTGGCTTGATAAATCACTTTCAGCAATTACTTATTGCACACAAAAAATTACTCACAGACAGAACTTTCACTATAACTCATTTCTTTGCTTCTTGAGCATGAATTCTATTTGTTCATCTTAACCAAAGCGAACGACACACCTAAAAAAGGAAAACCAGAAAAGCCACAAACCTAATCCAAAAACTTCGAAAAGGATTATTACAGCATTAAATTGAGCTCCTAAACCTATGTTTTTTCACAGTTTGGATTAAATAAATGCTGTGAAAATCCAATGAATTAAAAAAATTCAAAATAATTAAAATGAAAAATAAACAATCTAGATTTCACGAAAACAAAATAAATACGATACATTAATTAGTAGGAAAGAAATTCTTACAGAATATTCTAGAAGAACAGAAGGAGCAATGTCATCGGAGCAATCATTTCATTGCGGATTGAATCCTCGCCCGACGTGGAAATGAGGGACGAGGTAATTTAGGAGATGAGGGAGGGGTATTTCGGGAAGACAGGAACAAAAGTTAAGTCGGAGGGAAGGGCGGGCGGGAGGGCAGGATCGTAATAAATATATAATCGAGGGGTGGTTTAATTGGAAGGTTGTGCGAGGGAAGGGAGATTGCGAGAGGGAGGGAGCGAGGTTTATGAGAGTATTTTGAAGGGTTTGAAGAGGTTGATGAAAATAGCAGCCAAAAGAAACCAAAGTTTTTGAAAGGACATTTTTGAGAGGAGAGAAGGGGAGGAGGAGGAGAGAGAGATGAAAAGAGTCTGAAAAAAGAATAAATAAAAATTTATGCAAGGACGAAAACTAAGAATGGGAAATTTTATTCTGCTCCCCACATTCTTTCCCATATTTACATTTTGGCCCCAATAATTTTTTTTCTAACTTAATATAATATTATTAATAGGAGTGTTAAGTCTTGTTTTTTAGAGCAAGAATCCTTTCATTGATTTTTTAAATCCTTAATCTATAGTTAAAACATCACCTATTAATAATGAAGAGAATCTTAATCCTTAAAAAAAAATAATGGACAATAATAAGCAAAAAAGAGAATCCTTGCCTTGTTTTTATCTGTATTTTTATTCAATGATTAGGTTACATAAAAAACGTTCTTTTTGACTCCTTGTTCTTTTTAGCTATTACCCATAAAGCATATTAATGTGTCAAAAAAGTAAATAAAATTTGTTTATTCCTTATTGTAGTGAGAGTAAAATATGATCACTGTCAAATTTGTTCATCATCAACTCAGTATGTTTACGGCAGGATTCATCCAAATAGTTTAGGAACTTTAGAAAAAGCCCAATGAATAAAAAGTTGGATCGGATCAGTTGATTGAACTAATTGAATCAAGAATCGATCATAGGTCCGATCCATTAAAGATTATTAAATTATTTTTATATCGATACGTTTTTGAATCGGAAACCATTAAACCGGTAAGACCGGTTGAACCAAAAATTTAAAATTTTTTATTTTTTTAAGCTATTTTTAGTTGACTAACCCAAATTCAAAAGACGTTCAAATTATTTTTTTTATTATGTTTGAACTTTTGATTTTAAATTTTTGACCTTAATTTTTTTTATCCTAATGTACTCCCATAATAAAAATTTAGTTTTTGATGCAAAATAATTTGTAATATTTATTTACATTATGTGATACACTAATATTTTATACTTTTTTATTTTTTATGAATTTTTTTGAATTGAAAATTTGAAATTTAAATATTTTAAGAAAGTAATAAAACTAAAATGTTCATCCAATCGGTCCAAACTATTCAACCGATTGAACCGTGAATCATTAACTTAATTGGTTCAAAGACCGGTCTGATTTTTTATTCATTGAAAAAGCATGCCCGCTTAGTCGTGATTATACATTTTAAAAAAATTAATAATTTAATTATACCAATTTAAGAATTGATTTTGGTTTAATCCTCCTTACCAAATCCCAACCCAAAATAGTGCTGACCCCAATTCAGTTCCGATTCTGAATCGGTAGTTCCGATTTTTGTTCAAAAGGAACCGGAACCGGAACCTTAAGGCTCCAGTTTGGTTCCAGTTTCGGTTCCAATAAGATTCCGATTTCAGTTACAGTTTTGGTTTTAAAATGGTTCAGTTCGGTTTCGGTTCGGTCCTTTTTTTAAAAATTTATACATTTTTTATTACATAAATAAAATAGATTAAATGTGTAAAAAAAATTACTTCCAAATAAATACTAACAAATAAATTAACAAGTTTTACAAAAAAAAGATTATAAAAATAAACTAAATAAATTGTACAAGGATATGTCAATTTTTAAAATTGTTCTACTTATTTTATTTCATTTTGAAAAAAAAAATATATTACAAGGATAATGGAGCAGTAATATAAATTTAAATTTTACAAATAAAAAGAAAAAAAATAGCTCATCTCCATCTAAATTAAAACTAATAATCTAAGTGTATGAAAAAAAATTTTTTAAAAAAAGAAATTGAGCTTACACTTAATTCTTACCATAATTAAGTTGTCTACGTATCCTCTTTGTTAAGTTTAAGAGAAAAAAAGGTCACATAGTTTTCTTACCTTTTTTTATTCTAGTCACTATTATTGGCGCTTTCCGTGGATTATTCCTCGACAATATCATAACTAAATTCTTACTCAAATTCTTGTTATCACTCAAATTCTTGTTGCCTATATTGCACTTTAGTCCAATCATCAAAAAGAGCTTGAGCTTGAATTGAGTCAGGGCTCAAACAAGCTTTAATTCTTGTTGCCTCTATTGCGCTTTAGTCCAATCATCAAGAAGAGCTTGAGCTTCAATTGAGTCACGACTCAAACAAGAATGCCTTTCATCCAATATATTTCAATCGGCACTAAACTCTTTTTCCACGACAATTGTTGAAACCGGTGTTGCAAAGTTTTGTTTGGCTATGATACTCAAAACAGATTTTTGATGCTTCTTTACCATTGTAAAATATCAAAGCTACTATAATCAATAAACTTAAAAGAAGTTGTTAGATAACTCTCAAACTCGAGACTTGAGCTTGTAGATGATGAAGATGAACCTAAAAGCTTTTTTCTTTTTTGAGCTAATAATTGATACCCCTACGAAGTGATGAGTTAGACACTTCACAATGAGTGTCACTTTGTCCAACATTAATGCCATGAATTCTAGTATAATCTTTATATAATTCAAAAAATAAAATTTTAATACTAGTACATACCATATTAATATCAGCATTTAATTTTAAACATAAATAATATACTTTTATATATTCATTCAATCCATCTAATTTACAATGTGGATCAAAAGCTAATACAAGTAAATAAATAATTGGAATATTTTGATAATATTGTAACCATTTATCTCTCATAGTATTAACACAAATAATAATTCAACATCTTCACTAAAGTCAAGCAATACACCAATAATATTAAAAGCCTCAATAACAAATAAATGTGTAATAAGATAATAAACACCAGATAAAACCCTAGTAGTATCATTAAAAAATATTTGACAAATTTAGTACAAATGTTCCAATGATGAGGATAAATAATAATATCACTAACATTATGCAGCATAAAATTACATAATAAATCTTTATAGTCTTCACTTTAAAAAAGTAATTTGTAAGTAGAGTTCCAACGAGTTGGAACATCACGTGAAAATCTAAAGGGATATTTGCCATTATTTTGCATAATTTTGACCATGCTCTCATTTGTCCCGGATGTCTTCATAAACATTGAATTGTATTTTTTATAGGCGCAATAAAATCAGAAAGTGTTTCTAATCCACTTTGAACACATAAATTTAAAACATGGCAAGCACATCTGTCGCAACGTTACCCAAGACGACGACGGATTTGGGACTTAAGATAATTTTACGGAGTCGCCACTAACCATTTTTGTTTAGGTGCGGTTAGTCACCTATTAAAATCTACCTAACTTAGCATTGGCCGTTAGATGGCGTACTTAAGCTGGGTAGGTCCTGGTCTGCGGAACGGAGAACTGGAGTCGGGAGTACGGTTACGTGCGGGGAAGGATGAGCACCCCCACAACGCCCATCAAGATGACGGTACCGATTAATTTAATAATACTTAGGCCTTAATTAATTAAAAGAACATGTATTTTGTAATTTTCCTTTTCTTTTGGTTTTTTTTTATTTTTTGTATTAACATTTTTTATTTCCCTGATTATTCAAGCAAACAAAAACAAGTTTCAAAATATTTTGTCATTGGTGAAAAGTCAAATGAAAATTAAGTTTCAAAACATTTCTTTTTTTATTTGTAAGAGTTTAAAAAAAACAATTTCCGAAACAATTTTTTTCTTTTCTTTTTTTTTAACTTTTTGGAAAGAAACGAATTTCGAAACACCTTTTTGATTTTTTTATAAATATATGTTCTTGAACAAAGACAAAATTTATTGGTTTTATTGCTATCATTTTCAAATCAATATTTTAAAAAGAATGTCAGGTACTTTCTTTTGATTTTTGATCTCTTTTTTTTTTTAAATTCCAAAGTTCATTTTATTCAGACAAGAAAAGCTTTTTACTTCTTTTAGGAAGTTACATTTTTATTAAAGCCAACAAGTAATGCTTTCTTTTCAAAAATACATTTCATCACCATTTCCTTTTTTTTAATATTTTCCTTTTCATTTGTGCCCTTTTTTAGGATTTTTCGAAATCATTATCTTTATTGGATATTTAAATGTTTGAAGTGCAAAGTGCTACTTTATCAATCTAAAAAAAACAATGAGGATTTATCGAGACCTATTATGAATTTCGCCCAATTCTGGGTCCGATTCAAAGTGGGTCTCTTACTTAAAGATCCGGATTAGGCGTGAATTTTCACCCTCCCAAACCGGATCCCATGATTAAATCCTCATAATTCAAACCACTTGTAAGGATTTTGCTAGACATAGATGATCATTTTTTTACTTTTATTATTTAACGTAAAGGTTTTATTGTCCTTATCGGCTTAAGAATTTATCTTTATTGGTTTATTTTTTTTTTTTTAAAACTAACACCTATAATTTATTTAGATGCCTAAATGCATGGCATATGAAATCTTATCTCATCAATTTTTTAAAAAATAAGGATAGTAAGGATTTTGTCAAGACCCACCGTGAACCTCGCCCAATTCTGGGTCCGATTCAAAATGGATCTCTTACCTAGGAACCCAGGTCGGATATGAATTTTCACCTTTCCGAACCGGATGCCATGATCGGACCCTCACTATCCCCACATATCATTACTCGCATGGATGACAATAATTTGACAATAAAGTGTGAGCATGCATATAACTAAATTAATATGGCATAGGTTAAATATGCATAAAGCTAAACTAAAATGATATAGGTTAAATATGAATGAGACTAGATTAAAATGACATAAATTAAATACGGATAGATTAAAATTAAAATGATATGAACTAGATTAAATTACATGGGCTTGGCTAAATTAAATATGCATGAATCTAAATTAAAATGACTTAAATTAAATATGCATGAATTTAAATTGAAATGGGTCCAAATTAAGCATGTAAAAAGGAAAAAAAATACAAATTAAATTAATTTCGGAAAATGCCAGAAAAATGGAAAGTGGATCACTGCGATCGGGTCGGGTCAGAGTCTGGATCGGCGCGCGGGTCAGCAGAGAGGGCAACCGGGTCGGCAGCCGGGTCGCGGGTCAACGCGCGGATTCTTCAACGCGCGGGTCAGTGTCCGTCATTGTAGCGGAGTCACTGTAGCGGGTCCGGGTACTGTAGCGGAGTCACTGTAGCGCGGGGGCACGCGGGCCTGAGGCGGGGAAGCGCGGGCCTGAGTGTTTTAATGAGGGTGAATTGACAGGATTGCCCCCAGCAGTATAAAAACCAAATTTTTAGCTCTTTTACAACCTTTTAGCCATTTTTTCTCTTCACTTTCTCTCTCTACCCGAATTCTTCTCCTCTCTCTCTCTACAAACACAAACAAACCCAGAAAATCACCCCAAACGGATCAAAACCCTTCTTTTTACATGAACTTCTGAAGAACACCAAGAACAATATTTCTCCACAAACACAATAAAACCCAGAAAATCAACCCCAAACGGATCAAAACCAACTATTTCACATGAACTTTTGATGAACACCAAGAACACTGAAGAACACCAAGAACATTTTTCCGGATTTTGTCTCCTAAACCATGAAATTAAACACAATCTTCCTAAACAAACTCCTCTTAGATCGCTAAACACAAAATCATACACCGATTTACCAAACTCCAAACAAAAAAAAAAACTAGATCTAGCTTTCAAATTCCTAAAAAAAAAAAAAAAACTTTAAATCCGAGCTCTTTTCTTTCTATTTCAGTGAACCTTAGACGGAATTCAAGCCTAAAACTCACCAATTACTAGCCTATAACAAGCTCGAAATCCCTCCAAGTTGTTTTCTATTTTCTGTTTTTTTTTTAATTTTTTTAACAAAACCCCAAGCCTCAAAAAATATTTTTTTAGCCAGAAATCTCCTCCCTCCCCAAAAAAAAATTCCCCTCTCCCCTTTTCCTCTGCCTTCTTATCCCCGTTTTCATCTAAGGATTTTTTTGTTTTTTCTTGTTCTTTTTTCTTGTATGGCATCTTTAGTGGGAGAGGGGGTGGATGAAATGATGAGTGTCTGTGAGTGGATGAAATGATGAGTGTTTGTGAGGGGTGGATGAAATGATGTGCTGGTTTTGGGATTGTTGAAAGAGAATCCCGAAGCTATGCAATTTCCCTTTCTTTTTTTCTTTTTCTTCTTTTTATTATTATTATTATTTATTTTTTATTTATTTTTAATTTTAATCTTTTTATATTTTTTTAATTTTTATTATTATTATTTAACCCATGTATGTCCAAGTCCAACACTTTCTCCAATTATCAAAGCCCGATCCATCCTAATAGCAAATCAAAATAAAAACGTGAGCCATAATAAAATATAAAAAATAAAATAATTATACAAACAAAAGTTGTGCAAAAAAGAAATTAAATGATACAAAAAAATGGTGTCTACAACATCTTTGATGAAAAAATCTACCACCAAAAAGAAGTCTATAAAGATTTGTTAAAGCTGAATTAGATGCAGTATTATTTGAAGCATTATCAAAACCAATTGCAAAAATTTTAGAATCAATTTGATACTCTTCAAAAATAATTTTAAGCAATCTATAAATATCATTCGCGATATGAGCTTCATCAAATACTCTAAAAACAATACATCTTTTTTGTAATACCCAATCATTATCAATATAATGACAAGTTACAGTCATGTAAAAATATGATTGTCAATGATCACTCCATATGTCGACGCAAATAGAAACACGACCTTGAAAATTTTTAAAATATTTAATCAAATTCTTTTTTTTTATTTATAAATTTTAAAACGTGTTCGTGTGAGTGTGGTTTTAGGAATAGGAAATGCAGAAAGATTTAATGCATTATAACAATAATTAATAAAACCAATTTTTTCACGAAAAGAAAATGGTAGGTGCTCAACCGCAACTATTCGTGCTAATTGTTCTCTATTATTTGCATCGGTGTAATGAAATAATTGATTAGTAGAAGTAGGATACCTTGGAAGCTGTGTTTGTGTTTGTGATCTTGCAGCTTCTGCTTGAGTAGGATGTTTTTGATATATATCCTTTCGATATGTGCCATACCCTCCGGATTTTGACCAAGCAAATCGCTTGTCGCAATAATTACATACTACTGTTGTTGTTCCACCAGAATTTTCCACTTTCTTCATGTGCTTTGTGAACAAATCAAATTTGGAGTGTTTGTAACAACAACAACGCTTGAAAGCAACAACTGTTGTATGTAACTATTACGACAAACGATTTGCTTGGTCAAAATCCGGAAGGTATGGCACATATCGAAAGCATATAGATCAAAAACATCGTACTTAAGCCGAAGCTGCAAGATCACAATTACTAACACAGCTTGCATACGACAGTTGTTGTTCCACCAGAATTTTCCACTTTCTTCATGCGCTTTGTGAACAAATCAGATTTGGAGCATTTTCCGGAAGTATTTTTGGATTTGGGAATTTGAGGAGGATTAGATGGATTACGTTGGGATTGATTTTCAATTGGAATTGTAGCATTGGACATGGCTTCGGAAATAGAAAGGGTATGAGCATTTTGTGGATATCTATACTTGCCAAAATATTAATAATCATTATCATAAGTACTATGAGGGAGCATTTGACTTTTTCCCCTTAAAATGTGAAGGAATTCCACTAGCACTTGCCATTAAAAAAATAAAAAAGAAAAAATTAAAAGAATAAGAAAATTTGAGAAGATTTTGATTAAGAAAATTAAGAATTTTTGAAAAAAAAAAGATGAAGATTAAAGACTGATGAATATTGAATATTTAGAAAAAAAAATGTTGATGACTGATGAATATTGAAGAGAAAGAATTTTCAATAACTTAAGAGTAGAGAGATTAGATTGAAGATGAATTGCTATTTGCTGGGATGAAGAAAATGGTAAGTGGGGTGGCATATATATAGTATCAGCCTAACCCAGCAACCCCCCCCTCCCCCCCCGGCTGCAGTGGCTCTTTGAGCCTTTGTTGAATGATGACCAACGATCATCAGTTTTGAATCAAAACTGATGCAAAACTGATGACCGTTAGTCATCAAAATGGATGAATAAAAAGTCATCTCTAGTTAAGTCATCTTTAAAAATGATAATTGATGTCAGCCTTTTCAAATTTCAATATTTACTTTTTTTAATATAAAAGGATTTTTTTAATTTATAAATTCAAAAACATATATATTATATATATAATTAATTTAGCAAAATAATAATAAAATCAAAACCGGAATCTTAAATTCGATTCCGGTTAAGATTTTTAAACTACGGTTCCGGTTTGATTCTACGATTTGAACCAAACCGTAATTAGGTCTAACGCAAAAGGCCGAAAACCCATGTGTTTGTACCTTAATTTGCAAAATTGAGCTAATGGGCCTAAGAAGGAATTGATTACATCATGACTTACAAATTGGGCCAATGGATCAAGGAAGAAGCAATGGGGCTTTTTTGCTCAAGGTAAAACATTCAAAGATGAACAGCCTGGCAGATAACTTTGGTCAGCAAGCTTTAATTGGGAATTAATAGCCACAATAATCATGGAGGAAAAAGAGCGCGCGTATGATCAGCCAGGGAATATGCCTCGTGTTCTAATCCGAGATATTTAAATTCAGAACAGCATGATTTCAGGACCGAGATATCAGCCCAGGCACGGCTACAAAAGGTGGAAACTTGAAACAACTAGGGCATCAACACTTCTTCAGACAAACTGGACTACTCTGTTCAAGCTGGGCACCACTTGCTTATTTCTTTGCTTTGTCAACCAGAGGACCCTTCTTTTAGATTACTCTTCTCCCAATTTCTTGTTCCTTACAAGTCTTTCTTCATGTCACAACCAGTTCTCATTTGTTTTTATGTGTTAAGAATTTGTTAAGCCTTCCATCGGCCAGTTTCCCTTTGCTCAGTCTATTGCGAACACCCAATCGGGCGGTATTCTCATTTTGCTTATTAAAGAAATTCCCTTTTTGTTCAATGATTAAAACAGTTTGACTATGACTTTGAACAAGGACCTGCATTATTTCGATCTTTTATTGTTTTTCATTACAAAAGCAACTGGCACACTTAGCAACCAGCTCATCGACTTGACCACTCGGCCTAGGGAGATTTTTGGTGCAACATCTCTTTTTGGCACACCTAGTGGGACCCGAAGGATAGTTTCTTTTCGTTACAAAGTTTTTTTTATTTATTAAGTCCTTCACGATTTTTTTTATGGACATGGCCCCGAAGAAGGATCCCGCTAAGACGTTCGAGGGTTCCCAACGTTCTATGGCACTTCGCTCCCACAATCGGAGTTCGTCGAGCAGCCCTAAAAGAGACCAGACTTCTCGAAGATGGCAAGATACCATTGAAGCAATGACCAAAACTATGAACGACAACATCACTCGATGGCTGGACCCACAGTAAGGAGTTGGTCAAACCATCGATCAGCAGATGGGCAGGCAGATCGGTCGAGAGATTAGCCAAGAAATCGGCCAGCTCAGTTTACAGTTTGGCCAAATATAGGCCACAATGACCGCAATGCTGGAGAGACTCGGGGGGCAAAATCCTCTAGTCGGACAGAATAATGGGGTTGTTGCACCCCAAGTAGTTGTCCAAGTAGGGCAGAATGACCAGAATCTGGGAAAGGAAATGGCTACCAATCATGATCAGCCACCCCAGATACAAGAAAATCCGGTTGCTAGGCCGGAGAGGTATGTACCTCCACAAGTCCGCAACGGACAGGGCAATGGCAATGGAAACGAAAACCATGGAAGGAATGGCAACGGAAATGGCCATCGGGCCAATCGCTCTGTAATTGGCCAGGAACCAGCACCAGTCTGTCAAGAGCCAGTAGCTGGCCTTGACCGAAGACAGATCGTAGACATCATCCAGGATGTCCTAGGACCAGCAATGAGAAGGGCAGATCGGCCAATTTTCCAGAAGCCCTATCCAAAATGGAATAATCGTTTGTACCCATATCCAAGATATTACAAGGTTCCGGAGTTCTCGCTGTTATCTTGGGAATTAGACCAGTCAACGGTAAAGCACATTGGAAGATTTTCGATCCAGTGTGGTGAGGCGGCATCTAATGGCTTCCTGAAGCTTAGGTTGTTCCCAAATTCTTTAACGGGACACGCTTTCACATGGTATATCGGGCTACAGGCTGACTCAGTCCGAACTTGGGATGAGATGGAAAGGATATTCCATACACAATTCTACAGGCTAGAACCAGAGGTTTTTATGGCGGACCTGTCCAGGTTTTCTCAGAAGGGGGAGAAACCACCGAATATTACTTGGCAAGATTCAAGAGAGCCAGAAACAAATGCCGAGTGGCTCTTCCTGAGGAAGAGTTTGTCTGTTTGGCTCAAAACGGACTGGATATCGAGCTGAGGAAGAAGTTCGAGGGCATAGAGTTTCATGATTTTTACAAAATGTCCACCAATTTTGCCCGATATGAAGGCTAGCTCAAAGAGGAGGCCGACCGAAGGAGTTCTTCTTATGGAACTTATTACCAGGAGCCAAACTTCGAGTTAGGCATTGCTGAGATATTGGTAAGTCGGCCAGTCGAGTGCCCGATGCTGTCAAAGGCCGGCTTAGCTCATCCTGGCAACCAAGAAATAGTCTAAGCCAACTTCCATAAATAGGCTGAGAGCTCGACAAGAAAGTTCCCACATGAGAACAGTCGGACGTATACGTTCGATGTAAGGAAAGCTTCAGAGATTTTCGACTTCCTCCAGAAAGCGGGACAAATCAGACTTTCCCTCAGTCACAGACTTCCTAGCCCGAATGAATTGAAGGGCAAGGATTACTGCAAATACCACGATTCCTGGAAACACTCGACCAACAATTGCCTGGTCTTCAGAAATGTCCTCCAAGAGAAAATTGACCGAGGGGTGCTCCGTTTTCCTGAAGCCTAAAAGAAGGAAATGGAAGTTGATACAAACCCTTTCCCTGCAACAATAAATATGGTATCGGCCAATTTGACATGCTTAAGCCAAACTGGCCGAATCAGGGATGAGAGATACAGGTTCATGGATGAGGAGATCTGCCCATGGTTGGAATTCAAGAAAGTAGCCTACCGAGCCCAACAGAAGAAGGGGCGGTTGCCATTTGAAGAGGTCGGCCAGAACTTCAAAACAAGTCCTGAATAGTCTAGGACAGTCAAACCTCCCAGCAATGCCAAGGTTGACCGCTGGCAACGAGTGGAGCACCCTAAGTTCCCTAAAAAAAGGAACCGGAGGACAATGAGGAGAAGGATGCTTCGACAACGAGCAAGCAAGTTGAGGAGACATAACCCAGAGCAGTCTGGAGGCTGATTGATTAACCTACAATTGAGGATATCGGCCCCGGTGGTAGCGTGAATTTCACACCCTATGAAATCACAGATGACACTGAAACCTTCGATTTAACAGTCCGAAGGGTCAGCTTTGAGAGGGCGCAACAACTACTGAGAGAAAGAGATCGGGAGAACAGGCGATTCGAAGAAAAGTTGAGGAGTGAACTATTCCAGGTTAAACACTGGATGACAGAGGCTCAGCTCGTAGCTCAAGGCATGGAGCCTTATAGGGCAGCTTATCTGATCAGGCAGAAGAAACTTTAGCATGCAGAGAAGAGGGTCCGACAGAGGGAAGGAAAGCAAGTTGGCAACGAAGTAAGGCGCCAACTTTTCAAAGTTGAAGATTGGATGACCGAGGCTCATTTGATAGCCCAGGGTCATGATCCGAAGGAAGCAACTTACCTAATCTAGTAAAAAAAGCTCTAGCGGGTAGAAAATGAAGAAGCCAATAAAAAAGAAGCTTCTTCGAGTTCCAGTAGCGGAAAAACTCTGGAGGTTGACGATTTTCTTGAGTTGGACTGCTCCATTCAGGTCGGACAATTCACAGTGAACTTGCATTGCTGTACCCTGACATTGCCTAGGATTTTTACAACTGCTAGGCCGGAAGAAGAAGTTGAAGCTCTTGTTCCAGTGGATTTCATAGAGGATGTGATTGAACTACCTACCCCTGAGGGGGGAAATCCAATCGGCCTAAGAGGATCATCTTCGAAAAGCCTGAAGAAAGGGCGGCTTATCATATCAAGCCTCTTTACATCCAGGCTCATTTCAACGGTGTCAACGTGAACCGGGTGCTGGTGGATAATGGAACGGCAGTCAATATTCTACCATATCGGTCGCTCAAAAGATTGGGGAAGACAGCCAGCGACTTGATTAAGACTAACATAATCGTAAGTGATTTCGCTGGCATGGTTAACCAGACCAAGGGGATTCTACCTGTGGAAGTAATGGTAGGATCCAAGACCATGTTGGTCGCGCTGTTCATTGTGGAGTCAACTTCAACATACAGCGCTCTGCTAAGCCGCTATTGGATCTATTCCAATATGTGCATGCCGTCGTCCCTACATCAGTGCTTAATCTTTTGGGATGGAAACAAAGTTGAAATCGTCCAGGTAGATCAGAAGCCATTCTGGGTGGAGTCCAATATTGTGGAGGCCCGATATTACAATGAGACTGTAGGAACAATCAAGTTCCTCGAGCAAGATAGGTATGGACGACCTCACCCAGTCTTGATGGCTGCTCAACCACAAGCAGCTCATGTGAGTGAGAGATTTGAGAATCTGCTTATGCCAAATGCCATCATTCCATTCAGGCCAATAGATGCTGGTCCGGTCATTGAAGAAATTCCATGATCAGTGACCAGAGAAATAAGAGAATCGCGGCAGAGGCCGCTCTAAAGAAGTTCTTGGCATATCAAACTAAGGAAAGAATCAACCAGAGGGAACCATCATACGAGGCCAGTCCCACCCAGGGAATTGCTCTGCCCGATGAGATAACAATGGAGGAGTTAGAAGAAGCTCCGACCAAGCTGGAGGATTCAAGGGCAGAAGTTCAAGACCCCTTGATAGAAGTGGAACTGAGGGAGAATGGAGAGCATCGACTAACATACATCAGCGCTCTTATAAGTAAAGAAGATCAGGCAGATATCATTGGAATCTTGAAGGAATACCGAAACTATTTTGCGTGGGAATACTCGGAGATGCCTGGTCTAAGTCGAGAGTTGGTAGAGCACAGACTGCCGATTCTCTCAGACCGACGACCATACCAACAACCCCTGAGGGGAATGTCCAATGAAGTGGTCCTAAAAATCAAGGAGGAAATTGAAAGAATGCTGAAAGCAGGATTCATACGACCAGCCCAATATGTGGAATGCTTGTCTAATGTAGTCCTAGTGGTCAAGAAGAACGGCAAGCTGAGGATCTGCATTGACTTCAGAAACCTGAATGCTGCTGCTCCTAAAGACGAGTACCCAATGCCAGTGGTCGATTTGTTGGTGGATGGAGCATCTAAGCACAAAGTTATGTCCTTCATGGACGGCCATAGTGGGTATAACCAGATCTTCATTGCTGAGGAGGATATCCTAAAGATAGCGTTCAGATGTCCTAGAGCCCTCGGGACTTTTGAATTTGTGGTCATGGCATTCGGACTAAAGAATGCTAGGGCAACATATCAGCGGGCTATGAATGCCATCTTCCACGATATGATCGGGAAATTCATAGAAGTCTACATTGATGACGTGGTGGTAAAGTCCCAATCACAGGAAGATCATTTTAGCCACCTAAGGAGATCTTTCGAGAGGATGAGGCAACACGGCCTGAAGATGAATCCGTTCAAGTGTGCTTTCGGAGTCACAACGGGCAACTTCCTTAGGTTTCTTATCCATCAGAGAGGAATTGAGGTCGACTAGAACAAAGCGAAGGCCATCATGAGCGCTCGACCACCAACTACCAAGAAAGAGCTGCAAAGGTTCCTCGGGCAAGTTAACTTTCTAAGCAGGTTCATATCCAACATTGCTGGCAAAACCAGAGCATTTTCGCCACTGTTGAAATTAAAGGCTGAAGAAGATTTCACATGGAGACAGGAGCATCAAGAAGCTTTTGACAAACTCAAGAGTTATTTAGCGAGTCCTCCAGTATTAATCCCAACCGAGAAGGGAAAACCTTTGTATTTGTATATTTCGGCCGCGCATTCTCAATAGGATGCTTGCTTGCCCAAAAAAATGAAAAAGGAAAAGAACAAGCTATGTGTTATCTCAGTCGGGCTTTAACAAACTGTGGGAAAGGTATAACTCGATCGAGAAACTCTGTTTGTCTCTGTATTTTGCAGCAATAAAATTGAGGCATTATATGCTTTACTTTTGTGTGTTCATCATTGCTAAAACTGACATAGTAAAGTATATGCTAGCTAGGCCGATTAGGGAAATGGTGTTTAGCTTTGTCCGAGTTCGATCTGGTTTACATTCCTCAAAGAGCAGTCAAAGGACAAGTATTGGCTGATTTTTTAGCCGATCATCCATGTCTGGAAATCAGGCAGAACGAAGAAAACGATTTGGAGGTCTTGTCAATCTCCATGACGCCATGGATACTTGAATTTGATGGTTCAAGTACAGAACAGTCTGTCGTAGCAAGCGTGGTTATCATCTCCCCGAAAGGGTAACAGACCATATGGTCACTCCATCTGGACTTTGATTGTACAAACAATCAGGCTGAATACGAAGCATTAATCATCGGGCTGGAGCTACTCGAAAACCTCCAGGTTTCTACAATCCATATCCGAGGAGATTCTGAATTGGTGATCAGCCAGCTGTCTGGTGAATACAAATGCTCGAGTCCTCAATTGCGATCATACTTTGCCTTGGCTATACAACTCATTAACGAATTCGGTGAAGTTACAGTTGAACATATCCCCGAGGGAGATGAATGAGAGGGCCAATGTGGCCGCTCAATTTGCTTCAGGGATTTCATTCCTACAGAATCTTGCACAGAAGGTGGTAATGGTAGAATGACGGTCAATGCCTTCAATCTTACAGAGGGCCAACGTCTTTGAAATCAACACCATTTCAGTCACCCAGACCAATTGGAGATTCCCTTTCATACACTATCTGAGTCATCCAGGGGGTAGGGCGGAAAGGAGAATCAAAACCTTATCTATCCACTATGTTTTGATCGATGGATATCTGTATAGGAAAGGGGCTGATGGGATCCTGCTGAGGTGCCTCGGACCGAAAGAATCATTTAAAATGGTCAGTGAGGTGCACGATGGACTGTGTGGAGCTCATTAGACTGGGCGGAAGATGAGATGGTTGATTAGGCGTCATGGTTTTTACTGGACGACGGTTATGAAAGACTGCATCAGCTATGTGAAGAGCTGCAGGGCATGCCAGATTCATGGTCTAGTCCAAAGGTTGCCCGCCGCAGAGCTTTATTAAATCATCAAACCTTGGCCTTTCCGAGGTTGGGCGATCAACTTGGTTAGGAAAATCTATCCACCAACTCATGGGGGGCATTCCTTCATGATCATAGTAACGGATTATTTCACTAAGTGGGTGGAAGCAAAACCTTTGAGAAAGGTCGAGCAGACAGACGTGGTTAGGTTCATTAAAGAACATATCCTTTACCGGTTTGGGATTCCAGAGACTATCATAATTGACCAAGGGACCATGTTCGTCGGCCAGCAGACTCAAACATTGGCAGATGAGATGGGGTTCAAGCTTATCCAGTCAACTCCTCACTATGCGCAAGCGAACGGCCAAGCCGAAGCCTCTAATAAAGTCATTCTGACTTTAATGGAGAAGTTGGTTGATGATAACCCAAGAAAATGTGATCAACTATTGCCATAGGTGCTATGGGCGTATAGGATGTCTCAGCAGTCAAGTACTGGAGTTAGTCCCTTCACACTAACATATGGCCACGACGCAATAATCTCTATGGAGATTTTAGCCCGATCGGCTAGGATTGCTTTCCAAAATCATCTCACTTGGGAAGAATATAGCGAAGCCATGATGTTAGAGCTGGAAGACTTGGACGAGAAGAGGCTGACTGCTCTCGACCATTTACAAGCATAGAAAAGGAAATCAGATCGAGTTTACAAAAAGAAGGTTCGGGGAAAGAGCTTTATTGAAGGGGATTTGGTATGGAAAGTGATCCTGCCTATTGGAAAGAAAGATCATAAGTACGGGAAGTGGTCACCCAATTGGGAGGGGCCATTCTGAATAAGAAAAGTGCTTAAGGGTAGGGCTTATTGGTTGGAAAATTTGGAAGTTGAACAGCACCATAGATTCATAAATGGGAAATATCTAAAGAGATATTATCCAATGGTGACAAAAATAAAATTTCAATAAAAGAAACTTTTATTTATAAAAGAATTGTTTGCATGAAATTTTGTACATTTATTTAGTGTTCTTCAAGGAACAATTCGGGCCCCTAGTTGTCAAATCCTGCCCTATGATTGTCTTTTTCCTACTTAACGAATAGGAGTTTATGCCTCCAAGCTTCAACTTCTGGCGGCTGAGTAGAGAGTTGGTCTGCTCATTTTTCTAGATCCTGAAGTTGGACCAATTTGCTCCGATCAGCAGCGTCGACCTCAACAACCAGAATGGCCCTCTTCTTCTCCCATTATTCCAGTTGGGCTTTGAGTTGAGAAATATGGGCATCAACCTGAGCCACTTACTGCCAATGCTTGTCCGATTCTTGGGTAGAAGACTGCAGAGTAACGCCATCTTCACAAAGTTTCTTCTGCAGGGCCTCGAAGCTCATGATTTTACTGTTTAAAGCTTGATCGTTGGCTTCCAAAGACTCATACTTCTGACGAGCATTTTCATATAAAGGCTTAAAGTTGGACTACAGGAAGTTGGAGTCTTCTTTCACCTCAGGAGGATAGCTCCAGACCTTGGCCGCTTGGAAGATTGGCTCCGTATCTAGCCACTCCATAGCCTCATGGTAGTCGGACAGAAACTCCTTAAGAGTTTCTTTGGCTGCTGCCAGCTCATCTGCCGAAGGGTTCAGGATCGGAGGGATGGCAGGATCAAAGGCAGCAATTTTATCGGCTACCTTAGCCAAATGCGTCTTCAGAGGAGAGATAGAAGGACCAGGTGCCTACATACAAAAGCATTTGGTCAAACAAGAATTTAAACCAACTGTGGGCAGGTATTTGGCTGAAGATTACCAGAGAAGTTGAAGGAACTTCCACTTGGGCAGGAACCTTGGTTGCTGGGATTTGGACTCCAGTAGATTGAAAGAAAGGCAGGGTCTGGCTGACGACAGTTCCTTACTCGATGTCTGAGACTTGACCGAAAGGAGCAAATAAGCTGACTTTAGTGGTCGGGACAGCAGAGGGAGTGGTCTCAAGGAGATTTCCCTGAGAAGAAAGAAGGTGTTAGTAGGAGATTTTAACTAAAGAATAAGAAAGCGCCTAAAACAGAAAACTTACTTGACCCGCAGAGCTTTCAACGATTGGCTCCAAGTTGACTGATGCATCAGCCTGGGGGGCAGAAGAAGTTAGAGATAGAGCCTCGACAGCAGGAGCAATCTTCAAAGCCACATCAAGAATTTTGTCAGCCAATTGAGTGGATTCCTATTTGAAAAGACTATAAGTAAATCGGACAGAAAAGGGCAATGATTCAAGCATCGGGTAGGAGAGAAGATTACCTGAGGAGAGCTCAAAGATTCAACAGGGGTAGATGAAGGCTGGGGGATTGGAGCAGCAGTTTGAGAATCTGGCTGATGGGAAGTTTGCTGAACCGGTGACCCTTCCCTGGTGACCTGCGAAAGATCAAGACCAAAGAAATAGTTAGGTTCGACTAGGTCACCAGGGATGTTAGTGATTGGCTAAACATTCAAAGGATTTAGATGCGAGGCCACTCGACTTTAGAGATTGCGAAAAGAATCTTTGCCTCCAGATCGGAGAAGGAGGAAGAAGAGGAGGAAGAATCAAGCACATGTACCTCAGGCTGTTGGTTGATTGGAGAAGCTTCTGCCTCTACCTCTGCCTCAGCCCTTTCCTTCTGAGCCTCCTCAGATGGGTACGAAGTGGATGGCTGCAAAGGCACAACCTGGAGACCAGCCTCATCCTGGCTTCCGATAGCCTCTACCCGATCCTCGGGCAGCACATTCTCTTGGACCTCCTCTTGAGCCACCATTGGCTTAGGATCGGCTTGAATAGCACTCGGTTCGGCAAGCTTTGCCTTTTTTGACCGATGGACCAAGCTACTGATGGGGACTGCATCATCCCTAGAGGAACCTGAGGCAATGGGCTTAATCGTCGTTGTTTGGATGATCCCACCAGTGGGCTGGACAATGACCGATTGTGTAAAATCGTCCATAACCAAGGAGGTGGAAGTCGAATGTTTCTTCAAAGAAGACCGGGCTGAAATGAAAGCAGAGCAGTAAGAAAGGGCCAATAGGACAAAAGCAGAAGAGAATCAAATGAAGAACAATCCTTACCTTTCTCTTAGGTGTAGAAAGTGTCTTCTTGAGAGCAACAGGGGGACCAATCCTGCTGATGAAGAAGAAGGATAGGTGTTCTCCAACTACGTCCGTCCAATGCTGTCTCCACCAGCGAATGAACTCTGGAGTAGCTCGATTGAGTCCTGGGCTTTGGACAAAGACTACCCGTCCCCTGGCTGCAGAAAACTCAATGTAAGCCTGCTCGATCTCTGTCTCCTTAAAGGATAGCATCTGGTGGCAGCCGCGGGAATTCATCGAGGACGTTAGATGAGCAGGGACTCATTGTTCGAAATTGAACTGTCTGCTGAAGAATTGTAGGGCATATATTTCGAAGCTGCTCTTGGAGTTGGTACCATCGGGGAGCAGCCCGACGAAGAGATCACACCTTTGGATGGCCTCCGCCCATGCAGCTCGACCGCAATCATTATATTCTTGAAAGGGCAATTTGAACCAGGCCGGTCCATGCTCCCGATGGCTGAGGGGGTAGAAGTTGAAGCTGTCATGCTCAGACCTGTCTTCCTCTGGACGCTAGAGCTTAAGAGAGAAGAAATAATGGAAAGCTTGGGTGAAGGAGGAGCAGCTGGGGTCACAGCCAGCCAAAACCTCCCCAAGGTAGAGCGTAGGACAGGCAATGGGGAATGGTACTGGTGACACCTTTGGAAAATAAAAATAAAGCCAAAGTTGAATGATCAAAACCGGCCCACTGGGACTACTGAGTGGATTTGAGAGGGTTACGGAGTGGAGTCCCCTGTAGATGGCTCCGAGAAGGAATTGACACAAAGCTAACTATTGTTGGGCCGCCAGCGCCCTGGCCAAAGGAACATACTCCTGGGTGCAAGTTTTGCTGCTGGTGCAGACCATGTAGCGGCAGATGAGGCACAGGAGAAATGTGATGTGTTCCTTCACTTGAGGAATGACAGAGCTAGTCAGTCTGCCTTCAATTTCAGCATATTGGCCGAATGTGTTATGGTGCGGCCTGGTATAGTCTCCGATTTTCTTGAAATTGGTGACCGGTGAAATCAAATCGCCTTCCATGGGGAGACCAGTGATGGCAACGATGTCCAAGAGAGTTATAGACATCGGCCCATGAGGAAGATCGAAAAAGTTGTAGCAGGGATTCCAAAAGGCCATAAGGGCTGGCAAGACAGCTTTATCATAGGGGAGCGGCGTGGTAGTCAGCTCGATAAAGGAATAAATTCCGGTTAGCTTCCACATCGAGGCATAAGTGGGCCTTAAGCGATCGACCCATTCTTTCCAGCCTTTGAGTTCGGTTGGCCATGTGGAAGAGGCTTTACCTGAGAGCCATTTGCTCCAGTCAAAAAACTTGGCTTCGAAGGGGAAAGGGGTATGATGAGGGAAGATCAGCCTAAGAAGCTCTGGAGGGTAAGCGTTGAAGGTATGACCAATGCGAGGAGAGTTTATGCTTGGGCTTTTGACAAAAACATCAGGGATTTCATGGACGATTTTCTGAAGGTCGGCAACATTGAAGTTGCTGGAATCAACAGAAGCCATTGGAGAAGACACAGGAAGGAATGATTTGTGAATGAAAGTGCTGGAGATTTTCGGGCAGAGAAATTAGACAAAGACAGAAGCTTTTTGAGACTTAGGGATTTTGTTTTTGAAATTTGGGAAAAGCCGCCAAAGGGTTTATAAAGGGCTGAGGAGTCAGGCCGATTGGTTTCCTTATGGAAACGTGCCCTTCCAAGATTGAATATTTGTATTTTTTGGGTTTCAAACGTCCAAAGAATTAAATGGAG
This sequence comes from Microcos paniculata, assembly GCA_030664755.1. Classification (NCBI taxonomy): domain Eukaryota; kingdom Viridiplantae; phylum Streptophyta; class Magnoliopsida; order Malvales; family Malvaceae; genus Microcos; species Microcos paniculata. The sequence continues at coordinate 34,321,926 of CP131462.1, read as the reverse complement.
AAAAGAGTTGTTGATCAACAGTCACAAGGTATGAAATCAATTAATTCATCAAGGAACAAGTGTTTAAATTTTACACAAATTTTCACACTTGGGAGGGCAATGTTTGTACCTTAATTTGCAAAATTGGGCTAATGGGCTCAAGAAGGAATTGATTACATCATGACTTATAAATTGGGCCAATGGATTAAGGAAGAAGCAATGGGGTTTTTTGCTCAAGGTAAAACATTCAAAGATGAACGGCCTGGCAGATAACTTTGGTCAGCAAGCTTTAATTGGGAATTAATAGCCACAATAATCATGGAGGGAAAAAAGCGCGCGTATGATCAGCTAGGGATAGAGGTGTCAAATCGGATTGATCGGGTAGGTTTCGGGTTCGGGTCAATTTGGGTCAAAAGAGATTTTTGGGTCATTTCGGGTTTCGGGTCATTCGGGTTTCGGGTCATTCAGGTTTCAGGTCATTCGGGTCTCGGGTTTTCGGGTTTCGGGTTCGGGTTTTTCGGGTTTGACCATCGGGTCTTTCAGGTTACAGGTTTTTTGGGTTTTATATCATTTAGATTCGATTTTTTTTATTTAACTCTAGAGTCATTCGGGTTGTCAATTATTTTAAATTGAATTAAAGTTTTGATTCTACAAATTAATACTTAAGGGAGATTTTATCAAAAATATTATTTATTAGATTTGTTATAAATTGTAATTAAATTAATTAAATTTGTAATGTTCTAAATGTATTAGTTACATTAGTAATATTTATAACTTTTTAAAAAAATTTCCTATAAATTATCTATAGTTTTAAATAAAATAAATATTTAAATTTTTATTATTTACTAATTCATTTCTAAATTCTAATTGATATATAATAAATTCATGATTCATAATATCATTAATATATAATCATGAATTATCTGTAATACAATTACAAACTAAGGAACCAGAATTTTGATATATAATTACAAACTAAGGAGTCAAAATTTTGGCATACAACTACAAAATTTACCAGTTTCCTCTTATTGAATTGAAAATTTAAAAGCTTTTATTTGGTCGATGAATAGGATAGCCGAAAAGGAATAGCCAATAGCTAATAGGCTATCCGAACTGTCATACAGCTATGGCCACCATGAACCACTAATCTTAGTAACTTATTATCTTAGTGCTAATGACTTTGTTTTGTTCTTTCCTTTTTAAGACTTGTATATAGACTATACTTTATAGTGATTAGTGATTAACATCACCTACTTCTGCATAATAGAACAACTTGCACACACACTACATTTGGCATTCTCATTAAATTATTTGTTTTGCCGAGAACTAAATTATAAGGAGAAAATATATGACAACATATTGAAATTTTAATTTCAAATTTTTAATGTTTAGATACTTTTTGTTGGATAGATAATTCACTAATTTGATATGAATATTAGTAATTTATTAATACTACTATAATTTATAAATTTTCTTAGTTAGAATGGAAAATTGTCATTTACATGAAAAAATTTATTTATTGATTTGATCAGTAATGATGAAATCAACATGGCCTTTTGTAAATTCTCAAATTTTTCTTAATAATTTTCATAATTAATATTATTAAATTTAAGTAATAATATTCTATAAATTCATTTTTTTCAATCATAAATTCATAATAATAAAATTTAAAAAACATAATTATGAAAAAATAGTTTTTTAAGTTCACTTTGATCAAAATTTTATCAAATATTTATTTTTATTTTCTTTATCAAATTTATTTATTAAATTTGAAGTTTATGAGGTATATAAAAATACTCCATCTGTCCCTATTTGTCTGTTACAATTAATCGTTTCATACAAGGCAAAAAAAGTAGTTATGGTACAAAATTTCATACATATTTATATTGACTTTCTTATTTTATCATTATCTCTCTTCTTCTTTAATTCTCTCTCCTATTTTAAAAAAATATTTATTTAAGAGATAAAAAAAGTAGTTTAAAAGGGTAATTTTAAAAAATTAATAATTAATGCTGGGATATAAACAGATAAAAATGGATAAATAAAGCTTCTAGCAGGAGGCAGATAAATAGGGACAGAGGGAGTATTTCATTAGTTTGTTGGGTTCTTTCGGGTTAGATCCTCGGGTCAATCGGGTTTCGGGTCAATCGGGTTCCGAGTCAATCGAGTTTCAGGTCAATCGGGTTTCGGGTCGGTCGTATTTGGGTCGTTTACTTTTTTTAGTCAAACCAAGTCGGGTTAGTTTCGGGTCGGTCGAGTTATCGGTTTGGGTCAGCTTTTGACAGCTCTAGCTAGGGAATATGCCTCGTGTTCTAATCCGAGATATTTAAATTCAGAACAGCATGATTTCAGGACCGAGATATGAGCTCAGGAACGGCTACAAAAGGTGGAAACTTGAAACAACAAGGGCATCAACACTTCTTTAGACAAACTGGACTACTCTGTTCAAGCTGGGCACCACTTGCTTCTTTCTTTGCTTTGTTAACCAGAGGATCCTTCTTTTAGATTACTCTTCTCCAAATTTCTTGTTCCTTACAAGTCTTTCTTCATGTCACAACCAGTTCTCATTTGTTTTTATGTGTTAAGAATTTGTTAAGCCTTCCATCGGCCAGTTTCCTTTTGCTCAGTCTATTGCGAACACCCAATCGGGCAGTATTCTCATTTTGCTTATTAAAGAAATTCCCTTTTTGTTCAATGATTAAAACAGTTTGACTGTGACTTTGAACAAGGACCTGCATTATTTCGATCTTTTGTTGTTTTTCATTACAAAAGCAACTGGCACACTCAACAACCAGCTCATTGGCCATCTTTTGTTGTTTTTCATTACAAAAGCAACTGACACACTCAACAACAAGCTCATTGGCCTGACCGCTCGGCCTAGAGAGATTTTTGGTGCAACACCATGCATTATTAAGTCAATTATTATAAGAAGGTCCAGCTGAAGCTGATTAATAATACAATTCCCTTGTAGAAAAAAGAGTAGTGTCTTTTTGTAAACGCTCTTCTGCTTCCCAATATATACTAGTAATATGGTTGAAGATGAATCAAGCCACACATTATTCTTTTACTTTTATATGAGCCATCAAACTTTGATTGATTTCCCTTCTTGAGTGTTGAGTCTTACCATGGGGGAAATTGTTTCTTGACAGTCGACAAAAAGGAATTATTTCATTTCCAAATTCCAAAGGCATCTAACAACCCAGCAGGTATATTCCTTCACTGCCTTCTTTATCTAGTCTTATGGCAAGATCTCGATGCTTGCAAGCTCTAACTTAAAAATTAAAATGCCAGATGCGTCTCCCCAGTGTGATAAAGAGTATCATATTACAAAATCAATAATAACAAATAAACATTTCCAACAAGATTAACACTTCGACCATTTTTAATTCAGATTATTGTAAGTATCCGCAAATGTAAAAGCTGGACAATCAAACCAGAACTTTAAACAGCTCTCAAGGTTAAGCCAAGCGAACAATTTCAATCTTAGAAACAAGGGCAAGAAAAAGGTTAAAAGAGAGGAAAGGGGAAACGAGACGGCCGGTGGGGTGAAATAGCCCCTGAGCTCCCAACCAGTTCAACCAGAATCAAAGTGATATTTCTTTCTATACATCAACATGAAACAAAGACACTGCGCTACCGCCCAAACCAACCTCTCGGTGGCTGTACTTCACTATCATTCATTAGCTTATCTAACACCACATTGAGGTCCACAGACTGGCCATTCTCTGTCAACTTTCTGACAGTTGCTCTGACAAGATCTCTAGGAAATCCCATGGTGGTCACTTTATCAACCACATCATCAATGGGAACCCTGTTTCCAGGTCCAGAGGGACCTGATCCACCTCCAGCCGCTGAGGCAGTGGGCAATGCATGGGGTAACATCCTAGCAGTCGGAAGCTGTGGGTAACCACTTCCACCAGTTTGCGCCATAGGAGAGGATGGGTGCTGTTGCATTTTCACTGGGGAGCCACTGCCATATTGTGAAGGTGATCCACCATAAGCATATGGTTCACTTGGCCCAGATTGTGGGATATATCCAGTCGAAAACCCTGAACCAGGCCTGCTCGATGGTGGCTCATGCATTTGAGGTGGAGCCCCATAATACTGTTGGGATGGAGGGCCACTGGGCGGTTGAGAGGGTGGCTGGCGCAGGTTTGGTGGATATGTCTGAGGAGGAACATAAGGTGCCTCTTCAGGATGGTGACCTAAGGAAGGTTGGAGTTGAAGGGGCTGTGGTGGCTGAGAATACTGCGTTGGAGGGACTGTTTGATATGGTTGATGAGGTGGTGGCACAGTAGGGGGCTGTGGCTGCTGAGGAGGAGGTAATGGGAACTGCTGACTTGGAGCCTCTTGAGTTTGACCAGGTGGTGGATAGTAAGCATCTCGTTGAGGCACAGAAGGAACGTGGCTCTGAAGGAACTGGTTAGAATGCTGGACTGGAGGTGGCAGATTCTGCTGGGGAATAGCTGGTGGAGGAACAGTGGGAGGAGGAGGAGGAACAGAAGGAAGTGATTGTGGAAAAGAGGCAGTAGGAGGAAGCTGTTGGTGAGATTGAAAAGGAGCAGATGCAGTTTGCTGCACAGAATCCATATGCACAGTACTCTGAGTTTCTGGTGCCTGGTCTCCCCTGGCCACCTGCAGCTTTGCAAGCCGTAACTGAGCTTCCACTATCTCTTGCTTTTCTTTTAAATCATGCACACCTGTTTGCACCTGCACATGGTCAATCAAAAACATCAAACAAACAGTTAAAACAAGCCAGTCAACAGAATATGCAAACAAGCAGAAGCTGGCATTACAAACCCACACAAATTCCAGCATAGGTGACAAAATTCTGTCCTTTAAGCAAACCACATCACTAAAGATTTCTTGCAAGTGAAAGATTTAAGAGCTCGTTTGGCATTGCATTTGGATGTCAAAAAGCTGCTTTTCCCCTCAAACACAATGCCAAGCAATTTTTTGGCTCAGGTGAACAGCTAGTTGGCACAGTAGAAGCCCACCCAACCTCAAAAGCTCACTCTTAGGTACTTTTGCGTCTGAAGAGTACTTTTACATTAAAAATTCACTTTTTCACGGCAATGCCAAACACTAAAAATTTCAACCGCACTTTTCCACAGCAACTCTCAAAAGCACATTTTTAACACCGAGCTTTTTCCAACCACAACCACAATGCCAAATTAGGCCTAAGAGACATCCCCAGGACCTTCATGGATTACTCAGCTTGGTTTTACATGGTGGTAGAACATTATTCCTCTTTGTAACTTTGTTAAATGCCTTAATAAATTAGCCAATCCTTTCGTCTTCTAATAAGTAATTGTAAGTCAATAAAAGATCTTTGCAGTTGAATATCATACTACTAGATTATTCATATTCTAGGATTAAGAAGGTGGATAACAATTCTACTTTGCTTAGGCAACTAGACTGATATCTTCACTTTACTGATGGATAAAGACATTGCCACAGTTGAACACATAATTTGATCAGGTTTCAATTTAGTCAGACCGGAGAACATACTGAGACGAATCAAGTGTTTGGATAGTGTCACAACTTATTCCTCAGAATCATGGCTTCCATTGTGGATTATTAATTTGACCGCTATAAGTTGATTCTACATGTTCCCCTTAGCTTCTATTAACCAAACTTATCAAACTTCTTTTCCCCGAATGAAAAATATTAAATACTTGAAAAAAATACCAAAATATACTTTTTTTGATGTGAAAAAACCAAGCATGTAGATAAAAGAGACAAAAAATTACCCAAATCCAACGTAAGCAGGGATAAACTACCAATTTTCACATAGAGAATAACTATCCAAACAACTCTTCAATAGTCAAGCACTGCTGCTGAAATAGAGTTGGCGACATACACAATGTACATACATTCCTACCTCTATATGCGAAAGGCAGCCCCAAAAAAATAAAAACAAATACAGAGGAAGAGGATTGTTTTGCAAATACCTCTTTTAAGATATTCTCCAGCTGTCTCATTTTTCCATCAGTGCTTCCGTGATTGTTTCCTACAGACACCTTCAAATCATCCACAGAATTCTCAAGGTGACGGGTTCTAGTCTCCAGCTGTGTCAGTCGTGCACTAACACCCTCTAACATGTGCACCAAATTATCAGTATGTTTCTTCATGGTTCGATCAATATCAGCCACAATAGAAGCGTCAGAGGCGTTTTCATCCTTTTCTAGAATGACTTTTGCGGGTTCAATGGAGTCAAGAGATCCATAATTCTGCCAAAGAATGGTCAAAATCAAGGAATGCAATCCAAGAAACCCAACGGAATCTCATAAGTTAACCATTAAAAATACAAGCTGATAACCGAAAATGTACTAATCAAACTGTAATGCAACGAATAATCCCCCAGGAAACTTAGTCTCAAAGAACCCACACAAGCAATTAAGTTAACTATCAAGAAATTAAATTAAGTTCAAACCGAAAAAATAACTAATCAAGTAACAACTCAGTGAATGATCATTTGAAAAAAAAAATCAGAAATAAAGTTCATAACCCCAACATGTGTTCGAGCTATAACACAAAAGAAAACCCAAAAAGCAAAATCCCAGAAAAAATCCACAAAATTAAATTAAAAAAAAAAGAGAAAAATAGGGTGGTCATAGATTTACCTTGGTTTTAGAATCAACGGAAGTCCAAGACCGGAGACTACTATTGTTGGCAACTCCAGTGGAGTCAAGGCCGGTTGAAAGGGGTCGGATCGGCTGAAAATCATAGCTGGGGAAAATCTCTTCCTTGCTAGTAATCCCATTATTAGAGGTGCTAATCCCGGAATCTTGATTACGATTATCTTCGTTTTGCGGGTGATTCATCAGATCGATGAAATCTTTATTGGCGTTGTGGGGAGGTGAAGAAGAAGACGAAGTTAAGTCCATTATTTGCTTGTCCATGAACTGAGATGTATTCATCGATGAGAACTTGTTTCAGTCTTCAGAACTTAGGTGATGGGGAAAAGAGACTGGCTTTCTTTTTGCTGGTTCTGGGGAAGAGAAGAATATGCTTGTGGGGTTTTGCGATGAGAGAAATAGAGTTTCCAGAAGATGATTTGGACAAACCAGAGAGACTGTATTGAGTAGTTTCTCTTTTCTTTGGGGTTTCTTAGTTAAGACGGAAAATAAATAAGGGCTTGTTTGGGCTTTTTTCCTTTTGCCCTTTTCTTTATTCTTTGTATTGGTTCACGGATTATGGTAATGGTAAAAGTACTGTACAGGTCCTTGTGCTATAGAAAAGGTTCAATTTAGTCCCTGTATTACAATTTAGGTCAATTTAACCATGCACTAGAAAAAATTAAGCAATTAAATCCTCGTAATAGGATCAATTTTTGCTGCTAAAGTTACTAAAGTGTCAGTGTCATTTCAATGTTAAATATGCCAATTTATGTATTAACTTGTCATGTCATTACCATGTTAGTAATTTTATAGGTAAAAATTAGTCCTACATCAATAATTCTAACTATTAAAATTGATTTTGTGACATAGAAGACCTTGATTATTATATTTTTAATAATAGAAGGACTAAATTGACTCAAATTAAAGTACATAAATTAAATTAAATATTTTTTTATAATATAAAGACCTGTGAGATACTTTTACCTTGTGATAATTGTTTGTGAAGAAATAGACCGTCATGGGGTCATGGCAATCCAAACTTTCGAACCATTATGTCGAAGGGATGGAACTCTTATGGGCTTAAAATATTTGAGGCTCTACGCCCATTGAGAAGGGTGCAGAATTTTGTATCTGAAGGGTCGAATTTCAATTCCTTTTTTTCTCATTTCTCTTAAGAGCATGGCTTTTCGATGCACCAAAAAGAATTACTTAAATCAAGTTTGTGGGGATTGGGCTTTTCATGGCTAATTCACCGTCCGTCATACAATTAGTTCCATCAATTAGATGAGTTAGTAAGTCATTTACAAGTGGAACTTTGAGGCGAAACAGGACTTGAGAGTTCATGAACTAAAATGGAAATGGATTTGATCCACTCTTAGATATTTGGAATTTAATGGCCTAATATTAATGAGACTAGGGTGGTGTAAGTGTTATGGTAGTTTATTTATAGAATTATTATGCAATTCGAAAGAAGAATCATTTGGCATTACTGACAATTTAAAAATTATGTTCTAAATACGGTGGAGTACATACTTAAACTTGGTATCACTGAGTCAAAATGTACTAGTATCTATAATGACCAACAACAAGAAGCAGTGATTATTGATAAACAAAAATAAATAAAATAAAAAGAAGAAATTGCATTCATAAACTCAACATGATAGTGTACTAATAGAGCTAATAAAGCTTATTTCTTGGCCCACTTTTCTTTCAACCTTTGAGGCCCATGTGAATACTGAAGCTGATCTGATCCAAGTTAATTTTGTGGGCTGAATAAGTGCTGCAGCTGTGCCTTTCTGGGAATCTAAACCAATTTTCTCGGTTAACTTGTAGCGCTGCTTGAAGGAACCCGATCAATTTTCGACCTTAAAAATGTTTCGGAGGAGACGACCTCAATCGCATTCCAAAGATTATAAGACATACTGAGCTTCTATATTGGATTGTTGACAGATGGACTCAAACATGGGCTTGTCTTTAACGAAGCTTTCGATCGACCTTATCAACTTCGATACGGTCGGATATAACTACTTGACTCTATCTTCTTGATTGTGAATAAATAAAGGCTAATTGCTCAATTCGGGGCTTATTCTTTTCGAAATTACTTAATTTGGGGCCAATTCTTCTAATTTGGTCGATTTGGGACCTAATCTTGCAAAATTGCTCCAATTTGGGGCCAACTGCTCAGTTTGGACGGCGCGTGTATTACACAAACTGGTATGAGTGCGTTGAGTCATGTGAGAGCAACACGTGGCTAACAAAGATTTAAAATAAAATTTTGTAAAATCAAATATAATTTTAATATTTCCAAAATATTTTGTTATTTTTCTTTTTACCGTTTAGTTCTCATATTTTATTTTTGTTGAAAGTAACTTCTGTAAAAATCCCGACGGCAGAGTCCGATTTGTTCAACGGCCGTAAGCGTCGCGATCGTCGGTAAGCATCACGATCGTCAGTCGTTCAAACCGAAGAACTCCTCAGTACCGAAGAACGCCTCAGTGGGTTAGAGCTTTAATTTGGGGTTAGTCAAGTAGTTTAAACTTTTATTTCAGAGATTTTTTTGCGTTCAATGTTGAGGATTTATGTTAAGATTTAATGCGAAATCTGGGTTTGTAAAATTGCTGGGTTTCATGCAAAATCCGGGTTTGTAAAAATCGTCAGTCGTTCAAACCGAAGAACTCCTCAGTGGGTTAGAGCTTTGATTTGGGGTTAGTCAAGTAGTTTAAACTTTTATTTCAGAGATTTTTTTGCGTTTAATGTTGAGGGTTTATGTTAAGATTGAATGCGAAATCTGGGTTTGTAAAATTGCTGGGTTTCATGCAAAATCTGGGTTTGTAAAATTGCTGGGTTTCATGCAAAATCTGGGTTTGTAAAATTGCTGGGTTTTTTCGGGTTTTATAGACTTCTTCTATTATGGGTTTATTGGGGTTTATGGTTTTACTTTTCTATGTTGTTTGATTTTGCTTAATTAGGGTGAATTTCTCATTTGGGTTTATAGCTTTTGCGATTTTTGGTGCTGTTCCTCAATTCCTTAGTTCGTCAGTTGTAGATTTCTGTAAAATTTAGGCATTCCTATGTTTTGGGTTTATGGGAGAAGCAAAAAATTTAGGGTTTAGGTTCAGGAACATGAGGTTAATGCAGAGTAAAGTTTACTTAGTTAATCGTGTTATACAATTTGGGGCTTAAGCTAATCGTGTTTTACAAATAAGGGCCAAACGTTATCGTGTATTTCAATAAAGGGTCTAAGCTTTTCAGATGGCAGTTGCATGTTCTCATTGTCTTTGATAAACAGGAAGACTATTTGTTGATGATTTCAAATTTCAGTTGAATACTTTGTTTTTAATTTTGATGATAATAAGCTTTGTTTTTGTTATTTCTTTGTTTTCAGTATGGCATTTTTTGAAGGTAAAGTCAGATTCCATTATAGAGGACGGTTTGAAGGCGAGGGCAAGCAGTTACGGTACGTGAATGAGATTGTAGATGAATTAGACCTTGACCCAGATTTACTTAGTCACATGGAGTTAATGAGTTTATTGAAAGATGCTGGGTATGAGAATGTTAGTAAATTGTTCTACTTAGTTCCAAGTAAAAGGCTGTATAATGGGCTTGTCTTGATTGAAAGTGATAAAGAAGTCTTAGATTTGGGGGGTTATCTTACTGAACATGGATCTATAGATTTGTATGTAGAGCATGTAGTTGATGAGGCATTAGAAGTTCCTTTAGAAATTGGCTTTATAGATGCGGATCAAGGTTTAGGGAATGATGAAAATGGAGGTCAGGGAGTTGGTTTAGGTAAGAATGCAGATGCACAGAATGGTGTTGATAGGGCTGGTTTAGGTGATGATGATGTTAATGGTGTTGGTTTAGATGATAATACAGATGCACAAAATATTGGTGTAGAAAATGTTGATATGGCAGGTTTAGGTGATGATCCTATAGATGGAGTTGGTTTTGAAGCTACTGCAGGTGCACATAATGTTGAGAAAGAAAATGTTGAAATGACAGGTGATGATGGTGATAGCTGTGGTAATGTTAATGGTGAAGGGTTTGTGAACATGAATGATGGTATAGAGAACTCATGTAATGACAGTAGATTAGAATTTCTTGATGAATTTGGTTTTTTTGTTGATGTCCAAGATTCTAGTGGTGATGAAGATGAGGAAACTAGGTATGCTAGGTCTGAATTTAGAACTGCCAAGAATGACATTTTGAGAGATTTAGGGATTGAAGGGTTTAAAATCAATGTTGGTAATATAGGAGTTGGGATGAATAACCAAACTGTTGATAACTCTGGTGATGGAGTATATGATGGATATCAAACAGAGTATTATGACTCTGAAGAAATCGGTGATTTTGTTAGTGATGAAGAAGATATGGTGGATGGGGCAAGTAGGAGAAAAAGTAAGTTTCCAAGTTACAATAATGATGCAAAGACCCCGTACATAGAGAATGGGATGCTGTTTGGAAGCTCCAAAGAATTCAAGCATGCTGTTTCCATGTTGTCAATCAAAAGCAAACGGGCAATAGTGTGGACTTGTAACAAAGCAACAAAGGTGAGGGGGAAGTGCAAAGATGAGACTTGTTCTTGGCTAATTTATGGTGCATTTCAGAAGTCTGTAGGTTGTTTTCAGGTAAGAACCTTTGTCAACCAACATAACTGCAACCGTGTTTTTACTAACCCTAGGCTTTCTAAAAATATAGTGGCACAAATGTTTAATGATGAACTCCATAAAGATCCATACATGAAGAATGACAAAATCATTGAATCAGTAAAGGACAAATATGGATTAGATGTGCACCCTAGCATGGTTAGAAGGGCTAAAAAAGTTGTTGTTGATCAGGTTGTATTGAATTATGAGAAAGAATTTTCACATCTTAACGAGTATGCAGCTGCAATTAAGAAAACAAACCCTGGTAGCTCAGTTTTCATGAAATGTAATAGTAGTGTTCCAGGTTCCTCCCCGGTATTTGAAAGATTTTATATTTGTTTTGATGCATTAAAGAAAGGGTTTACTTTAGGTTGTAGACAGTTTATAGGTTTAGATGGTTGTTGGTTAAAGAGCTTGACAAAGGGAGAGTTGTTAGTGGCTGTTGGGAGGGATGGAAACAATCAAATGTTTCCATTAGCTTGGTCACTAGTTGAGGTGGAGTGTACAGCATCATGGAGATGGTTTCTAGACCGATTGAAGGATGATATTAACATATATGATGGCAGAGGATGGGTGATTATGACAGACCAGCAGAAGGTAATTAAAGTTTGGTCATTTGTCTTGCTTCTGTTGTATCATTTAAATACTAAAATGCTTTTGTGAATTGTTTTGTAGGGTCTTGATGTTGCCATTCGAGAACTCTTTCCTATGGCTGAGCATAGATTCTGTGCTCGACATATGTATGTAAATTGGAAGAATAAGGACAACAGAGGAGAAGAGTTAAAGAAACATTTCTTTAAAATTGGCAAGTCACCCAATGAAAGAATTTTTTATGAAAGGGTCAAGGAATTGGAGGGTATGAATGGGAAGGCTGCAAAGGACATCATGGAAACACCAATCAGGCAATGGGTGAAAGCATTCTTCCCAACTGATGCAATTTGTGACATGAATGATAATAATATGTGTGAAGCCCTGAATGAGACATTGTTGACAGCAAGGAAAATGCCTATTATCTCACTATTTGAGACCATTAGAAGGAGGGTAATGGTGAGAATTGGTGAGAAGAGGAAAGAAACAAGCAGATGGAAAGGCAATCTTGGGCCCAACATATGGAAGATTATTAAGAAAAATGCAGATATGGCAGACAAGTGTTATGTGCACCATAATGGAGGAGGTGGCTATGAGATTGTTCAAGGCCAAGATCAGTATACTGTGCACTTGCAAGAGAAAAGATGTAGTTGTCGAAGGTATGACCTTTCGGGCATACCTTGTGCACATGCAATTTGTGCAATTCGACATAAAAAGGATGAGATTGAAAACCATGTTTCTAGTTGGTATTACAAGGACATATATATGCTAGCTTATGGGTTTCATATGGAGCCAATGCCTGGGATGAAAGATTGGCCTGATGTTGGTGATGAAAGGCCTAAACCCAAACCACCAGCATATAGAAAAATGCCTGGCAGGCCCAAGACAGCAAGGAGGAAGGATCCGGATGAGCCCAAGCATAAGCAGCCAAAGAATCCAACAAAGCTGTCCAGGAAAGGCATGGTTATGACATGCTCACTGTGTAACAAACCAGGCCACAATAAGAGGGCATGTGACTTCAAGGATAGAGAGGTAATTTTGTTTTAATTTGTCTTTTTTAATTTACATCTGAAGCAGAGCACTGTTTGTGCCCACGTATAGGCTTGTCTTGAAACCCTAAACAAAGTTAAACAGCACTAACTCACTTATTTCCTTCACCTATACTGTTTTTTAGCAACAACAAACAACGGCCACAGTTTCTGATTCAATGGCTGAAAGTCCAGCCACAGTTTCTGCTTCAATGGCTGAAAGTCCAGCAATCTCTGAAGACATGCAAAGGCCAAGAAAGATACCACCACAAAAAAAGAAAAGTGGAACTGCTACAGCATTTGTAACTCAAACCGCTGCTTCATCATTTGCAGAATTTTCTGGTATGTAATTGTTTAATATAAATTCAAATCAGTAACTTTTCTTCATATATTTATATGGATCTGGTTCTCATAAAGTTGATCTGTTGATTAATTCAGTCAAAAAGCATATTTTTGGGTTGATGTTTTTCTGCTTTTTATAGCTTTAAGTGTTCTTCTTCAGGCTTTGGGACTGCTTCTTGTTCTGCTAGTTTTTCTACTGATGCTGCAGCAAAAGTAACTGGTAATGCATCTGCAAGTTCAACCAAATCTCCTCTAGGCAATGAAGCTATAATTACACCAGTTTCTCAACCTCTCTATGCACAAAATCCTGTTTCTAAACCACCAAGGGGTAAAGCATCAAAAAAAGGATATGTTGGACAAGTGTGGGTCGATGCTGATGGTAAGGTTTTCGGAAGCACAGAGCCAATGATAAGAACAAGTCCAAGGTCAAAGTCAAAATTCCTAGGTAAATCATCATGTGCAAATTCTGCTTCAACAGCCACATCTGGACCACCTGGTGGCTCTCAATCAGTTTCTTCGACTCACAATGGAGGAGGCAAACCAAGTGAAGTTATTGATAGAACAACCAGTAAAAGGAAGAGGATGGAGGGAATAGGTCTATATGTCAACGACAAGACAGGAAGGACAATTCTTAATGTAAGTAATCTTTGAATGTTTCTTAACTTAAGACATCAATGGAAGTTCCAAACCCTAAACCTTGAACTAACTTTAAATTGTTGCTAAAACAGCCTGGAAGACCTGGAGCTACAATCATTTCCATTGGGTCAAATACAAGGAATGGCAAAAGAAAGGCAAATGAAGTTGGTGGAACTCAAGAGTCTAATAATCCTTCAAAGGCCACTAAAGGAAAAGATAAAGCTCCATCGAAATTGTAGTTTGTTCATCCTGTTACTGGTTTCTGTATTGACAATGTTCAAGACAATGTTATTGGAATGTAGGAAACTACCAATTTGATGTAGGGTACTCTAGTATTAACTGAAACTATATTTAATTATTTTGTTTCTTTTGTCTTTCTCCGGATGACTATGTTATGTTATCTGAACCTATACATGGTTTCTATCAACCTTGTGGTCATTGTATTTGATAGTTGTGTGTTCCTATCAGTTCGAACATCAACAGATTTTATAATTTAATGGAGATGACACATGGGTTGTTTGTTTTAGTAACTGTTCAAATCATTGGCTGTTATTGAAATCTTATTGCAACAGGGCATTATGCTAACATGTACCAATTTGGACATCAATAAAAGGAAAAAAATAACTACACTTTCATTACAACCATAATTAAAGCACAAGCTAAAACCACAAATCCACAAAACCATTCTACTGCAATTTAACAAAATATAAATTGTCAGTATTACACTTAAGCCTTAGGTAAGGCATATGCCATTTTTCCAGGAGGTTTTGAGCTGCTAAAGCAATACAAGATAAGTACAACTAAAAAGGCACAACCTAAAACCACTGTGCTAATGTAAACCCTAACACATCTACCACTGCTTACTGAAGCTTCACCAGCTTGTTTCAATTGTTGCCTTAATGCTGTTACTTCCTTTTTCAGTAAAAAGTTTTCTTCAATAATTTCATCTGCTAATTCCTCCACAGCATTATTCCTCAATCGAGTTAGTTCATTCTTCAAAATTCTGACATTGCCAAACAACAATCTTTCTCTCTTTCTAAGCTCTGATATTATTTCTTTTGATCGTTCAGTGAAGATTGGATCATGCCATGCATGGAATCCACAATCAGACGCCTGAAACGAACAAACATATGCCATTTTGAAACCAACCAAATGACTAATATAAAAAATAAGACAACAAAAGCATAAACATAAACTTACAGGATAGTTGTGGCATCCGTAAAATCTTCTGCCTGCATTTTGAGATGTCCAAGCACACCACCTAGGTGCTTTCATGTTGCAATAACAGTAAACTGGAGGTCCTTCATAGTTCCATTCAACCGGAAAGCTGGAACTTATGAGCTTGTATGCACTGGTATCTAAATAAGCACTCCTAATCCTATTCCCACTCTCACTGGCATAAAATAACAAAAATTCTATTAATTTGTTTACAATATACCTGTCAAATCTAGCAAAATAAATCGCTCATGAAAAATAATTTAAAAATGGTATCAACCCACAACCCATTACTTCTGTTTAAATTTCATCAAAATAAATGGAGTTGAAACCAAACCCATAAACCCATGAAAAGGATACGACAATGCAGAATATAAATGGACTGATGCAATCGAATTACGCTAAGGTTGATATGAAATCAAACCTCGATGAACTTGCTGATGAACTCATCCTTGTATCAACCAAAGCCCTAATTTCTTCAATATCAAATCAGCCTTTCTTCGATATGTAATATACCCTTTTCGTCGATTTCATCTCAATTCCAAACCATAGTGTAAACTCAACCACACTCTCAGATTTCTTTCGCCTGAAAGCATGAGCTGCCTAAAATCGTCGGGCATTTTTTTATAAAGAGTTATTTTTTTAATTTTTACTTTACTTTTAATTGTAGATTTCATTAAATATCAAAATAATAGGAAAAGAAATTGTTAAAACTAAAAAAAAAAAGACTTCACGGACGCCGTTACTGTTGTATGCTTGTGTAATACACGCGCCGTCCAAACTGAGCAGTTGGCCCCAAATTGGAGCAATTTTGCAAGATTAGGCCCCAAATCGACCAAATTAGAAGAATTGGCCCCAAATTAAGCAATTTCGAAAAGAATAGGCCCCGAATTGAGCAATTAGCCATAAATAAATGGTATTAGCGTCTAGATTCTAGAAAACGGGGATAATTCATGGATTTTCTTTTGTTGGTCCATTGCAATTCTCAAAACAATGGCCTTTGCAAATGCAATGGATGAAATCAATAATGATAACAAACTGGAAACGTCCAAAGTTTGATCATTTAAGAGATTCCTTCTTGTTCCTTGGTATAAATGGGAAGAAAATAGAACCCCTCTTGTAAAGCAGCTAATCTATCAGTTTGGCAGAATGGTCTGTTTCGGTTCCTTTTTTGCTTTTATCAGTAGAACCATTGATGTGTTTGGCAAAATGTTGAGTTCCTTTGCTGCTTTTATCACTAGAACCATTCGTAGGGCAGCCGATGAGTTCAGCAAATTGTACGGTTTAAGTTGCTATCCGAGTTGGTTCCGTATAGCTGCGTTTATCCTTTGGATTATTTGCTGGATAATTTGGTTTATTGGACGTTTCGCTTTTGATTGTAAGAGAGATTCTTTGGGAGCACAATGCAAGGATATAACAAGAGTCAGAGAGAACTAGACTGAAACATATGGTCTCAAAAATTCTGTAATCATCATCTTAATTGACTTTATGGTTGAATAAAATTACTACTTTCTTGATATTTGGGTTTTCTTGTAGTGACTTCCTTTTTTTTTTCCTCAGTTCCCATTGCTAGTGTATCTTAAGTGAAGGGGGTTAACTTTCTTATTGACCATTTCCATCTTTTAACACAACTTTCTTTTTTTTTTTTTTGAGTAATTAAAGGTACTTCATACGTTTGGTCCAAGACTAATCCTTTTCAAACCGAATTAACCTACTATGAAGGTAAAGCTCTTCCAACAATGATTTTTTTCATTCACAAAACTCAAACTCTAGACTTTACTTAAGACAAACAAATACCAAATCACTTGAACTAATCAAGTTGATCTTTTAACATAACTTTCTGCCGAGCATTGACACTACTTGGAGGCTCAGCAACCGATGGCAGGTCTGGTTCAAAGCCTATAAAGAATTTATGGACAAAGCCCAATTCCAAGTTTCATAGAATCCATTTGGCAGTTTGATGACAATTTTAGCAGCACTAGTATCCAACTTTGGGTCTCGGCTGACGCAATCTGAGTTCTAATCTATGGAACAAAAAATAGAAATACTAACAGTATGCTGAAAATCAAATATCATTAACTTAAATTCACAAAGTTACTTCCATCGAAATGGATTAAGGAGCAAAGTCATCAGACTTCTTCTATTAAGTCATGAAGTCAGAGACTTTGTTCTGATAAACTAAACTAAAACAAACATTTTACTTTAGAAAGCCCTGAATGACTAGACCATGGAATTTGAACAGTAAACATGTCTTCTTAATTGTGATTAATAAATGATATCAAAAGTGTCTACTTAAAGAAAAACAGTATTCGTCTCTAATCTAGACTCTAGAAAACAAGGATAACTCATAAATTTTGTCGTGTTGGTCCATTGCAATTCTCAAAGCAATGGTCGTAGCAAACGCGATGAATAAAATCATAGTAGACTGGAAACGTCACAAAAGTTTGATCATTTATATAAGAGATCTCTTGTTGTTCCTTATATAAATGGGAAGAAAAATAGAATCCTTTTGTGAGGTAGCTAATCAATCAGTTTAGCAAAATGGTTAGTTTCAGTTCCATGTTTGCTTTTATCGGTAGAAGCATTTGTAGGGCCGCTGACGAGACCAGCAAAATGTTAAAGTTCCTTTGCTGCTTTTATCAGAAGAAAAATTTGTGAGGCAGTTGATAAGTTCTGCAAAATGTTAAGGTCCATTTTTGCTTTTATAACCAGCACCTTTCGTGGTATAGCTTATCAGACCAGCAAAATGTTGAGTTTCATTTTTGCTTTGATCGGGAGAAAGATTTGTGAGGCAGCTGATCGGTTTATCAAAATGTACGTGCGGTTTAAGTTCTTTATACTCGGTTGGGTACGTATTGTTTCGTTTATCCTCTGGATTCTTTGGCAGATAATTTGAATTCTTGTTTATTTCTGTTTTTAATTGTAAGAGAGATTCTTTGGCTTGACAGGTTGATTCATCTTCTTGCTTTGGGTGGACAACGCAAAGGATATGATATGACAGAGAGAGCTAGCTATGAAACATATATAGTCTCAAAATTATGTTATGATCATCTTTATGTACTTAATGGTTGAATAAAATCTTTTGATATTTGGGTTCTCTTCTAGTTCTAGTGACTTGTTGCTGCAAATTTATCTAGTCAAGCGGTTCAGCTTTTTTATTTACCATTCCCATTTTCGACTCTAACTTTCTGAACACAGCTCAACTGAAGATGAATGTCTCAAGAGGCCCAGCATACGTAACTGAGTTCAGCGAGTACACTAATCTAGTCAAGGGCTAAAGGCATGGCAGTTCTGGTTCGAAGCTTTAAAGAATTTGTGGACAGAACCAAATTTAAAGTTTAGGGGTTTCATAGGATCCATTAGGTAGTTTTTTGTTTTTGCTTTTCAATCATTTGTTGCCAGAAGTAAAGAAAGTAAATAGCAAAATATAGCCTATCTATGGACCAAGAAAGAGTGGATTGCAACCTTATTTTCCTTCCTGTTCTAAATGATATATAAAAACGTAACTGAGAATAATCTTGAACAAACGAGGATAGTTGGTGAATTTCTACTGTTGCTCCATTGCATGATTGCAGTTCTCAGAACATTGGCCACATTATAATTCAATGAATGAATCATAAAATTAGCAAATGAGAGGGTGGAAACCTCACAACTCACAACAGCCGGTTCACTTTAAGAGGTGCTTTTTGTTCCTTACAAATGGTGGAAACCGCTGACCCTTTTGTCGGGAAGCTGCTAGTCAATCTGTAGTTACCACTCCAGCAGCATGCTGTGTTTTAGATCCGTTTTGCTTAATTCAGATTCTTTCTAGCTCTCCCTTTTGGCTTGCTCCAGCTTCTTTGTAGCTCTCCTTTGTCCTTTCAGCTGTTGTGCTGTTTGTTTCTTCCTATATAAATATTCTCTACTGAGAAATGTAGCAGAGTTGTTCAAGGACCCAAGAACGGGGGGCTGATTAATTTTTTCTTTTAGGAGGCACTTTGCAAGGATATCAAAGTTATAATATGCGTTTCTGATTTCTCAATCAAGAGAACTCCACATTTCTTTTTATCCAGACAATGCCAGCAGCAATAGGAGATACAAATATTAGCAGCTAGAGGAAAGTTTGAAGAGAGATACTAACAGTATGCTGAAGAATATTGAGTAGAAAGAAATACCAGTAATTATATTTTCATTGACTTAAATAAATTCACAAAGTTACTTCCGTTGATTTGGATTAAGAAGCAAAGTCATCTGACAACTTCTAATTAGCCATGAAGTCAGAGACTGCGTTTTGATCAACTAAACTTAAAACAAATATTCTACCGTAGAAAGCCCTGAAGGACTAGACCATGGAACTTGAACAATAACCATGTCTCCCTCATACTCAAACCCAACATCTTTGCCATCAATCTTGCAAGTTCTTGGTCTGGCTGATGCAAACACTCTCATTTCACCACTACCCTTGACTCCAATTTTCACCGAGCAATCAAACTCATCGTGAGCCAATGATTGGATGGCACCACCGGCATTGAGCATGTTCACTAGCCCAATTGGAGCAAAGTGGACTGATTTTCTAGCCAAGGTAGTGACTGGAGAAACTGTTATCAGCTCAAAATTGAAAGGTTCCAGTGAAATTTCAATGTTGTCAGCAGGCTTGGAGAGGACCAGTTTCTTGGATTGAGACAAGTACATGGCAAAAACTTGTACACCTTCAATGGAAATTGGACTCTTGCCACTCTTCCACTCGATGTCCTTGGTATTAGTCTTAGCAGACACCATGTGAGAAAACTGAGAGGCACATTGGTTGCGCCTGGTTTCACGGCACCATCCTCCTCCTTGACAGTTGAATACACCAATAACCCCAGTGTACTGTTACATCAAAGACTAAATTGTCAATCCCTCTGAATAATATAATAAATAATAGAAAACATAATTTCAACTCCTTGGTTGCAAGATGACTAAGGCTAACCTTGTTCAGGTTCCAGATTTTGAGCATGGTCTTGCCATCATGGAGAGGGTCCTCAAAGAGGCAATCCCTGGTTGGAAGTGCATAGTACTCACACCGGAGGATCGAGCCATCAGGCAAGACAAGGCGCTTGAGCAGGGGGAAATTGTGCTTGCCAACAGTGTCACTAACATAAATTGGGCCACCGGAGATTGCCCTGGAGGCAGCATGGAACTCAGCACAAGGGTGAGTAGACTGGAACATGTCCCAATCAGGATGGATAAAGTTGCCCATCCACAAGCTGTTGTAGGCGCAGTGCACCATGTGACAACCTTGGAGCCAGAATGTGCCATTGGGGTCGCCAGATGGATCAGTGCACCAGAAATCATCACCTATAAACAAACATTCATAGACACATCAACAATCAGTCAGGTTCAAGAGCCACAACATTAACTCAACTCTGCAAACAGGCTCAATTTTGTCCAAAGGAAATATCACAGCCAATTCATTTTAGTTCCCGACATGGCAGAAAGGATTGAATTTATGCTTTGACAACGACAAGAAGAACAATGGAAACGAGGAAAAAAAATTGTTGGATGAAAATTTTCCCCTTTTTCTTATAAAAAATTTAATGGTTGAACTGATTTTGGTTGTCTAGTAAATTGACTTAATATAAAATTCATACACATGGCCAAGGGTCTTAATTATATCCAAAAAAATTAAATAATGAAAACAGGTCCTAATTAATACTACCGGGTTATATTTTTTATTGTCAAATCAAAGATTAAGTTCACTAAGCTATAAGAGATTTCCGTCTACACTCAACAATGTTGCCTCCAAAACAGGGCACTTTCCCCAACTAAATTAGCTTCATATATTGAATTCAAGTTGTGGATCTAGAAACTTGATTTAATCAGAAACATACACTTGTAAGCATATATGCCAAAGAAAATTAAGTTAATTCTGAAATTAAAAAATTACATACCGACACGACCGAGACAGATGGCTTCTGTTCCCAGAAACATGAAATCGTTGCAGTGTTCCATACTTGCAATAACACCATTGCCTTTGAAATGCTTATTCACAGAGTCTGTTAGGGCCCTGTAATAAGCCTTTGCAAGATCAACTCTTCCACCATAGTTCTCACACAACATTTCCAGCAGCTGTTAAGATGAAAAATATTATTACAGATTAGTTTATTTTACAGAAATGGACCACATACATTAATTGGAAAAAGAAAAAGAAAAAATAAAAGAAGAAAACTGTTACTTAGAAATTTATGAGAAAATTAATAGAAAATAATATACATGGATGAGAATGGAAAAGATTTGTGGAGCAATAACAGAACATAACGTGTGACAATAAAAAAACTAGAAGTATTATCAGTTTCTTGCCGACCAAAAATGTCAAACTAGCAGAGCCAACCGAAAATTTGTCTTTAACTCTAGTCAAAGTAACAGGAAAAAAAAATTAGATTTGGTCTTACCAATGGACACTTTGCATTATTTATCGTCATGAATTTAAAATTACAACAATTTGTTTTTAAATAAATTCATACTTTTCAATTGAAAAAGAAAGTTTGGAATTAGGATAACAACTTACATGGATAACGTCCACCTTGACCCCATCAATTCCAACCTTTTCCAAGTGAGAATGAAGCCCTTCATAAAGTTGATCAGCGTTCTCCGGCGGCACCAATCCGATGCCTGTGTTAACAATCTTATCGACGGCGAGATCCTCCATGGTTATCTGCAATCCCGGTGATAATTCCGGCTTAATAACCTTGGTGTCCGGCAATCCAGGGACATTAGGCCTTAAACCGCCCCAATATCCAGCAAGGGCATGCCACACATAAACAAAGTCCACAGTGTTGAATTCCTCCTTAAGGTCCTTGATAAAGGCACCCATGCCCTTGTTAAGTGCACCGGCGGCCATACTCCTAGGACTCACATAGTCCCTAAACTTGTAATTCTCTTGGAACTTCAAGAGCCTGCATGGCATTTGCTCACCAGCCACAGTGCAATTCATGCCTTCTTTTGTGATCGGATCCTCATCATGGCCGATGGATTGCCACCCATCGTCGATCAACACAAGCCCTGGCGGGCACCCACCGTCGACTAGGCCTTTGACACCTTCCCAAATGCCTTGGGGGTGCACAGTAAGGTAAAATGCATCCCACGTGCACCAACCAAATTTGTCCACGATGCCCGGTGGGGTTTTCTCTTCTAATAGCTTGAAGGTTCCAAGATGAACCCTCATCACTTTCATGGCTTCCTTGACCAATTTGAACGGATCGTCACCCACATGCACGTAAAGAACGCTCCGGAATCCGGCGGAGGTGACCCTGGTGGACCCGCTTTCGACGCAAATGTCCACGTTGTCATCGGTTCCAGGCTGAAGAGAAGCCCTGAAAGGGCCTTCGATGAGAGGAAGAAGGAGAACATAAGGCCTTCCAGAGTCTGATTTGTCGAGAATAACCATCTGGGTTTCGTTTTCAAGGTCTCCGCCATTAGAACCGACCCAATGAGTCGTCCACCAGACCTTGAACCTGAAAATGCTCATGAACCTGGTGTTCTTGAGTTTGCCGATGGGAACAACATGGCGGCTATTGGATTCAACAGCGTCGAATCCCACAAAAGATCCAACGGCGGTTATCGATTTGTCAGGCGAGGAGACGCCGCCATAAGGGGAAGGAGTTACGGTGATGTTATGAGGAACATCAGAGAGAAAAACATGGCCACTGGCAGTGAGGTTTGAGCCTTCCAGGGAAATTGGAGACTGGTTACGGCTATCAACAAGGCCTGAAACGCCGGCGCTAGCTTTGATCAAGCTTGGAGCCATAATAACAAGAAAGGGATGCTGCTTTGTTATGAAAAGATTAATAAAAGTGTTAAAAATAAGAATATGAGTTGAATAAGAGGTTTTTGTGATGGAAAATACAAAAGAGAGAAGTGTTTATATAGAGGGAAGTGAAAAGAACAGAGAGCTTGAAAAGGAAATAGAATCTGTAATTCAGTTTTTTTCTCTGATTCTGTGTTTTCTTTCGCTTTGCTAATTTGTTGCTCAAGGAGATGGGAAATGCCAAATTTATAGGCTTAGGCCCCCATGAAATCAACGGAAAGATTGAGAGGGAAGGTGGGGTAGGGCTTTCCTCGGGCTGGAAAAGAACTATTAAAAAAAAAAAAGCAAGGGTTGGTTTGAAATTTATTTTGATTTTGATTTATTTGAATCATGTGGGTCATACTATATATATAATAAAGAAAAAGAATTAGGGGTTGTTTGATTAATCATTGAAAAATTTCAAACCATTGAAAATAAAAATTTTCAATGCTTTCATTTTTTCAATGTGTTTGATAATAAAAGCTAAAGAACCACTTAATTGAAAATTTTCAATGAAAAAGCATTGAAAATAATAAGTAGCTCTTAGGTTACTTATTTCATTCAACAATTTCATTTAAGGAAAAAATCACACATTAATTACATTTAATGTTGTATTCTTTCCTTTTAACCACTATTCTTTCCTTTTTATTAATTATTAATGCATTTATTTTTCATAAACTTTCATTTCTCTTATAATAGTTCAAAAATAAATTTGTTCAAATATAATAACTTATCAAACAATTTTTACACAATAAATTCAGTACTTAAAATTTTCAGAAGAAATTTTCAACACTTAATTTTCAGTGCTTAATTACTTCAGTTTTATCAAACAGTACCTTAGTCTACTATTATCCAAAAATCTTTTTGCCATAGAATTTATTTTATTTTGTTAATATTGAGTTATCACTCATCAGCCATGTACAAAAATAGCTTTGAAAGCCTAATGAAATTGGACAAATGTAACATTGAGGCTCCCTAAATCTTGGGGATGACGAGTTGAAATGAAAAGAAGACATACTCAAAAATTTCAAAAAACAGAAAAATCTTCACCCAAAGCAGTCACAGGGTCATTAGCCGACACTCTGCTAGTAGTAGCAGCTTACAAAAGAAATTTTTTATAAAGAGTCCAGTTAATCACTAATTCACTACCTAGACATTGGTTAAACTCAATAAACATGGTTAAAAAGGAATTTTAAATTTTAAAATAATTTAAAAAAATTATATGACAAAAATACCTTTAAAAATATAGTACAGAGAAAAAAATTTTATTTGAGATTAAACTTTATTAATTTGAAATTAAACTTTGACAAATTTAATGAAAGTTTTTTTTTAAACCATATAATAATATATTTTAAATATTAAAATTTATCCTTAAAATTTATTTTTTTATTTAGAACTAAATTTCATAAATTTAAAGTTAAACTTAATTAAAGTTAAACTTAATTAAGGATATTCTTGTCTTTAAATAATAATAAAAGTATAAGATAAATGAAAAGCATATAAAAAAATAATTATAAAATTATAATTACTTGCTTAACAGCATATAAACACCCGTTAGTAATTTCATTCTATAAAAATTAAAAGTATGAACTTTTTCTTTTTCTTTTTGTTGCATCACATATGTGTGAAGAAAGAAACATTTAATGGGGCCTCATGCTCTAAAGCGTATCCTTAGAGAGGGAAACAGCTGTGCTGATACCTCAACAAAGATGGCCGTCTCCCAAGAGCAGAACTTTTGTTCTTTTAATACTGCTCCGTATGTTATCTATCTTAGTTTACTAGCGGATACTATGGGGATCCAGTACCCTAGATCTATCAATGTAGGGACTCAGTCCTAGACCTCTTTACCCGCTACCACGGGAATTGTGTAGGGAGTTATTCCCTTTTCTTCTCTGTTTACTTCAATGAAGTCCTTTTCTAATTAATATGGGTTAGATCTAGTGGTAAGTGGTTTGTTCTAGCTTAAGTAGGTTTCAAGTTCGAGACCTTACGTATGTAGTTGCCCTCGTTGGGAGACTCACCTATTATATCCAGGTATGTGATGCGGGTCAAACTCGGATTAATCAGAGCGAAACTCTGAATACTAGGTGGGAAAAAAATCCTTTTCTACCAAAAAAAAAGAAAAAGAAAGAAACATTTAAGTCTAAATTTAAATTGGACCCTTTTAATTAAGTCCATAACCTTTCACTTCTTTCCTTAATTTTCCCAAAAAAATCAGGTTAATATATACTAGTTTTTGACCTGTGCGTTGCACGGCGATGTTTAATTATATAAATAATTTCTTGTTTATTAATATGGTTTTTAAAATATATTTATTATTTTTTAAAATTGCTTTTTTAATTATTTTTAATATTTTTGTTGAAATGATGAAAGAGTAATGTAAAATAACATATTAAAATAGAACTTCTAATAAATTCGACAAAAAAAAAAACTCTTCTAACATTTACAATGATATTTAGATATAAAATAGTATCAATTAACACATATTATCTTGGCCATTACACGTAATTATATGAATAACATAATTGAGATATTTAGATAGCAACCAAAATAAAATAAAATCTTCCATCTTCCAATTATATCATCATTCTATTTTGCTAACAAATATTAGTATGATGCTGAATAATTAGGTTAATTCTTTTTAACATACCACCAACATCGGATAGAGATAAAGTTTCGACATTATAAAATTTAAATATATCCATGAATTTTAGAAATACGTATAAAGTAATGATATCGAAAAATCACCTAAAATATTAATTATCTATGGGTTGTTTGTGAATATGTCACAAAACTGAACAAATTCAAACTTGTGTCACCCTATTATTTGATTATGTTCACTTAGGTAGTCAATAACTATTAAGTGTGAGAATACAAACATGAAATATACTTGGACAATCTTAAATGTTCTATTAGATAGACGAACTTGCATGTTTTATATAAAAGTGATTGACTTTAATATATAAAGATGGAGAGAAAATTCATTCATCTTGAACTACTGTACTCAAACATATACAATATATCCCTACTTTTAAAATTGATTGCATTCCATATTCATACAATGCTATTTGGTATAGGAAGGAAAGAAAGTAGTAAGGAATGAAAATTTTCTAATTCAATGATCGGGTTATAAAATAGCAAGTGTGACTACAAATCATAATTTTAAATTAAGTAAATTTCATTTCTTACCACTTTCCTTCCTTCTTACAAAACAATATACGAATTATTCATTATTTAATTTTGATTGATGTATTAATTTAATGACTTATTGGTGAAATTATTATTAAGTAATAATTTATTTTATGAAAATTTAATTGTAAAAGTATAGTATAACAAATTACAAAGTTGATTTTTTGACTAAAATAAGACTCTCATATGTTAAATTTAAGATCATTGAATTAAAGTTTTCTTTGTTATGTTGATCAACTATTTGTACCAAACATAAATTAACCTTTCATTTTTACAAATATTAATTTCTATTTTCAAATGTTAACAAAATCATCTAATAATCTTATTAATTTAATAATTGATTGAAGGAAATACTGAGTAATCATTTATTTTATAAAAAATAAAGTATTTTTTTGGCTAAACATACTTAACATGTTAAATTCCAGGCCGTTGAATCAAAGTTTCTTTTTGTCAGATTGACTAACTATTTGTAGCAAAATATAAGCCTTTATTTTTTGCAAACATCAAATTATACCTTCAAATGAAAACAAAACAATCCAATAATTAAGGAAATACTTAGTAATAATTTATTGTGGTATATCAAATTAAAAAGCTTTGTTTTCTTTTTTTTTGTAGCTAAACTTGAAGCCTTTATACATTGGATTGAAGACATTGAATAAATTTTTCTTCATTATGTTCACCATCTATTTTGTAGCAAAATGTTGAAGCAGAATTTTGTCATGAAATTCTCAACAAATAACCTCACAAATAGCTAGTCTTAGTGGCAGTGAGGATCGATCCACAGGGAGCAAACTTTACTTCTTTTCTCTCCTTCTATCTTCACACTAAACAAACAATTAAGCACAAAACAAACACTAAACTAGTAATGCTATTAAATCGGGGGTTTGTGAGTGAATTTGAGCAAATTAAATTCAACTAAAACAGAAAATTAAAGGTGTGAACAGCAAACTAAACAATCAAAAACTAAAGTATCAATTAACACAAATTCAATCTAATTAAAGCTTCAACGTAGCAATCAATCATCTCTTCCCTTCAATCTATGGATCATTGATCAAAGACACCTTCAATCGAATTATAGTTGGCGTAACTAGGCTAGCTCCGGCTTGTTCCTAGTCCTATCACTTCTTTAATCCTAAAGTTAGGCTAGCTCAGGCTGTTTCCTAACTTCTTCTTCCATAAATCTTCCACTTCTCAGCGAATATGCAAGAATTACAAAAGAGCATGACGATTTAAATGATCTTAGCCAACCAAAACAACCTAGACTCAGCGTCTTAAGTTTAATTTCGAACTCCTTCTTCCTCAAGCTTGAAGAGAACTTGATTTGTCACTTCCATGGCTAAATCCTGTGATCACGACAGTGATTTGACCAATTGACTAGTAATCTAAGCTTGCCCAAGCAATGTGGCCATCATTACTTAGGAAAAAACATAGAATTACTTGATCTTCTCTCAAGGAGAGATCAATTTGCATAGAAAGAAGATGAATACAAATCAATTGAAGTCATTTAAGTTCAGATCTTACCAAGGATTGAAGAGAATTTGATAATTGAAAGCTAGATTGAATGTTGAAGTTTAGTTACACATAATTGGGGAAGAAACCTCCATGGAAGAAAACTTCATCCTCTCTCTACAAACTTGAAATTCAAAGAAAATGGAATACAATTCGTTTTCCCTCTCCTCTGAAAACTAACTAACTGAATTCTCTCCTTGAAATGAACAAGGAAGAGCTTATTTATAGGCTAAGCTAAATTAGTGAAATTACTAAAACTATCCTAATATAAATTTCTATTCTAAGGTTAATTAAGGTTACAAGAGTCTTTTCCTACCTTTTACTAGGTCAAAAGCATGTGGGAAGTCTTCTCCTTAGTTGCCAAAGTCAAATATAGCAACAACAAGGCGTGGCTCAACTGTTCCCTAAATTTTCGGATTTTCAGTTATTGCTGCCAGACCAGGCCACTGGACTACCCTGTCAAGGTCGCCTAACGACCCCTACTGCGGAACTCAGCATCAAAGGCTTAATTTTTGAGGTCGTTCAGTGTCCATTCTCAGACCTCTAAGCTGTCTCGTTTCTTCACTTTTGGCACTAAATTTGACCATTTAAAATCATATTTGCACAATCTTTCATTATCACCTACAAATGGAAAAGCACTTTAATTAGTCAATCTTATATCTCCAAAGTGTCTAATTCCATCCAAATATTATGCAAATATTTATACAAAATAAGTTCTAACACAAAACATGAGGTTTTATTTTTTTAAAACATTAATTTCTATCTTAAAATGAAAACAAAATTATCTAATAATTATATTAGCTTAATGACTAATTGAAGTAATGTCCCTGATATTCACCGAAAATATATATATTTGAGAAATAGGGAACTTTCATACCTTTTTTATTAATAAGAGTTTGAAGTGATTTATTTTTTATATATTAAATATATGATATTGTGTTTTAACCATTTGTTATAATTTGAATTTTTTGATTTATTAAACTTTTTACTTTTATTATATTGAGTCACTCCAATCTCTATATTACTATAGTTTAAATTTATTGATTTGTGAGATTTATTTTTCTTAACTATAATTTGAATTTATTAATTTGTGAGATTCCTGTTCCTTGATATAAGACATGGCAAATCAGATTTATATATGAATCAAAATTACAATTGATTGATTAGAATTACAACAAAACTGTTTTTATACTTTATTAAATTTTGTTTAATTTTTTTGTATTCACCAATTGGGAAAAGGGATAAAGATTATTATTTCATTGATTTATTACCATAATTGTTTTCCTATTGATTGTTATAATTTTGAAATAGGTAATTTAATAATTGATTTAATGAGAAGTCTTTGAAATAGATTTTTTTTCTATATATGTCAATTATACGTGATTAGTTTGATTAGCCTTTTTTTTTACTATTTCTTCTCTTGGTAAAAATAAATTTATATTTATACTACATTATCATAACAACATGATTTGGAAAATAAATGTAATATATAATTATCGATTAATTCACCATAAATATCATGTTTACTATAAATAAAATTATAAAATAACTTATAAAAGAGACTTATATTTAAACTATCGCTATACTAACTGTGATTTGAAAAATCAATGTAATAGTATATATCTATTCAAATCAGATTAATATTGAATGAAAATTATTTTAATTTAATATTTTGATAACGGAAAGAAACCTAAAGTTTTGACACTTTCTAATATAGTATAATTTACATCTATGGTATAGTACAATACTAAAATAGTTGTGCTAAGGATAAGAAATTATATGTAATGAGTTTAGTTATATTTATCTCTCTTAATTTTCTCTAGTTAAGGGTTTGCATTAAAGCTATTAATGTATTGAATATAATCAATAAAGCTATTAATGTATTGAATATAATCAATGTATTTATTACTACAATTTCAGTGGCTAATTTGTTAATTAATTGAATGAGAAGTAATTCAAAAGAATTATAGGTTTTTTTTCCATATTTATTATATGTAGTTAGTTTGATTAATCCGTATTCGTGTCATTCATTGTAAACATCAATTAAATATATAGAATCAAAGTAATTGATTATTATAATATAACAAAACTGACTTTTTATATTATATTAAATTTTATTTAGAAACTTTTTTTTATGTTCCAAATTAATAGAAAAATGATATTTTTCCTTAATTTTTTATATAACGTTAAATAAACATTTATATAACTTTTTTATTTGAAAGAGTTCTTTCTACTATTTGAAAATCAATAGAAAGGTCTATTACTCAATTTAAAGGGTAATCAATGCATATTGAAGCCATCAATGGTTGAAACTGATTCAAATCATTTAACCATTTTATCATTCAAATAATCTTAATTCAATTTTAGCAAAAATTATTATTTTCTTTGATTTGTTACCATAATTGCTTTAATTGATTGATTGGCATAATCTTAATCAGTGCTAATTTATTAATAATTGATTTGATGAGAAATAATTGAAATAATAATATATTTTTCCAAATATGCTACACATAGTTTGATTAGTCTAATTTTTTATGTTGTGTAATGGTAAGAATAATTAATTTATATCTACACTATATCAATAACTGTACGTGGTTAGAAAAAGTAATGTAATATGTCATTTTCTCTTATTTTATTTTACATAAATATTATGTTCAAAACAAATGAAATTATAAAGTAACTCATAAATATTTTGAACTTAAAATAGACTCGTATTATTGAATTCAATAATTGTAAACAAAAAAATAACATTTGTGTTTAAACTTTTGAGTTGTAGTAAATTGTAATATTATAATTTTATAATATATATTTCATAAAAAATTAATTTAATATTTTTTTTGTTACAAAATAAACTTGATATCAATAAAGAATAACCTTTACAATGGACAAATCTTGACAAACATGACTTTCTTAAAAAAAATTCATTTTTCTTCCAATACATGAAAGACAAAATAAAATTAAATAATTTAACTAATAAACAAAATTTGGTTGATTTATTTCACGTTATAAGATCAAGATTAAATACAAAGCAAGATTTCAATTTATAAGATTAAATATAAAGCAAGAATCTAATTTATTGATGAAAAAATTAAAATGAAAATTAAGAAATTGTCTAAAAAATCATTTTACATCATAGAAAAGTAATGAACCAAAGATATTATCAATCGGTTCACTTGAAAATATATATCTATTATTCTTCCCATTCTTTTACTTAAAATCTCATCGTTTATCATCTTTTACTTGAAATTTTGACAAACCAATCATTCTCCTCTCCAAGTTTTGACAAATCTTGGAAAACCTGTTGTTCTTCTTGAAAATTTCATTGGATTTTGAATGAATAAAATGAAAATAAAGTTAGGATTATTGAAATGATAATAGAAACAAATAAGATGAAATCTATTTAGAGAAAAAGTTAGGCAAATATGTAAAAATTATTAGTTTAAGAGTTAAAAAAAAGGTATTTCGGAAATGTTAAAACCAAACCTAGTATATAAAAATAGACAAAAAAAAATACTAACCTCAAACTTGTAAAAATGAAGGCTTGAGGGAACATAAAAGAAAAAAAGATTTAAGGAGTATTTTTTTTTTTAAGACTGATATATGAGGTGTAAGGTTAGGGTTGTAAAGTCTTATTTATAGTGGTAGTAAATAGTACATATAAGGAGAAAAATAAAGTGAAATTAATGTTTTCATTCCAATTAGCATTAATTTTCTCCAAATTTAAGGTTAACAGATTTTCTTCTAATTTGAAATTTGACATTTTAATTTTGAGAATTAAAAAGGACACATAGCATTCATAGACCTTTATAGTGATAGTAAATAGTATATAAGGTGAAAAATAAAGTGTAATTAATATTTCGATTCTAATTAGCATTAATTGTTTCCAAATTTAAGGTTAATAGATTTTTTATAATTTGAAATTTGATTTTTGAATTTTGGGAATTAAAAGGGACACGTGGCATTCATAGACATAGGACACTTGTCGAATTTATAAACCATGTGCATTTAATTTCTTTCCTTTTCTTGAAAGTGGATTGTTTATATATATATATATATATATATATATATAAGATTTGTTCACTATAGAGAGATAGAATCTTGGTCAATAGACTCCTTTTGTTTTTAAATGAATAACATGTATCTGTATCTATTTAACAATTTACGATTAATCTTATTCGGATTGAGTCGGGTTTGTCACACCCCAGACCCATCAGCCCTGCCACGCGACAATCATCATGACACCTCAAAAGACATGCCGACCGCTCATGCACCCCCGAAACATCGTAAAGTATAAATCGAGTATCTTCGCTGTAAAATATTTAACTAAAACTTTAATTATACAATATTTATAATAATTGAAAATCATTTAATAAAATAATTTAATTAAGTTTGAGTACCAATGCATTAGCTTGAAGGGTTACCTATGCAATGGAAACTACTAACTC
This sequence comes from Microcos paniculata, assembly GCA_030664755.1. Classification (NCBI taxonomy): domain Eukaryota; kingdom Viridiplantae; phylum Streptophyta; class Magnoliopsida; order Malvales; family Malvaceae; genus Microcos; species Microcos paniculata. Next base: position 34,289,922 of record CP131462.1, on the reverse strand, counting down.
TTAAGCCATTGACCTCTCCTAGTGAACTTCTGGACATCTAACCTGCAAAAACATTAAACATGGACATAGGTTGAGTACATTGAGGTGTACTCAGTGAGTAGCCTTGGTTCAATGCAAAGTCAAATAGGGTTTGAGGAATAGGGTAATTCCAAAACAAGTTAGAAAACATTTTATATTTATCTTTGGAAATCCTTTCTAAAACATTTTCTCCAAAACCTTTCTAAGACTTTAACAATAATAAAAATAACTATGGGTTGACCGTGAAAATACAACAAGACTCGACCTTGAGCGTCGGTTGAGTATCTTGTATCGTCTAGGGCTATCTTTTCTCTTTTTCCTATAAAACCTTTCTTATAAAACCCTTTCTTATAAATATATATATATATATATTTATCTCAAGCTCGTTCTCTTAACGATGTCATTCGCTGTGGGTAGAGCACAGCTACATAAGCCCTGGCAAGTGTTCCTATATGCCTCTCTCTACTCCAAGGTTTCTAATCACTGTGCCCCTTAAAAGGCGGTCCACAACTACCTAGTTGGATACATACACCGCTTGGTCCATTTACTCTCTCACGGAGCACCGAGTTTCACCTTGTCCCCTCTAGGACCCTATCCCTCATCTCGTATGATCATGCCCCATCGGACACTCATCTCATACCTCACATATGTATAAATATAAACATACATACATATATACATACATTTTTATAATTTAAATTTACTTTAAAACATCCCACCCATGTGGCATGTAATAACATATGTGCCAGTGTAAGGAAATACCCAAATTCTAAAATATTTAATTAAAATATTTTATAAAATAATAAAACATTTAGCTTTAAATGGCTAAATACTGAAACAAAGCTACTCACACTGTTGGGAGGTTCATATACTCCCAAAAATCCCATGAAGATCAATCTAGAAATGCACCTACGAGGCTCTACTATGACCTAAAACAATGTTTGGATGCGATTCGAGGCTTAGAAAAATGTCTGGGGAGGTTTTGGGTCAAAATCAAATACTTGGAGCAAAGTTACAAAAATGCCTCTAAGGGGCCGAATGACTCCTGCACTAGAGTTGCTCGTCTCTAGCACAAGAAATAGGACAGAGAGCACGGAAACGGGATTTTTTTGGGTTTTTGAGCACATTTCTCGATAGATTGTCCTGCAAATTGAGACAGACAATCCCCGCAACATCCATAACAACTTCACCAAAAGAAAAATTAAAATCATTGGCTTAAATTTCCTAAAATTCAAATCTAAACTTAAATTTAACTAAAAAGCTAAACCTAACTTTAAGCCATAATTTCTCCTAAACCAATGCATGGATTTACGTGCGTAGCTAGGAAAATTGATGATGAAGGTGAGTAGAACAATATACTAGAAACTCACCTTGATCCGTCTATCGAATTGTCCGAACTAGTCAAAACTCCAAAATACCTCATTGAGAGAGAGCGAGGGAAAAAAGAGAAAGAGTGAGAGGAGAGAATGAAAAGGGAGAGACTTGACCTTCCCCCTTATATGGACAGGTCCGACATCGAGCCTACTCGAACCTTGGGCCAAACTTTCTTCCATTTTCTTCAATCTCTTCGATTTTCGAGCCTTGGCTTTATTCTGCGACCTCTTAGACCAACAAGCTCCATAACTAATAGTTATGGACTTAGAGAAATTCCTATTGGTATTTAGTTACTTTCCATGCATTGGGATTTGTCTTATTTTCTAACTCCATCTTTTCCTAACTTTAACATCTCTTCTTTAGCTGACACATCTGGACCGACGTATTATTCGTACTAATACGCCGTCTTTTACTATCTCGATTGGTACGGAAAAGTTTAATTGGGTCTGGGTGTGTCAGGGTTAGCCTATTAAGGAGGTAAACTCTCCCAACAATGTTTTCTCTATTCATAATACTCAAATTCAATACTTAATTAAGAGAAATAAATATAGAGCAATTATCTTAGTAATTTAGTTCCATGTAAGATATATATCATAAATTTATATTATTAAATACAAAAAACTAAATTTACAAAGAAAGTCACATAATTTAACTATGAAATTTATTGGTTTAAGATTTTATTTTGAATACTATTATTTAGGGATAACAAATCACGAGTCGCCCAGAGATGGGACGGGACAATTTTGGTATATGGTTGCTACGGTCCCGCCCCGTATATATAGTTATTAGTGTTTTTAACCCAAATATGAACTTTTTGTGATTTTTAAATAACTAAATAAAAAGTATTTGTATTGGATTTGAAAATTAATAATTAAGATTATTGATGTCTTTTATAAATACTATGAAAATTATACTAAATTTGATATATTAAGTATATATTGTATAGATTTATTTCATTAAAAATGATGACAATTATGTAAATTAACTATTAAAAATAAAATTATACTTATTAAAAGTAACCAAGAAAGTATATTAAATGCATTATTTGCATTATTCCCATTTCATTAAATGATTTTTATGAAATAGAAATATTCATAGTGGGGCAAGATGGTGAATTGAAATAGTAAAAAATTAAAATTTTGTGACAGGATAGGGCAAGCTCATTGCCATCCCTATTATTATTGTAATTATATTTGATTCTATGATAACTCTCACTTATATCGAGTCACGAAATTGTTACTCCATGTTGTTGATACTCCCTCTGTCCCAGAATATAAGTCATTTTCAACCGTTTTATTAAAACCAATAAAAATAGTTTTGTTTGTTAAATTTTATGTTCTTACCTATTTTACCCTTATTTAATTGTATTGAAAAGGAGAGAGGTAAAGAGGATGCATGTATTCAAGAGAGAGGTTTCTAATCTGACAAGACAAGGATAAAATAGGAAAACCATAAAATTATTTTCTTGGTTTTATAAAAAGGACAACTATTTTAGGACAAAATTTTTTTTCAAAATGGACTTATATTATAGAACAGAGGGAGTATAATTCTATGGTATTCAATACATAAAAATCACATTTAATTTGAACATGTGTGTATTCTTAGGGCAGTTTTCAAGGTCAAGCTTCTAGGCTGTTCCTCCAAAAATTCCTTGACTTTTTTGAAAAGGAAACTTTTTTGCTTCAACTTTCCTCCCAATATATGCACAATCAAATCTAATTAAGAGAAAAAAAAAAACTTAGGCAAATCAAGAAATAAAGTTTTTGAACATTGTTTAATTTTGTTAAAAATGGGTTTCCAAGAAGAAAATTGTTCAGAAAATCGTGGACTTAAATCATTAATTCCACACGTAAATTGCTCTGGGAAAGAAAATCAACTTTAAATACAGAGAAGGGCATTTGTAATTATGAGTGTAGGTTAGTGTCGGTTTAAGCTTGCCCATCAAGGAGAAATTAATTAAAATAAATTCATAATAGATTTGAAGGTCTGTTAAGATCATCTTAGAAAAAAAAAAGGTCTGTTAAGATCAAACGGTTAAGCAGCTGCCAGGTGTAAAATTTCCCAAGAGAGGATTTTTTTTTTTGGTGAGACGAAGAGAGGATTTTAGTACTTGCATAGAAGATACCTAATTAGTAGGCCTTTTCTAATTCATCGATTAAACCATCGGTTTTTAGTCCATTTCTAGTAACTATATGCTCTTCATGGAGTGCCGGACTTTTAAGTAACTACAATAATTAAGAATTTGCAAAAAAAAAATAAATCTTAATACTGAAAAAAATATTTTCGAATATTTTAATTTTAAATATTGAAATTGAAAGATGTTTGTAATCAAACACTAGTAAACATTTGAGACGGTTATATTTATTAAGTCTTTGATAGAAGAATATATATTCCAACAAAGAATTATTTATTTGTTTATTATACTATTAATTTAATTTTAATTTATAGTCATTTCATGATTAAGATATTTTTCTCGTGTTAATGAAAATTTGGCATGCCTTTGATGTGAGAATAAACAACAATATAAATTAGTGGTGGCAGCTAATTTCTTACAACAAACTTTCTCAACTTGTTGTTTAATTATCCTATTTTGTTAATCCAAGGGATAAAAATGTAAAAATCAATTAAAGAAATACTAAATGCTAAATGTTATTCTATTCTGATTTAATGTCGTGTAGGCCTTTAGTGGGCTGGCATTTTTTTGTTGTGGGCCCTCGTCGACTTCTGGCCTGTAACACTGTGCCAAGTTGTGTTCTGCATTTCTTTCCTCAGTTTTTATAGAGTGCTAAATAATTATTATAAATGGAAAACGATCTGATTATTCAAGAAAAAGAAGAACGAAAATATTTTTTCATTTAAATTTCAGGAAAATGCATACATTGTACCAATGGGATCCGACATGTGCCACGTGGAAGCGTGAGAATTATTAAAGGGAAAAAATCCACCGACCGCAGTATTTTTAAGAGCAGATAAGATTACGTGGAGGCTAATAGTCCGCCACCTGGAATACTTCTGAAGGAAGAAATTAGTGTTCGAGAACCGCAACGTCGTACTTTGGGAGTTGGGAACGTCATGAAAACAGTAACTGTTTGCGCCAACGGCCGAATGGTTCAGCTAACCAGTGGAGCCAATAGAACGCTTCCACGTACCCACTGCCGCATAAAGTATCATTCGTGGCACACGTGTTGTTCAACGATAGGATAACATGTTTTGGTGAAGAAGGTTCTCGAGCGGGTCCAAAGCGCAACCTTAAGAAAGGTCGTTGCCCGTTGGGTTTCTTTCAACGGGCAACGACCTTTCTTCTATGTTCCAAACCCAACGGTGACTTCCTTGATGGATATTTTAATAATCTAGAAATACGGTTTATGAAAGAAAATGACATTTGAATTCTCATTCCAAGGGAATTGATTTCTTTTTTTGACCAAAACTCCAACGGAATTGATTACAGGTTAAGTATTTCATAGAGAGATTTTGGATTCGATTTTTGGATTCGAAATTTTTTATTCTTTAAATAAACTTTTTTTTCTTACTTCTTTTGTTAAAAAAAAGAAAGAAAGACATTTCAATTTGCCAATTGTCCTTGCCCCTAACTTTACCAATTGTCAATTAATTTTTTTCTGTTATATCAAATCTTTTTCTTTTCTTTTTAATTAATATTAATTACTACATTTATTTTTTTTGCTATGTTTCTTATTTAAAATAAATCTAATTATTTGATTCAAGTCTTATTAATCCCTATTTCGTACAAAAAGCAAAAAAAAAGATAATCCCTGTTTAGAAAAAAAAAAAGCAATCTTAAAATTTGATTATGTAAGATTCAAAATTAGAGATTCTTGACTTCTTTTTATAGAATTAGGTATCAATATTGGTATTGTACCCTCAAATTACAGGTATATTGATAGATATACTATAAAATATCGATATTGTAAAAAAGTGATTAAAAATAATAAAAAATAATGAAAATTTATAATAAAAGTCAAAATTTTAAAATGAAATTTCAACCTATGTTCATTTACATATTTTAGAGTTATAATATCTTAATTAAAGTATATTTAGATGTAGCATTAATGTACTAATAAATATTCAAATTAGTAAAAATATATGAAATATGATAAAAATGAAACTTTCAAGTATATTTGTAAAATAATTATTTCCAATAACATTAAATATTATAAAGTTTAAGTGATATAATAAAATTTCCAACACCATTGTTTATTATCACATTGAATTTCCTAGAGTCTCACAAGTATTTTACCTAACTTACACCTTAGGTTGAATTAGTGAGTAATATTCAGGCCAACTTATAAAATTTGTAAAATGATCGACATAATTAATTATACACATGGGTATAATATTCAGTTATAATAACTTACAGAAGATATTCAAGGCATGGAATTGACTATAATCAACATGTTTGTTGTGCTAGTTAACTATAATGGATACTAATTAGATGAATATGGTGCTCCATAATAATATTTCCCATATTTACCATCAAACTAATTTTTAAAATTTGATTCCATTAATGCTTTATAATTGAATTTCATTGTGGGTATACTCATAGAGCCAAAATCATCGATAAGATTAATCATAAATCTCTTCACCCTTTTTATCTCTAGCTCTATACCTAGCTTTGTGAAACTCATGATCCTCATCTTTGTATAGCATGTGTGAAAGTTGTCTTACACATAAAATTACTCAATAGTCTATAATAATCATTTTCATATAAAAGATTAGACCTTATGGCATCTTCTGTAACTTTTTTTCCACCCTCACCTAGAGTTCTTGTTATTGTAATCCTTTCTCGATTTCCTCAATCATCATCATCATTATGATCATCAATTTGATTCATTAAATGATCTTCAAATCTAGTTGGAGGACCAATTGTTTCATTGGATGAAAAATCTAAGCTTACCACTTTAGACATCACTTTATCAACATAAATCGTAAATTCTTGTGCATAATTGGTGTTAGATGCAATATTTCAATGGGCCTATAATCCACATTCCCCATAAACCAGGTATTTTTCCTACACCAGAATCCTTCTAAATTCCACCCAATAATTATATCATGGATCTCACAAATTTAGCCTAAATTCAACCAAAACCTAATACTTCATATACAACCATTCATTGACATTCACCATACTAGCCCAATTTCCATGAAAGCTAAAAAGCTTTATTTTGTGCATCTTCGCTACAAGCCTAAATGCAAACCCAAAAATGATATTATTCTTCCTCGGCTTAGCTTCAAACTTTACTAGAGAAACAAGTCATGATCAATGTCTACTAAGCCCTATCGATGGTCTCTAACGGCCTTTGCTAGTACGACTACTACAAAACAAAATTCTATAAACACATTGATAGGAGTGAGTACCCTATCCTCTAGTCACCAACATGCATGGTAACTCTACTGGCATCAACACTTCCATGGACAGTAATAAGTAGCTATACTTATTTTCACAAATTCGCACAGTTCAGCAGTGAAGCAATACTTTCAAAATGGTAAATCCTCCATGGTTTTCTCATCTACAAGCATCGTACAAATAGCTATGTGATTAGGGTGACTTTTAGATGGCGCCCATCAAGCCTAAACTCTGCTTAAAGGTGGTACAGTGAACATGGTTGGGTGTGCTACTCTATTGCAAGTGTTCACTTGATTCCTACCACAAAGCCAGACCTAGGCCACCTCGGCTCCCAAAAAACTCAATCACTTAACCACAAAGGAAGATTACACTATTTCTTCCTTCTAATCTTGATTAATATTTCAAATACCTTTCATTGGAATTTCTTGTCTTCACCAACAAATGCGACATCATAAAGCATGTTGAAAGTGTGAAATATTTCCTAAGAAGTTATCTCACTTAGCCCATTTCTTATTTGCTTAAATCAAGTTTAGCCTCATGATTATTTAATGAATATGACTAAAATTTTCTATCATTCTCTCAAACATTGATGGGTGGACCAAGCCCATGTAACAGGGGAACCAAATCAGAAATATTGTTTAGGTGGCCATGAAAGATTCAACTATGTTCTAGTTGGTTTTAATACAGCATCTTAGTGACAAGCTTGGAATGCTTTGAGTCTATGTGAAAACCAACTAAAAAGGAGAAAATTTGTTTGCTCAAGCATGTTATCTCATAATGATGGTGTTCGAAAAACCATTGTTGCACATCGATGAAAGAGGCTTCAAGAGCATTAAATATGATTAGAAGTTCATATGGTCACAGTAGCGATACATGGCAAAGAAAGATGATACCAATTGGACAAAGGTGGCGTGTAACATTTTTTACCGAGAAGGTGCTGATGTCAGCTACTGGCGATAAACACATGATAGTGTACTCTTTGCCAACTGTCAACAGCATATGAAAAAAGATGGAAACATGCCAGGCAAAGGCACCAGATATTCATATTGCCCAAATAAAACCTGGAATTATACAACTGAGCATTTGCAATTTGCCAGCAAGTGACATCCAACATCCCATCGCTACCAGAGCAACTCATTGGGCTTTTCTTCATGCAATATTAGTTATTCCTTTTAAACCAACATGTAATGTTATTACATGGACAATTTGGAGTTGGTTGCTAGAACCTATTTTTGAGGAATGACTTCAAATTGAGGAATGTAATGTGATTACATGGACAATTTGGAGTAACCAACCCATTCATCACAACTCAAGATAACAAAAAAGAAAGGGGTGAACAATGCCTTCATCATAAGAATAACTTTAGGTAAGATATAGTTTGAATGAGCAAGTTTCGACCAAGAATAGCTGTTCTTTTCTCTTTTCCAAATTCTTCCAATTTTCTTCCTCCAGTCATCACAATCCTAAAAGCCTCCATTGGTAAAAAGCTCTCTCTCTCAAATCTATTTTTACTTTCTTATCTGCCTTTTCTTTTATTTCTTGGAAAGAAAAACGAGGCAGAATAAAATGCCTTGGTCTTACTTATGCTTACTGTTGGAGTTGGCTGTTAGAGCCTATTATTGAGGGTAGCTGCCGAGACTTTTTGCATCCACCACAGTCATGCTTTGAGTTGGAAAGGGGATGGATTTCTCAGCCTAATTCGCACAGGCTTTACCCAAGGGCCTTGATTTCCGTCTTTTCGAGACCAGTTCCATTTTATTTTTGCTAGGATTTGTCCAACTAGCAACTTTACATCACACTTGTCTTGCCATTGTGATCCCATCTGTCAAGCCACATGTCCTCAAGCAAGAAAAGCTTCTGATAACTATTGATTTCTAGACATCAACTTTGAATTTGACTGAAAGAGTTCAACAATATAATACAGTGATTGAATTTGACAATTAGACCTGAACCTTCCTCTTCCACCACAGATTGAGTAATTTTTCATTTTGGTCGAACTCCCAAATATTTTAAATCAAGTTAAAATTTAGGTCGAATTATAAAATTAAAGGTACAACAATGGTGAGTGCTTATATATGCTCGTTTTCCTATGCTAAATTGTATTGATTTAAGCACTTATCTATATGAATGAAACTCATTTATCCTTGTTTTATGTGTAGGTGTGAACCAAGGAAAATGATGGAATTGATGCAAAAAGGGGTTGAATTTCATCAATAAGAAAGGAAGGAGTCTCAAAGCAAGCATTAAGGAGGAGGAAGCATCCTGACAAATTGGATAGATCTGAGAGATAGATAATTTTCACCATTTTAGAGGCTCCATTTGAGTTTGTGATCTCATGAAAGTTGTAGAGAACATCTTGGGCTTTCCAAAATGCTAAAGAATGTCAAAATGCGAGTCCGTTTGCCCCTCAAAATGATCATGTTTCAGGGACTGTCGATCCTAACCGCCTGCAATACCATAGGGTGAATACGCAACCCCGCCACCGGGTAGGCCTGGAGCATAAAACAGAAAAATACCACCCCAGTGGCCGGGCACCTCAACCCGATGGCCGGGTTGGCCCGAATCCTTACTGTTCGAAACACCAAAATACCAACCCGGTGGCCTAGTATGCTACTCCTATGGTAGATGTGCTTTGCAGAAATTAAAGTCCAGACATTACTCTTTGCATATTTGGGCCAATTGCTTGGGCTTGTAAGCTTAATGAAGATCCGAGATGAAGAAATCACAAGCTCACTACACCGAAGGAATGAGGAAAAGACTTTTGTAGCCTCCACTCTGTCTTATAATCTTAGAATTAACCTAGGGATAGTTAAGTAATTACAATAAACCTTTTCTAGCCCTTTTTATGGAGAGAGGAGGCTAGGGAAAGAGAGAGATGAATTTTCTCCAAGACCTAGATAGAATTTCATGTTTTGATCCTACCATGAGTAGCTAAATTTTATCTTTTCCAATCTAAAGTTCTGATTCGATACTCGGTTTTGATTGTGAGACTTTGATCTTTAATTTAAGGATTTTCTTCTTTAATTATTCTATAATTTTCCATTATAAGAAGTTTGTAATCTTGTTTACAATCTTGCAATTACTTGTTAGGTATTGATTAGTCATGAATGATCAATTCTTGCATGTGTTTGCCTGTTAGAATTAGGGTAATTCTAATCCTAATCGTAGTTTACCTTAATTAATAGTAAGGAATGAGTACATGTTTGTGTTCATAAAAATTACAGAAGTAAATCAAGCGAAGTTTGCTGGATATTTCGTTATTTACGGTTAGCTAATATTGATTTTTTAAATAATCATCTTCTTAACTTGAATCTGGGACTGCTGGGGTCTTAGGTTAGTCTAAGATGATAGGAATTAATTTTGAAGCTGGTTTTGAGGTTAATTTATCTAAGAATCAATTAGATTAATGTAAAACTACAGTAACATTGGTTATGCTAATTAATTAAAGAGTTAATCTTACTTCAAAAGTTGATGATCAATCCCTGATTCTGAGTATCAATCATTCTCTAGGTTGGAGATTTCCAATCAAATTGTTTAATTCATATATTATCTTTCAATTGTTTAGATTAGTTAATCGATTATTGTTTAATTTTCTTTGAAAGCAAAAGAAACACCCCATTCTTTTACCTTAGTTAGTTCTTAGATTCCTTATTTATTTTGATTTATGATATTAGCTTCCTCGTGGGATCGACTCTTACTTACCCTCCTACGAAGTTTGTGAGGATAACAATTTGGGAGTTTGCGATATGCTCAACAAACAACAAGACTCTTGTAACATTACATACTATATATTCTAACATGTATTTAAAATATCACAATATATCACAGATAAATGACAATATCGATAGATATCAAGATCATGGATATATTGTAATATCGGTATTGATAATGGTAAAAGTACCCCACAGGTCCCTCTATTATAAGAAAATATTCAATTTAGTTCATGTACTACAATTTGGGTCAATTTAGTTCATCTACTATCAGAAATTGAACAAATTAATCCATATTGCTAAAAAGTCAACTTTTATTATTAAAATTGATGACATGGCAATATCACATCATCACAATGCTGACTTGTCATTACCACATCATCACAAATGCTAATGTGGCATGCCAGTGAGAAATGTTAATTAATAAAATTTTTAGAAGTACTAATTTGTTTAATTCCAACTAGTATAGGGACTAAATTGAATAAATTTATATAGTATAAAGACTAAATTGAATAAATTTATATAAATAGAGACTTACTCTAGACTTTAAAATCAATACTTAAAAAAAAATTTCTTAAATTATATACAAATTTATATAGAATAGAATTATTATCTGAAATATTTTTATTTAATTAATGATAAAAAGTGGAAATAAATTAATAAATCAAAAGTATTATTCCGTGTTATACTTTTTTTTATTATAAAAAAATTGCATATTGGTTACTAATTGTATGAAGAAAAAGTGTTTAGTATTATATAAAAAGGCACATGCTTTAAAAATATTTGTTTAGTTTTTATTTTTCTAATAAAAGACATGTGGAAATACTTTTATAAGAAAAAATTAAAAAAATAATTGTTTATTATAATCATATTCAAAATATATGCATAATTATTTAGGTATATTAATTTATTTTCACTTTTTTCTTATCATTCATTACATAAAAACATCTTAAATGATAATTATATCTACTTACAATAATTTAAGAAAAATTGTTCAATATTATATTATATAAATAGATACATGTTATAAAAATATTTGTTTAGATTTTATTTTTCTAGTAGTCAACTTTTTGATAAATTCTACATATAAAACTATTAAAAATTAAATAAATTTAGATTTGAATTTAAATATAGTTTTCTTTAATTTTAATAATTTTATAATTTAAATGTATGAAAATTGATTTTTAAATAAGTAAAAATTAAACAAAAATCTTTAGAATAGGTGTCTATTTATATAATATTGAATTTGTTTCTTCATATAATTACTAATCAATGTGTAACATTTTATAATAAAATAAAAGAAAATATGGCATACAATTTTGATTTATTAATTTATTTTCGCTTTCTTCCTATCATTAATTATATAAAAACACATTCAATTAATAATTCTATACTATATAAATTTGTATATGATTTTAGAAAAAAATTTTCAAGTATTGATGTTAACGTCTCTAGTAAGTCCTTATAGTATATATTTTTGTTCAATTTAATCCTTATACTATATAAATTTATTCAATTTAATCTTTACGCTATTAGAAATTAAATAAATTAGTCATTCTAAAAATTTTATTAATTCATATTTCTAACATGGCATGCCACGTTAGCATTTGTGATGACATGACAATGATATGTCAGCACTGTGATGATGTGACAATGACACGTAATCAATTTTAATAATAAAAGTAGACTTTTTTAGTGATAAGGATTGATTTTTCAATTTCTGATAATAAAGGGACTATTGATCCAAATTGTAACACAAGGATTAAATTAAATATTTTTCTACAATAGAGAGACTTGTGAAGTACTTTTACCTATTGATAATAGACATATCATGGATATATCAAAGTGTCAATGCATATTTAATTCTATAATTCTTTTTACCTTTGTTAAGTAACTTTGAATTAATACATTTTGGTGACTTTTGGAAAACGGTTCTCTAAGTCCATTTCATGTCGGTTACTTTTTTCTTTTTCTTTTTTTACTTTTGGAAATAAGGTACATTCTCATGGGAGAATTGTCAGGATGTAAAAAAGGGAGAATAACATCAGTTATAGAAGGTTTGATAGTCTGCACCATAATTTTAAAAGTAGAATTAGAAATTCAAAAAAATCTATGCATATATATATATATATATATATATTTATACATTTATACATTTATACATTCTTTTAAATCTATTCCCAAAGAAGCTCTCATAGGTTGTCCACATCAGTCTTTTATTTTTTTTATTATTTATTATTTATTATTTATATTTCTATTTCTATTTATTAAATGCATATACTTTATTATAATATATATTATATATTAATTCTATCTTCGAGTTAATCTCTTTTTTACCCTTCAAATCTGGTATATAGTGACTTATTTATTAGGTTAAATGATAATTTCAGGCCAATGAAGTTAATATTGTGCAAAAATGACTTTATTACCATTTTAGTTAGCAATTGGTAATTGTACGTGTGGATTATTTCATAATTTTATCCATGGATATTGCTAACGAAGTAGTTTTATTTTATTAATAATAATTTGGTTTTTTTTAATAAAAAAATTATAACTTTCTTTCTTTGTGTCTTTCTATTTCTTCTCCTTTATTAATTTCCCAAAAACCTAACGATTCACTTTCTACTGTCAGTTCAGTGTATTTTGACTGCAACTCTTCAATTCTTTAACGACTTGTTCCCGCAATTCTCCATTGTGGATCTTTTTTTTTTTTCATTTTGATATTTTTTCTACTGTTCTATCCCTCTTTCATTCTTATCCATGTCTCTACCTTCACTTCTTCTTGATTTTTCTCTCTTCTCCCTTTCTAATGTTTCTCTTTTTTGGGGGTTTTTTTTTCAGGTATAATCTGAAAGGCTAAGGGTTTGTGGAACAGAAATGATAAAGAAAGGAATCATATATAGCTTAATTTATACCCCTTTAATTCGTTATTCCAAAGTAAAATTTTCACTGAAAATCTATAGTCCCTAAAGTTATGTGTTTCATTTGTTCATGTTGGTCTCCATTATCTGAATTTATTTGCAAAGAATACATTATAGTTTATACGACAACCTAATGAAACATGACAATTTTCCTGAGCCTTTACCACAATATATTAGTGTCTTACTAATAAAATTTGGAATAGATAAAAGATTGGTAAAAAACATACTCTCGAATTACTTTAAAAGGAATTATATTATGGTTCATACATCTTTAACTGTTTTTCTATTTCATTTGCTTCTTAAGACTCTACGCATTAAAGATAATAAAGCATAAATTATCGGTGTACCCGCAACGTTAGCGCGGGCTGCAATCCTATTATATATTAATGTTAAGACCATATGAAAACAAAAAAAAAAACTTTGTCTTTTTATATGGTATTAAATTAATTGTCTTTTTGGTCATTTCCTAATGATATATAAAATTTCTAGAATAACCTTTATATTAATTGCAACACTTAATGAGATTCCATAAAGAACACTATACTAATTGCTGTAGTCTTAAGTTTAATGTCCTTTTTAGTCTTTTTGTAATAATTAGAAATTCCATTTAAATTCTTACAAAAATTTCAATACTTATAAAAAAACTCATTAAGACAATAATATTTAATATATATATATATATACATGAATTAAGAGCTCTATTAATATTATATTATCCTTATTCAAAAAATAGATTATATAATCCTTAAAAGAAAGGAAATATGCATGATTTAAAATTAAAAAAAAAAAATAGGCATTAAGAGCATATATTTTTGAAGTAGGTGTGTTAATTTGTCTTTCTAATATCTATTAATTAAATAGATTAAAGTTAACACCATTAGAAATTTCATTTAAATTAAAAAAAATTCGATTTTTATAAAAAAAAACACATTAAGAACATACTATTTAAAAAAAAAAAGAGGAAATATGCATGAATTAAAAACCCCATTAAGATTATATTAAGCTTATTCAAAAAATATATTATACAAATCCTTAAAAAAAATGAAACATGCATGATTTAAAATAAAAAACAAGAAATAGGTATTATGAGACTACTTTTTTTTAAGAAAGGTATTAACAGACTATTTCAATTGATGTATTGTTATTATAGTAGTCATGTAACCTTCTTTTTCTATAATAATGTTGTTCTTAATAATATTGTTAAAAGCATATATATTGTAACAAATATAAAAAATTTATTTCAATTTCATATAAATCACGGTATTTATATAATTCATAGCATTAACACAACTCTAATTTAATTTTTTCATACATGCTTTAACAAATACCAGGGTTAGGAATTTTTTTTAAATAATAATAATAATAAGATATTACATAAAGAAACATACCAAGTTAAAAAGCGTGGAGGAATGGGGTTAGGCAATAAATAATTATTGTAATTTAATTTTCCTTTAATAAAAAAGGAAAGGGTAATTAGTCTTTTGGTTTAGGTTTGGAAACCTACTCTAAAATTGGAGCAATGAAAATTACTAAATTAGACATCGAAAAACCACCAGTACACCAAATCTTTTAGCCGTGGTCGGTGAATACGTCACTAAGACTGTTACGGTGCGCTTGAAACACGCTAAACATGGCCGAGGGGGGCCCCGGCAAATCAAATATGCGGTGTTCGGTGCTCTTCCTCTACAGTAGATAATGGAGTATTTAATTAATGAATTACTATTACTTTTGGTAGGCACTTTTTCAAAGGCCCAATAAGGTTTTGGCACCAATATTTTGGACCAACAAATGCCATTTTCCTTGCTAAAACCTAATGCTTCTATCAACCTCCCAAGCAACAGCATGAGTTTTGTTGACTAGTGGCTTGTGCTTTTAGGGTCCTCTTATTTAGGTTTGAATCTCGCTAACCATAATCTTCCATCCACATGCGATTTGTATGCTTGTAAAAATTTTCCTTCGAAAATTCAGTAAACTCGTAGATCTCAATATACGAGTTTTCAGTTAACCATAATTTTAAGGAACCTTACGTCTAAATTTTTTCTTTGATGAAAATAAAATGACCTAAATTCCTGATGATTTTGTAGAGTCTATGATTTTGGGAAGTAGTTATTTTGCAGACTATGGTAGTTATGCTCAGGGAAGGGCCCCCCCAAAAAAATTTAAATTCACATTATTATTTACATGTATTTACTATATATTTGTACATATTTATACTAAAAATCTTAAATTGACCTCTCAAAATAGTTTATTTCAAATCGAACTATTAATACATCATTTCAAGATCCACCACTAACGGTGTTGACATGGCACAATCCATGTTGGATGATAGTGTCATATGGCCTGAATCAACACGTGCCACATGGCACTACCATCTGACATGGACCATTTCATATTACCACTGTCACGGTGTTATTTATTTTCTATTGATGGAAAGGGTAACGGTATTGAAAATAAGAGTTGATAAGACAAAACGGTCAAAGTAAAATTTTAGGAGGCAAAGTATCAAAAGTTAGAAATCTTAGGAAGCAATTTGTGCATTATGCCAATTTACAATGTAGGGGTATTTTTTGCTTCAAAACAGAATGTATGGGCATTTTTATCGCAAATCTTATATATATATATATAAAAACAATCCCCTTTTAAGAAAAGGAAAGAAATTAAATGCACATGGTTTATAAATTCGACAAGTGTCATAAGTCTATGAACGCCACGTGTCCCTTTTAATTTCCAAAATTCAAAAATTAAATTTCAAATTATAAAAAATCTATTAACCTTAAATTTGAAAACAATTAATGCTAATTAGAATCGAAATATTAATTACACTTTATTTTTCACCTTATATACTATTTACTATCACTATAAAGGTCTATGAATGCCATGTGTCCTTTTTAATTCTCAAAATTAAAATGTCAAATTTCAAATTAGAAGAAAATCTGTTAACCTTAAATTTGGAGAAAATTAATGCTAATTGGAATGAAAACATTAATTTCGCTTTATTTTTCTCCTTATATGTACTATTTACTACCACTATAAATAAGATTTTACAACCATAACCTTACACCTCATATATCAGTCTTAAAAAAAAAGGTACTTCTTAAATCTTTTTTTTTCTTTTCTGTCCCCTCAAGCCTTCATTTTTACAAGTTTGAGGTTAGTATTTTTTTTTGTCTATTTTTATATACTAGGTTTGGTTTTAATATTTCTGAAATACCTTTTTTTTTTTAACTCTTAAACTAATAATTTTTACATATTTGCCTAACTTTTTCTCTAAATAGATTTCATCTTATTTGTTTCTATTATCATTTCAATAATCCTAACTTTATTTTTATTTTATTCATTCAAAATCCAATGAAATTTTCAAGAAGAACAACAGGTTTTCCAAGATTTGTCAAAACTTGGAGAGGAAAATGATTGGTTTGTCAAAATTTCAAGTAAAAGATGATAAACGATGATATTTTAAGTAAAAGAATGAGAAAAATAATAGATATATATTTTCAAGTGAACCGATTGATAATATCTTTGGTTCATTACTTTTCTATGATGTAAAATGATTTTTTTAGACAATCTCTTAATTTTCATTTTAATTTTTTCATCAATAAATTAGATTCTTACTTTATATTTAATCTTATAAATTGAAATCTTGCTTTGTATTTAATCTTGATCTTATAACGTGAAATAAATCAACCAAATTTTGTTTATTAGTTAAATTATTTAATTTTATTTTGTCTTTCATGTATTGGAAGAAAAGTGAATTTTTTTTAAGAAAGTCATGTTTGTCAAGATTTGTCCATTGTAATTGTTATTCTTTATTAATATCAAGTTTATTTTGTAACAAAAAAAATATTAAATTCATTTTTTATGAAATATATATTATAAAATTAGAATATTACAATTTACTACAACTCAAAAGTTTAAACACAAATGTTCTTTTTTTGTTTACAATTATTGAATTCAATACGAGTCTATTTTAAGTTCAAAATTTTTATAAGTTACTTTATAATTTCATTTGTTTTGAACATAATATTTATGTAAAATAAAATAAGAGAAAATGACATATTACATTACTTTTTCTAACCACGTACAGTTATTGATATAGTGTAGATATAAATTAATTATTCTTACCATTACACAACATAAAAAATTAGACTAATCAAACTATGTGTAGCATATTTGGAAAAATATATTATTATTTCAATTATTTCTCATCAAATCAATTATTAATAAATTAGCACTGATTAAGATTATGCCAATCAATCAATTAAAGCAATTATGGTAACAAATCAAAGAAAATAATAATTTTTGCTAAAATTGAATTAAGATTATTTGAATGATAAAATGGTTAAATGATTTGAATCAGTTTCAATCATTGATGGCTTCAATATGCGTTTATTACCCTTTAAATTGAGTAATAGACCTTTCTATTGATTTTCAAATAGTAGAAAGAACTCTTTCAAATAAAAAAGTTATATAAATGTTTATTTAACGTTATATAAAAAATTAAGGAAAAATATCATTTTTCTATTAATTTGGAACATAAAAAAAAAGTTTCTAAATAAAATTTAATATAATATAAAAATTCAGTTTTGTTATATTATAATAATCAATTACTTTGATTCTATATATTTAATTGATGTTTACAATGAATGACACGAATACGGATTAATCAAACTAACTACATATAATAAATATAGAAAAAAAAAACCTATAATTCTTTTGAATTACTTCTCATTCAATTAATTAACAAATTAGCCACTAAAATTGTAGTAATAAATACATTGATTATATTCAATACATTAATAGCTTTATTGATTATATTCAATACATTAATAGCTTTAATGCAAACCCTTAGCTAGAGAAAATTAAGAGAGATAAATATAACTAAACTCATTACATATAATTTCGTATCCTTAGCACAACTATTTTAGTATTGTACTATATCATAGATGTAAATTATACTATATTAGAAAGTGTCAAAACTTTAGGTTTCTTTCCGTTATCAAAATATTAAATTAAAATAATTTTCATTCAATATTAATCTGATTTGAATAGATATATACTATTACATTGATTTTTCAAATCACAGTTAGTATAGCGATAGTTTAAATATAAGTCTTTTTTATAAATTATTTTATAATTTTATTTATATTAAACATGATATTTATGGTGAATTAATCGATAATTATATATTACATTTATTTTCCAAATTATGTTGTTATGATAATGTAGTATAAATATAAATTTATTTTTACCAAGAGAAGAAATAGTAAAAAAAAGGCTAATCAAACTAACCACGTATAATTGACATATATAGAAAAAAAAATATATTTCAAAGACTTCTCATTAAATCAATTATTAAATTACCTATTTCAAAATTATAACAATCAATAGGAAAACAATTATGGTAATAAATCAATGAAATAATAATCTTTATCCCTTTTCCCAATTGGTGAATATAAAAAAATTAAACAAAATTTAATAAAGTATAAAAGCAGTTTTGTTATAATTCTAATCAATCAATTGTAATTTTGATTCATATATAAATCTGATTTGCCATGTCTTATGTCAAGGAACAGGAATCTCACAAATTAATAAATTCAAATTATAGTTAAGAAAAATAAATCTCACAAATCAATAAATTTAAACTATAGTAATATAGAGATTGGAGTGACTCAATATAATAAAAGTAAAAAGTTTAATAAATCAAAAAATTCAAATTATAACAAATGGTTAAAACACAATATCATATATTTAATATATAAAAAATAAATCACTTCAAACTTTTATTACTAAGAAAGGTATGAAAGTTCCCTATTTCTCAAAGATATATATTTTCGGTGAATATCAGGGACATTACTTCAATTAGTCATTAAGCTAATATAATTATTAGATAATTTTGTTTTCATTTTAAGATAGAAATTAATGTTTTAAAAAAATAAAACCTCATGTTTTGCTACAAAATAGATGGTGAACATAATGAAGAAAAATTTATTCAATGTCTTGAATACAATGTATAAAGGCTTCAAATTTAGCTAAAAAAAAAAGAAAACAAAGCTTTTTGATTTGATATACCACAATAAATTATTACTAAGTATTTCCTTAATTATTGGATTGTTTTGTTTTCATTTGAAGGTATAATTTGATGTTTGCAAAAAATAAAGGCTTATATTTTGCTACAAATAGTTAGTCAATCTGACAAAAAAAAACTTTGATTCAACGGCCTGGAATTTAACATGTTAAGTATGTTTAGCCAAAAAAATACTTTATTTTTTATAAAATAAATGATTACTCAGTATTTCCTCCAATCAATTATTAAATTAATAAGGTTATTAGATGATTTTGTTAACATTTGAAAATAGAAATTAATATTTGTAAAAATGAAAGGTTAATTTATGTTTTGGTACAAATAGTTGATCAACATAACAAATAAAACTTTAATTCAATGATCTTAAATTTAACATATGAGAGTCTTATTTTAGTCAAAAAATCAACTTTGTAATTTGTTATACTATACTTTTACAATTAAATTTTCATAAAATAAATTATTACTTAATAATAATTTCATCAATAAGTCATTAAATTAATACATCAATCAAAATTAAATAATGAATAATTCGTATATTGTTTTGTAAGAAGGAAGGAAAGTGGTAAGAAATGAAATTTACTTAATTTAAAATTATGATTTGTAGTCACACTTGCTATTTTATAACTCGATCATTGAATTAGAAAATTTTCATTCCTTACTACTTTCTTTCCTTCCTATACCAAATAGCATTATATGAATATGGAATGCAATCAATTTTAAATGTAGGGATGTATTGTATATGTTTGAGTACAGTAGTTCAGGATGAATGAATTTTCTCTCCATCTTTATATATTAAAGTCAATCACTTTTATATAAAACATGCAAGTTCGTCTATCTAATAGAACATTTAAGATTGTCCAAGTATATTTCATGTTTGTATTCTCACACTTAATAGTTATTGACTACCTAAGTGAACATAATCAAATAATAGGGTGACATAAGTTTGAATTTGTTCAGTTTTGTGACATATTCACAAATAACCCATAAATAATTAATATTTTAGGTGATTTTTCGATATCATTACTTTATACGTATTTCTAAAATTCATGGATATATTTAAATTTTATAATGTCGAAACTTTATCTCTATCCGATGTTGGTGGTATGTTAAAAAGAATTAACCTGATTATTCAGTATCATACTAATGTTTGTTAACAAAATAGAATGATGATATAATTGGAAGATGGAAGATTTTATTTTATTTTCGTTGCTATCTAAATATCTCAATTATGTTATTCATATAATTATGTGTAATGGCCACGATAATATCTGTTAATTGATATTATTTTATATCTAAATATCATTGTAAATATTAGAAGAGTTTTTTTTTTGTCGAATTTATTAGAAGTTCTATTTTAATATGTTATTTTACATTACTCTTTCATCATTTCAACAAAAATATTAAAAATAATTAAAAAACCAATTTTAAAAAATAATAAATACATTTTAAAAACCATATTAATAGACAAAAAATTATTTATATAATTAAACATCTTCGTGCAACGCACGGGTCAAAAACTAGTTATAGGTTTTACAAGTGGAAGTAGCACCATCATCGTTGAATGAACAATGGGGCGGTGGGGACATGTCAATTGGCCATGGGGCCTAAAGTCATGTGCTGCTTCATGTCGGTTAAGAGGAAGCACATGGGCTGATGGGCATGGTCCAAATTCCTGAAAGCCTTTAATTGCAAAAGATAAGGGTTTTTCTTTTCCTGCTGGTGCCGGTGATTTGAGGAAAAGATGATTGGCCATTAAATTTTTAGTATAATTTTTTAGACGTCCAATCTTTATTTAATGGGGTTGTTAGTTGTGTTAAACGAGATAAACAACTTATAAGATGGTTTCAATTAGTCGTTGGACGGTGGCTAATCTACTTTTGTTATGCTTTTTGAAGTTTCTCATCAGTCAAAGCTATATCAGATTTACTATTGCCTGTCCCAATGGAGGAGCAATTCATGGCAACTACACTCATTACATTAACAATTATATAAGACTCGTGAAACTTCCAACTCCCAGATTTAATTTATTCCATGGGCACTTAGCTTTGCATTTTATATCTTTTAATATTTGTCATCTTTTATATTTCTATCCGAGTTATAAGATGGGAAATTAAAATTATCTTTCATACCACCAATATTGGGTCAAAAATACAACTAGATTTTACTTTTCAAATGGAGTGTCGTATTCACGGTTGTATGCAATGCCACCCCCATCATATTTTAATTATTTATAATCTATGGTTTCAACTAATAATTGGTTGATTCAAGTGGTTTGGTACTTGTTCCCCTTAAACAAGGTCTCGAGTTCGAGTCTTGTGAATGGAGAAAATAATTGTTTGGAGAACTTAACCTAGAGTTGTCAAAAGCTGATCCGAACCTGAAAACCCGACCCGACCGACCAGAACCCGAAAACCTACCCAACCTGCTTTGACTAAAAAAAGTAAACGACCCGAACCCGACCGACCCGAAACCCGATTGACCCGAAACCCGATAAACCCGAAACCCGATTGACCAGAAAATCTAACCCGAAAAACCCGAGAATCTAATCCGAGAGAACCCGACAAACTCTAGAAGTTTTATTTATCCCTTCTTATTTGTCCATATCCCAGCATTAATTATTAATTTTCCAGAATTACCCTTTAAAACTACTTTCTTTCTCTCTTAAATGAATATTTTTCTTAAATAGGAGAGAGAATTAAAGAAGAAGAGAGATAGTGATAAAATAAGAAAGTCAATGTAAATATGTATAAAATTTTGTATCATAACTATTTTTTTTGTCTAGTATGAAACGATTAATTATGATAAACAAATAGGGACAGATGGAGTATCTTCATATATTTCCTAAACTTTAAATTTAATAAAATAAAATTGATAAAGAAAATAAAAATAAATATTTGATAAAATTTTGATCAAGGTGAACTTAAAAAAATATTTTTCCATAATTAAATTTTTTAAAATTTATTATTATGATTAAATTATATGAATTTATAGAATATTATTATTTAAATTTAATAATATTAATTATGAAAATTATTAAGGAAAATTTGAGAATTTACAAAAGGCCATGTTGATTTCATCATTACTGATCAAATTAAAAAATAAACTTTTTCATTTGAATGACAATTTTCCATTCTAACTAAGAAAATTTATAAAGTATAACAGTATTAATAAATTACTAATGTTCATATCAAATTAGTGAATTATCTATCAAACAAAAAACATCTAAATATTGAAAATTTGAAATTAAAATTTCAATATATTGTCATATATTTTCTCCTTATAATTTAGTTCTCGCCAAAATAAATAATTTAATCAGAATGTCAAATATAGTGTGTGTGCAAGTTGTTCTATTATACAGAAATGGGTGATGATAATCACTAATCACTATAAAGTATAGTCTATATAGAAGTCTTAGAAAGGAAAGAACAAAACAAAATCATTAGTATTAAGATAATAAGATACCAAGATTAGTGGTTCATGGTGACCATAGTTGTATGACAGTCCGGATAGTCTATTGGCTATTAGTTATTCCTTTTCGGCTATCCTATTCATTGACCAAATAAAAGCTTTTAAATTTTTAATTTAATAAGAGGAAACTGGTAAATTTTGTAATTATATGCCAAAATTTAACTCCTTAGTTTGTAATTGTATATCAAAATTCTGATTCCTTAGTTTGTAATTGTACAACAGAGAATTCAGAATTATATATTAATGATATTATTAATCATGAATTTATTATATATCAATTAGAATTTTGAAATGAATTAGTAAATAATAAAAACTTAAATATTTATTTTATTTAAAACTATAGATAATTTATAGGAAAATTTTTAAAAAAATTATAAATATTACTAATTTAATTAATACATTTATAACATTACAAATTTAATTAATTTAATTACAATTTATAATAAATCTAATAAATAATATTTTTGATAAAATCTCTCTTAAGTATTAATTTAAAAAATCAAAACTTTAGTTTAATTTAAAATAATCGGGAACCTGAATGACTCGAGAGTTAAATCCGAAAAAATCGAATCCAAATAACATAAAACTCAAAAAACTTGTAACCCGAAAGACCAGATGGTCAAACTCGAAAAACCCGAACCCGAAACCCGACAAACACGAGGAAAAAACTCGAAAAACCCGAGACCCGAATGACTTGAGACCCAAATGACCCGAGACCCGAAAGACTTGAACCTGAATGACCCGAAACCCGAAATGACCCGAAAATCTCTTTTGACCCAAATTGACCCGACCTGATTGACCCGAACCCGAAACTTACCTGATCAACCCGATTTGACACCTCTACCTTTACCCCCATAGTGGGTCAACCCGACTCGAAGGGGATTAGTCTTGGACCAAAGGCCTAAGGATATCCTTGGTTAAACAAAAAAAAATATAATCTATGGTTTCACGTTGTGCCACATCATCAAATACAATATTAGAGGCGAAGCCTGGCAACAGTAATTCCCGGAGGAACGTCATGTGCCGAATTAATTGGTAGGTAAATCATTACTAACATTTTTGGTAATTTGATTGTGCTCAAAATGGAAGAAAATCCGATTTCATTTTTGTTAAACATTTTTGGTAAATCTCTTTGTAATGCCACACTCAAAGCATTTGATGAGTGCATCCAAGCCTATGTATACCAACCTGTTTTGCAGCCCTTCCATAGCAAATCAGCAACGAGAAATTGATTTTCAGAAACAGAGGGGGTTTGGAGTGAGAAAAAGAAGCAAGAGAGAAATGGAAGTAAAACACTGGGAACTTAGTCAAATTTGTGATTGATGTGATCATGGGAGGTTTCTTGTTCAAAATCATTGGTGCATTCAAAAAAATGTTAAAACGGTTATTATCATATTTAAGTGCGCGTCGCGAGTCCAACTCGAATTAATCAAAGCGAAGCTTTGGATACCGAGTGAAAAACTAAAAACAAAAACGGTTATTACCATCTTCTTACCGTCATTTTGTTGAATTATTATTGTTGGAGCTTCTTATAGACGTCTCACAACAAACCGTTTCTTAAGATCTGACCTTTCATATATATATATATATATACTCACAGATACAAAGAAAAAATAATTTCCCACAGCCCTGTGGTGCCAACGTAGGACTAAACCACTAGTAAAAATTAATTTTATAATAACAATATCTTTAATATTTAAAAATATGTTATAAAATTAAAATTTAATTTTTAAAATTTAATTTTATTAATTAATTCAAATAATGAAACAGATCAGGTCGAGCTCGAGACCTCGAGTACTATTGAAGGCTTGACTGACCCATGAATACCGCAATTCTAAAACTACACCCAACATTTGGTTCAATAACTGGCTCAGAAAAGAGGACAAAAAATAAAATTTAACGCAATAAAACATGATAAATGAACAAAATAAGAACTCCACAGATAATTTGAGTACATTTTGGTGCCTCCATCCCCACATCGAAGTCCAATTTACGACCTCTACAGGGTACCATTACAAAATCTTCTCTTTCACGACAGGTAATTCTCAAAGCATGGAGAAGAATTTGGACCATTCTGAGAGTAAAAATAAAGCAACATAATAAAACAATGATATTTGCATTTTTATTGTACGTATTTTTTTATAAAAAAATGATGTATTTTATTATACAACAACACACTTTAGATTTCATTTACCCCCTCTAATTTACAGCTCACTCCATTATTTTTTACTGCAATAACACAACATGTTAAGCCTAACAAGTCCTACCTAACATTAGACTTACTATGGAAATCACCCTTTCATGGTTAAGATTCACTTTTTGCACCACGGCGAGCTCCCAGAACCGACTGTCCAACAGAAAAATATGAACCATATAAGTGGATGCTAATTCTAGGCATGCAAAAATGTAGATTGGACATGCACCGTAAAGACATTCAGATATGGCTGCCCTAGAAATGCTTGATTTTTTTAGCTTCCTTCTATATGGAAGATACTTGTGTAAAATTGAATCTTACCAGATTAAGAAGGTGGAGAGCAGCGGGCCTGGTGAATTTTCTTGCGAAAAGAAAGCATGGGGATGGCTTCCCCTTGCTACTACACCATTCTCTTCGGTTTTCAGTCTCATAATGGATATTGTCAATTTCCTGCAAAAGTCATTAAAATCTTTTACTTACTGTCTACATCACTTTATGGGGTACAAAATGTACCCCTTCAATGTTTAATTAAATTGATTAGCATTCTTCAAAATGGATTCTAATGCATAAGTTGAATTCCAAATCACAACAATCAAATTTGAACAAATATCATTCTATGCTGTTTTAGATTTAAACATAAAGAATGAGGAGAATTTCGAGATCATTACCATCTAGGAGCTCAAAGGAAGGGCAAAGATACCTTTATAGATTGAATCAGCTCTGGAGTGGCATCAGAAAACTTATAAGTCACCGGATGCCATCCACGGCGTTCACGATCTTTAGAGGCGGAAAGATCCCATGCAGAATAGCTTAAAGATCTCCTAGTGAGCTCTCCTTCAAGGCCTTCTTGCTGAATATTTTGAAAGAGAATGGTATTACAGAGCGACACAATAATTTGGGAAAAAAAAAATAGAATAACAAAAATAGCATTTTAATTCACTGCCTTTCAACAAGTTTCTTGGCAGCTCTAAATATTATGGAAATGAGAATGGCAAAATTTAAAATTCTTTTAGAGGCTTCTTCAACAAAATAGTTTTCTTTTTTTGGCCAAACCACAAAATAGTTTACACATGCATTTGTCTGAAGCAACACATATGATTGCTCTAATGTATCAGCCGCAAAGTTTAAGCACATTAGAACCAGCGAGTCCTAACTTTTTTCGCAATAAAAGAAGACCTTCTATATCAGCTAAGAAACTAAAAAAAAAATTAAAAAAATTGAGGAAGAAGAGGGGTAGGGGGAGGGTAGTGGTCGTCAGATAAATCCTTACAGCGAGTAATGTCTGAACATAATGTTCATCTGGTATACAGTTATGCTCCTTTGCTGGATCAACTGGCTGCACATTAGAAATATTTGTTATTACTACAACTATCAAATCTCTTAGAATAACTAAGAAAGTTTCCTCGAATTGACCTAGAATTAATATTGAAAATATATGATATGATTATTCATACTTACAAAGGGACGATCTCGCCAAAACTCCGGCAATGATCTCCTCTGCATAACATTGATCAATTAAAAAAAAATGAGAAAATAGCAGACCCTTGAGAACTGAGAAAACTTTTCAGAAAATAAATATCTTGATTATAATGTGGAAAATATTGGCTCAAGCATGTTTCAGAAAAGGAATCATAATGCACCATACTAATTAGTTTCCAATGGAGTCAAAATAACCATCCATTCTGTAATATACATTGTCCAAACACTAAATTTAGCTCGAAATCATACTGTGACAACATATACTGTGATCCTCTTAAAATAATTAAAAGGCCAGCATTCATGAATAGAAGAGAATTGCCTGGCAATGTTGTTGAAACATGGGAAAGACTGTAGTGTCGTTCACAACGACCTCCGCATGCTTCCTTGTTAGCACAACCCACTGCAGGATGGCCAATCAGAAGATGAATATAGTCAAGCCACATTAAAATTCTAGCAACAAATATTCAAACAATTCATATTCTTTTACTCTTTTTCTTTACTACAGATCAAAACATGTTAATCGCATAAATCCAATGGTTACCTGAGATCCTTTCCTCCAGTTGTAAACAGGAATAACAGGATTCATTTTTGGGTTGTAGCGACCCTCTTTAGTATCAGCAAAGCTGCTCAAAAACCATTTGAACAATCATTTTATGCCAAAGGTTGTTGCATGGCAAAATATTACGAGAACTAAGAACCCAGCATTAACGTTTATAATAATAGTTATTAACCAGTTTATGTTAACAAGAAAGAGAGAATTGTTGGACTACAAAATTGCCATCTAAAAGCTGGCAGGAGATTGAGAATTCAAACTTGTTTGTAGTGTAGTATGTGTTCCTCAGAACAGGTTCTTAATAGAGGAAGAAACTATTTGGGGTAAGCAAAATACATATTATAGATGGAATAACACAAGAACATTTACTTTTAGATCTAGAATATCTACTGAAGTTTGGTTACTTGCTGAGAAAGCATCCGAATGTAAGCCACAACAGCTTTCAAATATGCAGGGCAAATATACGCAAGAATTAGAAATACAAAAGCAGCCAAATTCCAAAAGTTAATAGTTAATCACCAATTCTCTATATGGGTGATAAACTAGGCCAGTCAAGAAACCATTTGAACACTCCAACTCCAAATAGATATACAACAAAATGGAAGACAAAATAAAACTTTAAGTCCCACTAACCTGTCAACAAAACTAGTTGACGTTGACATGATATAGTCATACGTGTAACTGAAGTTGTAAAGAGGTATACAGCTGAGAAGAGATCAAGTAACTGAAGAACTGTTAGATAACAAAATCTCAGTAAGGCAGTCTAGTAAAGTTCAACATCGGAAATTATTACAAACAAAGAACCACCTTAACTTCACATACATCATACAGATCAATCCTCACCTATCTGAGACAAAAACAAAGCGTTCATTAAGAGGATCTGTTAATGCATATCTAAGCAATATACGCTCAGCCTCAATCATGCTTGCCTCTCCCCAATCTACCTGAAATAGAAAACATGAACTAAATCTTATCATATCAGTAGATAAAGTAGTCTAGAGTTACATAATCATCAGTTTTAACAAAAGGCTTCATTATAATTTCAGCTATCTCTACCTACACAACATAAACCAACAAACTTCTCGTGATAACAACTCCGTCTTAATGTTACTAAAATGAAATGTGAACTCTACTTTTATCCATTATGACCTATTCTGCCCCCAGATCTTCAGGATTAACTAACATTAATTCTCGAAAGTCTAAAGGTTCAGATTCTTTGACAACTGAAAAAGTACTGCAAGTAATCAAGGATTCTAAACAAGGTTGATAATTTCATCTAGCAAATGCTACACACTCTTATCTTCCTTTCATGGAAAAGATGCATGCACATGCAAACAAGTCCATCAAACAACAGAGTGACCTTGGTGACAGCCTCTAGTGTTTACAAAAAGAGTTCGAGGTCTCATACAGTGATTTACAAGGAAAAATTGTTGCATAATTCTTTCACACTATATCAATTGTCGTCTCTCCAAGAATTGACACATCTTTTACACTTGCTATATTAACATATAATATAAGCTCACTCGATCACTCTCAGAATTTATATCACAAATAAACACGGAAATGAAACATGAATAAGCTGAGAATCATAACAAGTTCAAATTTCTAAAGAAATTAATAATTCTAAAAAAGACTCCATATAGAAAAATTAACCTGTATACTATCATTAACTTGCCGATTCAAAAAATAAGCAGATCTCGTTGTTGCCTTGTTGAATAAAAAGCCAGGCCTAGAGTGAACATAAATTGAAAATCTGTTGTCTTCTCCCTGAAAAACAAATATTTAAAACAACTGAACAAAAAATTATAATAAAAAAGAACTTATAAAATCCGAGAATAAGAAGAAAAAAAGGTTGACGATTATGATTTATGATGATTAAGATCATAATTCCAAAGAAACAAAGTAATTTCTCTACTTTCGAATCTATAGAAAATATTTATAAGCAATTTTTTTAAAAAAGAATATACAAGAACAGATTTAAAAAAAAATTATCCATTTATGCTAAAATTGGAAGCACCATAAAGCACACTAAAAAGCATCCATATTAAGTAGGAATTACTAAATTTATGAATAATTAATTTAAAAAGAGAAAAAGAAGAAGGAAATGATGATCAAATTATGAATTTAATTACCTTGAAAAAAACATCCCAAACCATATCGAGAGGAAGCCGATTCCGCGCGATGAAGAGGAAGGCGATCTTTGGCTTGACGACGAAACGGTGCCGTAAAGAAGCCAGCGAGACGAGCCGAGAGTACTGAGTCTCCATCATCGCTAAACTGGCGAGGCAAAACGCCACTAAAAGCACAGCCAAGACCTTCCGCTTCCATCTAATTTGCGATTTCTGCAGCACCGCTTTCCGCTTCATAGCACTCATTCTTCCTGGTCCTTTCTTTTTCTTTCTCTCACTTGAACTCCTTCACCATATTCTAGTCACTTTCTCGTGTCTCCATGCGTAAGTTCGAATTAGTTGAAATCTGGTTGAGCTTTCAGCTGAAATCACAGGAAAATTCGAAGGAAAATTCCGAGGGAAGTCGTTTCACGTGAGATTCTGGTAGTTTAGAGTAGAATTGAATTGAAACGAAAGGAAAGAAAAGAATGGAAATGGCGGAGTAAACGGAAACTAAAACTGAAAGTGAGCTGGGCTTTTGCTTTTGCCTTTTTGTGTCATTGTGTGTGTGTTTTGAATGGGAACAAAGGCCCCCGAGGTGGACTGGAAGAGTCGTAATTGTAAAGGAGACAGAGTTTTTACTAAAGTTTGCGTGAGATGTAGGAGAGCGGATCCCTTTTAACATGCCATTGTCAGCTTCTCTACTCAGCTTTCGTTTTCTCGCTCTCTCTTTTTTGTTTCTAAAATTCTCCTCTAAAAATATTTATTTTAGCATTTTTTATAATCTATTATTACTTTAAACGGATATAAAATTAATTTTTTATACACCCCTATAACTTCTTTTAATTAATTGTTACAAGAAAATCTGTATGGCTTTACTGCAGGAAAAAT
Source organism: Microcos paniculata (assembly GCA_030664755.1). Lineage (NCBI taxonomy): Eukaryota > Viridiplantae > Streptophyta > Magnoliopsida > Malvales > Malvaceae > Microcos > Microcos paniculata. Next base: position 34,259,762 of record CP131462.1, on the reverse strand, counting down.
TGAATTTCTTTTATTATCATGAAATATAAATCGGATGATTAAAATAAAATTTTTATTTTAAACTTCTTAGAACCCTTCTTACAAGATTTTAAAAAGATAAAATATAAAGAAATTAAGTAAAATAAAAAAAAGAAAGAAACAAAGATAAAATTAAAGAAATCAAATAAATAAAGTAACAAATTGAAAATGAAAATCCTAGTATCACTATCATTACTCTTCTTCTTCCCTTTCTATTTTTAATCATTGGTTTCCACAACTTTTTTATTCCTATTTTCTTTGCTCTTCCTCTTATCTTTTCTTTTTCTAATAACACTTATCAATCTAAATTTTTTTTAAAAAATAAAAGTCAATAAAAAATATCAAAAGAATTTTCATCTCTTAGATATTATAAAACTACAATTAAAATATGACTTAATTTAGATGAAAAAATCTATAAAAAGAAAAATATTTTTCTAAAAAGACATGAAAAACACCTTTTTATCCCTTAAATGTATTTAAAAAAAACTAAATTGCTAATATAAAGGGCCAAAAAAAGTATTTCTATACAACAATAATTTTCTTAACACGAAATTACCAAAAAATCTAATAAATGAATCATCAAATGTTATATTAAAGGGTCAAAAAGGGAATTTAGTCGGAGGATAGAATTAATATATGAGTATAGATTAATAGCGCTTTACTAAGTAAAAGACCGTTAGCATTTTCTTTTATAAGTCCCATGTTATTAATGCTATAAAATTGTGATGAAGATGAGAAATTAAGCTGAACGCAATCTCTTATGTACCTATTCTACTAATTATTAATTAATGGGAATACATATACTACAACAGCGCCATCGATACCTAGTGGTATTTATTTATTTAATTAAAGAAGTTACTATTTCTTCTTTTTCTTGAAAAATCTGAGATAAATAGATTATTCAACCTTTCAAATCAGATTAAGATGATATTTGTCATAAGAAAGAGATTAATTAAGAATAAATACTTTAGCTCGTACGACTAAATCCGAACAAGAAATTATCATTCAAAATCTTTACTGATTCTTACCGATTGAGCCATACTCGGGGCCGTTTGATTAGTTTCAATGTGAAAAAATGGACGACTATGTAACGGTGATATGAAAACATAATCATGTTTAGTTACTGTTGAACAGGCCATCTGCTAGCTATCAAAAATAGCCTCCTGTGACCAAATTCCTTTGTTTTTGGAATATGGATTGCCACAATGGGGGTGGGTATCTCACTTACCCACCAAGGTGATAATATTTGCTGATTTTTTTTTTATTTTATCCTTATCATTTTTCATATTCGAACTATAGTCTCCGTTTGAAACTCTATCCCTTCTTCCTCTTTCTCCACTTTTGTTTCTGTCATTGCTCGACCTCAACAATGAATTTATTATATATGAAAAGGGGTTTATGCTTAGCTCAATTTCTAATTTTGTATAATATTGATATTTCATGCATTATTGTTCAATTTTGTATATATTTAATTTAATTGTCAACTTAAAAGAAAAACTAAATTGTGACATAAATTCCACCAAAAAAAATGTGACATTAATTCGGCTATGGAGACATAATTTTGACATTAATTTAATTAAAATATTAGTTATAATAAGAGTAATAAACAATAAATTTAATTAAATAATTGTAACAATAAATTAAATTAAATTAAATAATCATAGGATAAAAATAGAAATAAAATTTTATTTAGCTGACTAAGAAATACAATTTGAGTCCACCTCCAATCATTTCCAAAGCTAAATAAATTATAATTTTATAATGAGGTTATTTTTAGAATTTTATCAAGATACACAATGAATATCTAGCAATATACTACAATGAACCAAACACAGAGAAAAAAAATTCCTACTAATATTACTTTTGTACTAAACTTGGTAAAAAGAAAAAGACATTGGATATTGGTAATATTATATGGATAAGTGATATATTTAACCATATCATTTTACATGATAACATCTCATAACCGCAAACCAAACGGCCCGATAATTCCTAGTGGTGTTTGCTTAAAGAACTTACTATTTCTTCTTTTGTTGGAAAATTCCAAGATAGATTGAATGTTGAGTCTCCTACATCAAAACGAAATTTATAATAACCAATAGCTTAATTAAGAGCAACTAGCAATTTATCTCGCACTAACGCCGTAGGTATATATAAAATTTGATTTGATCAATTCGTTGAGAGAGAAATAAAAAAAATACTGAAATAACAATTAAATAAAATTTAAGAAATTAATAAGCTTATACATAAGAGAAAATAAAAGGAAATTAGAAAGTCAAAAAAGAAAGAATAAATCTCACATTTAGTTATTTTTAATAAATGTAAAAAATATTAAAAAAGAAGTTTTTTTGACAAAATTACGAAATAATTCACCTTTAAAACTACAAATTACCAACTTAAAGGTTAAACCAGAGATTTTCATACAGCATTGAATTCTTTAGTAAAAATTACAATTTAGTTAAGCAAGCAAATTATCTTATATAAAATTAAAGGGGTTGAAAGGGAATTGACTATGGGAAAAAAATAAAATATAAAGTATAGAGTATAGATGACTGTAGTTTGTGCATTCAAGATATCCCTACACAAAATGACCCAAAATCTTTACCAATCCTTACCAATTATTGAGCTATGCCCTCGTTGGTTTTGCAAATTATTATTTCAATCATGAAAATGAAAAAAAAAAAAAAAAAGAAGTCCATCTTCCTTATCATTTCAAAGCATTCAAGTCATGAAGGGTAAAGATCAAATGAAAGTGGATTTCAAGGCTGAACCAGAGTTTTTTTTTTTTTTTCTTTTCTTGGCCGAGTTAAAAACAGAGTTGGAAAGGCAATGACTAAGAATGAGATTATGACCTTTGCTTAGCTATGATGAGAAACGTATTATTGTTGATGATAAAATAAATAATGAAAGAAACTAAATTGGGATTCATGGAGAATTGAAAAATATTGATATGTATGATATTCCTAAGACAAGAGAAGGCAAATAACATCAAAAATAGGATGGTGAGAGAAAGAGAAATACTAACTAACCAGTTGTTATGGAACTATAATGACCTATTGTACGACCAAGTTAGAGTCAATGAGGTTCATTAATCCGAAAGAAATGCAACTACTGAGTGGGGTAATGCCTAAGCATGTCTCCTTCCGAAAAAATCATTTGATCAAATACCAATTACAATGATTTTTCAACCTCCATTCTCATCCTCATTATTATATTACCTAATCCTACTGCATTGATCAACAACCACAAAAACGACACCATTTTGTCTCATATCTTCCATCATCTAATCACAAGCTATTACAAAAATCCCTTGTAAATTTCAATTCATGAATTGCTTATTTGCAAATTGCAATTGGCATTGAGTTGAGTAATACTATATAATTGCATGCATAATTGTACCACGATCTTAGCTGGCCCCTAGGAGTTGAATTTGGAACTACTTAATTTGATCTTCAAAATAAAATAAACTATCATGCTAACCAATATGCAATAATTAATTTGCTCATGAATCTTTTTTTTCCACTAGGCATATGTGTGGTATTAGCTCAAATGGTTGGTATTATTAGTTTGTTTAATGATTTTCTTATTTCTCAATATATGTATATGTTTAAATGAACATCTTATGTTAAAAAAAACAAAAAAAAAGTATTGTATTTTGATATAATCAATCTTATGTTTACCTGTCTATCCTTATATGTGATTTTTATCTTATATATGATCAGTTTAGAGTGGTATGGGAAGGTAGCATCCGTTTTTCTATTATTATATTTAAAAATTAAAATAATTAAATGTGAGGTTTAGATAAAGAGAAAATGTTTGATCATGATTGTCCATAAAATGGAGGTTTTATACCCTCCAATAATAACTTGTCATGTTAGATATTTTAAAGTTTTTATAAAACTTTATAATAAATCTTATTACACACAACTATTTTGCTGAAAAATCCATATTTGGTTAAAGTATAGCAGTCAAATTAAAAAAAAAAAAGGGATTTGTAGGGTAAATCATAAAATTTAGGATATTATTGTCATAGGATTTTAACAATTATAGAAAAATCTTCAAGTTTGTGTTAAAAAAAGAAAGGTAAAAAGAGTTTTTTCAGTTAAGTAATTTTGTGTGCTGGAGCATATTTTAAAGTTTTGTAAAATTTTAAAAAATCTGAGATGACGCGTTATTAGTAAAAGGTGTAAAACCTCCTTTTTATAGACAGTTCTGATCAAATTTTTACTCTAATCTAAATAGTTTATTCACCTTTTTTAAAAGCTGAATTTTCTACAGATATGATATTTGAGTCTTTTTGCATATTCCCTTTTCCTGAAAAGTATAGCTTTTCAATAATAAAATAAATAATAAATAAATAGACAAAATTATTCAATATGAAACTTATAATTTCAAATATAAAGTCTATAAAATATAATTTTTGACATAAACCTATCGGTATTCGATAATCACATTGGATTCTGACTAATTTGGAATCGAGCCATGTTGGACCTCGAATGGGAGAAACTCTCCTAAGTCTAATTTTTTCCATTTATAGGACTTGAACTCGAAATCTTACTTAAGAACCATCAAACTCTTTCAACTCAAATCTATATAAAGTAATATGTAGTAAACATTTTTAGTACAAAAAAAAACTGTTATTTTAATATATATATATATATATTTTTTTTTTGGTTCAATTATTTTAATATATATACTATATACTCTAAGCTATTAAGAAGGCAAACTTCCAAACTCCTTTTAGGCTTTCATTTTTGTAATGGTATATTTTTTACTAAGAAAACACTTCTTGACTCGTTTATAACCCAGTTGGCTGGCGTAACTTTTTATTAAACAAATGTCACATCTCAATTTTTATGCGTATTATCAAGTTTAACCTAAATTTTAAAACAAAGTTATTTATTTACAAGGTATGGAATTTTTAAAAAATTATTGTGATAGAATTTTAAAATTAAAAAAAAAGGAAATCAATTACGTTAGGCGGGTGGTCAGGTAGCAAGGTTCTTTTACTAATTTTTGATACGTGGGGGATAAATTAATTAATGATTCTCTCAAGATTGGCTTAATTAAGCAATTATTGGCAGTCACATGCTACAAATATTAAATCTACTAGCTGGCATGTTGAAATGATCAATAAATTAAAGCAAAACAAGTAAAGCTAACCATAGTTACCTAGAACGGAATACATTCCAGTACATGGTACGAATATGGGATCGTGGTACATAACTTATAACTTTTGTGGTACGAAGAGAGTAGACTTAGATGGCACGATATTTTGAATCATGATACGTTTAGAAAAATTTGTTGGATCGTTAATTGTATATATCATGTAGAATTTTTATAAATACAAATCAATCTTCATAGACAATCAATATATATATATATATATAAAATCCTACTTTTGCAATTAAATCATATAACCCAACTTTACCCTACTAATAATGAGGATGACTTTTGAGTGACCAATTTTAAATTTGCACTTTAAAAAAAAAACCTTTAAGCTACCAATTCCAATTATGCAATTTAAAAAAAAAAACTTTTGAGCTTCTAATCTTAATTTTGTAATAATGAGAAAAATGAAATGTTATTTAAAACCTTTAAACTACCAATCCTAATTATGCAATTTAAAAAAAAAACTTTTGAGCTTCTAATCTTAATTTTGTAATATTGAGGAAAATGAAAAGTCATTTAAAATAAATGTTTGAGTTACCAAAGCATTTCAATATCACTATAAATAGAGAGTTTGTGAACTAAAAATTTTTTTCGCAAAAAAGTATGTTTGAAATTTTTTAATTTTCAATTTTAATTTCTTTCATTTTTTTAATGGTGATTTTTTGTGATTTTTATTTGTTTTGTAGGTTTATTTCATTGGTGCATAATATTATCCATAAGATTTATTAGTTAATTTTTTACATTTGAATATTGATGTTTTTAAATCTCTCTCCACTTCTCTCTCAACTAAAGGATATGAATTATAGTGTTTGTAACTTTTATTTTTTAATTATATTACAGTTCGATCATGCCGAATAAGTAATTAGAATACGTAACAATTGATTAGTTATCTTCTCAAATGGATGATTAGAGAATCAAAGTTTGTAAACTAAAAGAAAATTCACAAGAAAGTAAGTTTGAAAGCATTTTAATATCACTATGAGTAAAGGTTTCCGAATTGTAAAAAAAAAAAGGCAAAAGAGTAAGTAATTTGAAAATCTTAATTTTCAATTATAAATTTTTTTTTATTTTTCAAGTGATGGTGATTTTTTGTGCTTTTAATTTTCTTTTATAGTTTTTTTTTCAGTGGGGCATAATATTAATCATGAGATCTTTTAGTTAACATTGACCTGGAGGAGCTGCGACTTTTGGAGGTTGACTTCCGTTTCCAGTTTTCCTTATCCTACTCTTTTGGGGGCCTTTTTGAAGTATCTTCCACTACCTTCTGACATGCTCGGACCTAGTCCGCACATGTCAAGTTGTGAAATTGTATAAAGTTGTGAAGTCAAGAAATGAAATTGGACTTCCTTTAGACATTTTGAACTTCCTCTTGCTCAATTTTTGGACTTAGAAACCCTAATTTATAGTTCGGAGTCGGTGGGGCCCGTTTGGACACACAAATCGAGGCAAGTGGGGCCAAGTTAACAAAAGTCAACTCATTTTTGGTTGACTCTGACGCCGGACCCGACCAAGTTCGGTGCCAAACTTGTTGAAATAAAGGGTGGTCGGTTGCCCGACCCCCCTTATTTCCTCATTTTCTCTTCTTCTTCACTTCCATCCGAGCTCCATTCAAATTCCCTCAATTCCAATACTTCAATCCCCCTTCAAACACTCATATAATCATCATCATCGACTTTGTTGGCCTCCAAGAAGATCAAAAACACCAAAATCATCAATTTTTCTTCAAATCTCTAAAATTGCCAACTTGGAGACATTTTGTTCTTTGAGCTATATCTTTTAATCCAACTGTGGGTTTTGGCTGATTCTTTGGTATGTTGTTCTAGACTCTTTAAGCTTCAATTTGACTGCCTATATGCTTGATTTCATTGAGTGAGCTGAGAAAAATGTTGGATTGAAAATCAAATTCTATTTTTGCTCAAGAACACTTAGACCCTTAGACTTTTGATCCAAAAATCTTGCATGATCAATTAATTCTGTTTTTGAAGTTATAGGTTCTTAGTTTAAGTGCTTAAAATTGCTTGTTTCGAATTTCATGCAATTTGGTGCCAAATTGAGCTCAAACCAAGGTTGGAAAATAGCTTGGCCAATTCTCGGCCAAACCCAGAGCACATTTGGCACCGGATATGCTTAGGTCCGGCGCAGGACTCACCTGGATTGGGAAATTTCACAATTTGGGTAGTAAGGGAAAAATGGTCATTTTGCAACCCTACACTCCAATTGACTTCAATTGACTTCCGGACTTGCTCAATTTAGTTTTGAGACCCTAGAAACCCTAATTAGGTTATATTGTGATGTTTAATTGCTAGACAAATGCCTTTATTAATCAAATTAGATTTTAATTCAATTATCTACGTACGTGATTGTACGAGATCGGGCGGTAGTGATTGAGCTATGGCATTCGAGGAGTATATTTGGGACTTGGGAGTATACAAACCTCCCTTACTTGTGAGTGGCTTGGATTATAGTGGTTGACCACTGAGGGTTAACCGGTTTTCTAATTGCTTTATTAACTGTTTATTAAATGTTTATAACGCTTTGGGATATGGATTGTCCACCCTCACACACGAGTTTAGGAATGGATTTAAGGGTGGGTTTTCAAAAGAATACAAGAAATATTATTATTATGATTTATTAATGATAAAACCCTTGGGAGTTGAGTGATTGAAAGGTTTCTCAATGCTTTGATTCAAGGGAGCTTGTGGACCGAGTGAGAGGCATGCAACCAAGTAGCCGTGGATAGCCTTTTGAGGGGCACGGTGAGTGGAGACCCTGGGAGAGGCATGTAGGGAGACTCGCTAGGACTCGAGGTAACTGTGTTCCACCACAGTGATGGCAATCATCAAGGGAACGGGCCAAAGAGTAAAAGAAAAGGATTTGAGATATGAGATAGCCCTTAACAGTCCAGCGAGGCATCCAAGTGCACGAGTGTACCTTTAGGATGATTTCAGATGCCAGCCCATTTATGATATTTGATATTTGTTTTGGTGTGGAATTTCATATGATTTTATTAAATGGTTTATTAAATGAGTTTTGGTTTATTTCATATCTCCAGCCTGAGGTGATCGGTCATTATAATCGGGCCCCTCACTGGGTACATATATATTTGTACTCATACTATTCCTTTATTGTTGTCAGGTCATCAGGCTACGGACGACAGGCGTCTTGGTGGACAGTGATCTGGGTATCTCACTGCAGACACGATTTTGTAGGTTCCACCTAGATCCCTTATGAATCATGGCTCTGGAATAGTATTGCATATTATTATATTATTATCTTTTCGTTGCAAATTTTACATCGTAAAACGTGCCACTTATTATATAAATATTTTACTATATTTTCTATTTTATTTCTTATATGTTTTCATGTATTGCTCAAGTATTCCTTATTTATGCCTTGTACCATCTTGGATAGCCTACCTTTCAAGACACGCATCTCGAGGTGATACGGCGGTTGTCACGTGGCTGAGCCTTCGGGTCGGGGCGTGACACCTTCCTTGCTATCCCTCTTCGAGAAAGAGAGGATCAGATGTTAGCCGCCTACCATGATTTCCTTTCCTCCTCAACCAAGAAGAAGGACCTCTAGGCTCGCCTGGCTGACTTAAAGGCGGAGCAGACTACTCTGGTGCGTCGACTTGAGGAGCACAAACGTTTAATTAAAAAGTGCCTGCTTGGAGAAGAGAATGACCAGTAAGAAGATGACCAAGAAGAAGATGAATTTGGATGTGTTCACCTCATTTCTTGGTCTTTTATTTAGTTTTTATCATGTTAGCATAAAAGGGTTCTCCCTCTCTCTATATATATCTATAAAGGCTTCTT